>JASDDO010000010.1:196043751-197356400 GCA_030015575.1 Agapanthus africanus | reverse complement strand
CCCAAAAACCACCTGTTTGCACGACTCAGTAGAGCCGTGGTAGGGTGGAAATCAGAGCACAGTGGGAGACACACAAGACTCTATGACAATCTCGGGTCAACAGACTAAGCTGTACTAGTGTCACCAGAGAACTGCCATCTGACGTGAGGTATAATACCATCTGGGAGTTCTCGGCGAGTCCATTCAGTGTACCCAGTCTCCACTGAGCACCCGTATACCATCTCTGATGTCAAACACCAATGGATATAGGATCATCCATCGCCCATCACATGGGTCGAGAAGATATACGCTAGTCTACTCTGGAATATCGATGCCCCGTCTCGATATTCCCACGACTAGGAACATTGAAGGATGTACTCATTGACTTCCCAGTCCCCACTAGTATGATCTTCATCATAGTCCTGGAAGTCGAGTACACATCCTAAGGGCTTTATCAACATGTAACAGAGAGACTGAAAGTATACATGTTAAGATAAAAAGCAACCAGATAGCATACTATCATGTCAAGCAAGAAAGTCATACCTATATATGTCCCAGCATCCACTACAATATACATCATATGTACAGTAATGGCCTCTAGGGCATACATATAACTAACAATGTTTACCGCCCCTTAGGCCCGCCATGCGATGTATCAGACGAACAGACCGGACTGTATGGAGATTGTCACATTCAGACTCAGTAGGAGTTCAGATGGGTTTCACCTCGTCAGTCTTCTTGTCGGCATCTACCTGGGGACCGTTACGCACAGCTAGTGCCACTTGCGGTCTGTGGTTAAACCCACTGCCAGCGTAGTGTCGAGTCTTTAGAGTCCCACACAGAAAGCTATTCGCCTTTAGGCAAAAGAGTATAGGTCGCATGGTTTTGCGACAGGTCGCATGGTTTTGCGACAGGGTTCGGTCACATCCGTGCACTTGTGCACGTACAGTGTCCGGACAGTTAACACTAGCGGGCTTTGGTTTAAGCCAGATCCTAGTGTACGTTTTGGGATTGGTTTTATCTCGTTTGTATTCGTGTTCCTCGGAACGCGGATGCGGGTGTGTATGCACAGTTGACAGAGAGACAGAGGCAGAGGATTCTCATTGGGGTTGTTGATTGTTGACTGTTGACTGTTGACTATTGACTTTTGACTAAACCCTAATGAGAATAAGATATATATAATTAACATTAATATTAATTAAGTATTATAGTGACATGGTTGTTGAGGGATTGACTTTGTTGACTTTTTGACTTTGTTGACCGGTTGACTAGGTTGGACTAGTTGACCATCATCATGACAATGGCTATCATTCCATGGCAAAGACTTTTGCTTGCTTGTTTATTTATGCATGATGAGTGCATGAAATGATATAGCCATTTTGACTTAAACCATCACACAATACTTGATTACTATTTTGTTATGATGGCTTTGGATTATGAGAGCAAGGATGGCAAAAGAGTTACTCATTCCCTCATTTCATTTCTCTCTCTTGCCATCACTTGCTCAAGCTCTCCCTCTTCCTCTTGCTCTCTCTAGCTCAAGGCAAACCTTTCTCATGTGTTGATACTCATTGCCTTAGAGATAAAAATACACCAAAACAATCCTCTACTCATTCTAGTTCACAAGGCCTAGTAAGCCAAGTGTTCTAGTTTCTTTAAAGTTCGAAGAAGAAGCCAAAGTTAGAAGCTTTCGGGTGCATCCATCTTCGGCGCAAGGAGTTGAAGACGAAGGAGTTCAAGAAAGGTATAGCCCCCTAACCGAGTAGGTAAAACTCTAGTTAGGTTGTTAGTTAGTTGTTTAACAAAGATCCGTATTTGTAGTCCATATTACTACCCTCTTGAAAATCGTTTTTCACCACTTCCGCAACCCCGTAAGAACCGGGGAAGGATGGCATGGACTTACAGGATTTTAGCAAGATAGCTAGACCCTTCACTCTTTTGTTGGCCAAGGACACAACTTTTGATTTTGACTCAAGCTGCATGAAGGCATTCGAGTCATTGAAACACTCACTTATTTCTGCGTCCATTCATTCATCTCTCTACTGGACGCATCCATTTGAAATTATGTGCGATGCATCTGATTTCGCCATTGGTGTTGTCCTTGGACAACACATAAATAAGATGCCGGACGTAATTTATTACGCTAGCCGAACATTAAATGAAGGCCAATTGAATTACACAACAACTGAAAAAGAATTCTTAGCCGTTGTGTTTGTACTAGAAAAATTCAGGCCCTATTTAATCGGTTCTCCAGTCATAGTTTACACGGACCACTCAGCTCTTCGCCATCTTTTCGCGAAGAAGGATGCTAAATCTCGGCTAATACGTTGGATCCTCTTGCTACAAGAGTTTGACCTTATTATAAGGGACAAGAGAGGATGTGAAAACATAGTTGCCGACCACCATTCACGACTTCCTTCTTCGCCTACACTCGAAATTCCTATTGAAGATGTTTTTCCCGATGAGCAGCTCTTAACCGTGTCATGCGAACCTTGGTTCGCTGATATAGTAAATTATTTGGCCACTGGACTGATACCAAACGATTGGTCGAATCAGGACAAACTCCAATTCCAGTTCCAAGTAAAACATTTTTACTGGGATGAACCGTATCTCTTTAAATACTGTTCCGACCAAATCGTTCGTCGGTGTGTCCCAGACAACGAGTTTAAGAGCGTGCTGTCATTCTGCCACGATCAAGCGTGTGGCGGACATTTTGGCCCCAAGAAGACAGCAGAAAAATTCTTGCAGTGTGGCTTCTACTGGCAAAGAATTTTTAAAGATGCATATGAATACTGCAAGACAAGCTCCCGGTGCCAATACTTGGGCCGGATATCTCGGAGAAATGAAATGCCACTCCAACCAATTCTGGTTGTTGATATTTTTGATGTTTGGGGAATAGACTTCATGGGACCATTTCCCAATTCCTTTGGGAACATGTATATTCTACTTGCTGTTGACTATGTTTCAAAATTGGTCGAGGTTGTGCCCAGCCGAACTAATGACAACAAGGTAGTCATTAGATTTCTTAAAGAAAACATTTTTTCTCGGTTTGGGCATCCTCGCGCGATTGTAAGTGATAATAGATCTCACTTTTGTAATAGGACTTTTGAGTCCTTAATGCGCAAATTCTCCATTACTCACAAACTGTCAACGCCTTATCATCCCCAAACTTGTGGGCAAGCCGAGGTTTCGAATTGGCAGATTAAACAAATATTGGAGAAAACGGTTTCCAAAAACTGTAGGGTTCCTAGGCATACTCAAGAGGTTCCAGAAGGCATCTACCATGCCAAATTCAAATTTTTATGTGCTTAACAACTCTATGTAAGATCGTTAACTAGAGATTAGGAGAAAACTATGCAAGCAAACTACTTTGCTAGTAAGTGAAAGGGATTACAACCTATGTAGATCCGGTCCTCCACTTCTAAAGATCCATGATGACGTCCCTCCGCTGCGATCATCGGAATCCCGGACTCTAGCGATGGTTTCGTCGGAGAAATGATCGGGCTAGGTCGTTGACTTCGATGCCGAAGATGATCTACGTCGAGACGACTCAAACTCAAGCTCCATCTTCACTAGGTCATGAAACTTGTGAAGAAAACACCCTATACAACATGGCAAGTGGTAGAGGAAGAAGAAATAGGAAGTGGGTTCACTTTGGATTTGGATTTCTCACTTGATTTCAACACTTGGAATTTTCTAGCAAGGTTTTCTTTTCTTCATGAAGAAGAAGAAAAAAAGAATGGAAAAAGAATCATGTGAAAAGAATAATCAAGTGAAGTTATCATCTTGCAACCATGGGTGAAATTAACCTTTGTAGAGACTAAACTCAAGTTTAAGTTAAAGGTTAGGTTAAGGAAAATCTTATGTAAAACAAAATGGTGGACTTTGTCAAAGATGCTTGAAAGCTTCATGAAGCTTCAAGCAAAGACAAAGTAAGCCACCATTTTATTTTACATAAATCAAAAAAATTAAATAAAAACTAAACCTTTAACCTAAACATGGTATAATCCATACACACACCCAAGTTTGCATGTATCATCAAACATGATACAAACTAGTGCACAAAAATATATCACATATACAACTTGTGCACATCAAGTGAGAAAATAAATCTTAAGTGAACAAATACTAGTTAATGTAAACTAATATATCAAATATATAATTATACATTAAATCATTAAATCAACAATTGATTTAATGATCCGGTCATACTGCATATAACCGACTAATATCAAGTGTATCAATATATCGAATCAACACTTGATTCGGTAACCCGGCTATATCACATATAACCGACTGATGATACAAATCGCGAGAATAGAATACAGTATCACATACTGGTATTATTCTCGGTCCCGCACATATCTCATATGCGCTCCTATTTCGTTTCGCTTGAGCCAGAAAACCTCTGTGTAGGACTCTAAAGACTCGTGAATACGCCGGCAGTAGGTGATGATCATATCAAACACCAACAAGACGCAAGAGGTTTGCTAAACGTAACGGCCACCCGTGTATTGAGCGATCAAAAGATCAACGAGCAAGCCCGCTCACACTCCTGTTAATCCAACCAGTAACACTTACCGTACAGTCAGGTCTGTTCGTCTGATATGTCGCATATCTCGCCTAGGGGTGGTAAACGTCAGACCCCAATTACTCGATAAGTCGTGTCGATATGAGGCTCATAACGGGTCAAGAAACTACTGGTAACACTTACCAGTAAATCCCAAAAGCAGCCTCGGCCAAGGACTTCCTGTTATAGCCAATCGAGCACGGCGCAACATCAACTCCCTATACCGCGAGAGACGAAACCCCTCCTATCGCTCATTGCCTCCATGTCATTCGGAACTGTACCCAAAAGCCACCTTTTTGCACGCCCTCTTGGACGTGGTATGATGGAAATCAAAGCACAGTGGGAATCACACAAGACTCTATGACGATCTCGGGTCTATAGACTAACCTGTACCAGTGTCACCAGAGAACTGCCATCTGACGTAAGGTATAATACCATCTGGGGGTTCTCGGCGAATCCGTCCAGTGTACCCAGTCTCCACTGAGCACCCGTATATCATCTCTGATGTCAAACACCAATGGATATGGGATCATCCATCGCCCATCTATATGGGTCGAGAAGCTACGCGCTAGTCTACTCTGGTATATTGATGCCCCGTCTCGATACACCCACGACGAGGGACCTTGAAGGATGTACTTATGGACTACCATGTCCCCACTAGTATGATCCGCATCATAGTCCAGGTAGTCAAGTACACATCCTAAGGGCTTTACCAACATGTAACAGAGAGACAATCAGTGTGCACGTTAAGGTAAAGAGTAACCAGATAGCATACTATCATATCGAGCAAGAAAGTCATCCCTATATATGTCCAAGCATCCGCTACAATATACATCCTATGTATAGTAATGGCCTCTAGGGCATACATATAACTAACAATCTCCCACTTGCACTAGGGCCATCTGATAGCAGTGGTTGTAGTATCTCATACTCAACCATCCCATAAAAGTCTCTCTCTGGGAAAAGGCCTTTCTTAGTGGATCCGCCGTGTTTTCCTCTGAGTCTTCTCTCTGAACCTCGATCCCCTTGGAGATCAACTATCTCCATGATCAGTTGATGCTGCCTCAGAATATGTCTGAATCACTGATGAGACAGGCGTTCCTAGGCATAAGCCACAACTCCATTGTCTCACAATGGTAGGAACAAAGTTCATCTCTTGAACTAATATACACCCAGACTTCCTCTTTGGTAGCATCTTTGGTAACGATGTATGTTGCCTTTAATCGTCTAGTATGTCACGGTATCTAGCTTGGAACTCTTCCAACATACCGTCCCTCCACTGAGGATAAAGACAATGCTTGCGACTGACATTCAGTCGTCCTTATCACCCTAGAACCTTTCCAGTGATTCTCCCCAGGATCGATTGATACCAACTCACTACAACTAGTGAGTATCCTAACATCCAATTAGATCTATCTCATAGATCCAAAACCCAGGATTTAGTAGGTATCACTTTGATCCTATATGGAGAATCCTTGTGATAAGCGGAGATTGACCGAGCGTAGCATAGGAAACTCCTTCCCTATCAAGAGTATGTCATCCACGTACTCTACGAGGATCACCAGCATACTCCCTACTACCTTTTTGTATATACAAGGTTCATCTACCATTTTGATGATGTCAAACTCTTTGACTAACTCATCAAAACATATGTTCCAACTCCGCGATGCCTGCTTTATCACATAAAACATCTTGCACACGTTTCCGTTGCTCCCACTGTCTACGAAGCCCTCTGACTGTGTTCTTATAGACCCTCTCTTCTAAAACATCATTTAGAAAAGCAGTCATGACACCCAACCGCCAGATATCATAGTCTTGGTATGTAGCCGTGGCAAGTAGGATCTGGATGGATTTAAGCATAGTTACTTAGAAAAGGTTTCATTATAATCCATACATGGTCAATGATGCAAATCCTTTAACAAGTCTAGCATTGAAAGTCTTAACTTTTCCATATACACCAAGTAATCTTCTCAAGATATACTTGCTCCTGATGGGGATTTAACCCTTCAGATAAAGCAACTAAAGTCCATACTTTGTTGGTGTATAAGGATTCCATCTCAGATCGATAAGCATCCATCCATTCTTACAGAGTCCTACTCCTGATGGCCAGCCCGAAACTAGTTGGGTCATCATCTCATGATGCAATCATTGCTCCCGCTGTCATAGAGAAACTGAAGTATCTCTCAGGTGGGTGAGGAACCCTACTAGATCGGCGGAGAGGCTGAGGTTCGTTGCTTGCTATTGAATCCTTTGGTTCTACCAAATCATCAGCTGCAGTTTGTATAGCTGGAACTCTTTCCAGTTCTACCTCATGTCCACAAATTTCTTCATAAGAAATTCTCTTTCACAAAGGTGGCATGCTGAGTAACAAAACATCTTTTGTTCCTCGGTTAGGTAGAAGATATTCCCTTGCGTATGCTTGGGATATCCAACAAATTTCTACAGTACTGACTTTGCCTCGAGCTTGTCCGGATTTTGCCTTTTAGACATAGGCCGGGCAACCCCAAATCTTAACTAACTTAAGAGATGGGCTCTTCCCTTTCCATATCTCATATGAAATGGTAGGCATCTGATTTGATCGGAACCCTATTCAATAGGTATGCAACTTCATAAGTGCATAACTCCCTAAAAGGAAATAGGAAACTCAGTAGTACTCATCATAGAGCACACCATATCACATAGGGTGCTATTGCTCCGCCCCGATATACCATCGTGCTATGGTGTATACGGAGGATTAATGCTGAGAGAGAATCTTATTCTTAGAATAGTCCAGGAATCCCATGCTCAAGTATTCTCCTCCCTGATCACATCAGAGGACATAATACTTATACCCGTTGTTGGTTCTCTACTTCTAACTTATATTCTGTGAATATCTCAAAAGATTCGGACTTGTGTTTCAACAGGAACATATGTCTGAATTTTGAGAGATCATCACAGAAGGTAATGAAGTACAAAGAACCGGTCTTGGCATGTGTAGACAGGGGACCTTCATACATCAGCATGTATCAATCCTAAGAGTTTACTAACTCTTTCTCTGTTTCCAATAAACAGAGCTATGGTCATCTTATCTTTGTGACATGACTGGCAAGTTTCAGAAGATGTAAATTCAAACTAATTTAAATATGCATCTTAATGTAACTTAGCCAGTCGGGTCATTTTGATATGACCTAGTCTACAATGCCTCAAGAAGGATTCGTTCATTTCTGAACTCTTCCTCTTGAGTGTGTTGTGTATACTAAGAACTGTAGTTTGATTTAGAACGTTAATGCTTTTAGATAACGTGCCTGAACCGATCAACTCTTGATTTAGGAAATGTTCAAAACATTATCCAATAACACAAAATTATATCCTTCTTTATCTAAATAAAGAGACTGATATGATTTTGTATATCAGGTTCGATATCTAATAAGATTTGATCAGAATCAATGTATTCTGGTAATACAGGGTGACAGTGACCAACAGACTTAGCTGCAACACTTGCACCGTTTTCTGTCTCATGAAACTTATCACCCATTCTCAGTTCTCTACCTTTCTGTAGCCCTATGTAACTGATTACATATCTGGGATCCTGATCCGGTATCAAATACCCATGACGCAGAGGATACTGAGAAACAATTCTTTGTAATGAACACACCCGAAGGAGATGCATCTCATTCACTTTCTTCGTTTAGGCGGCATGGGAATCCTGGTATTCCCCTAATTCCTGCTCGGTCTTATAAAAATTATAAGTTGGAGCGGGGCCAACGTTCCCTAGTCCAGTATAACAAGCGGGTTCGGTCAATACATCCATATTATTATCTTGATTAAGGCGTGACATGGTCGCTACCTGGAGAGAGAGAGAGAAGAAAAACACTCTGCGTGCGCTCTTGCAAGATCAGATTGGTTATTATTTTATCAAATCAGGATGGCTCCCACTGTTTTTATCAAATCTTCCTTCAAACCCTAAAAGGAAAGACTAGCCGGGATTAATTACACGCTACAAGTTCGCCAATCTTTCAGCCAGGCCAGTGTCGGTACTTTGAGGGAGGTTCCCCGTGCTTTCGCACGGACCTAATTAAAGTAAACCTCGTTTTCCCAGAGGCGTAACCCCGTTGACACCTTTCTAGACACCTACTTGATCGGCTAATTGTAATGTGTAAAACTCTCCCAGGAGTAACAATTACTCGCAGTAGGTATCGGGATCCAACTATCTCATAGAAGGTATGCAATCTCATTGCAAATTTCAACACTTGAAATTCCCGATAATTTTGCCCCTAGCATCCTATGACCTTGACGGAGGTCAACAAACCATAAGCTAATAGTCAAGTTCAATCCGTCATTTCTTGATTGAATCAAACCCACCCGCACGACCCTTGACGGTGGTCAACAAGGTCGTACGACTACCCTAATCCAATCTGCATCATATGCATAAGCAGATAAATACTAGTTAGCTACCGCACACTACGCCTTGACGGAGGTCAACAAACGTAGCATGAATACTAAGTAGGACTTATCTGAAATGACGGAGGGCTACGACATGTTTTTTTTGAAAACCTATTGCATAATGAACTTGATATCGTTGCAGAATCAAATGATTTTGAAATGGAATGTTTTTGAGGCTTTTCTAGTTTTGCTAAAGGGGTCACTCACAGTGAAGGGATCGTCGGCCCTTTCCTCATCGAATAAGGTGCAGGATATATCATATATACCGCTGTGCAAAGCAAGAACTATAGGAGCAATCAAAAGACAAACCGAGGGTTGTAGCATCTGCCAGTTATTGCTAAAGGGGTCACTCCCGGTGAAGGGATCTCGGCCCTTTCCTTATCGAATAAGGTGCAGGATGTTCTACAAGGAACACCGCGATGCATAGCAAGAACTGTAGCTACCTGTTTTTGAAAATTCGATTCCACAACATCTTTTAGGTTTCTTTTCTTTCATTAATCATATTAATGAAGTCCCATCATTTAAATCACCTAAACATCATAGATAAATACGACGTACACTTATGCTATCCAGATTCGCCTCGTTGTCCCCTTGTGCACCGTTAGGTTAGTTAACTAACGACAGAGCGGGGCAGGGCTAGCGTGAGTGCAAAACATAAGTAACGTCTATATAATATATCATATATACTATATACAGTATCCATCACAACATATCAAATGATCACATCACAGATATCGCAGCAGAAGAAACATATGAAACATTGGATATACTAAGACGTCCTTATTTTCAATACTAGCCTGTATAAAACATGGATTCCACGGTCGCGATGAATAACCAAACCCATACCCCTAGACCCCTACGAGAGCGACAAGTAACCCTACCAATTATAGAGTTAGGAGACCCTGACTCGACTCCTCGAGTTGGTCTCCCACTGGACTCTAGAACCCGGTTACTTGTGCTCTCCTCCTTGGGTCTATCCTAGTGCGGAAAAGTAAATAATATACAAATGGTGACATCAACCTCAACCCGGAAGTGCCCCAATAAAAGAATATTACATACAATAAATTTTACATGAATGAAAATAAAAACTCTCATCTCACATAAAACCCCCGGCTATTCAAAACGCGACGATCCAATATAACATATCCAGCAACACATAACATCACATGTCATCAACATAAGTAAATGTGCGCATCCCAATTGTCGGTTACATATAGCAACGAAACTGGCGATATCACATATTACACTTACGGTCACAGAAAAGAAAGTGTAAAACTACAACAGTTGGAATCCGCTACCCCTTTAGACATCGCATGCCTAACCAAATGAATTCCCTAGACATCGCATGCCTAACAATTATAAACCCCGCATTTTAGTCTCATTATCGAAAACTCTTTTCAATATCAAGTCGGGCAATTCAGCAAGATTCCCGACATCCTAATCGAATGCTCATCGCAAACTTTAGTAGACGGCTGTTAGTAGTATGTATGCCCTAGAGGCCAGTATTGTACAGATATTGTATATTATATTGGATGCTTGGACATATATAGGGATGACTTTCTTGCTCGACATGATAGTATGCTATCTGGTTGCTCTTTATCTTAACATGTACACTTGTCTCTTTATACTGTCTTATAGTTACATGTTGGTAAAGCCCTTAGGATGTGTACTTGACTACCTGGACTATGATGCAGATCATACTAGTGGGGACATGGTAGTCCATAAGTACATCCTTCAAGGTCCCTAGTCGTGGGTGTATCGAGATGGGGCATCGATATACCAGTGTAGACTAGCGTATACGCTTCTCGACCCATGTGATGGGCGATGGATGATCCCATATCCATTGGTGTTTGACATCAGAGATGGTATACGGGTGCTCAGTGGAGACTGGGTACACTGGACGGACTCGCCGAGAACTCCCAGATGGTATTATACCTCACGTCAGATGGCAGTTCTCAGGTGACACTTGTGCAGGTTAGTCTGTAGACCCGAGATCGTCATAGAGTCTTGTATGATTCCCACTGTGCTTTGATCTCCACCTTACCACGTCCATGAGGGCGTGCAAAACGGTGGTCTTTGGGTACAGTCCCGAGTCACATGGAGGCAATGAGCGATAGGAGGGGTTTCGTCTCTCCCGGTATTGGGGGTTGATGTTGTGCTGTGCTCGATTGGCCGTAACAGGGAAGTCCCTGGCCAGGGCTGATCAGAGATTTGCTGGTAAGTGTTACCAGTAGTTTCTCGACCCGTTATGAGCCTCACATCGGCACGACTTATCGGTTATTGGGGTCTGACGTATACCACCCCTAGACTTGATATGCGACGTATCAGACGAACAGATCGGACTGTACGGTAAGTGTTACTGGTTGGATTCACAGGGGTATGAGCGGGCTAGCTCGTCGATCTTCTGATCTCTCAATACCCGGATGACCGTTACGTTTAGCAGACCGCTTGCGGCTTGTGGGTGCTTGATATGATCATCATCTGCTACCGGCGTATTGACGAGTCTTTAGAGTCCTACACAGAGGTTTCCTAGCTCAAGCGAAACGAAATAGGAGTGCATATGAGATATGTGCGGGACCGAGAATAATGCGTGTATGTGATACCGTATTTGATTCTCGCGATAAATGTTTCGATTGGTTGTATGAGATATGACCTAGTTATCGAATAATTGATTCGATAAATCGATGCAATGAATACTAGTCGGTCGTGTGCGACATGACCGGATCATTGAATCAAGTGTTGATTTAATGATTTAATGTATAATTATATATTTGATATATTACTTTGCATTAACTAGTATTGGTTCACTTTAAACGGATTTTTCTCACTTGGATTGCACATTGTATATGTGATATACTTTTGTGCACTTTTTTGTATCATGTTTGATGATACTTGATCATATGGTTAAGTGAATAGAATTAAACCATGGTTATTATGATAATTAGGGTTTTGCATATTTATTTATTCATTTATTTGTTTATTCATTTATTTGGATAAGTTTAAAAAAGAATGGTGGCAATTTTTGTTTCTTATATGAAGCTTCATGAACCCTTGAGTTTAGCAACCATTCTTGCATCTTACTTAACCCTAACCCACTCTACTAACCATGGTTTATTCTCTACACTTATCTTTAGTTAGAGTTATGATAAGTATAGATTTTCTTTTTCTTTTAAAAACACTTATCATAATTCTATCATCTTCTTCTTCTAAAAAGAAAAAGCTTGCTACTTTAATGGCAACTTGAGTTCTAGTGAGAGAAATCCAATTCTAAAGTGAACCCACCTCCTATTTCTTCACACTCTACCTCTTGCCAAGTTGTTTTGGGTGTTTTCTTCACAAGTTTCACAACTTTGTGAAGTCGGAGCTTGAGCTTGTGCAACCTCGACGTAGATCGTCTTTGACACGAAGCCGACGACCTATTCCGTACGTTCCTCCGATGAAGCCGTCACGAGAGTCCAAGGTTCAAGATGGACAGCGAGAGGACGCCCTCGTGGAGCTAAGGAAGTGGG
Source organism: Agapanthus africanus (assembly GCA_030015575.1). Taxonomy (NCBI): domain Eukaryota; kingdom Viridiplantae; phylum Streptophyta; class Magnoliopsida; order Asparagales; family Amaryllidaceae; genus Agapanthus; species Agapanthus africanus. The sequence goes on along the minus strand of JASDDO010000010.1, from coordinate 197,343,920 downwards.
TATCCGGATCTACAAAGGTTGTAGCATCCTAACTTTTAGTTAATTTGTTAACTAGATTATCTTTTCGCCTAAACATCTAGTCTAAGATCCGTAGTCTAGGGTTTCTCGGCACCATTTTTTTTAAATTGGCATGTTCGATGCCTTGTGAGACCTCACTAGAGTGCCTAGGAACCTTTCACTGGTATCAGAGCCTAGCTAGAGCCTTAGGCGAAGTTTAGACGACGTTTGAAACCCGAATACGCATCGAAACACTAAAGCAATATGCTCTCTGGACTTTTTCTAAATTTTGGGATTTTTCCATATTAAAAATATGCAGAGAAATAAGCAGGAGAATGTAAGATTTACTGTGAAGTTCGATGGCACAATTCAATTAAGCTGCCGCAGTTCCGCGGTACGAGCATGGCTCGTGCGGCGGTTCCGCGGCCGTACGGCCCCACTGTTCAAAACTTTTCACACAGTAATTCTTACCTTGCAGTGCTGGATTTTCTGGAAATTTTTAATAATTATTCAAGAGTTGAATTTTCTGGGATTGTTTTAGAGCTTCGGTGTTTCGATCGGGGTATCAAATTTCGTCTTTGTGTATTTCCGGATAATTTTTAGAATATGTTAAAAAGTTCGACCGGACATAAATACCCAATTTTTCCCTGTCGGGAAATTTCCAAGTGTTGGATTTTTCCGTAGTTTAACGACGTTCTAAGTAGTGCAAGTAACGCGATGGACCCTCTAGAAGACAACAAACCTTAACTCGATTATGTGACCGTCTTGAACTGCCCTTTGAACCATCGGGTTTGGGGCAGTACGGCGTGCCACATGTGAGGCGTTGGCTTGACCCTTCTACGGCTGGACCGTCGGTACTGAGGCACGAACTGAATGTTGTTAGACTTATTTCATGTGTTGAGCTGTATCGGGAAAACTTGGGTATTCGACTGTTCGATCGGAAAGTTTAACATTTTCTGTTTATCTGGAATGTGATACAATAATTGGAATTCACAAACAGTTATGAGATAACTGAATGAATGTTATAAATTTAGCAGTTTAGTCCCATATGATATTGAAAAGAGTTTTCGATAATAAGACTAAAATGCGGGATTTATATCTGTTAGGCATGTGATGTCTAAGTATTTCATTTGATTAGGCATGCGATGTCTAAAGAAGTTGCGGATTCCAATTGTTGTAGTTTTACACTTTCTTTTCTGTGACCGTAAGTGTAATATGTGATATCGCCGGTTTCGTTGCTATATGTCAACGACAATTGGGATGCGCATATTTACTTACGTTGATGACATGTGATGTTATGTGTTGCTGGATATGTTATATTGGATCGTCGTGTTTGAATAGCCGGGGGTTTTTATATGAGATGAGTGTTTTTCATTTTCATTCATGTAAAAACTTGTATGTAATATTCTTTTATTTGGGGCACTTCCAGGTAGCGGAAGTTGTCACCCTTTGTATATTATTTACTTTTCCGCATTAGGATAGACCCTAGGAGGGGAGCACAAGTAACCGGCTTCTGGGGTCCAGTGGGAGACCAACTCGAGGAGTCGAGTTCGGGTCGCCTAACCCTAGAATTGGCAGGGTTGCTTGCCGCTCTCGTAGGGGTCTAGGGGTGTGGGATTGGCTATTCATCACGACCGTGGAATCCGTGTTTTATACTGGCTCGTATTGAAAACACGGACGTCCTAGTATATCCAATATTTCATATGTTTATTCTGCCGTGATATCTGTGTTGTGACTCTGTGATGGATATAGCATATAGTATATATGATATATTATATAGACGTTACTTATGTTTTACACCCGCGCTAGCCCTGCCCTGCTCTGTCGTTAGTTACCTAACCTAACGGTGCACGAGGGGACATCGTGGCGAATGCGGATGGCATAAGTGTACGTCATATCTATCTGTGATGTTTAGGTATTTAAATGATGGGACTTCATTAATGTTATTAATGAATGGAAAGAAACCTAAGATGTTATGGAATCAAATTTTAAATAAAACAGGTAGCTACAGTTCTTGCTTTGCATAGCGGTATATTTGATATACCCTGCACCTTATTCGATGAGGAAAGGACCGAGATCCCTTCACCGGGAGTGACTCCTTTAGCAATAACTGGCAGATGCTACACACTCGGTTTGCTTTTGACTGCTTTTGAGTTTTTGCTTTGCACAGCGATATATATGATATATCCCGCACCTCATTCGACGAGGAAAGGACCGAGATCCCTTCGCCGGGAGTGACTCCTTTAGCAGAACTAGAAAAGCCTCAAAATCACTCCATTTCAAAACTTCATTTGATTCTACAACGATATCAAGTTCATTACGCTCATGGTTTTTATGAAAAACCTGCGTAGCCCTCCGTCATTTCAGATAAGTACTAGTTAGTATTCGTGCTGCGGTAGTTTGGCCTCCGTCAAGGCGCAGTGTACGGTAGCTAACTAATGCTTATCTGCCAGCATATGATGCGATTGGATTAGGGTATTCGTACGGCGTTGTTTGGCTTCTGTCAAGGGTCATGCGGGTGGGTTTAATTCAATCAGGAAATGACGGGTTGAACTTGACTAGCGGACTATGGGTTGTTTGGCCTCCGTCAAGGTCATAGGACGCTAGGGGCAAAAGCATTATCGGGAATTTCAAGTGTTGAAATTTGCAATGAGATTGCATACCTTCTATGAGATAGTTGGATCCCGATACCCACTGGGAGTAAGAGTTACTCCTGGGAGAGTTTTACACATTGCAATTAGCTGATCAAGTAGGTGTCTAGAAAGGTGTCAACGGGGTTACGCCTCTGGGAAAACGAGGTTTACATTAATTAGGTTCGTGCGAAAGCACGGGGGACCTCCCTCAAAGTACCGACACTGGCCTGGCTGAAAGATTGGCGAACTTGTAGTGTGTAATTAATCCCGGCTAGTCTTTCTTTTTAGGGTTTGGAGGAAGATTTGATAAAAAGCAGTGGGAGCCATCCTGATTAGATAAGATAATAACCAATCTGATCTTGCACGAGCATACGCTAAAGTGTTTTCTTCTCTCTCTCTCCAGGTAGCGACCAGTTCATGCCTTAATAAAGATAATAATATGGATGTATTGACCGAACCCGCATGTTATACTGTGCTGGGGAACGTTGGTTCCGTTCTTTCCTGTAAGAGTTATAGGAATGAACATGATATAGGGGAATACCAGGATTCCCATGCCACCCGAATGAAGAAAGTACATGTTGATGCATTTTCTTTGGGTGTGTTTGTTACTGAGAACTGTTTCTCCATTTGTTCTACGTCCTGGGTATTGGATACCGGGTCAGGATCCCATATATGTAATCAGTTACATGGGCTTAGGAAAGGTAGAGAACTTGGAGAAGGTGATAAAGACATAAGAGTCGGAAATGGTGCAATTGTTGCAGCTAAGACTGTCGGGGAATATCACCTTGTATTACCAACTGGTAATACATTGGTTCTGAACGAATGCTATTACATGCCGAACCTGATATGCAACATTATATCGGTTTCTTTATTAAGTAAAGAGGGATATAATTTTGTATTACAGGACAATGTTATGAACATTTTCCGTAACCAAAAGTTGGTTGGATCAGGCACGTTATGCAATGGCATTTATTTTCTAAATCAATCAACAGTTCTGAGCATAACAAACACACACAAGAGGAAGAGTTCTGAACTCAACGAATCCTTCTTGTGGCATTGTAGACTAGGTCACATCAATGTGACACGACTGGCTAAGTTGCATAAAGATGGATATTTAAATCCGTTTGAATTTTCATCTTATGACACTTTCCAGTCATGTCTCAAAGGCAAGATGACCAAAACTCCGTTTACGGGACACGGAGAAAGAGTTACCGAACTCTTGGGACTGATACATAGTGATGTATGCGGTCCCATGTCTACACATGCCAGGGATGGTTCTTCATACTTCATTACATTCACTGACGATCTCTCTAGGTTCGGGTATGTGTTCCTGATGAAACACAAATCAGAAGCTTTTGAGAAATTTAGGGAATATAAACAAGAAGTTGAGAACCAAACCGGAAAAAGTATTAAAATCCTACGATCTGATCGAGGAGGTGAATACTTGAGAAATGAATTTCTGGACTTCCTAAAAGAGAATGGGATTCTCTCTCAGCTAACTCCTCCATATACACCACAGCACAACGGTGTATCGGAGCGGAGAAATCGCACCCTATTAGATATGGTGCGCTCTATGATGAGTCCAGCAGAGTTACCTATTTCCTTCTGGGGATATGCACTGGAGACTGTTGCATACCTACTGAATAGAGTTCCGACCAAATCAGTGCCTACCACTCCATATGATATATGGAATGGCAAGAGACCATGTCTCAATTTTATTCAGATATGGGGTTGTCCGGCCTATGTTAAAACACAAAATCCGGACAAGCTCGAGGCAAGGTCCGTTCTATGTAAGTTTGTTGGATATCCCAAACATTCGCGAGGGTATATCTTCTACCACTCCGAGGAACAAAAAGTATTTGTTTCTCGACATGCCACTTTCTTAGAAAAAAGTTTTCTTATGAAACAGATAAGTGGCATTGAGGTAGAACTGGAAGAGGTTCCAGCAATACAGACTACAACAGAAGATTTGGTTGAACCAGAGGATTCCGTAGTTCCCGATGAACCCCAGCCTCTCCGCCGATCTAGTAGGGTTCCTCGTCCACCTGAGAGATACTACGGTTTTCTCATGGATGGTGGGAGCGAGGATTGCATCATGGAGGATGATGACCCAACTAGCTTCGAGCAGGCCATCACGAGTGGGGACTCAGTGAAATGGCTGGAAGCTATGCGGTCTGAGATGGATTCCATGTACACCAACAAAGTATGGACTTTGGAAGTTGCTCCTGAAGGGGTAAAACCCATTGGGAGCAAGTGGATCTTCAAGAAGAAACTTGGTGTAGATGGGAAAGTGGAGACTTTCAAAGCTAGACTTGTAGCAAAGGGTTTTCGTCAAAGACCAGGTGTGGACTATGACGAGACCTTTTCTCCAGAGGCTATGCTTAAATCCATCCGGATCATGCTTGCCATCGCTGCATATCATGACTACGAAATCTGGCAAATGGATGTTAAGACCGCCTTTCTAGATGGTGATTTAGAAGAGTGCGTGTACATGACTCAGCCAGAGGGCTTCGTAGATAGTGGGAGCAGCGGGAAGGTATGCAAGCTGCTTAAATCCATTTATGGATTAAAGCAAGCATCGCGGAGTTAGAACATCTGCTTTGACGTCGTTATCAAAGAGTTTGATTTCGTCAAAAATCCAGATGAACCTTGTATCTACAAGAAGGTGGCAGAGAGTAAGGTTGTCTTCCTTGTATTGTACGTGGACGACATACTCTTGATAGGAAATGATATTCCTATGCTGCAATCGGTCAAGCTCTTCTTATCACAAAGATTCTCAATGAAAGATCTTGGTGATGCCTCCTGCATATTGGGAATTAGGATCTATAGAGATAGATCCAAACGGATTTTGGGATTGTCCCAATCCAGGTATATTGACACCATACTAAAGAGGTTTAGTATGGAAGAGTCCAAGCGTGGGAACTTGCCCACGATCTCTGGAGTCACTCTCTCCGAAGAGATGTCTCCCAAGACTGATTTGGGGAGAGCTCGCATGCAAGGATTACCCTATGCTTCGGCAGTAGGCTCTATCATGTTTGTGATGCTATGTACCAGACCCGATGTAGCATACTCACTAAGTATAGTGAGCAGGTATCAAGATGATCCTGGAGAGAGTCACTGGACAGCTGTGAAGAGCATTCTCAAGTACTTACGAAGGACTAGAGATATGTTCTTGATGTATGGTAACGGGGAGCTCCAAGTGGAGTCCTTTACCGATTCGAGCTTCCAGAGTGATAAGGACGACTCTAAGTCGCAGTCGGGCTTTGTCTTTACCCTTTACGGAGGGGCGGTTAGCTGGAAGAGTTCCAAGCAGGAAACCGTGGCAGACTCGACGATGGAGGCTGAATACATCGCTGCCAACGATGCTGCCAAAGAGGCTGTCTGGATCAAGAAGTTCATTACTGAACTTGGAGTGGTTCCATCCATTGAGCGTCCAATACCTTTGTATTGCGATAACAATGGAGCGGTGGCTTTGGCCAAGGAACCCAGGTCCCATCAGCGGTCCAGGCATATTCTGAGGCGGTATCACCTGATCCGGGAGATAGTAGATCGCCGGGAGATCGAGGTCAGGAGAGTTGACACGAAGAACAACACGGCGGATCCACTCACGAAGGCCATTCCCCAGATACAGTTTGAGAGACTCTTCGGGATGCTAGGTATGCGATACTACAGCAGCTGGCCCTAGTGCAAGTGGGAGATTGTTAGTAGTATGTATGCCCTAGAGGCCAGTATTATACAGATATTGTATATTATATTGGATGCTTGGACATATATAGAGATGACTTTCTTGCTCGACATGATAGTATGCTATCTGGTTGCTCTTTATCTTAACATGTACACTTTTCTCTTTATACTGTCTTATAGTTACATGTTGGTAAAGCCCTTAGGATGTGTACTTGACTACCTGGACTATGATGCAGATCATACTAGTGGGGACATGGTAGTCCATAAGTACATCCTTCAAGGTCCCTAGTCGTGGGTGTATCGAGATGGGGCATCGATATACCAGTGTAGACTAGCGTATACGCTTCTCGACCCATGTGATGGGTGATGGATGATCCCATATCCATTGGTGTTTGACATCAGAGATGGTATACGGGTGCTCAGTGGAGACTGGGTACACTGGACGGACTCGCCGAGAACTCCCAGATGGTATTATACCTCACGTCAGATGGCAGTTCTCAGGTGACACTTGTGCAGGTTAGTCTGTAGACCCGAGATCGTCATAGAGTCTTGTATGATTCCCACTGTGCTTTGATCTCCACCTTACCACGTCCTTGAGGGCGTGCAAAACGGTGGTCTTTGGGTACAGTCCCGAGTCACATGGAGGCAATGAGCGATAGGAGGGGTTTCGTCTCTCCCGGTATTGGGGGTTGGTGTTGCGCTGTGCTCGATTGGCCGTAACAGGGAAGTCCCTGGCCAGGGATGATCAGAGATTTGCTGGTAAGTGTTACCAGTAGTTTCTCGACCCGTTATGAGCCTCACATCGGCACGACTTATCGGTTATTAGGGTCTGACGTATACCACCCCTAGACTTGATATGCGACGTATCAGACGAACAGACCGGACTGTACGGTAAGTGTTACTGGTTGGATTCACAGGGGTATGAGCGTGCTAGCTCGTCGATCTTCTGATCTCTCAATACCCGGATGGCCGTTACATTTAGCAGACCGCTTGCGGCTTGTGGGTGCTTGATATGATCATCATCTGCTACCGGCGTATTGACGAGTCTTTAGAGTCCTACACAGAGGTTTCCTAGCTCAAGCGAAACGAAATAGGAGTGCATATGAGATATGTGAGGGACCGAGAATAATGCATGTATGTGATACCGTATTTGATTCTCGCGATAAATGTTTCGATTGGTTTTATGAGATATGACCTAGTTATCGAATCATTGATTCGATAAATCGATGCATTGAATACTAGTCGGTCGTGTGCGACATGAACGGATCATTGAATCAAGTGTTGATTTAATGATTTAATGTATAATTATATATTTGATATATTATTTTGCATTAACTAGTATTGGTTCACTTTAAACGGATTTTTCTCACTTGGATTGCACATTGTATATGTGATATACTTTTGTGCACTTTTTTGTATCATGTTTGATGATACTTGATCATATGGTTAAGTGAATAGAATTAAACCATGGTTATTATGATAATTAGGGTTTTTCATATTTATTTATTCATTTATTTGTTTATTCATTTATTTGGATAAGTTTAAAAAAGAATGGTGGCAATTTTTGTTTCTTATATGAAGCTTCATGAACCCTTGACTTTAGCAACCATTCTTGTCATCTTGCTTAACCCTAACCCACTCTACTAACCATGGTTTATTCTCTACACTTAACTTTAGTTAGAGTTATGATATGTATAGATTTTCTTTTTCTTTTAAAAACACTTATCATAATTCTATCATCTTCTTCTTCTAAAAAGAAAAATCTTGCTACTTTAATGGCAACTTGAGTTCTAGTGAGAGAAATCCAATTCTAAAGTGAACCTACCTCCTATTTCTTCACCCTCTACCTCTTGCCAAGTTGTTTTGGGTGTTTTCTTCACAAGTTTCACAACTTTGTGAAGTCGGAGCTTGAGCTTGTGCAACCTCGACGTAGATCGTCTTTGACACGAAGCCGACGACCTATTCCGTACGTTTCTCCGATAAAGCCGTCACGAGAGTCCAAGGTTCAAGATGGACAGCGAGAGGACGCCCTCGTGGAGCTAAGGAAGTGGGTATCCGGATCTACAAAGGTTGTAGCATCCTAACTTTTAGTTAATTTGTTAACTAGATTATCTTTTCGCATAAACATCTAGTCTAAGATCCGTAGTCTAGGGTTTCTCGGCTCCATTTTTTTAAATTGGCATGTTCGATGCCTTGTGAGACCTCACTAGAGTGCATAGGAACCTTTCAGGCCGCACCCCCGGTTGCCGTCGACGAAGTGCACCAAGGCGGAACACCGCTGCCGCGAGCACCCGAACGGATGCTTTCGGCGACGGGGTTCTCCTACAGTCACTTGGTCGGGGCTATGGGGTGTGGTTGTCTATTAAGTTTACCTAGCGAGTATCCGCGTATGCAACGTGATTGCGACGGACTTTTGATCACATCAAAATTCCGTGGCAATCGATCAAGTGAGACTAAAGTGCTAGATTTATAACATTCATTCAGTTATCTTATAACAACTTGTGGATTCCAAATATTGTATCACATTCCAGATAAATAGACAATGTTAAACTTTCCGATCGAATAATCAAACACATAAGTTTTCCCGAAAAGCTCAACACAAGAAATAAGTTTAAAAACATCCACTTCATGCCACAGTACCAACGGTCCAGCCGTAGAAGGGTCAAGCCAACGCCTCACATGTGGCACGCCGTACTGCCCCAAACCCTAAGGTTCAAAGTGCAGTTCAAGACGGTCACATAATCGAGTTAAGGTTTGTTGTCTTCTAGAGGGTCCATCGCGTTACTTGCACTACTTAGAACGTTCTTAAACTACGGAAAAATCCAACACTTGGAAATTTCCCGGCAGGGGAAAAAATGGGTATTTATATCCGGTCGAACTTTTTAACAGTTTCTAAAATATCCGAAAGAACATAAACGAAGTTAAATTATCCGATCGAATTAACGAGTCCCCAATAAAACCCTAGAAAACTCAACACTTGAGTGGAATTAAAAAATTCCCAGAAAAAAATGACAAGAAAGGACCTAAGAATAAATATGTGAAGTTTGAGGGACTAATTCACAATTTGGGCCGCGGAACCGCCGGCAAACCCTTGGTTTGGCCGCGGTTCCGCGTTCAAATTTTTGAGTTAGGGGTCCGTACATCACAGTAATTCTTATATTTTCCTGCTTAATTTTCTGAGCATTTTTAATTCACAAAAATCCACAGTTTGAAAAAATGTACAGAGAAGGGATTTGATCGGGGTTTTGGGGTTCGATCGGATCTCTAACCTCGTCTACACTTCGCCTAAAGCTCTAGCTAGGCTCTGATACCACTGTAGGGTTCCTAGGCACACTCAAGAGGTTCCAGAAGGCATCTACCATGCCAAATTCAAATTTTTAAGTGGCTAACAACTCTATGTAAGATCGTTAACTAGAGATTAGGCGAAAACTATGCAATCAAACTACTTTGCTAGTAAGTGAAAGGGATTACAACCTTTGTAGATCCGGTCCTCCACTTCTAAAGCTCCGTGATGACGTCCCTCCGCTGGGATCATCGGAATCCTGGACTCTAGCGATGGTTTCGTCGGAGAAATGATCGGGCTAGGTCATTGACTTCGATGCCGAAGATGATCTACGTCGAGGTGACTCAAACTCAAGCTCCATCTTCACTAGGTCATGAAACTTGTGAAGAAAACACCCTATACAACATGCCAAGTGGTAGAGGATGAAGAAATAGGAAGTGGGTTCACTTTGGATTTGGATTTCTCACTTGATTTCAACACTTGGAATTTTCTAGCAAGGTTTTATTTTCTTCATGAAGAAGAAGAAGAAAAGAATGGAAAAAGAATCATGTGAAAAGAATAATCAAGTGAAGTTATCATCTTGCAACCATGGGTGAGATTAACCTTTGTAGAGACTAAACTCAAGTTTAAGTTAAAGGTTAGGTTAAGGAAAATCTTATGTAAAACAAAATGGTGGACTTTGTCAAAGATGCTTGAAAGCTTCATGAAGCTTCAAGCAAAGACAAAGTAAGCCACCATTTTATTTTACATAAATCAAATAAATTAAATTAAAAACTAAACGTTTAACCTAAACATGGTATAATCCATACACACACCCAACTTTGCATGTATAAACAAACATGATACAAACTAGTGCACAAAAATATATCACATATACAATTTGTGCATATCAAGTGAGAAAATCAATCTTAAGTGAACAAATACTAGTTAATGTAAAGTAATATATCAAATATATAATTATACATTAAATCATTAAATCAACACTTGATTTAATGATCCAGTCATACTGCATATAACCGACTAATATCAAGTGTATCAATATATCGAATCAACACTTGATTCGGTAACCCGGCTGTATCACATATAACCGACTGATGATACAAATCGCGAGAATAGAATACAGTATCACATACTGGTATTATTCTCGGTCCCGCACATATCTCATATGCGCTCCTATTTCGTTTCGCTTGAGCCTGGAAACCTCTGTGTAGGACTCTAAAGACTCGTCAATACGCCGGCAGTAGGTGATGATCACATCAAACACCCACAAGCCGCAAACGGTCTGCTAAACATAACGGCCACCCGGGTATTGAGCGATCAGAAGATCAACGAGCAAGCCCGCTCACACTCCTGTGAATCCAACCAGTAACACTTACCGTACAGTCCGGTCTGTTCGTCTGATATGTCGCATATCTCGCCTAGGGGTGGTAAACGTCAGACCCCAATAACTCGATAAGTCGTGTCGATATGAGGCTCATAACGGGTCGAGAAACTACTGGTACCACTTACCAGTAAATCCCTAAAGCAGCCTCGGCCAAGGACTTCCTGTTATAGCCAATCGAGCACAGCGCAACATCAACTCCCTATACCGGGAGAGACGAAACCCCTCCTATCGCTCATTGCCTCCATATGATTCGGGACTGTACCGAAAAGCCACCTTTTTGCACGCCCTCTTGGACGTGGTATGATGGAAATCAAAGCACGGTAGGAATCATACAAGACTCTATGACGATCTCGGGTCTACAGACTAACATGTACCAGTGTCACCAGAGAACTGCCATCTGACGTAAGGTATAATATCATCTGGGAGTTCTCGGCGAGTCCGTCCAGTGTACCCAGTCTCCACTGAGCACCCTTATATCATCTCTGATGTCAAACACCAATGGATATAGGATCATCTATCGCCCATCTATATGGGTCGAGAAGCTACACGCTAGTTTACTCTGGTATATCGATGCCCCATTTCGATACACCACGACTAGGGACCTTGAAGGATGTACTTATGGACTACCATGTCCCCACTAGTATGATCCGCCTCATAGTACAGGTAGTCAAGTACACATCCTAAGGGCTTTACCAACATGTAACAGAGAGACAATCAGTGTGCACGTTAAGGTAAAGAGTAACCAGATAGCATACTATCATATCGAGCAAGAAAGTCATCCCTATATATGTCCAAGCATCCACTACAATATACATCCTATGTATAGTAATGGCCTCTAGGGCATACATATAACTAACAAAAACCGTAAAGATTGGTCATCAAAACTGATTGATACACTATGGGCATTCCGTACTGCCTATAAGACCGATCTTGGCATGTCTCCATACATGCTTGTCTATGGAAAGGCTTGCCACCTTCCAGTTGAAATAGTGCATAAGGCATTTTGGGCAATTAAAGAGTTGAACCTATCTTTGGGAGATGTGGGTAGCAATAGAAAGCTGCAATTGAATGAATTAGATGAGCTGCGAGATGAGGCTTATGAGAACGCAGTAATTGTTAAAAACCGAACGAAGGTATTCCACGACAAACACCTTATGCGCAAGACTTTCAAACCTGGTCAACAGGTTTTGCTTTATGATATCCGGTTACATTTCCATCCCGGCAAGCTCAAATCTCGATGGAAAGGGCCATTTTTGGTACACACCGTATATCCGCACGGAGAAGTAGATCTAGAAAACCCGGAGGACGGTACACTGTTTAAAGTAAACGGACATCGACTGAAACCGTTCCTCACTGCGGACCCGTCGGAGGAGCTCCTGTTTTTGCAGGAGCCAATTTATACTGACTGATCTTCCTCTATCTACCCCTAAATTTTCGATCACCTAGCCAAAACATTGCTTCAAACAAGTTTGGGGGTATGTATCATTTGTAATTATATAAATACAAAATAACATAAGAAATTAAAAATTTGAAAATAAAATTTTTTTGGGGTATTTTTGTAAATTTCCGGATTTAATAAAAAAATTAAAATTTTTAATTTGCAAATAATTTTCTCTTTTTAGAGGGGTTTATTTACAAATAACCAACACACTTCCCCCTATAAATAATACCCCGACCCCCCATGTTTTACAAACCAAAAAATTTCATCTTCTAAAACCCCTAGCCGCCGCCGCACCAATGTTCTGCAGCGAGAGCCCTCCAATCCGCCGCCCTTCCGTCGCAGGAACCCCATTCTGGCCGCGCTTCCGCCGCGAGTTGGAGACGTCTCCCTTTGATTTTCTCAGAGGCGGTTTGCATCTCTTTTTCCCTCTCTGTTTAATTTTCTAGATCTGTAGACTATCTGTGATGGCACCAAGTATGCAGTTAGAACGTGATTTCTCACAGATCTTTTCACACACGATATATCGGAGTTACTTTGCTATTGAAATTGCACGTAGGGGATGGAACATTTTAATATATAATCACCCAAATTCTTACGCCCTTCCGGATTTAGTCACTCGTTTTTATGAGTGCATGGAAGACGGTTGTCTCGCACAATATGGCTTTATCAAATTACTGTAGGGTGATAGGGAGATAATTATTGATAGAGACTTCATACATGAAGTCACTTTAATCCCTAGGATACCTGTTCAAGAACAACCACTTCAGTTTGAAGATTACATGCCCTTAATTGGTAATGATTGCTCGAGGGAACCAAGGAATGGAAAACAAGCGAGAACCCTTTTCGCTAATGTTTTAACCGTGTGCCAGTGGGCACACAACAATATTTTTGGGAGTTCCCATAACACCACATTTTTCACCCCGTCACTTCATGTCGTGAACACACTAATGACTAGGAACCCTAGATTCGACATGTGCACGGTTCATCTTAACTCAATTGGTGCGGGCAAAAGGGTCACGAACCACCTAAGCCCCATGTTAGTGACACAACCGTGTTGCTATTTCCTCCCTGTGGAGGAATTTGAATTCTACATGCATGAAGGTATACCCATCAGGCATCTCATTGATGGCGTATCTACGTCCTATACACGCTTGACTGATGTTTGGTCACGAACAGAACCGGCGGAACACGTGCCCGCCAGAACACCTAGCTCTAGCTCTACCGCGAGCGAAGGAGAGCTCACCTCTTTAGAACATGCACAATTAATGAGAAGAGCCATTAAGGGGATTGATGATTTGAGGGGGATGATGAGGGAACTGAAGGGTTCCTAGGCATACTAATGAGGTCTCAGAAGTGATCAAACATGGCCAATTAAAATTTTACAAGTGCCGAGAAACCCTAATACGGATCGTTAACTAGATGTATAGGCGATGCAATGCAAATAAACGAATTTATAGCTAAAGGGAAGGGGCTACAACCTTTGTAGATCCGGTCCTCCACCTCCATGGCTCCGTGATGAAGTCCCCTCGCTGTCCATATCGGATCCCGGACTCTAGCATCGGCTTCATCGGAGAAATGGGCGGGCTAGGTCGTCGACTTCGATGCCGAAGATGATCTACGTCGAGGCAACACAAGATCAAGCTCCAACTTCACCAAGCCATGAAACTTCTGAAGAAAACACACTATACTACTTGGCAAAAGGTAGAGGATGAAGAAATAGGAAGTGTGTTCACATTGAAATTAGATTTCTTACTCATTTTCACAAGTTGCCATTGATGGAGGCAAGCTTTCTTCATTGTTGAAGATGAAGAAGAAGAAGAAAGAATATGATAAGTATTATCCAAAATAGAAAATAAAATGAATACTTATCATATACCAACCATGGTCAAATGTAGAGAGTAAACTAGGGTTATTTGAATGGAAGCAAACAAAAATGGTCAAGCTTTCAACTCTTCATGAAGCTTCATGAAAGAAACAAAGAAAGCCACCATTTCTATTTATCACTTCAAAAATAAATAAACAAAATAAATAAATGAATAAGTAAACAAAACCCTAACCATTCATATAACCATGGTTTAATCTTTACACAAACTCAAGTTAGCATGTATCATCAAACATGATACAATCAAGTGCACACAAAAATATGTCACATATACAATGTGCATATCAAGTGAGAAAATCCTTTTAAAGTGAACTAATATTAGTTAATGCAAAGTAATATATCAAATATATAATTATGCATTAAATCATTAAATCAACACTTGATTTAATGATCCGGTCATATCGCATATAACCGACTAATATCCAATGTATCGGCTTATCGAATCAATCCTTGATTCGATAACTAGGTTATATCGCATACAACCAATCGATACATTCATCGCGAGAATAGAATACGGTATCATATACACGCATTATTCTCGGACCCGCACATATCTCATTGCGCTCCTATTTCGTTTCACTTGAGCCAGGAAACCTCTATATAGGACTCTAAAGACTCGTCAATACGCCGGCAGCAGGTGATGATCATATCAAACGCCCACAAGCCGCAAGCGGTCTGCTAAACGTAACGGCCACCCGGGTATTGAGCGATCAGAAGATCGACGAGCAAGCCCGCTCACACTCCTGTGAATCCAACCAGTAACACTTACCGTACAGTCCGATCTGTTCGTCTGATATGTCGCATATCTCACCTACGTGTGGTAAACGTCAGACCCCAATAGCTTGATAAGTCATGCCGACGTGAGGTCCATAACATTCGTGAAACTACTGATAACTCTTACCAGTATATCACTGCAACCCTGGCCAGGGATTTCCTGTTATGGCCAGTCGTACATAGCGCAACATCAACCCCCAATACCGGGAGAGACGAATCCCCTCCTATCGCTCATTGCCTCCATGTGAATCGGGACTGTACCCAAAAACCACCTGTTTGCACGACTCAGTAGAGCCGTGGTAGGGAGGAAATCAAAGCACAGTGGGAGACACACAAGACACTATGACGATCTCGGGTCAACAGACTAAGCTGTACGAGTGTCACCAGAAAACTGCCATCTGACGTGAGGTATAATACCATCTGGGAGTTCTCGGCGAGTCCGTTCTGTGTACCCAGTCTCCACTGAGCACCCGCATACCATCTCTGATGTCAAACACCAATGGATATGGGATCATCCATCGCCCATCACATGGGTCAAGAAGATATACGCTAGTGTACTCTGGAATATCGATGCCCCGTCTCGATATTCCCACGACTAGGAACATTGAAGGATGTACTCATGGACTACCCAGGCCCCACTAGTATGATCTGCATCATAGTCCGGGAAGTCGAGTACACATCCTAAGGACTTTATCAACATGTAACAGAGAGACAGAAAGTATACATGTTAAGATAAAAAGGAACCAGATAGCGTACTATCATGTCGAGCAAGAAAGTCCTACCTATATATGTCCCAGCATCCACTAAAATATACATCCAATGTACAGTAATGGCCTCTAGGGTATACATATAACTAACAATCTCCCACTTGCACTAGGGCCATCTGTAGCAGTAGTTGTAGTATCTAATACTCAACCATCCCCTAAAAGTCTCTCTTTGGGAAAAGGCCTTCATGAGTGGATCCGCCGTGTTGTCCTCTGAGTCTACTCTCCTATCCTCGATCACCCTGGAGATCAACTATCTCCATGATCAGGTGATGCTGCCTCAGAATATGTCTGGGTCACTGATGGGACCAGGGTTCTTGGGCCAGCCACATTTCCATTGTCACACAATGGTGGGAACCTAGTTCATCTTATGAACCAATATACACCCAAACTGCCTCTTTGGTAGTATCTTTAATAGCGATGTTACCAGCCTTTATCGTCTAGTTTGTCACGGTATCTAGCTTGGAACTCTTCCAACATACCGTCCCTTTGCTAAGGGTAAAGACAATGCCTGTGACTGACATTCAGTCGTCTTTATCACCCTGGAACCCTTCCAGTGATTCTCCCCAGGATCAATTGATACAATCTTACTACAGCTAGTGAGAATCCTAACATCCATTTAGATCTATCTCATAGATCCAACTCCCAGGATTTAGGATGTATCATTTTGATCTTATATGGAGAATTTATGTGATAAGAGGAGATCGACCGAGCGTAGTATAGGAAACTTTTTTTTTCTATCAAGAGTATGTTGTCCACGTACAATACGAGGATAACCACCTTACTCTCTACTACCGTTTTGTATATACAAGGTTCTTCTACCATTTTGATGAAGTCAAATACTTTGACTACCACATCAAAATAGATGTTCCAACTCCGCGATGCCTGCTTTATTTTGTAAAGCAACTTGCACACGTTTCCGCTGCTCCCACTGTTTACGAAGCCCTCTGGCTGTGTTCTTATAGACGTTCTCTTCTAAATCATTAT
Organism: Agapanthus africanus; assembly: GCA_030015575.1. NCBI lineage: Eukaryota > Viridiplantae > Streptophyta > Magnoliopsida > Asparagales > Amaryllidaceae > Agapanthus > Agapanthus africanus. Next base: position 197,327,091 of record JASDDO010000010.1, on the reverse strand, counting down.
TTAGAAAAGTAGTCATGGCACCCAACCACCAGATATCACAGTCATGGTATGTAGCAATGGCAAGTAGGATCTGGATGGACTTAAGCATAGTCCCTAGAAAAGGTTTTATCATTATCCACACTTGGTTGATGACGAAAACCTTTAACAAGTCTAGCTTTGAAAGTATCAACTTTTCCATCTACACCAAGTAATCTTCTCAAGATATGCTTGCTCCTGATGGGGATTTAACCCTTCAGATATCGCAACCAAAGTCCATACTTTGTTGGTGTATGTGGATTCCATCTCAGATCGCTAAGCATCCAGCCATTCTTACAGAGTCCCTACTCTCGATGGCCTGCTCGAAACTAGTTAGGTCATCATCTCATGATGTAATCCTCGCTCCCACTTTCATCGAGAAACCGAAGTGTCTCTCATGCAGGTGAAGAACCACACTAGATCGGCGGAGAGGCTGAGGTTCGCTGGGGACTATAGAATCCTTTTGTCCAGTCAAATCATCAGCTGCAGTTTTGTATAGCTGGAACCTTTCCAGTTCTACAGAACTGACATTGCCTCGATCCTGTCCAGATTTTGCTTTAGACATAGGCCGGACAATCCCAAATCTTAACTAACTTAAGAGATAGGCTCTTCCCATACCATATCTCATATGGAGTGGTAGGCACTGATTTGATTCGAACCTAATTCAATAGGTATGCAGCTACTCAAGTGCACAACCCCAAAAGGAAATAGGTAACTCAGCAGTACTCATCATAGAGCACACCATATCTAATATTGTGCGATTGCTCCACCCCGATACACCGTTGTGCTGTGGTGTATTCAAAGGAGTAACACTGAGAGAGAATCTCATTCTCCTTTAGAATAGTCCAGGAATTCCATGCACAAGTATTCTCCTCCCTGATCTCATCATAGGACATAATACTTATACCCGGTTATTGGTTCTCTACTTCTAACATATATTCTGTGAATACCTCAAAAGCTTAGGACTTATGTTTCAACAGGAACATATGACGGAATCTTGAGAGATTATCAGAGAATATAATGAAGTATAAAGAACCAGCCCTAGCATGTGTAGACAGGAGACCTTACATATATCATCATGTATCAGTCCCAAGAGTTCATTAACTATTTCTCTGTTTCGAATAAACAGGGCTATGGTCATCTAATCTTTGTGACATGACTGGCAAGTTTCATAAGATGTAAATTCAAACTGATTTAAATATGCATCTAAAATGTAACTTCGGCCAGTCGGGTCAAATTGATGTGACCTAGTCTACAATGCCTCAAGAAGGATTCGTTCATTTCTGAACTCTTCCTCTTCTTGTGTGTGTTCTGTATACTAGGAACTGTAGTTTGATTTAGAACGTCAATGCTTTTAGATAATGCGCCTGAACCGATCAACTTTTGATATAGGAAATGTTCAAAACATTATCCATCAATACAAAATTTTATCATTTCTTTACTAATTAAGAGATTGATATGATTTTGTATTTCAGGTTCGGTATCTAATAGCATTTGTTCAGAATCAATGTATTGGTAATACAGGGTGACAGTGACCAACAGACTTGGCTGCAACACTTGCCCCGGTTTCTTTCTCATGAAACTTATCACCCGTTCTCAGTTTTCCTACCTTTTTGTAGCCCTATGTAACAGATTACATATCTGGGATCCTGATCCGGTATCAAATACCCGGGATGCACAGGATAATGAGAAACAGTTCTTTGTAATGAACACACCCGAAGGAGATACATCATATGCACTTTCTTCGTTTGGACGGCATAGGAATTCTGGTATTCCCCTATTTCCTGCTCTATCTTATAACAGTTATAAGTTGGAGCTGGACCAACGTTCCCCAGCTCAGTATAACAAGCCGGTTCGGTTAATACATCCATATTATTATCTTGATTAAAGCGTGATATGGTCGCTACCTGGAGAGAGAGAGAAGAAAACACTCAGCGTGCGCTCTTGCAAGATTAGATTGGTTATATATTTTATCTAATCAGGATGACTCCCACTGTTTTTATCAAATCTTCCTTCAAACCTTAAAAGGAAAGACTAGCCGGGATTAATTACACTCTACATGTTCACCAATCTTTCAGCCAGGCTAGTGTCGGTACTTTGAGGGAGGTTCCCCGTGCTTTCGCACGGACCTAATTACAGTAAACCTCGTTTTCCCAGAGGCGTAACCCCGTTGACACCTTTCTAGACACCTACTTGATTGGCTAATTGTAAAGTGCAAAACTCTCCCAGGAGTAACAATTACTCGCAGTGGGTATCGGGATCCAACTATCATATAGAAGGTATGCAATCTCATTGCAAATTTCAACACTTGAAACTCCCGATAAAGATTTTTACCCTTAGCACTTATGACCTTAACTATGGTCAACAAATCATAAGCACTAGTCAAGTTCTACCCGTCATTTCGTGATTAATTAGACCCACCCACAAGACCGTTAACTAAGGTCAACAAAGTCACGCGACTGTCTTAACTAATCGCATCATATGCGGTGTAGGAAGACATCACTTAGCTACCGTACACTGTGCCTTGACTCTGGTCAACAAACACAGCACAAATACTAAGTACTCTACTTCCTAAAATGACGGAGGGTTGCGATTGGTTTTTATTAAAACCTTTAACGCTTTGAACTTGATCTCGTTGCGGAATCAAATGGTTTTTAAATGGAATGTTTTTGAAGCTTTTCTAGTTTTGCTAAAGGGGTCACTCCCGGTGAAGGGATCGTCGGCCCTTTCCTCGTCGAATGAGGTGCGAGATATATCATATATATCACTGTGCAATACGGAAACTATAGAAGCGATCAAAAGACAAACCGAGTGTGTAGCATCTGCCAGTTATTGCTATAGGAGTCACTCCCGGTGAAAGGATCTCGGTCCTTTCCTCATCGAATAAGGTGCAGGATGTTCTACAATGAACACCGCGATGCAAAGCAAGAAATGTATCAACCTGTTTTATTTTTGAAATTCGATTCCACAACATCAATTAGGTTTATTTTCTTTCATTAATCTCATTAATGAATATCCCATCATTTAAGTCCACCTAAACATCACAGATAAATATAACGTACGCTTATGCCATCCGCATTCGCCTCGATGTCCCGTCTGCACCGTTAGGTTAGGTAACTAACGCCAGAGCGAGGCAGGGCTTGCGCGGGTGTAAAACATAAGCAACGTCTATATAATATATCATCTGAACAAATCACATGATCACATCACAGATAACGCAGCAGAAAATATCATATGAAATATTGGATATACTAGGACGTCCGTGTTTTCAATACGAGCCAGTATAAAACACGGATTCCACGGTCATGATGAATAGCCAATCCCACAACCCTAGACCCCTATGAGAGCGGCAAGAAACCCTACCAATTCTAGGGTTAGGAGAACCGGACTCGACTCCTCGAGTTGGTCTCCCACTGGACCCTAGAACCGTGTTACTTGTGCTCCCCTCCTTGGGTTTATCCTAATGCGGAAAAGTAAATAATATACAAATGGTGACATCATCCGCAACCTGGAAGTGCCCCAATAAAAGAATATTACATACAAGTTTTTACATGAATGAAAATGAAAAAACACTCATCTCACATAAAAAAAAACCCGGCTATTCGAACACGACGATCCAATATAACATATCCAGCAACTCATAACATCACATGTCATCAACGTAAGTAAATATGCGCATCCCAATTGTCGTTGACATATAGCAACGAAACCGGCAATATCACATATTACAGTTACGGTCACAGAAAAGAAAGTGTAAAACTACAACAGTTGGAATCCGCAACCTCTTTAGACATCGCATGCCTAATCAAATGAAATACTTAGACATCGCATGCCTAACATTTATAAACCCCGCATTTTAGTCTCATTATCGAAAACACTTTTCAATATCAAGTCGGGGAATTCAACAGGATTCCCGACATTTTGATCGAATGCTCGTCGCAAACTTTAGTAGGCGGCTGCACCCCCGATGCCGTCGACAAAGTGCACCAAGGCGGAACACCGCTGCCGCGAGCACCCGAACGGATGCTTTCGGCGACGGGGTTCTCCTACAGTCACTTGGTCGGGGCTAAGGGTGAGGTTGTCTATTAAGTTTACCCGGCGAGTATCCGCGTACGCTACGTGATTGCGACGGACTTTTGATCACATCAAAATTCCGTGGCAACCGATCAAGTGAGACTAAACTGCTATGTTTATAACATTCATTCAATTATCTCATAACTACTTGTGAATTCCAAATGTTGTATCACATTCCGGATAAATAGAAAAATGTTAAACTTTCCGATCGAACAATCGAACACCCAAGTTTTCCCGATACAGCTCAACACATGAAATATGTTTAAAAACAATCATTTTGTGCCTCAGTACCAAAGGTCCAGCAGTAGAAGGGTGTAACGTTTTGAAAATCGCTTCGGTGAAATTTCGAAAAATCGGTAAAATAAGGGGGTTTTCTGTAAAAAGTTAAAATACAAATATCTTATTATAAAAATTAAATATACATATTCTAGCTATGTAATTGCTATTATTTGGTGTTTATTGAGCCGCTGGTGAAATTTCAAATTTTCTGAAAAAAATATTATTTTATTATTATTTTAAGCCGTCACTAATACATTTAATTAGGGAAAATTACAAATTGGAATGAGTTGAAACAAATTTTGTGCATCATAAAACATTAAATAAAATTTTATCATGTGGTTTTTGAACGAAATCATTTGCCAAAACGGTTTAGAAATTATTGAAGGAAAAAGGCTTTTTTTAGCGTAAATGGATGCTTGGGGTATTGTATTTATCATTTTTCATCACCCCACACCCGTACCCACACCCCCACACCCCCACTTACTCCTCCCCTTGGCTGAATTCAGCAGCCCCCTCTCTTGTCCGCACTTGGTTTGCAAAAGAAAAGAAAAGAAAAGAGAACAAAGGAATGAAAGAAATTAGGCAAAAGGAGTTTGGGCTTTGACTTTTGGGTATTGCCTTGACTTTTTCCCCACCTCCCTCTCTCTCCCCCCTCCCCATTCAGCCGACCCTCTCTCTCTCCTTCCCACAACAGCAGCCCTCTCTCTTTTCCTCTCATTTCTCATCAAAATTTCATCACAAAATGCCCAAAAATCAACACAAAAATCCCACAAAATAAAAATCCAATCCCTACCTATTTTCCCTTATCTCTTTTAGCATGGATCTTGATGCAAAGATTTCAATTTGGAGGCCATGTTCTATGTATGTTCCATTGTTCTTGAGGTATAATAAATCTTGGCTTTTTGTTAAATTGTTTGATTATTATTTCAATTAAGTTAATGAGTGGTTTAAATTAAGTTTTGAATTGCTAGTTAGAATTTTAAAGTTACGGTTTGGAAATTCTAGAATTAGGTTTTTAAAATCAAGTGAGGGTTTTTAACATTGTTTATGATTGTATAGTGTAGTTATCATGCTAAGTCATGCAAAGTGTAATCTAAGTGCCAAATTTGCTAATTTCTACATCTAAATTATCATAATTAAGCTAATTGCAAACTAGTTTTTTTGATCTATTATAATTAGTGAGTTTAAAATTTAGTTTGGGTTTGGGTGACTTAATTAAGTTATTTATTGGGCATTTTAGCCACTAGAATTGTTAAAATAGTTAAAGTTGATTAAAACACCAAGTTTTGAGCTAAAATGGAAAATTGTGCTAGTTTTGCTAACTAGGTTTTGTAAGTATATATATTTTGATGAGAATAAATTATTGTAATGGTTTATATGACTTGGTTATGATATTGAGTGGATATTAAGGCTGCTAGATTTGTTTAAATGTTGATTTTTGTACTAAAACGGTAAATTTTTGCTTGCTAGATTTTTGGAAAAATGGATTTTAAAGTGAGTTTGAGTTTTTTTTCGAAATTTAACCTATTTTATATTATAATTAGTGCATGTGATTGTGCAAATGAGTGTGTTTGGGTTTTCTCGATGGTTTGGCGTTTGTACGCCGACATCGAGGGTTTTGGGGTTGATTTATAAAGGCAACCATAGGTTTTGACCTATGTGGGATTCGTGAGTCGTTTTGGTCATGAGTCGGATTTTAATGCAATACGGTGCATTATGATATGTAGGTACCCCATGCGGACTTTGAGACGACAAGCAAGCGCGTGGCGACGTCGGCACCGGTGAGCGAGGACCAGGTGAGTAGATTTATATATACGGGGAGAAGTCAGGTGGATGGCGTAGAGCCCCCCCGCAGTTCGTGGTGATGTATACGAATACGTATACACACATATATTTTGATTATATATATTATGTTGATATGAGACTTGATGATAAAGGTGGTTTCTAGGTGTTCATGGATTAGTTCAGTGTTAGTTGCGAAAGCCTAGAGTAGTTGTTACACCCACACACACACTCACACACATGCATACATCTATGTTATTACCTGTGCGTATATGGGGAGAGGTGGTTATGTGTTCACCTGGGTATGGGACTAGGTGTTCACATACTGGATTTGCGGATGATACTTGGGTTTGAGATGAGTCGATGAGATTTGAGTTGAGGCCGTGAGATCGGTGATATGGCAGGATTCGTACTTGAGATACGTCCTGATATTATAGCGGATCTTTGGATGACAATGCCACGTGAATAGTGATATTAGTAGTGTACTAGACGTAGGTCAGTACCCCAGATGATGATCTTGATAAAGAGGATACCAGATGAACAGTGTGATGAGTATGATATTGACCCGTACCCAGATTTGGGGATGCCGTACGACGGATTTACGTACGAGCTATATCTTGATGATTGATCCGCACTCTTGACTTGGGATGTCTGATTATAGATATGGTATCGGATATGATATTATTGAGACGGGATCACCGACTAATGTATATACAGGTATGTATATGGATCGATTCAGATGTTAGGCGGTTTCCTTACCTGTAGTCCAGCTGGTTAGCTTAGCCCTTTAGTTTAGTTTAGTTGTTAGATTAGATTTGATTCTTACCTATTTCAAAAACTAACGAATCGTGGGTATTTTAAAAGACAGCCCAAGGGATCCTACGGATATTTCAAAAGACGTATCTTTTCATAAAAACACCGTAGCCCTTATTTTCAAAACCCCATGATTCATGTTATTTCAAAAGGCACCATTTGTAGGACTTATATTAGATTAATGCAGATTAGTTATAGTTGCGTCTAGTTTTCAGCTTCCGCTCATTATTGCTGTTCGCTCTGCCTCGCATACTTATTTTGCTGCATATTCCATTATTGATATCATGCTGTTAGGACACCAGCACCATTACCGATGATGCGTATGTACCACGTACACCTACTTGCCGGCTCACACACATCTTCATCGGTAATTGCCATGTCACGTACACTTTAGATGATATATTTGCTTGACTTAGCTTGTTAGCTAGTAGTTTTGACATGATATTAGTGTGCTTCCCTTATATGCCATATTAGACATTGTAGTTATTACTTGTCGCCTCATGCATACTGTTATTCATTGTTATGCCGTATTCATGGATTCTCATGCTTATATTCATGGTTTTACATCCTATTGATGATTCGGATTTCCATGATATTTTCTGGATTTGGAGGAAAACCGCAAAACATATATAAACTGTTTTCTCTTTTTTAAAATAAAAAGTGCGGTTTTCCCATGATGTATGAGTCGTCCACCATGAGTTTGCTGATGGATTTCGAGACCCGATTCGAGGAGGCGGATGAACCGTTTCGGGTACATGGTGGACCCGGTAAGGTACCCCGGGGCAAGAAGCGCGTGATGATGACGATGTGAGCCTGGCAGGGGAGCACTACCTATCGGTGATTTTACCCGACGCGTCGGATATCCGGAGGATACCGTCGTGGTCTTGAGATGGATGGTAGGGGCCGGTCTGGACTGACGGCGCCCTAGATATTGTGATTGAGACATTGAGATTTCGAGATATTGAGGTACAGAGACTGTGATATAGAGATATCGGGATTACGTTTTGTGCCGATGCTAGGCACTGTTTTATGTTGATTTCATTATGATACCTCATTTTAAAAATACAAAGGAAATCTCACTAAATTATGGAAACAATTCTTCATTTACATGTATTCTGTTTTCATGCATTCATATCTCATTCATATGATATATTGCTACTTGAGGCACTGACACGGGCACATGAGATTACACTCGGGTTAGATATTTACCCTAGCCTTGTTATAGGCTGCATGTTATATGTTTTTTTTTAAGGATATATTATGATCGTATGACCTAGGATTGCGTCATACATGCGATTTCTGTGCGTAGATGTTTTTCTATTCACGAGTTGGCAACTCACCCCCGTTGTGCCCCAGTTTCTTGCAGGTTTGCCGTACAGGTTTCATTACGGCTTGCGGGCATAGTTTCCTTCGGGTGATTTGCTAGTAGGTGGGTTTACTTGTATCGTACCCCCATTATATATCTTGTATATTATTATTCTGTTGTATCTAGAAGTTCCATCAACCAAACAAGTATTTATTTGAGATAGAGACCAGTGATCTTTATTCTTTCGACCTTAGAGTCGCGCATTATATTTCTGTGGTTTTCTTGTGGTTTTGAGTTTCCTTTTGAATTTTGATCCTCGCCGTTGGCGTTGTATATTTTATTGCTTGTGTTGTTGTGACCGTCGATTGACGAAGAGCTAGCTCCCGCTTGGGGATGCCTTTTTATTGATTTCGTATACTATTCATTATGTATCCCGTTTGGGGGCCAGTATTTACAAAGTAGACTCTGCCGAAATTTTCAGTAAATGTTTGATGTTTTTAAAAACCGCATAATTCGGCTTATGCTATTGAAACTACTTGCTTTAAGTTGGTTTTTCCTGCACTCTACTATTTTCTTGGTTTGGATCTCTGGGTTTTCGGTTTACTTAGATTACGTACGCCTCGAGACGTTCGTAGTTTAAGTGCCGGTCATGTTCCGTACTTTCGGGTCGTGACAAAGTTGGTCAAGCCAACGCCTCACATGTGGCACGCCGTACTGCCCCAAACCCTAGGGTTCAAAGGGCAGTTCAAGACGGTCACATAATCGAGTTAAGGTTTGTTGTCTTCTAGAGGGACCATCACGTTACTTGCACTACTTAGAACGTCGTTAAACTACAGAAATATCCAACAATTGGAAATTTCCCGGCAGGGGAAAAAGTGGGTATTTATATCAGGTCGAACCTTTTAACATATTCTAAAATATCTGGAAAAACACACTGACAAAATTAGACAATCCGATCGAAACACCGAGTCCCCAATACAACCCAGAAAACTCAACTCTTGAGTAATATTTAAAAAATCCTAAAAAATCCAGAACCAAAGCATAACAATTACTGTGCAAAATTTATTGGCCAATGTGACCAAACGGCCGCGGAACCGCAGCAGAAGCTATGCTTCTGCCGCTGTTCCGTGGCAGTTTAGATGATTCAGGGGCTCGTTTTGTACCATAATTCTTAGATATTCCTGCAGAATTTTTTAAGAATTTTTAATCTGGAAAAAACCCAGTTTTTTGAAAAAAGTCCAGAGAGCAAATTTGTGTTAGGGTTTCGGTTCGATCGGACTTCTAACTCCGTCTACGCATCGCCTAAGGCTCTAGCTAGGCTCTGATACCACTGAAGGGTTCCTAGGCACACTAATGTGGTCTCACAAGTGATCAAACATGGCCAATTAAAATTTTACAAGTGCCGAGAAACCCTAATACGGATCGTTAACTAGATGTATAGGCGATGCAATGCAAATAAACGAATTTATAGCTAAAGGGAAGGGGCTACAACCTTTGTAGATCCGGTCCTCCACCTCCATGGCTCCGTGATGAAGTCCCCTCGCTGTCCATATCGGATCCCGGACTCTAGCATCGGCTTCATCGGAGAAATGGGCGGGCTAGGTCGTCGACTTCGATGCCGAAGATGATCTACGTCGAGGCAACACAAGATCAAGCTCCAACTTCACCAAGCCATGAAACTTGTGAAGAAAACACACTATACTACTTGGCAAGAGGTAGAGGATGAAGAAATAGGAAGTGTGTTCACATTGAAATTAGATTTCTCACTCATTTTCACAAGTTGCCATTGATGGAGGCAAGCTTTCTTCATTGTTGAAGATGAATAAGAAGAAGAAAGAATATGATAAGTATTATCCAAAATAGAAAATAAAATGAATACTTATCATATACCAACCATGGTCAAATGTAGAGAGTAAACAAGGGTTAGGTGAAGGGTTAGGTTAAGGGAAGCAAACAAAAATTGTCAAGCTTTCAACTCTTCATGAAGCTTCATGAAAGAAACAAAGAAAGCCACCATTTCTATTTATCTCTTCCAAAATAAATAAACAAAATAAATAAATGAATAAGTAAACAAAACCCTAACCATTCATATAACCATGGTTTAATCTTTACACAAACTCAAGTTAGCATGTATCATCAAACATGATACAATCAAGTGCACACAAAAATATATCACATATACAATGTGCATATCAAGTGAGAAAATCCTTTTAATGTGAACTAATATTAGTTAATGCAAAGTAATATATCAAATATATAATTATGCATTAAATCATTAAATCAACACTTGATTTAACTATCTGGTCATATCGCATATAACCGACTAATATCCAATGTATCGGCTTATCGAATCAATCCTTGATTCGATAACTAGGTTATATCGCATACAACCAATCGATACATTCATCGCGAGAATAGAATACGGTATCATATACACGCATTATTCTCGGTCCCGCACATATCTCATATGCACTCCTATTTCGTTTCGCTTGAGCCAGGAAACCTCTGTGTAGGACTCTAAAGACTCGTCAATACGCCGGCAGCAGGTGATGATCATATCAAACACCCACAAGCCGCAAGCAGTCTGCTAAACGTAACGGCCACCCGGGTATTGAGCGATCAGAAGATCGACGAGCAAGCCCGCTCACACTCCTGTGAATCCAACCAGTAACACTTACCGTACAGTCCGGTCTGTTCGTCTGATATGTCGCATATCTCACCTAGGGGTGGTAAACGTCAGACCCCAATAGCTTGATAAGTCATGCCGACGTGAGGTCCATAACATTCGTGAAACTACTGATAACTCTTACCAGTATATCACTGCAACCCTGGCCAGGGATTTCCTGTTATGGCCAGTCGTGCATAGCCAACATCAACCCCCAATACCGGGAGAGACGAATCCCCTCCTATCGCTCATTGCCTCCATGTGAATCGGGACTGTACCCAAAAACCACCTATTTGCACGATTCAGTAGAGCCGTGGTAGGGTGGAAATCAAAGCACAATGGGAGACACACAAGACTCTATGACGATCTCGGGTCAACAGACTAAGATGTACCAGTGTCACCAGAGAACTGCCATCTGACGTGAGGTATAATACCATCTGGGAGTTCTCGGCGAGTCCGTTCAGTGTACCCAGTCTCCACTGAGCACCCGCATACCATCTCTGATGTCAAACACCAATGGATATGGGATTATCCATCGCCCATCACATGGGTCGAGAAGATATACGCTAGTCTACTCTGGAATATCGATGCCCCGTCTCGATATTTCCACGACTAGGAACATTAAAGGATGTACTCATGGACTACCCAGGCCCCACTAGTATGATCTGCATCATAGTCCTGGAAGTCGAGTACACATCCTAAGAGCTTTATCAACATGTAACAGAGAGACAGAAAGTATACATGTTAAGATAAAGAGCAACCAGATAGCGTACTATCATGTCGAGCAAGAAAGTCCTACCTATATATGTCCCAGCATCCACTACAATATACATCCAATTTACAGTAATGGCCTCTAGGGCATACATATAACTAACAGGAACATGATCGGCGTCGGATAGAAGTAGAGCAGGGGGTCAGAACCCTGCTAGCTAGGGAGGAGCGTTCCCATTCATGATCAAGGGGGCGGCGTGGGGCCGAGCAGTGAGGGCACTGCTTTTAGTAAGTTTAGGGGAGGTGGTGGTTGTAAATAGTTATCATTGCATTGCATATTTTTTTAATACTTTTGTATATATTTTTTCTTTTTCTTTTGCATGTTTAATTCTGCATTGCATCTTTATAAAAAATCATAAAAATTGAAAGAAAATAAAATTAACAAAAATAATATAAAAAATCAAATAAAAACTGAATAAATTTTAAGAAATTGAAAATTTCAATTTTGGCCATAATTGACTTAAGTTTGATAAGATGTTTAACTAGCTAGGAAAAACTAGATCTTAAACTTAGTAAAATAAAACCCTAAAAATAATCTTTCTTAAAATTTAACGGTAGAAAATATGTGTCCTTATAGTTTACTTAGAAATAGGTAAATTTTGAGTTCACTTCTTGGGATAAGTCAAAATAAAGGAAGAGTATTGAAATTTTTATCGAAGTGTAAGTCTGAAAAATAATTCCGAACCTTAAATTTAAATTCTGAAAATATATACCCTATAACTTGCACAAACACGCACCACGAAACTTGGAATAGTAGAGGATACCTTGAAATGCTCTTGTCTAAAATCCTTAGAATGAAGAAAAATAAAATAAAAGTACAAGTATGAATAAAGAAAAAAAATGAAAACTGGTTTTGTAATTATTTAGGGCTGCATAAATAAAAAAAATATAGCAAAGGAGCTTTATCACCTAGTGCCTTAGACCAACTGGTTTGGGAGTCACTGCTAAACTATTAGGTATTACAAGACGAGGAATTACGTCTTAATACGCAAACACATTTTTGTAAGTCCACGTTACCTTTCCCAGTACTTACGGGCTTGCAGAAATGATGAAAAACGATTTTTCAAGAGGTGGTAACATGAACTCAAAATACGGATTTTTGTTAAACAACTATCTAACAAGCCTAACATGACTTTTACCAACCCGGTTAGGGGGTTATACCTTTCTTGAACTCCTTCGTCTTCAACTCTTTGCGGTGTACGGATCGGCCTCACCTCGTCGTCTCCTTACGCTGAAGATGGATCCACCTGAAAGCTTCAACCTTTGCCTTCTCTTCAAACTTGAAGAAACTAGAACACTTGGTTTGCTAAACCTTGTGAACTAGGATGAGTAGAGAAGTGATATGGGTTTTCTTTTATCTCTAAGGCAATGTTTCTCAACTCGTGAGAGGGAGTTGCCTTGAGCTAGAGAGAGAGAGCAAGAGGAAGAGGAAGAGGGAGAGCTTAAGCAAGAGAGAGAAAGCAAATGAGAGAATTAGTAACTCTTTTGCCATCCAAGCTCTCATATTCCAAAACCATCATAACAAATAATAGTAATCAGGTATTATGTGATGGTTCAAGTCAAAATGGCCATATCATTTCATGCACTCATTTTGCAGAAAGAAACAAGCAGGTAAAAGTCTTTGCCATGAAATGATAGCCATTGTCATGATGATGGTCAACTAGTCCAACTTAGTCAACCGGTCAACAAAGTCAAAAAGTCAAAAAAGTCAACCCCTCAACAACCATGTCACTATAATACTCAATTAATATTATTATTAATCATATTTCTTATTCTCATTAGGGTTTAGCAAAAAATCAATAGTCAACAGTCAACAGTCAACTACCCAAATGAGAATTCTCTGCCTCTGTCTCTCTATCAACTGTGCATACACACCCGCATCCGCGTTCCGAAGAACACGAATACAAACGAGATAAAACCAATCCCAAAACGTACACTAGGATCTGGTTTAAACCAAAGCCCGCTAGTGTTAACTGTCCGGACACTAAACGTGCACAGGTGCACGGATGTGACCGAAACCTGTCGCAAAACCATGCGACCTGTCGCAAAACCATGCGACCTCTACTCTTTTGCCTAAAGGAGAATATCTTTCTGTGTGGGACTTTAAATACTCGACACTACGCTGGCAGTGGGTTTAACCACAGACCGCAAGCGGCACTAGCTGTGCGTAACGGTCCCCAGGTAGATGCCGACAAGAAGACGGACGAGGTGAAACCCATCTGAACTCCTACTGAGCCTGAATGTGAAAATCTCCGTACAGTCCGGTCTGTTCGTCTGATAACATCGCATGGCGGGCCTAGGGGGCGGTAAACGTCAGTCCCCTAATAGCGGTACAAGTCGTGTCGGAGTGTAGCCCAGAACACCCTGAGATAACACTGGAAACCTACCAGTATATCTCGCTTGCCCTGGCCAGGGACTTTGTGTAATGGCTCTCCTAGACACAGCGTGATATCAACCCCCAATACCGGGAGAGACGAATCCTGTCTAACCGTCACTGCCTCCAAGTGCTTCGGGACTGCACCCAACTACTACCTATTTGCACGACTCCTTTGAGCCGTGGTAGGGTAGTAATCTAAGTACAGTGGGAACACACTCGAGACGAAGTGACAGTGTCAAGTCAGCGGACTAAGTTGTACTCATGTCACCTGGGAACTGACAACTGACGATAGGTATAGTACCAACCATCAGTTCCCAACGAGTCATGTCCGGTGTACTCGTAACCTAACGAGCACCCGCATACTATCTCAAGTACGACATACTGACAGCTGTGGGACAGACCGTCTCCCACACTGGGATGAGAAACGCATACGCCAGTCTACTCCGGAGTATCGATGCCCTGTCTCGATAGTCCTACGACTAGGGACCTGCATAAGGATGTGCTTGTGGATTACCCAGCCCCCACTAGTGTGACTGCCATCACAACGCTGGTAATCAAGCAAAGATCCTAAGGGCTCCACTAATGTGTATACGTGATATACTAAATTAAACACATGCACGCATTAAAGTAGAAACAAACCAAGTAGCATACTACTATATTGAGCAAGATTGTCTATACAAGGTGAATATCCCAAGCTTCCATTAAGTAATATACAAACTATTATGATACAGTAATGGCCTCTAGGGCATATACACTAACAATCCCCCACTTGCACTGAGGCCATGTATGGGTGTACCGAAGACCTATCATCTCGATCAGCCGCAAGAACCGAGTCTGGGGTAAGGCCTTCGTGAGTGGATCAGCAGTGTTATCTTCCGTATTTACTCTCTTCACCTCGATCTCCCGGCGATCTACGATCTCCCTGATCAGGTGGTACCGCCTCAAAATGTTCCTGGACTTCTGATGGGACCTGGGTTCCTTTGCTAAAGCTATAGCACCGTTGTTGTCACAATACAGCGGTATTGGATCAACACTGGTAGGAACCACCTGAAGCTCT
The DNA here is from genome assembly GCA_030015575.1 of Agapanthus africanus. Taxonomy (NCBI): domain Eukaryota; kingdom Viridiplantae; phylum Streptophyta; class Magnoliopsida; order Asparagales; family Amaryllidaceae; genus Agapanthus; species Agapanthus africanus. The sequence goes on along the minus strand of JASDDO010000010.1, from coordinate 197,311,952 downwards.
GTGAGGAACTTCTTCATCCAGACAGCTTCCTTTGCGGCATCGCAAGAAGCTATGTACTCCGCTTCCATAGTTGAGTCAGCAACGGTTTCCTGCTTGGAGCTCTTCCAGCAAACCGCCCCTCCATTGAGGGTAAAGACATAACCCGACATGGACTTGGAGTCATCCTTGTCACTCTGGAAGCTGGAGTCAGCAAAGGCCTCGATCTGGAGGTCTTTTCCGCCATACACCAAGAACATCTCCTTAGTCCATCTCAGGTACTTGAGAATGTTTTTTACTGCTATCCAGTGTTTCTCCCCTGGGTCCGACTGATACTGGCTTACAACGCTCAATGCGTATGCTACATCTGGTCTGGTACACAACATCGCATACATAATAGATCCTACCGCAGATGCGTAGGGTATTGATAACTTGCGAGCCCTTTCCAAATCAGTCTTGGGAGACATCTCTTTGGAGAGGGTGATTCCGTGACAAGCCGGTAGATTTCCGCGCTTGGAATCTTCCATACTGAATCGTTTCAGTATGGTGTCGATGTACCAGGACTGTGAAAATCCCAACATCCTTTTAGATCTATCACGATAGATCTGGATCCCCAGAATGTAGTTGGCATCGCCCAGGTCCTTCATGGAGAACCTTTGTGACAAGAATCCTTTAACTAACTGTAACATAGGAATATCATTTCCTATTAGGAGAATGTCATCGACGTACAAGACGAGGAATACCACATTTCTCCCTACTATCTTACTGTAAATGCATGGTTCATCTGGGTTTTTGACAAAGTCGAATTCTTTGACAGTATCATCAAAGCAGATGTTCCAACTCCGCGATGCCTGCTTCAGTCCATAGATGGACTTGAGCAACTTTCACACTTTACCGCTGCTCCCACTTTGATTGAATCCCTCTGGCTGATCCATATAGACGCACTATTCCAAATTTCCATTTAGGAAATCCGTCTTTACGTCCATCTGCCAGATCTCATAATCGTGGAAGGCAGCAATGGCAAGAATGATCCGAATGGATTTGAGCATAACTACCGGAGAAAAGGTCTTGCCATAGTCCAAACCAGGTCTTTGACGAAAACCCTTTGCAACAAGTCTAGCTTTATAGGTTTCGACCTACCCATCTACACCAATCTTCTTTCTGAAGATCCATTTGCAGCCTACGGGTTTTACCCCTTCTGGAGCAAAGTCCAAAGTCCAAACTTTGTTGGTGTACATGGACTCCATCTCGGTCCGCATTGCATCCAGCCATTTTACTGAGTCGCCGCTCTGAATGGCTTGCTGGAAGCTGGTAGGCTCATCATAATCAATGACGCAATCCTCTCTATCCCCGTCTATGAGAAAACCGTAGTATCTCTCGGGCGGATGAGACTGCCTACTACTCCTGCGGAGCGGCACGGGAATGTCCGGTTCCCCTGAACCTTCTGGTTCTACTAAGGTTTCAGTAATAGCTTGTGTTTCTGGAATTTCTTCCAGTTCTATTGCGCTTCCACTTATCTGATTTTATAAAAACTCAGTTTCCAAGAAGCGGGCATGACGAGAAACAAAGACTTTTTGCTCCTCTGCATAATAGAAAAGATACCCCTTGGAGTTCTTTGGGTATCCCACAAACTTGCACTGTACTGAGCGTGCCTCGAGCTTGTCCGCATGTTGCTTTTTGACAAAAGCTGGACATCCCCATGTCTTAAAGGGTTTAAGACAGGGTTTCTTCCCACTCCACATTTGATATGGTGTGGTAGGCACTGTCTTAGTAGGAACTTGGTTAAAGAGATATGCAGCTGTTTCTAGTGCATAACCCCAGAAAGATCACGGTAACACAGCCTTACTCATCATGGAACGAACCATATCCAATAGGGTTCGATTCCTTCTTTCAGATACGCCGTTGTGTTGTGGTGTGTATGGAGGAGTACGCTGAGAGAGAATTCCATTCTCTTTTAAGTAGTCCAGAAACTCGGCACTCAAGTATTCACCACCTCGATCAGATTTTAGTGTCTTTATACTTTTGCCTGTTTGTTTTTCAACTTCATTCTTGTATTCCCGAAATTTCTCAAAGGCCTCGGATTTGTGCTTCATTAAGAAGACATGTCCATACCTAGAGAAATCATCTGTGAAAGTAATGAAGTATGAATAACCACTTCGCGCATGTGTAGACATTGGACCACATACATCACTGTGTATGAGTCCCAAGAGCTCGCTCGCTCTTACTCCGTGTCCAGTGAACGAAGTCTTTGTCATCTTTCCCATGAGACAAGATTCACAAGTGGCATAAGACTGATACTCGAACGGATTCAAGTATCCCTCTTTATGTAACTTTGTTAATCGTGTCTTATTAATGTGACCCAGTCTACAATTCCATAAGAAAGCCTGATTTGTTTCCGGAGACTTTCTTTTAAGTGTGTTCTGGACACTGAAAATCTGAGCTTGATTCAATACGTATATCCCGTTATTTAATGTACCTGACCTAATCATAACTTGATTTAGGTGAATGTGGACCACATCGCTTACAAAAATAAAATCATATCCTTCCTTAGAAAGTAAGGATACAGATATGATATTACAAGTCGCACCTGGTATATACAAACAGTTACGCAGAACCAATATCTGCCCAGTTGTCAGTCCAAGATGATATTCCCCTACGGATTCAGCATCCATGCTCATTCCGTTAGCAACCCTGAGAGTCATATCACCTTTCCTGATAACCCTACGGTTTCTCAGAGCCTGTAATGAATTACAGATGTGAGATCCTGATCCGGTATCCAATACCCAGGAAGTAGGGTTAACTGACATACAGTTCGCTATTACAAACACACCCGAAGCCGAAGCCACAACATGCTTCGAATTCTGGTTACTGTCTTTGCTAGCCCTGAAATCCTTCTGCCAATATTCATTCCCGTAACAATAGGAACCTCCCTCTTTTACTACATCCAGTCCCGAAACTTTTGCCCTTCCCTTTCCTTCTTCTTCCCTGGTTTCCTTCAGGGTATAAGCAGAGGGCAAGGACTGTAGAATCAAGTCAGTATCTGACCCGTTCACCAACGTGGTCTTCAGGTCCGTGAGCTCAAAATAGCTGGTCTTTGTAGGGACGTTGCCTCCTACAGATGACCCGATAGCCAACCTCGCTTGAAGCAATTCGTTCGAGGTCTCATATCTTGCGATACGAGACTGCTCTCCATATAAATCTTTGTTATGGAGGAAGACAGAAACTAAGTCCATCTTCTCGTGCTGCCTCTGGTATGCACCATCAACTGAGGCTAACACGAGGCACTTGGCTTTCGCACAGTCTTTTTCCGATGTCTTAAGGATATCACTATTCGTGACAGGGGAAACTGGTCCTGAGACGGCAGGGGTTTGATTAGTTATGAGGTGTCCCAGTTTGTCATGGGTAATGGATATCTGGACAGACCTTTGCCAATCATAACAGTCAGGTTCAGTCATTTTATTATCTAAATGCAACCTATGTCTGGTCACTGGGTCGCTGCAATTAAGAGAGAGAGAAGAAAACACTAATCATGATGCTCTTGCAAGTTTAGATTGGTTTTTAATTTATCTAAACAGGATGGCTCCCACTGTCTCTCGAATCCCTCCTCAAACCAAAAAGGAAGAATTAGTCAGGATCAATCTCACCGTACAATACTTGCTTAACTGTTCAGCCAGGCTAGTGTCGGTACTTCCAGGGAGGTTTTCCAACACTTTCACGAAGTTCCTTAATTAAATAACCTCTTTTCCCTGGGGGGGTAGCCCTGCTAACACCTTTCTTGACACCTACTTGGTTTATAACATTTATCGTTAAGTGAGAAATTTCCCGAGGAGTAGCATATACTCACAGTAGGATCGGGACACAAATATCATTGCGTGACAAAACTGAAGGAATCCTACAAGAATCATCACACTCCAAATGGTATGCAGCGCTTGCAAGTTTCAGTTCTTTTGAAACTCCCGATGTCGATTTTTTCCCCATGCACTTATGACTTTGACAAAGGCCAACAAATCATAAGTCACATGTCAAGTTCTACCCGTCGTTGTCCAGGTTGATTTGAACCCACCCGTATATACCTTTGACAATGGCCAACAAAGTAATACGACTGTCCCAAACCAACGCATCTAACTATGTAACATATGAATATCCACCAGCTACCAAACACTGTGCCTTGACTAAGGCCAACAATTGTTAGTTATATGTATGCCCTAGAGGCCATTACTGTACATACAATGTATATTGTAATGGATGCTTGGACATATATAGGGAGGACTTTCTTGCTCGACATGATAGTATGCTATCTGGTTGTACTTTATCTTAACATGTACTCTGATCGTCTCTATGTTACATGTTGATAAAGCCCTTAGGATATGTACTCGACTACTGGGACTATGATGAGATCATACTGGTGGGGCCACGGTAGTCGACGAGTACATCCTATAACTTTTCCTAGTCGAGGGTGTATCGAGACAGGGCATCGATGCACCAGAGTAGACTAGCGTATACGCATCTTGACCCATATGATGGGCGATGGATGATCCCATATCCATCGGTGTTTGACATTAAGGATAGTGTACGGGTGCTCAGTGGAGACTGGGTACACTGGACGGACTCGCCGGGAATTCCCAGATGGTATTATACCTCACGTCAGATGGCAGTTCTCCGGTGACACTGGTACAGAGTAGTCTGTTGACCCGAGATCGTCATAGAGTCTTGTGTGATTCCCACTGTGCTTTGATTTCCATCATACCACGTCCAAGAGGGCGTGCAAAAAGGTGGCTTTTGGGTACAGTCCCGAATCACATGGAGGCAATGAGCGATAAGAGGGGATTCGTCTCTCCCGGTATAGGGAGTTGATGTTGTGCTGTGTTCGATTGGCTATAACCGGAAATCCCTGGCCAGGGTTGTTGAGATTTACTTGTAAGTGTTATCAGTAGTTTCTCAAACTGTTATAGACCTCATATCGACACGACTTATCAAGCTACTGGGGTCTGACGTTTACCACCCCTAGGCGAGATATGCAACATATCAGACGACGAGACCGGACTGTACGGGAGTGTTACTGTTTGGATTCATAGGAGAAGTTACAGGCTTGCTTGTTGATCTTCTGAGCGCTCAATACCTGGGTAGCTGTTACGTTTAGCTGACCGCTTGCAGCTTGTGGGTGTTTGATTTGATCATCACCTACTGCCGGCATATTGACGATTATTTAGAGTCCTACACAGAGGTTTCTTGGCTCAGGCAAAACGGAGTAGGAGCACATATGTGATATGTGCGGGACCGAGGATAATGCGATATGTGATACCGTATTCTATTCTTGCGATATTTGATATCAGCCGGGTCATCGGATCAAGTGTTGATTCGATGAATCGGTACGGATAAATATTAGTCGGTTATATGCGATATAGCCGGATTGCCGGATCAAGTGTTGATTCGATAATTTAATGTATAATAATATATATGATATATTAAATTACATTGACTAATATTAGCTCACTAAAAGATTCTTTTTCTCACTCGGGTAATACATTGATATATATGCGATATATGTTAAATGTATTATTTTATTTGGTTACAATAAATATTATATATATGTGATATATAATATTGTAACATGATATGATAACTAATGCAACATGTTTAGTGGAGTTTAAACATGATTAGGGTTTGGATTATGGTTAAGCTTTCTAGATGATTCTAGAAGGTTTTGATTTTGTTTTGTGAAAGATATTTTCAAGTGGCTCATTCTTAACCTAACCCAAACCCTAGCCTTGGTTAATTCTCTACAAAGGTTTAGTCAACCATGGTTGCATTATTGATCATTATCTCCTTTGCATTACTCATCACAAAAGGAATTCTATCATATTGTTCATCTTCTTCCTTCTTCTTTCTTCATGGAAAAAGCTTACTAGCTTTTTCCAAGTGATGAATAAATATGAGAAAAAGATAAATAAAGAGAGCAAAAATCCTACTTCATCATCCTTATCTTCCCTTGCCATTTAGATGAGGGTGTTCACATCATTTCATGAGTGTTAGCTTGTGTTAACGAAACTTCAAGGTAGATCATCTTTGTATCGAAGATCGGAAGCAAAGGTTGCATCTTTCTCTTCGTGGAACCTCTCGAGAGTCCGGAACCCGATGATCGCAGCGAAGGGACCACATCACGGAGCATATGAAGTGAAGGACCGGATCTACAAAGATTGTAATCTCTCTCACTTAGTGTTAAAGTTGTTAACATGTTAGTTTTCGCCTAATCTCTAGTTTAAAGGTCCGTATTCGGGTTGTTCGGCACGGCTAATTTTTTAATCGGGCATGGTCGATGCCTCGTAGACCCTTGTGCGCGTGCCTAGCAACCCTACAGTGGTATCAGCGCCAAGCTAGAGCTTTAGGCGAAGTCTAGACGAAGTTTAAAGTCCGATCGAACCCGAAAAACCCGATAAAACCCCTTCTCTGGAAATTTTTCTAAACTGTGATTTTTTCCATATTAAAAATACCTGAAAAATTCAGCAGGGAATTGTAAGAAATACTGTGAAGCACGTGCGCCTGATTAAACCAAAGCGCGGCGGAACCGCGGCACAAGCAGGGCTTGTGCGGATGTTCCGCGGCCATTTAGTCACTTCAGCATTTGAAATTTGCACAGTAATTCTTATCTTTTAGTGCTGTATTTTCTTGGAATTTTTAATATTTATTCAACTGTTGAATTTTCTGGGTTGTATTGGGGATTCGATGATTCGATCGGGAACATTAACTACGTCTTTGTGTTTTTCCGGATAATTTTTAGAAACTGTTAAAAAGTTCGAACGGATATCAATAACTCAATCCCCTGTCGGAAAATTTTTCAAAAGTTGGACTTTTTCTCGTATTTAAGAACGTTCTAAGTCGTGCAAGTAACGCGGTGGACCCTCTAGAAGACAACAAACTTTAACTCGATTATGTGACTGTCTTGAACTGCCTTTTGAACCTTAGGGTTTGGGGCAGTACGGCGTGCCACATGTGAGGCGTTGGCTTGACCCTTCTACGGCTGGACCATTGGTACTGTGGCATGTGATAGATGTTTTTAAACTGATTTCAAGTGTTGAGATATATTGGGGAAATCTTGGGTGTTTAATTATTCGATCGAAAAGTTTAACTTTGTCTATTTATTTGGAATGTGATACAATATTTGGAATCCACACATTGTTATGAGATAATTGATTTGAATATTATAAACATAGCAGTTTAGTCTCAAATGATCGGTTGCCACGGAATTTTGATGTGATCAAAAGTCCGTCGCAATCACGTAGCGTACGCGGATACTCGCCGGGTAAACTAAATAGACAGCTACACCCCATAGCCCCGACCAAGTGACTGTAGGAGAACCCCGTCGCCAAAAGCATCTGTTCGGGTGCTTGTGGCAGCGGTGTTCCGCCTTAGTGCACTTTGTCGACGGCATCCAGGGGTGCGGCCGTCTACTAAAGTTTGCAACGAGCATTCGATCAGGATGTCGAGAATCTTGTTGAATTGCCCGACTTGATATTGAAAAGAGTTTTCGATAAAGAGACTAAAATGCGGGGTTTATAATTGTTAGGCATGCGATGTCTAACGAATTCATTTGGTTAAGCATGTGATGTCTAAAAAGGTTGCGGATTCCAACTGTTGTAGTTTTACACTTTCTTTTCTGTGACCGTAAGCGTAGTAGGTGATGTATCGCCGGCTTCGTTGCTATACATCAACGACAATCGGGATACGCATACTTGCTTACGTTGATGATATGAGATATTATGTGTTGCTGTGATATGTTGTATTGGATCGTCGCGTCTGAATAGCCGGGGGTTTTATGTGAGATGAGAGTTTTTTTCTTTTTCATTAATGTAAAATTCATTTGTATGTAATATTCTTTTATTGAGGCACTTCCAGGTTGCGGAAGATGTCACCGTTGTATATTATTTACTTTTCCGCATTAGGTAGACCCAAGGAGGGGAGCACAAGTAACCGGGTTCTAGGGTCCAGTGGGAGACCATCTCGAGGAGTCGAGACCGGGTCTCCTAACCCTAGAATTGGCAGTGTTACTTGCCGCTCTCGTAGGGGTCTAGGGATGTGGGTTTGGCTATTCATCGCGACCGTGGAATCCGTGTCTTATACAGGCTCGTATTGAAAACACGGAAGTCCTAGTATATCCAATAATTCATATATGTTTCTTCTGCTGCAATGTTCTGTGATGAGATCATATTACTGCCTGAGACGAATGTTTATATTATATATATGAGATATATGTTATATTGCAGATTTCGTTTCACATCTGATGCTTGTGATGTAGGTCCATGCAACCTTTCACGGTACTTTCGGGCATGCGGAATTTGATAAAAAACGATTTTCTTAGAGGTGGTAACATGGACTTAAAACACGGATATTTGTTAAACATCTAACTAACAACCTAACTACGAGTTGCTAACTACTCGGTTAGGGGGTTATACCTTTCTTTTTCTCGAACTCCTTCGTCTTCAAGCTTCGATGGTCGTCCGGATCGCCTTCACTCCGTCGTCTCCTTGCGCCGAAGATAGATCCACCTCGAAAGCTTCAACCATTGGCTCCTTCTTCGGTCTTTGAAGAAACTAGTTCACTTGGTTTGCTAAACCTTGTGAACTAGAGTGAGTAGAGAAGAGTTTGTATGGGATTCTATCTATGGTTCTTGATTCTCAACTCATGAGACAAGTGAACCATAGAGTCAAGAGAGGGAGAGCAAGAGGAGGAAGATGAGATCTCAAGAACAAGAGAGAGAATGAGCATGAAAGAATGAGAGAAGACTTTTCTCATTTGGCTCTCATAATCCAAAACAATCATAACACATCATATCAATCAAGTATTATGTGATGGTTTAGCAACCATAGCCATATCATTTCATGCACTCATTTTGCACAAAAGAGCAAGCAAGCAAAAGTCTTTGCCATGAAATGATAGCTATGGTTATCATGATGGTCAACTAGTCAAGCCTAGTCAACCGGTCAACAAAGTCAACAAGTCAAAAAAAGTCAACAAGTCAACAAAGTCAACAACTCAACAACCATGTCACCATAATACCTAATTAATATAATTGTTAATCACATATCATATTCTCATTTGGGTTGAGCAAAAAGTCAATAGTCAACTGTCAACGGTCAACAACCCTAATGAGAATCCTCCGCCTCTGTCTCTCCGTCAACTGTGCATACACACCCGCATCCGCGTTCCGAGGAACACGAATACAAACTGGATAAATCCAATCCCAATACATACACTAGGATCTGGCTTAAACCAAAGCCCGCTAGTGTTTACTGTCCGGACACTGTACGTGCACAAGTGCACGGATGTGACCGAACCCTGTCGCAAAACCATGCGACCTGCCGTAAAACCATGCGACCTCTACTCCTTTGCCTAAAGGCGAATAGCTTTCTGTGTGGGACTCTAAAGACTCGACACTACGCTGGCAGTGGGTTTAACCACAGACCGCAAGCGGCACTAGCTTTGCGTAACGGTCCCCAGGTAGAAGCCGACAAGAAGACTGACGAGGTGAAACCCATCTGAACTCCTATTGAGCCTGAATGTGACAATCTACGTACAGTCCGGTCTGTTCGTCTGATACATCGCATGGCGGGCCTAGGGGGGCGGTAAACGTCAGTCCCCTAATAGCGGTACAAGTCGTGTCGGAGTGAAGCCCAAAACACTCTGAGATAACACTGGAAGCCTACCGGTATATCTCGATTGCCCTGGCCAGGGACTACTCGTGTAATGGCTCTCCTAGACACAACGTGATGTCAACCGCCAATACCGGGAGAGACGAATCCTGTCTAACCGTCACTGCCTCTAAGTTCTTCGGGACTGCACCCAACTACCACCTGTTTGCACGACTCCTTTGAGCCGTGGTAGGGTAGTAATCAAAGTACAGTGGGAACACACTCGAGACGAAGTGACAGTGTCATCTCAGCGGACTAAGCTGTACTCATGTCACCTGGGAACTGATAACTGACGATAGGTATAATACCAACCAGTCAGTTCCCGACGAGTCCTTTCCAGTGTACTCGTAACCTAACGAGCACCCATATACTATCTCCAGTACGACGTACTGATGGCTGTGGGACAGACCATCTCCCACACTGGGATGAGAAGCGCATACGCTAGTCTACACCGGAGTATCGATGCCATGTCTCGATAGTCCTGCGACTAGGGACCTGCATAAGGATGTGCTTATAGATTACCCAGCCCCCACTAGTGTGACTGCCATCACAACGCCGGTAATCAAGCAAAGATCCTAAGGGCTCCACTAATGTGTACAGGTGATATACTGAAATAAACACAAGTACACATTGAAGTAGAAACAAACCAAGTAGCATACTACTATATTGAGCAAGATTGTTTATACAAGGTGAATATCCCAAGCTTCCATTAAGTAATATACAAACTAGTATGATACAGTAATGGCCTCTAGGGCATGTACACTAACAATCTCCCACTTGCACTAAGGCCATGTACTGGCATATCGAAGACCTATCATCTCGATCAGCCGCTCGAACTGAGTCTGGGCAAGGCCTTGGTGAATGGATCTGTAGTGTTATCTTCTGAAGCGACTCTCCGAACTTCGATCTCCTGGCGATCCACGATCTCCCTGATCAGGTGATACCGCCTCAAGATGTGTCTGGATCTTTGATGGGACCTGGGTTCCTTCGGTAAAGCTATAGCCCCGTTGTTGTCGCAATACAGAGGTATTGGATCAACAATGGACGGAACCACCTGAAGTTCTTTCAAGAACTTCCTTATCCAGACAGCTTCTTTTGCGGCATCAGATGCAGCGATGTATTCCGCTTCCATCGTCGAGTCTGCAACGGTTTCCTGTTTGGAACTCTTCCAACACACCGCCCCTCCATTGAGGGTAAAGACAAAACCCGACATGGACTTGGAATCATCCTTGTCACTCTGGAAGCTGGAGTCAGCAAAGGCCTCAATCTGGAGTTCTTTTCCGCCATACACCAAGAACATCTCCTTAGTCCTTCTCAGGTACTTGAGAATGTTCTTTACCGCTATCCAGTGTTTCTCCCCTGGGTCTGACTGATACCGGCTTACCACACTGAGTGCATAAGCTACATCCGGTCTGGTACACAACATCGCATACATTATAGAGCCTACCGCAGAAGCGTAGGGTATAATAGACATGCGATCCCTCTCCAAATCAGTCTTGGGAGACATCTCTTTAGAGAGGGTGATCCCGTGACAAGCCGGTAGGTTACCGCGCTTGGAATCTTCCATACTGAATCTTTTCAGTATGGTGTCGATGTACCTGGACTGCGAAAGTCCTAATATCCTCTTGGATCTGTCATGGTAGATCCGGATACCCAGAATGTACGAGGCATCACCCAGGTCTTTCATGGAGAACCTGTGTGACAAGAACCTCTTGACAGATTGTAGCATAGGAATGTCATTTCCTATTAAGAGAATGTCATCCACGTATAAAACGTGGAATACTACAGTTCTCGCTACAAATCTACTATAGATGCATGGTTCATCTGGATTTTTGATAAAGCCAAATTCCTTGACCGTCTCATCAAAACAGATGTTCCAACTCCGCGATGCCTGCTTTATTCCGTAAATGGACTTAAGCACCTTGCACACCTTTCCGCTTCTCCCACTCTGAATGAAACCCTCTGGCTGGTCCACACTCCTCTAAATTTCCATTTAGAAAAGCTGTCTTTACGTCCATTTGCCAAATTTCATAATCGTGGAAGGCAGCAATGGCAAGAAGGATCCGAATGGATTTCAGCATAGCTACTGGAGAAAAGGTTTCGTCATAGTTCAAACCAGGTCTTTGACGAAAACCCTTTGCTACCAGTCTAGCTTTATAGGTCTCAACCTGTCCATCTACACCAATCTTCCTTTTGAAGATCCACTTGCATCCTACGGGTTTTACCCCGTCTGGAGCAACGTCCAACGTCCATACTTTGTTGGTGTACATGGACTCCATTTCGGTCTGCATTGCATCCAGCCATTTTACCGAGTCGACGCTCTGAACGGCTTGCTGGAAGCTAGTAGGCTCATCATAATCTATGATGCAATCCTCTCTATTCCCGTCTATGAGAAAACCGTAGTATCTCTCGGGCGGATGAGACTGCCTACTACTCCTGCGGAGCGGCATAGGAATGTCCTGTTCTTTTGAACCCTCTGGTTCCACTAAGCTTTCAGTAATAGTCCGTGGTTCTATATTTTTTTCCAGTTCTACTGTGCTCCCACTAATCTGGGTTTCTAAAAAACTCAGTTTCCAAGAAGTAGGCATGACGAGAAACAAGAACTTTTTGTTCCTCTTCACAGTAGAAGAAATATCCTTTGGAGTTCTTTGGATATCCCACGAACTTACACTGTACTGAGCGTGCCTCGAGATTGTCCGCATGCTGCTTTTTAACAAAAGCTGGACATCCCCATGTCTTAATGTGCTTAAGATAGGGTCTCTTCCCACACCACATTTCATATGGTGTAGTAGGCACAGTCTTAGTCGGAACTCGGTTCAAAAGGTATGCAGCTGATTTTAGCGCATATCCCCAGAATGATCGCGGTAACTCAGCGTTACTCATCATGGACCGTACCATATCCAATAGGGTTCGGTTGCGTCTCTCCGATACACCGTTATGTTGCGGAGTGTATGGAGGAGTAAGCTGAGAGAGAATTCCGTTCTCTTTTAAATAGTCCAGGAACTCGGCACTCAAGTATTCTCCACCTCGATCCGATCTTAGAATCTTAATACTTTTGCCGGTTTGTTTTTCTACTTCATTCTTAAATTCCTGGAACTTTCCAAAGGCTTCGGACTTATGTTTCATTAAGAAGACATAACCGTACCTTGAAAAGTCATCCGTAAAAGTAATGAAGTAAGAATAACCGCTTCGCGCATGTGTAGACATTGGACCGCACACGTCGCTGTGTACGAGTCCCAAGAGCTCGCTCGCTCTTACTCCGTGTCCAGTAAATGGAGTCTTTGTCATCTTTCCTTTGAGACAGGATTGACAAGTGGCATACGATTGATATTCGAACAGATTCAAATATCCTTCTGTATGTAACTTCGTCAACCTTCTCTCATTGATGTGACCCAGTCTACAATGCCATAAGAAAGTCTGATTTATTTCCGGAGACTTTCTTTTGTGTGTATTCTGGACATTGAAAATCTGTGGTTGGTTTAATACGTATATACCATTACTCAATGTACCTGACCCAATCAAAACTTGATTAAGGTGAATGTTTACAACATTACTTACAAACGCAAATTCATAACCTTCTTTAGAAACTAAAGATACAGAAATGATATTACAAGTTGCATTGGGTACAAAAAAGCAATTACGCAAAACCAAAACATGTCCATCTGACATTCCCAGGTGATAGTCCCCCACGACCTTAGCATCCATGCTAGCTCCGTTCGCAACTCTGAGGGTCATGTCACCTGCTTTCAAAACACTACGGTTTCTCAACGCCTGCAAAGAATTACAGATATGAGATCCTGATCCGGTATCCAATACCCAGGAAGTAGAGTTTATTGAAAGACAGTTTTCAATAACATACACACCTGAAGCTGAAGCCGCAACCTGCTTCAATTCCTGTGTCCTGGCTTTCCAAGCCCTGCAATCATTCTTCCAGTGACCTTTCTTATGACAATAGAAGCATTCTTCCTTATCCACAAGCTTCCCCGCTATCTTTGTTTCTTTTGCTTTTCCCTTCGTATCCACTTTACTAACACCGCCCCTTGGTTTGGCGAAGGCTTTCTTCTTCTTTCCCTTGGCTTTCGCCTTGGACCTAGAAGAGGAAGATCCTCCTACAAACAAAGTGGATGTTTCCCTACCTTTCTGTAGGGTGTCCTCTGCGCTCCTCAGCATGTTGAGGAGCTCTGAAAGTTCAATTTCTTTTTCTTGTAAGTTGAAGTTCAGTATGAACTGGGCGTAAGTGGAAGGAAGGGACTGGAGAATCAAGTCCGTATAGAGCTCATTCTCCAACGTGGTTCCAAGTTCCGCGAGCTCCTCAATGAAGCCAATCATCTTAAGCACGTGTTCCGCTACCGATGATCTGATGGACAACCTTGCCGAAAATAACTTCTTCGACACTTCGTATTTTGCGATACGAGATTGCTCTCCATACAGTTCTTTTGTATGGAGAAATATGGATTCAAGGTCCATATTCTCGTGCCTCCTCTGATGTTCGTTGTCCATCGAGGCAAGTACGAGGCACTTGGCCTTCGCTCTATCAATCTCCCAGGTCTTACGGATTTCCTTATCCGCGACGCTGGAAGTGGGACTTGGGACAGGGGGAGCTTTGGTGGTAAGAAGATACCCCAGCTTGTCGTAAGTGATTGCCATTTTGACATTCCTGAGCCAATCTTTGTAGTTTGGCCCTCTCAGTATGTTTTTATCTAGGAGTAACTTAAGTCCATTCATGTCGATTGGTCGCTGCAATTAGGAGAGAGAAGAAGAAACACTCAGCATGATGCTCTTGCAAGTTTAGAGTGGTTTTTAGTTTGTCTAAACAGGATGTCTCCCACTGTTTCTCGAATCCCTTCTCAAACCAAAAAGGAAGAATTAGTCAGGATCAATCTCACCGTACAATACTTGCTTAACCGTTCGGCCAGGCTGGTGTCGGTACTTCGAGAGAGGTTTTCAAACGCTTTCGCAAAGTTCCTTAATTTAATAACCTCTTTTCCCTGGGAGCATAGCCCCGCTAACACCTTTCTAGACACCTACTTGGTTTATAGCATTGATCGTTAAGTGATAAATTTCCCGAGGAGTAGCATATACTCACAGTAGGATCGGGATCCAAATATCATCGCGTGACAAAACTGAAGGAATCCTACCAGAATCATCACGCTCCAAATGGTATGCAATACTAGCAAGTTTCAGTTCTTTTGAAACTCCCGATGTGGATTTTTGCCCCATGCTCTTATGACCTTGACTTTGGCCAACAAATCATAAGTCACATGTCAAGTTCTACCCGTCGTTCTCCAGGTTAATTTGAATCCACCCGTACATACCCTTGACTTTGGCCAACAAGGCAGTACGACTGTTCCAAACCAACGCATCTATCTATGTTGCACATGAATACCCAATAGCTACCAATCACTATGCCTTGACTTTGGCCAACAAACACAGCTTGAATACTATTGACTATTCATATGAAACGACGGAGGGCTACGAATGGTTTTGGCGAAACCGTGAACGTAGTGAACTTGATTTAGTCGATGGAACGAGATAGATTTTAAATGGAGTGGCTCAAACTCCGCATTTTAAAAGTTTGTTTTGAAAAGAACCGAGTGGTTTTTCGAAAGTGTTCCAACGACTTTTACATGGTTTATTTTCTTGCATTAGTTCTTTTAATGCGTGATATTCTTGCATTAGTTCTTTTAATGCGTCCCATCATTTAATCCTACCATTGCAGAAAACAACCAAAATATGACGTACGCTTATGCCATTCGCATTCGCCACTGGGCCCCGTCATTACCCGTTAGGTTACTTAACTAAAGACAGAGCGGGGGCTGGGCTAGCGCGGCTGTAAAACATAAGCAACGCCTAAATAATATCATATATAGATATACTGCAATGATAAACATTTCAGATCACAGATGAACACATTGGATATACTAGGAAGCTGGAATTCGTACGAGCCTGTAACGAAAAGCAGATTACACGGTCGAGGTGAATAGCCAATACCCCACCCAAGACCCCTACGGGTGCGGCAAACTACCCGCCAAGTACCCGAAGCGAAGCAACCTCCCCCATCCCCGTGAGTAGGCCACTCGGCACTTCGGCATACCCGGTAGTTTGTGCACCCCCTCCATGGGTCTATCCTAGGAGCAAAAACAGTAAAAAGAAATTATACAATGACGGCTACAACCCCGACCCGGTTGTGCGGCCATATAAATAATTATTACATCAATTTACAAATTTACATGAATTGAAAGAAAAGAAAACTCTCGTCTCACAACCCCCGGCTATTCACCCGCGACAATCCAACATATTCATATACACATTCCAGCAACATTACAGATCACAGATTTGTATAACCCCCACTAATCGACATATAGCGAT
This sequence comes from Agapanthus africanus, assembly GCA_030015575.1. Classification (NCBI taxonomy): domain Eukaryota; kingdom Viridiplantae; phylum Streptophyta; class Magnoliopsida; order Asparagales; family Amaryllidaceae; genus Agapanthus; species Agapanthus africanus. The sequence continues at coordinate 197,295,921 of JASDDO010000010.1, read as the reverse complement.
TAGTAGACGTTCAATACAAATATCACAGTACAGAAAAACTCGTCAGCTTAAGTCTTTTAGAAGTTCGATCAAAAATACGGATTTTCAGGACCCCAAAAATAAAATTTTCGTTCTGGAAAATCTGGGCAGAAAACATATATTCCAAAAATCCCAAAACAACCCCAGAATTACACTGCATCAAAAATGGACCTCGGCCGAGTCAACTCGGCCGCGGATCCGCGGCGGGAGCGTGCTCCGGCCGCGTTTCCGCGGCGCTTTGACTCGATCGTTGGACCAAATTTGGTGACTTTTCTAATAAAAGCCTGAGCCGATTTTTAAGATGAAAATTATCAACTTTTGAGCAGAATAAAAATCGGCAGAAACTTGGCGATTTTGGGTTCGTTTTGCGACTTTTCTTTGATCGATCTTCTAGCTACTTTGCTAACATGTTAGATAGAGTTTAACTAGGCTCTGATACAACTGTAGGTCCATGCTACCTCTCCCGGAACTTCGGGCATGCGGAATTTGATAAAAAACGATTTTCTTAGAGGTGGTAACATGGACTTAAAACCCGGATCTTTGTTAAACATCTAACTAACAACCTAACTACGAGTTGCTAACTACTCGGTTAGGGGGTTATACCTTTCTTTTTCTCGAACTCCTTCGTCTTCAAGCTTCGATGGTCGTCCGGATCGCCTTCACTCCGTCGTCTCCTTGCGCCGAAGATAGATCCACCTCGAAAGCTTCAACCTTTGGCTCCTTCTTCGGTCTTTGAAGAAACTAGTTCACTTGGTTTGCTAAACCTTGTGAACTAGAGTGAGTAGAGAAGAGTTTGTATGGAATTCTATCTATGGTTCTTGATTCTCAACTCATGAGACAAGTGAACCATAGAGTCAAGAGAGGGAGAGCAAGAGGAGGAAGATGAGAGCTCAAGAACAAGAAAGAGAATGAGCATGAAAGAATGAGAGAAGACTTTTCTCATTTGGCTCTCATAATCCAAAACAATCATAACACATCATATCAATCAAGTATTATGTGATGATTTAAGCAACCATAGCCATATCATTTCATGCACTCATTTTGCACAAAAGAGCAAGCAAGCAAAAGTCTTTGCCATGAAATGATAGCTATGGTTATCATGATGGTCAACTAGTCAAGCCTAGTCAACCGGTCAACAAAGTCAACAAGTCAACAAAAGTCAACAACTCAACAACCATGTCTCCATAATACCTAATTAATATAATTGTTAATCACATATCATATTCTCATTAGGGTTGAGCAAAAAGTCAATAGTCAACTGTCAACGGTCAACAACCCTAATGAGAATCCTCCGCCTCTGTCTCTCCGTCAACTGTGCATACACACCCGCATCCGCGTTCCGAGGAACACGAATACAAACTGGATAAATCCAATCCCAATACATACACTAGGATCTGGCTTAAACCAAAGCCCGCTAGTGTTTACTGTCCGGACACTGTACGTGCACAAGTGCACGGATGTGACCGAACCCTGTCGCAAAACCATGCGACCTGCCGCAAAACCATGCGACCTCTACTCTTTTGCCTAAAGGCGAATAGCTTTCTGTGTGGGACTCTAAAGACTCGACACTACGCTGGCAGTGGGTTTAACCACAGACCGCAAGCGGCACTAGCTGTGCGTAACGGTCCCCAGGTAGAAGCCGACAAGAAGACTGACGAGGTGAAACCCATCTGAACTCCTACTGAGCCTGAATGTGACAATCTCCGTACAGTCCGGTCTGTTCGTCTGATACATCGCATGGCGGGCCTAGGGGGACGGTAAACGTCAGTCCCCTAATAGCGGTACAAGTCGTGTCGGAGTGAAGCCCAAAACACCCTGAGATAACACTGGAAGCCTACCAGTATATCTCGATTGCCCTGGCCAGGGACTACTCGTGTAATGGCTCTCCTAGACACAGCGCGATGTCAACCACCAATACCGGGAGAGACGAATCCTGTCTAACCGTCATTGCCTCCAAGTGCTTCGGGACTGCACCCAACTACCACCTGTTTGCACGACTCCTTTGAGCCGTGGTAGGGTAGTAATCAAAGTACAGTGGGAACACACTCGAGACGAAGTGACAGTGTCAAGTCAGCGGACTAAGCTGTACTCATATCACCTGGGAACTGATAACTGACGATAGGTATAATACCAACCAGTCAGTTCCCGACGAGTCCTGTCCAGTGTACTCGTAACCTAACGAGCACCCGTATACTATCTCCAGTACGACGTACTGATGGCTGTGGGACAGACCATCTCCCACACTGAGATGAGAAGCGCATACGCTAGTCTACTCCGGAGTATCGATGCCCTGTCTCGATAGTCCTGCGACTAGGGACCTGCATAAGGATGTGCTTATAGATTACCCAGCCCCTACTAGTCTGACTACCATCACAACGCCGGTAATCAAGCAAAGATCCTAAGGGCTCCACTAATGTGTATAGGTGATATACTGAAATAAACACAAGTACACATTGAAGTAGAAACAAACCAAGTAGCATACTACTATATTGAGCAAGATTGTTTATACAAGGTGAATATCCCAAGCTTCCATTAAGTAATATACAAACTAGTATGATACAGTAATGGCCTCTAGGGCATATACACTAACATGTGAAGCATAACAAAATGGGACTTCATTAATGATATTAATGAAACTAAAAGAAACCTAAGATGTTGTAAAAACTTGTTTTAAAAACTGGTAGCTCTAGTTCTTGCTTTGCATAGCAGTGTTCCTTGTAGAACATCCAGCACCTTATTCGATAAGGAAAGGACCGAGATCCCTTCACCGGGAGTGACTCCGTTAGCAATAACTGGCAGATGCTAAACCCCTCGGTTTGTCTTTTGATTGCTTCTATAGTTTTTGCTTTGCATAGTGATATTTGTGAAATATCCTCCACCTTATTCGATGAGGAAAGGGTCGACGATCCCTTTACCGGGAGTGACCCCTTTAGCAAAACTAGAAAAGCCTCAAAAACACTCCATTTAAAATCACTCGATTCTACGACGATATCAAGTTCATTACGCAATAGGTTTTCTTAAAAACCTGTCGTAGCCCTCCGTCATTTCAGATAGATATTATTTAGTATTCGTGCTATGTTTGTTGACTTAGTTAAGGCATAGTGTACGGTAGCTAAGTAATGTTTATCTGCTAAAACATGAGATGTGATTGGATTAAGGTATTCGTACGACCTTGTTGACTCAGTTAAGGGTCGTACGGGTGGGTTTAATTCAATCGGGAAATGTACGGGTTGAACTTGACTTGAGATTTATGGTTTGTTGACTTAGTTAAGCTCATAGATCGCTAGGGGCAAAATATTATTGGGAATTTCAAGTGTTGAAATTTGCAATGAGATTGCATACCTTCTATGAGATAGTTGGATCCTGATACCCGCTGCGAGTAAGAGTTACTCATGGGAGAGTTTTATACATTACAATTAGCCGATCAAGTAGGTGTCTAGAAAGGTGTTAACGGGGTTACTTCTCTGGGAAAACGAGGTTTACTTAATTAGGTTCGTGCGAAAGCACGGGGGACCTCCATCAAAGTACCGATACTGGCCTGGCTGAAAGATTGGCGAACTTGTAGCGTGTGATTAATCCCGGCTAGTCTTTCCTTTTAGGGTTTGAAGGAAGATTTGATTAAAACAGTGGGAGACATCCTGATTAAATATATTAGATAACCAATCTAATCTTGCAAGAGCATACGCTGAGTGTTTTCTTCTCTCTCTCTCCAGATAGCGACCATATCACGCCTTAATCAAGATAATAAAACGGATATATTGACCGAACCCGCTTGTTATACTCAGCTGGGAAACGTTGGTCCCACTCCAACTTATAATTGTTACAAGACAGAGCAGGAAATTGGGGAATACCAGATTTCACGTGCCGCCCAAACGAAGAAAGTGCATGTTGATGCATCATCTTCGGGTGTGTTCATTACAGAGAACTGTTTCTCTGTATCCTTTACGTCCTGGGTATGTGATACCGGATCAGGATCCCGCATATGTAATCTGTTACATGGGCTACAGAAAGGTAGAGAACTGAGAACAGGTGATATGTTTCATGAGACAGAAAACGGTGCAAGTGTTGCAGCCAAGTCTGTTGGTCACTATCACCCTGTATTACCAGAATACATTGATTATGAACAAATGTTATTAGATACCGAACCTGATATACAAAATCATATCAGTCTCTTTAGAAGTAAAGAAATGATAAAATTTTGTATTGTTGGATAATGTTTTGAACATTTCCTATATCAAAAGTTGATCGGTTCAGGCACGTTATCTAAAAGGATTGATGTTCTAAATCAAACTACAGTTCTTTAGTATACGGAACACACACAAGAGAAAGAGTTCAGAAATGAACGAATCCTTCTTGAGGCATTGTAGACTTGGTTATATCAATGCGGCCCGACTAGCTAAAGTTACATTAAGATGCATATTTAAATTTGTTTGAATTTACATCTTGTGAAACTTGCCAGTCATGTCACAAAGATAAGATGACCACAGATCTGTTTATTGGAAACAGAGAAAGAGTTAGTGAACTCGTGGGATTGATACATGTTGATGTATGAAGGTCCCCTGTCTACACATGCCAGGACCGGTTCTTTGTACTTTATTATTTTCACTGATGATCTCTCAAGATTCAGACATATGTTCCAGTTGAAACACAAGTCCGAACATTTTAAGATATTCACGGAATATAAGTTAGAAGTAGAGAACCAAAAACGGGTATAAGTATTATGTCCTTTGATGAGATCAAGGAGGAGAATACTTGAGCACGGAATTCCTGGACTATTATAAAGGAGAATGAGATTCTCTCTCAGCATTACTCCTTCGAATACACCGCAGCACGTCGGTGTATCGGGGCGGAGCAATAGCACCCTATATGATATGGTGTGCTCTATGATGAGTACTACTGAGATTCCTATTTCCTTTTGGGAGTTATGCATTTGAGAAGCTGCATACCTATTGAATAGGGTTTAAATCAAATTAGTTGCCTACCACTTCATATGCGATATGGAAAGGGAAGAGCCCATATCTTAAGTTTGTTAAGGTTTGGGGTTGTCCGGCCTATGTCTAAAATCCAAATCCGGACAAGCTCGAGGCAAGGTCTGTTATGTAGAACTGGAAATGTTCCAGCTATACAAACTACAGCTGATAATTTGGTAGAACCAAAGGATTCAATAGTTTCCAACGAACCTCAGCCTCTCCGCCGATCTAGTAGGTTTCCTCACCCACCTGAGAGATACTTTAGTTTCTCTATGACAGTGGGAGCGAGGATTGCATCATGAGATGATGACCCAACTAGTTTCGGGCTGGCCATCAGGAGTGGGACTCTGTAAGAATGGCTGGATGCTTATCGATCTGAGATGGAATCCTTATACACCGACAAAGTATGGACTTTGGTTGCTTTATCTGAAGGGTTAAATCCCCATCAGGAGAGAGTATATCTTGAGAAGATTACTTGGTGTACATGGAAAAGTTGAGACTTTCAAAGCTATGCTTAAGTCCATCTAGATCCTGCTTGCCACGGCTACATACCATGACTACGATATCTGGCGGTTGGGTGTCATGACTGCTTTTCTAAATTATGTTTTAGAAAAGAGCGTCTATAAGTACACAGCCAGAGGTCTTCGTGGACAGTGGGAGCAGCGGAAACGTGTGCAAGATGTTTTATATGATAAAACAGGCATTGCGGAGTTGGAACATCTGTTTTGATGTGGTAGTCAAAGAGTTTGACTTCATCAAAATGGTAGATGAACCTTGTATATACAAAAAGGTAGTAGAGAGTATGGAGGTGATCCTCGTAGAGTACGTGGATGACATACTCTTGATAGGGAAGGAGTTTCCTATGCTACGCTCGGTCAATTTCCGCTTATCACAAGGATTCTCCATATAGGATCAAAATGATACCTCATAAATCCTGGATTTTGGATCTATGAGATAGATCTAATTGGATGTTAGGATACTCACTAGTTGTAGTGAGATGGTATCAATCGATCCTGGTGAGAATCACTGGAAAGGTTCCAGGGTGATAAGAACGACTGAATGTCAGTCGCAGGCATTGTCTTTACCCTCAGTGGAGGGACGGTATGTTGGAAGAGTTCCAAGCTAGATACCGTGACATACTAGAAGATTAAAGGCAAGATACATCGTTACCAAGGATGCTACCAAAGAGGCAGTCTGGATATATATAAGTTCATAAGATGAACTTCGTTCCTACCATTGTGTGACAATGGAGTTGTGGCTTTAGCCAAGGAACTACCGTCCCATCAGAAATCCAGAAATAATTCTTAGGCAGTATCACCTGATCATGGAGATGGTTGATCTCCAGGGAGATCGAGGTTAGGAGAGCAGACACAGAGGACGACAGCGCGGATCCACTCACAAAGGCCTTATTCCCAGTAGAGACTTTTATGGGATGGTTGAGTATGAGATACTTATACCACAGCTAATTGTTGGGTATGTGATACCACAACAGATGGCCCTAGTGCAAGTGGGAGATTGTTAGTTATATGTATGCCTTAGAGGCCATTACTGTACATACGATGTATATTGTAATGGATGCTTGGACATATATTGGGAGGACTTTCTTGCTCGACATGATAGTATGCTATCTGGTTGTACTTTATCTTAACATGTACTCTAATCGTCTCTATGTTACATGTTGATTACGCCCTTAGGATATGTACTCGACTACTGGGACTATGATGAGATCATACTAGTGGGGCCACGGTAGTCGACGAGTACATCCTATAACTGTTCCTAGTCGAGGGTGTATCGAGACAGGGCATCGATGCACCAGAGTAGACTAGCGTATACGCATCTTGACCCATATGATGGGCGATGGATGATCCCATATCCATCGGGGTTTGACATCAAGGATGGTGTACGGGTGTTCAGTGGAGACTGGGTACACTGGACGGACTCGCCGAGAACTCCCAGATGGTATTCTACCTCACGCCAGATGGCAGTTCTCCGGTGACACTGGTACAGAGTAGTCTGTTGACCCGAGATCGTCATAGAGTCTTGTGTGATTCCCACTATGCTTTGATTTCCATCATACCACGTCCAAGAGGGCGTGCAAAAAGGTGGCTTTTGGGTACAGTCCCGAATCACATGGAGGCAATGAGTGATAGGAGGGGATTCGTCTCTCCCGGTATAGGGAGTTGATGTTGTGCTGTGTTCGATTGGCTATAACCGGAAATCCCTGGCCAGGGTTGTTGAGATTTACTGGTAAGTGTTATCAGTAGTTTCTCGAACTGTTATAGACCTCATATCGACACGACTTATCGAGCTATTGGGGTCTGACGTTTACCACCCCTAGGCGAGATATGCAACATATCAGACGACGAGACCGGACTGTATGGGAGTGTTACTGTTTGGATTCACAGGAGAAGTTACAGGCTTTATTGTTGATCTTCTGAGCGCTCAATACCTGGGTAGTGTTCATATCAGAAAATTGCATTCTAATACCGATCATTCATTATCTAATTGTTGTATTTATCGGTATTATTGACCAGTGTCTGCTCAGCATTACAGATTACAGGTATCCATGACAAAATACTGGAAATGCATCCAACAGCACGGATATATCACTCGAAGGAAGACACTACGACCAAAGACGCTAATCGACCGATACTTCAGGAGTTCCTTTACGCAACAAGTTGTGTACACATTTTTTTATCTAAATGGTCCAACACAACAAATGTGTACACAAGACTTTTAGGCACATGTGGATATGCATTCAAGGCAAAATATTATATGCATTCAAGGCTAAACATCATATGTTGATTTTTTCCTTCCAAAACTGAAATCAAATCAAAGTCAATTAAACAAATAAGCATGAGCCATAATGGGGAAGCCATGAATCAAGCCACATGTGGGAATGGAGTAATGAGCATTTAATGGTGAAGATTATGTGTGTGATTTAAAGATTCAAATTTCCTTCCAAAACTGAGTGCAAATCAAATTCAAATAGACAAATCAGCATGGACCATGATGGGGAAGACAAGAATCAAGGCACAAATGGACATGAAGTAATGTGCATTCAATGCTAAAGATTTTGTGTTGATTTAAAAATTCGAATTTCCATCCATTCTTTGGAGCCTATAAAAGCTGGCAGTGGGCAAAGGTTCAAGGATCATTCTTTAGTCATTCTTTAGTCATTCTTTAGTCTTGGATTGTCATTCTTTGTCCAAGTTTTCTATTCTCCTTTCTTGTAAATAACTTAGTCCCCTTGAGTTCTTAACCTTCTCTTGATCCTTCAACCTCTTCATTGAGCTTGAAGGTTTAAGAGTTGGTTATTGATCTCAAGGGTTGTATCATTCTTGAAGTTTAATAAAGTATTCTTTTGTGCTTCCTTCACCATGAGTTCTTTGCCCTCTCTTGATCTTGCAACCTCTTTATTGAGCTTGCAAGTTTAAGTTTGGGTTATTGAACCCATGTCTTGCAATATATTCTTTGGTTCCTAATCTTTTAATTACTTGCATTTTATTCTTTCTCTTTTAATTCTCGCACTTAAATTCCATGCACTTTAATTACTTGCTTGTAATCTTTTCTTTTCTTTGTTCTTCTCTTTTGTTATCTCTTTTTAGTTTGTTTTGTGAATGGTGTGAATATTGTTGTTAGGAAAAGAGAAAGATTTTGTAAGTTAACATTTCGTTTTTCATTTCCTTTTCCCGTCTTTTCCATTTGAAACTCCGCACAAACCCTACACAAGCGCTCCGTTAGGCACCCTACCCTACCAAGGTAAAGGTGATTCCTAACCGTGACCGGTTGCATTCGGTTTGGCTGGAGGCGAAAGCAAGAGACAAGAACGGACGGACAAGGGTCAATAAGCCAGATTCCATGAATACCGTGCTTAAGTCCCCTAATCCACGTTGTTGCCAATTGTTCTAGCTTCATTGGTTAAGTTCGGCTCAAAGTACTTGAATACGGAATCCATTAACTTACACTATCCTATCGTTTCCTAACAAGCTTTATACTTTGCATATAACACATAGGTTAGATAACGAACAAATACACTACGTTGTTAACTCGTAAAAACAAGAACGTAAAAACTTACCATCTCCCTGTGGATCGACCCGTGCTCATCGCGGCTAGCTGCAAAGCGAAACCGTCCTGATCGCGATTAAAATTTAGAACTTTTAAATATCCGACACGCTTTTGGCGTGCGATCAAATGGCACCATTGCCGGGGAGACGGTAACGCTTTTTATACTTGTAGTTTCGGGTTAAATTTGTGCATATTCTGTATAAAACTAACTTCTAACACATTCAAACAAATAACCATTCTTTTTGAAACCAACCACAAACACAAATAAAATTCTTTTCTTCTCTGGATTTTAATTCTTCTAACACTTTGATTTTCTTAATTATTTGTGTTCAGAATTGTGGTTGTTAATATTGCTTTTTGGCTCAAATATCCGTATTTTTCCAACATATGCAGATTTGACGGATTTTGAGCAGCGATCATACGGAACAAAGGGGCATTTTCAAGTGCAAAGGAGGGTGAACACTCAGTGCCAAAGATCCGGGTAGTTAGACCCGCGGAAGCGAACCATTCGACCACTCGGAGGAAATATCGACACGAGTTTCTGAAACTCGATACTTTTTGGTACGTATTTTTCTAAACTTCCCCTCTCAAACCCGACGCTCCAATATTCTTGTCTTTGCAGGATTCTTAGCAAAAATCGTCGCAAAAAGCCAAAAAAAAACTAACCGTATTTGTTGCAGCGCCGCATTAAAAGTAAAAAACGATAACTGATTGCTTGAAAACAAAACTTGGTTGAATTTTGCGCATTGCATCATTTAATACGGACTTAAGGGGCTCTAACACCAATCCAGATTGGGTGGGGATTTCATCACCCTTCCTAAGACCCCGGAAATCACTAATTGCATAAGTGTCACCTCATGTTTAATAAAAAATATTTAGACTCAGGCCACTAAGGACTTGTCGCGCTCAATAGGACAAAGGAAGATTGTGGGCATTCAATCGTTTATCTAAACATGACTCTTGTGGTGCCTAGGCAAGACAAGTGAGGAGGTAACTTTAAAAGGCCCGTCTCACGGTGATTCGTGAGCGGATCCCTCCATACCTCACTTGTGCTTACCTGGCCACAACTGGCTGTGAAGAGGCGATCTGAGGGTTATCTCACAATTTGTCGCTTTGGAACAGTTAGGAGCAGGTCTAGTAGACTTAGAGGACCCTAGTCTAGGTATTGATTGTGCATTTGTGACTGTGCATTTGTGATTGTGTTTGTTGAACAATCGTTTCATTTTCCCATTCTTTTGAAACAAAAAAAAAATTGTCATTTTTACCACCATCACCCAATTTTTCTCCACTTTCGTTTTCTTACCCTCACATTCTACGCTTTGACTACACTAAACTCGTTTAGTGTATGTCCGCTTGGACTAGGGACCCTAGTTCCCGTTTATTCCGCGTTTCGTTAGTCCCTACGGACTACGCGATACACAACCTGTCCCGCCGAAAATCCCTCCACCCTTTTATCACCTTTACCTTTGCCGGTCAACTCCGACGTTGACCGAGATTCTGTTCATACATCTTCACCTTCTTTATCACCAAATTCTTCTTCTGAGATGTCAGGATTTAATCCTAACATCCCTCCACCTGCCCAGGGACTGACTCCACCTAATCTGGGTGCGAATAACCCGAATCAACCGCCTGTTGAAGCGCCCACAGGAGTCGCGCTCCAGGATCTCTTCTACCCGGTCCGCACCTCTTTACCTACCTGTCTTTGACCCCCACCGGCAAATGGGGACAATTTTGAAATAAAACCCCACTTCATCAATATGCTGCCAAAATTTCATGGATTGGAATCAGAAGATGCGTATATTTTTATCAATAAATTCCAAAACGTTTGCGCTATGATGAAAACAACCCAATTAAGTGATGACGCTATAAGGCTAAGGGTCATTCCTTTCACCTTATGTGACCTAGCCGAGAAGTGGCTATACAGCACCACATCATATTCAATTAGAAATTGGGACGAGTTTGTGAAAGCTTTTCTTAAAAAGTTCTATCCTCATCACAAAACTGCTAGAATCCGTAATGAGATTATACAATTTTCACAGCTTCCGTCCGAACCATTTTGGAAGTGTTTTGAAAGATTCAAAGACCTAATCGTTCAATGCCCTCACCATGGGATCGAAAGTTGGCAACTTTGCCAAACATTATACAAGGGATTGAACCCGGCAATGAAGCAGTTGCTAGAAACCATTTGTCAAGGTCACTTTCTATCCAAATCTAGTGAGGAAGCGTGGCAGTTCCTTGAGGACCTTAGTGAACAAACAATTCAGTGGGAGAGCACCAAGACCACATCATCTTCTTCTAGTGGTCAGTCTAGGGCAGGCATACATCAATTAGAGATGTCGATTGCTATGAAGACTGAGATGGCCGCTCTTACGAAAAAGCTAGAAGCGATTGAGACCAAAATCTCATCGCCTTCTCCTGCCCCTGTTGTGCTTCCACGAACTGTTTATGCTTGCTGTTCGGATCCATCACATCTCACCGAAGAGTGTCCTTACAATGCATCTACTCAAGGACAGGATCAAGTCAATGCTACCTTTCAGCAACGACAAAGAAACGATCCATACTCTTCTACATACAATCCGGGTTGGAGGAGTCACCCAAATTTCTCTTGGAACCAAAATCAACAATTCCAAGGAAATAACAATTTTCAAAGGCCTCCTCCTCCACAACAACAAGCACATCCACAAACTCAATTTCAACAACCTTTCCAACAGCAACCATACCCTAATCAGGTGAACAATTTTATGCCTAACACTGCTTACCCGCCAAACAATTTTGTTCAACCTAATAATGACAAGGTTAGCTCGCTCGAAAGAAGTCTAGATGCGTTCCTAAAGCAATCTACACAATCTACAGCAAGATTAGAGACTTCTATTCAATCTTTGGTGCAAAATAGTGCCTCACACGATCAAAGCATCAAATCTATTGAGGCACAAATTGCACAACTCAATGCAGCATTGAGCGAGCGAGAAAAAGGAAAGCTCCCATCTCAACCACTGCCAAATCCCGGTCACGCACATGCTGCATATCAACAGCAAAATCATAACGTGAATGCTGTGACCACGTTGAGATCAGGAAAAGTGTTGCAAAACAAGGTGGGTATTAACAATGACACCCCTGCTGGTGGCCCTTCTTCATCTTCTTCACCTTCTTCTTCTTCTTCGTTAGAGCCTATTCTTCATCCTTCACACGGCTCTACCTCTTCTAGCTCGAACGGACCCACTTCTCACAACATGAACACATCTACACGGGGTTCCTTTCCAACTCAACAATCTGATCCGCAAAAATTGGACTCAGCAACTTTTCAAAACGTTCCTTTTCCAAACCGGTTGAGATCCAATAAACCAACTCCACAAATGGAGAAGATTGTCGAGTTGTTCAAACAGGTTAGCATAAATATCCCTCTTTTGGATGCAATCCAACAAGTTCCTTCATATGCAAAAATCATAAAGGACTTATGCACCAAAAAGAGGAAGTCACAAGTACCAAAGAAAGTTTTTGTGGCTAGTGCTATTAGCGATGCTCTTGTCAATTCTTTACCCCAAAAGAAAAAGGACCCCGGTTGTCCTACTATTTCGATAACAATTGGGGACAAGAACATCAATAGAGCACTACTAGATCTTGGTGCTAGTGTCAATTTGCTACCTTATTCTGTGTACGAGCAATTAGGCATTGGAGAGCTTAAGCCCACTCACTGTACTCTCCAAATGGTTGATCGATCAATCACCCATCCAAGGGGTGAGCTAGAGGATGTGTTGATCAAAGTTGGGGAGTTCATATTCCCAGTTGATTTTATTGTTATGGACACACAACCTGTTGCTAACTCACGGAACCAAATTCCGGTGATCCTCGGTCGACCATTTTTGGCCACTTCCAATGCCGTAATAAACTGTCGCAATGGCTCCATGACTCTATCCTTCGGGAAGACGTCTAGTGAGTTCAATATTTACAAGTTAGGAAGTCTGCCCCCCGTGCCTAATACTAGTACAAGAGAAGTTTGCTCTATTCACGAAATCACGCAGGAGGACTGCGAGTTTGAAAGATTCTTGTTTGATGAGAACAGTTTTGACGCCACTAGTCCGTCCCTCCTTGAGCCTACCACCGTTGACACAACCGATATGGATTATGAATGTTTCACTTTTTCGGATGATGACGACTCACAACCCGAATATGAGTCTTTTGAATTTTTGGATGACTTAGTTGAACCATCCGAATCGGTTGTTTGCAGTGATTTCGAACCTGTGTTGGAGTCCTTTGAGTTCGAGGTAGATTCCCCAATTTTGCCTATGATTCTTTTGCCTCCGAAACTCGAACTCATGCCCTTGCCGTCTCACATTAAATATGCTTACATAGGTGAGAATGAGACCTTTCCCGTTATCATATCGGCCTCTCTAGCCCTCGAGTAAGAGAACGCCCTTTTAATGCTCTTACAAGATAGGCGGCAAGCCCTCGGCTGGAATATGGCGGACATCGAGGAGATTAGTTCCCTCATAATTGAATATCATATGCATATGATGGATGATGCCAAGTCGATGAAGGATCTACAGAGATATCTTGGGGATAGTGTGGTTAGTCAACCTTCTCCTTTGGAAGTTGAACCACCCCCATTTCTTTTAATAAGTTACGAGAATGCCAATACTCTACTGATTACTGATCATTCGCATTCTCGTTTTGATTCATCACCACCTCCTGTCTATTCACTTCCACACTTTCCATACCACCTCTTCTATCTTCCCCAATTCTTTTTGGATTGGTACAACATATTCTTCCACCAACCGATACTCTTTACAGATAAATTTTTCAACTGGTTGATGTTGACATTTGGTCTATGCAAAGTTTGGCAGTAATGTCTAACATTGTTTAAATGAAGTTTGGGGGGGCCTTTCTGTAAATATTTTTGTTTTAACAATAAAATATAAAAAAAATAAATAAATAAACAGGAAAGTGCCGGCATTTTAACCTTCTTGGTATAGCATGACAGTGAGGACACTGTCAAGTTTAAGTTTGGGGGTATGCTCGGTACGTCTTCTTCATTCGCATTCATTTGTACATATTTTTGCATTTGCATACTTATTTTAAAAACTCATAAAAATTGAAAATTTTCAAAAATTATAAAAATTATTGTATTCAATTTTGGTCATATTTAACTTGAGTTTGAAAAATAGGTTAACTGGCCACGAACAACTAGATCTTAGACTTAGTAAATTAAAAACCCTAAAAATAATCTTCCTTAAAGTTTATCGGTAGAAAGTATATGTCTTTGTAGTTTATTTAGAAATAGGCAAATTTTTGGTTCACTTCTTGGGCTAAGTTGAAATAAAGGAAAAAATATTGATTATTATAAGAGTATAAGTTTGAAAAATAATTCCTGGCTTAAGTATAGATTCTAAAAATGTATACCCTACAAAATTGCACAATCACGCACCTTGAAGCTTGGAATAGTAGAGTAGACCTTGAAATGCTCTTGTCTAAAAGTCCTTAGTACGAAGAAAATGAAAAATACAAAAGTGAATAAAAAAAAAATGAACACTGGTTTTGTGATTACTTAAGGCTAAAAATAGAAAAATATTTAGCGAGGGTGCTTCATCACCTAGTGCCTTAGACCAACTGGTTTGGGAGACACTGCTAAAAGCCTTGGGTGTTACAAGACTAGGAAGTACGCTTTAAAAGTGCAAACGCATCTTGTAATCGGTCGTTGGTACCTCAAGAAGTATTAACGGTTGCATGAAGATGTGTAACCAAAACACACCAATTAATAAGTGCTTTGGACAACGGACAAAGGTATGATTGCTTGATTTGAATTTCCAAGTGTAGGGGTGATTTATACACACACGTAGGGATATGTGATTAGAGTTTAGATAAGAGAAAGGAATGAAGAATAGAACTTGTATCTTTAGTAGAGTTGATAAAAATTCCTAAGTGGAGATGGAACTTTTGAAGGAAAACTTAAGAAATGCCAAAAGTTAAGTAAGTCTATAGAACATATATAATCTTAAGTTAAATGATGAGGAAGCGTGAAGAATGTGGGTGGATAATTTACAAGTAAAAGATAATAGAGTTCCTTGTTAGAAAACCTAATTGGAGAATAAAAGTCGATAAGCCAAATTGACGAGATTTTGTGGGTAGTATCCGCTGAAAACCCTCAGGAGACAACACTCCTCCTACTAGGGACACCTAGAGGTTAAACGGCTTGTTGCACATGCTCAGTGCAATCGCGTTCCCTGCGAAAGTGCGGTTAGGATTTTCGTTTGTGAATAAATGGTTTTGCTCGGGACGAGCAATAGATAAGTTTGGGGGTATTTGTTCATATCAGAAAATTGCATTCTAATACCGCTCATTCATTATCTAATTGTTGTATTTATCGGTATTATTGACCAGTGTCTGCTCATCATTACAGATTACACGTATCCATGACAAAACACTGGAAATGCATCCAACAGCACGGATATATCACTCGAGGGAAGACACTGCGACCAGAAACGCTAACCGACCGATACTTCAGGAGTTCCTTTACGCAACAAGTTGTGTACACATTTTTTTTCTAAATGGTCCAACACAGCAAGTGTGTACACAAGACTTTTAAGCACATGTGGATATGATTTTATATGCAATCAAGGATATGATTCTATATGCAATCATCAAGGATATGATTCTATATGCAATCAAGGATATGATTTTATATGCAATCATCAAGGATACGATTTTATATGCAATCAAGGATATGATTTTATATGCATATGATATTATATGCATTCAAGACTAAAAAGCATGTGTTAAAATCAAAGGCAATCAAACAAATCAGCATGAGCCATAATGGGACAGATATGAATATTTCTTTCTATGCCTATAAATAGAGACCAGAGGCAAGAGGAAAGAGTAGCTTTTTCTTTAGTTCTATCTTAGAATTTGTAGCGTTTTGAAAATCGTTTCGGTGAAATTTCGGAAAATCGGTAAAATGAGGGGGTTTTCTGTAAAAAGTCAAAATACAAATATCTTATTATAAAAATTAAATATACATATTCTAGCTATGTAATTGCTATTATTTGGTATTTATTAAGCCGCTGGTGAAATTTCAAATTTTCTGAAAAAAATATTATTTTATTATTATTTTAAGCCGTCACTAATACATTTAATTAGGGAAAATTACATATTGGAATGAGTTGAAACAAATTTTGTGCATCATAAAACATTAAATAAAAATTTATCATATGGTTTTTGGAACGAAATCATTTGCCAAAACGGTTTAGAAATTATTGAAGAAAAAAGGCTTTTTTTTAGCGTAAATGGATGTTTGGGGTATTGTATTTATCATTTTTCATCACCCCACACCCGTACCCACACCCACACACCCCCATTCACTTCTTCCCTTAGCTAAATTCAGCAGCCCCGATTTTTTCCCCACTTGAATTTCAAAGGAAAAGAAATGAAAGAAAAGGAAAGAAAATGGATAAATTAGTTAAACTTTTGACCTTGAATTGACTTTGACTTTCTCCCCATTTTTCTCCACCTCCCTCTCTCTCCTCCCCCACTCATTTTCTGGCCAAAATCTGAACCCCAACAGCCCTTCATTCTTCATCTCCTTCTCTTTAAAAAAGTTCTTCAAAAATGCTTGAAAAATCCACAAAAAATCAAGCAAAAATCCAAATCAAAATCCACCTCCTACCCATTTTCCCTTGGCTACCATAGCATGGATCTAGGGATTTAGATTTCAATTTGGGAGGCTAAGTGTGCTTGTGGGTTCTTCAAATTATTTGGGTAAAAATTCTAACCTTTTTGCTTAATGTGTTGTTAATTGCTTAGGTTAGCTTAATTAATTGTTTAATTAGGTTTTTAATTAGTTTTAGGTGCATGATTTAAAATTCAAGAGAGGGGTTTGATTTTAAATTGGTATTTTGTGTTGTGAGATTTAGTTTATGTGATATAATTGACATATTAATGTTATGCTAAATCCAATTTAAGTTGCTAGTTTGCATATTTGTTAATTTAAAAGTGATAATTATATAATTGCTAACTAGGTTTTTGGAAATTTATTAAATGGTTTAAATTAAAATATGATTAAGGTTTCATGACATTATTAGCATTATAAATTTTGGTTTAATACTATTGTATATGCAAAACTAAGCTTAATGGATGAATTGTGAAATTTACTTTAAAAAGTGTAAAAATTGATATGTTTGCAAACTAGAATTTTGGAGTTTATGAAATTTAATGAGATTAAATTATGGGGATTATTTTTATGACTTATTTAAGATATTTAGTGAATATTGTGGCCGCTAGATTCGTTTATACATCGAGTTCTGTACTAAAACGGTGATTTGTGCTTGCTAGATTTTCGGAAAAATGACTTTTTAAGTGAAATTGGGGTTTTTGTGAATTTTAAGCTATTTTATATTATAATTAGTGCTTGTAATTGTACAAATGAATGTGTTGGGAGCTTTCTCGATGGTTTGGCGTTTGTACGCCGACGTCGAGGGTTTTTAGGTCGATTTGTGAAAACAACCTTAGGTTTTGACCTATGTGGGTTTCGTGTGTCATTTTGGTCATGAGTCGGATTTTAATGCGATATGGTGCGTTATGATATGTAGGTACCCCATGTGGACTTCGAGACGACAAGCAAGCGCGTGGCGACGTCGGCACCGGCGAGCGAGGACCAGGTGAGTAGATTTAGATCTACGGGGAGAAGTCGGGTGGATGGCGTATAGCACCCCCGCAGTTCGTGGTGATGTATACGGATGCGTATACACACCAACAATTTATGATATGTTGTTAGGGTTTATTATTGATGATTTTAGATGGATATTGGTGATGGATTGGTGCATGGTTACGAAACCTTAGGTAGTGGGTGCACTACACTTACACATACACACATATACATACTTGCATACATTCCTTATTTCATATGTGCGTGTATGGGAATATATTTATATGTTCACATGGGTATGGGACTATGTGTTCACATACGGATTTGAGGAGGATACTTGGGATTGAGCTGAGTCGATGAGATTTGTTTGTGGTTGTGATCTCGGTGATATGGCAGGATTCGTACTTAAGGTACGTCCTGGTGTTATAGCGGATCTTGCGGCGGCGATACGGGTGAATAGTGTTATAAATAAATGGTCGACATGTGATCGTGATATGAGGCATAATATGCTAGGATATTGATATTAGGCCGTATCGGGCGATGTATACCCCTTGATGATGATATGTGCTGACGATATCGGTTTGTATGAGATTGTCGATCAGTAGTCAGATCATGAGTATATTGAGGATATTAGTATTGTACTAGACATAGGTCAGTACCCTAGACTATGATCTTGGATAAAGAGGATACCAGAGGAATAGTGTGAGGAATATGATATTGACCCGTACCCAGATTTGGGGATGCCGAACGAAGGATTTACGTACGAGCTATATCTTGATGATTGATCCGCACTCTTGACTTGGGATGTCTGATTATAGATATGGTATCGGATATGATATTATTGAGGCGGGATCACCGACTGATATATATACAGGTATGTATATGTATCGACTCAGATGTTAGGCGGTTTCCTTACCTGTAGTCTAGCTTATAGCGTAGCCCTTTAGTTTAGTTAGTTGTTAGATTAGATTCGGTTCCTACCTATTTCAAAGCTTACGAATCGTGCGTATTTTTAAAGACAGCCTAAGAGATCCTACGGATATTTCAAAAAACGTATCTTTTCTTAAAAACACCGTAGCCCCTATTTTCAAAACCCCACGATTCGTGTTATTTCAAAAAGCACCATTATAGGACTTATATTAGGTTAAAACAGATTAATTATCGTTGCGTCTAGTATTCAGCTCCCGCTCATTATTGTTGTTTGCTGATCAGTCGAAAATACTGTATATTTTAGCAGGCAATTTCCTTAACATTTGCATACACTTAGAAGTGTACGGTATTCATAATTCACATATTAGCTAATCGGTCGCAAAATATCAAATTACATGTATTCGACCTTAAAACCGGCATTCCTAGGGAAATTAACTGCATTACATTACATAGCATATTTTCCATATCTTGCAACCCCTGTTTCGAAGTCTATGCAGGAAAAGAGATGCTTGCTCGATCATTACATTGCTCGACCATTACAATTGCTCGTAAACTCATTGAACTCAAATCTGGTATCAACACAGAAGGGAAACTGAAATTCTAAACATCAAAGAAAAGCCCATACATCAGTACCAAGCAACAGAAGAAAGTACAGATCCCAACCTCATCAATGTGCGGCGGAAGGGCGGCCAATGCCCACCTCATGCGGCGGTTGCGCGGCGGATCCAGGGAGTCAGCTCCTCGAATTTCACCAAAACTCCTGATTCAATGCCCACTGCTCAAAAATACACACAAAAGTCCAGAATATTCCAGATACTTCCACCAGATCATCAAGCTCCTAAACTAGCCTAAAACTTCTAGAACTTTCCTAAACCCTTGCTTAAACCCTAAGCTAAAGCCCAACAAACTTGGCCAACAAACTTTGGGAGGGAAAGTTCAATTCAAATCTAAACCTAGGGTTGTGAAAGTTCTATAAATAGGACCCTAGACTCATTCATTATATCATGTTGCCATAGAGAGGATCATAAGTGATATCTTAGATTTTAGCCATTCTCTTTTCTCCATCTTCTTCTTCCTCAAGATTAGTGAGAAATCTTGTAGGAAACCCTAACCCTAAATCCAACCACAATTCAAGATCTTGAGTGCAAGCCAAGCAAGATTCCTTCAACCCTTTTATGAGCCGAGCCAATCTTCCATCGGGCAAGAGATCAAAGTAGATCCACGATCCACGGAGACGAGCGAAGCCGAGTCAACGATCGATTTCTTTCTTCTTGTAGATCTTGAAAGAATGTATTGAAATTGTTGATTAAATAAAAGGTGATATTTTCTTCTATCTTGTTTTCTTTAAATTCCGCATCATGTTATCTTTACTATTCTTGAATATTGTCTATGTGGTGATGTGTGAATAAAACTCCGCTCGTTAAGGAGTCGAAACGATCTTTAGTATGATGATGTAGCAAATTTGTAATCAATTCTTGAATCCCACGAGTTTGTAAACCCTAGCAAGTTCAAGAATCGACAACCCAATTCGATGCAATACTTTTTGATCAACATCGCTCGAGATTGGGGTAATCCGATCGTTTCTTGAAATTGCTAGAGGCTAGAATATAAATGGTATCCTCGAAAGAGCAAGGGTTAAGAGATGAAACCCTAATTTCATCAAGAAAACCCTAACTCGCGTCGATAACCATTGATCTAGTATCAATTCTTCGAAGGACAAGAATACGAAATATTGTAGACTACAACACATCTAAAGATCCGATCGATTCCTACGAGCCTCTCTATTATTCTTGATTGTTGTTTGGAAAATACCATTGAAACCCCGATCCTTGATTGTTTATAATTTCTTGATTCTTTAATAGAGAATTGTGACACACAAATACAAATCACTCTTGAATCTTGTTTTCTTGTTGCTTAACATTTCATTTCAAACGAATTAAAATACAAACGAATCTCGAGATCCCTGTGGACGATCCGCACTCATTCATTAACTACATCCGACCCGTAGTTTGATTGCGGTCAATTTAAATATTTGATTTGATTTACACATCGAGAATTTACATTCAATCAAAATGGCGCCGTTGCCGGGGATCGCGCGCTAATTCGTTTACATTTTATAGTTTGAAGTGAAAGAATTATTACGTTTTATTTCTTGAAATCAAAATTCGTACAAACTCTTACACGTGTGTTGTGATTTGATTGCAAGGAGATCTGGAGCATTCTGAGCTGTGGAAAAATTATTTGGGATATACAGGAAAGTTGAGGAAAGCAACAGAGACTCCCTGTTGAAATCTGGTACAGTGAACCCACTGTTGGAGCGCGGAAGCGCGGCCTGAGCCCAGTATTTGCGGCGGAAGCGCCGCAGTGTAGGGGGTTCTCTGGAAAATTTTCCAGCAGGTGATTTCTGTCTCTCTCCCCTCTCCCTTTTTAGCTCCAACTAATCCTTTCTGCAGGATTCTTTGCAAACAATAGCTGCGCCGCAAAAGCAATTTAAAATTGTGCGTGATTTTGTTTTTCTTGGTTGTTTTGCATATTAAATACGGAATTTAAGGGGCACGGCCAAATCCAAATTAGGTGGGGATTTCATTACCCTTCCTAGGCCCCGAAAACCACCAAACGTGCATCCGCATTTACCTCCATTAACTAAAAGAAATCTAGAGATGACTCTAAGGACTGTCGCGCTCATTTAGGACAAGAGAGGGCCGTGGGTAATTCATTGCTTATCCGCGTTTTCCTGTGGTGCCTAAGGCGAGTGTGTCTAAGGCTAGTGGTTATTAATTAGGTCCACTGTAGTGGTGGTTCCTTCCCACTTACCTGGCACTCATCCGGCCTCAGGGGGACAAAGAGGCAGTGGAGGATTGATCCTGCGACTTGTCTTTTGGCAGTTAGGAGCGGTCTAGAGCCGGACCTAGGTGACCATTAG
Organism: Agapanthus africanus; assembly: GCA_030015575.1. Lineage (NCBI taxonomy): Eukaryota > Viridiplantae > Streptophyta > Magnoliopsida > Asparagales > Amaryllidaceae > Agapanthus > Agapanthus africanus. The sequence continues at coordinate 197,274,374 of JASDDO010000010.1, read as the reverse complement.
ATTCTAGGGTTTGTGTGCTGTATTTGGTTGTCGCATCATTTTTTTTCAAAATCCGTCCCTTTTCAAAGCAAACACCGCATTCATTTTACCCCTAATTATAAGCCAACGCTGCCACTTGTACTAACCCTTTTTAGTACAAGATAGGCTGGACACGGGATTCTAGTGCCCGTTTAGTCCGCATACCTTTTATCGACTCCGAAGTCGATAATTCTCCATTTACCTTTTCTTTACCTACTACCACACCCACACCGATGGATCCGAATCCATCAAACTTCTTTAACCCTAATCTGCCACCTTCCGTTGGTGCGCAGAATCCTCCCCACATTTCTCTCCAGGAAAGATGCTATCCACACAGAGGTCCTCTTTCGACCTGCTTATCCACACCACCAGCCAATGGGGATAACTTTGAAATCAAGCCCCAGTATATCAACCTTTTACCTAAATACCACGGACTCGAGACCGAGGACGCTTACGTTTTCATTACCAAATTTGAAAACGTATGCGCTATGATGGGTACGTCTCAACTTTCTGTGGATGCGATGCGTCTACGACTTCTTCCTTTTACCTTATGCGATATAGCCGAGAAGTGGCTATATAACACTACTGCACACTCTATTACGAATTGGGAAGAATTCGTCGCAGCATTCCTAAAGAAATTTTACCCAGTCCAAAAGACGGCTCGAATCCGTAGCGAATTGAACCAATTTGCCCAGCTCCCTACCGAACCATTTTCAAAGTACTTTGAACGTTTCAAGGATCTCTTGGTTCAATGTCCTCATCACGGCATCCCGAGATGGGAGCTTTGCCGAATCATCTATGAGGGCAGTAACCCTAGCACTAAACAGAGCCTTGAAAATATTTGTCAGGGTACATTTATGACCAAAGATGATGGGGAAGCTTGGCGATACTTAGAAGAGTTTGCTGAAAAATCACTAATTTGGGAGAGTGGAACCCAACCATTGAATAGGGGTGGCGTACACCAAATAGATGTGTCCATAGGTGTTCGAGCAGAAATGGCAGCAATGCAAAAGAAGCTCGACGCTATGGAACACAAATTTGCAGCAGCCTCCCTAAACCCGGTATCACTCCCCAAAACTATTTGTGGGTGCTGTTCTGATCCGTCACACTTAACGGAAGAATGTCCATTAAACTCGGCATTTCAAGGTCACGAGCATTCTAATGCCGCATTTCAACGACCTCGAAACGATCCATATTCTTCCACGTACAATCAGGGTTGGAGGAACCACCCGAATTTTGCTTGGAACCAAAATCAATCTCAAAACACGGTTCCAAACACAAATAACTTTCAAAGGGCTCTTCCTCCACCACAACAGCAACCCCTTCAACTCACTCAGCACCCATACCAGTCACAAAATTTCCAAAACCTGGGCAACACTCCTGCACAGTCTAATCCTATGCAGCCCTGTTCTGACGATTTCTCTCAATTTACTCAAACCATGAAATCACTTTTATCAAATTTCATGGAAGTTTCAACTGAGGTTAGATCTTCCGTCAGTGAAATAAAGAAAAACTCAGCGTCACAAGCTGAGAGTATTAGAACGATGGAAGCTGAAATCGCACGCCTCAAAGCTGAAATGAGTGCGAGAGAAAAAGGGAAACTTCCCTCTCAACCCCTACAGAATCCTGGGCATTACAATGTAAATGCCATTACCACGTTGAGATCGGGAAGAGTGCTGAATAATAATGTCGGGGAAGATATTGATAATACTGAAAATCATGTCAAAACCCCGGCTGAGACCTTTCCACATACACACACTTCTCCTTCTGATCCTTCTTCTTCTACCAAACCACCTTCGCACGAGCCTATTCTCCAGTTCCCTTTAGGCTCAACACCTTCACCCAACCCTTATAGTTCTCCACAGACGGTCCCCACACCTCTTTTGGGATCTCGTCTACCCCCCTTTCCTTCTCCTATGATGGACCCTGCGCTTATTGCGAAAGCACCTTACCCGAACCGGTTAAGGGCTAACAGAACGAGTCCTCATATGGAGAAAATTTTAGAAATGTTCAAACAGGTTAACATCAATATCCCTCTCCTAAATGCGATTCAACAAGTCCCCGCTTATGCGAAGATTCTAAAGGACTTGTGCACTAGGAAGAGGAAGACTCAGGTGCCGAAGAAGGTCTTTATGGCTAATAATATCAGCACTGCTTTTATTCCCCAGCTACCAAAGAAACGAAAGGACCCAGGATGTCCTTCAATATCGATTTCGATTGGGGGTAAAAACATAAATCGTGCTCTTTTAGACCTTGGCGCGAGTGTTAACCTGTTGCCTTATTCTGTCTATGAGCAACTAGGAATTGGAGAGCTGAAACCTGCTCATTGCACTCTCCAGATGGCGGACCGATCTATCACCAAACCAAGGGGTGAATTAGAGGATGTGTTAATAAAGGTCGGGGAATTTGTTTTCCCTATAGACTTCATTGTGCTCGACACACATCCTGTAGCAAACCCCCGGGGCCAAATTCCGGTGATTTTAGGTCGTCCTTTCCTTGCCACTTCCAACGCTGTTATAAACTGTAGAAATGGTTCAATGAATTTATCATTTGGAAATATGACCATTGAACTAAATATCTACAGAGTTGGGAGTCAGCCATCAGAACCTAGTGCTCATATTTTAGATGTGTGCTCTGTCCATGAGATCGCTCCCGATAGTTGTGGAGCCGAGGAACTTTGCTTTACTGATCTCGATGACATTAGCACATCTCTGCTTGATCTTACACTTAGTGAGGACACTACACTTACACTTGAGTCCTGCACTTCTGACTTTTCTCCACCCGAGTCTGTATCTTTCACAGGCTCTGAGCTTCTTTGTAAATCCAAAAATCATTCTATGATCCTTCCTTCGATCATTTCTCCGCCTGAATTAGATCTCAAGGTCTTACCTTCTCACCTAAAATATGCATATCTTGGTGAGAAAGAAACTTTACCGGTTATAATTTCCGCTTCCCTTGCATCAGAGCAAGAGAATGCACTTCTATCGGTATTAATATCTAATAAAGAGGCGTTTGGTTGGAGTATAGCGGACATCAAAGGGATCAGTCCCTTGATTGTTGAACATCATATACATGTGATGGATGATGCCAGACCGACCTGAGAACCACAGAGACGGTTAAATCCCGTCATGAAGGAAGCTGTCATGAAAGAGATCGTCAAATGCTTAGATAGTGGTATTATATACCCGATCTCCGATAGCCAGTGGGTAAGTCCTATACACGTCGTTCCTAAGAAATCCGGCATCACAGTTATCACAAATGAAGCGAATGAGTTGATTTAGACACGCATCCAAACTGGGTGGCGTGTATGCATCGATTATAGAAAACTCAACGCTGCTACGAGGAAAGATCATTTTCCTCTACCATTTATTGATCAAATGCTGGAACGCTTAGCGGGACGACAATACTATTGTTTCATGGACGGTTACTCAGGCTACAATCAGGTCCCCATCGCCAAAAAGGATCAAGATAAAACCACTTTTACTTGTCCTTTTGGTACCTTTGCTTACAGTCGCATGCCCTTCGGGCTATGCAATGCTCCCGCTACCTTTCAGCGGTGTATGATGGGGATATTCTCTGATATGGTAGAGAATTTCCTGGAGATCTTTATGGACGACTTTTCGATTTTTGGAGATTCTTTTTCTGAATGCCTAGCGAATCTGGACGCTGTTCTTACTCGATGCAAAGAGAAGAACTTGACTTTAAACTGGGAAAAATGCCACTTTATGGTCCAAGAAGGAATAGTCCTTGGACATGTCATTTCACAGAAGGGCATTGAGGTTGACAGAGCTAAAGTAGATGTCATTCAAAACCTCCCTCATCCCAAAAGCGTCAAAGATATTCGCTCTTTCCTTGGCCATGCTGGCTTTTATAGGAGATTCATAAAGGACTTTAGCAAAATTGCTAGACCTTTAACACTACTCCTGGCCAAGGATACGACCTTCCACTTTGACTCGGATTGCGAGACAGCTTTCGACTCACTTAAACACTCACTCACTTCAGCCCCCGTTTTATCATCACCAAACTGGGACTACCCTTTTGAGCTGATGTGTGACGCATCTGATTTTGCAGTAGGTGCTATCCTAGGACAACACATTGAAAAGATGCCACACGTGATTTACTATGCTAGTAAGACCCTGAATGATGCGCAAATCAATTATACAACCACAGAGAAAGAACTATTAGCGGTTGTATTCGCATTAGAGAAATTCAGGCCTTACTTAATCGGCTCACCTATTGTTGTATATACTGACCATTCCGCTTTAAAACATCTGTTGGCGAAGAAAGATGCCAAAGGTCGACTAATACGTTGGATCCTTCTTTTACAAGAATTCGATCTTGTTATCAAAGATAAGAAAGGATGTGAAAACGTAGTATCTGACCACCTTTCACGCATCGTTTCTTCCCCTGTGACCCTGCCGATCAATGACTCGTTCCCTGATGAACAACTCTTGAGCATATCTGCTGAACCATGGTTCAGGGATATCGTGAACTATCATGCCACGGGACTTATACCGAGCGATTGGTCAAAACAGGACAAATACCGCTTTCTTTCCCAAGTAAAACACTATTACTGGGACGAGCCTTATTTGTTTAAATATTGTCCTGATCAGATCATTCGCCGGTGCGTCCCGAATGAAGAGTTCAAGAGTATTCTTTCATTTTGTCATGATCAGGCCTGTGGGGGTCACTTTGGTCCTAGAAAAACAGCGGAAAAGGTTTTGCAATGTGGATTTTATTGGCCGACCTTATTCAAGGACGCATTTGAACATTGCAAAACCTGTACACAATGTCAGTATACGGGTAGAATATCCCAAAGGAATGAAATGCCTCAGCAACCCATCTTGGTTGTTGAAATGTTTGATGTTTGGGGCATAGATTTTATGGGTCCTTTTCCCAACTCCTTTGGGAATCTGTACGTATTGCTGGCGGTTGATTATGTCTCCAAGTGGCTAGAAGCCATTCCAAGTCGCACTAATGACAGGAAAGTTGTCATTAAGTTATTGAAAGAGAATATCTTCTCACGATTTGGACACCCGCACGCTATTATTAGCGATAATGGGACACACTTCTGCAACAGATCTTTCGAGACTCTGATGCGGAAATATTCAATCAACCACCGTTTTTCTACACCCTATCACCCCCAAACAAGCGGGCAGGCTGAGATCTCAAACAGACAAATCAAACTTATCCTGGAGAAAACTGTTGCTAAAAATAGGAAAGATTGGTCGACCAAATTGACGGATGCTCTTTGGGCATTCAGGACTGCATATAAGACCGACCTAGGAATGTCTCCATATAGGATAGTGTTTGGAAAAGCATGTCATCTACCTGTTGAGATAGAACATAAAGCATTGTGGGATATAAAGGAAATTAATTTTGATCTAAACCTTGCTTGCAACTTTCGGAAGCTGCAACTTAACGAGCTAAGCGAACTCCGCGATGAAGCTTATGATAATGTTGTAATCACAAAGAATAGGACTAAGATTTTTCACGATAAAAACATTGTAAGGAAAATATTTTTACCTGGTCAACAAGTCCTTCTTTATGATTCACGATTACACCTTCATGCGGGTAAGCTCCGATCTCGTTGGAAGGGACCTTTTGTTGTGCGGTCTGTATACCCGCACGGGGCAGTAGATATTGAAAATGTTAAAAACGACACTGTTTTCAAAGTAAATGGACATAGATTAAAACCGTATTTTTCCACTGACCCCACGGAGGAGCTCTTGTTCTTACAAGAGCCAGTTTATGTTGATTAAAATTCCTCCGTCTCACTTTCATGTCCAGTATATCATTGCATCATATTTTGAATGAAGGTGAGTAAATAAAACAAGTTTGGGGGAAGTTCTTCACTTATATATTTTGCCCCCACTAATAATTCCTCCCAGATTTACAGATTTTTGTAGGTATAACTGTCGGCAACAGTGAGGACACTGTCGAAAACAAGTTTGGGGGAGGTTTGTGCTTATTTTAGCATCATTTGCATATCATCTGCATAAGCACAAAACATTTCTTTTAAAAATCTATAAAAAATTGAAAAATTTTCAAAACCCATAAAAATTCAAAAATTTTCAAATATAAAAATAATTTTAATATTTACACTTTTTTTGTATATAAATAAGATAATGAAAGTTTAGACAGTGAACAATTACATCCATGAGATTGGAAAAATTTTAGAAAACTAAGAAAATTAGAAGTTTTCTTATACGAACTAGTAATAAGTAGTTATGAGCCGTTGTCCCAAGGGTTAGTAAGATGAAGGACGTCACTAATCTGAGGATAAAAATAAGTCTGAAAAATAGTTTCTATTCTGGAAGCCAAACATTTTGAACGTTGCTACCCTGCTATTCGCACTTACACACGTCTTGAAGCCTGGGATAGTAGAGGATACCTTGAAATGCTCTTGTCTTAAAGCCAAAAGTATGAAAAAAAAGAAAAATGTGTTTTAAAGTGGTGAAAAAAAATGGATACTGGTTTTGTTATCACCAAGGGCAAGAAAAATATATAGCAAATGGGTGCTTCTTCACCTAGTGCCCCAAGGTCAACTGGTCTGGGAGTCACTGCTATGCCTGAGGTGGTGCAAGTCTAGGAAAATACACCAAGTTAGCAAGCACATTAGTAATCGGTCGGTTAGTACCTCAAGAAGTATTAACGGTCGCATGAAAGTGTGTAAGCAATCTCGTTTGCCAAGAAGTACTGAGGCCGATGGGCAAGGGTATGATAGCTTGAATTGAATTCTCCGGGTGTAGGGATGTCTTTACACACACGCAGGGTGATATGATCGATGTTTGGAATAAAGATAGGAATGAAGAATAAGACGATGTTTTATTGAGGGATGAGGGAGGACGTGATTTCTGACATTTTTTCATGACCATTAAGATAGGGCTAATGACAACCGAAAAGCTAGCTTAGTTGGAAACCCTAATTTTCAAGGCTTTTCTTTTACAATTCTTGTCTTTAAATGTAATATTCATGATCTTACTTTTATTTTTTGGATTTTGTGGGTGCAATCCGCTGAAAACCCTCAGGAGACAACACTCCTCCTACTAGGGACACCTAGAGGTTTAAAGGCTTGTTGCACATGCTCAGTGCAATCGTGTTGCCTACGAAAGTGTGCTAGTTAGTTTTTCTCTTTCTTTGTTTTCTCCTTCTATTTTTAATAAAACATTCGCTCGAGACGATCGAAATTAAGTTTGGGGGTATTTGATCAGTCGAAAATACTGTATATTTTAGCAGGCAATTTCCTTAACATTTGCATACACTTAGAAGTGTACGGTATTCATAATTCACATATTAGCTAATCGGTCGCAAAATATCAAATTACATGTATTCGACCTTAAAACCAGCATTCCTAGGGAAATTAACTGCATTACATTACATAACATATTTTCCATATCTTGCAACCCCTGTTTCGAAGTCTATGCAGGAAAAGAGATGCTTGCTCGATCATTACATTGCTCGACCATTACAATTGCTCGTAAACTCATTGAACTCAAATCTGGTATCAACACAGAAGGGAAACTGAAATTCTAAACATCAAAGAAAAGCCCATACATCAGTACCAAGCAACAGAAGAAAGTACAGATCCCAACCTCATCAATGTGCGGCGGAAGGGCGGCCAATGCCCACCTCATGCGGCGGTTGCTCGGCGGATCCAGGGAGTCAGCTCCTCGAATTTCACCAAAACTCCTGATTCAATGCCCACTGCTCAAAAATACACACAAAAGTCCAGAATATTCCAGATACTTCCACCAGATCATCAAGCTCCTAAACTAGCCTAAAACTTCTAGAACTTTCCTAAACCCTTGCTTAAACCCTAAGCTAAAGCCCAACAAACTTGGCCAACAAACTTTAGGAGGGAAAGTTCAATTCAAATCTAAACCTAGGGTTGTGAAAGTTCTATAAATAGGACCCTAGACTCATTCATTATATCATGCTGCCATAGAGAGGATCATAAGTGATATCTTAGATTTTAGCCATTCTCTTTTCTCCATCTTCTTCTTCCTCAAGATTAGTGAGAAATCTTGTAGGAAACCCTAACCCTAAATCCAACCACAATTCAAGATCTTGAGTGCAAGCCAAGCAAGATTCCTTCAACCCTTTTATGAGCCGAGCCAATCTTCCATCGGGCAAGAGATCAAAGTAGATCCACGATCCACGGAGACGAGCGAAGCCGAGTCAACGATCGATTTCTTTCTTCTTGTAGATCTTGAAAGAATGTATTGAAATTGTTGATTAAATAAAAGGTGATATTTTCTTCTATCTTGTTTTCTTTAAATTCCGCATCATGTTATCTTTACTATTCTTGAATATTGTCTATGTGGTGATGTGTGAATAAAACTCCGCTCGTTAAGGAGTCGAAACGATCTTTAGTATGATGATGTAGCAAATTTGTAATCAATTCTTGAATCCCACGAGTTTGTAAACCCTAGCAAGTTCAAGAATCGACAACCCAATTCGATGCAATGCTTTCTTGATCAACATCGCTCGAGATTGGGGTGATCCGATCGTTTCTTGAAATTGCAAGAGGCTAGAATATAAATGGTATCCTCGAAAGAGCAAGGGTTAAGAGATGAAACCCTAATTTCATCAAGAAAACCCTAACTCGCGTCGATAACCATTGATCTAGTATCAATTCTTCGAAGGACAAGAATACGAAATATTGTAGACTACAACACATCTAAAGATCCAATCGATTTCTACGAGCCTCTCTATTATTCTTGATTGTTGTTTGGAAAATACCATTGAAACCCCGATTCTTGATTGTTTATAATTTCTTGATTCTTTAATAGAGAATTGTGACACACAAATACAAATCACTCTTGAATCTTGTTTTCTTGTTGCTTAACATTTCATTTCAAATGAATTAAAATACAAACAAATCTCGAGATCCCTGTGGACGATCCGCACTCAATCATTAACTACATCCGACCCGTAGTTTGATTGCGGTCAATTTAAATATTTGATTTGATTTACACATCGAGAATTTACATTCAATCATTTGCTCCGCATCACATGCTTATATTATGCTTCATATTCTACTGTTGATATCTTGTGGTTAGGACACCAGCACCATTACCGATGATGCGTATGTACCACGTACACTTACTTGCCGGCTCACACACATCTTCATCGGTAATTGCCCTGTCACGTACACCTTAGAAAATATTATTGCTTGACATAGCCTGTTAGCTAATAATTTAGACATGATATTAGTGTACTTGCCTTATATGTTAGTTTTGACATTATAGTTATTACCTGCTACCTCATGCATACTGTTATTCATTGTTATGCCGCATTCATGGATTCTCATGCATATATTCACTTTTTACGTGCTATTGAGGTTTTGGATTTGGATTTCCATGAGATTTTCTGGATTTGGGGAAAACCGCAAAACATATGCAAACTTCTTCTTTCTCTTTTTAAATAAAAAGCGCAGTTTTTCCCATGATGTATGAGTCGTCCACCATGAGTTTGCTGATAGATTTGGAGACCCGATTCGAGGAGTTGGATGAACCGTTTCGGGTACATGGTGGACCCGGTAAGGTACCCCGGGGCAAGAAGCTCGTGGTGATGACGATGAGCCTGGCAGGGGGAGACTACCTACCGGTGATTTTACTCGACGCGTCGGATATCCGGAGGATACCGTCGTGGTCTTGAGATGGATGGTAGGGGCCGGTCTGGACTGACGGCGCCCTAGATATTGAGATTGAGACATTGAGATTTCGAGATATTGAGGTACTAAGATTTGATGATACAGGCCAGTCCGGATGGCCGGAGCCTGAGGTTTTGAGACATTGAGATTTATGTTTTGTGTCGATGCTAGACACTGTTGATGCTGATTTCATTTATGATACCTCATTTTTAAAATACAAAGGAAATCTCACTAATTTATGAAAACAGTTTCTTCATTTACATGTATTCTATTTTCATGCATTCATACCTCATTCATATGATATATTGCTACCTGAGGCACTGTCACGGGCACATGAGATCACACTCGGGTTAGATATTACCCTAGCCATTGTTATAGGCTGCATGTTATTCATATATTTGAGGATATATTATGATCATTGACCTAGGTTGCGTTATTCATGCGATTTTCTGTTCGTAGATCTTTTTCTACTCACGAGTTGGCAACTCACCCCCGTTGTGCCCCAGTTTCTTGCAGGTGTTGCCATACGGATTTCATTACGGCTTTGCGGGCACGGTTTCTTTTCGGGTGACTTGCTAGTAGGTGGGTTTATTGTATCTTACCCATCATTATACATTGTATATTATATTTCAGTTGTATCTAGAAGTTCCATCAACCAAACTTGTATTTTTTGAGATAGAGACCAGTAATGTTATTCTTTCGACCATAGAGTAGCATGCTATATTTCTTGAGTTTCTTGCTGGTTGAGTTCCATTTCTGTTGTGATCCTCGCCTTTAGGCGTTGTATATTATGTTACATACAGGTTGATTTGATATGGTTCTTCCTATTCTCTACTACTTCTCTTGGTTTGGATTTCTGGGTTTCGGCTTACTTAGCATACGTACGCCTTGAGACGTTCGTAGTCTAAGTGCCGGTCATGTTCCGTACTTTCGGGTTGTGACAGAATTCTTGTAATTTTTCTTTTCATTCTTGAGCTCTTGCCCCTTTGTCTTGACCTTGCAACTTCTCATTTAGAACTTGCAAGCTTAAGGCTTAGGTTCTTGACTTCAAGATCTCTAGTAATAAGTTTGTTCTTCAATAAATGTTCGTATTTTTATTACATGTCTTGTTCCAGTTTACATGATTTCAATTGTGAAATTCATGCTTTGCTTTGATCTTGCAACCTCTTAAGTGAGCTTGCAACCTTAAAGCTTGGTATTTGGATCTCACACGTTGCCGGGGATCGAACACTGGGAGATAAAACGCTTGAACTCATCGGTTCTCTTTTCCTCTTTATTTCATTGCATGTTTTTATGTATCTTCTCTTTTCTTTCTTGTTAATTTGTAAATATGTGTGAGTAATCTTTTCACTTGTTAAGGGTGTAATATGTTAGATCGTATTCGAAGATTTTCTTTGTCCAAACTTTAAAACCTAAAACTTGCCTATTGAAACTTCGTGCAAATCACCCGCAACTCCGCTCACTAGGCATCCTATCGTACCCCGATAGTGATGTTTCCTAATCATGACCGGATTGCCCGTGGTTTGCCGAAGGCTAAAATCAAGAGATAACAACGGAAGGACAAAGGACAAGGAAAATGGATTTAGTGAAATACCGCAAATACTGTATTTTAAGTTCCCTAATCCGCGTTGTTACCTATTGCTTTAGTATCAATACCAAGTCGGGGCTATAAGGAATTGGCAAACATCACCTTCTTACAATCTAGCTTATTACTACCCTTAACAAGTCTTTTTTATTCATATCTTTGTTACGACAATTAGTTAACCAACAAATCAAAACACGGTATTAACTCGTTAAAACAAGCAATAAGAAACTTACCATCTCCCTGCGGACGACCCGTATTCATCGCGGCTCGCTACAAGCGACACCGTTTTGATTGCGGTAATTTCAGAATTCTTTTTAAACACGACACAGTTAGATCGTGACAGATTGATACTGTTTTCTTTCCCCCCTAATCCTGAACTTCAACGCTTAACAGTGGAAACACTGTTTTACTTGAGTTTGGGGGAACCTTTTGGTGTACATATTTTTTAGTTATTATTTTTGTATAGAATTTGTTTTTGGGGAGGCACCGACAATTTTGACCCTCTTAGTGTAGCCTGACAGTGGGGGCACTGTCAAGTTTAAGTTTGGGGGTGTGCTCGGTAAGCTTTCTACCTTCGCATTCATTTGTATATTCTGCATTTGCATACTTACTTAAAACTCCATAAAAATCAGAAAATTTTCTTAAAAATATAAAAACTTTGTCGTCAAGTTAGCTAGTGGAAGAACTTAAATTCAATATTTCGACGGTTTTGTTTAATAAAATAGGAACAACTAAATCCTATTTTTAGATTTTGAAAACCTGAAAAATAACTCTCCTTTGAAGTTAACTAATGCTGATATATGTCTTTATATCACACTACACGTGTCGTGAGTTTTGAGAATTAGATGACAAGTCTATTATGTCTGAATTTTTTTTTGGATAAACTATTTTCTGAGGATCAAATAGGTTTGTTCTGAAATAAGTAATATCAAGACTAGTTTATAATGAGAGGTGGATATGAAGGGATATTATTGACGCCTTAATTGGAACTAATTCTGAAGAATAACCCATCTGAATCTTGATTGGAATGATTACACACCTAATCCACTAAACACGTCTTATATCCAAAAAAATAATTGAACTACCGTTTATATCTCCGTTCGCATTAAATCATCATTGTCTTTTGTTTTTGGGCCTAGGTAACTTGAGTAATTAAGTCCGCTGGGGTGTCTATACACCTAATTCCCTAAAACCAACTGGTTTGGGAGCATTGACCCAAAGCTCGCTAAGAAGCCTAGAAAGTCCAGATTAAAACAAAGTCAAGCAAGTGTTCTCTCCGAGTTAAAATTCCTAACGGTTCTTTGTGTGAGAATAATCTTGACAAAAGGCAGGTTTTTATAAAAAAGTATTTCTAGCGGAGATATGGAGGTTTTATTCTATGATAAAGACTATTGCACGTTCACAATGGTGTGTATGAAATTAAAACAAGAAAAAGGTGGAGTGAAAAATAAGACCAAGTTTCCTGTTAAGAAAGATAGAAATTCTGAATTTAAAGCCTTACTGGAAAACGAAACTTGAGAAATACTTAACTCTTTATAAAACTTTTGTGATCCTTTTTAAATATTTATCTGGGCTTTATTTTGTGACATAATGATTTTTCGATCCTTTTGAAACTTAACGACACTATTTGCACTACACGTAAAGACATATAAAATCTTAAGTTAAAAGAGAGGCGAGGTGTGAAAAATAAAGGTTCGATAGTTCTAAATTTAGGATAATAGAATTGTTATCTTTTAAACAAAATCTTAGGGTTTGAATCATAGTCATTTCGCAAAACAAGATTGACGGGATTTTGTGGGTAGTATCCGCTGAAAACCCTCAGGAGACAACACTCCTCCTACTAGGGACACCTAGAGGTTTAACGGATTGTTGCACACGCTCAGTGCAATCGCGTTCCCTGCGAAAGTGCGGTTAGGATTTTCTTTTGTGAATAAATGGTTTTGCTCGGGACGGGCAAAAGATAAGTTTGGGGGTATTTGTTCATATCAGAAAACTGCATTCTAATACCTCCCATTCATAATCTATTTGTTGTATTTATCGGTACTATTAACCAGTGTCTGCTCAGTAATACAGATTACAGGTATCCGTGATAAAATACTGGAAATACATTTAAAAGCATGGATATATCAATTGAGAGCCGACACTGAAACCAGAACAGCAATCCTACCGATACTTCAGGAGTCCCTTTTTGCAACAAGTTTGTGTACACATTTTTCTATCTAAATGGTCCAACACAACAAATGTGTACACAAGACTTTTAGGCACATGTGGATATGCATTCAAGGCAAAATATTATATGCATTCAAGGCTAAACATCATATGTTGATTTTTTCCTTCCAAAACTGAAATCAAATCAAAGTAAATTAAACAAATCAGCATGAGCCATAATGGGGCAGCCATGAATCAAGCCACATGTGGGAATGGAGTAATGAGCATTTAATGGTGAAGATTATTTGTGTGATTTAAAGATTCAAATTTCCTTCCAAAACTGAGTGCAAATCAAATTCAAATAGACAAATCAGCATGGACCATGATGGGGAAGACAAGAATCAAGGCACAAATGGACATGAAGTAATGTGCATTCAATGCTAAAGTTTTTGTGTTGATTTAAAAATTCGAATTTCCCTCCATTCTTTGGAGCCTATAAAAGCAGGCAGTGGGCAAAGGTTCAAGGATCATTCTTTAGTCATTCTTTAGTCTTGGATTGTCATTCTTTGTCCAAGTTTTCTATTCTCCTTTCTTGTAAATAACTTAGTCCCCTTGAGTTCTTAACCTTCTCTTGATCCTTCAACCTCTTCATTGAGCTTGAAGGTTTAAGAGTTGGTTATTGATCTCAAGGGTTGTATCATTCTTGAAGTTTAATAAAGTGTTCTTTTGTGCTTCCTTCACCATGAGTTCTTTGCCCTCTCTTGATCTTGCAACCTCTTTATTGAGCTTGCAAGTTTAAGTTTGGGTTATTGAACCCATGTCTTGCAATATGTTCTTTGGTTCCTAATCTTTTAATTACTAGCATTTTATTCTTGCTCTTTTAATTCTCGCACTTAAATTCCATGCACTTTAATTACTTGCTTGTAATCTTTTCTTTTCTTTGTTCTTCTCTTTTGTTATCTCTTTTTAGTTTGTTTTGTGAATGGTGTGAATATTGTTGTTAGGAAAAGAGAAAGATTTTGTAAGTTAACATTTCGTTTTTCATTTTCTTTTCCCGTCTTTTCCATTTGAAACTCCGCACAAACCCTACACAAGCGCTCCGTTAGGCACCCTACCCTACCAAGGTAAAGGTGATTCCTAACCGTGACCGGTTGCATTCGGTTTGGCCGGAGGCGAAAGCAAGAGACAAGAACGGACGGACAAGGGTCAATAAGCCAGATTCCATGAATACCGTGCTTAAATCCACTAATCCACGTTGTTTCCAATTGTTCTAGCTACATTGGTTAAGTTCGGCTCAAAGTACTTGTATACGGAATCCATTAACTTACACTATCCTATCGTTTCCTAACAAGCTTTATACTTTGCATATAACACATAGGTTAGATAACGAACAAATACACTACGTTGTTAACTCGTAAAAACAAGAACGTAAAAACTTACCATCTCCCTGTGGATCGACCCGTGCTCATCACGGCTAGCTGCAAAGCGACACCGTCCAGACCGCGGTTAAAATTTAGAACTTTTAAATATCCGACACTCTTTTGGCATGCGATCAGGTAGCTGTTACGTTTAGCTGACCGCTTGCAGCTTGTGGGTGTTTGATATGATCATCACCTACTGCCGGCGTATTGACGATTCTTTAGAGTCCTACACAGAGGTTTCTTGGCTCAGGCAAAACGGAGTAGGAGCACATATGTGATATGTGCGGGACCTAGAATAATGCGATATGTGATACCGTATTCTATTCTCGCGATATTTGATATCAGCCGGGTCATCGGATCAAGTGTTGATTCGATGAATCGGTACGGATAAATATTAGTCGGTTATATGCGATATAGCCGGATTGTCGGATCAAGTGTTGATTCGATAATTTAATGTATAATAGTATATATGATATATTAAATTACATTAACTAATATTAGCTCACTAAAAGATTCTTTTTCTCACTCGGGTAATACATTGATATATATGCGATATATGTTAAATGTATTATTTTATTTGGTTACAATAAATATTATATATATGTGATATATAATATTGTAACATGATATGATAACTAATGCAACATGTTTAGTGGAGTTTAAACATGATTAGGGTTTGGATTAGGGTTAAGCTTTCTAGATGATTCTAGAAGGTTTTGGTTTTGTTTTGTGAAAGATAATTTCAAGTGACTCATTCTTAACCTAACCCAAACCCTAGCCTTGGTTAATTCTCTACAAAGGTTTAGTCAATCATGGTTGCATTATTGATCATTATCACCTTTGCATTATTCATCACAAAAAGAATTCTATCATATTGTTCATCTTCTTCCTTCTTCTTTCTTCATGGAAAAAGCTTACTAGCTTTTTCCAAGTAATGAATAAATATGAGAAAAAGATAAATAATGAGAGCAAAAATCCTACTTCATCATCCTCATCTTCCCTTGCCATTTAGATGAGGGTGTTCACATCATTTCATGAGTGTTAGCTTGTGTTAACGAAACTACAAGGTAGATCATCTTTGTATCGAAGATCGGAAGCAAAGGTTGCATCTTTCTCTTCGTGGAACCTCTCGAGGGTACGGAACCCGATGATCGCAGCGAAGGGACCACAACACGGAGCATATGAAGTGAAGGACCGGATCTACAAAGGTTGTAATCCCTCTCACTTAGTGTTAAAGTTGTTAACATGTTAGTTTTCGCCTAATCTCTAGTTTAAAGATCCGTATTCGGGTTGTTCGGCACGACTAATTTTTTAATCGGGCATGGTCGATGCCTCGTAGACCCTTATGCGCGTGCCTAGCAACCCTACAACAAACACAGCTTGAATACTGTTGAATATTCATATGAAACGACGGAGGGCCACGAATGGTTTTGGCGAAACCGTGAACGTAGTGAACTTGATATAATCGAAGGAACCTTGATAGCTTTTAAAAGGAGTGGCTTAAGCACCGCGTTTAAAAGTTGTTTTTGAAAAGAAACCGAGTGGTTTTTTAAATTGTTCCAACGACTTTTACTTGGTTTATTTTTCTTGCATTAATTTTAATGCGTCCCATCATTTAATCCTACCATTGCAGAAAACAACCAAAATATGACGTACGCTTATGCCATCCGCATTCTCCACGGGCCCCGTCATTACCCGTTAGGTTACTTAACTAACGACAGAGTGGGGGCTGGACTAGCGCGGATGCAAAACATAAGCAACGCCTAAATAATATCATATATATATTGCAATGATTGCCATTCCAGATCACAGATGAACACATTGGATATACTAGGAATCCGCAATTCGTACGAGCCTGTAACGAAAAGCGGATTACACGGTCGCGATGAATAGCCAAGACCCCACCCTAGACCCCTACGGGTGCGGCAAACTACACGCCAAGTATCCGAAGCGGAGCAACCTCCCTCAACGACGTGAGTAGGCCACTCGGCACTTCGAGATACCTGGTAGTTTGTGCACCCCAGCTTGGGTCTATCCTAGGAGCAAAAACAGTAAAAGAAATTATACAATGACGGCTACAACCTCATCCCGGTTGTGCGACCAAAAATAATATTATATCAATTACAAATTTACATAAATTGAAAGAAAAAGAAAACTCTCATCTCACAACCCCCTGTCTATTCATCCGCGACAATCCAATGAATTCATATACACATACCATCAACATTACAGATCACAGATATGTATAACCCCCACTAATCGACGTATAGCGATTAGCGGACGTTCAATACATATAACACATCACAGATATATACCCGTAAACTTAAGTATTTAGAAGTTCGATCAAAATACGGATTTTAAGGCCCCAAAAACAAATTTTGCTTTCTGGAAAATCTGGGTAGAAAAAACATATTGTAAAAATCCCAAAACACCCCACTGAACACACTGCATGAAAAATCTCCCACGGACGTGTCAACTCGGCCGCGGTTCCGCGGCGGGAGCATGATCCTGCCGCGGTTCCGCGACGCTTTGACCGAGTCGTGGGACCATTTTTCTACAGTGTGTTATAAAAAGCCTGAGCTGATTTTTAGTGTAAGATTTTTTATTTTTTGAACAGAAAACAGAATCGGCAGAAACTTGATTTTTCGGGCATGTTTCGCGACTTTTTCTCCGATCGAACTTCTATTTACTTTGCTAACATGTTAGATAGTGTTTAACTTGGCTCTGATACCACTGTAAGTCCACGTTACCTCTCACGGTACTTATGGGCTTGCGGAAATGATGAAAAACGATTTTTCAAGAGATGGTAACATGGACTCAAAATACAGATCTTTGTTAAAAAACTATCTAACAAGCCTAACATGAGTTTTACCTACTCGGTTAGGGGGTTATACCTTTCTTGAACTCCTTCATCTTCAACTCTTTGCGGTGTACGGATCGGCCTCACCTCGTCGTCTCCTTGCGCCGAAGATGGATCCACCTGAAAGGTTCTACCTTTGGCTTCTCTTCAAACTTGAAGAAACTAGAACACTTGGTTTACTAAACCTTGTGAACTAGGATGAGTAGAGAAGTGATATGGGTTTTCTTTTATCTTTAAGGCAATGTTTCTCAACTCATGAGAGGGAGTTGCCTCGAGCTAGAGAGAGAGCAAGAGGAAGAGCAAGAGGGAGAGCTCAAGCAAGAGAGAGAAAGCAAATGAGAGAATTAGTAACTCTTTTGCCATCCAAGCTTTCATAATCCAAAACCATCATAACAAATAATAGTAATCAAGTATTATTTGATGGTTCAAGTCAAAATGGCCATATCATTTCATGCACTCATTTTGCAAAAAGAAACAAGCAAGCAAAAGTCTTTGCCATGAAATGATAGCCATTGTCATGATGATGGTCAACTAGTCCAACCTAGTCAACCGGTCAACAAAGACAACAAGTCAACAAAGTCAACCCCTCAACAACCATGTCACTATAATACTTAATAAATATTATTGTTAATCATATTTCTTATTCTCATTAGGGTTTAGCAAAAAGTCAATAGTCAACAGTCAACAACCCCAATGAGAATCCTCTGCCTCTGTCTCTCTGTCAACTGTGCATACACACCCGCAACCGCGTTCCGAGGAACACGAATACAAACGAGATAAAACCAATCCCAAAACATACACTAGGATATGGCTTAAACCAAAGCCCGCTGGTGTTAACTGTCCGGACACTAAACGTGCACAAGTGCATGGATGTGGCCGAACCCTGTCGCAAAACCATGCGACCTGTCGCAAAACCATGCGACCTGTCGCAAAACCATGCGACCTCTACTCTTTTGCCTAAAGGCGAATTGCTTTCTGTGTGGGACTCTAAAGACTCGACACTACGCTGGCAGTGGGTTTAACCACAAACCGGAAGCGGCACTAGCTGTGCGTAACGGTCTTCAAGTAGATGCCGACAAGAAGACGAACGAGGTGAAACCCATCTGAACTCCTACTGAGCCTGAATGTGACAATCTCCATACAGTCTGGTCTGCTCGTCTGATAACATCGCATGGCGAGCCTAGGGGCCGGTAAACGTCAGTCCCCTAATAGCGGTACAAGTCGTGTCAGAGTGTAGCCCAGAACACCCTGAGATAACACTGGAAACCTACCAGTATATCTCGCTTGCCCTAGCCAGGGACTTTGTGTAATGGCTCTCCTAGACACAGCGCGATATCAACCCCCAATACCGGGAGAGACGAATCCTGTCTAACCGTCACTGCCTCCAAGTGCTTCGGGACTGCACTCAACTACTACCTGTTTGCACGACTCCTTTGAGCCGTGGTAGGGTAGTAATCTAAGTACAGTGGGAACACACTCGAGGCGAAGTGACAGTGTCAAGTCAGCGGACTAAGATGTACTCATGTCACCTGGGAACTGACAACTGACGATAGGTATAGTACCAACCATCAGTTCCCAACGAGTCCTGTCCAGTGTACTCGTAACCTAACGAGCACCCGCATACTATCTCAAGTACGATGTACTGACTGCTGTGGGACAGACCGTCTCCCACACTTGGATGAGAAGCGCATACGCTAGTCTACTCCGGAGTATCGATGCCCTGTCTCGATAGTCCTACGACTAGGGACCTGCATAAGGATGTGCTTGTAGATTACCTAGCCCCCACTAGTGTGACTGCCATCATAATGCTGGTAATCAAGCAAAGATCCTAAGGGCTCCACTAATGTGTATAGGTGATATACTAAAATAAACACATGTACACATTAAAGCAGAAACAAACCAAGTAGCATACTACTATATTGAGCAAGATTGTCTATACAAGGTGAATATCCCAAGCTTCCATTAAGTAATATACAAACAAGTATGATACAATAATGGCCTCTAGGGCATATGCACTAACAATTTTGTAATCGGTCGTTAGCACCTCAAGAAGTATTAACGGTCACATGAAGGATGTGTGAGCAATTTCATTTAAAAATTCACCAACTAAAAGTACTTTGGATGATGGACAAGAATATAAGAGCTTGAATTGAATTTCCAAGTATAGGGGTGATACATACACACACCTAGGGGTATATGATTGGGGTTTGGATGAGAGATAGGAATGAAAGATTGGGCTTATACCTTCAATAGAGATGATAAAAATTCCTAAGTTGAGATGGAACCTTAGAAGGAATATTCAAAAGATGCTAAAAGCTAAGTACATTTACAGAACATATACGATCTTATGTTAAATGGTGAGTGAAAAATACGGGTTGATAATTTCTAAGTCAAAGATAATAGAATTTCTTGCTAGAACACCAAATTGAAAAATGAAAGTCAATAGGCCAAATTGATCGGATTTTGTGGGTAGTATCCGCTGAAAACCCTCAGGAGACAACACTCCTCCTACTAGGGACACCTAGAGATTTAACGGCTTGTTGCACGAGCTCAGTGCAATTGCGATTCCCTGCGAAAGTGAGGTTAGGATTTTGTTGAGAATAAAAATGGCTTTGCTCGGGACGAGCAAAAGATAAGTTTGGGGGTATTTGTTCATCTCATAATTTTGCATTATTATATTCCCCATTCTTAATCATACTGCAAATAAATAGGTGCTTTTGATCCATGTCTGTTAAATAGTTGCAGGTTACAAGTTCTCGGAACAATACAGTGAAAATGGTGAAAAGACGCTACAAAAAGTGAGACTACGACCAACAAATAGAAGAACCTTTATAATGTCACCTACAGTTTATGGAACAAATGAAGATCAATGAACAGTTAAACTGCACAAGGTACGAAGGCAGCACAAAGATTCAAAACTTCAACATAAAGCGAACGGTAAAAGTCCACAACATTCTGCACTGTGGAAATCTGGAAGAAACTAGAAGACATTCTGAAGAACCAAGTGAAGAAAATATAAGGAAAAAGCAACAGAAAGAATACCTGAAGAAGAGAGCCTAAGAACATTCAAGATGGCCGCGGATCCGCGGCCAAACGAGGCTTATGGCCGCGGATCCGCGGCCGTGTTGTGCACGTGTCGGCGCGTGTCGGTGCGTGTCGGTAGAGTCGGTGCATTGACCCGGTTTTCTTAGGGTATTTTTGTAATTCTAGATATGGATCAGATGTAAACCTTAGGGTTTCTATTATCTATAAATAGGAATCCTACAGCTCTTTTTGGAGCATGCCTCTTTTTAATTCCTAAGTTAAAATTTTCATTCCCTGTAATTGTTCAAAGAGTGCATCAATAAAAAGTAAGTTTTTTTTTATCTTGCCGTAGTTATTTTAATTTCTTTTCTGCCCTAGTTATTTATCATCAAAGTTTTTATCTGCCATAGTTATTTTCAGCACTTTAATTAGATTATTAAAAATCATAAAAAAATGAATTCCCGTGTTAATTCCCTAATGAGTGAGTAGTTTCTCACTTGTTAGGGTTAGGTTTGGGGAAGGTTTGAGAGATGAAAATCTCCCACCCCTTTCTTGCTCGTTCAATGTTTTAAAATAGGAATATATGCAAACCAACACACACCGCTCACTACGGCACCCTATCCCACGAGGCAGCGGTGATACCCTAGTTAAAGACCGGTTGTGATTGTTTTTTCCATAGAAGTTAGGGATAAGAGTTAAGAAAGGAAGGACAAGGACCAAAGGGAAGAAACTTAGTTTCTTCCCGATCGTGCTAATCTCCTTTATTAACTATTACCTAAACACCTAAAAGTTCTTAATTAGGGCATAGAAAGCGGTGAGAAATATTGACTTTCCAAACTAACCTAATCCTAACCCTAGCAAGGTTTTAATCCTAATCAAACTCAACTTCAGTTTTGTAGGGTTACTAGGCACTTTCACAAGGTTCTACAAGGCATCAACCATGCCTGATTTAAAATTTAGACGTGCCGAACAATCCTAACCAAGATCTTTAAACTAGAGATTAGGCGAAACAAAGCATGTTAAACACTTTAACATCTAAGAGTTTGGGATTACAACTTTTGTAGTCCGGTCCTTCACTTCATAAGCTCCGTGTTGTGGTCCCTTCGCTGCGATCATCAAGTTCCGGACTCTCGAGAGGATCCACGAAGAGAAAGATGCAAGCTTGCTTCCGATCTTCGATAACAAAGATGATCTACCTTGAAGTTTCATTAACACAAGCTCTCACTCACTAAATGAAGTGAACACCCTAATCTAAATGGATAGGATAGATTAGGATGATGAAGTAGGATTTTAGCTCTCATTTATTTTCATTAACTCACTCATTTTCATCACTTCATAAAAAGCTAGAAAGCTTTTCATGAAAGAAAGAAGAAAGAAGAAGAAGAACAATCAATCCTTTTGTGATGAATAATGAATTGTGATAATATCATTACAAAAGCAACCATGGTTAAGTCAAGAAAAGACTTAATTATTGTAGAGATCTAACCATAGTAAAGGGTGTGGGTTGGGTTAAGTAAATATCTTGCAAAATATCTTTGCAAAAACGAAAAGGAAACCTTCTAGAAGGTTCAAGAAAGAACTAACCCAAATCAAACATTAACCTTGTTTAATCTCCACTAAACATGTTGCATTAGTAATCATATCATGTTACAATATTATATATCACATATACAATATTTATTGTAACAAAATAGAATAATACAATTAACATATATCGCATATATATCAATGTTTACCCGAGTGAGGAAAAGAATCTTTTAATGAGCTTATATCAGTTAATGTAATTTAATATATCAAATATATAATTATACATTAAATTATCGAATAAACACTTGATCCGATAATCCGTCTATTTCATAAATAACCAACTAATATAATCTGAATCAGTTCATCGAATCAACACTTGATCCGATGACCCAGCTATATCACATATACCCGGCCGATATCTCATATCGCGAGAATCTAATACGGTATCACATACATGTATTGTTCTCAGTCCCGCACATATCACATATGTGCTCCTACTCCATTTTGCCTGAGCCAAGAAACCTCTGTGTAGGACTCTAAAGAATCGTCAATACGCCGGCAGTAGGTGATGATCATATCAAACACCCACAAGCTGCAAGTGGTCAGCTAAACGTAACAGCCACCCAGGTAATGAGTGCTCAGAAGATCAACAAGCAAGCCTATACATTCTCCTGTGAATCCAGTGAGTAACACTACCGTACCGTCCGGTCTCTTCGTCTGATTTGTCGCATATCTCGTCTAGGGGTGGTAAACGTCAGACCCCAGTAGCTCGATAATTCGTGTCGATATGAGGTCTATAACAGTTCGAGAAACTCCCGATAACACTTACCAGTAAATCTGTGCAACCCTGGCCAGGGATTTCCAGTTATAGCCAGTCGAACACAGCACAACATCAACTCCCTATACCGGGAGAGACAAATCCCCTCCTATCGCTCATTGCCTCCATGTGATTCAGGACTGTACCCAAAAGCCACCTTTTTGCACACCCTCTTGGACGTGGTATGATGGAAATCAAAGCACAGTAGGATTCACACAAGTCTCTATGACGATCTCGGGTCTACAGACTAACCTGTACCAGTGTCACCAGAGAACTGCCATCTGACGTGAGGTATAATACCATCTGGGAGTTCTCGGCGAGTCCGTCCAGTGTACCCAGTCTCTACTGAGCACCCGTACACCATCCTTGATGTCAAACACCGATGGATATAGGATCATCCATCATCCATCATATGGGTCAAGATGCGTATACGCTAGTCTACTCTGGTGTATCGATGCCCTGTCTCGATACACCCTCGACTAGGAATAGTTATAGGATGTACTCGTCGACTACCGTGACCCTACTAGTATGATCTCATCATAGTCCCAGTAGTCGAGTACATATCCTAAGGGCTTTATCAACATGTAACATAGAGACAATCAGAGTCCATGTTAAGATAAAGTACAACCAGATAGCATACTATCATGTCGAGCAAGAAAGTCCTCCCTATATATGTCCAAGTAGCCATTACAATATACATCGTATGTACAGTAATGGCCTCTAGGGCATACATATAACTAACAATCTCCCACTTGCACTAGGGCGATCTGTTGTGGTATCACATACCTAATATTTAGCTGTGGTTGATGTATCTCATACTTAACCATCCCATAAAAGTCTCTACTGGGAAAAAGGCCTTTGTGAGTGGATCCGCTCTGTTGTCCTCTGTATCTACTCTCCTAACCTCGATCTCCCTAGAGATCAACTATCTCCATGATCAGGTGATACTGCCTAAGAATTTTATCTGGATCTCTGATGGGACGGGGGTTCCTTGGCATAAGCCACAACTCCATTGTCACACAATGGCAGGAACTGAGTTCATCTCATGAACTAATATATATCCAGACTGCCTCTTTGGTAGCATCTTTGGTAACGACGTATCTTGCCTTTAATCGTCTAGTAAGTCACAGTATCTAGCTTGGAACTCTTCCAACATACCGTCCCTCCACTGAGGGTAAAGACAATGCCTGCGACTGACATTCAGTCGTCCTTATCACACTGGAACCTTTCCAGTGATTCTGCCCAGGATCGATTGATACCATCTCACTACAACTAGTGAGAATCCTAACATCCAATTACATCTATCTCATAGATCAAAACCCAGGATTTAGGAGGTATCACTTTGATCCTTTATGGAGAATCCTTGTGATAAGCAGAGATTGGCCGAGCGTAGCATAGGAAACTCCTTTCCTATCAAGAGTATGTCATCCACATACTCTACGAGGATCACCACCATACTCCCTACTACCTTTTTGTATATACAAGGTTCATCTACCATTTTGATGAAGTCAAACTATTTGACTACCACATCAAAATAGACATTCCAATTCCGCGATGCCTGCTTTATCGCATAAAACATCTTGCACACATTTCCGCTGCTCTAGATATCTACGAAGCCCTCTGGCTGTGTACTTATAGACGCTCTCTTCCAAAACATCATTTAGAAAAGTAGTCATGACATCCAACCACCAGATATCGTAGTCATTGTATGTAGCAGTGGCAAGTAGGATCTGGATGGACTTAAGCATAGCTTTGAAAGTTTCAACTTTTCCATGTACACCAAGTAATCTTCTCGAGATATACTTGCTCCTGATGGGAATTTAACACTTTAGATAAAGCAACCAAAGTCCATACTTTGTTGGTGTATAAGGATTCCATCTTGGATCGCTTAGCATCCAGCCATTCTCACATAGTCCCACTCCTGATGGCCAGCTCGAAATAAGTTGGGTCATCATCTTATGATGCAATCCTCGCTCCCACTGTCATAGAGAAACCGATGTATCTCTCAGGTGGGTGAGGAACCCTACTAAATCGGCGGAGAGGCTGAGTTTCGTTAGAAACTATTGAATCCTTTGGTTCTACCAAATCATCAGTTGCAGTTTGTATAGCTGGAACTCTTTCCAGTTCTACCTCATGACCACTAATTTCTTCACAAGAAATTACCTTTCACAAAGGTGGCATGTTGAGAAACAAAACTTCTTTTATTCCACGGTTAGGTAGAAGATATTCCCTTGCAAATGCTTGGGATATCCAACAAACTTCTACAGAACTGACTTTGCTTCGAGCTTGTCCGAATTTTTCTTTTAGACATAGGCCGGACAACCCCAATTCTTAACATACTTAAGATATGGGCTCTTCCCATTCCATATCACATATGAAGTGGTAGGCAATTGATTTTATTGGAACCCTATTCAATAGGTATGCAGCTTCAAAAGTGCATAACTCCCAAAAGCAAATAGGAAACTCAGTAGTACTCATCATAAAGCGCGCCATATCACATAGGGTGTGATTGCTCCGCCCCGATACACCGAGATGCTGTGGTGTATACGGAGGAGTAATGCTGAGAAAGAATCTCATTCTCCTTTAAAATAGTCCAGGAATCCCAAGCTCAAGTATTCTCCTCCTTGATCTCATCAAAGGACATAATACTTTTACCCATTTTTGGTTCTCTACTTCTAACTTATATTCTGTGATTATCTCAAAAGTTTCGGACTTGTTTTTCAACAGTAACATATGTCTGAATTTTGAGAGATCATCAGTGAATGTAATGAAGTACAAAGAACCGGTCCTGGCATGTGTAGACAGGGGACTTTCATACATCAACATGTATCAATCCTAAGAGTTCACTAACTCTTTCTCTGTTTCCAATAAACGGAGCTGTGGTCATCCAATCTTTGTGACATGACCGGCAAGTTTCACAAGATGTAAATTCAAACTAATTTAAATATGCATCTAAATGTAACTTTAGCTAGTCGGGTCGCATTGATATGACCTAGTCTACAATGCCTCAAGAAGGATTCGTTCATTTCTGAACACTTCCTCTTGTGTGTGTTCTGTATGTTAAGAACTGTAGTTTGATTTAGAACGTCTATGCTTTTAGATAACGTGCCTGATCCGATCAACTCTTGATATAGAAATGTTCAAAACATTATCCAACAATACAAAATTATATCCTTCTTTACTAATAAAGAGACTGATATGATGTTGTATATCAGGTTCGGTATCTAATAGCATTCATTCAGAATCAATGTATTCTGGTAATAGAGGGTGATAACTGCTAACAGACTTGGCTGCAACACTTGCACCGTTTCTATCTCATGAAACTTATCACCCATTCTCAGTTCTCTACCTATCTATAGCCCATGTAACAAATTACATTTGCGGGATCCTGATCCGGTATCTCATACCGAGGACGTAAAGGATACTGAGAAACAGTTCTCGGTAATGAATATACCCGAAGATGATGCATCAACATGCACTTTCTTCGTTTGGGCGGCACGGGAATTCTGGTAATCCCCTATTTCCTGCTCTGTCTTATAACAATTATAAGTTGGAGCGGGACCAACGTTCCTTAGCGCAGTATAGCAAGCGGGTTCGGTCAATACATCCGTATTATTATCTTGATTAAGGCGTGACATAGTCGCAACCAGGAGAGAGAGAGAGAAGAAAACACTCAGCGTGCGCTTTTACAAGATTAGATTGGTTATCAATTTATCTAATCAGGATGTCTCCCACTGTTTTAGTCAAATCTTCCTTCAAACCCTAAAAGGAAAGAGTAGCATGGATTAATTACACCATACAAGTTCGCCAATCTTTCATCCAGGCCAGTGCCGGTACTTTGAGGGATGTTCCTCGTGCTTTCGCACGGACCTAATTAAAATAAACCACGTTTTCCCAGGGGCGTAACCCCGTTAACACCTTTCTTGACACCTACTTGATCGGCTAATTTTAATGTGTAAAACTCTCCCAGGTGTATCTCTTACTCGCAGCGGGTATCGGGATCCAACTATCTCATAGAAGGTATGCAATTTCATTGCAAATTTCAACACTTGAAATCCCTGATAATATTTTACCCCTAGCGTCCTATGACCTTGACAGAGGTCAACAAACCATAGGCTGCTAGTCAAGTTCAACCGGTCATTTCCTGATTGAAGTAAACCTACCCGCATGACCCTTGACAGAGGTCAACAAGGTCGTACGACTACCCTAAATCAATCACATCATATGCTTATACAGATAAGCACTAATCAGCTACCGCACACTACGCCTTCACAGAGGTCAACAAACGTAGTACGAATACTAACTATTATTTATCTGAAATGACGGAGGGCTACGACAGGTTTTTAAGAAAACCTTTTACGTAATGAACATGATATCGTTGTAGAATCGAGTGATTTTAAATGGAATGTTTTTGAGGCTTTTTTAGTTTCGCTAAAGAGGTCATTCCCGGTGAAGAGATCTCGGCTCTTTCCTTATCGAATAAGGTGCAGGATATTTCGCAAATACCACTATGCAAAGCAAGAACTATAGAAGCAATCAAAATACAAACCGAGTGTGTAGCATATGCTAGTTTCTCTAAAGAGGTCACTCCCGGTGAAGGGATCTCGGCTCTTTCCTTATCGAATAAGGTGCTGGATGTTCTACAAGGAACACCGCTATGCAAAGCAAGAACTAGAGCTGCCCGTTTTTAATACAAGTTTCTACAACATCTTTAGGTTTCTTTTAGTTTCATTAATCTCATTAATGAAGTCCCATTTTATTATGCTTTACAAGCATCTCATTTGAAACGAAATCTGCAATATAACACATATCTCATATATATAATATAAACATTCGTCTCAGGAAGTAATATGATCTCATCACAGAACATTGCAGCAGAAGAACATATATGAAATATTGGATATACTAGGACGTCCGTGTTTTAATACGAGCTTGTATAAAACACGGATTCCACGGTCGCGATGAATAGCCAAACCCACATCCCTAGACCCCTACGAGAGCGGCAAGCAACTCTGCCAATTCTAGGGTGAGGAGACCCGGTCTCGACTCCTCGAGATGGTCACCCACTGGAACCTAGAACCCGGTTACTTGTGCTCCCCATCTTGGGTCTACCTAATGCGAAAAAATAAATAATATACAATGGTGACATCATCCTCATCCCGGAAGTGCCCTAATAAAAGAATATTACATACAAATGAATTTTACATGAATGAAAAAGAAAAACTCTCATCTCACATAAAACCCCCGGCTATTCAGAACACGACGATCCAATATAACATATCACAACAACACATAATATCTCATATCATCAACGTAAGCAAGTATGCGTATCCCGATTGTCGTTGATGTATAGCAACGAAACCGGCGATACACCACATATTACAATTACGGTCGCAGAAAAATAAGTGTAAAACTACAACAGTTGGAATCCGCAACCTTTTTAGACATCTCATGCCTAACCAAATGAATTCCTTAGACATCGCATGCCTAACAATTATAAATCCCGCATTTTAGTCTCATTATCAAAAACTCTTTTCAATATCAAGTCGGGCAATTCAACAAGATCCCGACATCCTGATCGAATGCTCGTCGCAAACTTTAGTAGACGACCGCACCCCCGGATGCCTTCGGCGAAGTGCACTAAGGCGGAACACCGCTGCAGCGAGCACCCGAACGGATGCTTTTGGCGACGGGGTTCTCGTACAGTCACTTGGTCAGGTCTATGGGGCGTGGCTATCTATTAAGTTTACCCGGTGAGTATCCGCGTACGCTACGTGATTGCGACGGACTTTTGATCACATCAAAATTCCATGGGAACCGATCATCTGAGACTGAACTGCTAGATTTATAACATTCAAATTAGTTATCTCATAACTATTTGTAGATTCCAAATATTGTATCACATTCCAGATAAATAGACAATGTTAAACTTTCTGACCGAATAATCAAACACCCAAGATTTCCCAAAAAATTCTCAACACCTGAAATTAGTTTTAAAACATCCATCACATGCCACCGTACAAATGGTCCAGCCGTAGAAGGGTCAAGCCAATGCCTCACTTGTGGCAACGCCGTACTGTCACAAACCCTAAGGTTTAGATGTTGTTCAGATGGTCACATAATCGAGTTAAGGTTTGTTGTCTTCTATAGGGTCCACCGCGTTACTTGCACGACTTAGAACATTCTTAAACTATGGAAAAATCCAACTTTTGAAAACTTTCCGACAGGGGAAAAAGAGAGTTATTGATATCCGTTCGAACTTTTTAACAGGTTCTAAATTATCCGGAAAAAACGTAAACGAAGTTAAACTTTCCGATCGAATCAACGAGTTCCCAATACAACCCGGAAAACTCAACACTTGAGTAAATTAAAATTTTCCCAGAAGCATCAGGAAGTACCTACGGATCAACCCTGCCAATACGACGCCATAACTCCCAAGTACGGCCGTGGATCCGCCGCGGGAAGCATGCTCCTGCCGCGGTTCCGCAGCGCCTTCAGGGAGTTAGGGTGTCGTATTTTAGGGTGATCCTTAGAATTTCGTGCTGATTTTTTTGAGTATTTTTCATATGAAAAAATCAACATTTTTGAAAAAATTCCAGAGAAGGGTAAAAATCGGGGTTTCCGGGTTCGATCGGACATTAAACTTCGTCTAGACTTCACCTAAAGCTCTAGCTTGGATCTGATACCACTGTAGGGTTACTAGGCACTGTCATAAGTTTCTACAAGGCATCAACCATGCCCGATTTAAAATTTAGACGTGCCGAACAACCCTAACCAAGATCTTTAAACTAGAGATTAGGCGAAACAAAGCATGTTAAACACTTTAACATCTAAGAGTTTGGGATTGCAACCTTTGTAGTCCGGTCCTTCACTTCACAAGCTCCGTGTTGTGGTCCTTTCACTGCGATCATCAAGTTCCGGACTCTCGAGAGGCTCCACGAAGAGAAAGATGGAAGCTTGCTTCCGATCTTCGATAACAAAGATGATCTACCTTGAAGTTTCATTAACACAAGCTCTCACTCACTAAATGAAGTGAACACCCTAATCTAAATGGCTAGGATAGATTAGGATGATGAAGTAGGATTTTAGCTCTCATTTATTTTCATTAACTCACTCATTTTCATCACTTCATAAAAAGCTAGAAATCTTTTCATGAAAGAAAGAAGAAGGAAGAAGAAGAACAATCAATCCTTTTGTGATGAATAATGAATTGTGATAATATCATTACAAAAGCAACCATGGTTAAGTCAAGAAAAGACTTAACCATTGTAGAGATCTAACCATAGTAAAGGGTGTGGATTGGGTTAAGTAAATATCTTGCAAAATATCTTTGCAAAAACAAAAAGGAAACCTTCTAGAAGGTTCAAGAAAGAACTAACCCAAATCAAAACCTAACCTTGTTTATTCTCCACTAAACATGTTGCATTAGTAATCATATCATGTTACAATATTATATATCACATATACAATATTTATTGTAACAAAATAAAATAATACAATTAACATATATCGCATATATATCAATGTATTACCTGAGTGAGAAAAAGAATCTTTTAGTGAGCTTATATCAGTTAATGTAATTTAATATATCAAATATATAATTATACATTAAACTATCGAATCAACACTTGATCCGATAATCCGGCTATTTCATAAATAACCGACTAATATAATCTGAATCAGTTCATCGAATCAACACTTGATCCGATGATCCGGCTATATCACATATACCCGGCCGATATCTCATATCGCGAGAATCTAATACGGTATCACATACACGTATTGTTCTCGGCCCGCACATATCACATATGTGCTCCTACTCCGTTTTGCCTGAGCCAAGAAACCTCTGTGTAGGACTCTAAAGAATCGTCAATACGCCGGCAGTAGGTGATGATCATATCAAACACCCACAAGCTGCAAGCGGTCAGCTAAACGTAACAGACACCAAGGTATTGAGTGCTCAGAAGATCAACAAGCAAGCCTGTACATTCTCCTGTGAATCCAGTCAGTAACATTCCCATACAGTCCGGTCTCTTCATCTGATATGTCTCATATCTCGCCTTGGGGTGGTAAACGTCAGACCCCAGTAGCTCGATAAGTCGTGTCGATATGAGGTCTATAACAGTTCAAGAAACTAATGATAATACTTACTAGTAAATCTCTGCAACCCTGGCCAGGGATTTCCAGTTATAACCAGTCGAGCATAGCACAACTTCAACTCCCTATACCGGGAGAGACGAATCCCCTCCTATCGCTCATTGCCTCCATGTGATTCGGGACTGTACCTAAAAGCCACCTTTTTGCATGCCCTCTTGGATGTGGTATGATGAAAATCAAAGCACAGTTGGAATCACACAAGACTCTATGACGATCTCGGGTCTACAGACTAACATGTACCAGTGTCACCAGAGAACTGCCATCTGACGTGAGGTATAATACCATCTGGGAGTTTTCAGCGAGTCCGTCCAGTGTACCCAGTCTCTACAGAGCACCCGTACACCATCCTTGATGTCAAACACCGATGGATATGAGATCATCCATCGCCCATCATAAGGGTCAAGATGTGTATACGCTAGTCTACTCTGGTGTATCGATGCCCTGTCTCGATACACCCTCGACTAGGAACAGTTATAGGATGTACATGTCGACTACCGTGGACCCACTAGTATGATCTCATCATAGTCCCAGTAGTCGAGTACATATCCTAAGGGCTTTATCAACATGTAACATAGAGACAATCAGATTACACGTTAAGATAAAGTACAACCAGATAGCATACTATCATGTTGAGCAAGAAAGTCCTCCCTATATATGTCCAAGAATCCATTACAATATACATCGTATGTACAGTAATGGCCTCTAGGGCATACATATAACTAACAAGTTGTTATTGAAAATCAAAACCTACCACAAATAGGAATAGATTCATTAGAACAACTAGAAAATATACGTAATCCCCGTAGACCGACCCGTACTCAACCAGCTAGCTACCAAGCGACACCGTTCTTGATTGCGGTTAATTCTTTGATTTCAAAATCTATCTTTTCAAAATGCATAAGCATAAAAATTTCCATACCAATCATGCGCACGGAAATCAAATCCCAGTACAGGTGCCACAATATACACAAAAGTAAGACTAAGTGCAACGGGTGTGCACGAAAGCATCTGTCTAATGCAACTGGCGTGCACGACAACAACAACTAGTGCATCTAAAGTGCACGAAAATCTCAATCCAGTGCAACTAACATGCACGAACGAAAACCCCACTCGGGTGCATCAGGTGTGCACAAAAATCATATCACACGCCCAACGTGCGCGAAAGTCCAAATCATGTGCATCCGTCATGCACGAACGAAATCGAAATCAAGTGCATCCAACATGCACGAATAAAATCGCATCTAATATGCACGGATAAAAATCTAAATCAAAGGCATCCAACACGCACGAGTAAAATCTCGCTCAAGTGCATCCGATGCGCACAAAATCCAAAACCAAGCGCCTAATATGCGCAAAAATCCAACCCAAGCGCGTTTGGTTCGTAAAAAGCATCCAGTACACGAAATATCAAATCATGTGCATCCACTGCACGAAATATCAAATCCTATGCATCCATTGCACGAAATATCAAATCCTCTGTAGGAAATACAGGAAATCAAAAACATGTGCAGCTAAAGCACAAAATCGAAATCAACACCACGGTGTATAAAATATACCAAGTGCAATAACTATGCACAAAAATGTAAATATCCAGTAGGTGCAGCTATGGTGCACGAAAACCATATCCTGAAACTCAATCATCAAAACTCAAATCCTTGCGATATAAGCGTAATACTCCGATCACAAATGCAAATCGCAACAAATGACATTGAGGTATACCTCCTGCAATGTCGAAAAAATGTGGGTGCGCCCAAACTGGCAGAGCAAGAACATCCGCTTGCCTCCTGCTCACAGTCTGGCGTCTTCTGTCTCTGGGTCCTCATTTCCCTGTGGATTACCAATCTCGCACTCTATCGGCTCATCTGCCCGGTCCGGTGTGCTAACGGGAACGATTCCGCTCTGGCACTCCTCAGGTCAATTCTCGGCCAATTTGTATGATCACTCATAAAGTAGCACGTCACTGGCGTCGGCCTCTGGCCCTCTGAATACACGTGACACAACTGATCCTCGGTGCAATCTCATCGCAGCAGTGTCCGGGAAAGAACTGTCTCAAGGTCTTTTCCAATCTCGCCTATACCGAACTGTACGGAGGATGGTACACTTACAAATCTTTTCTCACTTTCTGGACATCTGCGTTCTCAGCACAACATTTTCTCGGGAACTGGTTGTATCCCAACGCCTCTGCATATATTTCATATCTCTAATCTCTACGGGGAGTAACAACAGCTCGTCAGCATCACGCACGAACATCTTGTTCCTCTCGTCCTTATTATCGTCCACTTTGACACCATGTCATGCTATCTGCGTACTGCAAATGTTCTCGGTGACAATCAATCCGAAATCTCTCCCACGGACTCGAAATCACAAACTCTGTATCTTCATCACTCTGTAGAAGATCTTTAGCCGAACACGTCCTCGGGAACTCATCCCAACCATCGGAGGAATACTCAAAACTCATCTGTTTCTCGATCAACTCACAACACATCCAGGTGAGGTCCTCTATCTGAAACTGGTCAGCTTACCGATCTCACATCGGAACATCCGACGAACAATGTCATCTTTGGATTGATCTACTCTAGATCTGAGTGAGACACTCCACACTGGAAATCATCAACTCAACAGGGCCTGCGTCGGCATATCAAAACTGAAGAATCACCACCGTATCTCAACTCAAGATAGACTAGCTATCACCTGTCGCATCTCTGCCTTGAAGCTCCAGTGATCTCAGCTCGTAAGCTCTGGAAGCGACATCGCATCAATCTCAGCAACAGCTGGGTCATCTGTCTGCACGGTCGATGACATCACAATCTCTGAGGTATGCTGTACATCAATAGCCCTCTCACAGCAGGCAGCCTCTAACAATGTCCTGATCATCCGGTACAAAACCGTACACTCGTCTCAAACGAGAGATCTCAACACCACACAACATCGATACGTTCCTATGTCACCAGGAAACACGATGGTCAGTCCTCGTCCATGACGAGCTCGCCCTGACCGCATCACTAGCAGCAGCTCAAACTGAGCTCAAACCATGGTGTCAGGAACCTCAATCAAGTATCGACGAAAAAAGATCAAAGTGATGAAATGAATCAACAGATCCAGAAAGAATATATGATCATATGGAGGAATGGAATCAGTGAGAGTATGATCATGTAAACGAATAGAATCAAGGATCTCAAATGGATGTATAATCAAGGAAACGAAGAGAAACACAAGTATCAAGATGTATGTACATCCTAAGGTCACTTAAGTGGAGTATCGTATCGTAAATATACCGCGGAACATACGTACGGTACGTCACTCTACTAAAGCTACCTACTCCATCAATCAGGGTCAGCCTATGTAACGAAAGTTCGGGTCTAACACCCCCTTGTTCAAGTCTAAGTTCCGTAAGGTCAAGCCTAGGTTACAAAATATATATACGCCCTAGACTCCACATAGTCAAACCTAAACTCGAACCAAAGTTAAACCTAGCGCTCTGATACCAACTTTGTCACGACCCAAAATATTAGCTTACGACCAGAACATAAATCACACGACGTCTACAGGCGTAACGTAATTCAAGTATGCTGAAACCCAGAAATCGAAACATTTTTAAGAAATAATGAGGTGAAGCTTTGAAATAAAGGTATAGTAAATCATGTTTTGTCTTTTATTAATTTGGGCAGCACCTCCCTTGTAAAAACTAACCCTGAAAACGGGTACAACACATAATATAATAAAGCATCCCCAAAAGGGAGCAAATCACGCCCAACGGCGGAAACAACCACCACAAGCATAAATAACAAGTATACGACGCCCAACGGCGAAGATCCATAGAAGGAAAAAAGAAAAGCAAGACATCAACCCCAAAAGAGAACATAAAACCCATCGCTCAAGTCTCGCAACTACAAGTCTTCTAAGTCTTCAACATATACAATTACTAGTTTGATTGATGGAGTTGACTAGATACAATATGAAATATAAATATAAGAGGGGCACGATCCAACATGTACCACCAACCAAAGCAAAACACCCGAAAGCAAGTCGTGTGCCAACGATGCCGCTACTGATCCATGCGGACAACCTGCAAGTACTATGGCACAACGGGGGTGAATTGCCAACTCGTGAGTAGAAAACATCATCAGGTAGAAATCGAAATAAACAATGATTCCTAGGTCAACTATATCATAAAGGTAATACTATGATATCTAGGGTGACCGTATCTGCATGTGTCAACACATAACAAATACCTATCAGCAAGCGGATATCATCCAACAATATAATCAAAGCATGTATACAGGTGGATCCCGTCCAACAATATAATCAATGCATGTATGCAGTGGATCTCGTCCATGTGCCAACCACTAACACAACAACTCCTGCATGTAAATATCATAAAAGCATATGCAGGTAAATATGAGGATATATAACAACGTGTGTCCCTCGCGACACAACAAAATCATGGAACCTGAGTGTATAACATTGACACTCGAAATATCATGAAACCCGTGTCTAGCATCGACACATAAATCCTCATGTCTCAGGCGCCGTCACCATGACTGGCCCTGAAGTCATGTCCGTACATCACTTTGGTCGGTATCCCCATAATAACCGCTGAGTCCAAATACTATCACCGGTAGGTACTTTCCCAGCCTTCCAGGCTCATCGCCATCATTTGCGATCTTCTTGCCGAGGGGAACCATACCGGACTCCACCATGTACCCACACACGACTTACTCCACTCCTCGCATCGGGTATATATCACAAATCTCAGAACCGAGAAATCTCATGGTGGACGCTGAAATATCATATCAAGAGAAACCGGGTTTTCAAATAATACAAAAATTCTTGAAATTCCCCCACGGTTCTTAAATCCATACATTATATGAAATCCATATCTCAATGCATAAATCCATGGAAACTGATATATGCATTATAAAACAGCAATATGAGCATTTTAAAGGAAAACCGCTCTTTTAAATGAATCCAGTTTTAAAAATATATCTTGCGGTTCCCAAACCCTCCGAATCAAGTGCAGCATCATTTGAGGTGTACGAGTAACTATAGCATGTTATAAGTATCTACATGTAATCAAGTATGTATGTTGCATTTCATAAGCGCAATAGCACAATAATCAACGTCTCAAAATCACATGTCAAGAAAATACCACTTAGGGGTATATGCAGCTAAAGCAAGATATGTGGGTGTACATGTCAGTATGTATGCATGAAGTACATGTAGGTGTAACCAAGTATGTGGATGTACATGTCAGTATGTATGCATGAAGTACATGTAGCTGTAACCAAGTATGTGTGTGTACATGTCAGTATGTATGCAATATTTAACAGGATGCAAGCATATCCGTATATCTCATACAACGTGGAACAGTGATATGAACTGTAATGTTTTGAAAATCGTTTAGGCGAAATTTCGGAAAATCGGGAATATAACGGGTGTTTTCCGTAAAAATCAAGATATAAATATCTTTTAATATAAAATTAAATATATATATTCTAGCTATATAATTGCTAGTATTTGGTGTTTATTGAGCCACTCGTAAAATTTCTAATTTTCTGAAATTTTTTCCGAAAATAATTATTTTAATATTATTTTAAGCCGTCACTAATACATTTAGTTAGGGAAAATTATAAATTAGAATGAGCTAATACAAATTTTGTGCATCATGACACACTAAACTAACATGTAA
The DNA here is from genome assembly GCA_030015575.1 of Agapanthus africanus. Lineage (NCBI taxonomy): Eukaryota > Viridiplantae > Streptophyta > Magnoliopsida > Asparagales > Amaryllidaceae > Agapanthus > Agapanthus africanus. The sequence goes on along the minus strand of JASDDO010000010.1, from coordinate 197,237,470 downwards.
AATATTGTTTCTGAAATGATATGAAATTGTCAAATGGCTTATTTCGTGAAAATAAATTAGGTATTTGAGTTATAGGGGTATTTCCTTCACTTGGAACTTGCTACACACACACACATCCACACCCCCCATTTTTCCTCCCCTTTAGTGGCTGAAATTCAGCAGCCCCTCCCCACTCTTCCCTCCAATTAAACAAAACAAATGAAAGAAAAATGATGAAATGGAAAATGAAAACATTAAAGAAATAAAGTATGGAACTAGATAATTAGAGTATGGTTTTATGTTGACTTTGAGACCCACATCTCTCTCTCTCCCTCACCAAATTCTGGCCGAGCCCCCCTTTGTGCAGCTCCCCAATTTTCCCCCTCTCATTTCATGACAAAATTCCATCAAAATCCACAAATTTACTCACAAATTCAAAGCAAACTCCAAATCCAAGCTTTACACATTATTCTTTAGCCAATTTAGCATGTATCTTTTGGGGATGGAAGCAAGTTTGGGAGGCTATGCTTCATGTTTGATCTCTTGATCATGAGGTATAAAGTTTCATCCAAATTTGTTACTTGTTAATTGTATGTTTGAATCTAGTTTTAATTAGATGTTTAATTATGGAATTAATTAAAATTTAACTTTCAAGATAAGGGTTTGAAATTCAAGTTAGGGTTTTGTTTTGGAGTTGGGTTGTGATCAATTGTGCATGGTTGTGTGATGTGGGCTAGCATCTTAAAACTTATTAAAACTAATCTAGTTGCTAATTACAAGTTGTCACTTGAAAAGTCCAAACTTAAGCTTTTTTTTAGAAACTAGGTTTTTGTAAACTATGAAGATAATTAAGAGAAAAATCTAATTAGGGTATTCATGGCATTAATAACATTTTAAATTATAGTTGACTACTTTAGTTCATGCAAAACCAAGCTTAATTGATGAATTGTAATTTTGCTTTAAAAAGTGTTAAAAATTGATATTTTTGCAAACTTGAATTTTGAGTTAATGGTAATTAGTGAGATTAAAAATATGGAAGTGATTTGTATGACCTAGTTATGATATTTAATGAGCATTTTGGCCATTATAATCATTAAAATATTTAGATTGGATAAAACATCAAGTTTTGAACCAATATGGGAATTTGTGATAACTAGGTTTTTTGGGAAATAAAATGATTTGTTTAATTTGATGGTTTTGATGAATTAAAACCTATTTCTTATATAGTTAGAGAGTTTTGAAACCACGATTGGTGCGTTTGAGTTTTTCGCGATCACTCGGAGTTTGTATGCCGATGTCGAGGGTTTTTGGGTTGATTTGTGAAACCAAACCATAGGTTTTGACCTATGTAAGATTCGTGTGTCGTTTTGGTCATGAGTCGGACTTTAATGCGATGTGATGTGTCATGATACGCAGGTACCCTCACGAGGAATTCGAGAAGACAAGCAAGCGTGTGGCCACATCGATTTCGGCATGCGAGGACCAGGTGAGTAGATTTATATCTACGGGGAGAAGTCGGGTGGATGGCGTAGAGCAACCCCGCAGTTCGTAGTGATGTATACGAATACGTATACACACACATATATATATATTATGTTGATCTAAGATTTGAGAAATTGAGATTTGATATTGAGATACCGAGACTTATGTTTTGTGTCGATGCTGACATTGATTTCTCTGTTGCTTTCATTGATGATACTTGATTGATATATATATAGAAATCTCATGGATTAAAGAAAATAGTTGTCTCACTCATGATATATTCTGTTTCCATTCGTAATGCATTCATACATTGTATATATCTGATTTGTTGCTATCCGAGGCACTAACACGAGAACGTGGTATTGCACTTATATGTAGATGGATCAGGATATTATTTGAGGATATTGCCTGATATGACCTACGATAGCGTTATGCATGCGATTTCTTCTCGTAGATGATTTCTACTCACGAGTTGGTAACTCACCCCCGTTGTGCCACAGTTCCTTGCAGGTTTTGCCGTACAGGTTTCGTTGCGGTTTTGCTGGCACACTGTTCCTTCCTGGTGAATGCTTTGGTAGGTGGGTTCTTTGCATCAGGACCCCCATTGTTTTTTTTTCCAGTTGTATCTAGAAACTCCGTCAACCAGATTGTATATTTGAGAGAGATACAAAATCAGACTTGTTATTCTTTCGACCTTAGAGTCGCGCGTTGTATTAGTATAGTTTTCATGCTGATTTTGGGTTTTCTTGAGTTTTGAATCTCGCCCTTCGGCGTTGTATATTATATTGTTTGCATGGTTGTGACCATCGATTGACGAAGAGCTAGCTCCCGCTTGGGGATGCCTTTTTAATTATTTCGTATACTATTCATGTTGTATCCCGTTTGGGGCCAGTATTTATAAAGGAGACTCTGCCGAAATTTTCAGAAAATACTTTAGATTTTAAAAATACATACTTCGGCCTATGTTGATTAAAACTACTAGCTTTAAATTGGTTTTTCCTTCACTCTACTGCTTCTTGGTTTGATTTCTGGGTTTTTGGCTTACTTAGATTACGTACGCCTCGAGACGTTTCGTAATTTAAGTGCCGGTCATGTTCCGTACATTTTGGGTCGTGACAAAGTTGGTATCAGAGCGTTAGGTTTTATCTTCGGAGTGTAGGATGACCCTTGGTTGATGGAGTAGGTAGCTTGAGTAGAGTGACGTACCGTACGTATGTTCCGCGACATATTTATGATGCGATACTCCACATAAGAAGCTTTAGGATGTACATTTCTTTGAACATCATTATATTCGTTCCTATGATCTAGCCTCATCAGTACCTGTTTATGGTTTTGTTATCACGGTTGTACCGGCAGAGAGAGTTACGGCTAGAGTTGCGTCAGCACGAGCTCGTCACGGACGAGGACTGACCAGGATGTGATTCCAGGGACATACGATTGCATAGGGAGGCGTCGTTTTATTGTGTTTTCGTGCCACGAGCGTTTGATGGATCGCTTTTACGAGATTTCTCGGACGTGCAGATCAGCACCAGAGGATTGGGCCACCTCAAGAAGTCAGCCAGATTATGATGACCATCAGAGCACAGATTATTTTGATGATTGAGGCACTGTTCAGTATGCGGACGAATGAGCCAGTGATTTTGGCAAATGAAAGATATCGCACAAGATGTTTGGATCTATTGCCGCACGAGTTATACTTAAAGATATGATAGAAGGTCACTAGTCACCAAGGATGAAAGACTAGGACATGTGATTCATTGCCTACCCAGATGCGAGGTCATCAGATTGATTGGATCCAGCTAGAGACGACTTCACGCTGATACGTTGAGAGTCGATATAGACGATCGAATGTCAGGAACTCATTTTCCAAGTTTAAAGTATTCGGAAAACAATGCAAGCAATTCTACGGACCTTCTAGAAGAATGAAACCCTAACTCGACTTAATGACCATGGAACGCCGGTGAACCTTAGGGTTTGCAGAAGTTCAGCGGTGCCATTAATGAGGCTTGGGTTTGCCCTTCTACGGTTGGTCCATATGTGCTGTGGCATATATTCGATACTATTAAACTGTACCTAACATGTTGAGCTCTTAGGGGATTATGAGGTTTTGACAAATCGATCGGATGGTTCGACTTCATTCGGATATCATGTGATGGGATACATTGCTGGGGAGACTCCAGATACGAGTATAGCCGTTGGAGTGGAGTCCATGCAGCCACGAGGAGACGAGTCCGAAACAGTCGACATTAGAGAAAAGTGGAGTAAGTGGTTCATTCGAGATTTTGATGAGATGACGTTCCATTCCGCCGACATCAGAGATGTGATACGCCAGTAAAAGCGTTGACTATGGATATATCTTCCAGGAGGAGTCGTGATGAGCATGCAGCCATTCCGGAAGAGGAAATATATTTGGTAAGGATGATGACTTCCGGGAAGTTCGACAGAAACGAAATTCGGGAGAGACTTCGACGGAACCTTTGTGGGATGCTATACGAGAAGATTTGGACCCAGGATCGGTCATGTTGCACACACCCAGCAGGCCAGAGTTCAGCACCGTCGACGAGACATGTTAAGAGTGACCATAAGGGTGGGCCAGAGATCGTTAGAGGTTGTGCCAGAGCGGACTACTTCCATTATCGTTTCCATATTAGAGCGTTGAGCTGAGGAGCTATGTACTTAGCAATTTGTAGTGAGAGACGAGAGCCTAAGGGCACCAGGCGACAGGCCATGATCAGAAAGCAAGTAGATATCTTGCTCTGCTAGCATTGGATGCACCGACACCTTCTCGACTTTGAAGGACGAACATATTGACGACAGTATTTATGACTTGTGATTTTGTGATTTCCTGTCACGTATCCGTCACTTTGGATTTCAGTATTTTTGGGTGATTTATTTTATGATTGAGTTTTGATGACCGAGTTTCATGATATTTGATTTCATGCCTAGGGCATGCATATGATTTGACTTATGCTTTCGGCATAATTTCATGAATTTTTAGTATTTTAATTTTCTTTTGAGCACGCCGATGCACAGGATGGTGAGATTTTATACCACGGTATACCTGATTTAGATTTAGATTGAGATATGTTGTATACCGTCGATTTTGATTGTGATATTCGTTATTTGTTTTCGTGCACCTTGTGCACTTGGCTTGGATTTTGCGCATACTTAAGGCGCTTGATGCGATTTAGGTGCACACCAGATGCACTAAATCGAGATTCTTCGTGCATATCAGATGCACCTGGTTTTGCTGTCAGGCACGCACGTTGCCCTTGACAGGTGTTTTTGTCCACACCCATTGCACTAAGATTTTGTTTATGTGCACATGTATGGCATATTCATGGATTTCGATTTCCGTGCGCACCAGACGCACATGGCATTCATATATATATATATATTTGGGATTGATTTCTTTTGGAGCAATATATTTTATGATACTTACTATTTGGTTTAGTACTGAGCAAGACTAGTCAGAGGACAGTACATGAGTATATTTTTGCATGCATGGATAGTTATCGAAGGGATTTCCAAGGAGGAGCTATAGTCTCAGTATTTACCTACGTGTCAGTGATGACACGAAACTGTTTAAAAATGAAAATCCTTCTAAATTGTTTTCAAAATGGCGGGACGTGTATGTTAAACAATATATATATATATATATATATATATATATATAGTTAATTTCTCACAATGGACGTCCGCCATTGTGTAGTGATACACACATCGCACAACGATTTGAAAAAGATTTGTCATGTATTGCTTCCAAATGTTTTAATGATGCATATCATATTGATTTTCATTTTGGATTTAGACATTGATGTCTTCCCCATAACTCTGATGATTGCGGGATGCTTGACGGAGTTTTGATTTTTGAGTTATACACTCTTTTTCATGCGCATGCATTGCGCTACGATGTGTTTTATGTATTTATGATTTCGAAGCCCCGGCGATTTGATTGTTTTGCTGAAATGTTTCAGTATTTGGGGGAGTTTAAATTTAAATTTGGGGACCGAATTTATTTAAGGGGGGAAGATTGTAACGTTTTGAAAATCGTTTGGGTGAAATTTCGGAAAATCGGGAAAATAACGGGTGTTTTTCGTAAAAATCAAGATATAAATATCTTTTAATATAAAATTAAATATACATATTCTAGCTATATAATTGCTAGTATTTGGTGTTTATTGAGCCACTCGTAAAATTTCTAATTTTCTGAAAATTTTTCCGAAAATAATTATTTTAATATTATTTTAAGCCGTCACTAATACATTTAATTAGGGAAAATTACAAATTGGAATGGATTAAAAAAATTTTGTGCATCATGACACACTAAAATAACATGTAAAATATTGTTTCTGAAATGAAATGAAATTGTAAAATGGTTTTAGAAAATATTGAAGAAAAAGGCTTATTTTGTGAAAATAAATTAGGTATTTGAGGTATGGGGGTATTTCCTTCACTTGGAACTTGCTACACCCACACCGATACGCACACCCCCCATTTTCCCTCCCCTTTAGTGGCTAAAATTCAGCAGCCCCTCCCCACTCTCCCCTCCAATTAAACAAAACAAATGAAAGAAAAATGATGAAATGGAAAATGAAAACACTAAAGAAATAATGTATGGAACTATATAATTAGAGTATGGTTTTGTGTTGACTTTGAGACCCACATCTCTCTCTCTCTCCCTCACCAAATTCTGGCCGAGCCCCCCTTTGTGCAGCTCCCCAATTTTCCCCCTCTCCTTTCATCACAAAATTCCATCAAAATCCACAAATTTACTCACAAATTCAAAGGAAACTCCAAATCCAAGCATTACCCATTATTCTTTAGCCAATTTAGCATGGATCATGGGGGATGGAAGCAAGTTTAGGAGGCTAAGCTTCATGTTTGATCTCTTGATCATGAGGTATAAAGTTTCATCCAAATTTGTTACTTGTTAATTGTATGTTTGAATCTAGTTTTAATTAGATGTTTAATTATGGAATTAATTAAAATTTAACTTTCAAGAAAAGGGTTTGAAATTCAAGTTAGGGTTTTGTTTTGGAGTTGGGTTGTGATCAATTGTGCATGGTTGTGTGATGTGGGCTAGCATCTTAAAACTTGTTAAAACTAATCTAGTTGCTAATTACAAGTTGTCACTTCAAAAATATCCAAACTTAAACTTTTTTTTACAAACTAGGTTTTTGTAAACTATGAAGATAATTAAGAGAAAAATCTAACTAGGGTATTCATGACATTAATAACATTTTAAATTATAGTTGACTACTTTAGTTCATGCAAAACCAAGCTTAATTGATGAATTGTGAATTTTGCTTTAAAAAGTGTTAAAAATTGATAATTTTGCAAACTTGAATTTTGACTTAATGGTTATTAGTGAGATTAAAAATATGGAAGTGATTTGTATGACCTAGTTATGAGATTTAATGAGCATTTTGGCCATTAGAATCGTTAAAATATTTAGATTGGATAAAACATCAAGTTTTGAACCGAAATGGGAATTTGTGCTAACTAGGTTTTTTGGGAAATAAAATGATTTGTTAATTTGATGGTTTTGATGAATTAAAACCTATTTATTATATAATTAGTGAGTTTTGAAACCACGATTGGTGCGTTTGAGTTTTTCACGATCACTCGGCGTTTGTACGCCGATGTCGAGGGTTTTTGGGTTTATTTGAGAAAGCAAATCATAGGTTTTGACCTATGTGAGATTCGTGTGTCGTTTTGGTCATGAGTCGGATTTTAATGCGATGCGATGTGTCATGATACGTAGATACCCTCATGAGGACTTCGAGAAGACAAGAAAACGTGTGGCGACATCGATTTCGGCAAGCGAGGACCAGGTGAGTAGATTTATATCTACAGGGAGAAGTCGGGTGGATGACATAGAGCACCCCCGCAGTTCGTAGTGATGTATACGAATACGTATTCACACACACACACAGATATATATATATATATATATATATATATATTATGTTGATATGAGATTTTTGGTGATAAAGATAGATTTTAGGTGTTCATGGATTAGTTTAGTGTTAGTTGCGAAACCCTAGAGTAGTTGTTACACCCACACACGTACACCCACACACATACATACATTTATGTTATTACCTGTGCGTATATGGGGATATGTATATATATATATACGTATACATATACTGGATTATGAGGATAATACTTGGGATTTGAGATGAGTCGATGAGATTGGGCTTGAAGCCGTGAGATCGGTGATTTGATGTGGTTCGTATTTGAGATACGACGTGATGTTTTAGCGGGTCCTTTTGGCGTGGTGTTTTCATACACACGCATGCACATACTTAGATGGTATCAGTGTTGTACTAGACATAGATTAGTACCCCGATCATGATATTTGATAAAAAGGATACCGGATGAATAGTGAGATAAATGTGATCCTTGACTCGTACCCAGATTTGGGAGGCCGTACGACGGATTTACCGTACGAGCTATATATTGATGATAGATCCGCACTCTTGACTCGAGAATGTCATATTAGATGATGTATCGTATGAGATATTATTGAGGCGGGATCACCGACTATATATATGCATATATATATCGACTCAGATTTAGGTGGTTTCCATACCCTTTTTCGTTTGGTTGTTAGTTAGACCTGTAGTTTACCCAGTAGATGTTAGACTCGACCTGAGTCATACCTATTTCCAAAACTAACGAATCATGAGGATTTTAAAGACATGTCAAGTGATACTACGGATATTTCAAAAGACGTACCTTTTCCTAAAAACACCGTAGCCTTATTTTCAAAACACCACGATTCGTACTATTTCAAACGGCAAAACAGTATAACACAGGTGTAGCGATGTAGATTCTTATTGTTATCGTCTCATTGCATGTTTATTGTGTACTTAGTGATTATGAACCATGCTGTCAGGACACCAGCACCATTACCGATGATCCGTATGTTCCACATACACTTACTTGCCGGCTCACATACATCATCATCGGTAATTGCCATGTCACGTACACTTTAGAAAATACCTTTTTCATTGACATAGCTTGATAATTGATAGTCACAATACGTTATAGCTTCCATATGCTAGTTTAATTATTTCATTCATTGCATGATATTAGATGCATTCATATATTCATTGGTTATGCAGTATTATGGAGATTTATGCCGGTATTCACTTTTTATTGGTATCATGATTTTGATGATTTCGGATTTACATGAGATTTCTGGATTTGGGGGAAAACCGCAAGAATTTAATAAAGGCTTAGTATCATCATTTTAAAATGCAAATTGCAGTTTTCTCGTGATGTATAAGTCGTCCACCATCAGTTTTCATGATTGCTGTTGGATTTGGAAACCCGATTCGACGAGTTGGATGAACCGTCTCGGGTACATGGTGGGCCCGGTATGATACCCCGGGGCAAGAAGCTCGAGTTGTATTCGATGAGCCTGGAAGGGGAGCACTACCTACCGGTGATATTATTTGGACTCATCGGTTATCCCGAGGATACCGGCCGGAGTCATGAGATGGTTACAGGCTGATCCGTTCTGCCGGAGCCCGCGGGCCGATCCCACAGATGATACGGATGCCTGAGATATTGATATTTGAGATCTGAAATTTGAGATATTGAGATTTGATATTGAGACTTATGTTTTGTGTCGATACTGACACTAATTTCTCTGTTGCTTTCATTGATGATACTTGATTGATATACATATAGAAATCTCATTGATTAAAGAAAACAGTTGTCTCACTCATGATATATTCTGTTTCCATTCGTAATGCATTCATACATTGTATATATCTAATTTGTTGCTATCTGAGGCACTGACACGAGCACGTGGTATCGCACTTATATGTAGATGGATCAGGATATTATTTGAGGATATTGCCAGATATGACCTACGATAGCATTATGCATGCGATTTCTACTCGTAGATGTTTTCTACTCACGAGTTGGCAACTCACCCCCGTTGTGCCACAGTTCCTTGCAGGTTTTGCCGTACAGGTTTCGTTGCGGCTTTGCTGGCACACTGTTCCTTCCGGGTGATTGCTTTGGTAGGTGGGTTCTTTGCATCAGGACCACCATTGTTTATTTATTTCTTTTCAGTTGTATCTAGAAACTCCATCAACCAGAATGTATATTTGAGAGAGATAGAAAATCAAACTTGTTATTCTTTCGACCTTAGAGTCGCGCATTGTATTAGTATAGTTTTCATGCTGATTTTGGGTTTTCTTGAGTTTTGATCCTCGCCCTTCGGCGTTGTATATTATATTGTTTGCGTGGTTGTGACCGTCGATTGACGAAGAGCTAGCTCCCGCTTGGGGATGCCCTTTTAATTATTTCTTATACTATTCATGTTGTATCCCGTTTGGGGTCAGTATTTACAAAGGAGACTCTGCCGAAATTTTCAGAAAATACTTGAGATTTTAAAAATACATACTTCGGCCTATGTTGATTAAAACTACTTGCTTTAAATTGGTTTTTCCTTCACTCTACTACTTCTTAGTTTGATTTCTGGGTTTTTGGCTTACTTAGATTACGTACGCCTCGAGACATTTCGTAATTTAAGTGCCGGTCATGTTCCGTACTTTTCGGGTCGTGATATGAACATAGCAAATATATCATTGCATGATGTAGCAATTCTACTGTATAGTGACATGGCAATTATCGATGATGAAGGTGTGTGAACCGGCAATTCTGTGTAACTGTAACATACACATCATCGATAATGGTGTAGGTGTACTAGCACAGGTATATTTAATGTAATGAGAATAACATGATCGTAGCATAAAGTATATCATCAGCTAAAAGCTATAAGGTATACGCGTCTACAATATATCCGAGTCGGTGAATCCATCAATCGGCATCCAGCCTCACAACATCACGTACGGTACAATACATCGTACGGTCTCCTCTAAACAAGGGTATGGATAAAACAACAGATAAAACTCATCGCGTACGGTAAATCCATCATACGGCGACAATAAAACAAATCTATGGATTCTATCAACCTATACTACATCGGGGGTATGGATCTATGTCTCGTTCGGCATATCACTCAATATGCAAAAACATTATCCATATATATATACCTATCTCACAGGTCACATCCATGTCAAACTCGTATCAGGGGACCTACAAAGGTATCAACAATCTCATATCGAACCGAATCCATATAACGACATATCACACTAAGTCATCATATCAGATCGTATACTCGTTCATCAAATTAATATCTCGCATCAAAAAAACCTCTGACTTGTTCTCTTTCAAATTCGTACCTATCATGATTAACTTATCATTATATTCTCATATATCAATATGTCCATTAGCATCAACTTCTATCATATTATCATTTGTAAATCCTACAATCATGTCCGTCGCAAATCATTTATCAGGATAAAATAATCAAACGATATTCCATATCAACGTTTGTGGGGGTGCTATATGCCATCCACCCGACTTCCTCCATAGATATAAATCTACTCACCTGCAAAACTCCACGCTTAGCCGTAGTCGATGAGTTTCGTCGTTTGGAAATCCACGCGAAGGTACCTACAATCAATATGAATTCGCGAAGCTATTAACATCAAATTCCGAAATCCAAATATAGCACACGGCGCGCTCATATGTTAGAACATATAGCCTATGCCTGCAAAACAACCAAACAACCCTCGTCGTTGACGTACAAACATCCAACAACCAAATACTGTTAGTTATATATGCCCTAGAGGCCATTGTTGTACATATGATGTATATTATACTGGATGCTTTGATATATAGAGAGAGGACTTTCTTGCTCGACATGATAGTATGCTATTTGGTTTCACTTTGTTTTAACATGTTGACTTGTATTGATTTACTGTCTTACTCTCACATGTTGATAAAGCCCTTACGATATGTACTCGACTACTAGGACTATGATGCAGATCATACTAGTGTGGCCAGGGTAGTCAACGAGTACATCCTATAACAGTTCCTAGTCGAGGGTGTATCGAGACAGGGCATCGATACACCAGAGTAGACTAGCGTATACGCATCTTGACCCATATGATGGGCGATGGATGATCCCATATCCATCGGTGTTTGACATCAAAGATAGTGTACGGGTGCTCAGTGGAGACTGGGTACACTGAACGGACTCGCCGAGAACTCCTATACGGTATTATACCTATCGTTAGATAGCAGTTCTCCGGTGACACTGGTTCAGGTTAGTCTTTAGACCCGAGATCGTCATAGAGTCTTGTGTGATTCCTACTATGCTTTGATTTCCACCTTACCACGTCCAAAAGGGCGTGCAAAATGGTGGCTTTTGGATACAGTCCCGAATCATATGGAGGCAATGAGCGATAGGAAGGGTTTCGTCTCTCCCGGTATAGGGAGTTGATGTTGTGCTGCGTTCGATTGGCTATAACTGGAAGTCCCTGGCCAGGATTGATATGGAGTGTTACTGGTAAGAGTTATCAGTAGTTTCTCGACCAGTTATGAGCGTCACATCGACACGACTTATCGGTTACTGTGGTCTGACGTTTACCACCCCTAGACTTGATATGCGACATATTAGACGAAGAGATCGGACTGTACGGTAGTGTTACTGATTGGATTCACAGGAGAATGTACAAGCTTGCTTGTTGATCTTCTGATCGCTTAATACCTGGGCGGCTGTTACGTTTAGCTGACCGCTTGCAGCTTGTGGGTGTTTGATATGATCATCACCTACTGCAAGCGTATTGACGATTCTTTAGAGTCCTACACAGAGGTTTCCTGGCTCAGGAAAAATGGAGTAGGAGAACATATGTGATATGTGCGGGACCGAGATTAATACTATATGGGATACCGTATTCTATTCTCGCGGTATGTGATATCGGCCGGTTATATGTGATATATCCGGGTCATCGGATCAAGTGTTGATTTGATGAATTGGTACATGCTATATTAGTCGGTTATATGTATTATAGCCGGATTATCGGATCAAGAGTTGATTCGATAATTTAATGTATAATTATATATATGATATATTACATTACGTTAACTAATATAAGCTCGCTTTATTGATTCATTTTCTCACGGGATAATACATTAATATATATGCGATATATGTTAATTGTATTATTTTCTTTTGTTACAAAATATATTGTATATGTGATATATAATATTATAACATGTTACGGTTACAAATGCAACATGCTTTGTTGAGTTTAAACATGGTTAAGGTTTGGATTAGGGTTAGCTTTTCATGAAGCTTCATGAAGCTTTCCTTTTGTCTTTAGCTTAGATATTTTGAATAGATTTTTGTTAACCCAATCCATACCATTAACTCTAGTTTATTCTCTACAAGGGTTAACTCCTTCATTCTTAACCCATGGTTGGATTTGTAACCACAACTATAATTCATTATTCATCACAAAAGGAATTAGTTTCATATTCTTCTTCTTCTTCCTTGAGCTCTTGAAAAAGCTTCACTAGCTTTTTGATTTGTGATGATATTGAGTGAGAAATTGAAAACAAAAGAGAGGAAAATTCCTACTTCATCATCCTCATCTATTCTAGCCACTTAGATTAGGGTGTTCACTTCTCTAATTAGTTGTTTAGTGAAGTGTAAGCTTAGGTTAGAGATTCTTCAAGGTAGATCATCTTAGATAATGGAGACTTCAAGCATGGTGTCTCATTTACCTCATGGAGCCACTCGAGAGTCGGAGTTCATGTTGATCGCAGCGAAGGGACCTCAACACGGAGCTTATGAAGTGAAGGAACGGGCTACAAAGGTTTTAATCCATATCTCTTTTACTTATTTGTATGTGATACAAACTTGTTAACCTAGAAATTCTAGCATGATTCTTTGTTTGTTAGCTTTGCACCTCTCTAATTTTAAAATTGGCATGAGTGATGCTACCAAACCTTAGACTAGGTGCATGGGTAACCCAACAGTGGTATCAGAGCCAAAATAGAATTCTAGATACGGTGTTATAACAATTACGAAAACGAAATTCACTTCGAAATACGGTATTAGGAAACCCCATTCTTGATCTCTGGAAATTTTGTAAAAAGTCCCCTTAAAATTTTTCAAACAACTGCAGAATGATATATGGGACATTATAAGAACTTAGGTGAAATACAGGGGTGGGGGATCGGTTTTGAATCGGCCACCTAAGGCCAAATTCCGGCCAAGCCGGCCCCAGTTCTTCCTCTGGCCTCCGTATTCCATCTGTGGTCTTTTGGGTTCAATTTGGGTTTCCTAGTATTGTTTTTTTAGCCCAATTTTCATGTGATGATCTGTTTGACCTGGGGCTAATTCGTAGTGCTTCGTAGTCGTATAATTTAACACTGTATTGGAAACCTTGATTATTTTTATCAGTTCGATCGAACTTCGCACACCGCATTTTGTACTCCGCTGAAATTTCCAAGTGTTGTAATTTTCCTAAGTTGATTATATTCGTTAAATCGTGCAAGTACCCCTATGGACCCTCTAGAAGACATAATAACCTTAACTCGATTCTATGCCCACGAAACCGCGAATGAACCTTCGGGTTTGCCGTAGTTCTGTGGTGTCATTGGTGAGGCGTTGGTTAACTCCTTCTGCGGCTGGACCATAGACACTGTGGCACGGTTTTTGAGTGTTTTGATTTTTCTCAAGTGTTGAGCTAACGGGGGTAATTTGTAAGTGTATGTTGATTCGATCGAAACATTAAACATCGTCATGAAATATCTGTAATGTGATACAATATGTAGAATTCAAATTGTTAGGCATGAAATCCGTAACATGTGATGTTTCGGGTTTACGATGTCTAAGGTGTTTTTGAATTCCAAATGTTGTAGTTTTACACTTTCTTTTCTGTGACCGTAAGCGTAGTATGTGGGGTATTGCCGGCTTCGTTGCTATACATCAACGACAATCGGGATACGCATACTTGCTTACGTTGATGATATGAGATATTATGTGTTACTGTGATATGTTATATTGGACTGTCGTATTCTGAATAGCCAGGGATTTTATGTGAGATGAGGGTTTTCATTTTCATTCATGTAAAATTTATTGTATATAATGTTCTTTTATTGGGGCACTTCCGGGTTGAGGATGATGTCACCATTGTATATTATTTACTTTTCCGCATTAGGATAGACCCGAGGAGGGGAGCACAAGTAACCGGGTTCAAGGGTACAGTGGGAGGCCATCTCGAGGAGTCGAGACTGGGTCTTCTAACCATAGAATTAGCAGTGTTACTTGCCGCTCTCGTAGGGGTCTAGGGATATGGGTTTAGCTATTCATCGCGACTGTGGAATCCGTGTTTTATACTGGCTCGATATAAAACACGGACCTCCTAGTATATCCAATATTTCATATGTTTCTTCTGCTGCTGATATATTGTGATGTGATCATTTTATATGCGTGAGAAAAATGCTTTATTATTGTATATATGATATATAATAAACGTTGCTTATGTTTTGCACCCGCGCTAGTCCCGTCACGATATGCCGTTAGTTAAGTAACCTAACGGGGCATAACGGAACATTGTGGCGAATGCGGATGGCATAAGCGTACGTTGTATTTTCTTTTCTTCTGTGATGCTTAGGAAGCATAAATGATGGAATTTATTAATGAGATTAATAAAAGAAAAGAAACCTGAAAGATGTTGTAGAATCAAATTTTCAAAAAGGGTAGCTACAGTTTTTGCTTTGCACCGTGGTATATGTGATATACCCTGCACCTTATTCGATGAGGAAAGTGCCGAGATCCCTTCACCGGGAGTGACCTCTTTAGCAAAACTGGCAGATGCTACAAACTCACGGTTTATTTTTTGATTGCTTCAATAGTTCTTGCTTTACACAGCGGTATTTGTGAAATATCCTGCACCTTATTCGATAAGGAAAGAGACGAGATTCCTTCACAGAGAGTGACCTCTTTAGCAAAACTAGAAAAGCCTGAAAAACACTCGTTTTCAAAATCACTTGTTTCTACAACGATATCAAGTTCATTACACTCATGGTTTTCAGAAAAACCTGCGTAGCCCTCCGTCATTTCAGATATGTATTATTTAGTATTCGTGCTATGTTTGTTGACTATGTTAAGGCGTAGTGTACGGTAGCTAATTAGTGCTTATCTGTTAAAACATGAGATGTGATTGGATTGTGGTAGTTGTACGACTTTGTTGACTATGTTAAGTGTCGTGCATGTGGGTTTAATTCAATCGGGAAATGACAGGTTGAACTTGTCTAGCAATTATGATTTGTTGACTATGTTAAGGTCATAAGTTGCGAGGGGCAAAAGCATTATTGGGAATTTCAAGTGTTGAAATTTGCAATGAGATTGCATACCTCCTATGAGATAGTTGGATCCCGATACCCTCTGCGAGTAAGAGTTACTCCTGGGAGAGTTTTACACAGGACAATTAGCCGATCAAGTAGGTTACTAGAAAGGTGTTTACGGGGTTATGCCTCTGGGAAAACGAAGTTTATTCTAATTAGGTCCGTGCGAAAGCATGGGGAATCTCCCTCAAAGTATCAACACTAACCTGGCTGAAAGATTGGTGAACTTGTAAAGTGTAATTAATCCCGGCTAGTTTTACCTTTTAAGGTTTTAAGGAAGATTTGATAAAAAGCAGTGGGAGCCATCCTGATTAGATATGATAATAACCAATCTAATCTTGCAAGAGCATACGCTAAATTGTTTTCTTCTCTCTCTATCCTGGTAGCGACCATATCAGTCCTTAATCAAGATAATAACATGGATGTATTGACTGAACCCTCTTATTATACTGAGCAGGGGATTGTTGGTCTCATTCTGTCTTGTAATTGTTATAAGACAGAGCAGCAATTAGGAATATATCTAGATTCTCACGCCACCCAAATGAAGAATAAGCATGCTGATGCATCTTCTTCAGATGTGTTAGTTATCGAGAACTGTTTCTCAGTTCACTCTACGTCCTGGGTATTAGATACCGGATCGGGATCCCATATATGTAATATGTTACATAAGCTAGGAAAAGGTAGGGAACTGGGAGAGGGTGATCATTCCGTAAGAGTAGAGAATGGTGCAAATGTTGCAGCCAAAGCAGTTGGAGATTATCACCTTGTGTTACCAAATGGTAATACATTGGTTCTGAACGAATGCTATTACATTCCGACCCTGATATGCAATCTTATATCAGTTTCTTTATTGAGTAAAGAGGGATATAATTTTGTAGTACATGATAATGTTATGAACATCTTCCAGAATCAAAAGTTGATTGGATCAGGCTCGTTAAATAATGGCATATACGTTCTCAACCAAACTACAATACTTAATGTACAAAACACACATAAGAGGAAAAGTTCAGAAATGAATGAATCCTTCTTGTGGCATTGTAGTGTAAGTCCATGCTACCTCTCCCGGTACTTTCGGGCATGCGGAATTTGATAAAAAACGATTCTCTTAGAGGTGGTAACATGGACTTAAAACCCGGATCTTTGTTAAACATCTAACTAACAACCTAACTACGAGTTGCTAACTACTCGGTTAGGGGGTTATACCTTTCTTTTTCTCGAACTCCTTCGTCTTCAAGCTTCAATGGTCGTCCGAATCGGCTTCTCCCCGTCGTCTCCTTGCGCCGAAGATAGATCCACCTGAAAGCTTCAACCTTTGGCTCCTTCTTCGAACTTTGAAGAAACTAGTTCACTCGGTTTGCTAAACCTTGTGAACTAGAGTGAGTAGAGAAGAGTTTGTATGGGATTTTATCTATGGTTCTTGGTTCTCAACTCATGAGACAAGTGAACCATAGAGTCAAGAGAGGGAGAGCAAGTGGAGGAGATGAGAGCTCAAGAACAAGAGAGAGAATGAGCATGAAAGAATGAGAGAAGACTTTTCTCATTTGGCTCTCATAATCCAAAACAATCATAACACCTTATATCAATCAAGTATTATGTGATGGTTTAAGCAACCATAGCCATATCATTTCATGCACTCATTTTACACAAAAGAGCAAGCAAGCAAAAGTCTTTGCCATGAAATGATAGCTATAATTATCATGATGGTCAACTAGTCAAGCCTAGTCAACCGGTCCACAAAGTCAACAAGTCAACAAAAGTCAACAAGTCAACAAAGTCAATCCCTCGACAACCATGTCACCATAATACTTAATTAATATAATTGTTAATCACATATCATATTCTCATTAGGGTTGAGCAAAAAGTCAATAGTCAACTGTCAACGGTCAACAACCCTAATGAGAATCCTCTGCCTTTGTCTCTCCGTAAACTGTGCATACATACCCGCATCCGTGTTCCGAGGAACACGAATGCATACTGGATAAAACCAATCCCAAAAGGTACACTAGGATCTGGCTTAAACCAAAGCCCGCTAGTGTAAACTGTCCGGACACTGTACGTGCACAAGTGCACGGATGTGACCGAACCCTGCCGCAAAACCATGCGACCTGTCGCAAAACCATGCGACCTCTACTCTTTTGCCTAAAGGCGAATAGCTTTCTGTGTGGGACTCTAAAGACTCGACACTACGCTGGCAGTGGGTTTAACCACAGACCGCAAGCGGCACTAGCTGTGCGTAACGGTCCCCAGGTAGATGCCGACAAGAAGACTGACGAGGTGAAACCCATCTGAACTCCTACTGAGCCTGAATGTGACATTCTCCGTACAGTCCGGTTTGTTCGTCTGATACATCGCATGGCGGGTCTAGGGGGCGGTAAACGTCAGTCCCCCAATAGCGGTACAAGTTGTGTCGGAGTGAAGCCCAAAACATCCTGAGATAACACTAGAAGCCTACCAGTATATCTCGTTTGCCCTGGCCAGGGACTACTCGTGTAATGGCTCTCCTAGACACAGCGCGATGTCAACCCCCAATACCGGGAGAGACGAATCCTGTCTAACTGTCACTGCCTCCAAGTGCTTCGGGACTGCACCCAACTACTACCTGTTTGCACGACTCCTTTCAGCCGTGGTAGGGTAGCAATCAATGTACAGTGGGAACACACTCGAGGCGAAGTGACAGTGTCAAGTCAGCGGACTAAGCTGTACTCATGTCACCTGGGAACTGATAACTGACGATAGGCATAATACCAACTAGTCAGTTCCCGACGAGTCCTGTCCAGTGTACTTGTAACCTAACGAGCACCCGCATACCATCTCAAGTATGACGTACTGACGGCTGTGGGACAGACCGTCTCCCACACTGGGATGAGAAGCGCATGCGCTAGTCTACTCAGGAGTATCGATGCCCTGTCTCGATAGTCCTTCGACTAGGGACCTGCATAAGGATGTGCTTATAGATTACCCAGCCCCCACTAGTGTGACTGCCATCACAACGCTGGTAATCAAGCAAAGATCCTAAGGGCTCCACTAATTTGTATAGGTGATATACTAAAATAAACACATGTACACATTGAAGTAGAAACAAACCAAGTAGCATACTACTATTTTGAGCAAGATTGTATATACAAGGTGAATATCCCAAACTTCCATTATGTAATATACAAACTAGTATGATACAGTAATGGCCTCTAGGGCATATACACTAACATGTAGACTAGGTCATATCAATGCGACACGGCTAGCTAAGTTACATAAGGATGGATATTTGAATCCGTTCGAATTTTCATCTTATGACACTTGCCAGTCATGTCTCAAAGGCAGGATGAGCAAAACTCCGTTTAGTGGACACGGAGAAAGAGTTACGGAACTCTAGGGGCTGATACATAGTGATGTATGTGGTCCCATGTCTACACATGCCAGGAAAGGTTCCTCGTACTTCATTACATTCACTGACGATCTCTCAAGATACAGACATGTGTTCCTGTTGAAACACAAGTCTGAAGCTTTTGAGAAATTCAGAGAATATAAGAACGAAGTAGAGAACCAAACGGGAAAAAGTATTAAGATTCGTCGATCAGATCGAAGAGGAGAATACTTGAGCAATGAGTTTCTGGACTATCTAAAAGAGAATGGGATTCTCTCTCAGCTTACTCCTCCTTATACACCACAGCACAACGGTGTATCGAAGCAGAGGAAGCGCACCCTATTAGATATGGTGCTCTCTATGATGAGCACCGCTGACTTACCTAATTCCTTTTGGGGTTATGCGCTTGAGACAGCAGCATACCTATTGAATCAAGTTCCATCTAAATCTGTACCTACCACACCATATGAGATATGGAGTAGGAAGAGACCATATCTTAAACGAATTAAGATATAGGGTTGTCCGTCTTATGTCAAAAGGAAAAATCCAGAAAAACTCGAGGCACGATCAGTTCTTTGCAAGTTTGTGGGATATCCTAAGAATTCCCAAGGGTATATTTTCTACCACACTGAGGAACAAAAGGTGTTTGTTCTCAATACGCCACCTTTTAAGAAAAGGAATTTCTTGCAAAAGAAATTAGTGGCAAAGAGGTAAAGCTGGAAGAAGTTCCAGCACCACAAACTACAACTGAAGATTTAATGGAACCAGAAGATTCAGTAGTTCCCGACGAACCTCAGCCTCTCCGCCGATCTAGTATGGTTTCTCATCCACCTGAGAGATACTACGGTTTTCTTATTGACGGTGGAAGCGAGAATTGCATCATGGAAGATGATGACCCAACTAGCTTCGAGCAGGCCATCACGAG
The DNA here is from genome assembly GCA_030015575.1 of Agapanthus africanus. NCBI lineage: Eukaryota > Viridiplantae > Streptophyta > Magnoliopsida > Asparagales > Amaryllidaceae > Agapanthus > Agapanthus africanus. The sequence goes on along the minus strand of JASDDO010000010.1, from coordinate 197,217,428 downwards.
TGGGGACTCTATGAAGTGGCTGGATGCAATGCGATCTGAGATGGAATCTATGTACACCAATAAAGCTTAGACTTTGGATGTTGCTCCTTGTAAGTCCATATTGCGACCCCCGGTTCTTACGGGGAGGCGGAAACGGTATAAAAAAAACAATTTTTTATCGCAAGAGGCAACATGGACTAACCAAGGTCGGGATCGTTGTCTAAACTAAAACTAGCAAACTAGCTAAAGAGATTTAGCTACTCGGATGAAGATGATTATACCTAAACTTGAACTCCTTCTTCTTCAAACTTTGTTGTAGAGGTTGATGGTTCTCCTTTGTCGCCTTCTTCCGTCGAAGATGGATCCACCTCGAAGGCTCGACCTTTGGGCTCTTTCTCGAACTTGGAGTGAACTAGAATCGCCGGCTTGCTAAACCCTTGATCCTAGAGTGAGTAGAGAGTGTCTAAGGGTTGCTTTTGTTTTTAAAGAGAAGGATTCTCAACACATGAGAAGGTTTCTCTTTGCTAGAGGAAGAAGAAGATGAAGATGAAGAGAGAGAAGCTAAATGAGATAATGAGCTCTCATTTCCTTTCTTGCAACCATAATGCCAAAAGAAAATGAATTATCAAATAATAATAATCAAAATGAAAAGGTTGATGGAAAGTTTTAGAATGACCAATATCATTACAAACATTAAATGAAAATGCAAGAATCAAGAGCATCTTTCTTTTGTAATGATAATGGTCAAAAGTTCAACCATGGTCAACAAGTCAACCATGGTCAACAAGTCAACAAAAACTAACCATGACACAATTTCATTTTATTATATATTATTAAATGATATAATACAAATCCATTAGGGTTTGGAAAAAGAAGACTGTCAACTGTGCATACGCACCCGTTCCGAAACCCTAATGAAAACCCTCTTCCTCTTCCTCAAATAACTGTGCATACACACCTGCATCCTTGTTCCGAGGTACATGAATACTGAGAGATAAAAGCAACCCCAAATCATATACCAGTATCCGGCTCAAACCAGAGCCCGCTGGCAATATCCGTCCGGACTCCAAACGTGCACAAGTGCGCGGATGAGAACGAACCCTGTCGCAAAACCATGCGACCTCTACTCTGTTTTGCCCAGAGGCGAATACCCTCTGTGTGGGACTCTAAAGACTCGACACTACGCTGGCAGTGGGTTTAACCACAGACCGCAAGCGGCACTAGCTGTGCGTAACGGTCCCCAGGTAGATGTCGACAAGAAGGCTGACGAGGTGAAACCCCATCGGTACTCCTACTGAGTCTGAATGTGACAGTCTCCGTACAGTCCGGTCAGTTCGTCTGATACATCGCATGGCGGGCCCAGGGGGCGGTAAACGTCAGTCCCCCAATAGCGGTACAAGTCGTGCCGGAGTGAAGCCCAAAACACCCTGAGATAACACTGGAAACCTACCAGTATATCTCGTTTGCCCTGGCCAGGGACTACTCGTGTAATGGCTCTCCTAGACACAGCGGGATGTCAACCCCCAATACCGGGAGAGACGAATCCTGTCTAACCGTCACTGCCTCCAAGTGCTTCGGGACTGCACCCAACCACCACCTGTTTGCACGACTCCTTTGAGCCGTGGTAGGGTAGTGATCAAAGTGCAGTGGAAACACACTCGAGGCGAAGTGCCAGTGTCAAGTCAGCGGACTAAGCTGTACTCATGTCACCTGGGAACTGATGACTGACGATAGGTATAATACCAACCTGTCAGTTCCCGACGAGTCCTGTCCAGTGTACTCGTAACCCAACGAGCACCCGTATACTATCTCCAGTACGGCGTACTGATGGCTGTGGGGCAGACCATCTCCCATACTGGGATGAGAAGCGCATACGCTAGTCTACTCCGGAGTATCGATGCCCTGTCTTGATAGTCCTGCGACTAGGGACCTGTATAAGGATGTGCTTATAGATTACCCAGCCCCCACTAGTGTGACTGCCATCACAACGCTGGTAATCAAGCAAAGATCCTAAGGGCTCCACTAATGCGTATAAGTGATATACTGAAATAAACACATGTACACATTGAAGTAGAAACAAACCAAGTAGCATACTACTATTTTGAGCAAGATTGTATATACAAGGTGAATATCCCAAGCATCCATTAAGTAATATACAAACTAGTATGATACAGTAATGGTCTCTAGGGCATATACACTAACACTCCTGATCGGGTAAAACCCATTGGGAGCAAATGGATCTTCAAAAAGAAACTTGGTGTAGATGGAAAAGTTGAGACTTTTAAAGCTAGACTTGTTGTAAAGGGTTTTCGTGAACGACCAGGTATGGATTATGACGAAACCTTTTCTCCAGTGGCTATGCTTAAATCCATCCGGATCTTACTTGCCATTGTTGCATACCATGACTACGAAATCTGGCAAATGGATGTTAAGGCTGCCTTTCTAAATGGTGATTTAGAGGAGTGCGTGTACATGACTCAGCCAGAGGGCTTCGTAGATAGTGGGAGCAGCGGAAAGGTGTGCAAGCTGCTTAAATCCATCTATGGGTTAAAGAAAGCATCACGGAGTTGGAACATCTGCTTTGATATGGTAGTTGATTGAAAAGAAATTCTCGTTTGTGTAATTCGAATAAAATGAATAAGTTTCTTTGTGTCGGTATTTAGAAAATGAATAAAATTCACAATCAAAGAATTATTTTGACCGCAATCTGTAAGTCTACGCTAGCGCCCCGGCAGTCTACAGACGCCAAATGCGGAACAAAAACTTTTAACTTGGCGCTATCGTATACTTTAACCCGGATCTGCCATTATTGCTAAACTAACAAACTGTAAAGAGTGTAGAATGGTTATACCGAACGATCCGAGTCCTTCGTTCTTCAACCATCATCCCACGCTCCGTTGCGGCTGCTCCGATCTCGTCGATCTCCGATTCCTCCGTCGAGGTGGCACCACATCGACGATTCTTTAAACGGGCTCCCGCCTCTGACTCGAGGCAACTCGATCGTCAAGTTTGCTAAAAGAGACGATCAAGATTGATGTAGAGAATGAGTAGATGACTTTGTCTCACTTCGTCCAAGTCCGTGGACGATCGGTTAATGAAGTTGCCATTTTATATCGGGTGATGGAATGAACCGAGATATGAAATTTCCATACTATTTAAACCATAGTCTTTTCTCTCCAAAACAATGAATCTCTCTCCCTATCCAAAGAAGAGGCCGGCCACTACTTATGAAGAGGTGAGAATGAGTGTAGAAGTAAGGAAAGGGGGGTGACAATAAACAAGAAGCTTCATGAAAGAATGAATCACTAATAAGAACCAATTAGAACAAACCTAGTCACTAAAAGCTTTAATGACACCATTAATGCCTAATGAGTCACCATGTCAAGTCACCAAACTAGAAGCTTCTAGAAGCACGACTCACCCCATCAGTAGAAAAGATAAACCCGTCTTTAACCAAATGTTAAAAGACGGCTGATAGAAAACTGGAAACTGGCAACTTCCAAAAGTGATCCTGAAACGACTTTCAGGATAACCCCGAAACTGTATAAATATACCCGCATTTGTATTACGACCGAATACAAATGCAACTGAGACAAAGATATTATACCTACTCAATATAATACTCGGATCCGGCTTAAACCAAAGCCGACCAGTATCATCTGCCCGAAAACTGACACGTGCGTAAACGCACGTGCATTTTCCGAACCCTGCCATAAAACCATACGGCCTCTACAACGTTTCGCCCGAACTTGGGAAACTGTCTGTGGGGGACTCTAATGACTCTTCAGTACCCTGGCAGTGGGTTTAACCACAAACCGTCAGCGGCACTAGCTATGCATAACGGCTGCCCATGGACTGACCTCAAGGGTGGCCGAGGAGCGAACTCAAGGGAGACCGATGAGCGAACTCCTCCGAAAACCCTACTGAGCCTAACAGTGACAATGTATATACAGTCCGGTCCGTTCGTCAATGAGTATCGCATATCCGCCTAGGGGGCTAGTAACGTCAGACCCCCAATAGCAGTATAAGTCGTGTCGGAGTGAAGCCCAATAACACCCTGAGATACTACTGGAGTACCTACCAGTAAATCTCCTGCCATGGCCATGGACTTTGTGTAATGGCTCTCCTAGACACTGCACAACCTCGCCCCCAATACCGGGAGAGACGAATCCCCTGCCGATCCGCTCACGTGCCTCCATATGGCTCGGGACTGTACCCAAAAGCTACCTGTTTGCACGACTCCTTTGAGCCGTGGTAGGGTAGAAATCAAAGCACAGTGGGAACTCATACGAGACAAATGACGACCTCAGGTCGATGAACTAACCTGTACACATGTCACCAGGGAACTGCTATCTGACGATAGATATAATACTAACTAGCAGATTCCCAGCGAGTCCTGTCCGGTGTACTCATAACCCAATGAGCACCTGTATACATCTTAGGTGATCCTACTGACACCAGTGGCTTGTGAGACCGGCCACCGCCCCTCGTCGGGGTCTCGACTGTACACACTAGTCTACTCCGGAGTATCGATGCCCTGTCTCGAAACTCCCACGACTAGGGACCACAATTAAGGATATGCATATAAACTACCCAACTCTCACGTATATGATCGCCATCATACTGTTGGTAGTAAAGCAAGATCCTAAGGGCTCTATCAAAGTGTAACATGCAATCATTCACCTGAACATGTACACGACTGATAAAGGCAAACCAGATAGCATACTATCATCTCGAGTAAGACTGTGCTACCGGGATAGGTCCTCCGCAATCATTGCAATCACGTACCTGCGATCCAATAATTGACTATGAGGGCACTATCTCCAACAATCTCCCACTTGCACTCAAGGCTAATATTGCGATGTCGACTACTCACAGCCCGTGTGAAACCGAACATCCAACTCCTCTACTAATCAGTTTCACAAAGCCCGTTTGTAAAACTATTGTGTTCGAGAAACAGCCTCAGTGAGTGGATCCGCCTAGAAGTATCTTTCTATATCTCTCTTAATCTCAAGTTCGCGGAGAAAACCATCTCCCGAATTGAGTAATACCTGTCTTAGAATAAATCTGGATATCTGATGGGACCTTAGTTCATAAATGAACTCCATATCCAAACTTCTTAGACTGAATCGATCACTGAACCTAATCAGTATCGGGCACCATGCCACCCACAGTATCCTCTTGGACCACCTGTCCATAATACTGTCCCTCGTCAGAGGGAAAACTATAACTCTGTCAATCACTCTGTCAGCCATGTCACCTTTGAAGCCTGAAATGATAACCGTCTCCCGAAAGAGGCTGCCGTCATCAAATCCGTAGAACATGTACTAATGTTCTAAAACTGCTTCCTTATGTTTCTCCAGGATTGGATTAATACAAACTCATTGCATCTAGTGCAAAAACAACATTTGGTGCGGTACTTGACATCTCATGATTGACTCAATTGCCTAAGCAAGTGATCTGCCAATCATGCACATCCCTCTCCCCTTTAGTCTATACGACACCTTTAGAGAGGGTGACTCCATCACCTGCAGGTACACTACCATGCTAGGAGTCAACTATTCCAAAAACCATTAGAATATCTGTCAAAGTACCCACATTGGGAAACCACCCAAATCCAGATCTAAAACCATAGATCCAGAAACCAGAATGTCAAATATTATATCCATATCCTGTCTGGAGAAACAACTGTGTGACGACCACAGTACAACCGATCGTAGTATAGGAATTTTACTTCCTACTCTGTGTAAGTCATCCAGATACCATGACATCACACCCTACTACCTTCTTAACTGATCCATCCCCTATTCTGATTGAAGTCAAACCCATGACTGTCACATCAAAATTAGATGATCTATCTCCGCTATAACTGCTCAAGTCTATAAATAGACATAAGCTACTTGCCCACCATGCTTCCGTTGCTCCCACTGACTACGACAACCCTCCTACCGGGTCTCATATCCTGGAACAACAGTAGTGTCAAGTCTTGGTAGATAAGAACCTCCCTGTCACCGTCCTTGAGGCTACCGAAGTACCTCTCGGGTGTCTGAGGTTACCTACCATACCTGCGGAGTGGCTATTGGAATGTCAAACCTGATTGAATATATAGGTCCTATTAAATTTTCCGTAATCGTTCGCGGTTCTGGAATCACTTCCAGTTCTACCATACTCCCACTACTGTTTTCTGAAAAAGATCCATTTTACTAAAACTGTGGCGAGTCAAGAACAATATCACTATTGATCTTCGAAATGGTAGAATATCAACCCTCGTCATAGCCAGGGTCAACCCACAAACAGCCATTACAGAAACGTGCCCTGAGTTATCCAGTGTCTGGTTTTAATCATAAGCTGGACAACTCCCCGTACCTTAATTTCTTCTAAGGTACGAACTATTCTATATCCAATATAGAAACTTTGGCACTTATTTAATTGGAACCAGATTCAATCCATGCAGCTGTCTCCAGTGCATATTAACTTAATGGAAAAAGGCTAATCAGCATTACTCAACTTAGGAAACCATCCAATTATGAGTAACCTGAAAGAGAAACACGTTTCTCAAAACCATCACTATCATCTGAATACCAATCACAAGAATCTACATCTTCGATCTCTTTGAAGAATCCCGATACTTGTGATACCTGGTTCTCTACTTTATTCTTATACCCACAACTTCTCAAAACTTAGACCTTGTATTTCTACGAAACACTCGTCTAAATACTAGAGAAGTTATAAGTAAACAGAACATAGTACGAGGACCTACCCCTTTGTCCTGATGGACACTGGACAACATACAATACTCTGTATAAGTCCGCTGAGTTGAACAACTCTAAACCTGTGCGTTGTAGGTGGAAAACTGTACCCTGGCGATTTCCTCAAATATCACCAATTACAACGAATTCCGATATAATGAGGATGATCACCTAATTCCCAATATCTTACTCCCACTCATCATCTGTAAAACCATACAGATATGAGAATGAAACCTGGTAAATACATACCCTTGGAGTAAGTGTCTAATCGGGAAAACAGTTTTCTTTAACAATGCACTGAAACATGAAAATGTTTCGTAGGGGTATCCTGGTATTCATAGCAATGCCTCTTCCATAATCCAATTCATGACTTCAACCGTATATTTTATTGCCATCTCTCCAAATCCTCTTTATTTGTCTTTAGTCGTTACCTTCTGTACACCATCGTTAGGCTAAATGGTTTTCTTCCTTCCCTACCGTTCGGCACCAGCCTATGGTTTGGAAGAAGACTATCCAGTAAGCATAATAGGTGTACCCTCCTAAACCAAGGAGTACTCGCATCTCGAGAGAAGGTGATGATAAAAGACAACTGAATAATACCTTATTCTTTTAAAGGTGAGATAGGAGTGGCGATGAATTACGCGGTTTTGGTCGTGAATGATATCAGTCGCAATTTACTTTGCCCTCTTTCTAATCCCTTTATTTTGTCTTTATATATTACCTTCTGCACACCCTACTTAGGCTAATTGGTTTTCTTCATTCCCTACCTTTCGGCACCAGCCTATGGTTTGGAATAAGACTATCCAATAGGCGTAATAGGTGTACTCTCCTAAACCAAGGAGCTCTCGCAACCTGAGAGAAGGTGATAATAAAAGACAACTGAATAAACCAATTCTATTTCTCCTGAACCTGGATCCATCCCCGAAGAAGTCCCTTCGAGTTCGTATATAACCATACGATGGATCTATCCAATGGAAGTGGATATCCGTAGTAATACGGGTGTTCTGAGAAATTCAAAGGGTAGAAGAAGGAGTGGCAATGACTTATGCAACTCAGACAATCCAAAAGCCAGTATTTTAAGAAGGTTCGGTCAATCTGGTCACTGAGTCATAGTCTAGGGTCGGTCAAAGGTCGCTGCCAAAGAGAGAGAGAGAAAAGAAACACTCTGCGTGCACTCTAACCTAGATCAGAATGGTCATCATTTTATCTAATCCGGAAACCTCCCACTGTCATGTCAAATTCTCCTCCAAACCTAAAGAAGAATCAATCGGGATCACCCGAAGAGTAAACCAACTCATCAGTGGGAATCGGGATCCAACTCTCATCGTATGTTAACGTGATGGAATGCATCCACGTTATTCATACTCCAGAAGGTATGCGCATACTTGGCAAGTTTCAGTTTCTTTAGAAACTCCCGATATCTTTTTCTTGCCCCATGCTCTTATGACCTTGACGTATGCCAACAAATCATAAGTCACATGTCAAGTTCTGCCCGTCATTATCTTGTTAATTTGAACCCACCCGTACATACCCTTGACGTATGCCAACAAGGTAATACGACTGTCCCAAACCAACTCATCTATCTATGCAACAAATGAATACCCAGCAGCTACCAAACACTATGCCTTGACGTATGCCAACAAACATAGCTTGAATACTACTGACCATCCATAAGAAACGACGGAGGGCTACGACTGGTTTTTGGCGAAAAACCTTTAACGTAGTGAACTTGATATCGCTGAAGGAACCTGATAGCTTTTATAAAATATAGTGGCGAAAACCTTTTGCTAAAGAGGTCACTCCCGGTAAAGGGATCTCGGCTCTTTCCTCGTGGAATGAGATGCAGGATATTCCACTGAATACCGCTATGCAAAGCAACATGTAATCGACTATAGTGAAGTTATTACCCTGACGCAAACTTCTGCCCAAGGGGTCAGTCCCGGTGAAGGGATATCAACCCTTGCCCCGTCGAATGAGGTGCTGGATATTCCACTGAATACCGCTATGCATAACAAAAGAAAACGTCTTTGCAATAACACTTTTTAAATTGTTCCAACAACTGTATACAGGTTTGATTAACTTTGCATTGATCAGAATCAACGCAGTCCCATCAATCAATCACACCAGAAAAGAACGAAAATAAAATGTACGTATATGCCATCCGCATTCGTCACTGGGTCCCGTCATCACCCGTTAGGTTACTTAACTAACGACAGAGCGGGGACTGGACTAGCGCGGGTGTAAAACATATACAACATCTAATAGTATATAAACCAATATACATAATCGCTCCAGGCGTGATAATATGCAACATTACAGAAAAGTAATAAGCATCACAGAACAATACAGATATCTGGGATCCCCGAGTTTCACAGAGCCGCTGCTGAAACTCGACGTTCCCCTGTCGTGTGGATAGCCTGTGCAATGAAACCTAGACCCCTACGGGTGCGGCAAGTTACCCGCCAAAACCTGAAGCGAGGTAGTCCCCACAGCATAGTGAATGGAACACCCGGCACTTCACGGAATCCGGTAAATTGAGCACCCCTCCTTGGGTCAACCTGTACCCCATACGAGTGCGGCGAATAGTCTGCCAATTCTGAAGTGGGACCCCTCTGCCTCTCAAAGCCATGAGCTGCGGACCCGTTGCCCCCCAGAACCCGGCTATCCGTGCACTCCGTCGCGGGGTAAAACCTAGTACAGTAATGAAAAATAGTACAATAGGTACATCGACCGCAACCTGGTCGTGCCCCAAAAGAATATTATACAACAGGCAGTGACGGCTGTCCACAAGTTGGACGCTCGCCCCGCAATATCAAATGTACCAATAAACACAAATTGTACTACCATTGCACACTGCTATCCACCACGACAAATCCGCAACATTACAGCACAACACAGAACATCAACGCGAAAGTCACGTTCGCAAACCCGTCTAAAAGAACTATAGCAATCAGACGCGGTTTACCGATCAAATGACATTCCCGGTCGGAGATATAATGTAAGCACTGTAAACTAACGTGTTTAAATTTCGATCGACCAAACACGAAATATTAAAAAGTGGGCCCCAAAGCTTACTGGTGAACAGTAACAAAATCTGGGCCAAAAATTTATATACCAAAAACCCCAAAATCCCACCAAGAACCCACTGGAAAAAAATTGGAGCACGTGCTCCTCACATGGCCGCGGAAGCGCGGCCAAACCATGGGTTTGGCCGCCCTTCCGCGGCAACTTGGAGGAGTCACGACTCCAAATTTCGTCGTGGGTCTTATAATTCTCTGCTCTGATTTTTAAGACATCCAGAAATCAATTTCGACACCGTTTAAAAACAACAGAAACTGTCAAGTAAGGAAAATGATATTTTTGGCAGTTTTCGATTTTCGGTCGGATCGATGTTTTAAACGCGTTAGCACAAGTTAGTATAGCAAAATGGTTAGGCTCTGATACCACTGTAAGTCTACGCTAGCGCCCCGGCAGTCTACAGACGCCAAATGCGGAACAAAAACTTTTAACTTGGCGCTATCGTATACTTTAACCCGGATCTGCCATTATTGCTAAACTAACAAACTGTAAAGAGTGTAGAATGGTTATACCGAACGATCCGAGTCCTTCGTTCTTCAACCATCATCCCACGCTCCGTTGCGGCTGCTCCGATCTCGTCGATCTCCGATTCCTCCGTCGAGGTGGCACCACATCGACGATTCTTTAAACGGGCTCCCGCCTCTGACTCGAGGCAACTCGATCGTCAAGTTTGCTAAAAGAGACGATCAAGATTGATGTAGAGAATGAGTAGATGACTTTGTCTCACTTCGTCCAAGTCCGTGGACGATCGGTTAATGAAGTTGCCATTTTATATCGGGTGATGGAATGAACCGAGATATGAAATTTCCATACTATTTAAACCATAGTCTTTTCTCTCCAAAACAATGAATCTCTCTCCCTATCCAAAGAAGAGGCCGGCCACTACTTATGAAGAGGTGAGAATGAGTGTAGAAGTAAGGAAAGGGGGGTGACAATAAACAAGAAGCTTCATGAAAGAATGAATCACTAATAAGAACCAATTAGAACAAACCTAGTCACTAAAAGCTTTAATGACACCATTAATGCCTAATGAGTCACCATGTCAAGTCACCAAACTAGAAGCTTCTAGAAGCACGACTCACCCCATCAGTAGAAAAGATAAACCCGTCTTTAACCAAATGTTAAAAGACGGCTGATAGAAAACTGGAAACTGGCAACTTCCAAAAGTGATCCTGAAACGACTTTCAGGATAACCCCGAAACTGTATAAATATACCCGCATTTGTATTACGACCGAATACAAATGCAACTGAGACAAAGATATTATACCTACTCAATATAATACTCGGATCCGGCTTAAACCAAAGCCGACCAGTATCATCTGCCCGAAAACTGACACGTGCGTAAACGCACGTGCATTTTCCGAACCCTGCCATAAAACCATACGGCCTCTACAACGTTTCGCCCGAACTTGGGAAACTGTCTGTGGGGGACTCTAATGACTCTTCAGTACCCTGGCAGTGGGTTTAACCACAAACCGTCAGCGGCACTAGCTATGCATAACGGCTGCCCATGGACTGACCTCAAGGGTGGCCGAGGAGCGAACTCAAGGGAGACCGATGAGCGAACTCCTCCGAAAACCCTACTGAGCCTAACAGTGACAATGTATATACAGTCCGGTCCGTTCGTCAATGAGTATCGCATATCCGCCTAGGGGGCTAGTAACGTCAGACCCCCAATAGCAGTATAAGTCGTGTCGGAGTGAAGCCCAATAACACCCTGAGATACTACTGGAGTACCTACCAGTAAATCTCCTGCCATGGCCATGGACTTTGTGTAATGGCTCTCCTAGACACAGCACAACCTCGCCCCCAATACCGGGAGAGACGAATCCCCTGCCGATCCGCTCACGTGCCTCCATATGGCTCGGGACTGTACCCAAAAGCTACCTGTTTGCACGACTCCTTTGAGCCGTGGTAGGGTAGAAATCAAAGCACAGTGGGAACTCATACGAGACAAATGACGACCTCAGGTCGATGAACTAACCTGTACACATGTCACCAGGGAACTGCTATCTGACGATAGATATAATACTAACTAGCAGATTCCCAGCGAGTCCTGTCCGGTGTACTCATAACCCAATGAGCACCTGTATACATCTTAGGTGATCCTACTGACACCAGTGGCTTGTGAGACCGGCCACCGCCCCTCGTCGGGGTCTCGACTGTACACACTAGTCTACTCCGGAGTATCGATGCCCTGTCTCGAAACTCCCACGACTAGGGACCACAATTAAGGATATGCATATAAACTACCCAACTCTCACGTATATGATCGCCATCATACTGTTGGTAGTAAAGCAAGATCCTAAGGGCTCTATCAAAGTGTAACATGCAATCAGTCACCTGAACATGTACACGACTGATAAAGGCAAACCAGATAGCATACTATCATCTCGAGTAAGACTGTGCTACCGGGATAGGTCCTCCGCAATCATTGCAATCACGTACCTGCGATCCAATAATTGACTATGAGGGCACTATCTCCAACACAATCAACTATGGTGTCAGATGTAGATCGTAAGCGAGTGCAGATCGTCCACAGGGATCGTGCGATTCGTTTGTATGTTTAATTTGTTTGAATAGAAAAGTTAATCGAAAAGAAAAGAAAACATGATTCAAGATTTTATCGATAGATTCAAGTGTCACTATTTTAATCAAGAAAAATGATAAACAATCGAGAATCGAGTTTCGATGATTTTTCCAACCAAATATCAAGAATCTAAATGAGGCTCGTAAGAATCGATCGGATCTATAGATGTGATGTAATCTCAAGATGTCGTATTCTTGTCCTTCGAAGAGTTGATACTAGATCGACGAGAGTTAGGGATTTCTAGTGAAACTAGGGTTTCATCTTTTATCCCTTGTTCTTTCGTCGATATCATTCACATTCTAGCCTCTGGTATCTTCAAGAAATGATCGTAAATCCCTAATTTCGAGCGATAACAGTCAAGAAAGCATCGCAACGAAACTAGGTTGCCGATTCTTGAACTTGCTAGGGTTTACAAAACTCGTAGGACTCAAGAATCATTTTAAGATTTGTTACATCATCCTGCTATTGATCGTCTCGACTCCTCGACGATCGGAGTTTTGCTCAAACATCACAACAGGAACTACAATTACAAATTGAGATCGAATCATGATGGAAGAATTTAAAGAAAACAAGATAAAATAATTTCACCTTTTATTTATATCAACAATTTCATTACAGTCGCTCAAGAACTACAAGTGGAAGAACTCGATTGTTGATTTGGCTTCGCTTGTCTCCGTGAGTCGTGGATCGGCTTGGACCACTTGCTCTGTTGAAGATCGGCTCTGCTCCTAAAATGTTGAAGGACTTCTTGCTTGATTTGGTACTCGGGATCTTGAATTTTTATTGGAATTAGGGTTAGGGTTTCACACAAGTCTTGTCACTAGACTTGTGGAAGAAGACGAAGAAAGAGGTAAAGATTAGAGATTGAAGAAGTAGAGATTGAATGGATCTAGATTCTAGATCATAGATTGCCTAAGTATCTTTAACCCTAGGTCTAGGCTTCTATTTATAGACTTTCCAAACCCTAGGTCTAGATTTTGAAATTACAATTCCTTCCAAAAGTTTGTTGAGGAGCTTCTAGAAATAGTTTGTTAGGAGTTTAGCTTAGGCTTTAAGCTTGGGTTGTTTAAGCTTTAGAAACCCTAGTTTGCTGAACTGGCAGAAGCTTCTGGGGTCTTCTGGAAAATGTAGTGTCTTGAAGAGCTTCTGGTAGTGAGGTAGGAGTTATGCACTGAAATTGAGGTGATGATGTGGCAAGGCCGCCGCGGAACTGCGGCGCAAGCCGGCTCCAGCCGCGGTTCCGCGGCCAAGTGTTGGCTTCATGGCTTTAAACTTTTGGTGTGGACTTGGGCTAACATTTAGGCCTTTTCTGATATGTTGAATTGTATTTTTCCCTTTGGATTGCTACCAGATCTCAAAACTTGGAGTTGGTGTATTTTATCAGCTTCTTTTGATCCTGCAATTTCCTGCACAAATCTTGAAACAAGTGTTGCACAATATAGGGATGATACGATTCCATGAAATGCAGTCAATTTCCTTTATAGTGCCGGTTTTAGAGTCTAACACATGCAATCTGATATTTAACGACTGATTTGCTAATATGTGCTATATGAATGCCGAACACTTCTAGATGAGTGCAAATGATAGGGAAATTGCCGGTTAAAAGATGCAGTATTTTCGACTCATCAAATTCCCCCAAACTTATTTTCGATCGTCTCGAGCGAACTGTTTTTATTAAAAAAGAGAAGGAGAAAATAAAGAAAGAGAAAAACTAACTAGCACACTTTCGTAGGCAACACGACTGCACTGGGCACGTGCAACAAGCCTTTAAACCTCTAGGTGTCCCTAGTAGGAGGAGTGTTGTCTCCTGAGGGTTTTCAGCGGATTGCACCCACAAAATCCAATAATAAAAGGAAGATCTTGAATATTACATTTAAAGACAAGAATTGTAATAGAAAAGCTTCGAAAATTAGGGTTTCCAACTAAGCTAGCTTTTCGGTTGTCATGAGCCCTATCTTAATGGTCTTGAAAAGATGTCGGAAATCACGTCATCCCTCAATAAAAGATCGTCTTATTTTTCACTCCTATCTTTCATCCAAACATCGATCATATAACCCTGCGTGTGTGTAAAGGACATCCCTACACCCGGAGAATTCAATTCAAGCTATCATACTCTTGCCCATCAGCCTCAGTACTTTTTTTAATTAATGAATATTTAGACGAGATTGCTCACACATTTTCATGCAGACGTTAATACTTCTTGAGGTACTAACCGACCGATTACTCATGTGTTTGCTTATTTGGTGTATTTTCCTCGTCTTGCACCACCTCAGGCATAGCAGTGACTCCCAGACCAGTTGGCCTTAGGACACTAGGTGAAAAGGCACCCTCGCTATATTTTTTTTTATTGCCCTTGGTGATAACAAAAACCAGTGTCCATTTTTCTCACCACTTTATATTTTCTTCATTTTTTTTTCCTTCAAACTTTTGGCTTTAAGACAAGAGCATTTCAAGGTATTCTCTACTATCCCAGGCTTTAAGACGTGTGTAAGTGCGAATAGCAGGGTATCAACGTTCAAAATGTTTGGCTTCCAGAATAGAAACTATTTTTCAGACTTATTTTTATGCTCAGATTAGTGACGTCTTCCATCTTACTAACCCTTGGGACAACGGCTCATAACTACTTATTACTAGTTCGTATAAGAAAACATCTAATTTTCTTAGTTTTCTTAAATTTTTCTAATCTCATGGATGTAATTTTTCACTATCTAAACTTTTATTATCTTATTTATGTACAAAAATGTTTAAATGTTAAAATATTTTTATATTTTGAAAATTTTAAATTTTTTATAGATTTTGAAATTTTTTAAATTTTTATAAGTTTTTTAAAGAAATGTTTTGTGCTTATGGAAATGATATGCAAATGATGCAAAAATAAGCACAAACGTCCCCCAAACTTTTTTTCAACAGTGTCCTCACTGTTGCCAACAACTATATCTTCAAAACCTGTAAGTCTGGGAGGAATTATTAGTGGGGGCAAAATATATAAGTGAAGAACTTCCTCCAAACATACTCTTTTCACTCACCTCCATTCAAAAAATGATGCAGTGATATGCAGGACATGGAGATGAGACGGAGGAATTTTAATCAAGATAAACTGTCTCCTGTAAGAAGAGGAGCTCCTCCGTGGGGTCAGTGGAAAATTACGGCTTTAGTCTATGTCCATTCACTTTGAAAAAGTTGCCGTTTTTAACATTTTCTACTTCTACTGCCCCGTGCGGGTATACAGACCGCACAACAAAAGTTCCCTTCTACCGAGATCAGAGCTTACCCGTGTGAAGGTGTAGTCGTGAATCATAAAGAAGGACTTGTTGACCTTGTGAAAATATTTTCCTCAAAATGTTTTTATCGTGAAAAACCTTGGTCCTATTCTTTATGATCACAGCGTTATCATAAGTTTCATCGCAGAGCTCGCTTAGCTCATTAAGTTGCAGCTTCCGAAAGGTGCAAGCTTGGTTTAGATCAAAATTTATTTCCTTAATAGCCCACAATGCTTTATGCTCAATCTCGATGGGTAAGTGACATGCTTTCCCAAATACTATCCTATATGGAGACATCCCTAGGTCGGTTTTAAATGCAGTTCGGAATGCCCAAAGAGCATCAGTCAGTTTGGTCGACCAGTCTTTTCTATTCTTAGCAACAGTCTTCTCCAGGATAAGTTTGATTTGTCTGTTTGAGATTTCAGCCTGCCCGCTTGTTTGGGGATGATAGGGTGTAGAAAGTCGGTGGTTGATTGAGTATTTCCGCATCAAAGTCTCGAAAGACCTGTTGCAGAAATGTGTCCCATTATCGCTAATAATAGCGCGTGGGTGTCCAAATCGCGAAAAGATATTCTCTTTTAAGAACTTAATGACAACTTTCCTGTCATTAGTGCGACATGGAATGGCTTCCACCCACTTTGAGACATAATCAACCGCCAGCAGTATGTACAAATTCCCAAAGGAATTGGGAAAGGGACCCATAAAATCAATGCCCCAAACATCGAATATTTCAACAACCAGAATGGGTTACTGAGGCATTTCATTTCTCTGGGAGATTCTACCCGTGTACTGACATTGTGTACAGGTTTTGCAATAGTCAAATGCGTCCTTGAATAAGGTCGGCCAATAAAATCCACATTGCAAAACCTTTTCCGCCGTCTTTTTAGGACCAAAGTGACCCCCGCAGGCCTGATCATGACTAAAAGAAAGAACACTCTTGAACTCTTCTTTCGGAACACACTGGCGGATGATCTGATCAGGACAATACTTAAACAAGTATGGATCATCCCAGTAAAAGTGTTTCACTTGGGATAGAAAGCGGTATTTGTCCTGTTTTGACCAATCGCTGGGTATAAGTCCCGTGACAAGATAGTTCACAATATCCCTGAACCATGGTTCATTGGATACGCTCAAGAGTTGTTCGTCAGGAAACGAATCATTGATCGGCAGGGAAACATGGGAAGAAGAGATGCGTGAAAGATGGTCGGCTACTACATTTTCACATCCTTTCTTATCTTTGATAACAAGATCAAATTCTTGTAGCAGAAGGATCCAACGTATTAGTCGACATTTTGCATCTTTCTTCGTCAGAAGATGTTTTAAGGCGGAATGGTCAGTATACACAACTATAGGTGAGCCAATTAAGTAAGGCCTGAATTTTTCTAATTCAAATACAACCGCTAAAAGTTCTTTTTCGGTGGTTGTATAATTGATTTGTGCATCATTCAGGGTCTTACTTGCATAGTATATCACGTGTGGCATCTTTTCAATGTGCTGTCTTAAGACTGCACCTACTGCAAAATCAGATGCGTCACACATCAGCTCAAAGGGGTAGTCCCAATTTGGAGACGATAGCACGGGGGCTGAAGTGAGTGAGTGTTTAAGTGAGTCGAAAGCTGTCTCACAGTCCGAGTCAAAATGGAAGGTCGTATCCTTGGCCAGGAGAAGAGTTAAAGGTCTAGCAATTTTGCTAAAGTCCTTAATAAATCTCCTATAAAAGCCTGCATGGCCATGGAAAGAACTAATATCTTTGACGCTTTTGGGATGAGGGAGGTTTTGAATGACATCTATCTTAGCTCTGTCAACCTCAATGCCTTTCTGTGAAATGACATGTCCAAGAACAATTCCTTCTTGGACCATGAAATGGCATTTTTCCCAGTTCAAAGTTAAGTTCTTCTCTTTGCAACGAGTAAGAACAGCGTCTAGATTCGCTAGGCAATCAGAAATAGAGTCTCCAAAAATTAAGAAATCGTCCATAAAGATCTCCAGAAAATTCTCTACCATATCAGAGAATATCCCCATCATACACCGCTAAAAAGTAGTGGGAGCATTGCATAACCCAAAGGGCATGCGACTGTAAGCAAAGGTACCAAAAGGACAAGTAAAAGTGGTTTTATCTTGATCCTTTTTGGAGATGGGGACCTGATTATAGCCTGAGTATCCGTCCATAAAACAATAATACTCTCGTCCCGCTAAGCGTTCCAGCATTTGATCAATGAATGGTAGAGGAAAGTGGTCTTTCCCCGTCGCAGCATTGAGTTTTCTATAATCGATACATACACGCCACCCAGTTTGGGCACGTGTCTGAATCAACTCATTTGCCTCATTGGTTATAACAGTGATACCGGATTTCTTAGGAACGACATGTATAGGACTCACCCATTGGCTATCGGAGATGGGGTATATAATACCATTATCTAGGCATTTGGTGATCTCTTTCATTACCGCTTCCTTCATGACGGGATTCAACCGTCTCTGTGGTTCTCGGGTTGGTATGGCTTCATCCATCACATGTATATGATGTTCAACAATCAAGGGACTAATCCCTTTGATGTCCGCCATACTCCAACCAAACGCCTCTTTGTTAGATCTCAATACCGATAAAAGTGCATTCTCTTGCTCTAATGCTAGAGAAGCGGATATTATAACTGGTAAAGACTCCTTCTCACCTAAATAATCATATTTCAGATGAGAAGGTAAAATTTTTAGATCTAATTCAGGCGGAGAAATGATAGAAGGAGGGATCATTGAGTGATTTTTGGATTTACAAAGAAGGTCAGAGCCTGTGACAGATACAGACTCGGGTGGAGAAAAGTCAGGAGTGCAGGACTCAAGTGTAGGTAAAGTTTCCTCACTAAGATCATGTGTAAAGTCAAACAGAGATGTGGTAATGTCGTCGAGATCAGTAAAGCAAAGTTCCTCAGCTCCACAACTATCGGTAGCGATCTCGTGGACAGAGCACACATCTAAAATATGAGCAGAGGGTTCTGATGGCTGACTTCCAACCTTGTAGATGTTTAGTTCAATGGTCATATTTCCAAATGATAAGTTCATTGAGCCATTTCTACAGTTTATAACAGCGTTGGAAGTAGCAAGGAAAGGACGACCCAGAATCACCGGAATTTGGCCCCGGGGGTTTGCTACAGGCTGTGTGTCGAGCAAAATGAAGTCTACATGGAAAACAAATTCCCCGACCTTTATCAACACATCCTCTAGTTCACCCCTTGGTTTGGTGATTGAACGGTCTGCCATTTGGAGAGTGTAGTGAGCAGGTTTCAGCTCTCCAATCCCTAGTTGCTCATATACAGAATATGGAAGTAGGTTAACACTTGCGCCAAGGTTTAAAAGAGCACGATTTATGTTTTTACCCCCAATAGAAATCGATATTGTAGGACATCCTGGGTCCTTTCGTTTCTTTGGTAGCTGGGGAATAAAAGCAGTGCTAATATTATTAGACATGAAGACCTTCTTTGGCACTTGAGTCTTCCTCTTCCTAGTGCACAAGTCCTTAAGAATTTTCGCATAAGCGGGGACTTGTTGAATCACATCTAGGAGAGGGATGTTGATGTTAACCTGTTTGAACATTTCCATAATTTTCTCCATATGAGGACTCGTTCTATTACCCCTTAACCGATTCGGGTAAGGAGCTTTCGCAATAAGCGCCGGGTCCATCATAGAAGAAGGAAGAGGGGGTAGACGAGATCCCAAAAGAGGTGTGGGGACCGTCTGAGGAGAACTATAAGGGTTGGGTTGAGGTGTTGAGCCTAATGGGAAATGGAGAATAGTCTTGCGAGAAGGTGGTGGGGTAGAAGAACAAGGATCAGAAGTAGAAGTGTGTGTGTGAGGAAAGGTCTCAGCTGGGGTGTTATTGATAGGATTTTCAATATCATCAATTCCTTCCCCGACATGATTGTTCAGCACTCTTCCCGATCTCAACGTTGTGACGGCATTTACATTGTAATGCCCATGATTTTGTAGGGGTTGAGAGGGAAGTTTCCCTTTTTCTCTCGCATTCATCTCGGCTTTAAGTCGTGAGATTTCAGCTTCCATCGATCTGATACTCTCAGCTTGGGACGCTGAGTTTTTCTTTATCTCACTGACGGAAGATCTAATCTCAGTCGAAACCTCTATGAAATTTGATAAAAGTGATTTCATGGTTTGAGTGAATTGAGAGAATTCGTCAGAACAGGACAACTGCATAGGATTAGACTGTGCAGGAGTGTTGACCTGGTTTGGAAATTTTGTGACTGGTAGGGGTGCTGAGTGAGTTGAAGTGCTTGCTGTTGTGGTGGAAGAGCCCTTTGGAAATTATTTTGGCTTGGAACCGTCTTTTGAGATTGTTGTTGGTTCCAAGCAAAATTCGGGTGATTCCTCCAACCCTGATTGTACGTGGAAGAATATGGATCATTTCTAGGTCGTTAAAATGCGGCATTAGTATGCTCGTGACCTTGAAACGCAGAGTTTAATGGACATTCTTCCGTTAAGTGAGACGGATCAGAACAGCAGCCACATACAGTTTTGGGGAGCGACATTGGGTTTAGGGAGGCTGCAGAAAATTTGTATTCCATAGCGTCGAGCTTCTTTTGCATTGCTGCCATCTCAGCTCGAACACCTATGGACATATCTATTTGGTGTACGCCACCCCTATTCAATGGTTGGGTTCCACTCTCCCACTGTAGTGATTTTTCAGCGAACTCTTCTAAAAATTTCCATGCTTCCCCATCATCCTTAGTCATAAAAGTACCTTGACACATGTTTTCAAGGTTCTGTTTAGTGTTTGGGTTAATGCCCTCATATATGATTCGGCAAAGATCCCATCTCGGGATGCCGTGATGAGGACACTGAACCAATAGATCCTTGAAACGTTCAAAGCATTTAGAGAATGGTTCAGTAGGGAGCTGGGTAAAATGGCTACGGATTCGAGCTGTCTTTTGTATTGGGTAAAATTTCTTAAGGAATGCCGCAACAAATTCTTCCCAATTCGTAATAGAGTGTGCGGTAGTGTTATATAGCCACTTCTTGGCTATATCGCACAAAGTAAATGGAAGAAGTCGTAGACACATAGCATCCACTGAAAGTTATGACGTACCCATCATTGCGCATACGTTTTCAAATTTGGTGATGAAAACGTAAGCATCCTCAGTCTCGAGTCCGTGGAATTTGGGTAAAAGGTTGATGTATTGGGGTTTAATTTCAAAATTATCCCCATTGGCTGGTGGTGTGGATAAGCAGGTCGAAAGAGGACCTCGAATAGGGTAGCACCTCTCTTGGAGAGAGATGCGGTGTAGATTCTGCGCACCAACGGACGGCGGCAGATTAGGGTTAAAGAAGTTCGATGGGGGTGGATCCATCGATGTGGGTGTGGGTGTGGGTAAAGAAGAAGTAAATGGAGAAATATCGACTTCAGAGTCGATAAAGGGTACGCGGACTAAACGGGCACTAGAATCCCGTGTCCAGCCTATCTTGTACTAAAAAGGGTTAGCACAAGTGGCAGCGTTGACTTATAATTAATGGTAATGAATGAATGAATGCGGTGTTTGTTTTGAAAATAGGGACGGATTTTTGAAAAAATGATGCAACACAACAAATGCAGCAACAAAACCCTAGAATCTAGTGGTTACCTAGGTCCGGCTCTAGACCGCTCCTAACTGCCAGAAGACAAGACGCGGGATAAAATCCTCCACTGCCTCTTTGTTTCTCCTGTGGCCAGGTAAGTGGGAGGTTCTCCACTACGTAAGTAGTGGGCCTAATTAAGTAACCACTAGCTTTCGACACACTTGCCTAGACACCACAAGAGAAACGCGGATAAGCAATGAATTATCCACGGCCTTCTTCTGTCCTAAGTGAGCGCGACGGTCCTAAGAGTCATCTCTAGATCTTTTTTAGTTAATTGGGGTAGATGCGGATGCAAGTTTTGCGATTTTCGGGGCTTAGGAAGGGTAATGAACTCCCCACCTAATCTGGATTTGTTCTTTTCCCCTTAATGTCCGTATTAATTATGCAAACAACCACAAGAATCAAAACAAGCACAATTTAATTTTGCTATTTTGCGCGCTACGATTATTTGCAAAGAAGCCTGCACAAACTATTAATTGGAGCAGATTTTAGAAGAAGATAAGAAAGTAAGAACTCACTGTGGAATTTTTGTGCAGAGAGGGCTTCACCAAGCCGCGGAACCGCCGCTATTGCTGGCTCCCACCGCGCTTTCGCGGCCGTTGGTACTGTTCACTGTACCAAATTTCAACAGCAGCTTGCTGTTGATTCCTCCAGCTCTCTGGA
Source organism: Agapanthus africanus (assembly GCA_030015575.1). Classification (NCBI taxonomy): domain Eukaryota; kingdom Viridiplantae; phylum Streptophyta; class Magnoliopsida; order Asparagales; family Amaryllidaceae; genus Agapanthus; species Agapanthus africanus. The sequence goes on along the minus strand of JASDDO010000010.1, from coordinate 197,195,492 downwards.
ATTCTCCAAAAAAAATTCCAATTTCACAGCGAGCTCCAGATCTCCTTGCAATAAACCACAACAAATTGTTTAGATTTTTGCGCAAATTTTGATCTCAAAATAACAATGGAATAAATCTTTCAATTCAAATTTCAATATAAAACGAATTAGCGCGCGATCCCCGGCAGCAGCGCCATTTGATTGAAACGAAATTCTTGTTTGTGTAATTCGAATAAAACGAATAAGTTTCTTTGTGTCGGTATTTAGGAAATGAATAAAATTTACAATCAAAGAATTATTTTGACCGCAATTAACTATGGTGTCAGATGTAGATCGTAAGCGAGTGCGGATCGTCTACAGGGATTGTGCGATTCGTTTGTATGTTTGATTTGTTTGAATTGAAAAGTTAATCGAAAAGAAAAGAAAACATGATTCAAGATTTTATCGATAGATTCAAGTGTCACTATTCTAATCAAGAAAAATGATAAACAATCGAGAATCGAGTTTCGATGATTTTTCCAACCAAATATCAAGAATCTAAATGAGGCTCGTAGGAATCGATCGGATATATAGATGTGATGTAATCTCAAGATGTCGTATTCTTGTCCTTCGAAGAGTTGATACTAGATTGATGATGATCGACGAGAATTAGGGATTTCTAGTGAAACTAGGGTTTCATCTTTTATCCCTTGTTCTTTCGTCGATATCATTCACATTCTAGCCTCTAGTAACTTCAAGAAACGATCGTAAATCCCTAATTTCGAGCGATAACAGTCAAGAAAGCATCGCAACGAAACTAGGTCGTCGATTCTTGAACTTGCTAGGGTTTACAAAACTCGTAGGACTCAAGAATCGTTTTAAGATTTGTTACATTATCATTCTATTGATCGTCTCGACTCCTCGACGAGCGGAGTTTTACTCAAATATCACAACAAGAACTACAATTGCAAATTGAGATCGAATCATGATTCAAGAATTTAAAAAAAACAAGATAAAAGAATTTCAACTTTTATTTATATCAACAATTTCATTACAGTCGCTCAAGAACTACAAGAGGAAGAACTCGATTGTTGATTTGGCTTCGCTTGTCTCCGTGAGTCGTGGATTGGCTTGGACCACTTGCTCTGTTGAAGATCGGCTCCGCTCCTAAAAGGTTGAAGGGCTTCTTGCTTGATTTGGTACTCGGGATCTTGAATTTTGATTGGAATTAGGGTTAGGGTTTCACACAAGTCTTGTCACTAGACTTGTGGAAGAAGATGAAGAAAGAGGTAAAGATTAGAGATTGAAGAAGTAGAGATTGAATGGATCTAGATTCTAGATCATAGATTGCCTAAGTATCTTTAACCCTAGGTCTAGGCTTCTATTTATAGACTTCCCAAACCGTAGGTCTAGGTTTTGAAATTACAATTCCCTCCAAAAGTTTGTTGAGGAGCTTCTAGAAATAGTTTGTTAGGAGTTTAGCTTAGGCTTTAAGCTAGGGTTGTTTATGCTTTAGAAACCCTAGTTTGCTGAACTGGCAGAAGCTTCTGGGATCTTCTGGAAAATGTAGTGTCATGAAGAGCTTCTGGAAGTGAGGTAGGAGTTATGCACTGAAATTGAGGTGATGATGTGGCAAGGCCGCCGCGGAACCGCGGCGCAAGCCGGCTACGGCCGCGGTTCCGCAGCCAAGTGTTGGCTTCATGGCTTTAAACTTCTGGTGTGGTCTTGGGCTAACATGTAGGCCTTTTTCTGATATGTTGAATTGTATTTTTCCCTTTTGATTGCTACCAGATCTCAAAACTTGGAGTTGGTGTATTTTATCAGCTTCTTTTGATCCTGCAATTTCCTGCACAAATCTTGAAACAAGTGTTGCACAATATAGGGATGATACGATGCCATGAAATGCAGTCAATTTCCTTTATAGTGCCGGTTTTAGAGTCTAACACATGCAATCTGATATTTAACGACTGATTTGCTAATATGTGCTATATGAATGCCGAACACTTCTAGATGAGTGCAAATGATAGGGAAATTGACGGTTAAAAGATGCAGTATTTTCGACTGATCAGTAGTCAAAGAGTTTGACTTCATCAAGAACGTAGATGAACCTTGTATTTACAAGAAGGTTGCAGTGAGTAAGGTTGTCTTCCTCGTATTGTACGTAGATGACATACTCTTGATAGGAAATGATGTTCCTATGCTGCACTCAGTCAAGTTCTTCTTATCACATAGATTCTCAATGAAAGATCTAGGTGATGCCTCCTACATTTTGGGAATTAAGATCTATAGAGATAGATCTAAAAGGATACTGGGATTGTCCCAATCCAGGTATATTGACACCATACTAAAGAGGTTTTGTGTGGAAGAATCCAAGCGTGGGAACCAACCCATGATCTCTGGACTCACTCTCTCCAAAGAGATGTCTCCCAAGACTGATTTGGAGAGAGCTCGCATGCAAGGGATGTTGGGTCCCGGCAGAGCCCCGGCCGTCGAAACGCGGAACAAAAATTTTCAAAACCGGCGCTACCGCTACTCGATTAACGGATCGACCTTAAACCCTAAACTAGCAAACTAAACTAAGATTTAGAATTGTTATACCGAGTTGATTCAAGTCCTTCGGTCTTCATTCCAAGCTCCTAGCGGCACTTTGACGAAGTTTGGTTGCCGGTCTTCCTCCATCTCCGATGATCCACCCGAGGGAAACGGCGCAAGCTCTAGCTCGACGAACGAGGCAACCGACGCTCCAAAGTTGCTAACGATGGAGAGTCGAGGTGTAGTAATGTGTCTCTATGATTTTCTCTCAACCAAGTGCTCCATGAGAGCATCTATAGAAGATGAGTGGAGGTGATGAAGACTTGGCATGAGCTAAAAATGGCTAAGGCCTTTTATGAACTTGAGAGAGAGAGAGAGAGTGAGCTAGCATGTAAAAAAAACCTCAACCAAATGAAATGAGCCCTCCCCCAATATCTTGGCCGGCCTCCCTTTCTCCCACTCTCCAAAAAAATATCATTTTCCATTAATCAAATTACAATAAACAAATGAAACCATACCTTTTCTCCATGCCCAAAACACTATACAAGTGCCACCTCACACCCTTCACCGCATTATTAAACAAAATGAATTTCCATAATTGGAAAATCAAATAATGAGGTGGCGAAGCTTCTAGAAGCTATTCCGTATAAAATACGAAATGCTTTCCGGTAAATGTATCGAAATACATATACGCGTATTCGTACAAAAATACGAATAGCCAAGAGAGAAAATAAATAGCGAACAATAATACTAGAATACACATATATAAATACATATATAAATTATCAAATCAAAACCTGATTTAATAATCTGGCTTAATCCTAAGCCGCTAGTATTATCAACCGTCCGATTAAAGTCTGCGCATCAAGCACATATTTAATCGGACACCTGTATGTACCAACATACAACATGTACAACATATCGCCTGAACCGTGAAAACCCTCTGTGTGGGACTCTAAAGACTCGTTAATACGCTGGCAGTAGGTTTAACCACATGCACGTCAGCGGCACTAGCAGTACGTAACGGCTACCCAGGTATTGAGCGAAAGGGAGGCCGACAAGCAAACTCATGCAGAACCCCTACTGAGACTGACAGTGACAATATCCGTACAGTCTGGTCTGTTCGTCTAAGAGCATCGCATATCGAGTTTAGGGGGTGGATAAAGTCAGACCCCTAACAACGCGATATTTAGTGTCGGCATGTAACCCATCACCTCCTGAGAAACTATCGATCCTGGATCGGTAATCCTCGTCTACCATAACCATGGATTTATGGTGATGGCCGCCCGTACACAATGCGACATCAACCCCCAATACCGGGAGAGATGAATCCCCGACGATCCGATCACTGCCTCCATGTGGCTTGGGACTGTACCCAACTAAAACCTGTTTGCACGACTCCTTTGAGCCGTGGTTGGGTAGTAATCAAAGCACAGTGGGAACTCACACGAGACAATTGACGATCTCAGGTCGGCAGACTAACCTGCACACATGTCACCTGGGAACTACTATGTGACAATAGGTATAATACCAACTAGCAGGTTCCCGACGAGTCCGTCCAGTGTACTCATAACCCAATGAGCACCTGCATACTATCTTAGGTGAACAAACTAACACTAATGGCTTGTGAGACCTGGCCACCGCCCCTCGTCGGGGTCTCAATCAGTATACACTAGCCAACACTGGAGTATCGATGCCCGGTCTCGATACTCCTACGACTATGGACATTTAAGGATGTGCTTATAGACCCCAGCTCCCACATATGTGATCGCCATCACAATGCTGGCAGTCAAGCAAGAATCCTATGGGCTCTATCAACATGTATATGATGATAAAGACAAACCAGATAGCATACTATCATCTTGAGTAAGACTGTTTTATCGGTATAGGTCCTCACTCAATCATCATAATCACAAGTCGGCGACTATGATAATTGCCTTGAGGGCACTATAACCAACAAGGGATACCCTATGCTTCGGCAGTAGGCTCTATCATGTACGCGATGCTATGTACCAGACCCGATGTAGCATACTCACTAAGTGTAGTGAGTAGGTATCAAGCAGATCCAGGAGAGAATCACTGGACAGCTGTGAAGAACATTCTCAAGTACTTGAGAAGGACTAAAGAGATGTCCTTGGTGTATGGTAACGGAGAACTCCAAGTGGAGTCCTTTAACGATTCGAGCTTCCAAAGTGATAAGGACGACTCTAAGTCGCACTCAGGATTTGTCTTTACCCTAAATGGAGGGGCAGTTTGTTGGAAGAGTTCCAAGCAAGAAACCGTGGTAGACTCGACGATGGAAGCTGCATACATCGCTGCCAACGATGCTGCCAAAGAGGCTGTCTGGATGAAGAAGTTCCTCACTGAACTTGGTGTGGTTCCGTCCATTGAGCATCTAATACCTTTGTATTGTGATAACAGTGGAGCTGTGGCTTTGGCGAAGAAACCCAGGTCTCATCAGAAATCCAGACATATTCTGAGGCGGTATCAACTGATCCGGGAGATAGTTGATCGCCGCGAAATTGAGGTCAGAAGAGTTGACACGAAGGACAACATTGCGGATCCACTCACGAAGGCCATTCCCCAAATACAATTTGAGAGACTTTTCGGGATGTTAGGTATGAGATACTACAACAGCTGGCCTTAGTGTAAGTGGGAGATTGTTAGTTATATATATGCCCTAGAGGCCATTGTTGTACATATGATGAATATTATAGTGGATGCTTGGATATATATAGAGTGGACTTTCTTGCTCGACATGATAGTATGCTATTTGGTTTCACTTTGTCTTAACATGTTGACTTGTATTGGTTTACTGTCTTACTCGCACATGTTGATAAAGCCCTTAGGATATGTACTCGACTACTAGGACTATGATGCAGATCATACTAGTGGGGCCAAGGTAGTCAACGAGTACATCCTATAACAGTTCCTAGTCGAGGGTGTATCGAGACAGGGCATCGATACACCAGAGTAGACTAGCGTATACGCATCTTGACCCATATGATGAGCGATGGATGATCCCATCTCCATCAGTGTTTGACATCAAAGATGGTGTACGGGTGCTCAGTGGAGACTGGGTATACTGAACGGACACGCCGAGAACTCCTGGATGGTATTATACCTATCGTCAGATAGCAGTTCTCCGGTGACACTGGTTCAGGTTAGTCTGTAGACCCGAGATCGTCATAGAGTCTTGTGTGATTCCCATTGTGCTTTGATTTCCACCTTACCACGTCCAAGATGGCGTGAAAAACGGTGGCTTTTGGGTACAGTCCCGAATCACATGGAGGCAATGAGCGATAGGAGGGGTTTCGTCTCTCCCGGTATAGGGAGTTGATGTTGTGCTGTGTTCCATTGGCTATAACTGGAAGTCCCTGGCCAGGGCTGATCTGGAGTGCTACTGGTAAGAGTTATCAGTAGTTTCTCGACCTGTTATGAGCCTCACATCGACACGACTTATCGGTTACTGGGGTCTGACATTTACCACCCCTAGACTTGATATGCGACATATCAGATGAAGAGATCGGACTGTACGGTAGAGTTACTGATTGGATTCACAGGAGAATGTACAGACTTGCTTGTTGATCTTCTGATCGCTCAATACCTCGGCGGCTGTTACGTTTAGCTTACCGCTTGCAACTTGTGGGTGTTTGTTATGATCATCACCCACTGCCGGCGTATTGACGATTCTTTAGAGTCTTACACAGAGGTTTCCTGGCTCAGACAAAATGGAGTAGGAGCACATATGTGATATGTGCGGGACCGAGAATAATACGATATGAGATACCGTATTCTATTCTCGCGATATGTAATATCGGCCGGGTATATGTGATATAGCCGGGTCATCTGATCAAGTGTTGATTCGATGAATTGGTACATGTTATATTAGTCGGTTATATGTATTATAGCCGGATTATCGGATCAAGGTTGATGCGATAATTTTATCTATAATTATATATGTGATATATTACATTACGTTAATTAATATAAGCGCTCTTTATTAATTCATTTTCTCACCGGATAATACATTAATATATATGCGATATATGTTAATTGTATTATTTTCTTTTGTTACAAAATATATTGTATATGTGATATATAATATTGTAACATGTTAGGGTTACAAATGCAACATGCTTTGTTGAGTTTAAACATGGTTAGGGTTTGGATTAGGGTTAGCTTTTGGGTTAGCTTTTCATGAAGCTTCATGAAGCTTTCCTTTTGTCTTTAGCTTGGATATTTTGTATAGATTTTTGTTAACCCAATCCAATCCATTAACTCTAGTTTATTCTCTACAAGCGTTAACTCCTTCATTCTTTACCCATGGTTAGACTTGTAACCACAACTATAATTCATTATTCATCACAAAAGGAATTAGTTTCATATTCTTCTTCTTCTTCTTCCTGGAGCTCTTGAAAAAGCTTCCCTAGCTTTTTGATTTGTGATGATATTGAGTGAGAAATTGAAAACAAAAGAGAGCAAAATTTCTACTTCATCATTCTCATCTATTCTAGCCACTTAGATTAGGGTGTTCACTTCTCTAATAAGTTGTTTAGTGAAGTGTAAGCTTGGGTTAGAGATTCTTTAAGATAGATCATCTTAGATCATGAAGACTTCAAGCAAGGTGTCTCATTTACCTGATGGAGCCACTCGAGAGTCGGAGTTCATGTTGATCGCAGCGAAGGGACCTCAACACAGAGCTTATGAAGCGAAGGAACGGAATACAAAGGTTGTAATCTCTATCTCTTTTACTTATTTGTATGTGATACAAACTTGTTACCCTTGAAAATTCTAGCATGATTCTTTGTTTGTTAGCTTTGCACCTTTTCCCGCCAAAAATTTCAGCGCAAAAGAGTCCAAGGTATCAAATGGAAGCGATACACTTAAGGAAATGCGAACCAGTATCTTCCGGCCTATATTTTGATAAACTTCCGAAGGAGGAACTGCTAAATTCTGATGGAATCGAAAGCGTATCGAAAAATCCTTCGATATGATATATTATGGGCTTAATAATTCATCCGGGATCAAAAGTTATGAGCAAATATGTTGTGCACTGTTCCCTGATTAAAAATCAGGAATTACCTCAATGAGGTATCGCGTGCTCACACGTGATCAATGGTCGGTGTTGACACGTGATAGTTAAAACAAAAATAAAAACAAAAGGCTGAAGAAGGACCCAATTGGGGTCACGTGCTCACACGTGACCAATGGTCACGTGTTGACACGTGATAGTTAAAACAAAAATAAAAACAAATGGCGGAAGGAAATGGCTCAATGAGGTGTCACGTGCTCACACGTGACCAATGGTCACGTGTTGACACGTGATGGTTAAAATTGAACCGTAAGTAAATGCTGAGAAAATGACTCAATTGGGGGTCACGTGCTCACACATGATCAAGGGTCACGTGCCAGCACGTGACAGGCTTTGAAAGCCTTACAGATTAATAGAATTAAAATTCTAAAATTTTCTAAATCTTTCCAAATGGAAAAGGATTATGGGGACCGTTGGATTAAAAATCCGAGTGTGATTAAAAATCACCAATTTATGAAAAAATCCTAGACAAGGAAAGATTTTCCCTAAATCTCACCGGAAATAACAAACAGAATATTTTTGGATTTAAAATCCAACGTTGAATAAAATTCATTGTGTGATCTAAAGGATCATATTAATTATGAAATCAATTAAAATCTTTCAATGAAAGATTCACAAAACAAATTGATTCTTTTCCTTCTCCTATAAATAGGAGCCAAGAAAAGAAGAGGGGGGACCTTTTTGGAGAGAAGAACAGAGAAAGTAGAATTGAATTCTCAAGAAAGAAGAAAAGAGAGGAGAATTTAATTTTTAACAAAGAAAACCCTAGGTGAGAAAAGAAAGAGAATCAAAACTTTAAAAAGAGAATTTAATTCTCAATCCAAGAGTTTAACTCTTATACAAAAAAGAACTTAGTTCTTCTTCTGGTTGAAGATCTGCACAGAGCACATCTCCCCATAAGTTGAGAATTTAATTCTCATCGGGTAGAGATCCTGCCATGCAGATCCTAAACTTAGAAGGGGAATTGAGTTTTGAGAATTTAATTCTCCTAAAACAAAACTAGGGTTTAACCCTCTATGAGAATTTAATTCTCCCAAACTCACAGGAATTTAATTCCTCCTAAAATGAAACTAGAGTTTAACCCTAATCAAGAATTTAATTCTTTTACATATCTGGGAATTTAATTCCTTTAAAAAGAAATTAGGGTTTTACCCTAAATAAGAATTTAATTCTTTCATAATAGGAATTTAATTCCTCCAAAATCATGATTAGGGTTTAACCCTACAGAGAATTTAATTCTTACAGAAATAAAGAGACTTGAAAGATCTCCATGCACGTAAAGAACTTGATCACGTGGTAACATGTGACCCCCATTCTCAATGAGCAGAGAAGAAAAAACAGAACTTGATCACGTGGTAACACGTGACCCTTCCCCTCAATGATCAAAAGAGAACGAACAAGAATTAAGGTCACGTGTCCCCACGTGACCCCTGATGAGATCCCCGAAAATAAGAAGGAATTAACTTTGAGGCAATGCCTCACGTGCTCCCACATGAGTCCTATAACGCAGAAAGAAAAAGAAAAGGAAATGAAGGCTTTGCGCGCTCTCACGTGTTAACACGTGACCCCTTGGCAAACGCTTTAACAGTCAGCGCATAAATCCCTATCACGTGTCAACACATGATGCTCAAAAGATGAAAAAGTGTTTAACACTTAATTGCAGAACGAAGAAAAGGGATCTGGTCCCCCCTTTGGGCGCTCTCACGTGTAAACACGTGACCCCTCTGTCTTTAGTGTTTAACACTAATTTGGGGATTATATTTCAAGTGTTTAACACTAAATTAATGATTATATTTCCAGTGTTTAACACTGATTGTCTTTTAGTGTTTAACTCTAATTTGAGAGTTCTATCTCCAGTGTTTAACACTGTTGTTCTCTAAGTGTTTAACACTATTTTTAGCCAAATTGGCTAATTTTCCAGAGGCAAAAGTCCCTCCTCTAAATGAATCTCAAAATTGAGGAAATTAAAGACAAAGTGTTGTCAGAGCCCCCAAACCTCTGTGTAACACTGCTGAATGACGAGGGGCTGAACCCAGACAAATGTCTAATGGCCCAAAGGGCCAATATTTCAAACATAATTGGACTTAGCCCAAACTGGCCATAATTCCTCAAATCATCTTGAACTGAGCACATCCGCTCTTTCAACCAACTCATTGGTTCAAGGGTACATCTATGCACTCCTCTGATATTTGTCGTTGTAATACTTCAACGTCTTCAGAGAGGTGATGGGTCCCGACAGCCATACATTTTATGGACCACTATGTCCTTAAACCAAAACCCCAAACCCAAATCTAAGAAGATACGGATTTGTACTAATCCACGTCCTACGGCGACAATATAACTTAGTCTCCTTATACAATCCACGGGCAACCAAACACAAAACAAACACCCACGACACGAAGTGACCAGCTGGAGAAGGAGAAAGTTGTTACCGCGATGCGGTAGCGTAATTAACTGCAGGGGCTTGCGCCTGCAGGGAAGAGCGTCCCCACAATCAAAAACCCCTCGAACGAGGGGGAATCTGATGAAGTCTGCTACATCGGCCGCATCCATTTAAACCTCCGATACACGGTGCCATAAATCAACTTGGCATCTTTGGAGAGGTGGACGGATAGCACCAATTAGCATCTGCCCTGAATTTCAGGCAAGACGGTCTGTCTTGCGCGCCTTTCGGAAGGGAACAACACATCTCTAATTTTTAAATTGGCATGAGTGATGCTATCAAACCCTAGACTAGGTGCAAGGGTAACACAACAAATACAATATCCAGTCATAAAACCAAGAAATCCAAATACCGGAAAACATAGCCAAAACCCTAACTAGGGTCGCTATACATAAAAACTGCCACGCCAAAAACCCAATCGTACCAATACTCATTCAAAACACAATAATTATCGTAGATAATAATATATACGTCATCTCTACGAAAATTAAAACCCACGTTTAATTTTACCGAAAAGCTAGTAAGCATCTTAAAACCATTTTAGCACAACGCTAGATGTTTAAACATTTCAAGTGATCACAATCATCACAATGTGGCTTAATTGAGTCACCCAAAGCCTTACTACAATTTTAATCTCACCCAAATAGGATTTAGAAAAACTTAATTTTCTAATAGACTCAATTAGACAAATTAGGAATTTAACAAATATCATTCTCACAATTTGATTAAGCTTTCCCATGTCTACATTTATCACTTAACCAAATCAAAAAATAAAAACCCTAACTTGATTTTCATAACCTTTTCATGAAAAATTCTAAACATGCAATTAAAGCTATATTAACACCTAATAAGAAAGCTTTAAAGAATTTAAAAAACAAATTAATGATTAGGGTTAGAGTTTATACCTCACAAACTATATCTCAAATTAGCAACAAACTCCAAATTTTAGCATCCAAAAAGATCACTTTCATGAAGATATAAGCTAGTTTAGGCTTAAGAAATAATGGGTAATGATTTATATTTGAGTTTGTGGGATTATTTGAGGATTTTTGGTGATTTATTTGAGCTTGAGGAAGATGAAATTGAGCAAGAGAAAAGAGTGGGCAGAACATGAGGGGGGCTCGATGATATTTCCAACCAAATGTCAAGAATCTAAATGAGGCTCGTAGGAATCGATCGGATCTATAGATGTGATGTAATCTCAATATATAGTATTCTTGTCCTTCGAAGAATTGATACTAGATCGATGATGATCGATGAGAGTTAGGTTTTTTTCGTGAAACTAGGGTTTCATCATTTATCCCTTGTTCTTTCGTCGATATCATTCACATTCTAGCCTCTAGCAATTTGAAGAAACGATCGTAACTCCCCAATTTCGAGCGATAACATGCAAGAAAGCATCGCAACGAAACTAGGTCGTCGATTCTTGAACTTGCTCGGGTTTACAAGACTCGTAGGAATCAAGAATCGTTTTAAGATACGTTACATCATCATTCTATTGATCGTCTCGACTCCTCGACGAGCGGAGTATTACTCAAACATCACAACAAGAACTACAATTATAAATTGAGATCGAATCATGATGCAAGAATTTAAGGAAAACAAGATAAAAGAATTTCACCTTTATTTATCGACAATTTTCGTTACAACTCTCTTCAATTTACAACAGGAAAGAACTAGATCGTCGATTCTGGCTTCGCTTTTCTCCGTGAGTCGCGGATTGGCTTGGACCACTTGCTCTGTTGAAGATCGACTCCACTCCTAAAGGTTGAAGGGCTTCTTGCTTGTTTGGGTACTCGGGATCTTGGCTTTTGATTGGAATTAGGGTTAGGGTTTCACACAAGTCTTGTCACTAGACTTGTGGAAGAAGAAGGAGGTAAAGAGATAGAATGGATTTAGATTCTAGATGATAGAATGCATAATGGGATCCCCTCAACCCTAGGTCTAGGTTTGAAATTACAATTCTCTCTAAAAGTTTGTTGAGGAGTTTCTAGAAAGAGTTTGTTAGGAGCTAGCTTAGGCTTTAAGCTAGGATTAATTAATCTTAGAAACCCTAGTTTGCTGATCTGGCAGAAGCTTCTGGGGTCTTCTGGAATTTGATGTGGCTTGAAGAGCTTCTGGAAGTGAGGTGGGAATTATGAAGCTGAAATGAGGTGATGATGTGGCAAGGCCGCCGCGGAACCGCGGCACAAGGCGGCTCCGGCCACGGTTCCGCGGCCTTTTGTGGGCCTTGAGGCTTGGGATCTCTTCAGTGGTCTTGGGCTGACAATTGGAATGTTCTCTGATATGTTGATTTTTATATTGCCTTCTGAATTGCTACCAGATTTTAAATAATTTAGTTGACGTAATGTTTGATCTGCACCATGTATATTTTTGCCTTTCTTCTGGATTTTTCCTGCACAGATCTCGAAACAAGTGTTGCGCAATATAGGGATGTTGCGATGCCATGAAATGCAGTCAATTTCCTTTATAGTGCCGGTTTTAGAATCTAACACATGCAATCTGATATTTAACGACTGATTTGCTAATATGTGAAATATGAATACCGTACACTTCTAAATGAATGCAAATGATAGGGAAGCTGCCGGTTAAAAAATGCAGTATTTTCGACTGATCAAGACCTTCCAGCCGAAAACTCACGAACTCAACCCATTTCGCATCTGCGCATCTGGGGGAACGGCATATCCGATCCATCCTATCAATGAAAGACTGTGGGTCCTCGGCTGTATCAGTGCCTGTGAAGACTGGAGGCTTCAGCCTCATGAAATCTGATAGCGATACTGTAATCACCTCCATGGCTGCAGGGGCAACTGGTTGTGCGGTAGGTACCATCGCGGTCTCTGTAACGGTTGGAGCTACCTCTGGTCGCTGCGCTCGAAGCGTTTCAACTAGCGATCCTTGTTGGAGATAGTGCCCTCAGAGTCAATTATTAGGTCACAGGTACGTGATTGCAATGATTGATGGAGGACCTATCCCGGTAGGACAGTCTTACTCGAGATGATAGTATGCTATCTGGTTTACCTTTATCATCGTGTACTGTTTTAGGTGACCTGACACGTCGCTATTACACGTTGATAGAGCCCCTAGGATTCTTGCTTGACCACCAGCAGTATGAGGGCGATCATATAAGTGGGAGCTGGGGTCTATAAGCATATCCTGAAATGGTCCCTAGTCGTGTGAGTTTTGAGACAGGGCATCGATACTCCATAGTAGACTAGTGTATACAGTCGAGACCCCGACGAGGGGCGGTGGCCGGTCTCACAAGCCACTGGTGTCAGTTGGATCACCTAAGATGTATACAGGTGCTCATTGGGTTATGAGTACACCGGACAGGACTCGCCGGGAACATGCCAGTTGGTCATATACCAGACGTCAGATGGCAGTTCCCTGGTGACATGTGTGCAGGTTAGTTCATCGACCTGGGGATCGTCATTTGTCTTGTGTGAGTTCCCACTGTACTTTGATTACTACCCTACCAGGCTCAAAGGAGTCGTGCAAACAGGTTTTAGTTGGGTACAGTCCAGAGCCACATGGAGGCAGTGAGCGTATCTTCAGGGGTTCGTCTCTCCCGGTATTGGGGGTGAGGTCGTGCTGTGTCTAGGAGAGCCATTATACGAAGCCCTTGGCCGAGGAAAGGAGATTTACTGGTAGGTATTCCAGTAGTATCTCAGGGTGTTCTGGGCTACACTCCGACACGACTTGTACCACTTTTGGGGGTCTGACTTTTACCAACCCCCTAGGCCCGCCATGAGATGCTCATAGACGAACGGACCGGACTGTACGGATATTGTCACTGACAGGCTCAGTAGGGTTGTCGGGCTGAGTTCGCTCACAGACGTCCCTTTTACTCAGTACCTGGTCAAGAATTCAGTCCAAAACGAGGGCCTTCTCCCGTTACGTATTGGCTTATACCTCTGACGTGCTAGTGGTTAAATCCACAACCAAGGTGTTGACGAGTCTTTAGAGTCCCCCACATTCAGTTACTCAGCTTTCGGGCGAAAGGTTGTAGAGGCCGTATGGAGATATGGCAAGGTCTGATCAGATACGTGCGGTATTGCACGGATCAGGATCGGACAGTTTGTACTATAGGCCGTATGGTTATATGGCAGGGTTCGATCAGATACGTGCGGTATTGTACGGATTAGGATCGAACAGATATTACTAGCCGGCTTTGGTTTAAGCCGAATCCTATTATAGTACAGTGTAGATCTTGTCTCATTGCATATTGTATTTCGGTCGAAATACAGATGCGGATGTGTATGCACAGTATCGGGGTTTTCCTGTAATTTATTACGGGACCAGTTTTCTGGAGTTGCCAGTTTGCTTTCCGTTTCGGCCGATTTCCATTGTTCCGTTCATTGGCCGAAGATTGGTGGAGGAGGGTTTATTTGCATTGTTGCAAATAGGCATTAGTGGAGGGGTTCTTTGCATCTTGTTGCATCATGATGGTTTTCATGATGAGCACCATCACTTGACTTTCTTCTTCTCATGATGGCTTGACTTCTTGAAGCCATCATGCATGAGATGATGGTGGCCTTGGAGTGTTGGATTTGTTGTGATCATTGCATTCCACCCACCTCTTGACCTTGCTCTCTTTTTCTCTCTCCAATCACACAAGGGTTGGGTGGGGGTGGGCCGGCCATTCCAAGAGAGGGATGGGGATTCATTTCTTTTATGGGTGTGACAATTTTGGTTCTCATGGTGCTATGAAAATTGCTCTCTTGTTCATCAAAAAACCTCCTTGATTTCCTCCACCAAAATGGCAATTCCCACAACCCCAAATGAGACTTCTTCACTAGATATTCTACAGCAAATCTTGGGCACGTCGAGTAGCCGGCTTCGTGCCCGAGTTGCCTCGGCATTGAGGTGGGAGCCCGTAAAAGAAGTAGGCGATGTGGTGCACTTCCGGCGACGAGGAGGAGACGGGACATTCCGCAAGAGATCAGGACGACGACGAGAAGACCGGAGGACTCGGATCTGTCGGTATACTTCTCTTCCCTATCTAGTCAGTAGCTTAGACTTGTTAATGGTTACGATCCGGATGTTTAGTGCGCGGTGGTGACGGTTTGCTAAGTCCGCAAAATTAAAGTTTTTCACCGCTTCCGCATTCCGGCGTCGGATTGACGGCCGGGGCGCCGCCGTGCACTTACAGTGGTATCAGAGCCTGGCCATTAACTTAGTCTAGCTTTGTGTAATGTGTTTTTCTGTTTCGATCGATCGAATGTTCCAAAACTGCATTTTAGTTCGCATCAGTTTCTGTTGAAAATTTTTGGTCTCGAAATTTTTTTCAGGTGATTGCAGAATGATGTACAGAGTACCCTAAGACCACTGCAAAATTTTGGTTCCCTGAACCCTCCGTACGACCGCGGAACCGCGGCCTTAACCCCTTGTTGGCCGCGGTTCCGCCGCAGGTATTTGGGTTCAGCTCACCAGGTTTTTCCAGTGGGCTTGTGGGCTTTAAATTTGGGTTTTGGAATATTAAATTTGGGCCCAGGTTTTCTGTGAGTGCTACAGTTTTGATTGGGGGCCCACTTGTTAATTTTTGATCGATCGGATATTTTAAACACATTTTTCACAGTATTTACATTATATCTGCGACCGTGAATGTCACTTGGTCGGTAAATCCGGTCTAACTGCTATACCCGGTTAAACGGATTTGCGAACGTGACTTTCACGTTGATGTTCTGTTTTTGCTGTGATGTTGCGGATTGGTCGTGGGGGATAGCCTGGATGCAATGCTAGTACAGTTGTGGTTGTATTATGTACATTTGATTTTGCGGTGCGAGCGTCCGACATGTGGACTGCCGTCACTGCCTGATTGTATTATTATTTTGGGACACGGCCAGGTTGCGGTCGATGTACCCGTTGTATGTATATTTTACTTTCTGTACTAGGATTACCCCGCGGAGGGGTGCACGGATAGCCGGGTTCTAGAGGGCAACAAGCCCGCATCTCATGGCATTGAGACGGAGGGGCTTCACTCTAGGATTGGCGGGCTATTCGCCGCACTCGTAGGGGGTACAGGTTGACCCAGGAGGGGTGCCCAAGTTACCGGATTTCGTGAAGTGCTGGGTGGTCCATTCACGGTGCTGAAGGGGGCTGCCTCGCTTCAGGTTTTGGCGGGTAACTTGCCACGCCCGTAGGGGTCTAGGATTTCATTGCACAGGCTATCCACACGACCAGGGGAACGTCGGGTTTCAGCGGCTCTGTGAAACCCGGGGATCCCAGATATCTGTATTGTTTCTGTGATGCTGTTCTTTCTCTGTGATGTTGCATTTCTTTCACGCCTTGAGCGAAATATAATATATTGGTATATATATTAGTAGATGTTGTATATGTTTTACATCCGCGCTAGTCCAGTCCCCGCTCTGTCGTTAGTTAGCTAACCTAACGGGTAATGATGGGACCCAGTGGCGAATGCGGATGGCATATACGTACATCAGTATATTTTCGTTCTTTTTGGTGTGATCAATTGATGGGACTGCATTGATTCGGATCAATGCAAGTTTAAAAACAAACCTAATCTGATGTTGTTGGAACACTTTTTCAAAAAGCTGTTATTGCAAGGACGTTCACTTTTGTTTTGCATCGTGGTATTCAGATGGAATATCATGCTCCTCAGTCGACGAGGCAAGGGCCGAGATCCCTTCACCGGGAGTGACCCCTTGGACAAAAGTTTGCGTCAGGGCATTAACTTCACTATAGCCGATTGCTTTTGCTTTGCATCGCGGTATTCATTTGGAATATCCTGCACCCCATTCTACGGGGAAAGAGCCGAGATCCCTTCACCGGGAGTGACCTCTTTAGCAACGGTTTTCGTCACTATATTTTTAAAAAGCTATCCGTTCCTTCGACGATATCAAGTTCTTTACATTAAAGGTTTTCGCCAGAAACCATTCGTAGCCCTCCATCATTTCAGTTAAATATTCGGTAGTATTCAAGCTATGTATTTTGACCTCACGCCAAGGCATAGAGATTGGTAGCTGCCGGGTATTTATCTGTTGCATAGATAGATGCGTTGGTTTGGGACAGTCGTACTACTATTTTGGCCCACGTCAAGGGTATGTACGGGTGGATTCAAATTAACCTGGATAATGATGGGTAGAACTTGACATGTGACTTATGATATTTTGACCTCACGCCAAGGTCATAAGAGCATGGGGCAGAAATCACATCGGGAGTTTCAAAAGAACTGAAACTTGCCAGATATGCGCATACCTTCTGGAGTGTGATACCGTGAGCGGATTCCGTCACGTTATCATGCGATGATAGTTGGATCCCGATTCCCACTGATGAGTTGGTATACTCCTCGGGTGACCCCGACTAATTCTTCTTTCAGGTTTGGAGGAGAATTTGAGGTACAGTGGGAGGTTTCCAGATTAGATAAATTGGTAACCATTCTGATCTAGGTTAGAGTGCACGCTGAGTGTTTCTTTTCTCTCTCTCTTTAGCAGCGACCATTGACCCGACCCTAAGACTATGACTCAGTGACCAAATTAACCGAACCTTCTTAACACTGGCTTTTGGATTGTCAGAGTTGCGGACCTCATTGCCACTCCTACTTTTACCCTTTTCTCCAGGACACCCCGTACTATTACGAACGTCCACTTCCATTGGACAAAACCATCGTATGGTTAGATACGAACTCGAAGGGATTTATTCGAGGATGGTTTCCGGTTCTGGAGAAAACGGATAGGACTATTCAGTTGTCTTTTCCTTTTACCCTCTCTCAGGTTACGAGTACTCCTTGGTTTAGGGGTAGTACACCTATTACGCAAATTGGATTGTCTTCTTCCAAACCTTAGGCTGGTGCCGACAGGTAGGGAATGAAGAAAACCAATTAGCATAACGTTGGTGTGCAGAAGGTATTAAGTTAAGACAAAGCAAGGGATTAGTAAGTGGGCAAAGTAAATTGCAACAGATATTCATGACCAAACCAAGTATTCCTTCGCCAATCCTAAAATCACCTTTGCATTTCTCCAGGACACTCTGTATCACTATGAAGATCCACAGTTTATTGGATACTCCATCGTATGGTTATATACGAACTCGAAAGGAACTTGTTCCAGTTCGGGGATGGATTCTGGTTCAGGGGAAATAGGAATAAGATTTATTCAGGTGTCTTTTATCTTCACCTTCTCTCGCATTGCGAGTGTTCCTAGGATTGGGACAGTACACCCATTATGCTTATTGGATAGTCTTCTTCCAAACCATAGGCTGGTGCCGAACGGTAGGGAAGGAAGAAAACCATTTGGCCTAAAGGGGTGTGCAGAAGGTAAAAACTAAAGACAAATGAAGGGATTTGGAGAGGTGGCAAAGAATTACACGGTTACAGTTGTGAATCTGGATACTGGAAGAGGCATTACTAGGAATACCAGGATACCCCATCGAGACATTTCAATGTTTCAGTTTCACTGTGTACTGTTAAAAGAAAACTGATTTCCCGATTAGATACTTACTCCAGGGTATGTATTTACCAGGTTTTGATTCTCACATCTGTATGGTTTTACAGGTGATGAGTGGGAGTAAGTTATTGGGAATTGGGTGATCATCCTCACTATATCGGGATTCGTTGTAATCGGTGATATTTGAGGAGATCACCTGGGTTGTTTGCCGGTCGGCAAATATTTGGTTTTGAATATCCGCTGTTATGCACCAATTTCAAATTGATATATCTGTACGTCTATTTTCATAGAGTGAGATATACCTTTCTGAAATTATGTCTACGACATTTACCTATATCAGTGGATGGTTAGGTAAGGAGCATTAAACATCGGTGTAATTCTTCTGAACCATAAGTACAGTTTTTCAACCTACGACACACAGTGAATGAGTTATCAGACTCAAGGGACTTATACAGGGTATTGTATGTTGTCCAGGGTCCATCAGGACAGAGGGGTTGGTCCTCGTACTATATTCGGTTTACTTATGACTTCTCTAGTTTTTAGACAGGTGTTTCGTGGAAACACAGGGTCCGAATTTTGAGAAGTTATAGGTATTTGAATAGAGTAGAGAACCAGGTGTAGCAAGTATCGGGACTCTTCAAAGAGATCGAAGATGTAGATACTTGTGTATGGTATTCAGTTGATAGTAATGATTAAGAGAACTTGCTTCTCTTTCAGGTCACTCATAATTGGAAGCATTCCTAAGTTGAGTAACGCTGAACGGCCTCCTTCCATTTAGTTGACATGCGCTGGAGACAGCTGCATGATTTGAATCTGGTTCAATTAAATCAGTGCCTCTGGTTCTATATTGGATATAGAACAGTTCATATCTTAACGATGTTAAGGTACGGGGAGTTGTCCGGCTTATGATTAAAACCAGACACTGGACAACTCAAGGCACGTTTCTGTAATGGCTGTTTGTGGGTTGACCCAGGCTATGGCGAGGGTTGACTTTCTACCATCTGGATGAACAAAAGAGATATTGTTCTTGACTCGCCACAGTTTTATTAAAAATGGATTTTTTCAGAAAACAGTAGTGGGAGTATGGTAGAACTGGAAGTGATTCCAGAACCACAAACGATTACTGAAGATTTGATAAGGATCCTAAAGATTCAATCTGGATTGACATTCCATTGACCACTCCGCAGATGAGGTGGGTAACTTCAGGCACCCGAGAGGTACTACGGTAGCCTCAAGGACGGTGACAGGGAAGTTCTTGTTTACCCACAATTACCATTGCTGTTGTTCCATGCTGCGAGACCCGGCGGGAGGATGAGTATAGCGTCGTTCTGAACTCGTTTTAGAAGTGTACGTCTATATGACTCTGCCAGAGGGTTGTCATAGTCAGTGGGAGCAGCGGAAGCATTGGTGGACAGGTGGCTTATGTCTATTTATAGACTAAAGCAGATATAGCGGAGATAGATCATCTTTTTCTGACGTGACAGTCATGGGTTTGACTTCATCAGAATAGGCGATGGATCTGTTGAGAAGGTAGTAGGGTGTGATATCCTGGTATTTGGATGACATACACAGAATAGGAAAAGAAACTCCTATACTACAGTCGGTTATACTTTGGTCGTCACACAGTAGTTTCTCCACAAAGGAAATGGATTTTATATCAGACATACTGGTTACTAGATCTATGGTTTTAGATCTAGATTTGGGTGGTTTCCCAATCAGGGTACTTGACAGCATTCTAAGAGTATTTAGAATGGACGACTCCTGGCACGGTAGTGTACCTGCAGGTGATGGAGTCACCCTCTCTAAAGGTGTCTTACAGACTAAAGTAGAGAGGGATGTGCATGATTGACAGATCACTTTGCTTAGGCAATTGAGTCAATCATGAGATGTCAAGTACCACACCAGATGTTGTTCTTGCACCAGATGCAATAAGTTGACATTGATCCAATCCTGGAGAAACAGTCGGAAGCAGTTATAGAACATAAGTGGATGTTCTAGGGATATGATAACGACAGCCTCATTCGGGAGACAGTTATCATTCCAGGCTTCCAAGGTGACATGGACGACAAGGAGGTTGTCAGAGTTATAGTTTTCCCTCTGACGAGGGGCAGTATTTTGGACAGGTGGTCCAAGGCAATACTGAGGGAGGCATGGCGCAGGATACTGATTAAGTTCAGTTGACGATACAGTCTAAGAAGTTTGGATTTGGAGTTCATTTATGAGCTATGTCCCATCAGACATCCAGACACATGCTAAGACAGGTATTGCTCATTTCGGGAGATGCCTTTCTCCACGAACTTGAGATATAGAGAGACATAGAAAGAGACATCAAAGCGGATCCACTCACTAAGGCTATTCCTTGAACGCAATAGTTTTGCAAACGAGCTTTGTGAGACTGACTAGTAGAGGAGTTGGGTGTTCGGTATCACACGGGCTGTGAGTATGCGACATCGCAATAATTAGCCTTGAATGCAAGTGGGAGATTGTTGGAGATAATGCCCTCAGAGTCAATTATTAGGTCACAGGTACGTGATTGCAATGATTGATGGAGGACCTATCCCGGTAGGACAGTCTTACTCGAGATGATAGTATGCTATCTGGTTTACCTTTATCATCGTGTACTGTTTTAGGTGACCTGACACGTCGCTATTACACGTTGATAGAGCCCCTAGGATTCTTGCTTGACCACCAGCAGTATGAGGGCGATCATATAAGTGGGAGCTGGGGTCTATAAGCATATCCTGAAATGGTCCCTAGTCGTGTGAGTTTCGAGACAGGGCATCGATACTCCATAGTAGACTAGTGTATACAGTCGAGACCCCGACGAGGGGCGGTGGCCGGTCTCACAAGCCACTGGTGTCAGTTGGATCACCTAAGATGTATACAGGTGCTCATTGGGTTATGAGTACACCGGACAGGACTCGCCGGGAACATGTCAGGTGGTCATATACCAGACGTCAGATGGCAGTTCCCTGGTGACATGTGTGCAGGTTAGTTCATCGACCTGGGGATCGTCGTTTGTCTTGTGTGAGTTCCCACTGTACTTTGATTACTACCCTACCACGGCTCAAAGGAGTCATGCAAACAGGTTTTAGTTGGGTACAGTCCCGAGCCACATGGAGGCAGTGAGCGTATCTTCAGGGGTTCGTCTCTCCCGGTATTGGGGATGAGGTCATGCTGTGTCTAGGAGAGCCATTACACGAAGCCCACGGCCGAGGCAAGGAGATTTACTGGTAGGTATTCCAGTAGTATCTCAGGGTGTTCTGGGCTACACACCGACACGACTTGTACCGCTTTTGGGGGTCTGACTTTTACCAACCCCCTAGGCCCGCCATGCGATGCTCATAGACGAACGGACCGGACTGTACGGATATTGTCACTGACAGGCTCAGTCGGGTTGTCGGGCTGAGTTCGCTCACAGACGTCCCTTTTACTCAGTACCTGGTAGCCTGTTACGTATTGGCTTATACCTCTGACGTGCTAGTGGTTAAATCCACAACCAAGGTGTTGACGAGTCTTTAGAGTCCCCCACATTCAGTTACTCAGCTTTCAGGCGAAAGGTTGTAGAGGCCGTATGGAGATATGGCAAGGTCCGATCAGATACGTGCGGTATTGCACGGATCAGGATCGGACAGTTTGTACTATAGGCCGTATGGTTATATGGCAGGGTTCGATCAGATACGTGCGGTATTGTACGGATTAGGATCGAACAGATATTACTAGCCGGCTTTGGTTTAAGCCGGATCCTTGTATAGTACAGTGTAGATCTAGTCTCATTGCATTTTGTATTTCGGTCGAAATACAGATGCGGGTGTGTATGCACAGTATCGGGGTTTTCCTGTAATTTATTACGGGACCAGTTTTCTGGAGTTGCCAGTTTGCTTTCCGTTTCGGCCGATTTCCATTGTTCCGTTCATTGGCCGAAGATTGGTGGAGGAGGGTTTATTTGCATTGTTGCAAATAGGCATTAGTGGAGGGGGTTCTTTGCATCTTGTTGCATCATGATGGTTTTCATGATGAGCACCATCACTTGACTTTCTTCTTCTCATGATGGCTTGACTTTTTGAAGCCATCATGCATGAGATGATGGTGGCCTTGGAGTGTTGGATTTGTTGTGATCATTGCATTCCACCCACCTCTTGACCTTGCTCTCATTTTCTTTCTCCAATCACACAAGGGGGGGGGGTGGGCCGGCCATTCCAAGAGAGGGATGGGGATTCATTTCTTTTATGGGTGTGGCAATTTTGGTTCTCATGGTGCTATGAAAATTTCTCTCTTGTTCATCCAAAAACCTCCTTGATTTCCTCCACCAAAATGGCAATTCCCACAACCCCAAATGAGACTTCTTCACTAGATATTCTACAGCAAATCTTGGGCACGTCGAGTAGCCGGCTTCGTGCCCGAGTTGCCTCAGCATTGAGGTGGGAGCCCGTAAAAGAAGTAGGCGATGTGGTGCACTTCCGGCGACGAGGAGGAGACGGGACATTCCGCAGGAGATCAGGACGACGACGAGAAGACCGGAGGACTCGGATCTGTCGGTATACTTCTCATCCCTATCTAGTCAGTAGCTTAGACTTGTTAATGGTTACGATCCGGATGTTTAGTGCGCGGTGGTGCCGGTTTGCTAAGTCCGCAAAATTAAAGTTTTTCACCGCTTCCGCATTCCGGCGTCGGATTGACGGCCGGGGCGCCACCGTGCACTTACAATCCTATCATCTGGCGCATCTCCTGCATGCTGGATCCTACCGTCTGGCGCATCTCATGCATACCAGCCCCTAGCGTGGCGATCTGATCTTTCACGGGAGGAACAACCTGCTCAGGTACAATCGGTACACTGCCCCGATCAGTCCTCGTCTCAGACGAATCAACTCGGATCTCGGCCCTCGCGGCCGCTCTCTGCGCCCTCGTAGTCTTTGGCGGCATAATGGCTGAAAGGAAATTAGGATTCGATAAGAATACGGAAATCGAATCACAAGAATATATATACTCAAGAAGGAATTTAAATCAATAAGTCCTAAGGTCGCCTTGGCGGAGTACCGTGTCGTGAGTATGCCGCGGAACATACACACGCTACGCCACTCTACTTTAGCTACCAACTCCATCATACCAAGGTCATCCTACACTCCGAAAGGTAAAACCTATGCTCTGATACCAACTTTGTCACGACCCGAATATTTCGACTCATGACCGGCACTTAACCACGCAACGTCTACAGGCGTAACGCGACTAAGTAAGCCGAACCCAGAAATCAAAACCATTTAAAAGTAGCGAGTGTTGAAAACATTTAATTAAGACATTTAGAAAACCTTAAATAGTTCAATAAGTTCTTTTAAAGTTACGTTATCATTTAAATAATTTTGGCAGCATTTCCTTTGTAAAAGTAACCCCGAAATCGGGTATAAAACAGGATATGAGTGAAAATGGGATATAATGAAACCAAAACATTCCCAAACGGAAGCAATCACGCCCACCGGCAGAAACCATCATCACAAGAGTAATATACGACGCCGTAGCGAAGAATGAGCAATAAGTAAACATCACAGAACAATAAACTACATATAAAAACAGTCGGCGCCTACGAGCTCGACACCAGAATACAAAAATATACATCATCGTCCTCACACAGTATCTAAGTCCAGTACATATATGGTAGATGGTGAATACAAGATACAAAGGGGGTACAATAAAAGTAATCAGATACCATAACCCACCTAAAAGCAAAACAGCTCTCGCACCAACTGTAGTGGTATCTGTAGCCAAAAGATGCAAAGGCAGCCTGCCGCGACTACTCTGAGAAGCAACCTGCAAATACTGTGGCACAACGGGGGTGAGTTGCCAACTCGTGAATAGAGATACCATATAAAGGTAATCGCGAGCATGCACGTACTGCGCTACTCTATCATATGCCAGCAAGTAAGGTCTATATGCGACAAGCAGTAGGTGCAATAATCATGTAAATGCTCTGTCAGGTAAAATAACTACAGGATGAGATACATGATAATCAATGCTGAGCATAGGATAAATAACATCTACATGGAATATCAACGTGGAAAGGTAATCGGTGCCCAAAACTGCACCCCAAATCCCAAATAAACTCAGGCGCCGGCACTCTCCTCGGCCCTCAAATCCTGTAAATCTCTGAGAAATCACGAGTGCCCAACATCGGCACCCAAATATCATAAAATACTCATGTCCAGCATCGACACGCAAATCCTCATATATCGGGCTCCGTAGGTCCGGATCAGCCCACGGGCTCCGTCTGCGGTATCGGCCCTCGGCCCCGGCAGTACGGATCATCCCGCATCCATCTCTCGACTCTGGCCAGTATCCTCCGGATAACCGCCAGGTCCAACCAATCACCGGTAGGTATACGCCACCCTGCTAGGCTCATCGTCTACTCCACGAAAAACATTTCTCGTCCCGGGGAACCATACCGGGTCCACCACGAACCCGCAAACGGATCATCCAACTCCTCGAATCGGGTTTCAAACACACACTCAGCACCGAGAAAACGCGTGGTGGACGCACCAAAATATCATATCACGAGAAACCGGGTTTTCAAATAGTGTATCTTTTCTTAAATAATCCCACGGTCCACAAAACCAGAAATCACATGAAAATCGAACACCAAGAAGTTAATCAAATGCGATATGCTATGTAAATCAAGCCATAATATAGGTACAAGGGGAAACCGCTTTTAAAATAGTTCTGTTTTTAAAGACATCATGCGGCTCCAATTTTTTATAATAATCATATCGAATCATATGTGAAATGAACTACAACAATATAATCATGGCAGTTCTACAGTGAGTGTGTCATGGCAATTACTAACGGTATGTGTGTAACATGCAGATTAGTGCTCGTGCAACATGAACCGTTAGTAATAGTGCGGTGTTCTATCAATTCTAAGTTTACTTACATATAGCAGGGAATGCAGTATCCAACGACGGTATCCATGACAATCAATGGGGTAAATGCAACATATAACTATAAGGTCCTATCAGCCCTGACGCATAACGCCATGCGGGCAATTTCACCGTAGATGTTAAATCTACTCACCGAAGTGTCGCGCTAAGTGTAGCCGACGACTTGCTTCCCCTTCTTCGCAGCGTCCGTCTCACTCGCCTGCGAACCTAGAATCACACAATATATCACAGATAATCTTAAATCCACAAAAACATGATATTAAGGTCAAACTAGAAACCCGCGTCGCAAACCAAGCGCGTGTGTGCGCGATACGCTAAAACGTGTGATTACGTGCCTGAAACTACCCCGACGCGTCGCGATACGCAAAAACCCCAAACCCACACATGTATCACGCGTGTCGCGAAGGTTTAAAAATACGAGAAACAAGTATTTAGCTCTAGATTTTCCTACAGTAACAATTAAATAAAATTACACATGCCATGAGTCTAAAGGTAGCAGCAGACACCAATAGGGACAAACCCCAACCCAATCCCTCCCCATCTGGCTGCAATTTACGGCCAGAATCAATATTTCGGCGGCCACTGTACGGAATTTGGGGGTCGGGTTCTACCTGGGGGATCAACACCTAACAACTATACTGCAGTCATCTCAAAATTATTCTGAACACACTGGATCGATAGCAGATTACAGAAAGTCAAAATTTGCTTAAAAACGATGAATTTGCAACAAATAGGGATCTGGTGGTATTTTAGTGCAATTGGGGGCTAAGCTAGGTTAACATGGCCCGAACAACACTCCATCAACTTACTAAAACCAATTCATATATCACTTGGTCAAGGTTCCCCCTAATCACCAAATAAAGCACTAAAAACACAAAACTATCGCTAATCGAAGCTAACTACACAATTAAGCGAAAGTAGGAATAAGTTTAGAAGTTATGTTGGAGATAGTGCCCTCAGAGTCAATTATTGGATCACAGGCACGTGATTGCAATGATTGAGGGAGGACCTGTCCCAGTAGGACAGTCTTACTCAAGATGATAGTATGCTATCTGGTTTATCTTTATCATCGTGTACTGCTTTAGGTGACCTTACGAGTCGCTATTATACGTTGATAGAGCCCCTAGGATTCTTGCTTGACTACCAGCAGTATGAGGGCGATCATATACGTGGGAGCTGGGGTCTATAAGCACATCCTTAAAAGGTCCCTAGTCGTGGGAGTTTCGAGACAGGGCATCGATACTCCGGAGTGGACTAGTGTATACAGTCGAGACCCCGACGAGGGGCGGTGGCCGGTCTCACAAGCCACTGGTGTCAGTTGGTTCACCTAAGATATATACAGGTGCTCATTGGGTTATGAGTATACCGGACAGGACTCGCCGGGAACCTGCTAGTTGGGATTATACCAGATGTCAGATAGCAGTTCCCTGGTGACATGTGTACAGGTTAGTTCAACGACTTGAGATCGTCATTTGTCTCATGTGAGTTCCCACTGTGCTTTGATTACTATCCTACCACGGCTCAAAGGAGTCGTGCAAACAGGTTTTAGTTGGGTACAGTCCAGAGCCACATGGAGGCAGTGAGCGGATCTGCAGGGGTTCGTCTCTCCCGGTATTGGGGGTGAGGTCGCGCTGTGTCTAGGAGAGCCAGTACATGAAAAGACCTTGGCTAAGGCAGGAGATTTACTGGTTGGTATTCCAGTAGTATCTCAGGGTGTTCTGGGCTACACTCCGACATGACTTGTACCGCTTTTAGGGGTCTGACTTTTACCAACCCCCTAGGCCCACCATGCGATGCTCGTAGACGAACGGACCGGACTGTATGGATATTGTCACTGACAGGCTCAGTAGGGTGTCATGATTAGTTCGCTCATCGACGTCCCTTTTGCTCAATAGCAGGTAGCTCGTCACGTATGGCTAATACCTCTGATGTGCTAGTGGTTAAATCCACAGCCATAGTATTGACGAGTCTTTAGAGTCCACCACACACAATTACTCAGGTTTCGGGCGAAACGCTGTAGAGGCCGTATGGAGATATGGCAGGGTTCGATCAGATACGTACGGTATTGCACGGATCGTGATCGGACGGTTTTTACTAGACGGCTTTGGCTTAAGCCGGATCCTAGTATTAGACAGTGTAGTTTTGTCTCTTTGCATTTGTGTTCAATGGGAATACAAATGCGGGCATGTATATGGTGTCGTGGGGTTTTCCTGTAATTTATTACGGGATCAATTTTCTGAAGTTGCCTGTTTGCATTCCGTTCCGGCCGGTTTTCCTTTGTTTTTTTGCGGCCGGACTTTCCGATGGAGAGGGTTATTTGCAAGAGTGCAATAACTTATTGTGGAGGGGTTTCTTGCATATGTGTGGCTCCATGATTGTTTATTCATCATGAGATTCTTTTCTAGTCTATCTCTTGCATTTATTGGATGGGGTTTTGATAGGATTTGGATGTGAGATAACTTGATCTTATCTTCACATATTGATATGCCTTTTTCTCTCTCCAATTTTCTTCTTGATGATGAGGGGCCGGCCACATTTAAAGAGGGAGAGGGTTTCATTTTTGAGTGGTGATTTCTTGATCTCATTTCATTTTATTCTTTGCTAGAAAAATGATAGCACCATTTTCCCTCCAAAGTTCACTCTTCCTTCACCTCCATCAATGGAAACTTCATATACCCCAAAGATACATGGTTTCTACACTTGCCTACAGCTTTCCTTGGACGCGTCGGCTAGCCAACTTCGCGCCCGAGTTACCTCGGTCCAGAGGTGGGAGCCCGTAAAAGAATCCGGCTACGTGGTGCCCTTTCCGACGATGAGGTGACGGACGGAGATTCCGCGGGAGATCGGAGTAGAGACGAAGACCGAAGGAAACGGATCGCTTGGTATACTTCTCTACCCATCTCGTTGTTTGCTAGTAGCTAGGTTAATGGCCCGATCCGGGTTAAAAGTGCGCGGTGGTGCCGGTTTGCAAGTTTCGCAAAGTTTTTCGTTTCCGCGTTTCCGGCGTCGGATCGACGGCCGGGGCGCCGCTGTGCACTTACATTGGTATCAGAGCCACGCCGTTAACCTAGTCTAGCTTGCTCTAGTATGTTTAGAACTCGATCGAAAAAAAATCCCAAAAACCGTATTTTTAGTGCATCGTGTTTCTGTCGAAATATTTTCTGCTCCAAAAATTTTTCAGGTTGCTTCAGAAACATGTGCATGGAATTATAAGCACACTGTAAAAATTTGGTGTAACGTTTTGAAAATCGTTTCGGTGAAATTTCAGAAAATCGGTAAAATAAGGGGGTTTTCTGTAAAAAGTCAAAATACAAATATCTTTATTATAAAATTAAATATACATATTCTAGCTATTGAATCGCTAGTATTTGGTGTTTATTGAGCCACTGGTGAAATTTCAAATTTTCTGAAATTTTTTCCGACATTAATTATTTTAATATTATTTTAAGCCGTCCCTAATACATTTAATTAGGGAAAATTACAAATTAGAATGAGTTGAAACAAATTTTGTCCATCATAAAACATTAAACAAAATTTTATCATGTTGTTTTTGAAATGAAATAGTTTGCCAAAACGGTTTAGAAAATATCGAAGAAAAAGGCTTTTTTCGGTGAAATTAGTGTTAATGGGAATTGGGGTAATGCATTTATCTTTTTCCAAACCCACACACCCACACCTCACCCTCTCTCCCCCTCCCCATGTGGCCGGCCCACTTTGACAACCCCTCCCTCTTTTTCTCTCTCCAATCACCTCCTTTTGAATAGAAAGGAAAAGAAAAGAATAGAAAAGGATAAAAGAAAAAGGGTGGACTTTGACTTTTCAACACTTTCTCCACCTCACTCTCTCTCCTCCCTCACCCTCCTCCAATTTCTGGCCGAAATTCCACACCCCAACAGCAGCCCCTCCCCTTCCTTCTTCTCATCTCTTTTCCATCAAAAAAATTTGAGAAAAAATCAAGTAAAACCTAACCGAAATCAAAATCCAACTCCTACCCATTTCTCATTTGCCTATCTAGCATGGATCTAGGGATCAAGGTTTCAATTTGGGAGGCCATGGGTGCTTGTGGATCTTCAAATGTTTTTGGGTATAATTCTAAACATTTTGCTTAATTTGTTAGTTAATTTCTTAAAGCTAAATTACTTAAGTGTTAATTAGGCTTTAGTTGCAAGTTTTGAAATTCAAGAGAAGAATTTGAATGAAAGTTAGGGTTTTATGAAATTGGTGTATGGTTGTGTGATATATTTAGGCTCTTATGACATGTTAAAACAAGATTAGTAGCTAGTTGTTAATGGTTAGTTTAAAAATTGTGTTAATTATGCTAATTTGCTAACTAGGTTTTTGAAATTGGTTAAATAATTGGGATTAAAAATGTGATTAGGTTTTTCATGACTTTATTAACATTATAAAGTGTAGTTTAACACTTTAGTTCATGGAAATCCAACCTAAATTGTTGTTTGTGCATCTTGCTATAAAATTGTTGAAATTGGGTATATTGTAAACTAGAATTTTGGGGTTAATGGAATTTATTGGGATTAAATTATGGAAATTGTTTTTATGACTTATTTAAGATATTTAATAAGTATTATGGCCACTACATTTGTTTAAACGTCGAGTTTTGTACTAAAACGGGAAATTTTTGCTTGCTAGATTTTCGGAAAAATGGCTTTTAAGGTGAATTTGGGGTTTTTGTGAATTTTAACCTATTTTATATTATAATTAGTGTTCGTGAATGCGCAAATGAGTGTGTTTGGGTTTTCTCGATGGTTTTACGTTTGTACATCGACATCGAGGGTTGGTTTGGCTATGCATGCATTAGTAGGCGATAGGTTTTGACCTATACGTGATACGCGTGCCGATTTGATTTTCGTATGCCGTTTCGATTTCGAATTTGGTTTTAATGCGATACGGTGCGTTATGATATGTAGGTACCCCATGTGGACTTCGAGACGACAAGCAAGTGCGTGGCGACGTCGGCACCGGCGAGCGAGGACCAGGTGAGTAGATTTATATCTACGGGGAGAAGTCGGGTGGATGGCGTATAGCACCCCCGCAGTTCGTGGTGATGTATACGAATACGTATACACACATATATTTTGATTATATATTTTATGTTGATACGGGACTTGATGGTAAAGGTAGATTCTGGGTGTTCATGGATTAGTTTAGTGTTAGTTGCGAAATCCTAGAGTAGTCCTTACACCCACACACGCACACACACACACATGCATACATCTATGTTATTACCTGTGCGTATATAGGGAGATGTGTTTATGTGTTCACCTGGGTATGGGACTAGGTGTTCACATACTGGATTTGCAGATGATACTTGGGATTGAGATGAGTCGATGAGATTTGAGTTGTGGCCGTGAGATCGGTGATATGGCAGGATTCGTACTTGAGATACGCCCTGATGTTATAGCAGATCTTTGAATGACAATGCCATGTGAATAGTGATATTAGTAGTGTACTAGACGTAGGTCAGTACCCCAGATGATGATCTTGATAAAGAGGATACCAGATGAATAGTGTGATGAGTATGATATTGACCCGTACCCGGATTTGGGGATGCCGTACGACGGATTTACGTACGAGCTATATATTGATGATTGATCCGCATTCTTGACTTAGGATGTCTGATTATAGATATGGTATCGGATAGGATATTATTGAGGTGGGATCACCGACTAATATATATATACAGGTATATATACGTATAGACTCAGATGTTTGGCGGTTTCCTTACCTGTAGTTCAGCTCGTTAGTTCAGCCGTATAGCTTACTGTAGTTGTTAGACTAGATTAGACTCCTACCTATTTGAAAACTAACGAATCGAGGGTATTTTAAAAGACAGGTCAATGGATTCTACGGATATTTCAAACGACGCATCTTTTCTTAAAAACACCGTAGCCCTTATTTTCAAAACACCGCGATTCGTGTTATTTCAAAGGGCACTATTGTAGGACTTATATTAGGGTAATGCGGTTTAGTTATCGTTGTGTCTAGTATTCCGCTCATTATTGTTGTTCGCTCCGCATCGCATACTTATATTATAATTTCTTATTGCATTGCTGATATCATACTGTTAGGACACCAGCACCATTACCGATGATGCGTATGTACCACGTACACTTACTTGCCGGTTCACACACATCTTTATCGGTAATTGCCATGTCACGTACACCTTAGAAAATATTATTGCTTGACATAGCCTGTTAGCTAATAGTTTAGACATGATATTAGTGTACTTGCCTTATATGTTAGTTTAGACATTGTAGTTATTACCTGCTACTTCATTCATACTGTTATTCATTGTTATGCCGCATTCATGGATTCTCATGCATATATTCACTATTTTACGTGCTATTGAGGTTTTGGATTCGGATTTCCATGAGATTTTATGGATTTGGGGGAAAACCGCAAAACTTATACAAACTTCTTCTCTCTCTTTTTAAATGAAAAGCGCGGTTTTCCCATGACGTATGAGTCGTCCACCATGAGTTTGCTGATGGATTTCAAGACCCAATTCGAGGAGTTGGATGAACCATTTCGGCCACATGGTGGGCCCGGTGCGGTACCCCGGGGCGAGAAGGTCGTGTTGTTGACGTTGAGCCTGGCAGGGGAGCACTACCGACCGGTGATTTTACCCGACGCGTCGGATATCCGGAGGATACCGTCGTGGTCTTGAGATGGATGGTAGGGGCCGGTCTGGACTGGCGGCGTCCTAGATATTGTGATTGAGACATTGAGATTTTGAGATATTGAGGTACAGAGATTGTGATACAGAGATATCGAGATATTTGGACACTTGTTTTGTGTCGATGCTGGGCACTATTTTATGCTGATTTCATTTATGGTATATCATTTTTAAAATACAGAAATCTCACTGATTTATGAAAGCAGTTTTCTTCATTACATGCATTCTGTTTCATGCATTCATACATCATCCATATGATACATTGCTACCTGAGGCACTGATACGGGCACATGGGATTACACTTGGGTTAGATATTTGCCCTAGCCATGGTTATAGGTTGCTGGTTATATATTTGAGGATTTTATATTATGATCGTATGACCTAGGATTGTGTCATACATGCGATTTTTATTTGTAAATGTATTCTATTCACGAGTTGGCAACTCACCCCCGTTGCGCCCCAGTTTCTTGCAGGTTTTGCCGTGCAGGTTTCATTACGGCTTTGCTGGCACTGCTTCTTTCGGGTGACGTGCTAGTAGGTGGGTTTATTTGTATCGTACCCATCATTATACATTGTATATTATTATTCAGTTGTATCTAGAAGTTCCATCAACCAAACATGTATTTATTTTGAGATAGAGACCAGTGATGTTATTCTTTCGACCTTAGAGTCGCGCGTTATATTTCTGTGGATTTCTTATGGTTTTGAGTTTCCTTTTGAGTTTTGATCCTCGCCCTTGGCGTTGTATATTATATTACTTGTGTGGTTGTGACCGTCGATTGACGAAGAGCTAGCTCCCTCTTGGGGATGCCTTTTATTGATTTCGTATACTATTCATGTTGTATCCAGTTTGGGGGCCAGTTTTTACAAAGGAGACTCTGCCGAAATTTTCAAGAAATATTTGATGTTTTTAAAAACGCATAATTCGGCTTATGCTAATAAAATTACTTGATTTAAATTGGTTTTTCCTTCACTCTACTACTTTTCTTGGTTTGGATTTCTGGGTTTTTTCGGCTTACTTAGATTACGTATGCCTCAAGACGTTTCGTAGTTTAAGTGTCGGTCATGTTCCGTACTTTCGGGACGTGACAAAGTTGGTATCAAAGCGTTAGGTTTTACCTTCGGAGCGTAGGATGATCCTTGGTTGATGGAATAGGTGACTAAAGTAGAGTGACGTACCGTGGGCATGTTCCACGGCATACTTACGATACGCTTCTCCGCTTAAGAAGCCTTTAGATGTACATTTTTTTTTTCAGTATTATATTCATTCCTGATCTAGCCTCGTCGGTACCAGTTATGGTTTTGCTGCCATGATTACATGCAGGGAGAGCTACGGCTAGAGTTGCGGTCAGCACGAGCTCGTTACGAACGAGGACTAACCAGGGCGTGATTCCGGCGACATACGATTGCATTGAGAGGCGTCGTTTGATTGTGTTTCTGCGCCACGAGCGTTTGGATGGATCACTGTATAAGATTACTCGGACGTGCAGATCAGTGCCAGAGTATTGAGCCAATGATACAGGCCAGCCAGATTTTGATGACCGTTGGCGTATTGCTTACTCCTGATGATTGAGGCCTGTTCAGTATGCAGAAGAGTGAGCCAGTCATTGCTGTGAACGACGAGATATCGCCCCAGACATTGGAGCTATTGCAGTACGAGCTGTACTAAGAGATGATAGAAGGTCACTAGTCACCAAGGACGAATGACTAGGACATGTGGTTCGTTCGCTACCCTGTTGCGAGGTCATCAGATAGATTGATTCCAGCTAGAGACGACTTCAAGCGGAGACGTTGAGAGTCGACAGAGACGATCGAATTTCAGCAACCTATTATTCCAAGTTTAAAGTATTCGGAAAGACATGCAGGAAATTCTATGGACCCTCTAGAAGAATGAAACCCTAACTCGACTTAATGACCGTGTGAAAGCCTTTGAACCTCAGGGTTTGCGGCAGTTCCGCGGCGCCATTAGCGAGGCTTGGGTTTGCCCTTCTACGGCTGGACCATCGATGTTGTGGTACGTACTCGATACTATTAAATTGTACCCAAGATGTTGAGCTCTTGGGGGATTACGAGGTTTTGACGAATCGATCGGATGGTTCGACTCCATTCGGATGCTAGGTGGTGAGATGCATTCCTTGGGAGACTCCAGATACGAGGATAGCTGTTGGAGCTCAGTCTATGCAGCCACGACGAGACGAGTCCAAAGCAGTCGACAATAGAGAAAGTGGAGTAAGAGGTTCTTACAAGATCTGGATAAGAAGACGTTCCACTCCACCGACATCAGAGATGCGATACGCATGCCGAGGCATTGTACTTGGATATACCTTCCAGAAGGAGTCGCGATGAGTATGCAGCCGTTCCGAAACGAGAACAGATCTAGTAAGGGACGATGACTTCCGGACAGTTCGGCAGAGACGAGATTTGGGAGAGATCTTGATCGGACCTTTCTGGAATAAATTACGAGAAGACTTGGACCCAGGAGTGGTCATGTTATGCACACCGGCAGGCCAGAGTTCAGGATCGTCGACGAGACATGCTATGAGTGACCACGACAGTTGGCCAGAGATTCTTGGAGGATGTGCTTGAGCGGGACTATTCCGCCATACTTGATTTTTCGTATTTTGGGCGATCTATTCGCATGATTGATTTTGATGATTGAGTTTCATGATATTTGTCTTCATGGACCATGGTTGCACCTGCTGAGTATTTACAATTTTTGCACAGCTGTTGCATTTGATATCGTTTTCGTGCCTTGGTTTCTCACGTTTGTGATTATATGGATTTCATACAGTTGAGTTGATTTATGCGTATATACACATACGATTTGATTTTTGCACTCGGTATAGTTCACATATGCTTGCAGTGCAGTGATACGCATTTTGTGCACTTAGATGCACCGGACTTCGATTTCGATTGTGATGCTCGATATTGATTTTGTGCACCTTATGCAGCTGATTGGATTTTACGCATATTCGGCGCTTGATATCGGATTTCATGATTTCGTGCACGATGGATGCACCTGATTTGGATTTCCGCGCATGTTGGGCTCATGTTTTGATGTGCGATTTTGGTGCACACCAGATGCACTAAATCGAGATTCTTCGTGCATGTTAGATGCACCTGATTTTGCTGTCAAGCACTCACGTTGCTTATGACAGATGTTTCGTGCACACCCGATGCACTTAGATCTTATTTCTGTGCACATGTTGGCACATATATGGATTTTGATTTCCGTGCGCACCAGACACACGTAGTATTCGTATGCATATTTTGGGATTGATTTCTTATAGAGCAGTACGTTTTTATGATATTTGCTATGTATTTTCGTACTGAGCAGGAATAGTCAGAGGACAGTACCTGAATGTATTTTGCATGCATTGATAGCTATCGAAGGGAATTCCAAAAAGCGAGCTATAGTCTCTGTATTTACCTACGTGTCTGATATCACGCGAAATGTTTAAAACAAGGAGACCCTTCTAAATTGTTTCCAAAACGGAGGAACGTACATTTCAAACAAAAGGTATATATGTATATGGTTATTTTCTTATGATAGACGTCCACCACTGTACAGTGTTATGCGCATTGCACAGCGACTTTAAGAGATTTGTTATGCATTTCCTTCAGATATTTACATATATAGATTTGATATTTATGTGTATAGTTTCGAGTTATATCATATTGGTTTTGTATTGGATTTGACATTTGTGTCTTTTCCATGACTCCGATGATTGCGGCATGCTTGACGGAGTTTTGATTTTGAGTTACATGCTCATTTTTCATGCGCATGCGCTGCGCTATGATTTGTTTTATGTAATTATGACTTCGGAGCCCCGACGACTTGATGGTTTTGCTCAAATGTTTTAGTGTTTGGAGGGAATTTTAATTTAAATTCGGGGACCGAATTTCCTTAAGGGGGGAAGATTGTAACGTTTTGAAAATCGTTTCGGTGAAATTTCAGAAAATCGGTAAAATAAGGGGGTTTTCTGTAAAAAGTCAAAATATAAATATCTTTATTATAAAATTAAATTTACATATTCTAGCTATGGAATTGATAGTATTTGGTGTTTATTGAGCCACTGGTGAAATTTTAAATTTTCTGAAATTTTTTCCGAAATTAATTATTTTAATATTATTTTAAGCCGTCCCTAATACATTTAATTAGGAAAAATTACAAATTAGAATGAGTTGAAACAAATTTTGTCCATCATAAAACATTAAACAAAATTTTATCATGTTGTTTTTGAAATGAAATGGTTTGCCAAAACGGTTTAGAAAATATCGAAGAAAAAGGTTTTTTTCGGTGAAAATAGTGTTAATGGGAATTGGGGTAATGCATTTATCTTTTCCCAAACCCACACACCCACACCTCACCCTCTCTCCCCCTCCCCATGTGGCCGGCCCACTTTGACAGCCCCTCCCTCTTTTTCTCTCTCCAATCACCTCCTTTTGAATAGAAAGGAAAAGAAAAGAATAGAACAAGATAAAAGAAAAAGGGTGGACTTTGACTTTTCAACACTTTCTCCACCTCACACTCTCTCCTCCCTCACCCCCTCCAATTTCTGGCCGAAATTCCACACCCCAACAGCAGCCCCTCCCAATCCTTCTTCTCATCTCTTTTCCATCAAAAAAATTTGGGAAAAAATCAAGTAAAACCTCACCGAAATCAAAATCCAACTCCTACCCATTTATCATTTGCCTATCAAGCATGGATCTAGGGATCAAGGTTTCAATTTGGGAGGCCATGGGTGCTTGTGGATCTTCAAATGTTTTTGGGTATAATTCTAAACATTTTGCTTAATTTGTTAGTTAATTTCTTAAAGCTAAATTACTTAAGTGTTAATTAGGCTTTAGTTGCAAGTTTTGAAATTCAAGAGAAGAATTTGAATGAATGTTAGGGTTTTATGAAATTGGTGTATGGTTGTGTGATATATTTAGGCTCTTATGACATGTTAAAACAAGATTAGTAGCTAGTTGTTAATGGTTAGTTTAAAAAATGTGTTAATTATGCTAATTTGCTAACTAGCTTTTTGAAACTGGTTAAATAATTGGGATTAAAAATGTGATTAGTTTTTTCATGACTTCATTAACATTATAAAGTGTAGTTTAACACTTTAGTTTATGGAAATCCAACCTAAATTGTTGTTTGTGCATCTTGCTATAAAATTGTTAAAATTGGGTATATTGTAAACTAGAATTTTGGGGTTAATGGAATTAATTGGGATTAAATTATGGAAATTGTTTTTATGACTTATTTAAGATATTTAATAAGAATTATGGCCACTACATTTGTTTAAACGTCGAGTTTTGTACTAAAACGGGTAATTTTTGCTTGCTAGATTTTCGGAAAAATGGCTTTTAAGGTGAATTTGGGGTTTTTATGAATTTTAACCTATTTTATATTATAATTAGTGTTCGTGAATGCGGAAATGAGTGTGTTTGGGTTTTCTCGATGGTTTTACGTTTGTACATCGACATCGAGGGTTGGTTTGGCTATTCATGCATGCGTAGGCGATAGGTTTTGACCGATGCGTGATACGCGTGCCGATTTGATTTTCCTATGCCGTTTCGATTTCGAATTTGGTTTTAATGCGATACGGTGCGTTATGATATGTAGGTACCCCATGTGGACTTCGAGACGATAAGCAAGCGCGTGGCGACGTCGGCACCGGCGAGCGAGGACCAGGTGAGTAGATTTATATCTACGGGGAGAAGTCGGGTGGATGGCGTATAGCACCCCCGCAGTTCGTTGTGATGTATACGAATACGTATACACACATATATTTTGATTATATATTTTATGTTGATATGGGACTTGATGGTAAAGGTAGATTCTAGGTGTTCATGGATTAGTTTAGTGTTAGTTGCGAAACTCTAGAGTAGTCCTTACACCCACACACGCACACACACACGCATGCATTCATCTATGTTATTACCTGTGCGTATATAGGGAGATGTGTTTATGTGTTCACCTGGGTATGGGACTAGGTGTTCAGATACTGGATTTGCATATGATACTTGGGATTGAGATGAGTCGATGAGATTTGAGTTGAGGCCGTGAGATCGGTGATATGGCAGGATTCGTACTTGAGATACGTCCTGATGTTATAGCGGATCTTTGAATGACAATGCCATGTGAATAGTGATATTAGTAGTGTACTAGACGTAGGTCAGTACCCCAGATGATGATCTTGATAAAGAGGATACCAGATGAATAGTGTGATGAGTATGATATTGACCCGTACCCGAATTTGGGGATGCCGTACGACGGATTTACGTACGAGCTATATATTGATGATTGATCCGCACTCTTGACTTGGGATGTCTGATTATAGATATGGTATCAGATATGATATTATTGAGGCGGGATCACCGACTAATATATATACAGGTATGTATACGTATCGACTCAGATGTTAGGAAGTTTCCTTACCTGTAGTTCAGCTCGTTAGTTCAGCCGTATAGTTTAGTGTTGTTGTTAGACTAGATTAGACTCCTACCTATTTCAAAACTAAGGAATCGTGGGTATTTTAAAAGACAGGTCAAGGGATTCTACGGATATTTCAAACGACGTATCTTTTCTTAAAAACACCGTAGCCCTTATTTTCAAAACACCGCGATTCGTGTTATTTCAAAGGGCACTATTGTAGGACTTATATTAGGGTAATGCGGTTTAGTTATCGTTGTGTCTAGTATTCCGCTCATTATTGTTGTTCGCTCCGCATCGCATACTTATATTATAATTTCTTATTGCATTGCTGATATCATACTGTTAGGACACCAGCACCATTACCGATTATGCGTATGTACCACGTACACTTACTTGCCGGTTCACACACATCTTTATCGGTAATTGCCATGTCACGTACACCTTAGAAAATATTATTGCTTGACATAGCCTGTTAGCTAATAGTTTAGACATGATATTAGTGAACTTGCCTTATATGTTAGTTTAGACATTGTAGTTATTACCTGCTACTTCATGTATACTGTTATTCATTGTTATGCCACATTCATGGATTCTCATGCATATATTCACTATTTTACGTGCTATTGAGGTTTTGGATTCGGATTTCCATGAGATTTTCTGGATTTGGGGGAAAACCGCAAAACTTATACAAACTTCTTCTCTCTCTTTTTAAATGAAAAGCTCGGTTTTCCCATGACGTATGAGTCGTCCACCATGAGTTTGCTGATGGATTTCGAGACCCGATTCGAGGAGTTGGATGAACCATTTCGGGTACATGGTGGGCCCGGTGCGGTACCCCGGGGCGAGAAGGTCGTGTTGTTGACGTTGAGCCTGGCAGGGGAGCACTACCGACCGGTGAATTTACCCGACGCGTCGGATATCCGGAGGATACCATCGTGGTCTTGAGATGGATGGTAGGGGCCGGTCTGGACTGACGGCGCCCTAGATATTGTGATTGAGACATTGAGATTTTGAGATATTGAGGTACAGAGATTGTGATACAGAGATATCGAGATATTTGGATACTTGTTTTGTGTCGATGCTGGGCACTATTTTATGCTGATTTCATTTATGGTATCTCATTTTTAAAATACAGAAATCTCACTGATTTATGAAAGCAGTTTTCTTCATTACATGCATTCTGTTTCATGCATTCATACATCATCCATATGATACATTGCTACCTGAGGCACTGACACGGGCACATGGGATTACACTTGGGTTAGATATTTGCCCTAGCCATGGTTATGGGTTGCTGGTTATATATTTGAGGATTTTATATTATGATTGTATGACCTAGGATTGCGTCATACATGCGATTTTTGTTTGTAGATGTATTCTATTCACGAGTTGGCAACTCACCCCTGTTGTGCCCCAGTTTCTTGCAGGTTTTGCCGTGCAGGTTTCATTATGGCTTTGCTGGCACTGCTTCTTTCGGGTGACGTGCTAGTAGGTGGGTTTATTTGTATCGTACCCATCATTATACATTGTATATTATTATTCAGTTGTATCTAGAAGTTCCATCAACCAAACATGTATTTATTTTGAGATAGAGACCAGTGATGTTATTCTTTCGACCTTAGAGTCGCGCGTTATATTTCTGTGGATTTCTTATGGTCTTGAGTTTCCTTTTGAGTTTTGATCATCGTCCTTGGCGTTGTATATTATATTACTTGTGTGGTTGTGACCGTAGATTGACGAAGAGCTAGCTCCCTCTTGGGGATGCCTTTTATTGATTTCGTATACTATTCTTGTTATATCCAGTTTGGGGGCCAGTTTTTACAAAGGAGACTCTGCCGAAATTTTCAAGAAATATTTGATGTTTTAAAAAACGCATAATTCGTCTAGTGCTAATAAAATTACTTGATTTAAATTGGTTTTTCCTTCACTCTACTACTTTTCTTGGTTTGGATTTCTGTGTTTTTTCGGCTTACTTAGATTACGTACGCCTAAAGACGTTTCGTAGTTTAAGTGTCGGTCATGTTCCGTACTTTCGAGACGTGACATTTGGTGAGGCGATGCTGCAGTTCCACCGTGGAAACGCGGCCAAACCCATGTTTGCGCCGCAGTTCCGCGACGGGATTAAGTCAACGCGACACCAAAATTTTCCAGTGGGCTTTTGGGTTGGAAATAGGGGTTTTGGGATATTCTTTTTGGGCCCATATTTTCTGTGAGTCCTACAGTACTGCTTGGGGCCCAGTTCGATAAATTTGATCGATCGAAAAGTTTAAACATGTTAGTTCACAGTATTTACATTATATCTGCGACCGTGAATGTCATTTGATCGGTAAATCCTGTCTAACTGCTATAGCTCTTTTAGACGGATTTACGAACGTGACATTCACGTTGATGTTCTGTGTTGTGCTGTGATGTTGCGGATTGGTCATGGGGATAGCCTGGATGCAATGGTAGTACAGTTTTGTTTTATATGTACATTTGATATTGCGGGGCGAGCGTCCGACATGTGGACTGCCGTCACTGCCTGTTTGTATTATTCTTTTGGGGCATGACCGGGTCGAGGTCGATGTATCCGTTGTATGTATATTTTACTTTCTGTACTAGGATTACCCCGCGGAGGGGTGCACGGATAGCCGGGTTCTAGAGGGCAACGGGCCCGCATCTCATGGCTTTGAGACGGAGGGGGCTTTACTCTAGAATTCTTGGGCTATTCGCCGCACTCGTAGGGGGTTTAGGTTGACCCAGGAGGGGTGCCCAAGTTACCGGATTCCGTGAAGTGCTGGGTGGTCCATTCACGTTGCTGAAGGGGGCTGCCTCGCTTCAGGTTTTGGCGGGTAACTTGCCGCGCCCGTAGGGGTCTAGGATCTCATTGCACAGGCTATCTACACGACAAGGGGAACGTCGGGTTTCAGTAGCGGCTCTATGAAACCCGGCGATCCCAGATATCTGTATTGTTCTGTGATGCTGTGCATTTCTGTGATGTTACATTTTATCACGCCTTGAGTGAAATATTATATATTGATATATATATTAGTAGATGTTATATATGTTTTGCATCCGCGCTAGTCCAGTCCCCGCTCTGTCGTTAGTTAAGTAACCTAACGGGTGATGACGGGACCCAGTGGCGAATGCGGATGGCATATACGTACATCATTATTTTCGTTCTTTATTGGTGTGATCAATTGATGGGACTGCGTTGATTCGGATCAATGCAAGCTAAACAAACCTATTCTGATGTTGTTGGAATACTTTTCAAAAAGCTGTTATTGCAAGGGCGTTCTCTTTTGTTTTGCATAGTGGTATTCAGTTGGAATATCCTGCTCCTCAGTCGACGAGGCAAGGGCCGAAATCCCTTCACCGGGAGTGACCCCTTGGACAGAAGTTTGCGTCAGGGCAATAACTTCACTATAGCCGATTACTTTTGCTTTGCATCGTGGTATTCAGTTGGAATATCCTGCACCTCATTCTACGGG
Organism: Agapanthus africanus; assembly: GCA_030015575.1. Taxonomy (NCBI): domain Eukaryota; kingdom Viridiplantae; phylum Streptophyta; class Magnoliopsida; order Asparagales; family Amaryllidaceae; genus Agapanthus; species Agapanthus africanus. The sequence continues at coordinate 197,153,542 of JASDDO010000010.1, read as the reverse complement.
GAAAGAGCCGAGATCCCTTCACCGGGAGTGACCTCTTTAGCAAAGATTTTCGCCACTATATTTTTATAAAAGCTATCCGGTTCCTTCAACGATATCAAGTTCATTACGTTAAAGGTTTTCGCCAGAAACCATTCGTAGCCCTCCGTCGTTTCATATGGATAGTCAATAGTATTCAAACTGTGTATGTTGGCCAAAGTCAAGGCACAGTGATTGGTAGCTATTGGGTATTCATATGCAGTATAGATAGATGCGTTGGTTTGAGACAGTCGTACTACTATTTTGGCCTTCGTCAAGGGTATATATGGGTGGGTTCAAATTAACCTGTAGAATGACGGATAGAACTTGACATGTGACTTATGATATGTTGGCCAAAGTCAAGGTCATAAGAGCATGGGGTAAAAATCCACATCGTGAGTTTCTAAAGAAACTGAAACTTGCCAGATATGCGCATACCTTCTGGAGTGTGAAAACGTGAGCGGATTCCATCACGTTATCATGCGATGATAGTTGGATCCCGATTCCCACTGATGAGTTGGTTTACTCCTCGGGTGATCCCGGCTAATTCTTCTTTCAGGTTTGGGGAAGAATTTGACGTTACAGTGGGAGGTTTCAAAATTAGATAAAGTGATAACCATTCTGATCTTGGTTAGAGTGCACGCTGAGTGTTTCTTTTCTCTCTCTCTAGCAGCGACCATTGACCCGACCCTAGACTATGACTCAGTGACCAAGTTGACCGAACCTTCTTACCACTGGCTTTTGGATTGTCAGAGTAGCAAACCTCATTGCCACTCCTACTTTTACCCTTTTCTTCAGGACACCCCGTATTACTACGAACGTCCGCTTCCATTGGACAAAACCATCGTATGGTTATATACGAACTCGAAAGAATTCGAGGATGGTTTCTGGTTCTGGAGAAAATGAATAAGACTATTCAGTTGTCTTTTCCTTTTACCTTCTCTCAGGTTGCGAGTACTCCTTGGTTTAGGAGATAGTACACCTATTACGCAAATTGGATAGTCTTCGTCCAAACCATAGGCAGGTTCCGACCGGTAGGGAATGAAGAAAACCAATTAGCCTAAACGGTGTACAGAAGGTATTAAGTTAAGACAAAGAAAGGGATTAGTAAGAGGGCAAAGTAAATTGCGACTGCTATTCACGACCAAACCAAGTATTTCTTCGCCAATCCTAAATCACCTATGTATTTCTCCAGGACACTCTGTATCACTATGAAGATCCACATTTTATTGGATACTCCATCGTATGGTTATATACGAACTCGAAAGGAACTTGTTCTAGTTCGGGGATGGATTCTAGTTCAGGAGAAATAAGAATAAGGTTTATTCAGGTGTCTTTTATCTTCACCTTCTCTCAGATTGCGAGTGCTCCTAGGATTAGGACAGTATACCCATTATGCTTATTGGATAGTCTTCTTCCAAACCATAGGCTGGTGCCGAACGGTAGGGAAGGAAGAAAACCATTTGGCCTAAAAGGGTGTACAGAAGGTAATGATTAAAGACATATAAAGGGATTTGGAGAGATGGCAAAGAATTATACGGTTACAGTTGTGAATCTGGATAATGGAAGAGGCATTACTAGGAATACCGGGATACCCCATCGAAACATTTCAATGTTTCAGTTTCACTGTGTACTGTTAAAAGAAAACTGATTTCCCAATTAGACACTTGCTCCAGGGTATGTATTTACCAGGTTGGATTCTCACATCTGTATGGTTTTACAGATGATGAGTGGGAGTAAGGTATTGGTAATTGGGTGATCATCCTCATTATATCGGGATTCGTTGTAATTGGTGATATTTGAGGAAGTCACCTGGGTTGTTTGTCGGACGACAAATATTTGGTTTTGAATATCCGTTGTTATGCACCAATTTCAAATTGATATATCTGTACGTCTATTTTTATAGAGTGAGATATACCTTTTTGAAATTATGTCTATGACATTTACCTATATCAATGGATGGTTAGGTAAGGAGCATTGAACAGCGGTGTAATTCTTCTTAACCATAAGTACAGTTTTCAACCTACGACACACAGTGAATGAGTTATTAGACTCAGGGGACTTATACAGAGTATTGTATATTGTCCAGTGTCCATTAGGACAGAGGGGTTGGTCCTCGTACTATATTCTGTTTACTTGTGACTTCTCTAGTTCTTAGACAGGTGTTTCGTAGAAACACAGGGTCTGAGTTTTGAGAAGTTATTAGTATATGAGTAAAGTAGAGAACCAGGTATTGCAAGTATCGGGATTCTTCAAGGTGATTGAAGATGTAGATACTTGTGAATGGTATTCAGTTGATAGTAATGTTTAAGAGAACTTGCTTCTCTTTCAGGTTACTCATAATTGGAAGTACTCCTAAGTTGAGTAACGCTGATCGACCTCCTTCCATTTAGTTAACATGCACTGGAGACAGCTGTATGATTTGAATCTGGTTCAATTAAATCAGTGCCTCTGTTTCTATATTGGATATAGAACAATTCATATCTTGACATTGTTAAAGTACGGGGAGTTGTCCGGCTTATGCTTAAAACCAGACTCTGGATAACTCAAGGCACGTTTCTGTAATGGCTGTTTGTGGGTTGACCCGGGCTATAACGAGGGTTGAATTTCTACCATCTGGAAGATCAATAGTGATATTGTTCTTGACTCGCCACAGTTTTAACAAAAATGGATTTTTTCAGAAAACAGTAGTGGGAGTATGGTAGAACTGGAAGTGATTCCAGAACCGCAAACGATTACTGAAGATTTGATAAGAACCTAAAGATTCAATCTGGTTTGACATTCCATTGGCCACTCCGCAGATAAAGTGGGTAACCTCAAGCACCCGAGAGGTACTTCGGTATGCTCAAGGACGGTGGCAGGGAGGTTCTTGTTTACCCAGACTTGCCATTGTTGTTGTTCCAGACTGTGAGACCCGGCAGGAGGATGAGTATAGCGTCGTTCTAAACTATCTTTAGAAGTGCACGTGTATAAGACTCTGCCAGAGGGTTGTCGTAGTCAGTGGGAGCAGCGGAAGCATTGGTGGACAAGTGGCTTATAGACTAAAGCAGAATAGCGGAAATAGATCATCTATTTCTAATATGACAGTCATAGGTTTGACTTCATCAAAATAGGTGATGGATCTGTTAAGAAGGTAGTAGGGTGTGTGATGTCCTGGTATTTGGATGACATACACAGAGTAGGAAGTGAAATTCCCATACTACGATCGGTTATACTTTGGTCGTCACACAGTGGTTTCTCTATACAGGACTTGGATATTATATCAGACATTCTGGTCACTAGATCTATGGTTTTAGATCTAGATTTGGGTAGTTTCCTAATCTGGGTACTTTGACAACATTCTATGAGTATTTAGAATGGACGACTCCTGGCACGGTAGTATACCTGCAGGTAATGGAGTCACCCTCTCTAAAGGTGTCTTACAGACTAAAGGGGAGAGGGATGCACATGATTGGCAGTTCACTTGCTTAGGCAATTGAGTCAATCATGAGATGTCAAGTACCACACCAGATGTTGTTCTTGCAGTAGATGCAATAAGTTGATAATGATCCAATCCTGGGGAACCAGTCGGAAGCAGTTTTAGAACATAAGTTGATATTCTAGGGATATGATAACAGCATTCTCCTTCGGGAGACAGTTATCATTCCAGGCTTCCAAGGTGACCTGGATGGCAGAGTGCCTGTCAGATTTATAGTTTTCCCTCTGACGAGGGGCAGTATTTTGGACAGGTGGTCCAGGTGGATACTGAGGGAAGGCATGGCGCAGGATACTGATTAAGTTCAGTTGACGATACAGTCTAAGAAGTTTGGATTTGGAGTTCACTTATGAGCTAGGTCCCATCAGACATCCAGACATATTCTAAGACAGGTATTGCTCATTTCGGGAGATGGCTTTCTCCGCGAACTTGAGATTAAGAGAGACATAGAAAGAAACATCAGAGCGGATCCACTCACTGAGGCTATTCCTCAAACGCAATAGTTTCGCAAACGAGATTTGTGAGACTGACTAGTAGAGGAGTTGGGTGTTCGGTATCACACGGGCTATGAGTATGCGACATCGCAATAATTAGCCTTGAGTGCAAGTGGGAGATTGTTGGAGATAGTGCCCTCAGAGTCAATTATTGGATCACAGGCACGTGATTGCAATGATTGAGGGAGGACCTGTCCCAGTAGGATAGTCTTACTCAAGATGATAGTATGCTATCTGGTTTATCTTTATCATCGTGTACTGCTTTAGGTGACCTTACGAGTTGCTATTACACGTTGATAGAGCCCCTAGGATTCTTGCTTGACTACCAGCAGTATGAGGGCGATCATATACGTGGGAGCTGGGGTCTATAAGCACATCCTTAAAAGGTCCCTAGGCGTGGGAGTTTCGAGACAGGGTATCGATACTTCGGAGTAGACTAGTGTATACAGTCGAGACCCCGACGAGGGGCGGAGGCCGGTCTCACAAGCCACTGGTGTCAGTTGGTTCACCTAAGATGTATACAGGTGCTCATTGGGTTATGAGTACACCGGACAGGACTTGCCGGGAACCTGCTAGTTGGGATTAGACCAGATGTCAGATAGCAGTTCACTGGTGACATGTGTAAGGTTAGTTCATCGACCTGAGATCGTCATTTGTCTCGTGTGAGTTTCCACTGTGCTTTGATTACTACCCTACCACGGCTCAAAGGAGTCGTGCAAACAGGTTTTAGTTGGGTACAGTCCCGAGCCACATGGAGGCAGTAAGCGGATCTGCAGGGGTTCGTCTCTCTCGGTATTGGGGGTGAGGTCGCGCTATGTCTAGGAGAGCCAGCACATGAAAAGTCCTTGGACAAGGTAGGAGATTTTCTGGTAGGTATTCCAGTAGTATCTCAGGGTGTTCTGGGCTACACTCCGATATGACTTGTACCGCTTTTGGGGGTCTGACTTTTACCAACCCCCTTGGCCCGCCATGCGATGCTCGTAGACGAACGGACCGGACTGTACGGATATTGTCACTGACAGGCTCAGTAGGGTGTCGGATGAGTTCGCTCATCGACGTCCCTTTTGGTCAATAGCTGGTAGCCCGTCACGTATGGCTAATACCTCTGACGTGATAGTGGTTAAATCCACAGCCATAGTATTGACGAGTCTTTAGAGTCCACCACACACAGTTACTCAGGTTTCGGGAAAAACGCTGTAGAGGCCGTATGGAGATATGGCAGGGTTCGATCAGATACGTGCGGTATTGCACGGATCGTGATCGGACGGTTTTTACTAGCCGGCTTTGGCTTAAGCCGGATTCTAGTATTAGACAGTGTAGTTTTGTCTCTTTGCATTTGTGTTCAGTGGGAATACAAATGCGGGCATGTATATGTAGTCGCGGGGTTTTCCTGTAATTTATTACGGGATCAGTTTTCTGAAGTTGCCAGTTTGCATTCCGTTCCGGCCGGTTTTCCTTTGTTTTTTCGCGGTCGGACTTTCCGATGGAGGGGGTTATTTGCAAGAGTGCAAATAACTTATTGTGGAGGGGTTTCTTGCATATGTGTGGCTCCATGATTGTTTATTCATCATGAGATTCTTTTCTAGTCTATCTCTTGCATTTATTGGATGGGGTTTTGATAGGATTTGGATGTGAGATAATTTGATCTTATCTTCACATATTGATATGCCTTTTTCTTTCTCCAATTTTCTTCTTGATGATGAGGGGCCGGCCACATTTAGAGAGGGAGAGGGTTTCATTTTTGAGTGGTGATTTCTTGATCTCATTTCATTTTATTCCTTGCTAGAGAAATGATAGCACCATTTTCCCTCCAATGTTCATTCTTCCTTCACCTCCATCAATGGCAACTTCATATACCCCAAAGAGACATGGTTTCTACACTTGCCTACAGCTTTCCTTGGACGCGTCGGCTAGCCAACTTCGCGCCCGAATTGCCTCGCTCCAGAGGTTGGAGCCCGTAAAAGAATCCGGCTACGTGGTGTCCTTTCCGACGAGGAGGTGACGGACGGAGATTCCGCGGGAGATCGGAGTAGAGACGAAGACCGAAGGACACGGATCGCTTGGTATACTTCTCTACCCATCTCGTTTTTTGCTAGTAGCTAGGTTAATAGCCCGATCCGGGTTAAAAGTGCGCGGTGGTGCCGTTTTGCAAGTTTCGCAAAGTTTTTCGTTTCCGCATTTCCAGCGTCGGATCGACGGCCGGGGCGCCGCCGTGCACTTACAGGTTATACCCTCAAGGAATCTCACAAGCAAGTAGAAGGAGAAGAAGAAGAGGGAATGGAGCTGCTGGGGTGCTTTTGCTGCTGCCTGGAGCTGTTGCTGCTGCCTGTAGCTGCTGCTGCTGTTGTCTGAGCTGGTGTTGCTGAAGCTAGAGGTGCTGCTGCTGAGTCTGCTGCTGCTGCTGTGAGGGGTGTGTGTGTATGAGTGTATGAGTGAGAGGTTGAGAGAAAAAACAACACAAGAATGAGAGGAAAAGAAAAGATAATCCCCAAGGTCAACCCCTCCACTCTCTCTCTTCATTTAATGAGGCATGGCAAAGGCCATCATGCCCCATAATGCACACACACTCTCTCTCTCTCTCACCAAGTCAACACTCCAAAAGAAAATTCAAATTAAAACAACCATCAATTAACTAATTAGACTTAATTAAAACCCAAAAGACTTAATCCCCATTTTTAAACCCACCATGGTTGCTAATCATGGTATTACCTCATTTTAAACCCTAGTTTACATGCACATTTGTGTGCAAGCCTAGGAAAATTCTAGAAAAATATTTCTTAAATTTGGAAAAATATTGGAAACTCAATTTGGTAAACTTTTTATTAAAAACTTTTATTTAAATATAATTATCCACTAAACACATCCTAAGGTGTTACGAGTGGACACGGAGAAAGAGTAACAGAACTCTTAGAACTGATACATATTGATGTATGCGGCCCCATGTCTACACATGCCAGGAATGGTTCCTCGTACATCATTACATTCACTGACGATCTCTCAAGATACGGACATGTGTTCCTGTTGAAACACAAGTCTGAAGCTTTTGAGAAATTCAGAGAATATAAGCACAAAGTCAAGAACCAAATGGGTAAAAGTATTAAGATCCTTCGATCTGATCGAGGAGGAGAATACTTGAGCAATGAGTTCCTGGACTATCTAAAGGGGAATGGGATTCTCTCTCAACTTATTCCTACGTATACACCACAACATAACGGTGTATCGAAACTGAGGAATCGCACCCTATTAGATATGGTGCGCTCGATGATGTGCACCGCTGAGTTGCCTATTTCCTTTTGGGGCTATGCGCTGGAGATAGCTGCATACCTATTGAATAAAGTTCCAACCAAATCAGTGCCGACCACTCCATATGAGATATGGAATGGGAAGAGGCCATGTCTTAATTTTATTCAGATATGAGGTTGTCCGGCCTATGTGAAAACACAAAATCCGGAAAAGATCGAGGCAAGGTTTATTCTGTGCAAGTTTATTGGATATCCCAAGCATTCACGAGGGTATATCTTCTACCTCTCCGAGGAACATAAGGTGTTTGTTTCTCGACATGCCACCTTTTTAGAAAAGGGTTTTCTTATGAAAGAAATTAGTGGCAATGTGGTAGAACTAGAAGAAGTTCCAGCTACAAAAACTGCAACAGAGGATTTGATGGAACCAGAGGATTCAGTAGTTCCCAATGAACCCCGGCCTCTCCGCCGATCTAGTAGGGTTCCTCATCCACCTGAAAGATACTACGGTTTTCTCATAGATGGTGGGAGCGAGGATTGCATCATAGAAGATGATGACTCGACTAGCGTCGAACAGGCCATCACGAGTGGGGACTCTGTGAAATGGCTGGATGCAATGCGATCTAAGATGGAATCCATGTACATTAACAAAGTATGGACTTTCGAAGTTGCTCCTGAAGGGGTAAAACCCATTGGGAGCAAATGGATCTTTAAGAAGAAACTTGGCGTGGATGGAAAGGTTGAGACTTTCAAAGTTATACTTGTTGCAAAGGGTTTTCGTCAACGACCAAGTGTGGATTATGATGAAACCTTTTCTCCAGTAGCTATGCTTAAGTCCATCCGGATCTTACTTGCCATTGCTGCATACCATGGTTACGAAATCTGGCAAATGGATGTCAAGACCGTCTTTCTAAATGGTGATTTAGAGGAGTGCGTGTACATGACTCAGCTAGAGAGCTTCATAGACAGTAGGAGCAGCGGAAAGGTGTGGAAGCTGCTTAAATCCATCTACGGGTTAAAGCAGGCATCGCGAAGTTGGAACATCTATTTTGATGTTGTAGTCAAAGAGTTTGACTTCATCAAAAATGTAGATGAACCTTGTATCTACTAAAAGGTTGCGGAGAGTAAGGTTGTCTTCCTCGTATTGTACGTGGATGACATACTCTTGATAGGAAATGATGTTCCTATGCTGCACTCGGTCAATCTCTTCTTATCACAAAGATTCTCAATGAAAGATCTAGGTGATGCCTCCTGCATCTTGGGGATTAAGATCTATAGAGATAGATCTAGACGGATACTGGGATTGTCCCAATCCAAGTACATTGACACCATACTAAAAAGATTTTGTATGGAAGAATCCAAGCGTGGGAACTTACCCACGATCTCTGGACTCACTCTCTCCAAAGAGATGTCTCCTAAGACTGATCTGGAGAGAGCTCGCATGCAAGGGATACCCTATGCTTCGGCAGTAGGCTCTATCATGTACGTGATGTTATGTACCAGACCCGTTGTAGCATACTCACTATGTGTAGTGAGTAGGTATCAAGAAGATTTAGGAGAGAGTCACTGGACAGCTGTGAAGAACATTCTCAAGTACTTGAGAAGGACTAAAGAGATGTTCTTGGTGTATGGTAACGGAGAACTCCAGGTGGAGTCCTTTACCGATTCGAGCTTTCAAAGTGATAAGGACGACTCTAAGTCGCACTCGGGCTTTGTCTTTACCCTAAATGGTGGGGCGGTTTGTTGGAAGAGTTCCAAACAGGAAACCGTGGCAGACTCGACGATGGTAGCTGAATACATCGCTGCCAACGATGCTTCCAAAGAGGCTGTCTGGATGAAAAATTCATCAATGAAATTGGTGAAGTTCTGTCCATTGTGCATCCAATACCTCTGTATTGTGATAAAAATGGAGCTGTGGTTTTGGCCAAGGAACCCAGGTCCCATCAGAGATCCAGGCATATTCTGAGGCAGTATCACCTGATCCGGGAGATAGTAGATCGCCGGGAGATCGAGGTCAGGAGAGTTGATACGAAGGAAAACACTGCGGATCCAGTCACGAAGGCCATACCCTAGATACATTTTGAGAGACTCTTCGGGATGTTGGGTATGAGATACTACAATAGCTGGCCTTAGTGTAAGTGGGAGATTGTTAGTTATGTATATGCTCTAGAGGCCATTATTGTACATGTGATGTATATTGTAGTGGATGCTTGGATATATATAGAGAGGACTTTCTTGCTTGATATGATAGTATGCTATCTGGTTTCACTTTATCTTAACGTGTAGACTTGTATCAGAACAATGTCTTGCTCTTACATGTTGATAAAGCCCTTAGGATATGTACATGATGTAATGCTTTAGAATTTGATTAGTGTTAATTAGACGATAATGCAGGTTTTCTGTAAATAGTTTACCAATTCGGTTTCCTCACATTTTATAATATTTAATTAATAATTTATTATTATTTGTTATAGCTTGCACACACTTGTGCACGTTAATGTGAGGGTGTGTTTGTGTTATCTAGTTTAGTGACCATGACAACTTAACCTAATCCTAATCCTATCCTTGCTTTGCTTTAATCCTAAACCCTTGATATTTGTGGAGAGATATTTTCTTGTGTTTTGTTTTGGAGAGGAGGTGGCATGGTGACAAATGGTGGCCATTAATGGTTGCATTAATGGAGGTGATGGGAGAGTAAGAATAAAGGTTTAGTTTACCCTACACTCACCTCTCTCTCTTTTCATCTCACCCTCTCTCATTCTCTCTCACTCTATCTCTTTTCTCTTTATTTCTCATACTCCTCAACTCTCAACTGAACACTTATCATTTCCTTCTCAAATCCTACATAAAACTTCACAAAATCACACCCAAATCCCTTTTCATGACTTGTTTTGCCTCTAAGATCCATTAGAGCTTGGAAAGCTAGGATCTTTGAGCTTGTGGGAGTAGGTAATGATCTCTATCTGTTAAGTAGGTCCTTTTAATGTTATGTAGCTTGTAAGTTTCAGTTTAGAACGTGTAAAGTTTATTTTCGTGCAAATATCGTATTTTTAGTATAGTTTAGGGTCTCGGATGATCTGCTATCAAACCAGGTATTTATTGGAAAAGTTCCCATCACAGTGACCTTGTGTAGTGACCTAGAACCCACCATAAAAACCCGAGCCTAATCCCTTTCATTCAGGCTGCAGATTTATTGGTTCTGGCCGCAAATTACGGCCAGAGTAGGGGCTGGGGGTTGTGTCTTGGGGTAGAGGTCTCTGGGGTTGTGTGTCGTCTTGTGGTGCGTGCAACTTTCACAAATTGTTGGTATAGAAAAATCTAGGATCACTTTCCTTGTTTCTAGTGTTACGACTACCCGCATTACGTTATACGATACGGTTCGTGTTCTTGTGTTGCTGTTGCTCTTGGGTTGGTTTCGTAGTGTCGCTATGCACGTTAGCCACTAGACGAACACTTGAGAGTATGTTTGGAGTTGGTACGTCGGTCAAACGTAGTTTGTACATATTATTGGTCGATTTCTAATATACACTTGTTTTATGGTTTTATGATCTTAGGGTCGCAGGCGAGGACTTCGGACGCTGCGAAGAAGGGAAAGCGAGTGGTTGGCTTCACTTAGCCCAAGATCATCTGTGTGTAGATTTAACATCTACAGGGGAATCGCCCGCATGGCGTTATGCGCCTGGGCTAGATTAAATGATATGACTATTAGTTATCAAATACCAAAACCACGTTTTCAGAAATCGGAAACCCAAAATAAACATCATAGAAAATCACTCCCAGATTCTACCCTAGGTCAAATTAGGAGATTTTGCATATAGGGTAGGTCTAGACATCAGATACTTGAGCCATGGACTAAACAACAGCCTAAGACTCCTTAGTCAGGCCGCAATTTGCTGCCATTATGATTAAATCTGCGACCAGGAATTGGAGTTGGTGTCTCGGGTCTCTAGGGAAAATTATAATTAGCCTGCACGTCTCACTGTGTTGAGAACTTATTTTATGGAGCTCTCGGGTCATAGCAGATCCTATAGAGTCATCATAATTCCTCAAAACCCGATATCGGGAAAATTCTAAGTTCGTGTTTTGGGGTTCTAGTCTCAAGTTTAGCCAGAATATCATCACTAATGGCTTGTAGTCACTAACTAAAGCTCAATTGCATCTTTACAACTCATATCATCCACTAAAAATCAACCTAGAAATTTCAAAGATCACTAAACTTGCTTAATCAAACTCTAAAATTAACTAGGAGATGAAGAAACTAAATAATAAGATGAAAAGTGAAGGTTATACCTCTTGGAGCAACTGAAGATAATTCCAAGGTGGTTGAAAGTGCTCAAAATCAAAACTTGAGCTTGCTAGGGGGTGTAGGATGAGCTTGTGTATATTTTTAATGATGGTGGCATGTGGTTTTGGGGTGGTTTCATGGTGGTAGTGAGGGTGAAGGGGGAGGAGAAGGAAGGAGATGAAGAATGAGGGGGGGGGATAAGAAAATGAATGAAGGATGGAGGCATGGTGAGGAGCTAATAGACCCCCTCTCTCTTTCTCTCTCAAGGCCATACTCTCTTGTCCCCCTCATGTCTCCTCTTTTCATTTCCTTTTATTTTCTTTTTCTCATTTTCCCTTCTTTTTTAAAAACAAAGATAACAATAACAAAACAAATGAAACCATGCATGTCTCAAAACACAATGTGTCATGGTGTACTAGCCATGGATTAACAAAATGGATCTGGCTTAATCATGATTAGCAGTGCACTAATCAAGTTTAATATAAAATTGTATATAATTAATTGCATAATTATTTATAAAATTTCCAAATCGAATAAATTCCTTTATAATAAATAATTCATATTAATATCCAATTATTTTCCAAATATTGGTATATAATTATACCATTTTACGAAAATCCCAAATTCATACTCGAATAGTTTTCGTGAAATATATTATTTTATTATTTAAATTCCAAAAATAATATTTTATATTTCTGAAATGTTACATGCTCCTTCACCATGGCCCTTCTTTTCTTCTTCATTTCATTCTTTCTTCAACTCCTCCTTCATTTTCATCTCCTTCTCTTCATCCTCCACCTCCACTACCACCTCCAAAACACCTCAAAATCCTTATCAAAACCCCATACCACCTTAAAAAAAAATAACCACCACCTTATCCTACACCCATAGCAAGCTCAAGTTTGGATTTTGAGCAACTTGCATCATCTTAGAATTTTCTTCAGTTAATCCAAGACGTAAAGCCTTCACTTTTCTTTTTGTTATCAAGTTTCTTCATCTCCTATTTGTGTTTAGAGTTCGATTAAGCCAGATTAGTGACCTTGGAAATTTCTAGGATGTTTTAGTGAATGATTTGAGTGGTAGAGATGCAATTGAGGTTTAGTTGGTGACCCCAAGCCATTAGTGATAATATTCTGGGCAAAACTTATGGATAGAACCCCAAAACACGAACTTAGAATTTTCCCGATGTCGGTTTTTAACGATTGTGATATCTCTGTAGAATCTGCTATGACCCGAGAGCTCTCTAAAATACGTTGCCATCACAGCGAGATGTGCATGCCACATAGAATTTACCCCTGAAACCCGAGCCTATATCTCTTCTTTCATGCCGCAATTTTAATCCCCCAGGCCGCAATTTACAGCCTGGTCTTGATTGTTTTGGGTGATGTTTGATCCATGGCCCTGTTATCTGTTGTGTAGGCCTATCCTATATGCAAAATCTCCTAATTTGACCTAAGGTAGAATCTGGGAGTGTTTCTCTACATTGTTGATTTTGGGTTTCCGATTTCTGAAAACTTGGTTTTGGTATTTGAGTTTTGGCACGGTCGTTGGACGTTCGTAAGCTAACGCTGAGGGTTATTTGGTTGTTCTTGCATGTGTAGGCTATAGGTTCTAACCTATGCGCACTTCGTGTCCCGTGTCGGTTTCGGATTTGGTTTTGATATCGTTACGATGTATATTGATTTGTAAGTGAAAGTGTTACTAGCACAGCGACGTGGTCAAAACGGGCATCTTGTAGGGTTACCTAAGGCGGCAGCAAGGTTTCGGGAGGCATCGTCCATGCCAAATTCAAAAATTTGCCGTTTTAGCTAACCCTAACAAAGAATCGTTAACTAGAAATCGACGGAATATAAAATGCAAACACTTTGCAAGACTAGTGAGCAAGGAATACACTCTTTGTAGACCGGTCCTTCACTTCAATAGCTTCGTGTAGTAGTCCCCTTTGCTGCGATCATGAACTCCGGACTCTTGAGAGGCTCCCTTGAAGAAACAAATATGCTTGCTTCGAAGACTTCGAGGCCGAAGACGATCTACGTCGAGGAGATACAAACCCAAGCTATCTCTTCACTAATTATGGAATTAGTGAAGCAAACACCATATACTAAATGGCAAGTAGTAGAGGATGATGAAGTAGGAATTTTGCTCACATTAGAAATCATTTTCTCACTCAAAATCATCACCATTGAAAAAGCTAGAAAGCTTTTGTCAAGAAGAAGAACAAGTGAAGAAAAATGAATTATTGTATGAGGTTAGAATTGCAACCATGGTGAGTTAGTGTCATGCCTAACTCATTTAAAGAATAAACCATAGCTATGAGTTAAGAGTTGGGTTAACAAATATCTTAAGGTTGACAAACAAGTGGACTTAGTCAATGAAACCTACAAGCTTCTATAAGCTTTGAACCATGACTCATTATCCAAATGTTTAAAATCCTTAAGAAAAATAAAACCCTAACTTAACCTAGCATAGTTTGAGTCTCATACTAACTATGTTGCAAGTGTAACCTAACATGACACACTTATATATATCACATATATATTTTATGCCAAAAAGAAAACAATACATATATCATATGTAAAGTATATCAAATGTCAGAAAATAAATCATAAGTGAGCTAATACTAGTTAATGTAAATTAATATATCAAATATATAATTACACATTAAATTATTAAATCAACAATTGATTTAATAATCCGGCTATATCACATATAACCGACTAATATCATGTGTAACAACTTATCGAATCAACACTTGATCCGACTACCCGGCTATATCTCATATAACCGACCAATTTCATAAATCACGAGAATAGAATGCGGTATCTCATATCGTATCAATCTTGGTCCCGCACATATCACATATGTACGCCTACTCCTTTTCGCTTGAGCCAGGAAACCCCCGTGTACGACTCTAACGACTCGTCAATACGACGGCAGTAGGTGATGATGATATCAAACACCCACAAGCCGCAAGCAGTCTGCTAAACGTAACGGCCACCCGGGTATTGAGCGATCAGAAGATCAACAAGCAAGCCTACTCGTACTCCTGCGAATCCAATCAGTAACATTACCGTACAGTCCGGTCTATTCGTCTGAATTGTCGCATATCTCGTCTAGGGGTGGTAAAACGTCAGACCCCAGTAACTCGATAAGTCGTGCCGATATGAGGTTCATAACGGGTCAAGAAACTATTGGTAACACTTACCAGTATATCTCTGAAGCAGCCTTGGCCAACGACTTCCTGTTATAGCCAATCGAGCACAGCGCAACATCAACTCCCAATACCGGGAGAGACGAAACCCCTCCTATCTCTCATTGGCTCCATGTGATTCATGACAGTACCCAAAAGCCACCGTTTTGCAAGTTCTCTTGAACGTGGTAAGGTGGAAATCAAAGCACTGTGGGAATCATACAAGACTCTATGAGGATCTCGGGTTTACAGACTAACCTGTACCTGTGTCATCAGAGAACCGCCATCTGACGTGAGGTATAATAGCATCTGGGAGTTCTCGGCCAGTCCGTCCAGTGTACCCAGTCTCCACTGAGCACCCTATACTATCTCTGATGTCAAACACCAATGGATATGGGATCATCCATCGCCCATCTACATCGGTCGAGAAGCTATACGTTAGTCTACTCTGGTATATCGATGCCCTATCTTGATACATCCCCGACTAGAGACATTTGAAGGATGTACTTAGCGACTACTCAGTCCCCACTAGTATGATCTGCATCATAATCCTGGTAGTCAAGTACTCATCCTAAGGGCTTTATCAACATGTAACATAGAGACAATTAGAGTACATGTTAAGATAAAGATCAAGATAGCATACTATCATGTCGAGCAAGATAGTCTTCCATATATTAGTCCAAGCATCTACTACAATATACATCGTATGTACAGTAATGGCCTCTAGGGCATACATATAACTAACAATCTCCCACTTGCACTAGAACCATCTGTTGCAGTATCTCATACACAACAATTAGGAGTGGTTGTAGTATCTCATACTCAACCATCCCATAAAAGTCTCTCCTAGGAATAGGCCTTTGTGAGTGGATCCGCCATGTTCTCCTCTGTGTCTACTCTCCTAACCTCGATCTCCCTAGAGATCATCCGTCTCCATGATCAGGTGATACTGCCTAAGAATATGTCTGGAACACTGATGGGACGGGGGTTCCTAGGCGAAAGCCACAACTCCATTGTTACACAATGGTAGGAACGAAGTTCATCTCATGAACTTATATATATCCATACTGCCACTTTGGTAGCATCCTTAGTACCCATATATTCATCCTTTATGGTCTAGTATGCAATGGTATTTAGTTTGGAACTCTTCCAACATATCGTCCCTCCACTGAGGGTAAAGACATTGCCTGTGATTGACATTCAGTCGACCATATCACTCTAGAAGCTATCCAGTGATTCTCCCCAGGATCGTTTGACACCATTTCACTACATCTAGTGAGAATCCTAACATCCAATTAGATCTATCTTATAGATCGAAAACCCAGGATTTAGGAGGTATCACATTTATCTTATATGGAGAATCCTTGTGATAAGAGGAGATTGACCGAGTGTAGCATAGGAAACTCCTTCCCTATCAAGAGTATGCCATCCACGTACAATGCGAGGATCAACACCATACTCCCTACTACCTGTTGGTATATACAAGGTTCATCTACCATTTTGATGAAGTCAAACGCTTTGACTACCACATCAAAATAGATGTTCCAACTCTGCAATGCCCGCTTTAACATATAAAGCTACTTGCACACGTTTCCGCTACTCCCACTATCTACGAAGCCCTCTGGCTGTGTACTTATAGACGTTCTCTTCTAAATCACTATTTAGAAAAGCAGTCATGACACCCAACCGCCAAATATCGTAGTCGTGGTATGTAGCAATGTCAAGTAGGATCCGGATGGACTTAAGCATAGCCACTAGAAAAGGTTTCATCATTATCCAAACCTTGTTTATGACGAAAAACTTTTTGCAACAAGTCTTAGCTTTGAAAGTCTCAACTTTTCCATGTACACCAAGTAATCTTCTCAAGATATACATGCTCCTGATGGAGATTTAACCCTCCAGATAAAGCAACTAAAGTCCATACTTTGTTGGTGCATATGGATTCCATCTCAGATCGCTTAGCATCCAGCCATTCTCACAGAGTCACCACTCTGGATGGCCTGCTCGAAACTAGTTAGGTCATCATCTCATGATGCAATCCTCACTCCCACTGTCATAGAGAAAACCGAAGTATCTTTCAGGTGGATGAGGAACCCTACTAGATCGGTGGAGAGGCTGAGGTTCGTCGGAAGCTATTGAATCCTTTGGTTATACCAAATCATCAACTGCAGTTTGTATAGCTGGAACTCTTTCCAGTTCTACCTCATAACCACTAATTTCTTCACAAAAAATTCCTATTCCAAAAGGTGGCATGCTGAGAAACAAAACACCTTTTGTTCCTCAGTGTGGTAGAAGACATTCCCTTATGAATGCTTCGGATAACCAACAAACTTCCACAGAACTGATCTTGCTTCGAGCTTGTCCGAATTTTTCTTTTAGACATAGGCCGGACAACCCCAAATCTTAACATCCTTAAGAGACGGTCTCTTCCCATACCATATCGCATATGGAGTTGTAGGCACCTGATTTGGTTGGAACCCAATTCAATAGCTAAGCAGCTTCACAAGTGCATAACCCCCAAAATGAAATAGGCAACTCAGTAGAACTCATCATAGAGCACACCTTATCATATAGGGTGCGATTGCTTCACGCCGATAAACCGACGTGATGTGGTGTATACGGAGGAGTAATGCTGAGAGAGAATCTCATTCTCCTTTAGAATAGTCCAGGAATTCCGTGCTCAAGTATTCTCCTCCTTGATCACTTCAAAAGACATAATACTTATACCATTTTTGGTTCTCTACTTCTAACTTATATTATTTGAATATCTCAAAAGGTTCAGACTTCTGTTTCAACAGGAACAAATGTCCGAATCTTGAGAGATTATTAGTGAACCAATCCTGGCATGTGTAGATAGGGGACCTACATACATCATCATGTATCAATCCCAAGAGTTGAGTAACTCTTTCTCTGTTTCCAATAAATGGAGCTATGGTCATCTTATCTTTGTGACATGACTGGAAAGTTTCACAAGATGTAAATTCAAACAGATTTAAATATGCATCTAAATATAACTTAGTTAGTCGGGTCGTATTGATATGACCTAGTCTACAATGCTTCAAGAAGAATTCGTTCATTTCTGAACTCTTCCTCTTGTGTGCGTTCTGTACGTTAAGAACTGTGGTTTGATTTAGAACGTATATGCTTTTAGATAACGTGCCTGAACCGATCAACTCTTGATATAGGAAATGTTCAAAACATTATCCAACAATACAAAATTATATCATTCTTTACAAAATAAAGAGACTGGTATGATGTTGTATATCAGGTTCGGTATCTAATAACATTCGTTCAGAATCAATGTATTTGGTAATACAGGGTGATAACTGCGAACAAACTTGGCTGCAACACATGCACCATTTCCAACTCTTGAAACTTATCACCCATTCTCAGTTCTCTACCAATTTTTAGCCCATGTAACATATTACATATGTGGGATCCTGATCCGGTATCTTATACCCAGGACGTAGAGGATACGGAGAAACAGTTCTCGGTAATGAACACACCCAAAGAAGATGCATCATCATGCACTTTCTTCGTTTGGGCGGCACGGGAATTCTGGTAATCCCCTATTTCCTGCTCGGTCTTATAACAATTATAAGTTGGAGTGGGACCAATGTTTTCTAGCTCGGTATAACAAGCGGGTTCAGTCAATACATCCGTATTATTATCTTGATTAAGGCGTGACATGGTCGCTATCTGGAGAGAGAGAGAGAGAAGAAAACATTCAGCGTATACTCTTGCAAGATTAGATTGGTTATTATTTTATCTAATCAGGATGGCTCCCCCTGTTTTAGTCAAATCTTCCTTCAAACCCTAAAAGGAAAGACTAGCCGGGATTAATTACACCTTACAAGTTCGCCAATCTTTCAGCCAGGCTAGTGTCGGTACTTTGATGGAGGTTCCCCGTGCTTTCGCATGGACCGAATTAAAATAAACCTCGTTTTCCCAGAGGCATAACCCCGTTAACACCTTTCTAGACACCTACTTGATCGGCTAATTATGATGTGTAAAACTCTCCCAGGAGTAACTCTTACTCGCAGTGGGTATCAGGATCCAACTATCTCATAGGAGGTATGCAATCTCATTGCAAATTTCAACACTTGAAATTCCCAATAATGTTTTTCCCCTAGTGACTTATGACCTTAACTATGATCAACAAATCATAAGCACTAGTCAAGTTCTACCCGTTCATTTCGTGATTAACTAGACCCACCCAGATGACCCTTAACTATGGTCAACAAAGTCACGTGACTGTCCTAATTAATTGCCTCATATACTATGTAGGAAGAAATCACTTTGCTCCCGCACACTGCGCCTTAACTAAGGTCAACAAACGCAGCATGAATACTAAGTACTCTACATCCTAAAATGACAGAGGGCTACGACAGGTTTTTAAGAAAACCCTTTGCGTAATGAACTTGATCTCGTCGTAGAATCGAGTGATTTTAAATGGAGTGTTTTTTAAGCTTTTACTATTTTTGCTAAAGAGGTCACTCCCGGTGAAGGGATCTCGGCTCTTTCCTTATTGAATAAGGTATAGGATATTTCACAAATGCCACTATGCAAAGCAAAAACTATAAAAGCAATCAAAAGACAAACCGAGTTTGTAGCATCTGCTGGTTTCTCTAAAGAGGTCACTCCCGGTGAATGGATCTCAGCTCTTTCCTTATCGAATAAGGTGCTGGATATTCTGCAAGGAATACCGCTATGCAAAGCAAGAACTAGAGCTACTAGTTGTCAAGACAAGTTTCTACAACATCTTTAGGTTTCTTTTATTTCATTAATCTCATTAATGAAGTCCCATTATAATATGCATCCCAAGCATCACATATGAAACGAAAGCAACAATATATAATATATATCATATATATATATATATAATATAATCATTCGTCTCAGAATATAATCAATGATCACATCACAGAATATCGCAGCAGAATAAAACATATGAAATATTGGATATACTAGGATTTCCTGGTTTTAAATTAAGCCTGTATAAAACACGGATTCCACGGTCGTTATAAATAACCAATCCCACACCCCTAGACCCCTACGAGAGTGACAAGAAACCCTACTAATTCTAGAGTTAGGAGACCCCATCTCGACTCCTCGAGATGGTCTCCCACTGGACCCTAGAACCCGGTTACTTGTGCTCCCCGCCTTGGCTCTATCCTAATGTGGAAAAGTAAATAATATACAACGGTGACATCATCCTCAGCCCAGAAGTGCTCCAATAAAAGAATATTACATACAATGAATTTTACATGAATGAAAATAAAAAAACTCCCATCTCACATAAAACCCCCGGCTATTCAAACATGACGATCCAATATAACATATCACAGCAACACATAACATCACATGTCATCAACGTAAGTAAATATGCGTATCCCAATTGTCGTTGACATATAGCACCGAAACCGGCGATACACCACATATTACACTTACGGTCCCAGAAAAGAAAGTGAAAAACTACAACAGTTGGAATCCGTAACCACCTTAGACATCATAAACCTGAAATATCTCATATTCGGATTTCATGCCTAACCAAATGAATTCCTTAAACATCGCATGCCTAACAATTATAAACCCCGCATTTTAGTCCTAATATCGAAAACACTTTTCAATATCAAGTCGGGAAATTCAACAAGATTCCCGACATACTGATCGAATGCTCATCGGAAACTATAGTAGACTGCCGCACCCCAGATGTCGTCGACACAGTGCACTAAGGCGGAACACCGCTGCCGCGAACACCCGAACGGATGCTTTTGGCGACGAGGTCTCCTACAGTCACTTGGTCGGTGCTATGGGCGTGGCTATCTAATAATGTTACTCGGCGAGTATCCGCGTACACTACATGATTGCGACGGTCTTTTGATCTCATGAAAATTCCGTGGCAATCGATCAAATGAGACTAAACTGCTAGATTTATAAAATTCAAACTAGTTATCTCATAACTACTTGTGGATTTCAAATATTTTATCCATCACATAATATCAAGACGACGTTAAATTTTTCGATCGATTTATCAAAGTCCCACAATTTCCCGAGAGCTCAACACTTGAGCACAGTTTTAATAATACCCAGAAGATACCACAGTATCAGTGAACCAGCCGTAGAAGGGTCAAACCAACGCCCCACATGTGACAACGCTGAACTACTACAAACCCTACGGTTTAGAGACGGTTCTAACGGCCACATAATCGAGTTAAGGTTTCGTTCTTCTAGAGGGTCCACAGAATCACTTGCATATTTTTCCGAATACGTTAAACTTGAAAAAATGGGTTTTTGACATTCGATCGAACTTTTTAACTTCGTCTAGACAACATGCGAATAAACTGAAACAATGTTAAAACTACGAATACGAAACACTCTTAATTTCTTATAGTGTAAAATTACATCACATGCAAAATTAACAAAAATAAACAACACCTGAAACATCAAAACCAAGTCACTGGAACACAGGCAAAAAATCAGGGGGTGGGGCTCGGATTTGGCCGAGATGAGGGTATATGGGGCTGGCCACTTTTTCTCCAAAAAACCTGAAATTTTGTCAGTGTTCATGTTATATCATATATAGCACTCTGTACTTTTTTTTAAAAAAATTTGACAATTATTTAAAATCGACAGAAACATGATTTTCGCGTTTCAAGTTACGGAGTATTTCGGTTTCGTAATCTTAACAAAATCCGTATAAATTTCTAGCATGGCTCTGATACCCCAGCAGGGTTACCTAAGATGGCAGCAAGGTTTCGGGAGGCATCGTCCATGCCAAATTCAAAAATTTGCCGTTTTAGCTAACCCTAACAAAGAATCATTAACTAGAAATCGACGGAATATAAAATGCAAACACTTTGCAAGGAATACAACCTTTGTTGACCGGTCCTTCACTTCAATAGCTCCATGTAGTATTCCCCTTCGCTGCGATCATGAACTCCGGACTCTTGAGAGGCTCCCTTGAAGAAACAAACATGCTTGCTTCGAAGACTTCGATGCCGAAGAGGATCTAAGTCGAGGAGACACTAACCCAAGCAATCTCTTCACTAATTACGGAATTAGTGAAGCAAACACCCTATACTAAATGGCAAGTAGTAGAGGACGATGAAGTAGGAATTTTTCTCACATTAGAAATCATTTTCTCACTCAAAATCATCACCATTGAAAAAGCTAGAAAGCTTTTGTCAAGAAGAAGAAGAAGAAGAACAGGTGATGAAAAATGAATTATTCTATGATGTTAGAATTGCAACCATGGTGTGTTAGTGTCATGCCTAATTCATGTAGAGAATAAACCATAGCTATGAGTTACGGGTTGGGTTAACAAATATCTTAAGGTTGACAAACAAGTGGACTTAGTCAATGAAACCTACAAGCTTTTACAAGCTTTGAACCATGACTCATTATCCAAATGTTTAAAATCCTTAAGAAAAATAAAAGCCTAACTTAACCTAGCATGGTTTGAGTATCATACTAACTATGTTTCAAGTGTAACCTAACATGACACACTTATATATATCACATATATATTTTGTGCCAAAAAGAAAACAATACATATATCACAAATATGTAAAGTATATCAAATGTGAGAAATGAAATCATAAGTGAGCTAATACTAGTTAATGTAAATTAATATATCAAATATATAATTATACATTAAATTATTAAATCAACAATTGATTTAATATTCCGGCTATATCATATATAACCGACTAATATCATGTGTAACAACTTATCGAATCAACACTTGATCCGACTACCCGGCTATATCTCATATAACCGACCAATGTCATAAATTGCGAGAATAGAATGCGGTATCTCATATCGTATCAATCTCGGTCCTGCACATATCATATATGTGCACCTACTCCGTTTCGCTTGAGCCAGGAAACCCCCGTGTACGACTCTAAAGACTCGTCAATACGCCGGCAGTAGGTGATGATCATATCAAACACCCATAAGTCACAAGCGGTCTGCTAAACATAACAGCCATCCGGGTATTGAGCGATCAGAAGATCAACAAGCAAGCCTACTCGTACTCCTGCGATTCCATTCAGTAACACTACCGTACAGTCCGTTCTCTTCGTCTTATATGTCACATATCTCGTCTAGGGGTAGTAAAACGTCAGACTCCAGTAACTCGATAAGTCGTGCCAATATGAGGCTCATAACGGGTCGAGAAACTACTGGTAACACTTACCAGTATATCTCTGAAGCAGCCTTAGCCAAGGACTTCCTGTTGTAGCCAATCGAGTACAGCGCAACATCAACTCCCAATACCGGGAGAGACGAAACCTCTCCTATCGCTCATTGCCTCCATGTGATTCGGGACTGTACCCAAAAGCCACCGTTTTGCACGTTCTCTTGAACGTGGTAAGGTGGAAATCAAAGCACAGTGGGAATAACACAAGACACTATTATGATCTCAAGTCTACAGACTAATCTGTACCAGTGTCACCAGAGAACTGCCATCTGACGTGAGGTATAATACCATCTGGGAGTTCTCGGCGAGTCCGTCCAGTGTACCCAGTCTCTACTGGGCACCCGTATACTATCTTTGATGTCAAACACCAATGGATATGGGATCATCCATCGCCCTTCTACATGGGTCGAGAAGCTATACGCTACTCTGTTATGGTATATCGATGCCCTGTCTCGATACACCCAGGACTAGGGACATTTGAAGGATGTACTTAGCGACTACTCTGTCCCCAGTAGTATGATCTGCATCATAATCCTTGTTGTCAAGTACTCATCCTAAGGTCTTTATCAACATGTAACATAGAGACAATCAGAGCACATGTTAAGATAAAGAGAAACCAAATAGCATACTATCATGTCGAGCAAGAAAGTCCTCCATATATATGTCCAAGCATCCACTACAATATACATCGTATGTACAGTAATGGCCTCTAGGGCATACATATAACTATCACATCCCACATGCAATTTTCAAAAATTCCGGGTTCTAATGAAAACTAACCTATATCTAACTAGAATATTAGGGTTTTACTATAATGATATGATAAAACTACAAGAAGGGAAGGAAGCTACAACCTTTGATGGCCGTGTTCTTCTCTTCTTATACTCCGGGTAGTAGTCCCTACGACTTCTCGTAGCTCTACTTGAAGAATGATCGAACTAGCTCCTTGATCCCCAAAGTCGAAGATGATCCACCCAATGTTTCTATAGCTCAAGCTACCTCTTCACTTATATCCAATAACTCAAGAAAACACCGTAAACCAAAGTGCTAGTCTAGTTTAGGATGGAGAAGTAGGTGTTTTAAGCTCACTAGGGTTTGTTCAAAGCCATATGTTTCACATCACATGTGAGGGTTTATGGCTTTGAGGTGGCGGAAGAAGAAGATAGTGAGAATAGTGAGAGCAAGAGCTCCGAGGAAAAAAATGAACTCAAGAAGAAACACAAGTCTAGAATGACATTTTTTATTTGCCTTCACTTATTAAAGCATGCATTTTCTCACAATAAAAAATACTCCCATGCTTCAAAAGTAAAGGCAAATAAATAAACAAATGCCAAAGCCATGCTATACCCCATTCCTCAACTTTCCACCTCATTTTTTTATTTTCCAAAAGATAGAAAATCAACCATGCTTCATATAATATGTATATATATATATATCATATATATATATATTAATATATATATATATATATATATATATATTATGAAGAAAATAATCAGTGAGCTAATAATATTAGTTAATATATAATCATATTAAATATAAATACATATCATATTATTAAATCAACACTTGATTTAATAATTCGATTATATCACATATAAGCGGCTAATATCATTTATCTGTATATCGCATTATTGAATCAACACTTCATTCAATAATTCGGTTATATCAAATATAACGTGACCGATATCAAATAACTGCCAGATTACAATACGGTATCACATACTTGTATTTAATCAGGCCCCCACACATATCAGCATATGTGTCCTACTTCGTTTCGCCTGAACTATGAAACATCTATGTGGGACACTAAAGACTCATCAATACGCCAGCAGTAGGTGATGATCACATCAGTCACCTACAAGCCGTCATCGGTACTAGCTGGACGTAACGGCTACCCAGGTATTGAGCGAATAGAAGATCAACAAGCAATCTTGTCCAAACTCCCGTGATGCCTATAGGTAATACTTACCGTACAGTCCGGTCGCTTCATCTGATATGTCGCATATCGAGTCTAGGGGTGGTAACATCAGACCCCAATAACTTGATAAGTTATGCTGCTGTATGGCTCATAACGTTTCGAGAAACTACTGATAACACTTACCAGTAAATCTCATCAAAAGTGCTGGTCAGGGACTTACTGTTATAGCCAATCTAGCATAGCGCAACATCAACTTCAAATACCGGGAGAGACAAAACCCCTCATATCTCTCATTGCCTCCATATGACTCGGGACTGTACCCACAATCTACCTGTTTGCATGACTCTTTTGAGCCGTGGTAGAGAGGAAATCAAAGCACAGTGGGAGCCACACAAGACTCTATGACGATCTCGGGTCTACAGACTAACATATATCAGTGTCACCCGAGAACTGCTATCTTACGATAAGTATAGTACCGACTAGGAGTTCTCGGCGAGTCCTGTTCGGTGTACCCATTATCTAATGAGCATCTGTGTACAATCTTTGATGTCAAACACCAATGGCTATAGGATCAACCATCGCCCCCATAGAGGGTCAAGAAACGTACACACTAATCTACTCTGGAATATCGATGCCCTGTCTCGATATACCCTAGACTAGGAACAGTTAAAGGATGTGCTTTTGCACTACCCAGTTCCCAGTAGTATGATTTGCATCATTGTCCTGGTACTCAAGTTTACACCCTAAGGGCTTTATCAACATGTATATGAGAGACAATATAATAATACCAGTGAACATGTTAAGATAAAGAAAACCATATAGCATACTATCATGTCGAGCTAGAAAGTCCTCTACAAATATATCCAAGCATCCACTATAATATACATCAATGTACAATAATGGCCTCTAGGGCATACATATCCCTAAAAATCTCCCACTTGCACTAAGGCCAGTTGTTGTAGTATCTCATACCCAACATCCCAAATAGTCTGTTGAGTTGTGTTACGAACCGAAATTTAGTTCGTGACCGGCACTTAAATCACGCAACGTCTAAAGGCGTAACGTAATTCAAGTAAGCCGAAACCCAGAAATCTAAACCTTTTTAAGAAAATAAAAGAGGTGAAATTTTGAAATAAAGGTGTGATGAAATCAAATGTTTTCTTAAATGCAAAGAAATGGGAACATGAAAAATGCAAGTTTATTTTACTAGTTGAAAAACATGTTTCATCTTTTTAAAAATTTAGGCAGCACCTCCTTTGTAATTTTTATCCAAAACCACAAATACATAATAATATAAAAGGCATCCCCAAGCGGGTGCTAGCTCTTCGCCAATCGTCGGAGTCACAACCACACAAGACAGAAATTTATGTATACGGCGCCCAACGGCGAAGATCAACACATAAAGAAATGTAAATCAAGACATCCAACCACAAGTAGGGAACATAAACCCTCTCTCTAAGTCTCGCAACTACCAGTTTGTCTAGGTCTTACTAATTATACAAATACTAGTTTCTAATTTGATGGAGTTAACTTGATACAACAGGAATAATATATACAAGAGGGGTACGATCCAACATGTACCACCTACAAAAGCAAAACACCCGAATGCAGCTATATACCAGCGATGCCCCTACTGATCCAAGCAATCAACCTGCAAGAACTTTGGCACAACGTGGGTGAGTTGCCAACTTGTGAGTAGAAAACATCATTAGGAAGAAATCGAATAAAACAACGATTTCCTAGGTCAACTATATCATGAAGGTAATACTATGATATCTAGGGTGACCGTATCTGTAAATATGTGCCAACAATATAATAATCAATGCCTGTATGCATGTGGATAACATCCAACAATATAACCAATGCTTGTATGCATGTAAATATATGAGGATATCAAAGAATGTGTGTCTATCAATGACACATCAAATCATGGAACCTGAGTGTCCAACACCGACACTCTAAAACATCATGAAACCTGTGTCTAGCATCCACACGCAAATCCTCATGTCTCAGGCGCCGCATCCTCAGATCGGCCCTCAGTATATCTCATGTCATAACTCCCAAACGGTATCCTTCGGATATCCGTCAGACTCTATACTATCACCGGTAGGTAGTAGTACCTCCGCCGGGCTCATCGGCCTTCTATACGAGTCTTCTTACCCCGGGGTACCTCATCGGGTCCACCATGTACCCGCAGACGGTGCATACTGCTTCTCGAATCCGGTTTCA
Source organism: Agapanthus africanus (assembly GCA_030015575.1). Lineage (NCBI taxonomy): Eukaryota > Viridiplantae > Streptophyta > Magnoliopsida > Asparagales > Amaryllidaceae > Agapanthus > Agapanthus africanus. The sequence continues at coordinate 197,126,491 of JASDDO010000010.1, read as the reverse complement.
CATGCCAATCTCAGAACCGAGAAAACACATGGTGGGTGTCTATAAATATCATATCAAGAGAAACCGGGTTTTTAAAACAGTACATAATTTCCTTTGAAATTTGACCACGGTTCTCAAATCCAGAATCTCATGAACTCAGCAAATCTCAATGCGTATAATCATAAAGCATGATGTATGCAACATATAACATATATGTGAGCATATTAAATATATCACACGACATGGTATGGTGATGTGAACATAGCAAGTATATCATAGCATAGCATGATGTAACAATTCTACTGTGTAAGTGACATAGCAGTTATCGATGATGAAGTGTGTGAGCCGGAAATCTATGTAGGTATAACATACGCATCATCGATAATTGTGCAGGTGTATGTAATGCAATGATAATATCATTGACATAGCATAAGTTGCATCGTAAGTGTAATGCTATCATCTATATAAAGGCTGAGCTAAGCAGTATAGACATGGTTTATCAATATCTATAACATATCCGAGTTGGAGAATCTATCAAGTCAAACTCATCACGTACGGTAATCCATCGTACAGCGGCATTAAACGATTAGGGATTCTATCAACCTATATGAAAATGAGGGTACAGACCTAACGTCTCGTATGGCATATCACTCATGATTCACAATATTTTATATATATCTATATAACTATATCCCCGGTCGCGTCCATGACAATCTCATATAAGGGGACCGGCAAAGGTATCAATCATCTCTTATCGAATCGCATCCGTATACTGACATATCAATCAAGTCATCAGATCACATCGTATATTTTTTTCGTCACATTAATTCATCTTACATTAAGTCAATTTTATATATACATTCTACCTTATTAATCTCGTTTCATGCTACTCTAAATCTCCTACTTATTCTCGTGCACTACCTATCTATGTGTCGCGATTCACGTTCACTTATCATCTCTAACTATCTCTTTAATCCTCTCTATAGTTTTCTAATCTAGGTTCCTTTAACTATATTCTATATATCGGTTTCCATCAATACTTGCGGGGGTGCTATACGCCATCCACCCGACTTCCCCCGTAGATATAAATCTACTAACCTTGATCCTTGCTAGCCGAAGTCGATGACGCCATGCTCCGTCGCCTCGGAATCCACGCGAAGTTACCTACAATAAATACACAATCGCAATCGCTATTAACATCAAGTCCGGAAAACCAATACGGTACACGGTGCGCTCATAGGTTAGAACCTATAGCCTACGCATGCAAAATAACCAAACAACCCTTGTTGTTGACGTACAAACGCCCAACAACTAAATACAAATCCAAACATCAAAACCAAACATTCCAAAATACGGAAAACATAACCAAAACCACTCAAACAGCTCTCAGATTCTCTCTCATGTAAAATGGGATTAAACTAGCAAGTATAGGGTGTTGTATATGGAGTATGTGAGCTACTGAACCAACCTAGGCACCAAATACCACAACTTGGCCGGCCACATTACCCAAAAATCCGGCGAGCTCGGCCAATACTTCATGGAATGGGTTCGTACTTGCTGGATGGTCTCCAATTGGTCCAACTAGGTCACTGGAGTTGAATGTTTAACTCAGAAACTTCCCAGGTCATCCCAGATTCCCTGTAGGCACACAATTAACACAAAACCGACACGGGTAATTCCTAAGTCCTTATTCTATGTTCTAGGCCAGTATAAACACTACTCAAGTCTTGTAACAACCCCTAAACATCACCAATACCACACAATTACCCAAACCCTCTCTGGGGATTTCTAACTTCACAATTCCACACTTAATCAACTTCTAAACTAAACTAGAATGCAAGAAACTAAAAACTATACTAAATGAAAGGAATTATACCTCATTTGGGCAACTCAAGAAAAAACCTAGCTTCTCAAAGTCTCCAAAATTCAAATATGCAAGGTCCAATGTGTAGAGGATGAAGTGGGGATCATTTTTAATGAAGAGGGTGTAGTGTTTTGGGAAGGAAATTGAAATGAAGTTTGGGGGTGAAGGTGGAGGGAGATGAGGAAGAAGAAGGAGATGAAGAAACAAATGGGGTGAGGATAGGGTGGCTTCCCCCCCTCTCTCTTCTTATTCTCACCTCTCTCTCTCTCTCTCATAATCCATGCCTCAAGTCATGATGTGGTCCCCTCTCTCTCCCCTTAATAATACACTCTCATTTCTTTCTTTTCTCACAAAATAGAACCAAAAGTAATGAACAAACACAAAGGAAAACAATATGTAACAAAATGCAACATGTCATGGTGCACTACCCATGGAAAACTGTAGAAACACGGATTTGGCTTAATCGCGATCAGTAGTGCACTAATCGGGTTTAATTTTAAACTGCATATAATTAATTATAAAAAATGACAAATCCAATAAATATATTTTAAATGAATAAATCATTTTAATCTCCAATTATTCCACAATTATTGGTATATATTTATACCATTTTACGAAAACCCCAATTTCGCAAATCGGGTGGTTTTCGCGAAATATATTATTTTAATATTAAATTCCAAAAATAATATTTTATATTTTCTGAAAAGTTACAAGTTGTGTCTGGGGGAGGGCCTTTGTGAATGGATCTGCTATGTTGTCCTTCGTGTCAACTCTCCTGACCTCGTTCTCCCGGCAATCAACTATCTCCCGGATCATGTGACACCGCCTAAGAATATTTCTGGATCTCTGATGGGACCGGGATTCCTTGGCCAATGCCACAGCTCCATTGTTATCATAATACACAGGTATTGGATGCTCAATTGATGGAACCACACCAAGTTCAGCTATGAGCTGTTGGGTTATGCAAGCGCCCCGGCCATCAATCCGTGACCAAATGCGGAACCAAAATTTATAAAACTTGGCGCTACCACAACCAATTACCCTGATCTACCCATAAGCCCTAGATAACAAAATATGCAAAGGAGTTAGAATGGTTATACCGAATGATCCGTGTCCTTCGGTCTTGAAAAATCATCCCAAGCTCCTAGAGGCTTCCTTGATCAAGCTTGATCTCCAGACTCCCTCCATCGAAGATGATCCACCCGAGAGTCTATGCATGAGCTCCAACCTCATATCCGAGGCAACTAGGGCACCTAGATCGCTACTCTAGATATCGTAGATGAAGTAGAGAGTGATGAAGGATTAATTTGTCTCAAAATACCCAGGGATTCTCAACTCATGAGAGGGTTTGTGTGGAGCTAGAGGAAGAAGAAGATGTCATGAGAAGGTGTTGAGAGCAACTCAAGAGAGAGAGAAAGAAATGAATAATGGCTTGTCTTTTTTGCTTGTTGATAAGAAATAATGGAGCCATCATATAAATGTCCATGTCTCCAAAATATGTTAGTGAACAAAAAATATCTCAAGTCAATATAATCTCACAACAAACAAAAACCCTAAGCATGGTAGAATAGTAACCATGTGTCACTAATTAGCCATGCCACTAGTAATCATGGGCAGTGCCCCGGCCATCAAACTATGGCCAAATGCGGAATAAAATTTTTCTAAACTGGCGCTACCACAACCCGATGCCCGGATCTACTCTAATCCCTATACTAGCAAGCATAGAAAGAGGAGTTAGATGGTTATATCGCATGAACCAAATCCTTCGGGTCTTCAACCATCATCCCAAGATCCTCGTGGTGGAGGATCGAATTTAGTTGTCGGTCTTCCTCCATCTACAATGATCCACCCGAGGGAAACGGCGCAAGCTCCAGCCTCGCCTAGCGAGGCAACTGACGCTCCAAGGTTGCGAGCAATGGAGAGTGGAGGTGTAGGATTATCTCACTATTATTTTTCTCTCATCAAAATGCTCCAAGAGCAACTCAAGAAGATCAAGAGGAGGTGAGGAAAACTAGTGGCATGAGAAACCATGGAAAGAAATTCTAAGTCTCTAAAAAGAGAGAGAATGATCAAGTGAACAAAGAATGTCAATTGGATGGCTTGTAAAGAATACGGCAACTTTAATTTTGAACCTTGTATACAAAATATCTCCTCAATTTTTCAATAAACAAATGAGAGCCATGCTACTCTACATGCCAAGCCATGCACATGCCAACTCACCCCTCCACCTCATTTCCAAAATGATTTTCTAAAAAGAAAATCTAATAATGAGGTGGCCGTCTTCTAGAAGCTATTCCGTATAAATACGGAATACTACCCGGTACACGTATCGAAATACATATACGCGTATTCGTATCAAAATACAAATAGCCAAGAGAGAAAATGAATAGTGAACAGTAATACTAGAATACATATGTATAAATACATATATATAAATTATTAAACCAAAACCTAATTTAATAATCCGGCTTAATCCTAAGCCGCTAGTATTATCAACCGTCCGATTAAAGTATGTGCAGGCTGTACACATATTGAATCGGACACCTGTATGTACCTGTTAGTGTAATATGCCCTAAAGGCCACTATTGTATAGTAATAGCTTGTATATTACCTTTTGGAAGCTTGGGATATATACACGGATTTATGACAGTCTTGCTCGATATGGTACTATGCTACTTGGATTGTATATATCTGAATATGTGTATCCGTTTCTTTTAATATATCGCTAATATATATTGATAGAGCACTTAGGATCTTTGCTTGACTATCAGCGTTGTAATGGCAATCACACTTGTGGGGGCTGGACAGTCTATAAGCACATCCTTATACTGGTCCTTAGTCGTAGGATTATCGAGACAGGGCATCGATACTCCACAGTAGACTAGTGTATACGCTTCTCATCCCAGGAGAGGAGATGGTCTGTCCCATAGCCATCAGTACGTCGTACTGGAGATAGTATGCAGGTGCTCGTTAGGTTACGAGTACACTGGACATGACTTATTGGGAACTGTTAGTTGGTACTATACCTATCGTCAGTTAACAGTTCCCAGGTGACATGAGTACAGCTCAGTCCGTTGACTTGACACTGCTGCTTCGCCTCAAGTGTGTTCCCACTGTTCTTAGATTACTACCCTACCATGGCTCTGCTGAGTCGTGCAAACAGCTAGTAGTTGGATGCAGTCCCGAAGCACTCGGAGGCAGTTGATTAGTCCAAAAACTTGTAATTACCGCAATCAGAAACGGCGTCGCTTTGTAGCTAGCCGGTGAGTACGGGTCGATCCACAGAGATGGGAAGATTTCTTATTGTGTCTTTACGAGTTGATTCAAAATGATGTTTTGGTTGGTTTCTAAAATCTATAAAAACTGGATCTATCAATGAACTAAGTTAATCTAAATTAAAGTCTTGCTAGGGTTAGGTTTAGGGGAAGTTTGGAGATTAAAGGTTTCCTCACCGCTTTCATTGCCCTATTTTTGATCTATTAGATGTTGGTGTAATTATCAATAAAGTGGATTAGAATCTTTTGGGAAGATGTTTCTTCCTCTAGATTCTTATCCTTCCTTTATCGATAATTACCCTAACCCCCATGGAAAACACGCGCAACCGGCCCTTTATACTACGGTTCATCGTTACCTCGAGGGGTAGGATGCCGTAGGGAGCGGTTATGCATGCATGCATGGAGTTCTAACTCTTAGGTGTGGATGGCATGAAAGGGGTGAGAGATCTCATCTCTCAAACCTTTCCCTAAGGCTAAGCCTAACAAGCGAGGAGAGTACTCGCTCATTAGGGGATGATAAGACATACTAATTAAAAGAATTAAAACAAAGAAATAAAATTACTTACTAGGTTGACGGCTCCCTCCAAGCAATATAGAACAGATCTGAATAATACTCCCAGCAATTCTGAATTTTATTGATTGAAAAGAGGCATAGGGTTTTACAATTTTTGATTACAATTTATAAGCAAACAAGGAAACTAGGGTTACAGACTCTCGCATATGTGCAATTACAGATTTGCCCACTGAAAATCCCAACACCCGCACCGACGCACCAACTCAGAAAGTTTGCGCCGAGACGGGCATTAGACGGCTGCGGAACCACGGCAATAGGGCGCTTGGGCCGCGGTTCCGCGGCCCTTTGGTGAGCTCAGCTCACCAAAATTCTTGAGCTGTATTCTGGGCAATTGGGCTTCTTGTTTCTTCACCACTTTTCTTTGTTTGACTTCTGGGTCTTCTACAGATCTTCAGTGAAAACTTGTAAGGATCTTTTGACCGTTTCACTTTCGTCTTTATGGACCTTGCACTGTTCTTCGTCTCAACTTGAGTAAGATCCGTCTACTTGTTGGTCAAAAGTCCTTTTTCTGTATTAACTTTCGTCTTTTTCACTGTATTTGCTCCAAGAGCCTGTATCCTGTAACATGCAACAAATGTGCGTCAAGAGTACCTGTTTATTTATAAAATGGATAAGAATAGGAGGATGAAAAATGCAATATTATGGTCTGAACAAATACCCCCAAACTTACCTTTTGCTCGTCCTCGAGCAAACTTATTATTTTATTCTCTAAAATCCTAACCACACTTTCGCAAGGAAACGCGATTGCACTGAGCACGTGCAACAAGCCGTTAAACCTCTAGGTGTCCCTAGTAGGAGGAGTGTTGTCTCCTGAGGGTTTTCAGCGGATTACACCCATAAAATCCTATCAACTCGGCCCATTGACTTTTGTTTTCCAATTAGGATTTCTATCAAGGAATTCTATTACCTTTTGACTCGTAAATTATCCATCCATATTCTTCACATTTCCTTATCATCTAACTTAAGATTATATATGTTGTGTAGACCTACTCAGCTTTCGGCAACTCTTAAGTCTTCCTTCTATGGTTTCATCTCTACTTAGGAATTTCTATCAACTCTACTAAAGATAAAAGTTCTATCTTTCATTCCTCTCTCTTATCTAAATTCCAATCACATATCCCTACGTGTGTGTATAGATCACCCCTACACTTGGAAATTCAAATCAAGCAATCGTACTCTCGTCCATTGTCCAAGGTACTTATTAGTGAATTTATAATTGAATTTCGCTTACACATCCTTTATGCGACCGTTAATACTTCTTGAGGTAACAACGACCGATTACAAAATATGTTTGCACATTTAAGCGTAATTCCTAGTCTTGCAACACCCAAGGCTTTAGCAGTGACTCCCAAACCAGTTGGTCTAAAGCACTAGGTGATGAAGCACCCTTGCTAAATATTTTTCTATTTTTTTTACAGCCTTAAGTAATCACAAGAACCAGTGTCCATTTTTTTATTCTTTATTCACACTGATATATATTTTTTATTTTCATTGCACTAAGGACTTTAGACAAGAGCATTTCAAGGTCTCCTCTACTATTCCAAGTTTCAAGGTGCGTGATTGTGCAAGTTGTAGGGTATACATTTTCAGAATCTACATTTAAGCTAGGAACTATTTTTCAAACTTATACACTAATAAAAGCTTCAATATTTTTCCCTCATTTTGACTTAGCCCAAGAAGTGAACCCAAAATTTGCCAATTTCTAAATAAACTACAAGGCATATACTTTCTACCGTTAAACTTTAAGGAATGTTATTTTTAGGGTTTTTAATTTACTAAGTCTAAGATCTAGTTGCTCCTAGCCAGTTAACCTATCTGTCAAACTTTAGTCAAATAAGCCAAAATTGAATACAATAATTTTTTATAATTTTTGAAATTTTTGAAATTTTTATGGGTTTTCAAATAAGTATGCAAATGCAAAAATATGTACAAATAAAATGAATGCGAAGGAAGAAGACGTACCGAGCATACCCCCAAACTTGAACTTGACAGTGTCCTCACTGTCATGCTAAACCAAGAGGGTCAAAATGCCGATACTCCACTGTTTATTTATTTATAATTTTTTTTATTGTTAAGGAAAACAAAAATATATACAGAAAGGCCCTCCCCCAAACTTCATTTAAACTATGTTAGACATTACTGCCAAACTTTGCTTAGACCAAAAGTCAACACCAACCAGTTGAAAAATTTATCAGTAAAGAGTATTGGTTGGTGGAAGAATAAGTTGTGGCGGTCCAAAAAGAATTGGGGAAAATAGAAGTGGTGGTATGTAAGGTATGGAGGTGAATAGACAGAAGGTGATGATGAATCAAAACGAGAATGCGAATGATCAGCAATCAGGGGAATATTGGCATTCTCGTAGCTTATTAAAAGAAATGGGGGTGGTTCAACTTCTAAAAGAAGAGGTTGACTAACCACAATATCCCCAAAATATTCCTGTGGGTCCTCTATTGGCGTGGCATCATCCATCAATTTCATATGATATTCAATTATAAGGGAACAGATCTCCTCGATGTCCGCCATAGTCCAACCGAAAACTTGCCGCCTATCTTGTAAGACCATCAAAAGGGTGTTCTCTTGCTCAAGGGCTAGAGAAGCCGATATGATAATGGAAAAGGTCTCATTCTCACCTATGTAAGCATATTTAAGGTGAGGCGGTAAGGACATGAGTTCGAGTTTCGGAGGCGAAAGAATCATTGCGGAATCTACCTCGAACTAAAAGGACTCCAACACAGGTTCGAAATCACTGCAAACAACCGATTCGGATGGTTCAACTAACTCATCCACAAATTCAAAAGATTCATATTCGGGCTGTGAGTCGTCATCATCCGAAAAAGTGAAACATTCATAATCCATATCGGTTGTGTCAATGGTGGTAGGCACAAGGAGGGACGCACTAGTGGCGTCAAAACTGTTTTCATCAAACAAGAATCTTTCAAGCTCGCAGTCCTCCTGCGTGATTTCGTGAATAGAGCAAACTTCTCATGTACTAGTTTTAGGCACGGGGGGCAGACTTCCCATCTTATAAATATTGAACTCACTAGACATCTTCCCAAAGGATAGAGTCATAAAGCCATTGCGACAGTTTATTACAGCATTGGAAGTGGCCAAAAATGGTCGACCGAGGATCACCGGAATTTGGTTTCTTGGGTTAGCAACAGGTTGTGTATCCATAATAATAAAATCAACAGGGAATATGAACTCCCCAACTTTGATCAACACATCCTCTAGTTGACCCCTTGAATGTGTGATCGATCGATCAGCCATTTGGAGAGTACAACGTGTGGGTTTCAACTCTCCAACCCCTAATTGTTCGTACACGGAGTAGGGAATCAGGTTAACACTAGACCCAAGATCTAAAAGTGCTCGAATAATTTTCTTATCCCCAATTGTGATTGAAATCGTAGGACAGCCGGGGTCCTTTCGTTTTTGGGGTAAGGTTTGATGGTGGTTAATAGCATTGCTCACTGCACTAGCCACTAGCACTTTCTTGGGTACTTGAGATGCCTTTCTCTTCGAGGTGCATAAGCCCTTTAAGATTTTCGCGTATGAAGGGACTTGTTGGATTGCATCCAAGAGAGGTATATTTATGCTAACCTGCTTAAATATCTCTACCATCTTCTCCACTTGTGCATTTGGTTTATTAGGACTCAACCTGTTTGGGAATGGAGCATTTTGAAAATTCGTTGAGTCAAATGTCTGTGGAGTAGAATGTGGAGTAGGAACGAATCCCGGTGTAGATGTGTTCATGTTGTGAGAAATGGGTCCGTTCGAGCTAGAAGAAGTAGAGCCGTGTGAAGGGTGGAGAATAAGCTCTAAAGAAAAAGGTGAAGAAGAAAGTGAAGAAAATGAAGAAGGGGAAGATGAAGATGGAGAAAAAGAAGAAGAAGAAAAAGAAGAACCACCGGCGGGGATGTCATCACTAGTTCCCACATTATTTTGCAACACTCTTCCAGATCTCAACGTGGTCACCGCATTTACATTGTGATTGGGATATGCGTTTTGTGTGTGACCAGGATTTGGCAATGGTTGAGATGGAAGCTTTCCCTTTTCTCTCTCGCTCAACGCAGCAGTTAATTGTGCAATTTGTGCCTCATTAGATTTGATACTTTGATCGTGTGAGACATTGTTATGCATCAAAGACTGAACATAATTTTCAAATCTTGCTGCGGATTCTGTTGATTGCTTGAGAAATGCATCTAGACTTTTTTCGAGCGAGATAACCTTATCATCATTTGGTTGAACCAAATTGTTCGTTTGATTTGTATAAGGTTGTTGTTGGAAAGGTTGCTGGTTTTGAGTTTGTGAAGGTGCTTGTTGTTGTTGTGGAGGAGGTCTTTGAAAATTGTTATTCCCTTGGAACTGTTGATTTGGGTGGAACTGTTGATTTGGGTGACGCCTCCACCCCGGATTGTATGTCGAAGAATACGGATCGTTTCTTTGTCGTTGCTGAAATGCAGCATTGACTTGATCCTGTCCTTGAGTAGATGCATTATAAGGACACTCTTCGGTTAGATGCGATGGATTCGCACAACAAGCACAAACAGTTCGTGGAGGTAAAGCAGGGGCAGGAGAAGACGATGAGATTTTGGTCTCAATGGCTTCTAGCTTTTTCATAAGTGCGGCCATCTCGGCCTTCATAGCAATCGACATATCTACTTGATGTATGCCTGCCCTAGATTGACCACTAGAAGAAGATGATGTGGTCTTGGTACTCTCCCACTGAATTGTTTGCTCAGTAAGGTCCTCAAGAAACTGCCAAGCTTCGTCGCTAGACTTGGAGAGAAAATGAACTTGACATATGGTTTCTAGCAACTGCTTCGTTGCGGAGTTCAATCCCTCGTATAATGTTTGGCAGAGTTGACAACTTTCGATCCCGTGATGAGGGCATTGAACAAGTAGGTCTTTAAATCTCTCGAAGCACTTCCAAAATGGTTCGGAAGGAAGCTGTGAAAATTGTATAATCTCGTTACGGATTCTAGCAGTTTTATGATGAGGATAGAATTTTTTCAGAAAAGCTCTCACAAACTCGTCCCAATTTCTAATGGAATGTGATGCGGTGCTGTATAGCCACTTCTCGGCTAAGTCACATAAGGTAAAAGGAATGATCCTTAGCCTTCTAGCGTCATCACTTAATTGGGTCGTTTTCATCGTAGCGCACACATTTTGGAATTTATTAATAAAAATATACGCATCTTCCGATTCCAAACCATGAAATTTTGGCAGCATATTGATGAAATGTGGTTTTATTTCAATGTTGTCCCCATTTTCCAGTGGGGGTGAAAGACATGTAGGTAAAGAAGTGCGGACGGGGTAGAAGAGATCCTGGAGCGCAACTCGTGCGGGCGCTACAACAGGCGGAAGATTCGGGTTATTCGCACCTAAATGAGGTGGAATCATTCCCGTCGGTAAGGTATCGTTGCGGTTGAATCCCGACATACCTACGAAAGAAGAATTTGATGGTGGAGGTAAGGAAATGGAGGGAATTTCGACTTCGGTGTCGAAGGGTTCGTCGGTCGGTACCAACGAAACACGGACTAATCGGGCGTTAGTATCCCTAGTCCAAAGTGACATACACTAAAAGGGGTAGTGTAGTCAGAGAAAAAAAAACAGAATGTGGAGGTAAGATAACGTCAATGAGAAGAAATGGTGGAAGTGAGGTGCAAGTTTCCTTTAGCGACAAGTTGCAAGTTTTGAAAAGATTTTTCTCTTTTTTTTTATTTATGTGAAAGTTTTGCAAAGAAGTTTTGAAAAGAGACTCGTGACACAAATGTATCAACCACACATGCACAATCAGGCCTAGATCTAGGGTCGCCTAGGTCTGCTAGACAGCTCCTAACTAGGGCTAGAAATAGGACCTCAAACCGCCTCTTCACCGACAAGTACGGCCAGGTAAGTGGGAAGGAACCACAATAGTGGGCCTAATTAATAACCACTAGCCTAGACACCGCAAAGTCAGTTAGGATAAACGGTCGATGCCTATACTAGTCCTTTTCCTATTGAGCTCGATGTCCTTAGGTCTGAGTCTAGTATTTTTTTTAATTAATTGTGGTCGATACACATGCTTTAGGTGTTTTCTGAGGTCCTGGGAAGGGTGATGAAATCCCCACCCAATCTGAATTTGGTCAATTAGCCACTTAAAGTCCAATTAAAAGATGCAAAACAATAAAATTCACTTGCAATCAAAATTTTTTTTAGCACGGCGCAAAGAAACCTGCAGAAAATCTGTTATTTAGAAGGGGGAGAAAGAATTTTTAGCGCAAAGAATTCCTGCAGAAAATTTCACAAAAGATATATTGAGGTAGGAAGAGAAAGGGTTTAGAAAACAAACAGAGCAGATTTGATTAGTCCAAAAACTTGTAATTAACGCAATCAGAAACGGCGTCGTTTTGCAGCTAGCCAGTGAGTACGGGTCGATCCACAGAGATGGGTAGATTTCTTATTTTGTCTTTACGAGTTGATTCAAAATGATGTTTTGGTTGGTTTCTAAAATCTATAAAAACTGGATCTATCAATGAACTAAGTTAATCTAAATTAAAGTCTTGCTAGGGTTAGGTTTAGGGGAAGTTTGGAGATTAAAGGTTTCCTCACCGCTTTCATTGCCCTATTTTTGATCTATTAGATATTGGTGTAATTATCAATAAAGTGGATTAGAATCTTTTGGGAAGATGTTTCTTCCTCTAGATTCTTATCCTTCCTTTATCGATAATTACCCTAACCCCCATGGAAAACACGCGCAACCGTCCCTTTATACTACGGTTCATCGTTTCCTCGAGGGGTAGGATGCCGTAGGGAGCGGTTGTGCGTGCATACATGGAGTTCTAACTCTTAGGTGTGGATGGCATGAAAGGGGTGAGAGATGTCATCTCTCAAACCTTTCCCTAAGGCTAACCCTAACAAGCGAGGAGACTACTCGCTCATTAGGGGATGATAAGACATACTAATTAAAAGAATTAAAACAAAGAAATAAAATTACTTACTAGGTTGACGGCTCCCTCCAAGCAATATAGAACAGATCTGAATAATACTCCCAGCAATTCTGAATTTTATTGATTGAAAAGAGGCATAGGGTTTTACAATTTTTGATTACAATTTATAAGCAAACAAGGAAACTAGGGTTACAGACTCTCTCATATGTGCAATTACAGATTTTCCCACTGAAAATCCCAACACCCGCTCCGACGCACCAACTCTGAAAGTTTGCGCCGACACGGGCATTAGACGGCCGCGGAACCGCGGCAATAGGGCGCTTGGGCCGCGGTTCCGCGGCCCTTTGGTGAGCTCAGCTCACCAAAATTCTTGAGCTGTATTCTGGGCATTTGGGCTTCTTGTTTCTTCACCACTTTTCTCTGTTTGACTTCTGGGTCTTCTACAGATCTTCAGTGAAAACTTGTAAGGATCTTTTGACCGTTTCACTTTCGTCTTTTTGGACCTTGCACTGTTCTTCGTCTCAGCTTGAGTAAGATCCGTCTACTTGTTGGTCAAAAGTCCTTTTTCTGTATTAACTTTCGTCTTTTTAACTGTATTTGCTCCAAGAGCCTGTATCCTGTAACATGCAACAAATGTGCGTCAAGAGTACCTGTTTATTTATAAAATGGATAAGAATAGGGGGATGAAAAATGCAATATTATGGTCTGAACAGCAGTGGCGGTTAGATAGGATTCGTCTCTCCCGGTATTGGGGGTTGATATCGCTGTGTTTGGAGAGACATTACACAAAGTCCCTGGCCAGGGAAAGCGAGATTTACTTGTAGGTACTCCAGTGGTATCTTAGGGTGTTTTGGACTACACTCCGACACGACTTATACCGCTATTAGGGACTGACGTTTACCGCCCCCTAGGACCGATATGGGATACTCTTAGACGAACAGACCGGACTGTACGGATATTGTCATATTTAGGCTCAGTAAGAGTTCGGATGGGTTTTCCTCATCGGCCTTCTTATCGACATCTACCTAGGGACCGTTACGTACATCTAGTACCGCTTGCGGCCTGTGGTTAAACCCACTGCCAGCATAGTGTCGAGTCTTTAGAGTCCCACACAGAGGGTTTTCTACCTTTGGGCGAAACGAGGTAGAGGTCGTATGGTTTTACGACAGGGTTCGTTCACATATGTGCACCTGTGCGTGTTTGGTGTTCGGGCGGTTGATACTAGTAGGCTTTGGTTTAATCCGGATTCTAGTATTTGATTTTGGATTGGTTTAGTCTCATTGTATTCGTGTTTCTTGGAACACGGATGCGGTATGTATATACGGTTGATAGAGGCAGAGAAGGAGACACCACATTAGGGTTTTGACCATTGACTTGATTAAAACCATTATGATGTGGAGGAAATTGTTTACTAAGCCTTATTAGAGATAATTGTGTCATGGCTAATTTGTTTTGACTATTTGACTTGTTGACCATTGTTGACTTAGATATTTTTGTTGAGCACAAGATATTTTGCTTAGCATTAATTGTGACATGATAATGGTCAAGTCAAATGAACCATCACAATTATCCTAATAAAAATTATTATTCTTTTTCCTCATAAGGGAGCTCTCTTCATAACTCACATAGACATTCTCTCTCATAGCTCTCTCCTTCTTCTCTCAAGCCCTAGTGTTTCATGAGTTGAAAATCAAGGGCCATTGAGACCGAGCGACAAAAATCCTTCTCTACTCACTCTAGGGTTCTTACTTTAGCACAACAAGCACCCTAGTCACTTCATTATAGAGGTTGGAGCTCAAGGTAGAGACCTTCGAGTTGATCATCTTGTCGTGGAGAAGCCGGTGAGGAGGAACCATCCACAACCACTCCAAGGAGCTCACAACAAGGAGAAGAAGGACTTCAAGCTTGAGGTATAATCATCTAACATATTAGTTAGAACTCCTAGTTAGATTGTTAGTTAATGTTTAGCAAAGATCCTAATGTCTAGTCTATGTTACCTTGCTAATAAAAATTCGATGTTTACCTATTCTGCCTCCCATTAACTACCGGGGTGAGTAACATACACTTACAGTGGTATCAGAGCCTTGCTAAACCATAACTAACATGTTAGCAAAGCCTTTAGAACTTCGATCACGGAAAAATCCTGAAAACATGAACAAAACTTGCATATTTTGTCGATTTTTAAAACAGGTCTAAAAATTATTTAAGTGACCTGAAAAATACGTGCAGGCTTTTTATAGATCACTGAAGAAATTTGGGCGCCTAACTCGGTTAGACCATCGCAGAACCGCGGCCGAACCATGCGTTCTGCCGTGGAACCGCGGCCAGGTCGACTCCGAGTTGGTCCAAATTTTTTCTGGTGCTCTCTGTGGTTGTTTTGTGTCTTCTGGGATATTTTGTTTCTGCTCTGGAATTTTTATGTACTGTGTTGTACTTGGAGTAGATTCAAATGTGGTTATTGATCGAAATTCTATAAACTTTGGCCAATTGGATTATATCTGTGATATTGGTTTGTGTATATGAACTTGTTGGATTGTCGTGGATTAATAGCCGGGAATGTGAGATGAGTGTTTTTTTTATCTTTCATTTGATGTAAATTATAAATTGATGTAATATTATTTTATGGTCGCACATCGGGTTGAGGTTGTATACACCATTGTATATTATTTCTTTCACTATTTTCTGCTCTTAGGATAGACCTAACGAGGGGTGCATAAACTACCGGGTACTTTTAAGTGCCGAGTGGCCTACTCACTTTGTTGAGGGAGGCTGCTTCACTTCGGGTATTTGGCGGGTAGTTTGCCGCACCCGTAGGGGTCTAGGGTGAGGTTTTGGCTATTCATCATGACCGTGTAATCCGTCTTTCGTTGCAGGCTCAAACGAAACGTGGATTACTAGTATATCCAATGTGTTCATATGTGATCTCGAATGACTATCATTGCATCTGGCGAATGTATATATCTATATATGATATCTAGTAGACGTTGCTTTTGTTTTACATCCGCGCTAGTGATTGTTAGCTGATTCTGCGTGTTCAAGTTTAGTTAATTACCGCAATAAAGACGGTTTCGCTTGTAGCTAGCCGGTCGAGTATGGGTCATCCGCAGGGAGATGGGAATCTTTTTCTATGTGCTTTAACGAGTTAAGTCCGATTTTCCAGATTTGTTTGTGATTAACTAAGTGTTAAAATGATATGTAAAGAGAGCTTGTTAGGGTCAGGATCAGGTTAGTTTGAGTTAGGAGTCGCTCACTTCTTTCGTTGCCACTCTTAATATCGGTGTTACGGTAATCGGCAACAACGGGGATTAGCACGACTAGGAAGGAACTTGCGAGTATAAGCTAGGATTTCCAACGCTTAAGTTCTTCCTTTTGGTGCTTGTCCGTCCGTTCTTGGCTCTTAGCCATAACCTCCAGTTAATTCAACCACAACCGGTCTTACTACGGAATCGCCGCTATCATGTAGGATAGGGTGCCGAAGGGAGCGGATTGTGGTTCAATTAACGGTAATCGATTTAAGATGTTGGGCATGGAAAGAGTGAGAGAGATTTCCTTCTCTCAAACTTCCCTTATCCTACCCTAACAAGTATGGAAACTACTCACACATCATAATGAAAAGAAAACAAAACAAAAGAGGAAGATAGAAAGAAGGAGATTAGAAAATAACAACTAACTATTTGCGACCTCACCTCGGCAAGGATCAAGCGTAAGCGTCATGGTTGTTTAAGGATAAAGGAAAAGAGAAAAGAGAGAAACAACAAGAAATAACAACAACTAAGTTAGCAAATGAAAATTACAAGCAATAATAATTTAACTAAAGAACAAGACAAGTATAATAACAAAAGGAACTTCTTTATTCATCATTCTTCACTAACAAAATCTCACTACAAGTTTTTCAATGGAGAAGAGATGAGAAGAGGAAGAAGAAACAAGTATTCTAAACCCTAAAAAATACAAGATTAAGCACCCTTGGCTTTGGCAAGTTCTGGACTATTTATAGGCAGGCAACAGAAATTCTAGGGCAACATTCTGGACCCATGTAAAAAGACAAATCTACCCCCAAAAAACCATCAAGTGCGGCGCCTGTATGGCCGCGGAACAGCGGCCTAGACCCCCTATTGGCTGCGGTTCCACGGCCGTATGGAGGAATTGGGGAGTGGGCTTTTTTGTACTTCCCTGTTCTGCTGTGCCCATGAGTCTGGTATATGATATTTCTCAGATTTTCTTCACGATTTTTCCAGAATTTCTGTTGAGCAATAGGTGATTTGATGTGGATCTTTTTGTCATGATTTCCTCGAGCTCCATGTAGATTTCTTGGATCTTGTGTTGCCATTTAGCCTTGTGCATGAAAACGACATTGATTTGCCATTTTGTCTTTTAAACTGGTGTGTGGCAATAGACGGATAAAGAGCGAAGATCCGTGTTTTATCTGTGGTTGGCAGGAACCCGGGTTTTGTCGTGTTTTTCCATGAATTTCACCGTTTAGAGCCGAGAACCTGTATCCTGCAATTGACTAGCAAACACGGCTCAAAAGTACCTACCGATATGCAATGTGATAAAAATTGGGCGGTATGAAAATACAAAAATCTGATATGAACAAATACCCGCAAACTTATCATTTGCTCGTCCCGAGCAAAGCCAATTTATTCACAAAAAATTTCCTAACCTCACTTTCGCAGGGAACGCTATTGCACTGAGCATGTGCAACAAGCCGTTAAACCTCTAGGTGTCCCTAGTAGGAGGAGTGTTGTCTCCTAGGGTTTTCAGCGGATACTACCCACAAAATCCGGTCAAGCTAGTTTTTGTAAAATAACTAAGATTCAAACTCTAAAGTTTTGTTTCAGAAAATAACAAATCTATCCTAAGTCTAGACTATCGAACCTTTATTTTTCACACCTCACTTCTTATTTAACTACAGATTTTATATGTCTTTACGTGCAGTGCAAATAGTGTCGTTAATTTCCAGAAAGGTCGAATAAAGTCTTCATGTCACACAATAGAGCCCAGATAAGAATTTTGAAAGGATCACATAAGTTTTATAAAGAGTTAAGCATTTTTCATGTTTTGTTTCCCAGTAAGGTTTCAACTTCAGAATTTCTATCATCCCTAACAGGAAACTAGGTCTTATTTTTCACTCCACCTTTTTCTTATTTTCATTTCATACACACCTCTGTGAACGTGCAATAGTCTTTATCATAGAATAAAACCTTTATATCTCCGCTAAATTTTTTATAAAAGCCTGTCTTTTATCAAGATTATTCTCACACAAAGAACCGTTAGGAATTTTAACTCGTAGAGAACACTTGCTTGACTTTGTTTTAATCTGGACTTTCTAGGCTTCTTAGCGAGCTTTGGGCCAATGCACCCAAACCAGTTGGCTTTAGGGCATTAGGTGTAGAAACACCCCAGCGGACTTAATTACTCATGTTACCTAGGTCTAACAACAAAATACAGTTTTGCGTGAAAAATCATGATGATTCAATATGAACGGAGACATAACCGGCAGTTCAATTATTTTTTTGGATTAAAAGACGTGTTTAGTGGGTTTGGTGTGTAATCATTCCAATCAAGTTTCAGATGGGTTATTTTTCAGACTTAGTTCCAATTAAGGCATCAATAACATTCCTTCATATTCACTCACTTCATAAACTATTCTTGAAATTACTTATTTCCGAAAAAACCTATTTGATCCTCGGAAAATCATTTATCCATTTAAAAGTTTTTCGACATAAAAGACTTGTAAGACTTGTCATCTAATTTCCAAAACTCACGACACGTGTAGTGTGATGTAAAGACGTATATCAGCTATAGTTAACTTCAAAGGAGAGTTATCTTTCAGGTTTTCAAAATCTAAACATAAGATTTAGTTATTCTTATTTTATCAAACAAAACCGTCGAAATGTTGAATGAGAGTCTTCCCACTAGCTAACTTGACAGAAAGGTTTTTATGTTTTTAGAAAATTTTCAGATTTTTATGGGTTTTATGGATTTTAAAATGCAGATGCAAAATATACATATGAATGCTAAGGTTAGAAATGTGTACCGAGCGTACCCCCAAACTTAAACTGGACAGTGTCCTCACTGTCATTGCATGAAGAGATCATTTGAAGGGTCAAAATTGTCGGTTAGCTATACACAATTTTTTTTTGTTTTTGTTTTTAAAGAAAAAGAAGAAGAAAAAGAATGGAAAACAATATCCACAAACATATACAAACTGGTATATACATACCCCCAAACTTATTTGGAACAGTGTCCACTTTTCTTGGCTGGATAACCGAAGTTTGGTGCTAGGCAGAGGAAGATTATGCAGGGTAAACCGGCTCCTGTAAGACCAGGAGCTCCTCTGTTGGTTCGGTGCTAAGGTACGGTTTTAGTCGGTGTTCGTTCAATTTGAAAAATGGACCGTCCTTTGGATTCTCCAAATCCACAGCGCCCTGCGGATACACATTCCACACAAAATACGACCCTTTCCAGCGAGATCTGAGCTTTCCTGGATGGAAGTGAAGTCGGGTGTCGTAAAGCAGTACCTGCTGACCAGGTACGAAGGTTTTGCGCAAAAGGTGTTTATCGTGAAACACCTTCGTTCGGTTCTTAACGACAACCGCGTTATCGTAAGCCTCATTCCTAAGCTCGCTCAGTTCGTTCAACTGCAGCTTCCGATGGCTGTCCGCATCTTCGAGAGACAAATTCAGTTCTTTTATCGCCCAAAATGCGCGATGCTCTATTTCGACAGGTAGGTGGCAAGCTTTTCCGTACACAAGCCAATAGGGAGACATGCCAAGATCGGTCTTATAAGCGGTTCGAAATGCCCAAAGGGCATCAGTGAGTTTTAGCGACCAATCTTTTCGGTTCTTGGAAACCGTCTTCTCCAGTATCTGCTTGATTTGCTGATTTGAAACTTCGGCCTGCCCGCAGGTTTGGGGGTGGTCGGGCGTAGAGAGCTTATGATTAATGGAATATTTCCGCATCAAGGCCTCGAAAGTCTTATTGCAGAAATGACTTCCATTGTCGCTAATGATCGCTCGGGGGTGCCCAAAACGGGAGAAAATGTTTTCTTTAAGAAACCTAACGACAACCTTGTTGTCGTTAGTCCGGCTGGGCACAGCCTCTACCCATTTAGAGACGTAATCAACAGCGAGAAGGATGTACAAGTTTCCAAAAGAGCTGGGAAACGGCCCCATGAAATCTATCCCCCAAACATCGAAAATCTCCACAACCAAGATCGGTTGGAGCGGCATCTTGTTCCTCCGGGATATCCGGCCCAAGTGTTGGCACCGGGAGCAAGTCTTGCAATAGTCATGAGCGTCTTTGAAAAGTTGTGGCCAGTAGAAACCACATTGCAAGATCTTCTCAGCTGTCTTTCTGGGGCCAAAATGCCCGCCACATGCTTGATCGTGGCAAAATGACAGCACACTCTTGAATTCCTCGTTAGGGACACACCGACGAATAATCTGGTCGGGACAGTACTTGAACAGATAGGGTTCGTCCCAGTAAAAGTGTTTTACTTGGGATAAGAAGCGAAGTCTGTCCTGACTTGACCATTCAGTCGGTAGTAATCCTGTGGCCAAATAGTTCACAATATCTGCGAACCAGAGTTCGCAAGATACTGTCAAGAGCTGTTCATCCGGGAAAACGTCGTTGATCGGAATTGGTAGCGAAGGCGAAGAAGGAAGTCGTGAGAGATGGTCGGCAACTACGTTTTCACATCCTCGTTTGTCCTTAATGACAAGGTCAAACTCTTGAAGCAAGAGGATCCAACGTATTAGCCGAGATTTTGCATCTTTCTTCGCAAAAAGATGGCGCAGAGCAGAATGGTCTGTGTAGACAATGACTGGAGAGCCGATGAGGTAGGGCCTGAACTTTTCTAAAGCGAATACAACAGCCAAGAATTCCTTCTCAGTTGTTGTATAATTGAGTTGGGCGTCATTCAGTGTTCGGCTCGCATAATAGATTACGTGCGGCATCTTGTTGATGTGTTGTTCAAGGACAACACCAATGGCAAAGTCGGATGCATCGCACATAATCTCAAATGGGTGCGTCCAGTCAGGTGAAGAAAGAACGGGAGAAGAAGTGAGTGAGCTTTTTAATGACTCGAATGCAGTCACACAGCTCGAGTTGAAGTCGAATGGCGTATCCTTGGCCAGCAAAAGAGTCAAGGGCCTAGCAATCTTGCTAAAGTCCTTGATGAACCGTCTATAGAAACCGGCATGGCCAAGGAAGGCTCGGATATCTCTGACGCATCGGGGAGGAGGGAGATTGGAAATGACCTCAATCTTCGCTTTGTCAACCTCTATGCCATTTTGCGAGATGATATGTCCTAAGACAATACCTTCGCGCACCATGAAGTGGCACTTCTCCTAATTCGAAGTGAGATTCTTGTCATTACATCGGGTAAGGACAGCGTCAAGATGCAGCAAACACTCGTTGAAGGAATCGCCGAAGATGGAGAAATCATCCATGAAAATCTCCAGAAATTTTTCCACCATGTCTGAGAAGATTCCCATCATACACCGCTGGAAGGTAGCGGGCGCATTGCATAACCCAAAGGGCATGCGACGATATGCAAACGTGCCGAAAGGACAAGTGAATGTGGTCTTGTCCTGGTCTTTTTCGGCGATGGGAATTTGATTATGGCCGGAGTAGCCATCAAGAAAGCAGTAGTACTCATGTCCGGCCAATCGTTCAAGCATCTGTTCAATGAAAGGTAGCGGAAAGTGGTCCTTTCGCGTTGCGGCGTTGAGTTTTCTGTAATCAATGCATACTCGCCACCCAGTTTGGGTGCGAGTAGGGATTAACTCGTTCGCCTCGTTGGTTATGACCGTGATACCTGATTTCTTGGGGACAACGTGAATGGGGCTAACCCACTGGCTATCAGAGATAGGGTAAATGATACCACTATCTAGACATCTTACGATCTCCTTCTTCATAGCCTCTTTCATGACTGGATTGAGCCGTCTTTGTGGATCCCGGGCTGGTTTGGCATCATCCATCAGATGAATGTGATGCTCAACGATCAGGAGACTAATCCCCTTGATGTCCGCCATGGACCAGCCAAAAGCTTGCCTATTACTTTGCAAGACCGCAAGATGGGCTTTCTCTTGCTCTGGAGCTAGAGAAGCCGAAATGATGACAGGGAGGGTCTCGTTCTCACCTAAGTAAGCATACTTAAGGTGAGACGGCAAAGGCTTGAGTTCGAGCGTTGGAGGTGAAACGATTGAAGGCAAGATTGGTGCAGAGGTCTCGAACTCAAAGGACTCCAGCAAAGGTTCAAAACGAATGTAAGCGACCGAGTTGGATGGTTCAGGTAACTCATCCAGAAATTCGAAGGATTGAAACATGATTAGTTCAAAAACTTGTATTTACCGCAATCAGAAACGGCGTCGCTTCGCAGCTAGCCGGTGAGTACGGGTCGATCCACAGAGACGGGTAAATTCCTTTTATGTGTTTTAACGAGTTGATTCAATTTGTAGTTTTGGTTGGTTTAGAAAAATCGATGAAAACTGGATCTAATTAATCTAATTAAGAATCTTGCTAGGGTTAGGCTTAGGGGAAGTTTTGGAGATTAATGTTTTTCATCACCGCTTTCAATGCCATTTTTATAGATCTATTAGATGTTAAGTTAATTATCAATAAAGTGGGTACAAATCTAGGTTCATCGTTACCTCGAAGGGTAGGATGCCGCAGGGAGCGGTTGTGCTCGTATGCGTGAAGTTCTAATTCATTAGGTTAAATTGGCATTGAAAGGGGTGAGAGATCTCATCTCTCAAGCCTTTCCCTAAGGCCAACCCTAACAAGCGAGGAGACTACTCGCTCATTAGGGGATGAGAAGACATTATAATTAAAAGAACAGAAATAAAATACTTACTAATTCGATGGCTCCCTCCAAACAAGAAGAACAGATCTGAATTTTTGCTCCCAGAAAGTCTGAATTTTATTGATTGAAAAGAGGCATACATTTTTCAGATCTAAGATTACAATTTATAGGAAAATAGGAAACCTAGGGTTACAGACTCTCGCACATGCGCAATTACAGATTTGCCCACGAAAAATCCCAACACCCGCACCGACGCAACAGCACAAAATCTTTGCGCCGACACGGGCTTTATACGGCCGCGGATCCGCGGCAATTGATGGCTTGGGCCGCGGATCCGCGGCCCATTGGTGGTCTTGGGCTTCTAAACTTCTGGGCTTTCCTCAAGGGTTCTTGGGCTCTCTCTTTTTACACTTCTTTCTCTGTTTGGGCTTCTGTATCTTCTCCAGATCTCCAGTGAAGACTTGTAAGGATCTTTTGACCGTTCACTTGACATTTTTGGACCTTGCAATGTTCTTCGACTGGGCTTTGACTAGGATCCGTCTGCTTGTTGGTCAAAAGTCCCTTTTTCTGTTGTTTTGTATATTTTTCACTGTATTTGCTCCAGAAACCTGTATCCTGTAATATGCAACAAACGTGCGTCAAGAGTACTTGTTTATTTATAAAAAGGATAAGAATAGGGGAATGATAAATGCAATATTATGGTCTGAACAAATACCCCCAAACTTACCTTTTGCTCGTCCTCGAGCAAACTTATTTTTTTATTCACTACAAAAAACCTAACCGCACTTTCGCAGGGAAACGCGATTGCACTGAGCACGTGCAACAAGCCGTTAAACCTCTAGGTGTCCCTAGTAGGAGGAGTGTTGTCTCCTGAGGGTTTTCAGCGGATACTACCCACAAAATCCTATCAACTCAGCCCATTGACTTTTATTCTCCAATTAGGTTTTCTAACAAGGAATTCTATTATCTTCTACTTGTAAATTATCCACCCATATTCTTCACGCTTCCTCATTATTTAACTTAAGATTATATATGTTATGTAGACCTACTTAGCTTTCGGCATTTCCTAAGTTTTCCTTCTAGGGTTCCATCTCCACTTAGGAATTTTTATCAACTCTATTAAAGATACAAGTTCTATTCTTCACTCCTTTCTCTCATCTAAACTCCAATTACATATCCCTACGTGTGTGTATAGATCACCCCTACACTTGGAAATTCAAATTAAGAAATCAACCCCTTGTCCGTCGTCCAAACTACTCATTAGTTGGTGAATTTAAATGAAATTTTCTTACACATCCTTCATGCGACCGTTAATACTTTTTGAGGTACCAACGATCGATTACAAAATGCGTTTGCACTTTAAAGCATACTTCCTAGTCTTTGCAACACCCAAGGCTTTAGCAGTGACTCCCAAACCAGTTGGTCTAAGGCACTAGGTGATGAAGCACCCTCGCTAAAGATTTTTTTCTATTTTTGCAGCCTTAAGTAATCACAAAAACCAGTGTCCATTTTTTTTTATTCACACTTTTTCATACTAAGGACTTTAGACAAGAGCATTTCAAGGTCTCTTCTACTATTCCAAGTTTCAAGGTGTGTGATTGTGCAAATTGTAGGGTATACGTTTTCAGAATCTAGACTTAAGCTAGGAACTATTTTTCAAACTTATACTCTAATAAGAACGTCAATACTCTTCCCTTGTTTCGACTTAGCCCAAGAAGTGAACCCAAAATTTTCCTATTTCTAAATAAACTTTAAGGCATATACTTTCTACCGTTAAACTTTAAGAAATGTTATTTTTAGGGTTTTTAATTTACTATGTCTAAGATCTAGTTGTTCCTAACCAGTTAACCTATTTGTCAAACTCAAGTCAATTAGCCAAAATTGAATACAATAATTTTTATAATTTTTAAAATTTTCAATTTTTATGGGTTTTCAAATAAGTATGCAAATGCAAAAATGAAAGCGAAGGAAGAAGACGTACCGAGCATACCCCCAAACTTGAACTTGACAGTGTCCTCACTGTCATGCTAAACCAAGAGGGTCAAAATACCGATACTTCCCTGTTTATTTATTTATTTTTTTTTTATTGTTAAGAAAAACAAAAATATATACAAAAAAGACCCTCCCCCAAACTTCATTTAAACTATGTTAGACATTACTGCCAAACTTTGCATCGGCCAAAAGTCAACACCAAACAGTTGAAAAATTTATCAGTAAAGAATATTGGTTGGTGGAAAAATAAGTTGTGGTGGTCCGCAAAGAATTTGGGAAGATAGAAATAGTGGTCTGGGAGTTGTGGAGGTAAATATACAGGTGATGGTGATGCATCGAAACGAGAACGTAAATGATCAGCAATCAGTGGAGTGTTGGCATTCTCGTACCTTATTAAATGAAATGGGGGTATTTCAACTTCTAAGGGAGGGGGTTGACTCACCACAATACCCCCAAGATGTTCCTGTGGGCCCTCTAATGACATGGCATCATCCATCAATTGTGTATGATATTCACTTAAGACGGAACTTATCTCCTCGATGTCCGCCATAGTACAACTGAACACTTGCCGCCTATCTTGTAAGACTTTTAAAATAGCGTTCTCTTGTTCGAAGGCAAGAGAGGCTGATATGATAATGGAAAAAGTCTCATTCTCACCTATGTAGGTATATCTAAGGTGAGACGGCAAGGGCGTGAGTTCGAATTTCTGAGGCGAAAGAATCATTGCGGAATCTACCTCGAACTCAAAGGACTCCAACACAGGTTCGAAATCACTGCAAACAACCGATTCGGATGGCTCGACTGACTCATCCAAAAATTCAAACGACTCATATTCGGGCAGTGAGTCGTCATCATCCAAAAAGGTGAAACATTCATAATCAACATCGGTTGTGTCAACGGTAGTAGGCTCAAGGAGGGACGCACTAGTGGCGTCAAAACTGTTTTCATCAAATAGAAATCTTTCAAGCTCGCAGTCCTCCTGCGTGATTTCGTGAATAGAGCAAACTTCTCGTGTACTAGTTTTAGGTACGGGGGGAAGACTTCCCATCTTATAAATATTGAACTCACTAGACCTCATTCCGAAGGATAGAGTCATGGAGCCATTGCGACAATTTATTACGGCATTGGAAGTGGCCAAAAATGGTCGACCAAGAATCACCGGAATTTGGTTTCTTGGGTTAGCAACAGGTTGTGTATCCATAACGATAAAATTAACTGGGAATATGAATTCCCCAACTTTGATCAACACATCCTCTAGTTGACCCCTTGGATAGGTGATTGATCGATCAGCCATTTGGAGAGTGCAACGAGTGGGTTTCAACTCTCCAACCCCTAATTGTTCGTACACGGAGTAAGGAATCAGGTTAACACTAGACCCAAGATCTAAAAGTGCTCGATTAATTTTCTTATCCCCAATTGTGATAGAAATAGTAGGACAACCGGGGTCCTTTCGTTTTTGGGGTAAGGTTTGATGGTGGTTAATAGCATTGCTCACTGCACTAGCCACTAGCACTTCCTTGGGTACTTGAGATGCCTTTCTCTTCGAGGTGCACAAGACCTTTAAGATTTTCGCATATGAAGGGACTTGTTGGATAGCATCCAAGAGAGGTATATTTATGCTAACCTGCTTAAATATCTCCACAATCTTCTCCACTTGTGTATTTGGTTTATTAGGACTCAACCTGTTTGGGAATGGAGCGTTCTGAAAATTTGTTGAGTCAAAAGTCTGTGGAGTAGAATGTGGAGTAGGAACGGATCCCAGTGTGGATGTGTTCGTGTTGTGAGAAATGGGTCCGTTCGAGTCAGAAGAAGTAGAGCCGTGTGAAGGGTGGAGAATAGGCTCTAAAGAAAAAGGTGAAGAAGGAAGTGAAGAAAATGAAGAAGGGGAAGAAGAAGAACCACCGGCGGGGATGTCATCACTAGTTCCCACATTATTTTGCAACTCTCTTCCGGATCTCAACGTGGTCATCGCATTTACATTGTGATTGTGATATGCGTTTTGTGCGTGACCGGGATTGGGCAATGGTTGAGATGGAAGCTTTCTCTTTTCTCTCTCGCTCAACGCAGCAGTTAATTGTGCAATTTGTGCCTCAATAGATTTGATACTTTGATCGTGTGAGGCATTGTTATTCATTAAAGATTGAACATAACTTTCAAATCTTGCTGCGGATTCTGTAGTTTGCTTAAGAAATGCATCTAGACTTTTTTCGAGCGAGGTAACCTTATCATCATTTGGTTGAACCAAATTGTTCGTTTGATTTGTATAAGGTTGTTATTGGAAAGGTTGCTGGTTTTGAGTTTGTAAGGGTGCTTGTTGTTGTTGTGGAGGAGCTCTTTGAAAATTGTTATTCCCTTGGACTTGTTGATTTTGGTTCCAAGCGAAATTTGGGTGACTCCTCCACCCCTGATTGTATGTCGAAGAGTACGGATCATTTCTTTGTCTTTGCTGGAATGCAGCATTGACTTGATCCTGCCCTTGAATAGGTGCATTATAAGGGCACTCTTCGGTGAGATGTGATGGATTAGAACAACAAGCACAAACAGTTCGTGTGGGTAGAGTAGGGGCAGGAGAAGTCGATGAGATTTTTGTCTCAATGGCTTCTAGCTTTTTCATAAGTGAGGCCATCTCGGCCTTCATAGCTATCGACATATCTATTTGATGTATGCCTGCCCTAGATTGACCAACTGAAGAAGATGATGTGGACTTGGTACTCTCCCACTGAATTGTTTGCTCACTTAGGTCCTCAAGAAACTGCCAAGCTTCGTCGCTAGACTTGGAGAGAAAATGACCTTGACATATTGTTTCTAGCAACTGCTTCGTTGCTGCATTCAATCCCTCGTATAATGTTTGGCAAAGTTGCCAATTTTCTATCCCATGATGAGGGCATTGAACAAGTAGGTCTTTAAATCTCTCGAAGCACTTCCAGAATGGTTCGGACGGAAGCTGTGAAAATTGTATAATTTCGTTTCGGATTCTAGCAGTTTTGTGATGAGGATAGAACTTTTTCAGAAAAGCTCTCACAAACTCGTCCCAATTTCTAATGGAATGTGATGCGGTGCTGTATAGCCACTTCTCGGCTAGGTCACATGAGGTAAAAGGAATGACCCTTAGCCTTATTGCGTCATCACTTAATTGGGTTGTCTTCATCTTGCTGCAAACGTTTTGGAATTTATTAATGAAAATATATGCATCTTCGGATTCCAAACCATGAAATTTAGGCAGCATATTGATGAAGTGTGGTTTTATTTCAAAGTTGTCCCCATTTGCCGGTGGAGGTGAAAGACATGTAGGTAAAGAAGTGCGGACGGGGTAGAAGAGATCCTGGAGCGCGACTCGTGCGGGCGCTACAACAGGCGGAAGATTCGTGTTATTCGCACCTGGTGGAGGTGGAATCATTCCCGTCGGTAAGGTATAGTTGGGGTCGTGTCCCGACATACCTTCGAAAGAAGAATTTGAAGATGGAGGTAAGGAAATGGACGGAAGGTCGACGAAGGGTTCGTCGGTCGGTACCAACGAAACACGGACTAATCGGGCGTTAGTATCCCTAGTCCAAGATGACATACACTAAAGGAGTAGTGCAGTCAGAAAAAAATAGAAAAACAGAATGTGGGGGGTAAGATAACGTCAATGAAGGAGAGATGGTGGAAGTGAGGTGCAAGTTTTCTTAGCGGCAAGTTGCAAGTTTTTAAAAAGATTTTTCTTTATTATTTTTTTATGTGAAAGTTTTGCAAAGAGGTTTTTGAAAACGGACTCGTGACACAAAAGTATCAACCACACATGCACAATCAGGCCTAGATCTAGGGTTGCCTAGGTCTGCTAGACAGCTCCTAACTAGGGCTAGAAATAGGACCTCAAACCGCCTCTTCACAGACAAATACGGCCAGGTAAGTGGGAAGGAACCACCACTACAGTGGGCCTAATTAATAACCACTAGCCTAGACACCGCAAAGTCAGTTAGGATAAACGGCTGATGCCTATACTAGTCCTTTTCCTATTGAGCTCGATGTCCTTAGCTCTGAGTCTAATCTTTTTTAATTAATTGTGGTCGATGCAAAATGCTTAGGTGTTTTCTGGGGTCCTGGGAAGGGTGATGAAATCCCCACCTAATCTGAGTTTGGTCAATTAGACCCTTAGAATCCGGTTAAATTATGCAAAACAAATAAAATTTCACTTGCAATCAGAATTTTTTAGCGCGGCGCAAAGAAACCTGCAGAAATCTGTTATTTAGAAAGGGGAGAAAGACTCTTTACGCAAAGAATTCCTGCAGAAAAATTTTTACAGAGAGATATATTGTAGGTTGTAGAGGGGAGGAAAAGAGAACCAACCCACAAAATTTCAGGTGCTGACGTGGACGAGAAGGCGCGGAACCGCGGTGGATTGCCCCCTTATGCGGCGGAAACGCGGCTGAGTGGAGAGATCGGCCTCTGGAAAAAATTCTGTGGTTCTTTACCTTCAGTTCCTCTCTGTTTTTATGTACCAAATTTTTATTTGCCCTCTGTAAAATTCCAGATCCTTGATTCTTCGCTGTTCCTGCAAGATCCAAAAGATACGCCCTTCAAACAGATCAAATTTGATTATTTTTTTTATATTCTTTATATTTTCAGTTTTTTATAATTTTTAAAATTTATATCAACCCGAAAATTCACAAAAAAGAAATATTACGCCGTCCCCGGCAACAGCGCCATTTGATTAGTTCAAAAACTTGTATTTACCGCAATCAGAAACGGCGTCGCTTCGCAGCTAGCCGGTGAGTACGGGTCGATCCACAGAGACGGGTAAATTCCTTTTATGTGTTTTAACGAGTTGATTCAATTTGTAGTTTTGGTTGGTTTAGAAAAATCGATGAAAACTGGATCTAATTAATCTAATTAAGAATCTTGCTAGGGTTAGGCTTAGGGGAAGTTTTGGAGATTAATGTTTTCATCACCGCTTTCAATGCCATTTTTATAGATCTATTAGATGTTAAGTTAATTATCAATAAAGTGGGTACAAATCTAGGTTCATCGTTACCTCGAAGGGTAGGATGCCGCAGGGAGCGGTTGTGCTCGTATGCGTGAAGTTCTAATTCATTAGTTTAAATTGGCATTGAAAGGGGTGAGAGATCTCATCTCTCAACCCTTTCCCTAAGGCCAACCCTAACAAGCGAGGAGACTACTCGCTCATTAGGGGATGAGAAGACATTATAATTAAATGAACAGAAATAAAATACTTACTAATTCGATGGCTCCCTCCAAACAAGAAGAACAGATCTGAATTTTTGCTCCCAGAAAGTCTGAATTTTATTGATTGAAAAGAGGCATACATTTTTCAGATCTAAGATTACAATTTATAGGAAAATAGGAAACCTAGGGTTACAGACTCTCGCACATGCGCAATTACAGATTTGCCCACGAAAAATCCCAACACCCGCACCGACGCAACAGCACAAAATCTTTGCGCCGACACGGGCTTTATACTGCCGCGGATCCACGGCAATTGATGGCTTGGGCCGCGGATCCGCGGCCCATTGGTGGTCTTGGGCTTCTAAACTTCTGGGCTTTCCTCAAGGGTTCTTGGGC
Source organism: Agapanthus africanus (assembly GCA_030015575.1). Lineage (NCBI taxonomy): Eukaryota > Viridiplantae > Streptophyta > Magnoliopsida > Asparagales > Amaryllidaceae > Agapanthus > Agapanthus africanus. Next base: position 197,096,508 of record JASDDO010000010.1, on the reverse strand, counting down.
TCTCTCTTTTTACACTTCTTTCTCTGTTTGGACTTCTGTATCTTCTCCAGATCTCCAGTGAAGACTTGTAAGGATCTTTTGACCGTTCACTTGACATTTTTGGACCTTGCAATGTTCTTCGACTGGGCTTTGACTAGGATCCGTCTGCTTGTTGGTCAAAAGTCCCTTTTTCTGTTGTTTTGTATATTTTTCACTGTATTTGCTCCAGAAACCTGTATCCTGTAATATGCAACAAACGTGCGTCAAGAGTACCTATTTATTTATAAAAAGGATAAGAATAGGGGAATGATAAATGCAATATTATGGTCTGAACAAAACTCGGGTTGTGAGCGGCTAAGATCGTTCAAGAACGTAAAACACTCGTAGTCGTTGTCGGGCGCAGAAACAACAGCAGGTTCGAAGAGGAACGCACTAGCGGCGTCAAGATTATCGTGTTCGAACAGAAACTCCTCGAATTCACACTCTTCAGGGGTGATCTCCTGGATTGAGCAAACGTCCAGTATATGAGCATTAGGTTTGGAGGGCTGATTCCCCAACCTAAAAGTGTTGATTTCAATCGTCATGTTTCCAAAAGAGAGGTTCATCGAACCATTGCGACAATTGATCACGGCATTTGAGGTTGCAAGGAATGGGCGACCGAGTATCACCGGAATTTTATTCCGGGGGTTAGCTACAGGCTGTGTGTCTAATACAGTGAAGTCAACGGGGAATATGAAGTCCCCGACTTTGATTAACACATCCTCTAGCTCACCCCTAGGATGGGTGATCGATCGGTTGGCCATTTGGAGAGTGCAGTGTGTGGGTTTCAGCTCTCCGACGCCTAATTGCTCGTATACTGAGTACGGAAGCAGGTTAACACTGGCACCAAGATCTAATAGTGCGCGGTTGATATTCTTATCCCCAATGGTAATAGAAATCGTAGGACAGCCAGGGTCTTTCCGTTTTTGTGGTAAAGATTGGGTAAGAGCATCACTCACAGCACTAGCCAAGAACACTTTCTTTGGTACCTGAGATTTCCTCTTTTTCGTGCATAAGTCCTTTAAGATTTTCGTGTAGGACGGGACTTGTTGGACAGCATCTAAAAGAGGAATGTTAATGTTAACCTGCATAAACAACTCCAGAATCTTCTCCATTTGTGGATTTTGTTTATTAGACCTCAACCGGTTTGGAAATGGGACGTTTTTAAAATTGGTTGAGTCTAATGCTTGTGGAGGAGATTGTGGAGTAGGAACGGATCCCAGAATAGGTGTTTTCGTGGAGTGAGAAGTGGGTCCATTCAGAGCAGAAGAAGAGGAAGGAGAACCTTGTGAAGAACGGAGAATAGGCTCAGAAGACGAAGAAGCAGCAGAGGAAGAAGAAGAAGAAGAAGCGGCCGGGGTGTCATCGTTGATCCGTGTGCCGATATTGTTTTGCAGCATCCTTCCCGATCTCAATGTGGTCACGGCACTCACATTATGGTTCTGTTGTTCAAGAGCAACATGTACATTATGTGGGTGACCGGGATTTGGGAGTGGTTGGGACGGGAGCTTCCCCTTTTCTCGCTCGCTTAAGGCCTCATTCAGCTGTGCAATCTGGGCCTCGATGGTCTTGATGCTTTGCCCGTGTGCGGCAGTGTGTTGCACTAAGGACTGAATGGAAGACTGGATGTTGGCGGTAGACTGAGTCGATTGTTTAACTAACACCTCCAGACTTAGTTCGAGCGAGGAAACCTTATCGTTGTTTGACGGAACAAAGTTGTTTGGTGGGAAAGAATTGTTGGGTGCAAAGTTGTTCGTCTGATTTTGAAAAGGTTGGGGTTGGAAGGGCTGCTGATATTGATGTTGAGTTTGTTGTTGCGGCGGAGGGGGCCTTTGGAAATTGTTGCCTTGGAATTGATTCTGATTCTGATTCCAGGTGAAATTGGGGTGGTTCCTCCAACCGGGATTGTAGGTGGAAGAGTATGGATCATTCCTCGGTCTTTGCTGGAATGCAGCATTAACCTGATCCTGTCCTTGCGATGGTGGATTGTAAGGACACTCTTCGGTCAAGTGAGAAGGATCGGAACAACAAGCGCAAATGGTACGAAGGGGGAGAACAGGGGTAGGAGCAGGAGAAGAAAATTTGCTCTCTATCGCTTCAAGCTTACTCGTTATTGCAGCAATTTCAGCTTTCATCGCAATAGAAACATCAAGTTTGTGAATTCCTACCCTAGACTGACCAGTAGAAGTGGAGGTAGAAGAAGAAGAAGTCGGTCTGGTGCTCTCCCATTGTAGCGTTTGCTCCGCAAGTTCGTCAAAGAACTGCCATGCTTCCTCGTCAGATTTCGATAGGAAGTGGCCCTGACAGATGGTTTCCAACAACTGCTTCGTTGCTGGGTTCAGGCCCTCGTATAAGGTTTGGCAAAGTTGTCATTTCTCTATACCGTGGTGAGGACACTGAACAAGAAGGTCTTTGTACCGGTCAAAGCACTTCCAGAAGGGTTCAGAAGGAAGCTGAGAGAATTGGTTGATTTCATTGCGGATCCTTGCGATTTTATGATTCGGATAAAATTTCTTTAGAAACGCTTTTACAAACTCGTCCTAACGGGTTATGGAGTGGGAAGCGGTGCTATACAGCCATTTTTCAGCAAGATCGCATAAAGTGAACGGAATGACCCGTAGACGTATAGCATCGTCCGACAGTTGGGTAGTTTTCATCATGGCACAAACGTTTTGAAATTTATTGATGAAGATATAGGCATCTTCAGATTCAAGCCCATGAAATCGTGGAAGCATGTTGATGAAGTGGGGCTTAATTTCAAAATTATCCCCATTGGCCGGTGGAAGAGAAAGGCAGGTGGGAAGTGCAGAACGGGTGGGATAGAAACGATCCTGGAGCGCGATTCGCTGTGGCGCTACAACAGGCGGTGGTGGTGGGTTATTGGTCTCCGTAGGAGGTGGAGCCAATTCAGGGGTAGTCAAAGAGATGTTCGGATTAAATCCTGACATTGCGGAAGAAGAGGTTGGTGATGGTGAAGGTGAAGATGTATGAACAGAATTCCGGTCAACGTCGGAGTTGGCCGGCAAAGGTAAGGGTGAAAGAGGAGTGGACGGAGTTTCGACGTCTGAGTCGATCGCGTAGTCGGTAGCGACTAACGTAACGCGGACTAGGAGGGCGCTAGTGTCCCGTGTCCAAGCGGACATACACTAAACGAGTTTAGTATAGTCAAAGCGGAGAAGGTGAGGGTAAGAAAACGTCAATGGAGAAAACGATGGGTGGTGGGTGAAAAATGGATTTGGCGACAAAGGGCAAGTTTTTATAAAAGTTTTTATTTTTTTCTTTTTTTTATTTTTAGAAAGAGCTTTACAGAAATATGTACAGACTTACGGCTTTAAGCAATCACAAATAAGATATGCACAATCTCACCTAGATTTAGGGTCACCTAGGTCTGCTAGACAGCCCCTAACTGTTCCAGAGGGCTAGAAATAGGACCTCAAACCGCCTCTTCTCCGTCTAATGCGGCCAGATAAGTGCCAGGTAAGTGGGAGGTTGTCCAACGCTTTCGCGAAGTTCCTTAATTAAATAACCACTTGCCTTCGTCACACTTGCCTAGGCACCGCAAAAGTCAGATAGGATAGACGGCCGATGCCTGTAACTAGTCCTCTGTCCTATTGAGCGCGAAGTCCTTAGGGCTGAGTCTAGTATTTTTTAATTTAACAATGGTCAATGCATATGCTTTTTGTGATTTTTGGGGTCCTGGGAAGGGTGATGAAATCCCCACCCAATCTGAATTGGTTTCAAGCCCCTTAAGTCCGTATTAATGAATGCAAAGAGGTAACAAATCAACTGCAAACAATTTTTATTTTTAGCGCGGCGCAAAGAATCCTGCACAAAAACAATTTATTGGAAGGGGGAAGAGAGTTTGCGCAAAGAATGCTACAGAAAACACAGTTTATTGGAGTCCAGAGGAGTGGGGGAGAATTAGAGAGACTTACAGGGAATTTTGGGCGGCTGATTCCACCAAACCGCCGCGGTTCAGCGGCCTAAGCACGCTTATGCCGACGTTCCGCGGCTGTATAGTGTCCTTGAAGCTTCAGTTTGGTTGTGGGTGCTTCCCTGGATGTCCTCTTGTTGTCTGGATGTCCTGAATCTTGAATTGTTCACTGTATCTGCTCCAGAATTTTTCAATAGACCGTCTTTTTCGTTTTGAACCGTCGCGGTTTAGCCGCGAAATATGGGTCTATCTTCCCACGTCTTTGGCACTGAACTTGAACTCCATATTATCCTGCACACTTGCACAAAAACTAATCAAAAATAACAAGATGATTTTTTTTACAAAGTATTTTTTTTGTTTTGTTTTTCGGTTATATTTATATTCACAAGTTAACCCGAAATTACACAAAGAAATAAACTACCGTCTCCCCGGCAACGGCGCCATTTAATTGTTAGCTGATTCTGCGTGTTCAAGTTTAGTTAATTACCGCAATCAAGATGGTTTCGCTTGTAGCTAGCCGGTTGAGTACGGGTCGTCCGCAGGGAGATGGGAATCTTTTTCTATGTGCTTTAACGAGTTAAGTCCGATTTTCCAGATTTGTTTGTGATTAACTAAGTGTTAAAATGATATGTAAAGAGAGCTTGTTAGGGTTAAGATTAGGTTAGTTTGAGTTAGGAGTCGCTCACTTCTTTCGTTGCCACTCTTAATATCGGTGTTACGGTAATCGGCAACAACGGGGATTAGCACGACTAGGAAGGAACTTGCGAGTATAAGCTAGGCTTTCCAACGCTTAAGTTCTTCCTTTTGGTGCTTGTCCGTCCGTTCATGGCTTTTAGCCATAACCTCCGGTTAATTCAACCACAACCGGTCTCACTACGGAATCGCCGCTATCATGTAGGATAGGGTGCCGAAGGGAGCTGATTGTGGTTCAATTAACGGGAGTCGATTTAAGATGTTGGGCAAGGAAAGAGTGAGAGAGATTTCCTTCTCTCAAACTTCCCTTATCCTACCCTAACAAGTATGGAAACTACTCACACATCATAATGAAAAGAAAACAAAACAAAAGAGGAAGATAGAAAGAAGGAGATTAGAAGATAACAACTAGCTATTTGCGATCTCACCTCGGCAAGGATCAAGCATAAGCGTCATGGTTGTTTAAGGATAAAGGAAAAGAGAAAAGAGAGAAACAACAAGAAATAACAACAACTAAGTTAACAAATGAAAATTACAAGCAATAATAATTTAACTAAAGAACAAGACAAGTATAATAACAAAAGGAACTTCTTTATTCATCATTCTTCACTCACAAAAGCTCACTACAAGTTTTTCAATGGAGAAGAGATGAGAAGAGGAAGAAGAAACAAGTATTCTAAACCCTAAAAAATACAAGATTAAGCACCCTTGGCTTTGGCAAGTTCTGGACTATTTATAGGCAGGCAACAGAAATTCTAGGGCAACATTCCGGACCCATGTAAAAAGACAAATCAACCCCCAAAAAACCATCAAGTGCGGCGCCTGTATGGCCGCGGAACCGCGGCCTAGACCCCCTATTGGCCGCGGTTCCACGGCCGTATGGAGGAATTGGGGAGTGGGCTTTTTTGTACTTCCCTGTTCTGCTGTGCCCATGAGTCTGGTATATGATATTTCTCAGATTTTCTTCACGATTTTTCCAGAATTTCTGTTGAGCAATAGGTGATTTGATGTGGATCTTTTTGTCATGATTTCCTCGAGCTCCGTATAGATTTCTTGGATCTTGTGTTGCCATTGAGCCTTGTGCATGAAAACGACATTGATTTGCCATTTTGTCTTTTAAACTGGTGTGTGGCAACAGACGGATAAAGACCGGAGATCCGTGTTTTATCTGTGGTTGGCAGGAACCCGGGTTTTGTCGTGTTTTTCCATGAATTTCACCGTTTAGAGCCGAGAACCTGTATCCTGCAATTGACGAGCAAACACGGCTCAAGAGTACCTACCGATATGCAATGTGATAAAAATTGGGCGGTATGAAAATGCAAAAATCTGATATCAACAGCTAGTCCAGCCCCCGCTCTGTCGTTAGTTAAGTAACCCAACAGGTGATGACGGGGCCTCGTGGCGAATGCGGATGGCATAAGCGTACGTTATATTTTTCATTGTTTTTTGCAATGGTACGATTTAATTGATGGGACTGCATTATATTAATGCTAAGAAAACAATCCAAAGTTGAATCGTTGCAACAATTTTAAAAACCACTCGGTTTTTTCAAAACAGCAAAACATTTAAAATGCGAAGCGTAAACCACTCCTTTTAAAAGCTATCAAGTTCCTTCGATTATATCAAGTTCACTACGTTCACGGTTTTTCCAAAATTATTCGTAACCCTCTATCATTTCTTATGAATATTCAATAGTATTCAAGCTGTGTTTGTTGGCCTTAGTCAAGGCATAGTGATTGGTAGCTACTGGGTATTCATATGTTGCATAAATGGATGCGTTGGTTTGGGACAGTCATACTACTTTGTTGGCCTTAGTCAAGGGTGTGTATGGCTGGGTTCAAATTAACCTGGATAATGACGGGTATAACTTGACATGTGACTTATGATTTGTTGGCCTTAGTCAAGGTCATAAGAACCTGGGGCAAAAATCCACATCGGGAGTTTCTAAAGAAACTGAAACTTGCTAGAGCTGCATACCATTTGGAGTTTGATAATGTTGGTAGGATTCCTTCAGTATTATCACACGATGTTATTTGGATCCCGATCCTACTGTGAGTATATGCTACTCCTCGGGAGATTTTTTCACTTAACGATCATTGTTATAAACCAAGTAGGTGTCTAGAAAGGTGTTAGCGGGGCTACGCCCCCAGGGAAAAGTGGTTATTTAATTAAGGAACTTCACGAAAGCGTCGTAAAACCTCCCTCGAAGTACCGAAACTGGTGTGGCCAAACGGTTAAGCAAGTATTGTACGGTGAGATTAATCCTGACTAATTCTTATTTTATGGTTTGAGGAAGGATTCGAGAAACGGTGGGAGCTTTCGTGTTTAGATAAACTAAAAACCACTCTAAACTTGCAAGAGCGTCATGTTAAAGTGTTTCTTCTCTCTCTCCTAATTGTAGCGACCAAACATGACGGGCCTTAAGTTATTATTAGATAAAAATATATTGACAGGGCCAAACTATAAAGATTGGTTCAGGAATGTCAATATGGTAATCACTTATGACAAATTGGGGTATCTGCTTACTACTAAAGCCCCCGCCGTCCCAGGTCCAGAATCCAGTGTCGCGGATAAGGAAATCCGTAAGACCTGGGAGATTGATAGAGCAAAAGCCAAGTGCCTCGTGCTGGGCTCCATGGACAATGAACACCAGAGGCGGCACGAGAATATGGATCTTGAATCCATATTCCTCCAAACCAAGGAATTATATGGAGAACAATCTCGTATCGCAAGATACGAGACCTCGAAGAAATTATTTCAGGTGAGGTTGGCCGTCGGATCATCTGTAGGGGAACACGTCCTTAAGATGATTGGCTACATTGAGGAGCTCGCGGACCTCGGGACCACGTTAGAGAACGAGCTGTACACAGACTTGATTCTCCAGTCCCTTCCTTCCACCTACGCCCAGTTTATCTTGAATTTTCATATTCAGGGTAAAGAAGTTGAACTTCCGGAACTCTTCAACATGTTGAGGAGTGCAGAGAGCACCCTGCAGAAAGCCAGGGAAACACCCGTTCTGTTTGTTGGTGGTACTTCCTCTTCTAAGTCCAAGGCGAAAGCCAAAGGAATGAAGAAGAAGGCCCCTACCAAACCGAGAGGCGGTGTTAGTAAGCTGGAAGCCAAGGGAAAAGAAAAAGTGGCAGGGCAGACAGTAGGGAAGGAAGAATGCTTCTACTGTCACAAGATGGGCCATTGGAAGAAAAATTGCAATGCTTGGAAAGCCAAGAACCAGGACCCTAGGCAAGTTGTGGCTTCAGCTTCAGGTGTGTTTGTAATTGAAAACTGTCTGTCAATCAACTTTACTTCCTGGGTATTGGATACCGGATCAGTATCTCATATATGCAATTCTTTGCAGGCACTAAGAAGCCATAGAGTTCTGAAGACCGGTGATATGACCCTCAGGGTTGCTAACGTAGCGAGCGTGGATGTTGTGTCCGTAGGGGAATATCACCTTTGGTTGACGAGTGGACATATTTTGGTTTTGCGCAACTATTTTTGTGTACCTAGTTTTACTTGTAATATCATTTCAGTATCTTTGTTATCAAAAGAAGGTTATGATTTTACATTTTTAAGCGATGTCGTAAACATCCACCTTAATCATGGTCTGATTGGGTCAGGTACTCTAAACAATGGTATATACGTATTAAACCAACTACAAATTTTCAATGTCCAGAACACACTTAAAAGAAAGTCTCCGGAACTAAATCAGGCTTTCTTATGGTATTGTAGACTGGGTCACATCAATGAAACACGATTGACGAAGTTACATAGAAAAGGATATTTGGATCCGTTTGAATATCAGTCTTATTCAACTTGTCAATCTTGTCTCATGGGAAAGATGGTAAAGACTTCGTTCACTGGACACGGAGTGAGAGCGAGTGAGCTCTTAGGACTCATACACAGTGATGTGTGTGGTCCAATGTCTAGACATGCGCGAAGTGGTTATTCTTACTTCATTACTTTTACGGATGAATTTTCAAGGTATGGACATGTCTTCTTGATGAAGCATAAATCTGAAGCCTTTGAAAAATTCCGGGAATACAAGAATGAAGTAGAAAATCAAACAGGAAAAAGTATCAAGACACTGAGATCTGATCGAGGTGGTGAATACTTAAGTGCCGACATCCTGGTTTATCTAAAAGAGAATGGAATTCTCTCTCAGCTTACTCCTCCATACACACCACAACACAACGGTGTATCGGAGAGATGGAACCGAACCCTGTTGGATATGATTCGTTCAATAATGAGTATGGCTGAGTTGCCGCGATCCTTCAGGGGATATGCACTAGAATCAACTGCATATCTTTTGAACCAGGTTCCTACTAAGTCAGTTCCTGCTACACCATATCAGATGTGGAGTGGGAAGAAACCCTGTCTTAAACACTTTAAGACATGGTGATGTCCAGGTTTTGTTAAAAAGCAGCATGCAGACAAACTCGAGGCACGCTCGGTACAGTGCAAGTTTGTGGGATACCGAAAGAACTTCAAGGTGTATTTTTTCTATTACACAGAGGAGCAAAAAGTCTTTGTTTCTCGTCATGCCCATTTCTTAGAAACTGAATTTATAGAAAATCAGATAAGTGGTAGCGCAATAGAACTAGAAGAAATTCCAGAATCACAAGCTGTTACTGAAAGCTTGGTGGAACTAGAAGTTTCAAAAGAACAGGACATTTCCGCATCTCTCCGCAAGAGTAGTAGGCTGTCTCATCCGCCTGAGAGATACTACGGCTTTCTCGTAGACGGAGATAGAGAGGATTGCATCATTGACAATGATGAGCCGACTAACTTCCAGCAGGCCATTCAGAGCACTGACTCGGTAAGATGGTTCGATGCAATGCGGACCGAAATGGAGTCCATGTACACCAACAAAGTATGGACCTTGGACATTGCTCCAAAAAGGGTAAAACCCGTAGGCTGCAAATGGATCTTCAAAAAGAAGATTGGTGTAGATGGACAGGTTGAAACCTATAAGGCTAGACTTGTTGCAAAGCGTTTTCGTCAAAGACCTAGCTCGGAATATGACGAAACCTTTTCTCCAGTGGCTATGCTCAAATCCATTCGGATCCTTCTTGCAATTGACGCCTTCCACGATTATGAGATTTGGCACATGGACGTAAAAACCGCTTTTCTAAATGGAAGTTTAGAAGAGTGTGTCTATATGGACCAGCCAGAGAGTTTCATTTAGAGTGGGAGCAGCGGGAAAGTGTGCAAATTGCTTAAGTCCATTTATGGACTAAAGCAGACATCGAGGAGTTAGAACATCTGTTTTGATGAGACAGTCAAAGAATTTGACTTTATCTAAAATCCAGATGAGCCATGCATTTATAGTAAGATTGTAGCATGAACTGCTGTATTCCTCGTATTATACGTGGATGACATTCTCTTAATAGGAAATGACATTCATATGCTACAATCTGTCAAAGGATTCTTGTCACACAGGTTCTCCATGAAAGACCTGGGTGATACCTCTTACATTCTGGGGATCCGGATCTATCATGATAGATCTAAAAGGATGTTAGGAGTTTCACAGTCCAGGTACATCGACACCATACTGAGAAGGATCAGTATGGAAGATTCAAAGCGTGGTAATTTACCGGCTTGTCACGGAATCACCCTCTCCAAAGAGATGTCTCCCAAGAATGATTTGGAAAGGAATCGCATGTCTATTATACCCTACACTTCTGCGGTAGGCTTTATAATATATGTGATGTTGTGTACCAGACCAGATGTTGCTTACGCATTGAGCGTGGTAAGCCGGTATCAGTCAAACCATAGGGAGAAGCACTGGACAGCAGTAAAGAACATTCTCAAGTACCTGAGAAGGACTAAGGAGATTGTCACGGCCCGAAATATTAGCTCGTGACCGGCACTTGAATCACGTGACGTCTAAAGACGTAACGTAACTCAAGTAAGCCGAAACCCAGAAATCTAAACCTTTTTAAGAAAAATAAAAGAGGTGCAGTTTGAAATAAAGATATAATGAAATCCAGTTTTCTTAAATGCATACAAAAGGAATCATGAAAAATGCATGTGGAATTTATTAGGTTGAAAACATGTATCGTCTTTTAAAAAATTGGGCAGCACCTCCTTGTTTATTTTGATCCAAAACCACAAATACATAGAGATAGTATAAAAGGCATCCCCAAGCGGGAGCTAGCTCTTCGCCAAACAGCGAATCACAACGACGCATGTTATATAACAAGTATAAGACACCCAACGGCGAAGTTCACCACAAAAGATAAAGAAATATGCAAGACATCAAAACCACAAGTAGCGGAATACCCCTCGCTCTAAGTCTCGCAACCACAAGTCTCACTAAGTTCATTACTTATACAAATACTAGTTTTAATTGATGGAGTTGACTAGATACAATATGAAATATAAAAACAAGAGTGGGTACGATACAAATGTCCTACCTACCAAGCAAATCACCTAAATGTAGCTATATGCCAGCGATGCCGCTACGGATCCATACGGTCAACCTGCAAGAACTGTGGCACAACGGGGGTGAGTTGCCAACTCGTGAATAGAAATATATCAATAGGTAGAAATCGAATAAACAACGACCCTAGGTCAACTGTATCATAAAGGTAATACTATGATATCTAGGGTGACCATATCTGTATGTGTGCCAACAATGTAATCAACACCTATATGTATGCGGATATCATCCAATCATATGATCAATGTCTGTATGCATGCGGATCTCGTCCAACTATTAAATCAATTCCTGTATGCATGCGGATCTCGTCGACCCATAAAATCAATGCCTGTATCCATACGGATCTCGTCCACGTGTCAACCAATGACACAACATCATCATGAATGTAAATATCATAAAAGTATATGCATGAAAATATGAGGATATAAATAAACGTGTGTCTCTCACGACACATCAAAATCATGGAACTTGAGTGCCCAGCATCGACACTCCAAAACATCATGAAACCCGTGCCCAGCATCGGCACGTAAATCCTCATATCTCTCGGGCCTCGTCAGTCCGGATCGGCCCTCAGGCTCCGTCTGCGGGATTGGCCTGCGGGCTCCGGCAGACGGGTCGGCCTAATATCCATCTCTCGACCCGGTCGGTATCCTCTGGATAACCGCTAGGCCCAACCAATCACCGGTAGGTAGTAGTCCCTCTTCCAGGCTCATCGTCATCCCCACGATCTTCTCACCTCGGGGTACCGTACCGGGTCCACCATGAACCCGCAAACGGATCATCCAACTCCTCGAATCGACTTTCATATATCACACGTCTCAGAACCGATAAAACGCATGGTGGATGCACTGAAATATCATATCAAGAGAAACCGGCATTTTAAAACAATACATATTTTCTTTTAAGATGACCACGGTTCTCAAATCCAGAAATCTGATGAAAACAACATATCTCAATGCGTATAATCATAATGCATGATGTATGGGACATATAACAAAAATGTAAGTATAACCGTATATCATTCAGCATCGAACAGTAATATGCACATGTCGAGGGAAAGCCGCCTTTTAAAATGAGTCCAGTTTTAAAATATATCTTGCGGTTCCCAAATTCTCCAAAGTCAAATGCAACATCGTAAAAGGTGCATATGTAACTATAGCAAGTAAATTATGCAAGGAGTCATATCATGATGCAGCAATCCTACTTTGTAGTGACATAGCAATTATCGATGATGAAGTGTGTGAGTCGACAAATCTGTGTACGTGTAACATACGCATCATCGATAATGGTGTAAGTGTACAAGCACAGGTTTATGCAATGCGATGAGAATAACATGAATGCAACATAAGGTAAATCATCAGCTAAAAGGTATATGTATCTATCATATGGCTGAGTCGGTGAATCTATCAATCGGCATTTAGCCTCACAGCGTCACGTACAATATAATCCATCGTACGGCATCCTCTAGTCCAGGGTATGGATCAATCATCAAGTCAACTCATCACGTACGGAAAATCTTCGTATGGCGGCATAAAACCAATAGGGATCCTATCAACCTTTACGACAATGAGGGTACGGACCTAACGTCTCGCACGTCATATCATTCAAGATTCACAACATTACATATATATTTATATACCTATGCCCCAGGTCACATCCATAACCATCTCATATCAAGGGACCGGCAAAGGTATCAATCATTCAATCGACTCTCATCCGTATACCAACATCTCATCAAATCATCATATCACGTCGTATATTCCATTCATCGCATTTATATCTCACATCAAGTAAATTTCACATATCCAATCTATCTTTACTATAAGCATACATCTCTAATCTAACACACACACACCTGAACCATATAATAAGTTTTCAAAGGGGCGAATCGTAGTTTTGAAAGTAGGGGCTACGATGCTTTACAAGAAAAAGATATCATTTGAAAATCCGTAACGTCCCTTAAGGTATCTTTATAAAAGATGCATAGACTATTCAGTTTGGAAAAAGGTATGGTTCGGATAACACATTTACGTCGGCTATCTAGTCTATACTATCCAATACGGCAACATCCTCGAACATCGCCCTCAAAACCCGTCATCACGTATCAATCGTATTATATCACTACTAATTATCCTTTAGTTTCTAATATAGTTCTCTAACTATCTTATAACCCTATCCTTAGTCTTCTATTAAAGGTTTCCTTAACCATATTCTATATATAATCGGTTTCCATCAAAGTTTGCGGCGGTGCTATACGCCATCCATCCGACTTCCCCCATAGATATAGAACTACTCACCTTGATCCTCGATTGCTGAAGTCGATGATGCCATGCTCCGTCGCCTCGGAATCCACACGAGGGTACCTACAATAATAAACAATCACAATCGCTATTAAAATCATGTCCAGAAACCAAAACGTCACACGGATCGCCTATAGGTCAGAACCTATAGCCCACGCGTGCAAAAACGACTAAAGAACCCTTGTTGTTGATGTACAAACATGCAACAACCAAATACAAATCCAAATATCAAAACCTAGCATTCAAAATACGGAAAACATATCCAAAAATCACAACAATGTGTGCCCAGATTTTGACTCAGGCCAAAAGGAGTTGCACAAACAAGTCTAGGGTGATGTACATAGTGTATATGACCTACTGGATCAACCCCAACACCAAAACCCACAAAGTGGCCGGCCACACCACCATGAAATCCGGCATGCTCGGCGATCAGTGCTCTATTAGGGTTCGTGCATGCAAGATGGTCTCCTATAGGTCCAATTTGGTCTCTAGAGTTGTTTGGGTAACTCAAAAACTCCCCGGATCATCCTAGATTCCCTGTAGTCACCCATTTAGTCACAAACCGACATTCGATATTAAACATGTAATCTGGGGTTTTGTCTCTGGTTTGGTCCAGGTTTTTAGCACTATGGGGGTTTGTAGTCATCAATTACTCTCATGTTCACTAACACAACTCAAGGAAAACCCTAACCCTCTCTAGAATTTTCCAAACACTTCAAAACCTCTCTAAACAACATCTAAACTAACATGAACGCTAAAGTAAATGAAATACTTTACTAGGGGTGCAGGAAATACCTCATTTGGCAACTCAAGAATATTCTTGAGTTGCTCCAAGTAATCAAAACCAGAATTTTCTTGGTCCAAAGTGCTTGTGAGGAGCTTGTGCATGTTTTTTGTGAAATGGAGATGAACTTTTGATTTGTTTTTGTTGTTGTGTAATGAGGTAGAGGGGATGGGGGAAAGAGGGCAGCAGCCGTGGTGTCATGACCCGAATGTTTCGACTCGTGACCGACACTTAACCACGCAACGTCTACAGGCGTAACGCGACTAAGTTAGCCGAACCCAGAAATCAAAACCATTTAAAAGTAGCGAGTGTTGAAAACATTTAATTAAAACATTTAGAAAAAACTTAAATAGTTCAATAAGTTCTTTTAAAGTTACGTCAACATTTAAATAATTTTGGCAGCATTTCCTTTGTAAAAGTAATACTCAAATCGGGTATAAAACAGGATATAAGTGAAAATGAGATATAATGAAACAAAGCATCCCCAAACGGGAGCAATCACGCCCAACGGCGGAAACCATCACCACAAGAGTAATATATGACGCTGTAGCGAAGAATGAGCAATAAGTAAACATCACAGAATAATAAACTGCATATATAAACAGTCGTCTCCCACGAGCTCGACACGAGAATACAAAAATATACATCATCGTCCTCACACTGTCTCTAAGTCCAGTACACATATGGTAGATGGGGAATACTAGATACAAAAGGGGGTACAATAAAAGTAATCAGATACCACAACCCACCTAATAGCCAAACAACTCTCGCACCAACTGTAGTAGTATCTGTGGCCAAAAGATGCAAAAGGCAGCCTGCGGCGACTACTCTGAGGGGAAACCTGCAAATACTGTGGCACAACGGGGGTGAATTGCCAACTCGTGAATAAAGATAACATATAAAGGTAATCGCGAGCATGCACGTACTGCGCTACTCTATCATATGCCAGCAGGTAAGATCTATATGCGACAAGCAGTAGGTGCAATGATCATGCAAATGCTTTGTCAGGTAAAATAACTACAGGATGATATACATGATAATCAATGTTGAGCATGGGATAAATAACATCTACACGGAATATCAACGTGGAAAAATAATCGGTGCCCAATACTGCACCCAAATCCCAAATAAACTCAGGCACTGGCACTCTCCTCGGCCCTCAAATCCTGTAAATCTCTGAGAATCACAAGTGCCCAACATCGGCACTCAAAATATCATAAAATACTCGTGTCCAGCATCGACATGCAAATCCTCATATATCGGGCTCCGTAAGTCCGGATCAGCCCACGGGCTCCGTCTGCGGTATCGGCCCCGGCAGTACGGATCATCCCGCACCCATCTCTCGACTCTGGTCAGTTTCCTTCGGATAACCGCCAGGACCAACCAATCACCGGTAGGTACTCCCCCACCTCCAGGCTCCATCGGCAAAGTCCATCGATCATCTTGCCGAGGGGAACCATACCGGGTCCACCACGAACCCGCAAACGGATCATCCACTCCTCGAATCGGGTTTCAAGCACACGTCTCAGCACCGACAAAACGCGTGGTGGACGCACCAAAATATCATATCACGAGGAACCGGGTTTTCAAATAGTGCATCTTTTCTTAAATAATCCCACGGTCCGCAAAACCAGAAATCACATGAAAATCCAACAGCAATGAGTAAATCAAATGCGATGTGCTATGTACATCAAGCCATAATATAGGTACAAGGGAGAAACCGCTTTTCTTAAAATAGTTTCAGTTTTCAAAGACAGCATGCGGCTCCCAATTTCTATGAAAATCATATCGAATCATAGGTGAAATGATCTACAACATAATAACCATGGCAATTCTACTGTGAGTGTGTCATGGCAATTACTAACGGTGTGTGTGTAACATGCAGATTAGTGTTCGTGCAACATGAACCGTTAGTAATAGTGCGGTGTTCTATCAATTCTAAGTTTACATACATATAGCAGGGAATGCAGTATGCAACAACAGTATCCATGACAGTCAATGTAGGTAAATGCAACATATAGCTATAAGGTCCTATCAGCCCTGACGCATAACGCCATGCAGGCGATATCCCCGTAGATGTTAAATCTACTCACCGAAGTCTCGCGCTAAGTGTAGCCGACGACTTGCTTCCCCTTCTTCGCAGCGTCCGTCTCACTCACCTGCGAACCTAGAATTACACAATATATCACACATAAGCTCAAATCCACAAAAAACGCGATATTAAGGTCGAACTAGAAACCCGCATCGCAAACCAAGTGCACGTATGCGCGATACGCTAACACGTATGATTACGCGCCTGAAACTATCTCGACGCGTCGCGATACGCAGAAACCCCAAACCCACACACGTATCACGCGTGTCGCGATGGTTTAAAAATACGAGAAACAGGTATTTAGCTCCAGATTTTTCTACAGCAACAATTAAATAAAATTGCACATACCATGAGTCTAAGGATAGCAGCAGACACCTATAGAGCCAAACCCAAACCAATGTCCCCCCCCCATCTGGCCGCAAATTGCGGCCAGAACTAATATTTCGGCGGCCCAGACATGGAAAATGGGGGTCGTGTTCTACACATGGGATCAGCACCTAACAACTATACTACAGTCAACTCAGATTTATTCTGAACACACTGGGTCGATAGCAGTTTTCAGAAAGCTAGAATTTGCTTAAAAACGAAGAATTTTGCATCAAACAGCAATCTGGTGGTATTTTAGTGCAATTGGGGGCTAAGCTAGGTTAACATGGCCCTATCTACACTCCATCAACTCAGTTTAACCAATACACACTTCACTTGATCAAAGTTCCCACTAATTACTACATATCGCACTAAAATGCACCATTAATCACTAATCGAAGCTAAACTTCACTAACTAAGCAAACTAGGGGGTAAGTTCAAGAAGTATACCCCACACTCGACCCTGGGAGGCAGGAGGAAGAAGAAGGAGTAGAGGAAAGGAGCTGCAGCTGAAGTTGTTGCTGTTGCTGCTGCTCACTGCTGCTACTACTGTGCTGCTGCTGCTGTGCTGTGTTGCTGCTGCTGTGCTGTGCTGCTGCTGTGCTTGCTGCTGCTGCTGGGAGTGTGGGTGTGTGAGTATGAGAGTGAGAGGTTGAGAGAAATGAGCACAAGAATGATAGGAAAAATGATAACTCCCAATGTCAACCCTTCCTTTCTCTCTCATCATTAAATGCAAGCATAGGCTTTGCCATGATGTATTCTCTCTCTCTCTCATTCTCTCAATGTTGGAGATAGTGCCCTCAGAGTCAATTATTGGATCACAGGCACGTGATTGCAATGATTGAGGGAGGACCTATCCCGGTAGGACAGTCTTACTCGAGATGATAGTTTGCTATCTGGTTTACCTTTATCATCGTGTACTGCTTTAGGTGACCTGACATGTCGCTATTGCACGTTGATAGAGCCCCTAGGATTCTTGCTTGACTGCCAGCAGTATGAGGGCGATCATATAAGTGAGAGCTGGAGTCTATAAGCACATCCTTAAAAGGTCCCTAGCCGTGGGAGTTTCGAGACAGGGCATCGATACTCCAGAGTAGACTAGTGTATACAGTCGAGACCCCGACGAGGGGCGGTGGCCGGTCTCACAAGCCACTGGTGTCTGTTGGTTCACCTAAGATGTATACAGGTGCTCATTGGGTTATGAGTACACCGGACAGGACTCGCCGGGAACATGCTAGTTGGTCATATACCAGACGTCAGATGGCAGTTCCCTGGTGACATGTGTGCAGGTTAGTTCATCGACCTGGGGATCGTCATTTGTCTCGTGTGAGTTCCCACTGTACTTTGATTACTACCCTACCACGGCTCAAAGGAGTCGTGCAAACAGGTTTTAGTTGGGTACAGTCCCGAGCCACATGGAGGCAGTGAGCGGATCTTCGGGGGTTCGTCTCTCCCGGTATTGGGGGTGAGGTCGCGCTGTGTCTAGGAGAGCCATTACACAAAGACCTTGGCCAAGGCAGGAGATTTACTGGTAGGTATTCCAGTAGTATCTCAGGGTGTTCTGGGCTACACTCCGACACGACTTGTACCGCTTTTGGGGGTCTGACTTTTTCCAACCCCCTAGGCCCGCCATGCGATACTCATAGACGAACGGACCGGACTGCACGGATATTGTCACTGACAGGCTCAGTTGGGTGTCGGGGTGAGCTTCCTCATCGACGTCCCTTTTGGTCAATAGCTGGTGGCCCGTCACGTATTGGCTTATACCTCTGACGTGCTAGTGGTTAAATCCACAGCCATAGTATTGACGAGTCTTTAGAGTCCACCACACTTTCAGTTACTCAAGTTTCGGGCGAAACGCTGTAGAGGCCGTATGGAGATATGGCAGGGTCCGATCAGATACGTGCGGTATTGCACGGATCAGGATCGGACGGTTTGTACTAGTGGCCGTATAGTTATATGGCAGCGTTCGATCAGATACGTGCGGTATTGCACGAATCAGGATCGAACGGATTTTACTAGCCGGCTTTGGTTTAAGCCGATCCTAGTATAGTACAGTATAGATATTGTCTCATTGCATTTGTATCCGGACGGAATACAAATGCGGGTGTGTATGCACAGTGTGGGGTTTTCCTGTAATTTATTATGGGACCAGTTTTCTTGAGTTGCCATTTTGCTTTCCGTTCCGGCCGGTTTTTCTTTGTTCTTTCCCGGCCGGACTTTTCTGATGGAGGGGGTAATTTGCAGTTTTGCAAATTACTTTTGTGGAGGGGTTTCATGCATTATGATAGCATCTTTTCTTTTTCCTTCATAATGGTTAGCATCTTTGCTTTATGAGATTTGAAATGGATTTGAGGTTGATTTGAGATTTAGTGATGATTATGTTCTTGGATGTGGTCACCCTCCTCCTTTTTACTACACTCACCTCCCTTCTTGCTTCATATTAGTTTTTCCTCCACCATTTTCAAAGAGAGATAGATCATTATCATGGTTGAAAAAGAAAGAGAGAAGAAGAAAAAGAAAAGAGAGAAAGAAAATGAGAGGTTCATCTTGAGAGTTCATTCTTGATCTCATTTTCTTGCAAGAAAAATGCAAGCACCATTTTTCTATTCTTTGATTCCTCCATCATCCTCAAATGGCAACCAAACCCCAAAAGAGAGACTTTGATTCTACACTATATTCCTACAGCAAATCTTGAGCATGTCGAGTTGCCGGCTTCATGCTCGAGTTGCCTCAGTATCGAGGTGGGAGCCCGTAAAAGTACCCGGCTTCGTGGTGCCCTTTCCGACGAGGAGGAGACGGACGGAGATCCCGCGAGGAGATCGGAGTGGAGATGAAGACCGGAGGACTTGGATCGTCGGTATATCTCTTCCCCTTCTCTTTGTTGTTAGCTAGATTTAGTTTAATGGCCCGATCCGGTTTTAGTGCGCGGTGGTGCCGTTTTGCCAAGTCCGCAAAAATTTTAAAGTTCAGCACCGTTTCCGCGTTTGGCCGTCGGGTTGACGGCCGGGGCGCCGCCGTGCACTTACAGTGGTATCAGAGCCTCGCCATTAACATAGTCTAGTTTTGTGTGATGTGTTTTACGTTTCCGATCGAACAAAATCCTGAAAACACGTATTTCAGTTCACATCAGTTTCTGTTGAAATATTTTGTTCTCGAAAAATTTTTCTGGTTGTCTGAGAGTGATGTGCAGGGAAATAGAAGCATACTGTAAAAATTTGGAACCATGATCTCACTATTCCGCCGCGCAAGCGCCGCGAAACCCCACCTCGTGCGGCGCTTCCGCCGCGGATTTTACTGTTCACCCCCCCAAATTTTTCCAGTGTGTTCCTGAGTTGAAAATGTGGTTTTTGGAATATTAAAATTGGGCCAAGGTTTTATGTGAGTGCTGCAGTTTTGATTGAGGGCCCACTTGTTAATTTTTGATCGATCGGAATATTTTAAAACACATTTTTCACAGTATTTACATTATATCTGCGACCGTGAATGTCACTCGATCGGTAAATCCTGTCTAACTGCTATAGCCCGGTTAGACGGATTTGCGAACGTGACTTTCACGTTGAAGTTCTATGTTTATGCTGTGATGTTGCGGATCGGTCGTGGGGGATAGCCTGGATGCAATGCTAGTACTGTATTGTTATATTATGTACATTTGTTATTGCGGGGCGAGCGTCCGACATGTGGACTGCCGTCACTTCCTGATTGTATTATTCTTTTGGGGCACGACCTGGTTGCGGTCGATGTATCCGGTGTATGTATATTTTACTTTCTGTACTAGGATTACCCCACGGTGGGGTGCACGGATAGCCGGGTTCTAGAGGGCAACAAGCCCGCATCTCATGGCATTGAGACGGAGGGGGCTTCACTCTAGGATTGGCGGGCTATTCGCCGCACTCGTAGGGGGTACAGGTTGACCCAGGAGGGGTGCCCAAGTTACCGGATTCCGTGAAGTGCTGGGTGGTCCATTCACGGCGCTGAAGGGGGCTGCCTCGCTTCAGGTTTTGGCGGGTGACTTGCCGCGCCCGTAGGGGTCTAGGATTTCATTGCACAGGCTATCCACACGACCAGGGGAACGTCGGGTTTCAGTAGTGGCTCTGTGAAACCCGGGGATCCCAGATATCTGTATTGTTCTGTGATGCTATACATTTCTGTGATGTTGCATTTCTTTTCACGCCTTGAGCGAAATATAATATATTGGTATATATATTAGTAGATGTTGTATATGTTTTTCATCCGCGCTAGTCCAGTCCCCGCTCTGTCGTTAGTAAGCTAACCTAACGGGTAATGACGGGACCCAGTGGCGAATGCGGATGGCATATACGTACATCAGTATATTTTCGTTCTTTTTGGTGTGATCAAATGATGGGACTGCATTGATTCGGATCAATGCAAGTTTAAAAACAAACCTAATCTGATGTTGTTGGAACACTTTTTCAAAAAGCTGTTATTGCAAGGACGTTCATTTTTGTTTTGCATCGTGGTATTCATTTGGAATATCCTGCTCCTCAGTCGACGAGGCAAGGGCCGAGATCCCTTCACCGGGAGTGACCCCTTGGACAAAAAGTTTGCGTCAGGGCATTAACTTCACTATAGCCGATTACTTTTGCTTTGCATCGCGGTATTCAGTTGGAATATCCTGCACCTCATTCTACGGGGAAAGAGCCGAGATCCCTTCACCGGGAGTGACCTCTTTAGTAAAGGTTTTCGTCACTATATTTTCTAAAAAGCTATCCGTTCCTTCAACGATATCAAGTTCATTACGTTAAAGGTTTTCGCCAGAAACCATTCGTAGCCCTCCGTCATTTCAGTTAAATATTCGGTAGTATTCAAGCTATGTATTTTGACCTCACGCCAAGGCATAGTGATTGGTAGCTGCCGGGTATTTATCTGTTGCATAGATAGATGCGTTGGTTTGAGACAGTCGTACTACTATTTTGGCCTACGTCAAGGGTATGTACGGGTGGATTCAAATTAACCTGGATAATGACGGGTAGAACTTGACATGTGACTTATGATATTTTGACCTCACGCCAAGGTCATAAGAGCATGGGGCAGAAATCACATCGGGAGTTTCAAAAGAACTGAAACTTGCCAGATATGCGCATACCTTCTGGAGTGTGATACCGTGAGCGGATTCCGTCACGTTATCATGCGATGATAGTTGGATCCCGATTCCCACTGATGAGTTGGTTTACTCCTCGGGTGTTCCCGACTAATTCTTCTTTCAGGTTTGGAGGAGAATTTGAGGTACAGTGGGAGGTTTCCAGATTAGATAAATTGGTAACCATTCTGATCTAGGATAGAATGCACGCTGAGTGTTTCTTTTCTCTCTCTCTTTAGCAGCGACCATTGACCCGACCCTAAGACTTTGACTCAGTGACCAAGTTGACCGAACCTTCTTAAACACTGGCTTTTGGATTGTCAGGGTTGCTAACCTCATTGCCACTCCTACTTTTACCCTTTTCTCCAGGACACCCCGTATTACTACGAACGTCCACTTCCATTGGACAAAGCCATCGTATGGTTAGATACGAACTCGAAAGAATTTATTCGAGGATGGTTTCAGGTTCTGGAGAAAACGGATAGGACTATTCAGTTGTCTTTTCTTTTCACCCTCTCTCAGGTTGCGAGTACTCCTTAGTTTAGGAGTAGTACACCTATTATGCAAATTGGATAGTCTTCTTCCAAACCATAGGCTGGTGCCGACCGGTAGGGAATGAAGAAAACCAGTTAGCCTAAAGAGGTGTACAGAAGGTATTAAGTTAAGACAAAGTAAGGGATTAGTAAGAGGGCAAAGTAAATTGCAACAGATATTCACGACCAAACCATGTATTCCTTCGCCAATCCTAAATCACCTTTGTATTTCTCCAGGACACTCCGTATCATTACGAAGATCCCATTTTATTGGATAATCCATCGTATGGTTATATACGAACTCGAAAGGAACTCGTTCCAGTTCGGGGATGGATCCTGGTTCAGGAGAAATAGGAATAAAGTACATTCAGGTGTCTTTTATCTTCACCTTCTCTCGCGATGCGAGTGCTCCTAGGATTAGGACAGTACACCCTTTATGCTTTTTGGATAGTCTTCTTCCAAACCATAGGCTGGTGCCGAACGGTAGGGAAGGAAGAAAACCAATTGGCCTAAAGGGGTGTGCAGAAGGTAATGACTAAAGACATATAAAGGGATTTGGAGAGGTGGCAAAGAATTATATGGTTATAGTTGTGAATCTGGATAATGGTAGAGGCATTACTAAGAATACCAGGATACCCCAACGAAACATTTCAATGTTTCAGTCTCACTGTGTAATGTTAAAAGAAAACTGATTTCCCGATTAGATACTTACTCCAGGGTATGTATTTACCAGGTTTGATTCTCACATCTGTATGGTTTTATAGATGTTGAGTAGGAGTAAGTTATTGGGAATAGGGTGATCATCCTCATTATGTCGGGATTCGTTGTAATCGGTGATATTTGAGGAAATCATCTGGGCTGTTTGCCGGTCGACAAATATTTGGTTTTGAATATCCGCTGTTGTGCACCAATTTCAAATTGATATATCTGTACGTCTATTTTCATAGAGTGAGATATACCTTTTGATATTATGTCGATGACATTTACCTATATCAGTGGATGGTTAGGTAAGGAGCATTGAACAGCGGTGTAATTCTTCTTAACCATAAGTACAGTTTTCAACCTACGACACACAGTGAATGAGTCACTAGACTCAGCGGACTTATACAGAGTATTGTATGTTGTCCAGTGTCCATTAGGACAGAGGGGTTGGTCCTCGTACTGTATTCTGTTTACTTTTGACTTCTCTAGTTCTTAGACATGTGTTTCGTAGAAACACAGGGTCTAAGTTTTGAGGAGTTATAGGTATTTGAATAGAGTAGAGAACCAGGTGTAGCAAGTATCGGGATTCTTCAAAGTGATCGAAGATGTAGATACATGTGTATGGTATTCAGTTGATAGTAATGATAAAGAGAAATTACTTCTCTTTCAGGTTACTCATAATTGGAAGCATTCCTAAGTTGAGTAACGCTGATCGGCCTCTCTCCATTTAGTTGACATGCACTGGAGATAGCTGCATGATTTGAATCTGGTTCAATTAAATCAGTGCCTCTGGTTCTATATTGGATATAGTACAGTTCATATCTTAACATTGTTAAGGTACGGGGAGTTGTCCGGTTTATGCTTAAAACCAGACACTGGACAACTCAAGGCACGTTTCTGTAATGGCTGTTTGTGGGTTGACCCAGGCTATGACGCGGGTTGACTTTCTACCATCTGGATGAACAATAGCAATATTGTTCTAGACTCGCCACAGTTTTATTAAAAATGGATTTTTTCAAAAACAGTAGTGGGAGTATGGTAGAACTGGAAGTGATTCCAGAACCGCAAACGATTACTGAAGATTTGATAAGGAACCTAAAGATTCAATCTGATTTGACATTCCATTGGCCACTCCGCAGATAAGGTGGGTAACTTCAAGCACCCGAGAGGTACTCCGGTAGCCTCAAGGACGGTGACAGGGAAGTTCTTGTTTACCCACACTTGCCTTTGTTGTTGTTTCAGGCTGCGAGACCCGGCAGGAGGATGAGTATAGCGTCGTTCTAAACTTGCTTTAGAAGTGCACGTCTATATGACTCTGCCAGAGGGTTGTCGTAGTCAGTGGGAGCAGCGGAAGCATTGGTGGACATCAGGCTTATGTCTATTTATAGACTAAAGCAGATGTAGCGGAGATAGATCATCTATTTCTGATGTGACAGTCATAGGTTTGACGTCATCAGAATAGGGGATGGATCTGTTGAGAAGGTAGTAGGAAGTGATATTCCTTTACTACGATCGGTTATACTTTGGTCGTCACACAGTGGTTTCTCCACAAAGGACTTGGACATTATATCAGACATACTGGTTACTAGATCTATGGTTTTAGATCTAGATTTGGGTGGTTTCCTAATCTGGGTACCTTGACAGCATTCTATGAGTATTTAGAATGGAGGACTCCTGGCACGGTAGTGTACCTGCAAGTAATGGAGTCGCCCTCTCTAAAGGTGTCTTTTAGACTAAAGTAGAGAGGGATGTGCATGATTGGCAGATCACTTGCTTAGGCAATTGAGTCAATCATGAGATGTCAAGTACCACACCAGATGTTGTTCTTGCACTAGATGCAATAAGTTGACATTGATCCAATCCTGGAGAAACAGTCGGAAGCAGTTTTAGAACATAAGCGTATGTTCTAGGGATATGATAACGACAGCCTCATCCGAGAAACAGTTATCATTCCAGGCTTCCAAGGTGACCTGGACGACAAGGAGGTTGTCAGAGTTATAGTTTTTCCTTCTGACGAGGGGCAGTATTTTGGACAGGTGGTCCAAGGCAATACTGAGGGTGGCATGGCGCAGGATACTGATTGAGTTCAGTTGATGATACAGTCTAAGAAGTTTGGATTTGGAGTTCATTTATGAGCTATGTCCCATCAGAC
The DNA here is from genome assembly GCA_030015575.1 of Agapanthus africanus. Lineage (NCBI taxonomy): Eukaryota > Viridiplantae > Streptophyta > Magnoliopsida > Asparagales > Amaryllidaceae > Agapanthus > Agapanthus africanus. The sequence continues at coordinate 197,071,391 of JASDDO010000010.1, read as the reverse complement.
ATCCAGACACATTCTAAGACAAGTATTGCTCATTTCGGGAGATGGGTTTCTCCGCGAACTTGAGATATAGAGAGACATAGAAAGAAACATCAAGGCGGATCCACTCACTGAGGCTATTCCTCGAACGCAATAGTTTCATAAACGGGTTTTGTGAGACTGACTAGTAGGGGAGTTGGGTGTTCGGTATCACACAGGATGTGAGTATGCGACATCGCAATAATTAGCCTTGAGTGCAAGTGGGAGATTGTTGGAGATAGTGCCCTCAGAGTCAATTATTGGATCACAGGCACGTGATTGCAATGATTGAGGGAGGACCTATCCCGGTAGGACAGTCTTACTCGAGATGATAGTTTGCTATCTGGTTTACCTTTATCATCGTGTACTGCTTTAGGTGACCTGACATGTCGCTATTGCACGTTGATAGAGCCCCTAGGATTCTTGCTTGACTGCCAGCAGTATGAGGGCGATCATATAAGTGAGAGCTGGAGTCTATAAGCACATCCTTAAAAGGTCCCTAGCCGTGGGAGTTTCGAGACAGGGCATCGATACTCCAGAGTAGACTAGTGTATACAGTCGAGACCCCGACGAGGGGCGGTGGCCGGTCTCACAAGCCACTGGTGTCTGTTGGTTCACCTAAGATGTATACAGGTGCTCATTGGGTTATGAGAACACCGGACAGGACTCGCCGGGAACATGCTAGTTGGTCATATACCAGACGTCAGATGGCAGTTCCCTGGTGACATGTGTGCAGGTTAGTTCATCGACCTGGGGATCGTCATTTGTCTCGTATGAGTTCCCACTGTACTTTGATTACTACCCTACCACGGCTCAAAGGAGTCGTGCAAACAGGTTTTAGTTGGGTACAGTCCCGAGCCACATGGAGGCAGTGAGCGGATCTTCGGGGGTTCGTCTCTCCCGGTATTGGGGGTGAGGTCGCGCTGTGTCTAGGAGAGCCATTACACAAAGACCTTGGCCAAGGCAGGAGATTTACTGGTAGGTATTCCAGTAGTATCTCAGGGTGTTCTGGGCTACACTCCGACACGACTTGTACCGCTTTTGGGGGTCTGACTTTTTCCAACCCCCTAGGCCCGCCATGCGATACTCATAGACGAACGGACCGGACTGCACGGATATTGTCACTGACAGGCTCAGTTGGGTGTCGGGGTGAGCTTCCTCATCGACGTCCCTTTTGGTCAATAGCTGGTGGCCCGTCACGTATTGGCTTATACCTCTGACGTGCTAGTGGTTAAATCCACAGCCATAGTATTGACGAGTCTTTAGAGTCCACCACACTTTCAGTTACTCAAGTTTCGGGCGAAACGCTGTAGAGGCCGTATGGAGATATGGCAGGGTCCGATCAGATACGTGCGGTATTGCACGGATCAGGATCGGACGGTTTGTACTAGTGGCCGTATAGTTATATGGCAGCGTTCGATCAGATACGTGCGGTATTGCACGAATCAGGATCGAACGGATTTTACTAGCCGGCTTTGGTTTAAGCCGATCCTAGTATAGTACAGTGTAGATATTGTCTCATTGCATTTGTATCCGGACGGAATACAAATGCGGGTGTGTATGCACAGTGTGGGGTTTTCCTGTAATTTATTATGGGACCAGTTTTCTTGAGTTGCCATTTTGCTTTCCGTTCCGGCCGGTTTTTCTTTGTTCTTTCCCGGCCGGACTTTTCTGATGGAGGGGGTAATTTGCAGTTTTGCAAATTACTTTTGTGGAGGGGTTTCATGCATTATGATAGCATCTTTTCTTTTTCCTTCATAATGGTTAGCATCTTTGCTTTATGAGATTTGAAATGGATTTGAGGTTGATTTGAGATTTAGTGATGATTATGTTCTTGGATGTGGTCACCCTCCTCCTTTTTACTACACTCACCTCCCTTCTTGCTTCATATTAGTTTTTCCTCCACCATTTTCAAAGAGAGATAGATCATTATCATGGTTGAAAAAGAAAGAGAGAAGAAGAAAAAGAAAAGAGAGAAAGAAAATGAGAGGTTCATCTTGAGAGTTCATTCTTGATCTCATTTTCTTGCAAGAAAAATGCAAGCACCATTTTTCTATTCTTTGATTCCTCCATCATCCTCAAATGGCAACCAAACCCCAAAAGAGAGACTTTGATTCTACACTATATTCCTACAGCAAATCTTGAGCATGTCGAGTTGCCGGCTTCATGCTCGAGTTGCCTCAGTATCGAGGTGGGAGCCCGTAAAAGTACCCGGCTTCGTGGTGCCCTTTCCGACGAGGAGGAGACGGACGGAGATCCCGCGAGGAGATCGGAGTGGAGATGAAGACCGGAGGACTTGGATCGTCGGTATATCTCTTCCCCTTCTCTTTGTTGTTAGCTAGATTTAGTTTAATGGCCCGATCCGGTTTTAGTGCGCGGTGGTGCCGTTTTGCCAAGTCCGCAAAAATTTTAAAGTTCAGCACCGTTTCCGCGTTTGGCCGTCGGGTTGACGGCCGGGGCGCCGCCGTGCACTTACACTCAAGTCAACACCCCAAAACAAAAATTCAAATTAAAACAACCAACAAATAACTAAATAGACTTAATTAAAACCCAAAAGACTTAATCCCCATTATTAAACCCACCATGGTATAACTTCATTTTAAACCTTAGTTTACATGCACAAGTGTGTGCAAGCCTAGGAAAATTCTAGGAAAATATTTATTAAATTTGGAAAAATATTTGAAACCCAATTAGGTAAACATTTTTTTATTAAAAACCCTTTATTTATATATAATTAGCCACTAAACACATCCTAAGGTGTTATAATCCCCCCTTAAAAGAAATTCGTCCCCGAATTTGAAAATATAAAGCCACGCATACCTTCAAAGAGATGAGGGAACTTATTCCGCATCTCGCCCTCGGCCTCCCAAGTGATCTCTTCGCCATTCGGGCTGTGCCAAAGCACCTTCACTGATGGCAAGACCGCCGATCTAAGTTTCTTCACCTGCTAATTGATAGAGTACGTGCGTGTTCAAGTTTAGTTTTAAATAACGCAATCTAGACGGTTTCGCTTGTAGCTAGCCGGTTGAGTACGGGTCGTCCGCAGGGAGATGGGAGTCTTTTTCAATGTGTTTTAACGAGTTAAGTCCGGTTTTTTCAGATTTTGTTTGTGATTATCTAAGTGTTGAGTTGATATTTAAAGCGAGCTTGTTAGGGTTAGGATTAGGTTAGTTTGAGTTAGGAGTCTCCACATCTTTCGTTGCCCCTCTTAATATCGGTGTTACGGTAATCGGCAACAACGGGGATTAGCACGACTAGGAAGGGACTTGCGAGTATAAGCTAGGCTTTCCAACGCATAAGTCCTTCCTTTTGGTGCTTGTCCGTCCGTTCTTGGCTCTTAGCCATAACCTCCGGTTAATTCAACCACAACCGGTCTCACTACGGAATCACCGCTATCATGTAGGATAGGGTGCCGTAAGGAGCGGATTGTGGTTCAATTAACGGGGGTCGATTTAAGCTGTTGGTTAAGGAAAGAGTGAGAGAGATTTCCTTCTCTCAAACTTCCCTTATCCTACCCTAACAAGTATGAAATACTCACACATCATGATACGAAAAATAAAACAACACAAAAGAGGAAGATAGAAAGAGGGAGATTAGAAGAATACGACTAGCTGTTTGCGACCTCACCTTGGCGAGGATCGAGCGTAAGCATCATTGACGTATTAAGGATAAAGAAAAAGAGAGAAGAAAGAAACAACAAGAAAATAACAATAACTACTTAACGAATTAAAATTACAATAAGTAAAGAAAGAGCAAGACAAGCATGATAATAAAATGATCTTCTTTATTTATCATTCCTCCCTCACAAAGCTCACTACAAGTTTAATGGAGAAGAGATGAGAAGAAGAAGAACATGTAAACTAAAACCTAGAAAAAGAAAATACAAGAATGGACTCCTTCCTTCTCCAAGTTCTGGGCTATTTATAGGCTGGAGAATAGGAATCTAGGGCGACCAACAGAACACATATGAAAAGACCCAACTACCCCCAAAAGCAATTTTTCTTTGGCGCCAGAACGGCCGCAGAACAGCGGACTAGACCCCCCTTTGGCCGCGGTTCCGCGGTCGTTTAGATGACTTGGTTCTGGGTCTTTTTGGTGGTACCCTGGTTTGATGGGAGCTTCAATCTGGTATATGTGTTTTCTCATAATTGCTTCACGAATTTTCCAGAATTTCTGTTGATCAAAAAGGTGATTGAAAGTGGATCTTTTGCCCATGATTTCCTCGGGCACCGCGTAGATTTGTTGGATTTGGTGTTGCCTTGTGCTTTGTGCATGAAGGTGACATTGATTTGCCATTTTGTCTTCCTAAACTGGTATCTGGCAACATACGGATGAAGAGCGGAGACCGTGTTTTCTTCAGTGGTTGGCAGGAACCCGGGTTTTTGTCGTGTTTTTCCATGAGTTCCGCCGTTTAGAGCCGAGAACCTGTATCCTGCAATTGACTAGCAAACACGGCTCAAGAGTATCTACCGATATGCAAAGTGATAAAAATTGGGCGGTATGAAAATGCAAAAATCTGTTATGAACAAATACCCCCAAACTTATCATTTGCTCGTCCCGAGCAAATCCAATTTATTCACAAAAATTTCCTAACCTCACTTTCGCAGGGAACGCGATTGCACTGAGCATGTGCAACAAGCCGTTAAACCTCTAGGTGTCCCTAGTAAGAGGAGTGTTGTCTCCTGAGGGTTTTCAGCGGATACTACCCACAAAATCCGGTCAAGTTGGTTTCGTAAAATAACTAAGATTCAAACCCTAAAGTTTTGCTTTAGAAAATAACAATTCTATAATCCTAAGTCTAGACCATCGAACCTTTATTTTTCACACCTCGCTTCTTATTTAACTACAGATTTTACATGTCTTTACGTGCAGTGCAAATAGTGTCGTTAAGTTCCCGAAAGGTCGAATAAAGTCATCACGTCGCACAATAAAGCCCAGATAACAATTTTAAAAGGATCACATAAGTTTTATAAAGAGTTAAGCATTTTTTTAAGTTTCGTTTTCCAGTAAGGTTTCAACTTCAGAATTTCTATCTTCCATAACAGGAAACTAAGTCGTATTTTTCACTCCACCTTTTTCTTGTTTTCATTTCATACACACCTTTGTGAACGTGCAATAGTCTTTATCATAGAATAAAACCTTCATATCTCCGCTAAATTTTTTATAAAAGCCTGTCTTTTATCAAGATTATTCTCACACAAAGAACCGTTAGGAATTTTAACTCGGAGAGAACACTTGCTTGACTTTGTTTTAATCTGGACTTTCTAGACTTCTTAGCGAGCTTTGGACCAATGCACCCAAACCAGTTGGTTTTAGGGCATTAGGTGTAGAAACACCCAAGCGGACTTAATTACTCAAGTTACCTAGGTCCAAAAACAAAAGACAGTTTGGCGTGAAAATCAAATGATTTAATACGAACGGAGATATAACCGGCAGTTCAATTATTTTTTTGGATAAAAGACGTTTTTAGTGGGTTTGGTGTGTAATCATTCCAATCAAGTTTCCGATAGGTTATTTTTCAGACTTAGCTCTAATTACGGCATCAATAACATTCCTTCATATTCGCTTTACTTCATAAACTATTCTTGACATTACTTATTTCAGAACAAACCTATTTGATCCTCAGAAAATCATTTATCTGTTTAAAAGTTTAAACATGAAAGACTTGTCATCTAATTCCCAAAATCTTACGACACGTGTAGTATGATGTAAAGACGTATATCAGCTATAGTTAACTTCAAAGGAGAGTTATCTTTCAGGTTTTCAAAATCCAAACATAAGATTTAGTTATTCCTATTTTTTCAAACAAAAACCGTCGAATGTTGAATCAGAGTTCTTCCACAAGCTAACTTAACAAAAAAAGTTTTTATATTTTTAGAAAATTTTCAGATTTTTATGGATTTTATGGATTTAATATGCAGATGCAAAATATACATATGAATGCGAAGGTAAGAAATGCGTACCGAGCGTACCCCCAAACTTAAACTGGACAGTGTCCTCACTGTCGTTGCATGAAGAGATTATTTGAAGGGTCAAAATTGTCGGTTAGCGATACACAAATTTTTATTTGTTTTTGTTTTTTAAAGAAAAGAAAAAGAATATACACAAATATATACAAAATGGTTTGTACATACCCCCAAACTTATTTGGAACAGTGTCCGCTGTTCTTGGCTGGATAACCGAAGTTTGGAGGTAGGTAGAGGAAGATCATTCAGGGTAAACCGGCTCCTGTAAGAACAGGAGCTCCTCTATTGGTTCAGCGCTAAGGTACGGTTTGCATCGGTGTCCGTTCACTTTGAAAAATGAACCGTCCTTTGGATTTTCCAAATCCACAGCGCCCTGCGGATACACATTCCGCACAAAATACGGCCCTTTCCAGCGAGATCTGAGCTTTCCAGGATGGAAGTGAAGTCGGGTGTCGTAAAGCAGTACCTGTTGACAAGGTACGAAGGTTTTGCGCAAAAGGTGTTTAACGTGAAACACCTTCGTTCGATTCTTAACGACAACCGCGTTATCGTAAGCCTCATCCCTAAGCTCGTTTAGTTCGTTCAACTGCAGTTTCCGATGGCTGCCCGCGTCCTCAAGAGACAGATTCAGCTCCTTTATCGCCCAAAATGCGCGATGCTCGATTTCGACAGGAAGGTTGCAGGCTTTGCCGTACACAAGCCGATAGGGAGACATACCAAGGTCGGTCTTATAAGCGGTTCGAAATGCCCAAAGGGCATCAGTGAGTTTCAGCGACCAATCCTTACGGTTCTTGGAAACCGTCTTCTCCAGTATCTGCTTGATTTGCCGATTTGAAACTTCGGCCTGCCCGCAGGTTTGGGGGTGGTAGGGCGTAGAGAGCTTATGATTAATGGAGTATTTCCGCATCAAGGCTTCGAAAGTTTTATTGCAGAAATGGCTTCCATTGTCGCTAATGATCGCTCGGGGGTGCCCAAACCGTGAGAAAATGCTTTCTTTAAGGAACCTAACGACTACCTTGTTGTCGTTAGTTCGGCTGGGCACAGCCTCGACCCATTTAGAGACGTAATCAACAGCTAGAAGGATGTACAAGTTCCCAAAAGAGCTGGGAAACGGCCCCATGAAATCTATCCCCCCAACATCGAAAATCTCCACAACCAAGATCGGTTGGAGCGGCATCTCGTTCCTCCGGGATATCCGGCCCATGTGTTGGCACCGGGAGCAAGTCTTGCAATAGTCATGAGATCTTTGAAGAGTTGTGGCCAGTAGAAACCACATTGCAAGATCTTCTCAGCTGTCTTTCTGGGCCCAAAATGCCCGCCACACGCTTGATCGTGGCAAAATGACAGCACACTCTTGAACTCCTCATCAGGGACGCACCGACGAATAATCTGGTCGGGACAGTACTTGAACAAGTAGGGTTCGTCCCAGTAAAAGTGTTTTACTTGGGATAAGAAGCGAAGTCTGTCCTGACTTGACCATTCGGTTGGTAGTAATCCCGTGGCCAAATAGTTCACAATATCTGCGAACCAGGGTTCGCAAGATACTGTCAAGAGCTGTTCATCCGGGAAAACGTCGTTGATTGGAATTGGAAGCGAAGGCAAAGAAGGAAGTCGTGAGAGATGGTCGGCAACTACGTTTTCACATCCTCGTTTGTCCTTAATGACAAGGTCAAACTCTTGAAGCAAGAGGATCCAACGTATTAACCGAGATTTTGCATCTTTCTTCGCAAAAAGATGGCGCAGAGCTGAATGGTCCGTGTAGACAATGACTGGAGAGCCGATGAGGTAGGGCCTGAACTTTTCTAAAGCAAATACAACAGCTAAGAATTCCTTCTCAGTTGTTGGATAGTTAAGTTGGGCGTCGTTCAGGGTTCGGCTAGCGTAATAGATTACGTGCGGCATCTTGTTGATGTGCTGTCCAAGGACAGCACCGATGGCAAAGTCGGATGCATCGCACATAATCTCGAATGGGTGCGTCCAGTCAGGTGAGGAAAGAACGGGAGCAGAAGTGAGTGAGCGTTTCAATGACTCGAATGCAGTCACACAGCTCGAGTTGAAGTCGAAAGGCGTGTCCTTGGCCAGCAAAAGCGTCAAGGGCCTAGCAATCTTGCTAAAGTCCTTGATAAACCGTCTATAGAAACCGGCATGGCCAAGGAAGGCTCGGATATCTCTGACGCATCGGGGAGGAGGCAGATTGGAAATGACCTCAATCTTTGATATGTCCTAAGACAATACCTTCGCGCACCATGAAGTGGCATTTCTCCCAGTTCAAAGTGAGATTCTTGTCCTTACATCGGGTAAGGACAGCGTCAAGATGCAGCAAACACTCGTCGAAGGAGTCGCCGAAGATGGAGAAGTCATCCATGAAAATATCCAGAAATTTTTCCACCATGTCTGAGAAAATTCCCATCATACACTGCTGGAAGGTAGCGGGCGCATTGCATAACCCAAAGGGCATGCATCGATATGCAAACGTGCCGAAAGGACAAGTGAAAGTGGTCTTGTCCTGGTCTTTTTCGGTGATGGGAATTTGATTATAGCCTGAGTAGCCATCAAGAAAACAATAGTACTCATGTCCGGCCAATCGTTCCAGCATCTGGTCAATGAAAGGTAGCGGAAAGTGGTCTTTCCGCATTGCGGCGTTGAGTTTTCTGTAATCAATGCAAACTCGCCACCCAGTTTGGGTGCGAGTAGGGATTAACTCGTTCGCCTCGTTGGTTATGACCATGATGCCCGACTTCTTGGGGACAAAATGAATGGGGCTAACCCACTGGCTATCAGAGATAGGGTAAATGATACCACTATCTAGACATTTGACGATCTCCTTCTTCACAGCCTCCTTCATGACTGGATTAAGACGTCTTTGTGGATCCCGGGCTGGTTTGGCATCATCCATCAGATGAATGTGATGCTCAACGATGAGGGGACTAATCCCCTTGATGTCCGCCATGGACCAGCCAAAAGCTTGCCTGTTGCTGTGCAAGACCGTGAGAAGGGCTTTCTCTTGCTCGGGAGCTAGAGAAGCCGAGATGATGACGGGGAGGGTCTCGTTCTCACCTAAGTAAGCATACTTAAGGTGAGACGGCAACGGCTTGAGTTCGAGCGTTGGAGGTGAAACGATGGAAGGCAAGACTGGTGCAAAGGTCTCGAACTCAAAGGACTCCAGCAAAGGTTCAAAACGAGTGTAGGAAACCGAGTTGGATGGTTCAGGTAACTCATCCGGAAAGTCGAAGGATTCAACCTCGGGTTGTGCGCAGCTAAGATCGTTCGAAAACGTGAAACACTCGTAGTCGTTGTCGGGCGCAGAAATAACAGCAGGTTCGAAGAGAAACGCACTAGTGGCGTCAAGATTATCGTGTTCAAACAGAAACTCCTCGAATTCACACTCTTCGGGGGTGATCTCCTAGATCGAGCAGACGTCCAGTATATGAGCATTAGGTTCGGCGGGCTGATTCCCCAACCTAAAAATGTTGAGTTCAATCGTCATATTTCTAAAAGAGAGGTTCATTGAACCATTGCGACAATTGATCACAGCATTTGAGGTTACGAGAAATGGGCGACCGAGTATCACCGGAATTTGATTCCGGGGGTTAGCTACAGGCTGTGTATCTAATACAATGAAGTCAACGGGGAATATGAAGTCCCCGACTTTTATCAACACATCCTCTAGCTCACCCCTATGGTGGGTGATCGATCGGTCGGCCATTTGGAGAGTGCAGTGTGTGGGTTTCAACTCTCCGACGCCTAATTGCTCGTATACTGAATACGGAAGCAGGTTAACACTGGCACCAAGATCTAATAGTGCGCGGTTGATGTTGTTATCCTCAATGGTAATTGAAATCGTAGGACAGCCAGGGTCCTTCCGTTTTTGTGGTAAAGATTGGGTAAGGGCATCACTCACAGCACTAGCCAAGAAAACTTTCTTGGGTACCTGAGACTTCCTCTTTTTCGTGCACAAGTCCTTTAAGATTTTTAAAAGAGGAATGTTAATGTTAACCTGCTTGAATAACTCCAGAATCTTCTCCATTTGAGGATTTTGTTTGTTAGACCTCAACCGGTTTGGAAATGGAACATTTTGAAAATTGGTTGAGTCTAATGCAGGAGGAGGAGATTTTGGAGTTGGAACGGATCCCAGAATAGGTGTTTTCGTGGAGTGAGAAGTCGGTCCGTTCATAGCAGAAGAAGAGGAAGGAGAGCCTGTTGAAGAACGGAGAATAGGCTCGGAAGACGAAGAAGAAGAAGAAGAAGAAGAAGAAGAAGCGGCCGGGGTGTCATCGTTGATTCGCTTGCCAATGTTGTTTTGCAGCATCCTTCCCGATCTCAGTGTAGTCACGGCACTCACATTATGGTTTTGTTGTTCAAGAGCAACATGTGCATTATGTGGGTGACCGGGGTTTGGAAGTGGCTGGGACGGGAGCTTCCCCTTCTCTCGCTCGCTTAAGGCCGCGTTCAGCTGTGCAATCTGGGCCTCGATGGTCTTGATGCTTTGCCCGTGTGCGGCAGTGTGTTGCACTATAGATTGAATCGAAGACTGGATGTTAGCGGTGGATTGAGTCGATGGTTTAACAAACGCCTCCAGACTTCGCTCGAGCGAGGAGACCTTACCGTTGTTCGACGGAACAAAGTTGTTTGGTGGAAAAGAGTTGTTGGGTGCAAAGTTGTTCGTCTGGTTTTGGAAAGGTTGGGGTTGGAAGGGCTGCTGATACTGCGTTTGTTGTTGCGCTTGTTGTTGCGGTAGAGGGGCCCTTTGGAAATTGTTGCCCTGGAATTGATTCTGATTCTGATTCCAGACGAAATTGGGGTGGTTCCTCCAACCGGGATTGTAGGTGGAAGAGTATGGATCATTCCTCGGTCTTTGCTGGAAGGCAGCATTAACCTGATCATGTCCTTGCGAGGGTGGGTTGTAAGGACACTCTTCGGTCAAGTGGGAAGGATCGGAACAACAAGCACAGATGGTACGAAGGGGGAGAACCGGGGTAGGAGCAGAAGCAGAAAATTTGCTCTCTATCGCTTCGAGCTTTCGTGTTATTGCAGCCATTTCAGCTTTCATCGTAATAGAGACGTCAAGTTGGTGGATTCCTACCCTAGACTGACCGGTAGAAGTGGAGGTAGAAGAAGAAGAAGTCGGTCTGGTGCTCTCCCACTGTAGCGTTTGCTCCGCAAGATCGTCAAAGAACTGCCACGCTTCCTCGTCAGATTTCGATAGGAAGTGGCCCTGACAGATGGTTTCCAGCAACTGCTTCGTTGCTGGGTTCAGTCCCTCGTATAAGGTTTGGCAAAGTTGCCATTTCTCTATACCGTGGTGAGGACACTGAACAAGAAGGTCTTTGTACCGGTCAAAGCACTTCCAGAAGGGTTCAGAAGGAAGCTGGGAGAATTGGTTGATTTCATTTCGAATTCTTGCGGTCTTATGATTTGGATAGAATTTTTTCAGAAACGCTTTAACAAACTCGTCCCAGCTGGTGATTGAGTGGGAAGCGGTGCTATACAGCCATTTTTCAGCGAGATCGCATAAAGTGAACGGAATGACCCGTAGACGTATAGCATCGTCCGACAGCTGGGTGGTTTTCATCATGGCACAGACGTTTTGAAATTTATTGATGAAGATATAGGCATCTTCAGATTCAAGCCCATGAAAACGTGGAAGCATGTTGATGAAATGGGGCTTAATTTCAAAGTTGTCCCCATTGGCCGGAGGAAGAGAAAGGCTGGTGGGAAGTGCAGAACGGGTGGGGTAGAAACGATCCTGGAGCGCAATTCGCTGCGGCGCTAAAACAGGCGGAGGTGGTGGGATATTGGTCTCCGTAGGAGGTGGAGCCAGTCCAGCTGTGGTCAAAGAGATGTTCGGATTAAATCCCGACAGCGCGGAAGAAGAGGTTGGTGAAGGTGAAGGTGAAGGTGAAGATGTGTGAACAGAATTCCGGTCAATGTCGGAGTTGGCCGGCAAAGGAAGGGGTGAAAGAGGAGTGGACGGAGTATCGACTTCGGAGTCGATCGCATAGTCGGTCGCGACTAACGTAACGCGGACTAGACGGGCGCTAGTGTCCCGAGTCCAAGCGGACATACACTAAACGAGTTTAGTATAGTCAAAGCGGAGAAGGTGAGGGTAAGAAAACGTCAATGGAGAAAGGCGATGGGTGGTGGGTGAAAAATGGAATTGGCGACAAAGGGCAAGTTTTTATAAAAGTTTTTTTTTGATTTTTTTCTTTTTTTTTTTAGAAAGAGATTTACAGAAGTATGTACAGAAATACGGCTTAAGCAATCACAAACAAGATATCCACAATCACACATAGATCTAGGGTAACCTAGGTCTACTAGACCTGCTCCTGAACTTAATTGTCGAAGTTAAACAATGTCGAGAAACGGGCTTAAAAATACACTGATCACGAGGCCAGGTAAGTGCAGAGATAAGGGGACGTTGTCCAACGCTTTCGCGAAGTTCCTTAATTAAATAACCCTTTCTCTTTCGGCGGTTGCGCCTTTAACACTTTCCTAGATCTCACGATTTTGGCGTGTCGGATGTTCAAAGCTCTAAAGTTATAACCGCGATCAGGACGGTGTCGCTTTGCAGCTAGCCGGTTGAGCACGGGTCGGTCCACAGGGAGATGGTGGTATTTTACCTTCTTGTCTTAGACGAGTCAATAAAGAATTGTATGAGTTTGTTCAATCTAACCTATGTGTATTATTTGCAAGTATAAAGTTGTTAAGAAAAGATACGAAATTGTAAGCTAAAGAAATCCGTACTCAAAACCTTTGAGCCGAGTCTTGACCAATTGAAGCTAGAGCAATTGGCAACAACGTGGATTAGGGGATTTAAGCGCGGTATTCATGGAATCCGGTTTATTTACCCTTGTCCTTCCGTTCTTGTCTCTTGCTTTCGCCTCCGGCCAAACCGAACGCAACCGGTCTTGGTTAGGAATCACCGTTACCTTATCAGGGTAGGGTGCCTAACGGAGCACTTGCGTAACGTTTGGGCGGAGTTCAATGGAAAATAACGGGAAAAGGAAATGAGCAAAGAAACATTAACTTACGATACCATATTTATTCTTAACAACAAAGATAATTACAACATTCACAAAATGAACAACAAAGAGCAAAAGAAAAGAACAAAGAAAAGAAAAGATTACAAGTAATTAAGTGCAAGGAATTTAAGTACATGAAAGTAAAGCAAGGTAATAAAAAGCAAGTAATAAAAAGCAATAAAAAGAACAAGAAACTATAACTCAAGACAAGCATGGGATCAATAGCCAACCCTTAAACTTGCAAGCTCAATCAAGAGGTTGCAAGATCAAGAGAAGGGTAAAGAACTCATGTGAAGTGAAGAACCAATTCCGCAAGAAAATACGACCCTTGAGATCAATAACAAACCCTTAACCATTCAAGCTCAATTAAGAGGTTGAAAGATCAAGAGAAAGCAAGAATCTCAAGGGGGAGCTAAACTAACAAGAAAGATACAAAACCCTCATCTTCATTAACATCCACTCAAAAAGCTCTCACTACAATTTTCATGGAGGAAGAATGAAGAAGAAGAAGAAAGAAGAACTAAAACTACAAAAATAGGCTAAAGAAGTGCTCCCTTGGTTTGGCTCAGATCCGGGGTATTTATAGGAGGGGAATGGGAAACCTAGGGCAATAATCTGGCACAAGATGAAAGTACCAAACTGCCCACAAAAGTTGACCCAGCAAGGAGGCTACATGGCCGCGGATCCGTGGCCAATACCCTCTATTGGCCGCGGATCCGCGGCCATCTTGGTGATTTGGGTGATCATCTTTTGTGGGTTTGCCTGTGTTGCTGTTTTCTTCTGTTAAACATGTACAGATTTTCAGTATTCTTCCATGATTGCTTCAGGTTCCAGAAGTCAACAATGATGGCTTTACTTTTCAACACCTTTGAATTTATCTCCCTCGGCTCCCACATATCTTTGAATATCTTCATTGGGCCCCATGCATCTTTGAATATCTTCATTGGGCCCCACGCTTGACCAGAAATGACGACTGTTTTCGTCCTGCCCTTTTGAACTGGTAAGCGGTACTAGACGGATGCGGATGACTGAAACCCGGCTTTTATCTGTCTGTGACAGATGTTCTGGATTTTGGCGTAACTGTGATTTTGTGTTGATTTGCAATATTTGGACTGGAAACCTGTAACCTGTAACTATGTAGCAAACACGGATTAAAAGCATCTACCTATAAACAACCGAGCGTAATAATGGGCGGTACAAAATGCAATATTCTGGTATGAACAAATACCCCCAAACATAACTTTTGCTCGTCCCGAGCAAAACCAATTATTCACAAAAATAAAATGATAACCGCACTTTCACAGGGAACGAGATTGCACTGAGCGCGTGCAACAAGCCGTTAAACATCTAGGTGTCCCTAGTAGGAGGAGTGTTGTCTCCTGAGGGTTTTCAGCGGATTACACCCACAAAATCCCGTCAAGCTAGTGTCATAAGTTAGCATTGATTCTACTCCTACAGTATAGTATTTACGTTAGAAATTCTATCATCCTAAGTTAGAAATATCCAACCCTTATTTTTCACACCTCCTATCTATTTAACCTTGGATCTCCTGAGTTTTCCTTCTAAAGCGCGGCCTCAAATCATGGATTTTTATCAACTTTACAGAAAACACAAGTCTTATTCTTTATTTCTATCTTTTATCCAAACATCGATTGTATACCCCTACGTGTGTGTATATTTGCACCCCTACACTCAAGAATTCAAATCAAGCTATAATACCCATGCCTTAACACCTAATACTACTTCTTTTCATTAAGGATGGACGGATTTGCTCACACATCTTTCATGCGACTATTAATGCTTCTTGAGGCACTAACGACCGATTACTGAATGTGTGAACTTTAAAGCGTAAATAGCAGTTTCCAGGTCTTGACTTTATTCTATATTTTTTTTCTTTTTCTTTTTCTTTTTCTTTTTTCTTTTTCAAGACCGGATATATTTTTCAATATGCTCTTTTGGTGTTTAGCTTTAAATACCGTTTTTTCTTTCATACTAGGCTTTCAGGCAAGAGTATTTCCAGGTATCCTCTACTATCCCAAGTTTCAAGGTACGTGTAAGTGCAGTTTGTAGGGTATATACTTTCTAAATTTAAACTCAAGAAAAGAAACTATTTTTCAGACTTATCCTTCAGTAAAGTTTCAATACTTTCCCCTCTTCTTGACTTAACTCAAGAACTGAACTCAACGTATACTTACCAAAGTTAGACAGAATGAGGGTTATTTTTAGGGTTTTCAATTCCTAAGCCTAGAATTTAGTTATTTCTAATATATCCACTAAACTTTCAGAATAAAAATCTAAGTTACCCTATTAGCTAACTTGAAGACCAAGTTTTTATATTTTTTTGGAAAATTTTTGATTTTTGTGGGTTTTTGAATAAGGTATGCAAATGCAAAATATACAAATGAATGCGAAGGAAGAAAGCTTACCGAGCACACCCCCAAACTTAAACATGACAGTGCCCTCACTGTCAGGCTATACCAAGAGGGTCAAAATTGCCGGCGCTTCCCCTAAAAACAAATTATATACAAAAAGGAAAACCAAAAATATATACAAAAAAGGTGTCCCCCCCAAACTTAAGTAAAACAGTGTTTCCACTGTTAAGCGCTGAAGTTCAGGTTTAGGGGGGAAAGAGAACAGTATCAAGCTATAAAAGGCCTTACACAGGCCAAAAGTTAATACCAACCATTCAAAGATTTTATCATGGTAAAGCAGTGGTTGGTGAAAGAAGGTGAAGAGGTAAGAAATGGAGAATACGCGAGACCGTATGGAGATAGAAGCGGGATACGGTCTCGGTATATCAGAAGAAGAATGGCGGAAGGGAAAAAGAAGTGGAGTACGAACTTGAGGGTGCAAATGGAGTGAATAGATTAGCACAATTTGTGATGAGCGATGTGTAAACAGCGATTGTGCTAATCTATTAACCCGGCGAGAGATTGGGTCAAATCCCTCAAGATTCGTAAGGAACCATGGGTACGCCGAACTTGGTAAACCAGACATATGAAGTGAAAGTGATACGGTTTCTTGCATGGTCGGAGAGATGGAAAGGGTGGGTGGAGGTGATTGAGGAAGGGTATCGGTTAAGGTTTCGGGAGGGTGCACACAGTCAATGAAAGGAACAGGATGAATTGGAAAATCCGACTCATCAATTAAAACTTTTTCATCCTCAAAACTATCCTCAATATTCTCCTCAAAATTTAGCACATCCATTCATTTTTCTTCAAAATCAAGACGCATATGGGGTTCGGGAAAAATATTTAATGACTCGGGATGATGATTTGAAGAGACAAACTCAGCCAAATCTACGGGTTCATCATCCAAAATGTTCCCAGCGTCAATATCCTCGATCAAGTGAAAATCAATATTCTCAGACACCTCATCAAAAGCATGGATATCAATCAATTCAGGTTCTAGAGTGGAGGTGTAGAGGTCAAAAGGTTTGGGATCGGTTTCACTTGGAAGAGACCCTTCACAATCGGGCAAATCAAACACTACAAAGTCGCACAACTCATTAATCATTCTATCTTCAATTGATAAAGCTTGTGGGATACTCGATAGACTTTCAAAACTGGAGTTGTGGGATTCAATTTGGGACGGGTAGGTTTGATTTGGAAGGGGGTACATCTCACTCTCTCCACTCAAATTCACAGCCTGTCCTTCCGCTTCATCATACATTGAAAAATTTAGAGCTAGTTGAAAACTAGCTACCGGATCACTAGGTTGTATGAGAGCGGCCATGGACGCATTCAAATCCATCATCTGTTGGCTTGACGCTACCCTAAATTCTTCCAACGACTGTTCCAGACTAGACATGGGTTGTGAAGGGGTTTCAGTAAAAGATTCACAGTTGTATGGATACTGAAAACTCCCAAATGGCGGTTCTGAAGCAATGTCTAGGGAAGGTGCAAAAGTAGGGTAGGATTGGTAGGAATTTAATGGCTGGACAGGAGCAGGATCAATATTTGGATAAGAAGGTGAATGGAATTGTTGATCCCAAGAATTTGTAGTGGTGAAAGGAGTGAAAGATCGGCTACGGGATTGTTCAATTCGTTCAGCAAGAGACATTGGTCTCGGGGTTACAACTGGACTTTCAAAAGGTGTATCAATGCAAGAAGTGGTGAATGTTTGAAAGGGTTGATACGAAGTGGATTGCGGGGTCCAGTTGTTTGTCCTAGACGCGTTTATCCGATCTTTTAAAGAAATTTTGGGCATGGATGGATCGTTCGATGTTCGGCCAAAGCAAGACCCGTAGGATGTAATGTCTGGTTGTGGGTACCAAAGTTCGGCAAGAGTTTTGCGAGGTGGAGTACCCATGATATGAAGAGAGAAGGAAAGAAAGGAAGAGAAAAGGAGGGGAAAAATAAATGATTTTTTTTTTATTTTTTAAAAAATTTTTTTTAGTTAGTTGTTAACAAAAGAATGAAATATACACAAAAAGAATATGGACAAAAATAATCACGACACAAAAATACCACACACCTAATCGTTCTAGGGTTCACCTAGGTCAACTAGACCTGCTCCAGAACTTGATTGTCGAAGTAAAACTGTGTCGAGAAACGGGCTCAAGATACACTGATCACGAGGCCAGGTAAGTGCAGAGATAAGGGGAGGTATTCCAACGCTTTCGCGAAGTTCTTTATTTAAATAACCTTTTTCTCTTTTGGCGGTTTTGCCGTTAACATTTTCCTAGACACCCCGTAAACAATGTACCGTTAAGCGAGGTTCTAAACATGGTTAACTTCTCCTAATGAGCGTGAAGTCCTTAAGGCTTAAAGTCTAATTTCTTTTAAAATTTGTGCGGGTAAACGTTATGCTCAAGTTCGTGATTTGTAGGCCACGGAAAAGGTGATGAAATCCTTTACCGTATATTGTGGGGTTCGCTTGCCCTTAAGTCCGTATTAATGTATGCAATGCGCAAAAAAAATTCTATAAAGAATCAAACAATCGTTTTTTAGTTTAAGCACGGCACTGCAACAAATACGGGTTAGTCAATTTTTAGCGTTTGCTAGCGAACTTGCAAAGAATCCTGCAAAGAATAGTATATTGGATGCGTCGGATTTGAGAAGAAGGTGTTAGTAAAGTACGTACCGTTAAGTTTTTGGGTTAGGAAACCCCCGTTGAATCAAATCCGGTAAGCTTGAAAAATTCGCTTGCGCGGGTCAAACTACCCGGATCTTTGGCACTGTACTTCGTAATCACCTTAACCTTGAACGTACACTTTGCTCCCCACAATTGCAGTTTGCAAATATGCAAAAATCTGCACACTTGCCCATAAAAATGATAAAAAAAAAGAGATTTTTTTATTATTATAAATATATACAAAAAGAATATTAACCCGAATAACGAGAAAGAAAATACGCTACCGTCTCCCCGGCAACGGCGCCATTTGATTGATAGAGTACGTGCGTGTTCAAGTTTAGTTTTAAATACCGCAATCAAGACGGTTTCGCTTGTAGCTAGCCGGTTGAGTACGGGTCGTCCGCAGGGAGATGGGAGTCTTTTTCAATGTGTTTTAACGAGTTAAGTCCGGTTTTTCAGATTTTGTTTGTGATTATCTAAGTGTTGAGTTGATATTTAAAGCGAGCTTGTTAGGGTTAGGATTAGGTTAGTTTGAGTTAGGAGTCTCCACATCTTTCGTTGCCCCTCTTAATATCGGTGTTACGGTAATCGGCAACAACGGGGATTAGCACGACTAGGAAGGGACTTGCGAGTATAAGCTAGGCTTTCCAACGCATAAGTCCTTCCTTTTGGTGCTTGTCCGTCCGTTCTTGGCTCTTAGCCATAACCTCCGGTTAATTCAACCACAACCGGTCTCACTACGGAATCACCGCTATCATGTAGGATAGGGTGCCGTAAGGAGCGGATTGTGGTTCAATTAACGGGAGTCGATTTAAGCTGTTGGGCAAGGAAAGAGTGAGAGAGATTTCCTTCTCTCAAACTTCCCTTATCCTACCCTAAGAAGTATGAACTACTCACACATCATGATACGAAAAATAAAACAACACAAAAGAGGAAGATAGAAAGAGGGAGATCAGAAGAATACGACTAGCTGTTTGCGACCTCACCTTGGCGAGGATCGAGCGTAAGTATCATTGACGTATTAAGGATAAAGAAAAAGAGAGAAGAAAGAAACAACAAGAAAACAACAACAACTACTTAACGAATTAAAATTACAATAAGTAAAGAAAGAGCAAGACAAGCATGATAATAAAATGATCTTCTTTATTTATCATTCCTCCCTCACAAAGCTCACTACAAGTTTAATGGAGAAGAGATGAGAAGAAGAAGAACATGTAAACTAAAACCTAGAAAAAGAAAATACAAGAATGGACTCCTTCCTTCTCCAAGTTCTGGGCTATTTATAGGCTGGAGAATAGGAATCTAGGGCGACCAACAGAACAAATATGAAAAGACCCAACTACCCCCAAAAGCAATTTTTCTTTGGCGCCAGAACGGCCGCGGAACCGCGGCCTAGACCCCCCTTTGGCTGCGGTTCCGCGGTCGTTTAGATGACTTGGGTCTGGGTCTTTTTGGTGGTACCCTGGTTTGATGGGAGCTTCAATCTGGTATATGTGTTTTCTCATAATTGCTTCACGAATTTTCCAGAATTTCTGTTGATCAAAAAGGTGATTGAAAGTGGATCTTTTGCCCATCATTTCCTCGGGCACCGCGTAGATTTGTTGGATTTGGTGTTGCCTTGTGCTTTGTGCATGAAGGTGACATTGATTTGCCATTTTGTCTTCCTAAACTGGTATCTGGCAACATACGGATGAAGAGCGGAGACCGTGTTTTCTTCAGTGGTTGGCAGGAACCCGGGTTTTTGTCGTGTTTTTCCATGAGTTCCACCGTTTAGAGCCGAGAACCTGTATCCTACAATTGACTAGCAAACACGGCTCAAGAGTATCTACCGATATGCAAAGTGATAAAAATTGGGCGGTATGAAAATGCAAAATCTGTTATGAACACCTGCCGGTCCAATATCACGACTGGCTGCTCGGTGAACGAAAGGTCGCGCTCGAGCTGAACGGTTTGATGCTGAATCATGTGCGAAGGGTAATGTAGGTATCTGCGAAGCATCGACACGTGGAACACGGGGTGAACATCTGGGAAGTCGGGTGGAAGTGCCAAACGATAAGCTACTGTTCCCACACGCTCGATTATCTCGAAGGGACCTATGAATCTGGGGCAAAGCTTCCCCTTCCGTCCAAACCTCATCACTCCCTTCATCGGAGAGACCCTCAGAAAAACGTGATCTCCAACTGCGAACTTTAATCTGCGGCGGCGCCTGTCAGCATACGATCTTTGCTTGCTCTGAGCTTTCCTCATCCTGTCTCGAATCAGCTGTATCTTCTCGGTTTTCTCCTGTACGATCTGGGGCCCCAAAATACTGCTCTCACTGAGCTCTGTCCAGTAGACGGGCGATCTACATCTCCTCCCATACAGAGCCTCGAAAGGTGCCATCAGAATAGTATCCTGGAAACTATTGTTTGTCGGAGAACTCCACCATGGGTAAATGATGATCCCAGCTACCACCAAAATCTAAAACGCACGCTCGGAGCATGTCCTCGAGAGTCTGAATCGTCCGCTCTGACTGGCCGCCGGTCTGCGGATGAAATGCTGTGTTGAAACTCAAGCGTGTGCCTAAAGCCTCCTGAAGTCTCTACCATAGTCGGCTGGTAAACTGGGTGCCTCTGTCGGACACGATACACGTCGGGACTCCATGTAGTCGTACTATCTCGTCGATGTAAATCTGGACGTACTGAGCAAATCCGAAACTCGTCTTCTCTGGCAGGAAGTGAGCCGCTTTCATCAAACGGTCCACGATCACCCAAATGGAGTCATACCCTCGCCTAGTCCTGGGTAGACCCACAACGAAATCCATCGAAATCTGCTCCCATTTCCACTCCGGAATGGGTAACGGCTATAGCTCTCCCGCGGGCCTATGCTGCTCGGCCTTGGCTTGCTGACAAGTCAGGCATCTCGACACGAAATCTGCGATGTCCCTCTTCATTCCGTCCCACCAGTAAACATCTCTCATATCATGATACATATTGGTGGAACCTGGATGGACGCTGTACACCGATCGATGTGCCTCCTGAAGAATCTCACGCCGCAGCCCCTCAGCATCTGGTATGCACAGTCTAGTCCCAAATCTCAGCATCCCCTGATCATTGATCACGAACTCGGAAAATCTGCCCTGTCCAATCTGCGTCCTGATCTCTGAACATCGGTCATCACTGTGCTGTGCCTCATGTATACGGTCAAGCAACTGTGGGCGTGCACGAACATGCGCAATCTGTCCTCCGATCGGCGTGAACTCGAACTGTACCCGGCTGTCGCATAAAATCTGACAATCTGCCGACGACTGCCTCTGCACTGCGCTCAGACAAGATAGACTGCCCCTGAGCCTCCTGCTCAAAGCATCTGCCACTACATTCGCCTTGCCCGGGTGGTACAAGATCTCGCAGTCGTAGTCCTTCACTAACTCCATCCATCGGCGCTGTCTAAGGTTCAGGTCTCGCTGCTGAAATATATATTTTAAGCTCTTGTGATCAGTGAATATCTGGCACGACTTGCCGTATAGGTAATGTCGCCAGATCTTAAGTGCAAAGATCACTGCAGCCATCTCCAAATCGTGAGTGGGGTAGTTCTGTTCATGTTTCTTCATTTGTCGCGAAGCATACGCGATCAACCTGTCATGCTGCATCAATACGCACCCTAGCCCCACTCGAGAAGCATCACAATAGACCACAAATCCGCCAGATCCTGAAGGCAATGATAACACCGGTGACGTAGTCAGCCGAGTCCGTAGCTGCTGAAAACTGTGCTCGCACTCCTCCGTCCAATCGAAAGGAACTCCCTTCCGGGTCATCCCGGTCAAAGGTGTAGCAATACTGGGGAAGTCCTGCACAAATCGCCTGTAGTAACCGGCCAACCCGAAAAAGCTGCGAATCTCCGTAACTGATGTGGGTCTGGGCCAACGCTGAACGGCCTCGATCTTCCTCGGGTCTACACATATACCGTCTCGTGAAATCACATGCCCCAAGAACTCTACGCTGTCCAGCCAGAAAGCACACTTGGAGAATTTCGCGTAAAGCTGGTGTAAGTGCACGGCGGCGCCCCGGCCGTCAATCTGACGCCGGAATACGGAAACGAAACTTTTCTAAAAACTAGAAACCGACACCACCGCGCACTAAAAACCCGCATTGGGCCATTAACCTAACTTTAGCAAACTAGAAAAATGGAAGGAAGCTATACCGAGCGATCCGTATCCTTCGGTCTTCGGCCTCCACTCCGATCTCCTCGCAGAACCTCCGGTCGTCACCTCCTCGTCGAAATGGGCACCACATCACCGGGTTCTTTTACGGGCTCCTACCTCTGGACCGAGGCAACTCGGGCACGAAGTTGGCGAGCCGACGTGCCCAAGAAATGGTGTAGGCTAGTGTAGAACACTTTGTCTCTTTGGGGTTATGAAGTTGCCTTGGTGATGGAGGAGAGAAGAACTTTCGAGATGGGTTTATCTTTGTTGCATGAATGGAATAATGAGATAGCAAAAAATCTCATACGAAAATAAAAATCTCTTCCTCCCTTTTTTTAGTGGCCGTCCATATAAAAAATGGTGGAGGAAAAAAGGAATCAAGGGGGTGAGCACAAGGAAAGGGGTAAGCATAAGCCAAATCAAGCCTTACACCAATCACTCATTCTATTCCATCTCATTTAATGCAAGCCAAGTGATGGAAAAAGGATCTCATGATGCTAGAACCATAATGAAGCCTTATATACAAATAACCCGCTCCACAAATGGTAATTTGCACAACAGCAAATAACCCCCTCCATCGATAAAGTCTGGCCGTGAAGGAACAAAGGAAAACTGGCCGGAACGGAATGTAAACTGGCAACTTCAGAAAACTGATCCCGTAATAAATTACAGGAAAACCCAGCGACTGCATATACATGCCCGCATTTGTATTCCTACTGAATACAAATGCAATGAGACAAAATCTACACGGTACAATACTAGGATCCGGCTTAAACCAAAGCCCGCTAGTATTATCCGTCCGATCATGATCCGTGCAATACCGCATGTATCTGATCGAACCCTGCCATATCTCCATACAGCCTTTACAGCGTTTCCCCCGAAACTTAAGAAAACGGTCTATGGGGGACTCTAAAGATTCGTCAATACATTGTTTGTGGATTTAACCACTAGCACGTCAGAGGTATTAGCCAATACGTAACGGGCTACCAGGTATTGACCAAAAGGGACATCGATGAGCGAACTCATCCTGACACCTTACTGAGCCTGTCAGAGACAATATCCGTACACTCCGGTCCGTTCGTCTATAAGCATCGCATGGCGGTCCTAGGGGGTTGGTAAAAGTCAGACCCCCAAAAGCGGTACAAGTCGTGTCGGAGTGTAGTCCAGAACACCCTGAGATACTACTGGAATACCTACCAGTAAATCTCCTGCCTCGGCCAAGGGCTTTGTGTAATGGCTCTCCTAGACACAGCGCGACCTCACCCCCAATACCGGGAGAGACGACCCCTACAGATCCGCTCACCGCCTCCATGTGGCTCAGGACTGTACCCAACTAAAACCTGTTTGCACGTCTCCTTTGAGCGTGGTAGGGTAGTAATCAAAGCATAGTGGGAACTCACACGAGACAAATGACGATCTCAGGTCGATGAACTAATCTGTACACATGTCACTAGGGAACTGCTTTCTGACGTCAGGTCTAAGACCAACTAGCATGTTCCCGGCGAGTCCTGTCCGGTGTACTCATAACCCAATGAGCACCTGTATACATCTTAGGTGAACCAACTGAAACCAGTGGCTTGTGAGACCGGCCACCGCCCCTCGTCGGGGTCTCGACTGTATAGACTAGTCTACTCTGGAGTATCGATGCCCTGTCTCGAAACTCCCACGACTAGGGACCTTTTAAGGATGTGCTTATAGACCCTAGCTCCCACGTATATGATCGCCCACATACTGCTGGTAGTCAAGCAAGAATCCTAGGGGCTCTATCAACGTGTAATAGTGACATGTAAGGTCACCTAAAGCAGTACACGATGATAAAGATAAACCAGATAGCATACTATCATCTTGAGTAAGACTGTCCTACCGGTATAGGTACTCCCTCAATCATTGCAATCACGTGCCTGTGATCCAATAATTGACTCTGAGGGCACTATCTCCAACAGCTGGTGCTCCCTCAAAGTCTGCAGTGTAATCCGCAGGTGCTGCTCGTGTCCTCACTACTCCGGGAATACACCAAGATATCGTCAATGAATACTATGATGAACGGATCCAGATATGGCCGGAAAATACGGTTCATCAAGTCCATGAATGCTGCTGGTGCATTGGTGAGTCCGAACGACATCACCAAAAACTCATAATGGCCGTAGCGCGTACGGAAAGCTGTCGTAGGAATGTCCTCCTGTCGAACCCGCAGCTGATGATAGCCCGATCGTAAATCGATCCTCGAAAAGTATACATCCCCTTGAAGCTGGTCGAACAAATCGTCGACACGTGGCAAAGGATATCTGTTTCGCACTGTCACCCTGTTCAGCTGGCGGTAGTCGATAAACAGACGCAAACTGCCGTCCTTCTTCTTGACGAACAGGACTGGAGCACCCCAAGGAGAAACACTGGGTCGAATAAGTCCCTTATCCAGCAAATCTTGCAACTGACCCTTCAATTCTCGAAGTTCCGCCGGGGCCATCCGAAAAGGCGGTATGGAAATAGGACCTGTGCCAGGAACCAAATCAATACAGAAAGAAATGTCGCTCTCGGGCGGTAGCCCAGGGAGCTCGTCAGGGAACACATCAGGAAACACACTAACAACCGGAACCTGATCCAACGGAACCCCTGTAGCGCTAGCATCGCAAACATAGGCGAGAAATCCTTGGCATCCCTTCCTCAAAAGTTGTCCAGTGCGAAAAGAAGAAATCACGCTGTGAGGGGTGGCACCACGGTCCCTCAACACAAAAAAACCCAACTCGCCAGGAATACAGAATCTAACTGTCTTCTCACGGCAGTCCACGGAAGCATAGCACGTAGCTAACCAATCCATGCCTAAAAGAACGTCGAAGTCCAACATCTTAAGAAGGATCAAGTCTACAGGCAACTCTCTCGCCAATACAGACGATACAGGATCAGAACAAGTGCCTAGCAATAAACGACTCTCCTACAGGAGTGGTCACAACAAGCGGCTGATCAAGCAAACCGTACTCTCCACCCAAACTCGGCACAAAGTGTATGGATACGTACGAGTGCGTGGATCCGGGATCGAACAACACGTGTGCATAAAAAGAACATACTGGAAGGATACCTGAGACCACCGCATTGGACGCCTGCGCGTCCCGATGCGTCAAAGCAAAAACCCGCGCCTGTCCTCCACCGGTGACTGACTGCCCTCTGCCTCGGTCATCCCATCCTCTCTGAGCAACTCCTCCATTCCCCTGACCTCTCTGTGTATGATTCTGATGCGGAGCAACAATAGGTACAACAGGCAACACCTTCCGGGGTGGTGAAGGTGGTAAGGTACCATGCGGTGCTGCTGTCTCCCTCCGGTTTATCTCAGGACAATCGCTGACGAGGTGAAGTAGACTACCGCATCTATAGCAACCCCGCGATGACTGCTGATTCTCCCGTGGATACGAACTAAACATCTGGCCTCGTCCCTAATCTCTGCCACTCCTCGTATCTGAACGATACCTGCCGCGGCGTCTCAATGTCTGTTTCCGTGCTGATATACCAGTACGAACTCTCTTCGGCTCTGGAACTACCGATCTCAGCAAGGCACTCCTCGACTAATAGGGCTGCGTCTCCCGCTGCTACATATGTCTCGTAATGCTGCGCGCTGATCTCAAGGAACAGTGGTGTAAGCAAGTCTCGAACAAATCTCTTGACTCGCAACTCCTCGGTAGCCACTAAATACGGGGCATAAACTGATAGCTCTGTAAACAGCACGTCATACTCTTCCACTGACATCTCCGGAGTCTGGCGTAAAGACTCGAACCTGTGTGCTCTAGCATCTCTGACACTCAGTGGGAGAAAGCGGGCAAGGAATAGTGCCACGAACTTTGTCCAGGTCATAGGAGGAAGACCCGCCGCTCTACCCTTCTTGACCGATTCACACCACTTCTGCACAAGACCTTCCAGGCGAAAGCTCGCGAACTCAACCCATCTCGCATCCGCGCATCTGAGGTAACGACCTATCCGAGCCATCCTATCAATGAAAGACTGTGGGTCCTCGGCTGCATCGGTGCCTGTGAAGACCGGAGGCTTCAGCCTCATAAACTCTGATAGCGATACTGTAATCACCTCCGTGGCTGCAGGGGAAACTGGCTGTACGGTAGGTACCATCGCGGTCTCTGTAACAGGTGGAGCTACCTCTGGTCGCTGCGCTCGAAGCGTCTCAACTAGCGATCCTATCATCTGGCGCATCTCCTGCATGCTGGATCCCACCGTCTGGCGCATCTCCTGCATACCAGCCCCTAGCATGACGATCTGATCTGTCACAGGAGGAACAGCCTGCTCGGGTACAACCGGTGTACTGCCCGGATCAGTCCTCGTCTCAGACGAATCAACTCGAATCTCGGCCCTCGCGGCCGCTCTCTGCGCCCTCGTAGTCTTTGGCGGCATAATGGCTGAAAGGAAATTAGGATTCGATAAGAATACAGAAATCGAATCGCAAGAATATATATACTCAAGAAGGAATTTAAATCAATAAGTCCTAAGGTCGCCTTGGCGGAGTAACGTGTCGTGAGTATGCCGCGGAACATACACACGCTACGCCACTCTGCTTCAGCTACCTACTCTATCATACCAAGGTCATCCTACACCCCGAAAGGTAAAACCTACGCTCTGATACCAACTTTGTCACGACCCAAATGTTTCGACTCGTGACCGGCACTTAACCACGCAACGTCTACAGGCGTAACGGGACTAAGTAAGCCGAACGCAGAAATCAAAACCATTTAAAAGTAGCGAGTGTTGAAAAAATTTAATTAAAACATTTAGAAAACCTTAAATAGTTCAATAAGTTCTTTTAAAGTTACGTCATCATTTAAATAATTTTGGCAGCATTTCCTTTGTAAAAGTAACCCCGAAATCGGCTATAAAACAGGATATAAGTGAAATGAGATATAATGAAACAAAGCATCCCCAAACGGGTGCAATCATGCCCAACGGCGGAAACCATCACCACAAGAGTAATATACGACGCCATAGCGAAAAATGAGCAATAAGTAAACATCACAGAATAATAAACTGCATATATAAACAGTCGGCTCCCACGAGCTTGACACCAGAATAAAAAAATATACATCATCGTCCTCACACTGTCTCTAAGTCCAGTACATATATGGTAGATGGAGAATACTATATACAAAAAGGGGTATAATAAAAGTAATCAGATACCACAACCCACCTAATAGCAAAACAGCTCTCGCACCAACTGTAATGGTATCTGTAGCCAAAAGATGCAAAAGGCAGCATGTCGCGACTACTCTGAGGGGCAACCTGCAAATACTGTGGCACAACGGGGGTGAGTTGCCAACTCGTGAATAGAGATAATATATAAAGGTAATCGCGAGCATGCACGTACTGTGCTACTCTATCATATGCCAGCAGGTAAGATCTATATGCGACAAGCAGTAGGTGCAATGATCATGCAAATGCTCTGTCAGGTAAAATAACTACAGGATAAGATACATGATAATCAATGTTGAGCATGGGATAAAAACATCTACACGGAATATCAACGTGGAAAAATAATCGGTGCCCAAAACTGCACCCAAATCCTAAATAAACTCAGGCGCCGGCACTCTCCTCAGCCCTCAAATCCTGTAAATCTCTGAGAATCACGAGTGCTCAACATCGGCACTCAAAATATCATAAAATACTCGTGTCCAGCATCGACACGCAAATCCTCATATATCGTGCTCCGTAAGTCCAGATCAGCCCACGGGCACCGTCTGCGGTATCGGCCCTCGTCCCCGGCAGTACGGATCATCCCGAATCCATATCTCGACTCTGGTCAGTATCCTCCGGATAACCGCCAGGTCCAACCAATCACCGGTAGGTACTCGCCCACCTCCAGGCTCAATCGGCAAATTCCATCGATCATCTTGCCGAGGGGAACCATACCGGGTCCACCACGAACCCGCAAACGGATCATCCACACCTCGAATCGGGTTTCAAGCACACGTCTTAGCACCGAGAAAACGCGTGGTGGACGCACCAAAATATCATATCACGAGGAACCGGGTTTTCAAATAGTGCATCTTTTCTTAAATAATCCCACGGTCCTCAAAACCAGAAATCACATGAAAATCCAACACCAATGAGTAAATCAAATGCGATGTGCTATGTACATCAGGCCATAATATAGGTACAAGGGAGAAACCGCTTTTCTTAAAATAGTTTCCGTTTTCAAAGACAGCATGCGGCTCCCAATTTCTATGAAAATCATATTGAATCATAGGTGAAATGAACTACAGCATAATAACCATGGCAATTTTACAGTGAGTGTGTCATGGCAATTACTAACGGTGTGTGTGTAACATGCAGATTAGTGCTCGTGCAACATGAACCGTTAGTAATAGTGTGGTGTTCAATCAATTCTAAGTTTACATACATATAGCAGGGAATGCAGTATGCAACAACAGTATCCATGACAGTCAATGTAGGTAAATGCAACATATAGCTATAAGGTCCTATCAGCCCTGACGCATAACGCCATGCGGGCGATATCCCCGTAGATGTTAAACCTACTCACCGAAGTCTCGCGCTAAGTGTAGCCGACGACTTGCTTCCCCTTCTTCGCAGGGTCCGTCTCATTCGCCTGCGAACTTAGAATTACACAATATATCACACATAAGCTCAAATATACAAAAAATGTGATATTAAGGTCAAACTAGAATCCCGCGTCGCAAACCAAGCGCGCGTGTGCACGATACGCTAACACGTGTGATTACGCGCCTGAAACTACCCCGACACGTCGCGATACGCAGAAACCCCAAACCCACACACGTATCACGCGTGTCGCGAAGGTTTTAAAATACGAGAAACGAGTATTTAGCTCCAGATTTTTCTACAGCAACAATTAAATAAAATTGCACATACCATGAGTCTAAGGATAGCAGCAGACACCTATAGAGCCAAACCCAAATCCATGTCCCCCCCATCTGGCCGCAAATTGCGGCCAGAACTAATATTTCGGCAGCCCCAGGCATGGAAAATGGGGGTCGTGTTCTGCACATGTGTTGGATACATGTATGCCCTAGAGGCCATTATGAGATAGTGTATGTACTGATGTGTGTGTGTGTGTGTGTGTATGTGTGTGTGTGTGTGTGTATATATATTCAGAGGGCAGTCTTGCTCGACATGATAGTATGCTATCTGGTTTTACTTTATCATATGTTCACTTGATCATGTTTATATTCATTTAGTGCATGTTGATAAAGCCCTAAGGATAATGGCTTGACTACTGGGATTATGATGCGGATCATACTAGTGGGAAGTCTGTAGTTTATAAGCATATCCTTGAAATGTTCCTAGTCGTAGGTATATCGAGATAGGGCATCGATATTCCAGTTTAGACTAGCGTATACCATTCTTGTTCCATATGATGGGCGATGGATGATCCCATATCCGTCTGGTGTGTTGGCACCGAAGATAGTATACGGGTGCTCAGTGAGACTGGGTACACTGAACGGACTCACCGAGAACTCCTATATGGAATTATATCATACGTCGGATAGCAGTTCTCAGGTGACACTGATACATGTTAGTCTGTAAACCCGAGAATGTCATAGAGTCTTGTGTGTCCTCCCACTGTACTTTGATCTCTACCCTACTGCGGCTCTACTGAGTCATACAAACAGGTGGATTTTGGGTATAGTCTCGAGGCATATGGAGGCAGTGAGCGATAGGAGGGGTTTCGTCTCTCCCGGTATTGGGGGCTGATACTGTGCTGTGCACGATTAACTATAACGGGAAGTCCCTAGCCAGGGCTGCTGAGATATTACTGATAAGTGTTATCAGTAAGTTTCTCGATCTGTTATAGACCATATATCGGCACGACTTATTGAGTTATTGGGGTCGACGATTCCATCCCTAGACTCGATATGCAGCATATCTGACGAAGAGACCGGACTGTACGGTAAGTGTTGCCGGATGGATTGACAGGAGTTTTGATAGGTTCGCTTGTTCTTATTCTGATCGCTCAATACCCGGGTGGCCGTTACGTTTAGCTGACCGCTTGCGGCTTGTGGGTGTTTGATATGATTATCACCTACTGCTGGAGTATTGACGAGTCTTAGAGTCCCACATAGAAGTTTCTCAGCTCAGGCGAAACGAAGTGGTGCACATATGAGATATGTGCGGAGGCTCGATTAAATACGAGTATGTGATACTGTATTTTAATCGGGCATATGATATTAGTCGGGTCATATAAGATATGACCGATTTATTAAATCAAGTGTTGATTTAATATTGACTTTTATGTTATTTATTATTTATTTAAATCCTTTTCTTTTTATGGATAAATGCATGTGTATATGTACATGATGATGTGCATACACACATACATACATGAAATGTGATGATACAAAAAGGATGGCAATACAAGAATCATATTGTAGATAAATACATATATGGATATTTTCATTAAAGTTAAAGGTAAAAGAAAAAGATTTATGAGTCATTTCTTCTACACATTTCTGCACATTTCAATGGTTGAATTTAACTCAACCATGGTTCTTTTTCCTTTTGCCTTTAAGCCAAATTAAAATATCTAGATATTATTTAACTATGTTTATGGTTATAATAAGATATATCTCTCTCTCTCATTTTCTTTTTCCTTCTAATTATTATTCACTCCAAAAGAAAAAGAAAAGAGCCATCTTCTTCCTCCTCACTCTAGATCTCTTTTAATTGTTAAAATAGAGTTAGAGAAATAAAAGAAAAGGTATTAAATAAGAATAGCAACCACTTCATCGTCTTACACAACCTTTTCTATCTTATGTAGGGTGTTGTGCTTCAAGATTTTTAAAGATCGAAGGAAGCAACAAGTTGAGGGCCAAGAGCTTCCGGTGGATCGTCGTGGACGAGGAGTTGATCAAGCGAACCCTTCCAAAGCAAAGGAGTCTTCCAAAGAGGTCTACAAAGGTTGTAGTCTCATCACTTAGTAAAAATTAAGTTTTAAATTTTGATACTATTAATAGTTACTTCATAAATTCTAGTTCGATTCATAGTATAGTTTAGTTAGCACCACATAATTATATTGTTATGGCATGTGTGATGCTTCAAAACCCTAATAGAGGTGTTAAGGAAACCCTACAGTGGTATCAGAGCCAAGCTAGAGCTTTGCAGTAACCTAGACGACGTTGAAAACATCGAACGGACGAAAAACGACACCCGGGGGGTGCTCTCTGGAAATTTTTTAAGAACCTGGAATTTTTCATATTAAAAATATGTAAAATTATAACCAGGGAAATATATGGGCCCACCAGAAATACGCTGCCCTAAATCGACCGTACGACCGCGGAACCGCGGCCAGAGTGGCCTTGTTGCGGCGGTTCCGCGGTGCCGTAGGTGATTCCTGGGCCGTAGATTCTTGTGCTGGCCCGTATGTGTTTGCTTATGTTTCTGGTATTTTTTAAAACTGCTCGAGTGTTGAGCTTTCTGAGCACTCTGTGGTTGTTTAATCGTTCGATCGGATATTTTAACTGCGTCTAGTTTAATAGTATGTGATACAATAATTGGAATCTACAAATTTGTTTGTTGCGTGTAAATCTAGCAGTTCGGTCCCGGGAGAAACGGAAATCTTGTTGAATTATCCGGTTTGTTTTGAAAAGGTGTTTTCTTTAATGAGACCCAAATGCGAGCTTTACATTATTAGGCATGAAATCTTGTATATGCGATATTCTGGGTTTGTGTTGTCTAAAGGCAGTTAAAGATTCCAATTGTTGTATTTTTTTTCATTTTATTTCTCTATGACCGTAAGTGTAGTATGTAGTTGTATTACCGGTTTTCGTTGCTATACATCAACGACGATCGGTGTATGCATACTTACTTACGTTGATGATATTTGATATTATGTGTCGATGAGATTTGATGTGCATGATTGTCGCAATGAATAGCCGGGGGGTTTTATGTGAGATGAAAGTTTTCTTTTCAATCATGTAAAATTAAATTGTATGTAATATTCTATTATTTGGGGCACTTCCGGGTTGAGGTTGTTGTCACCGGTGTTGTATATTATTTACTTTTCCGCATTAGGATAGACCCAAGGAGGAGGGCGCAGGTGACCGGGTTCTAGGGTTCAGTTGGAGGCCATCTCGAGGAGTCGAGATCGTGTTTCCTAAACTCCAGAATTGGTAGGGTCGCTTGCCTCTCTCGTAGGGGTCTAGGGGTGTAGGCTTGGCTATTCATCGCGACCATGGAATCCGTATTTTTATTGCTGGCTAAATACAAAATTCGGACCTCCTAGATATCCTATATGTGCTTCTGCTGCTTTTATTATCTGATGTGATCATTTAATAGATATCTTAGACGAATGAAATATTATATGTATATGATATATATTAGACGTTAGTTATGTTTTGCACCCGCACTAGCCCCGTCCCGGTATGCCGTTAGTTAAGTAAACTAACGGTGCATATCAGGACACTGTGACGAATGCGAGTGGCATAAGTGTACGTTATATTTTCGTTTCTTTCTGTAAAGGCTTCGGATTTAAATGATGGGACTACATTGATGAGATTAATGTAAAAGATAAATGAACCTAAAAAGATGTTGTGGAATCATATTTTAAACATGCTCGGCCTTTTATGAAAAAGCAAGTTTCAAAATGCGGAACTTAAGCCACTCCTTTTAAACCCATTAGATTCTACAACGATATCAAGTTCAAAGCGTCAAAAGTTTTCTTAAAAACTATCCGCAACCCTCCGTCATTTTAGGAAGTAGAGTACTTAGTATTCGTGCTGCGTATTTTGACTTTAGTTAAGGCGCAGTGTATGGTAGCTGAGTGATGTCTTCCTACACTTCATATGATGCAGATTAGTTAGGACATTCATATGATTATGTTGACTTTAGTTAAGGGTCATATGGGTGGGTCTAGTTAATCACGAAATGACGGGAAGAACTTGACTAGTACTTATGATATGTTGACTTTAGTTAAGGTCATAAGTACTAGGGGTAAAAATTATATCGGGAATTTCAAGAGTTGAAAATTACAATGAGATTGTATACCTTCTCTATGATAGTAGGATCCCGATCCCACTGCGAGCAAATGTTGCTCCCGGGAGATTTTTGCACTTTATAATTAGCTGACTCGGTAGGTGTCTAGAAAGGTGCCAAATAGGGCTACGCCTCTGGGAAGACGAGGTTGACTATAATTAGGTCCGTGCGAAAGCACGGGGAACCTCCCTCAAGTACCGGCACTGGCCTGGCTGAGAGGTTAGCGAAGTTGTGGAATGTAATTAATCCCAGCTATTTTTCTTTTTAAAGGTTTTAAAGAAAATTTGATAAAAACAGTGGGAGACATCGGTTAGACAAGATAATAACCAATCTGATCTTTGCAAGAGCTTTCGCTAAGTGTATTATTTTCTCTCTCTTAATGGTAGATACCCATGACAGGACTTAAGCTTTTATTAGATAAAAACAAGCTGAATGGGACCAACTATAAAGACTGGCTGAGGAATTTAAACATAGCCTTGACTTATGATAAAGTATCATATGTCCTTACAGCTCCAGCCTTCCCCCTTAGGTCCTAAATCTTCAGTTGCGGATAGGGAAATCCGCAAGATATGGGACGCTGACTGTGCCATGGCAAAATACCTCGCGCTTTCATCGATGGATAACACACATCAGAAGCAGCACGAGAATATGGACGTAAAATCCATATTCCTCCATACAAAAGAGTTGTATGGAGAGCAATCTCGCGTATTACGATACGAAGCATCTAAGAAACTGTTTCAGATGCGCATGACCGCTGGCACAGCAGTAGGAGACCATGTTCTGAAAATGATAGCTCTCATAGAAGAGCTTGAGGACCTTGTGTGGACAATGGACAATGAACAGTATACAGATATTATTCTGCAGTCTCTCCCCTCCACCTTTGCTCAGTTCATAGTTAACTTCAACATGCACAACATGGAGAAGGAACTGCCTGAACTCCTTAATATGTTAAGGAGTGCAGAGAGCACACTGAAGTAAGTGAAGAATCCCGTTATGAGTGTTGGGCAATCCTCATCCTCTTACACGAAGGCTAAGGCCAAGGGAAAGGTGAAGAAGAAACCCACCAAACCTAAGGGTGGAGTCAAAAAGGTGAAGGGAAAAGGCAAGTCCAAGGTTGGGGAATCGGGGAAAGGTGAATGTTTCCATTCCAAGAATACGGGACATTGGAAGAGGAACTGTATTGAGTACCTAGCACTCAAGAAGAAGCATGGTGATGCTTCAGCTTCAGGTGTGTTCGTAATTGAAAACTGTTTTTCTATTAACTCTGCTTCCTGGGTATTGGATACCGGTTCGGGTTCTCATATTTGCAATTCTGTGCAGGCGTTGAGAAATAGCAGAGTTATGAAGACAGGTGATCATACTCTCCAAGTTGGAAATGGTTCTAATGTAAATGCAGTTTCAATAGGAGAGTATCACCTAGGTTTGCCTTCGGGTTGTATATTGGTTTTGAACCCGTGTTATTTTGTACCAAGTATGCTTTGTAATATTATATCTGTTTCCTTGTTAGACAATGAAGGGTATCATTTTGCTGTGCAACACAATGTTATGAACATTAGACATAATCAAGAGTTGATTGGTTGTGGTACATTAAATAACGGGATATACTTCCTTAATCAACACAGAGTTTTCAACGTACAACACAAAAATAAAAGAAAATTTTCAGATATAAATGAAGCTTTTCTTTGGCATTGTAGACTTGGTCATATTAATGAAACAAGACTAAACAAGCTTCATAAAGATGGATATTTAAATTCATTTGAGTATAAATCTTATGAAACTTTCCAGTCTTGTATCAAAGGTAAAATGACCAAAACCCCGTTTACAGGACACGGAGATAGAGTTATTGAGCTCCTAGGCCTCATACATAGTGATGTATGCGGACCAATGTGTACACATGCAAGAGGCGGTTTTTCTTACTTCATAACTTTTACTGATGATTTCTCAAGATTTGGTCATGTGTATTTGATAAAGCATAACTCTGAAGCTTTCGAGAAATTCAAGGAGTATAAACATGAAGTAGAAAACCAAACAGGAAAGAGTATCAAGATACATCGATCAGATTGTGGTGGAGAGTACTTAAGTACTGAGTTCTTAGACTTCCTGAAAGAGAATGGGATTCTCTCCCAGCTCACTCAACCTTACACACCACAGCACAACGGTGTGTCAGAAAGAAGGAACCGTACCTTATTAGATATGGTACGATCCATGATGAGTGATTTTGAGTTACCTCTCTCATTTTGGGGGCATGCATTGGAAACAATAGCTTTTCTGTTAAACAAAGTTCCAACTAAGACCGTATCTACCACTCCATATGAGATATGGCATTGGAAGAAACCATCTCTTAAAAAAGTTAAGATTTGGGGTTGTCCGGCTTTTGTTAAAAAGAAGAAACCAGACAAACTCGAGACACGATCAGTCAAATGTATATTTGTAGGATATCCTAAACATTCGTTTGGGTATCTTTTCTACCACAAGGAGGAACAAAAAGTGTTTGTTTCTCAGTATGCCACCTTTTTAGAAGATGAGATTTTTTCAAATAATACAAATGGCAATGTGGTAGATCTAGAAGAGGTTCTAGAGACACAAGTTACAAATGACGACTTGGCTGAACCTGAAGTTATAACAGAATCTAATGAACCTCAACCACTCCGTAGATCTGGTAGGACTTCTCTCCCACCGGAGAGATACTACGGTTTTCTTATTGATGGTGATAGAGAAGATTGCATCATGGATGATGATGATCCTGCCAGTTTTCATCAGGCTATCACGAGGGGTGTCTCTGTGAAATGGCTGGATGCCGTGAGATCCGAAATGGAGTCTATGTACACCAACAAAGTATGGACTTTGGAAGATGTACCCTCCGGGATAAAACCTGTGGGTTGCAAATGGATCATTAAAAGAATGATCGGTGTAGATGGACAGGTAGAGACCTATAAGGAAAGGTTGGCAGCGAAAGGTTTTCGTCAAAGACCAGATTTGGACTATGACGAGACTTTCTCTCCGGTAGCCATGCTTAAATCCATTCGGATCCTACTTGATATTGCTGCTCACTATGAGTATGAAATCTGGCAGATGGACGTTAAAACTGCATTCTTAAATGGAGATTTAGATGAATGCGTTTATATGGATCAGCTAGAAGGCTTCATTGACAATGGGAGCAGCGGTAAAGCATGTAAGTTGCTTAAATCCATTTATGGATTAAAGCAGGCATCACGGAGTTGGAACATCTGTTTTGATGATATTATCAAAGAGTTTGATTTAATCAAAAATCCAGATGAACCTTGTGTTTATAAGAAGACTGTAGGGAGAAATGTCGCATTCCTCGTATTGTACGTAGATGACATACTTCTGATAGGAAATGACATTCCTATTCTACAGTCCGTCAAATCATTCTTATCACAAAGGTTCTCCATGAAGGACCTGGGTGATGGCACATACATATTGGGTATACGGATCTATAGGGATAGATTCAAACGGTTATTGGGATTGTCCCAAACCAAGTACATTAACACCATCCTAAAGAGGTTTAGTATGGAAGACTCCAAGCGGGGTGCCTTACCCGCTTGCCACGGAGTCACTCTCTCAAAGGACGATTGCCCTAAGTCTGATACAGAGAGAGCTCGCATGAGCATTATCCCCTATGCTGCGGCAGTAGGATCGATAATGTATGCGATGTTATGTACACGCCTTGATGTTGCTTATGCACTTAGTGTAGTAAGCAGGTATCAGTCAAACCCAGGAGAGAATCACTGGATAGCTGTGAAGAACATTCTTAAGTACTTGCGAAGGACTAAAGGATTGTTCTTGGTGTATGGTAACGGGGATCTCCAAATGGAGGCCTTTACCGACTCGAGCTTCCAGAGTGACAAGGATGACAGCAAGTCTATCTCAGAGTTTGCATTTACCCTCAATGGAGGGACGGTGAGTTGGAAGAGTTCCAAACAGGATACCGTTGCAGACTCAATGATGGAAGCTGAATATATTGCTGCAAATGATGCTGCCAAGGAAGCCGTCTGGATGAGGAAATTCATCGCGGAGCTAGAAGTACTGATATGTGTGTATATATATATATATATATATATATATATATATTCAGAGGATAGTCTTGCTCGACATGATAGTATGCTATATGGTTTTACTTTATCATATGTTCACTTGATCATGTTTATATTCATTTAATGCATGTTGATAAAGCCCTAAGGATATTGGCTTGACTACTGGGATTATGATGCGGATCATACTAGTGGGAAGTCTATAGTTTAAAAGCATATCCTTGAAATGTTCCTAGTCGTAGGTATATCGTGATAGGGCATCGATATTCCAGTTCAGACTAGTGTATACCATTCTTGTTCCATATGATGGGCGATGGATGATCCCATATCCGTCTAGTGTGTTGACACCGAAGATAGTATACGGGTGCTCTGTGAGACTTGGTACACTAAATGGACTCACCGAGAACTCTTATATGGTATTATATCATATGTCGGATAGCAGTTCTCAGGTGACACTGGTACAGGTTAGTCTGTAGACCCGAGATCGTCATAGAGTCTTGTGTGTCCTCCCACTGTACTTTCATCTCTACCCTACGGCGGCTCTACTGAGTCGTACAAACAGGTGGATTTTTGGTATAGTCTCGAGGCATATGGAGGCAATGAGCGATAGGAGGGGTTTCATCTCTCCCGGTATTGGGGGTTGATGTTGTGCTGTGCACGATTGGCTATAACAGGAAGTCCCAGGCCAGGGCTGCTGAGATATTAGTGATAAGTGTTATCAGTAAGTTTCTCGATCTGTTATAGACCATATATCGGCACGACTTATTGAGTTATTGGGGTCGACGATTCCATCCCTAGACTCGATATGTAGCATATTGGACGAAGAGACCTGACTGTACGGTATGTGTTGCCGGATGGATTGACAGGAGTTTTGACAGGTTCGCTTGATCTTATTCTGATCGCTCAATACCCTTGTGGCCGTTACGTTTAGCTGATCGCTTGCGGCTTGTGGGTGTTTGATATGATCATCACCTACTGCTGGAGTATTGACGAGTCTTAGAGTCCCACATAGAAGTTTCTCGGGTCAGGCGAAACGAAGTGGTGCACATATGAGATATGTGCGGAGGCTCGATTAAATACGAGTATGTGATACTGTATTTTAATCGGGCATATGATATTAGTCGGGTCATATAAGATATGACCGATTTATTAAATCAAGTGTTGATTTAATATTGACTTTTATGTTATTTATTATTTATTTAAATCCTTTTCTTTTAATGGATACATGCATGTATATGTACATGATGATGTGCATACACACATACATACATGAAATGTATCATAGTTGATGATAAAAAGAGGATGGCAATATAAGAATCATATTTTAGATAAATACATATATGGATATTTTCATTAAAGTTAAAGGTAAAAGAAAAAGATTTATGAGTTATTCCTTCTACGCATTTCTACACATTTCCATGGTTGAATTTAACTCAACCATGGTTCTTTTTCCTTTTGCCTTTAACCCAAATTAAAATATCTAGTTATTATTTAAATATGGTTATGGTTATGATAAGATATATCTCTCTCTCTCATTTTCTTTTTCCTTCTAATTATTATTCACTCCAAAAGAAAAAGGAAAGAGCCATCTTCTTCCTCCTCACTCTAGCTCTCTTTTAATTGTTAAAATAGAGTTAGAGAAATAAAAGAAAAGGTATTAAATAAGAATAGCAACCACTTCATCATCCTACACAACCTTTGCTATCTTGTGTAGGGTGTTGTGCTTCAAGATTTTCAAAGATCGAAGGAAGCAACAAGCTTAGGGCAAAGAGCTTCGGGTGGATCGTCGTGGACGAGGAGTTGATCAAGCGAACCCTTCCAAAGCAAAGGAGTCTTCCAAAGTGGTCTACAAAGGTTGTAGTCTCATCACTTAGTAAAAATTAAGTTTTAAAATTTGATACTATTAATAGTTACTTCATAAATTCTAGTTCGATTCATAGTATAGTTACTTAGCACCTCATAATTTTATTGTTATGGCATGTGTGATGCTTCAAAACCCTAATAGAGGTGTTAAGGAAACCCTGCAACATGGGATCAGCACCTAACAACTATACTGCGGTCAACTCAGATTTATTCTGAACTCACTGGGTCGATAGCAGTTTGCAGAAAGCTAGAATTTGCTTAAAAACGAAGAATTTTGCATCAAACAGCAATCTGGTGGTATTTTAGTGCAATTGGGGGCTAAGCTAGGTTAACATGGCCCTAACTACACTCCATCAACTCAGTTTAACCAATACACACTTCACTTGATCAAAGTTCCCACTAATTACCACATATCGCACTAAAACGCACCATTAATCACTAATCGAAGCTAAACTTCACTAACTATGCAAACTAGGGGGTAAGTTCAAGAAGTATACCCCACACTCGACCCTGGGAGGCAGGAGGAAGAAGAAGGAGTAGAGGAAAGGAGCTGCAGCTGAAGTTGTTGCTATTGCTGCTGCCCACTGCTGCTACTGCTGTGCTGCTGCTATTATGCTGTGTTGCTGCTGCTGTGCTGTGCTGCTGCTGTGCTTGCTGCTACTGCTGGCAATGTGGGTGTATGAGTATGAAAGTGAGAGGTTGAGAGAAATGAGCACAAGAATGAGAGGAAAAATGATAACTCCCAATGTCAACCCCTCCTTTCTCTCTCATCATTAAATGCAAGCATGGGATTTGCCATGATGCATTCTCTCTCTCTCTCTCATTCTCTCAAGTCAACACCCCAAAACAAAAATTCAAATTAAAACAACCAACAAATAACTAAATAGACTTAATTAAAACCCAAAAGACTTAATCCGCATTATTAAACCCACCATGGTTGCTAATCATTGTATAACCTCATTTTAAACCCTAGTTTACATGCACAAGTGTGTGCAAGCCTAGGAAAATTCTAGGAAAATATTTATTAAATTTGGAAAAATATTTGAAACCAAATTTGGTAAACTTTTTTATTAAAAACCCTTTATTTAAATATAATTATCCACTAAACACATCCTAAGGTGTTACACATGGAGGTGAATGGGAGAGATGATGAGGGTGATGAAGTGAAGGAGGAATGGATCAAGTCAATGGAAACTCCTCTCTTTCTCTCTCTTGCCCATACCTCTCACTTTGACCATTTTAAAACCTTTTCTTTTCTTTTCTTTTCTCTTTCATTTTAAAACTAAAACCATGCATGATAAAAGAAAAGACCATGTAGCAAAATGTAGGAAAAAGTAATATGACATGGTGCATATCATGTGCACAAATCCGGCTTAATACGCGATTAGCGATATTTAATCGCGATTAGTATTAAAATAGGCTATAATAAATTATAAAAATTCATAATTTTCTTAATTCATTTAAAACACCCTCATTTCAGTAATTTCTACAATTTTCCAAATTTTTCCCAATTTATCGGTATTTAATTATACCGCACTATTAGAATATTCATAATATTAATTATTTAATTATAAAAATTCCCGGAAAATAATATTTTATTTTTCTGAAATGTTACAGAGATGTTCTTGGTTTACGGCGGAAAAGACCTCCAGATCGAGACCTTTGCTGACTCCAGCTTCTAGAGTGACAAGGATGACTCTAAGTCCATGTCGGGTTATGTCTTTACCCTTAATGGAGGGGCGGTCTGTTGAAAGAGTTCCAAGAAGGACACCGTTGCCGATTCGACGATGGAAGCAGAGTATATCGCAGCTTCTGATGCCGCAAAAGAGCAGTCTGGATAAGAAAGTTCTTAACATAACTTCAGATGGTTCCTTCCATTGTTGATCCAATACCTCTGTATTGTGACAACAACGGGGCTATAGGTTTAGCAAAGGAACCCAGGTGCCATCAAAAGTCCAGACACATCTTGAGGCGGTATCACCTGATCAGGGAGATCGTGGATCGCCGGGAGATCGAGGTTCAGAGAGTTGCTACTGAAGACAACACTGCAGATGTTAGTGTATATGCCCTAGAGGCCATTACTGTAACATACTAGCTTGTATATTACTTAATGGAAGCTTGGGATATTCATAGTTGTATAGACAATCTTGCACAAAATGGTAGTATGCTACTTGGTTTGTCTCTACTTCAATATGTGCATGTGTTTCTTTTAGCATATCGCTTATATACATATTAGTAGAGCCCTTAGGATCTTTGCTTGATTACCAGCGTTGTGATGGCAGTCATACTCGTGGGGGCTGGGTAATCCATAAGCACATCCTTATACTGGTCCCTAGTCGTAGGACTATCGAGACAGGGCATCGATACTCCGAAGTAGACCAGCGTATACGCTTCTCATCCCAGCGGGGGAGACGGTCTGTCCCACAGCCGTCAGTACGTCGTACTTGAGATAGTATGCGGGTGCTCGTTAGGTTACGAGTACACTGGACAGGACTCGTCGGGAACTGTTGGTTGGTATTATACCTATCGTCAGTTATCAGTTCCCAGGTGACATGAGTACAGCTTAGTCCACCGACTTGACACTGTCACTTCACCTCGAGTGTGTTCCCACTGTACTTAGATTACTACCCTACCACGGCTCAAAGGAGTCGTGCAAATAGGTAGTAGTTGGATGCAGTCCCGAAGCACTTGGAGGCAGTGACGGTTAGACATATTCATCTCTCCCGGTATTGGGGGTTGATATCGCGCTGTGTCTAGGAGAGCCATTACACAAGTAGTCCCTGTCCAGGGAAAGCGAGATATACTGGTAGGTTTCCAGTGTTATCTCAGGGTGTTCTGGGCTACTCTCTGACACGACTTGTACCGCTATTAGGGGACTGACGTTCACCACCCCCCTAGGCCCGCCATGCGATGTATCAGACGAACAGACCGGACTGTACGGAGATTGTCACATACAGGCTCAGTAGGAGTTCGGATGGGTTTACCTCATCGGCCTTCTTATCGACATCTACCTGGGGACCGTTACGTACATCTAGTGCCGCTTGCAGTCTGTGGTTAAACCCACGGCCAGTGTAGTGTCGAGTCTTTAGAGTCCCACACAGAGAGTTTCCCTGCACTGAGCGAAACGTGTAGAGGCCGTATGGTTTTACGGCAGGTCTACGATCACTTACGTGCACTTGTGTGCCTATGCTCTTCGGGAAGGCAATACTAGTGGGCTTTGGTTTAAGCCAGATCCTAGTATTGCATAGATGGATTTGTTTTTGTCTTCTGTGCATTCGCATTCTACGGAATGCGGATGCTGGTGTGTATGCACAGTTTTGAGGAGCGATAAAGGAGGAGGTGCCCCATTAGGGTTTTGGCAGTTGGTTCGGCCAAAACCGTAATGTGGCAAACTCATTAGGGTTTTGACAATTCGTTTGGTCAAAACCATTATGAGCCGGAGACATTGTTTACTAATCCTTTTAGTGATAGATTAGTGATGGCTAATTGCATTGACCGTTTGACCACTTAGACCTCTCTTGACTTTGTTGACCCGTTGATCGTGTTGAACATTGACCTTCAAGAGAGGTCTTCACTCTTCTTTGATTTTCTTTTTAATTCTTGAGTTATGAAAATGGTCAATTCAATGTAGCAACAACTTTATCATGATAGGATTAGTAATGATGGTTTTAGTGTATTATTGCAACCATGGTTCATTTTCCATGAGTTAATCTTTTCATTATTCTCTTCTCATTCTCTCTCTTGAAGTGAGAAGAAAAGAAAAGCTCCATGGTTGCTAGAGTTTCTCTTTCATCTTCCTCCCTCCTCTTGAAAATTCTTTTGATCTCATGTGTTGAGAGAAAAAGAATCCACATAGACAAACACTTCCATCTTTCTCTTCTACACAACCTAGGGTATCTAGATTAGCGATCTCGTTGCCCTAGTTGCCTCGGCTTAAGGTGGAGCTCGGTGTACAACTCTCGGGTGGATCGTCTTCGACTCAAGAAGGCCGCGGAGGTGACCTAGATCCGGAACGACCGTCGGAGCGTGGTTGGACGAGCCGGACAGCGGAGAGAAGACCCGAAGGACCGGTTTCGTGAGGTATATTTTCTACAGCATAGTAGTTAAAGCCTCTACTTGTTTGCTAGTTTCTAGTTTAGCCAAGATCCTTTCTTTTGAGTCCATGTTGCCTTGCGCCAAGATTATTGTTTTTCGCCATTTCCTCCTCCCAGTAAGAACCGGGGTGAGCAACGTGGACTTACAGTGGTATCAGAGCCTAGCTAAACATAAACTAGCAAGTTAGCAAAGTGTTAAGAATATCGATCGGAAAAAATCACAAAAAAAGTCCGGGAAAAACCATGTTTCTGTCGAATTTTTATACTGCTGTAAAAATAATTTAACATACATGAAAATTCGTCTCAGGGTTTTCTAAAACCACAGCAGAAAACCAGTCCACTGATCCGATCAAACCGCCGCGGTTCCGCGGCAAGAACATGCTTCTTGCCGCGGTTCCGCGGCCGATTTGACTCGGTCGTGGACCGGGTTTTTTGCAGTGTTTTTATTTGACTGTTTTGGGATTTTTAGTACATGTTTTTTCTACCCAGATTTTGCAGAGAGCAAATTGACTTTTAGGGTGGTTAAAAATCCGTATTTTGATCGATATTCCGTACACTTTGGCTAATGAATATATTCTGTGATGTGATATATGTATTGAACGTCCGCTAATCGCTATACGTCGATTAGTGGGGGTTATACATATCTGTGATCTGTAATGTTGTTGGTTTGTGTATATGAACTCGTTGGATTGTCGCGGATGAATAGCCGGGAATGGGTGTGAGATGAGAGTTTCTTTTTTCTTTCATTCAATGTAAAACTTCTAAATTTGATGTAATATTATTTGTTTGGCCGCACAACCGGGTCGTGGTTGTAGCCGTCATTGTATAATTTCTTTTTACTGTTTTTGCTCCTAGGATAGACCCAAGGAGGGGTGCACAAACTACCGGGTATCTCGAAGTGCCGAGTGGCCTACTCACGGTGTTGAGGGAGGTTACTTCGCTT
The DNA here is from genome assembly GCA_030015575.1 of Agapanthus africanus. NCBI lineage: Eukaryota > Viridiplantae > Streptophyta > Magnoliopsida > Asparagales > Amaryllidaceae > Agapanthus > Agapanthus africanus. Next base: position 197,027,188 of record JASDDO010000010.1, on the reverse strand, counting down.
CGGGTACTTGGCGGGTAGTTTGCCGCACCCGTAGGGGTCTAGGGTGGGGTTTGGCTATTCATCGCGACCGTGTAATCCGTTTTTCGTTGCAGGCTCGAACGAATCGCGGATTCCTGGTATATCCAAAGTGTTCATCTGTGATCTGTAATGGCTATCATTGCTATATATCTATATATGTTATCTATTTAGGTGTTGCTTATGTTTTGCATCCTCGCTAGTCCAGCCCCCGCTCTGTCGTTAGTTAAGTAACCTAACGGGTGATGACGGGGCCCCGTGGCGAATGCGGATGGAATAAGCATACACCATATTTTGGTTGTTTTCTGCAATGGTAGGATTAAATGATGGGACGCATTAGAATTAATGCAAGAAAATAAACCAAGTAAAAGTCGTTGGAACACTTTGAAAACCACTCGGTTCTTTTCGAAAACCAGCATTTTAAACGCGGAGCTTGAACCACTCCTTTTAAAAGCTATCTCGTTCCATCGATTATATCAAGTTCACTACGTTCACGGTTTCGCCAAAACCATTCGTAGCCCTTTGTCATTTTGTATGGATATTCAATAGTATTCAAGCTATGTTTGTTGACATTCGTCAAGGCATAGTGATTGGTAGCTATTGGGTGTTCATATGTAGCATAGATAGATGCGTTGGTTTGGGACAGTCGTATTATCTTGTTGACCTTAGTCAAGGGTAAGTACGGGTGGGTTCAAATTAACCTGGATAATGACGGGTAGAACTTGACATGTGACTTATGATTTGTTGACCTTCGTCAAGGTCATAAGAGCATGGGGCAAAAATCCACATCGGGTGTTTCAAAAGTACTGAAACTTGCCAGCGCTGCATACCATTTGGAGTGTGATAATTCTGGTAGGATTCTTTCAGTTTTGTCACGCAATGATATTTGGATCCCGATCCTACTGTGAGTATATGCTACTCCTCGGGAACTTTCTCACTTAACGATCAATGCTATAAACCTAGTAGGTGTCTAGAAAGGTGTTAGCAGGGCTACGCCCACAGGGAAAAGAGGTTACTTAATTAAGGAACTTCGCGAAAGCGTTGGAAAACCTCCCTCGAAGTACCGACACCAGCCTGGCTGAACGGTTAAGCAAGTATTGTACGGTGAGATTGATCCCGACTAATTTTTCCTTTATGGTTTGAGGAGGGATTCGAGAGACAGTGGGAGCCATCCTGTTTAGATAAATTAAAAACCAATCAAAACTTGTAAGAGCATCATGCTAAGTGTTTTCTTCTCTCTCTCTTAATTGCAGCGACCCAGTGACCGCACCAAGGTTACATCTAGATAATAAAATGACTGAATCTAACTGTTATGACTGGCAAAGGTCTGTCCAGATGTCCATTACCCATAACAAGCTGGGACACCTCTTGACTGATCCAACCCCTGCCGTCTCAGGTCCAGTTTCCCCTGTCACGGATATTGATATCCGTAGGACATCGGAAAAAGACTGTGCGAAAGCCAAGTGCCTCGTGTTGCCTCAGTTGATGGTCCATACCAGAGGCAGCACGAGAAGATGGACTCAGTTTCAATCTTCCTCCATAACAAAGATTTATATGGAGAGCAACCTCGAACGAATTGCTTCCAGCGAGGTTGGCTATCGGGTCATGTGTTGGGGGCAACGTCCTTACAGAGACCAGCTCTTTTGAGCTCTCAGACCTGAAGACCACGTTGAAGAACGGATCAGATGCTGACTTAGTTCAACAGTCTCTACCTACTACCCTGAAGGAAACCAGGGAAGTAGAAAGAAAGGGAAGGGCAGAAGTTTCGGGAACAGATATCGTAAAAGAGGGATGTTCCTATTGTTACGGGAATGAACATGGACAGAAGGATTGCAGGGCTTGCAAAGCCAGTAGCCAGAATTCGAAGCATGTTGTGGCTTCTGCTTCGGGTGTGTTTGTAATAGAGAACTGTATGTCAGTTAACCTTACTTCCTAGGTATTGGATACCGGATCAGGATCTCATATCTGTAATTCGTTACAGGCTCTGAGAAACCGTAGGGTTATCAGGAAAGGTGATATTACTCTCAGGGTTGCTAACGGAATGAGCATGTATGTTGAATCCGTAGGGGAATATCATCTAGGACTGACAACTGGGCAAATATTGATTCTGCGTAACTGTTTTTATGTACCAGGTGCGACTTATAATATCATATCTGTATCCTTAATTTCTAAGGAAGGATATGATTTTACTTTTGTAAGCGATGTAGTCAACATCCACCTAAATCAAGTTCTGATTGGGTCAGGAACATTACAAAACGGAGAATACGTATTGAATCAAGCTCAGATCTTAAGTGTCCAGAACACACTTAAAAGAAAGTCTCCGGAAACAAATCAGACATTCTTATGGCATTGTAGACTGGGTCAAATTAATGAGACACGGTTAACAAAGTTACATAAAGAGGGATACTTGAATCCGTTTGAGTATCAGTCTTATGCCATTTGTGAATCTTGTCTCATGGGAAAGATGACAAAGACTCCGTTCACTGGACACGGAGAAAGAGTGAGCGAGCTCTTGGGACTCATACACAGTGATGTGTGTGGTCCAATGTCTACACATGCGCGAAGTGGTTATTCATACTTCATTACTTTCACAGATGATTTCTCTAGGTATGGGCATGTCTTCTTGATGAAGCACAAATCCGAGGCCTTTAAGAAATTTCAAGAATACAAGAATGAAGTTGAAAAACAAACAGGCAAAAGTATCAAGACACTGAGATCTGATCGAGATGGTGAATACTTGAGTGCCGAGTTTCTGGGCTACTTAAAAGAGAATGGAATTCTCTCTCAGCTTACTCCTCCATACACACCACAACACAACGGTGTATCGGAAAGGCGGAATCGAACCCTATTGGATATGGTTCGTTCCATGATGAGTAAGGCTGAGTTGCCGCCATCTTTCTGGGGTTATGCGCTAGAAACAGCTGCATATCTCTTGAACAAGGCTCCAACCAAGATTGTGCCTACCACCCCATATCAGATGTGGAGTGGGAAGAAACCCTGTCTCAAGTACCTTAAGACATGGGGGTGTCCAGCTTTTGTAAAAAAGAAGCATGTGGATAAGCTCGAGGCACACTCAGTACTATGTAAGTTTGTGGGATACCCAAAGAACTCCAGGGGGTATCTTTTCTATTCAGCAGAGGAACAAAAGGTTTTTGTTTCTCAGCATGCCCACTTCTTGGAAACTGAATTTTTAGAAAATCAGATAAGTGGGAGCGTAATAGAACTGGAAGAAATTCCAGAACCACAAGCTATTACAGAAAGCTTGAAGGAACCAGAAGTTTCAAGAGAACCGGACATCCCAGCGCCACTCCGCAGGAGTAGTAGGCAGTCTCATCCGCCCGAGAGATACTATGGTTTTCTCATAGACGGGGATAGAGAGGATTGCACTATGGATTATGGTGAGCCTACTAGCTTCCAGCAAGCCATTCAGATCGGTGACTCGGTAAAATGGCTGGATGCAATGCGGACCGAGATGGAGTCCATGTACACCAACAATGTTTGGACTTTGGACTTTGCTCTAGAAGGGGTAAAACCCATAGGATGCAAATGGATCTTCAGAAAGAAGATTGGTGTAGATGGGCAGGTTGAGACCTATAAATCTAGACTCGTTGCAAAGGGTTTTCGTCAAAGACCTGGTTTGGACTATGACGAAACCTTTTCTCCAGTAGCTATGCTGAAATCCATTCGGATCCTTCTTGCCATTGCTGCCTTCCACGATTATGAAATCTGGCAGATGAACGTAAAGACGGCTTTTCTAAATGGAAATTTGGAAGAGTGCGTCTCTATGGATCAGCCGGAGGGATTCATTTAGAGTGGGAGCAGCGGTAAAGTGTGCAAGTTGCTAAAGTCCATCTATGGACTTAAGCAGGCATCGCGGAGTTGGAACATCTGCTTTGATGATACTGTCAAAGAATTCGACTTTATCAAAAACCCAGATGAACCATGCATTTACAGTAAGCTTGTAGGGAGAACTGTAGTATTCCTCGTCTTGTACGTGGATGACATTCTCCTAATAGGAAATGATATTCCTATGCTACAGTCAGTCAAAGGATTCTTGTCGCAGAGGTTCTCCATGAAGGACCTGGGCGATGCCAACTACATTCTGGGGATCTAGATCTATCGTGATAGATCTAAGAGGATGTTGGGACTATCACAGTCAAGGTACATTGACACCATACTGAAAAGATTCAGTTTGGAAGATTCCAAGCGCGGTAATTTACCGGCTTGTCACGGGATCACCCTCTCCAAAGAGATGTCTCCCAAGACTGATTTGGAATGGGATCACATGTCTATTATACCCTACGCTTCTGCGGTAGGCTCTATAATGTATGCGATGTTATGTACCAGACCAGATGTAGCATACGCAATGAGCGTTGTAAGCCGGTATCAGTCGAACCCATGGGAGAAACACTGGATAGCGGTAAAGAACATTCTCAAGTACCTGAGAAGGACTAAGGAGATGTTCTTGGTGTATGGAGGAAAAGACCTCCAGCTCGAGGCCTTTGCTGACTCCAGCTTCCAGAGTGACAAGGATGACTCCAAGTCCATGTCGGGTTATGTTTTTACCCTTAAAGGAGGGGCGGTTTGCTGGAAGAGTTCCAAGCAGGAGACCGTTGCATACTCAACTATGGAAGCGGAGTACATAGCTGCTTGCGATGCCGCAAAGGAAGCTGTCTGGATGAAGAAGTTCCTCACGGAGCTTCAGGTGGTTCCTACCATTGTTGATCCAATACCGCTGTATTGCGACAACAACGGCGCGATATCATTAGTGAAGGAACCCAGGTCCCATCAGAAGTCCAGGCACATTTTGAGGCGGTACCACCTGATCAGAGAGATCGTAGATCGCCGGGATATCGAGGTGAAGAGAGTAAATACGGAGAACAACACTGCAGATCCACTCACGAAGGCCCTACCCCAGACTCAGTTCGAGCGGCTGATCGAGATGATAGGTCGTCGATACGCTAGTTCATGGCCTTAGTGCAAGTGGGAGATTGTTAGTGTTTATGCCCAAGAGGCCATTACTGTATCATACTAGCTTGTATATTACTTAATGGAATCTTGTGATATTCACAGCTGTATAAAAAATCTTGCTCAAAATGGTAGTATGCTACTTGGTTTGTCTCTACTTCAATATGTGCATGTGTTTCTTTTAGCATATCGCTTATATACATATTAGTAGAGCCCTTAGGATCTTTGCTTGATTACCAGCGTTGTGATGGCAGTCATACTCGTGGGGGCTGGGTAATCCATAAGCACATCCTTATACAGGTCCCTAGTCGTAGGACTATCGAGACATGGCATCGATACTCCGGAGTAGACTAGCGTATGCGCTTCTCATCCCAGCGGGGGAGACGGTCTGTCCCACAGCCGTCAATACGTCGTACTTGAGATAGTATGCGGGTGCTCGTTTGGTTACGAGTACACTGGACAGGACTCGTCGGGAACTGTTGGTTGGTATTATACCTATCGTCAGTTATCAGTTCCCAGGTGACATGAGTACAGCTTAGTCCACCGACTTGACACTGTCACTTCACCTCGAGTGTGTTCCCACTGTACTTAGATTACTATCCTACCACGGCTCAAAGGAGTCATGCAAATAGGTAGTAGTTGGGTGCAGTCCCGAAGCACTTGGAGGCAGTGACGGTTAGACAGGATTCATCTCTCCCGGTATTGGGGGTTGATATCGCGTTGTGTCTAGGAGAGCCATTACACAAGTAGTCCCTGGCCAGGGAAAGCGAGATATACTAGTAGGTTTCCAGTGTTATCTCTGGGTGTTCTGGGCTACACTCCGACACGACTTGTACCGCTATTAGGGGGCTGACGTTCACCACCCCCCCTAGGCCCGCCATGCGATGTATCAGACGAACATACCGGACTGTACGGAGATTGTCACATACAGGCTCAGTAGGAGTTCGGATGGGTTTACCTCATCGTCCTTCTTATCGACATCTACCTGGGGACCGTTACGTACATCTAGTGCCGCTTGCAGTCTGTAGTTAAACTCACTGCCAGCGTAGTGTCGAGTCTTTAGAGTCCCACACAGGGAGTTTCCCTGCACTGAGCGAAACGTGTAGAGGCCGTATGGTTTTACGGCAGGGCTACGATCACTTACGTGCACTTGTGTGCGTATGCTGTTCGGGCAGGCAATACTAGTGGGCTTTGGTTTAAGCCAGATCCTAGTATTGCACAGATGGATTTGTTTTTGTCTTCTGTGCATTCGCATTCTACAGAATGCGGATGCGGGTGTGTATGCACAGTTTTGAGGAGCGATAAAGGAGGAGGTGCCCCATTAGGGTTTTGGCAGTTGGTTCGGCCAAAACCGTAATGTGGCACACTCATTAGGGTTTTGACAATTCGTTTGGTCAAAACCATTATGGGCCGGAGACATTGTTTACTAATCCTTTTAGTGATAGATTAGTGATGGCTAATTGCATTGACCATTTGACCACTTAGACCTCTCTTGACTTTGTTGACCCGTTGACCGTGTTGACCATTGACCTTCAAGAGAGGTCTACACTCTTCTTTGATTTTCTTTTTAATTCTTGAGTTATGAAAATGGTCAATTCAATGTAGCATCAACTTTATCATGATAGGATTAGTAATGATGGTTTTAGTGTCTTATTGCAACCATGGTTCATTTTCCTTGAGTTAATCTTGTTGGAGATAGTGCCCTCAGAGTCAATTATTGGATCACAGGCACGTGATTGCAATGATTGAGGGAGGACCTATTCCGGTAGGACAGTCTTACTCAAGATGATAGTATGCTATCTGGTTTACCTTTATCATCGTGTACTGCTTTAGGTGACCTTGCAGGTCACTATTGCATGTTGATAGAGCCCCTAGGATTCTTGCTTGACTGCCAGCAGTATGAGGGCGATCATATACGTGGGAGCTAGTGGTCTATAAGCACATCCTTAAAAGGTCCCTAGTCGTGGGAGTTTCGAGACAGGGCATCGATACTCTAGAGTAGACTAGTGTATACAGTCGAGACCCCGACGAGGGGCGGTGGCCGGTCTCACAAGCCATTGGTGTAAGTTGGTTCATCTAAGATGTATACAGGTGCTCATTGGGTTATGAGTACACCGGACAGGACTCACCAGGAACATTCTAGTTGGTCTTATACCTGATGTCAGATAGCAGTTCCCTGGTGACATGTGTACAGGTTAGTTCATCGACTTGAGGATCGTCATTTGTCTCGTATGAGTTCCCACTGTACTTTGATTACTACCCTACCATGCTCAAACGAGACGTGCAAACAGGTTTTAGTTGGGTACAGTCCCGAGCCACATGGAGGCAGCGAGCGGATCTGCAGGGGTTCGTCTCTCCTGGTATTGGGGTGAGGTCGCGCTGTGTCTAGGAGAGCCATTACACGAAGTCCTTGGCCAAGGCAGGAGATTTACTGGTAGGTATTCCAGTAGTATCTCAGGGTGTTCTGGGCTACACTCCGACACGACTTGTACCGCTTTTCGGGGTCTGACTTTTACCAACCCCCTAGGCCCACCATGCGATGCACATTGATGAACGGACCAGACTGTACGGATATTGTCACTGACAGGCTCAGTAGGGTGTCAGGATGAGTTCGTTCATCGACGTCCCTTTTGGTCAATAGCTGGTGGCCCGTCACGTATGGCTTATACCTCTGACGTGCTAGTGGTTAAATCCACAGCCATAGTATTGACGAGTCTTTAGAGTCCACCACACAAAAAGTTACTCAAGTTTCGGGCGAAACGCTGTAGAGGCCGTATGGAGATATGGCAGGGTTCGATCAGATACGTGCGTTATTGCACGGATCAGGATCGGACGGTTAGTATGAGAGGCCGTATGGATATATGGCAGGGTTCGATCAGATACGTGTGGTATTGCACGGATCAGGATCGGATGGATAATACTAGCGGGCTTTGGTTTAAGCCGGATCCTAGTATTGTACAGTGTAGACTTTGTCTCATTGCATTTGTATTTCGGTTGGAATACAAATGCTGGTATGTATATACAGTAGCGGGGTTTTCCTGTAATTTATTACGGGATCAGTTTTTTGGAGTTGCCAGTTTGTTTTTCGTTTCAGCCATATTTCTTTGTATCTTTCATTGGCTGAAGATTGGTGGAGGGGGGCTTATTTGCATTTGTGCAAATAAGCATTTTGGAGGGTTGTCTTCGCATATTGTTGTATCATGATAATTCCTCCACCATTTGACTTCCTTTGACTTCTTCTTCTTTTCATCATGGCTGTTGATGATTTGTTGATGGAGTATTGGTTTTGGTTGATGATCATTGCTTGACTTTGGAGTAATGATGATGGTTGGTTGAGTGTGGGTTTGTGTTTGTGATCATTTCTTTTCATGATAACATTTTTGATCTCTCTCTTGCATTATTCAAGTGAGACTCTCCCTCATTCACTCACTCTCTTGCTTTCACCATGCATGGCCGGCCACATTGAGGGAGGGGGCTGCCCAACTTTTGTGTGGGGGATTTTTGTTCTCTCATGCTTGCAAAAATCCCCAAGTTCATCACAAAATTCCTCAATATCATTCCTCCACCAAATGGCAACTTCTACAAACCCCAAATGAGATATAGAGTTCCACACTTATTCTACAGCAAATCTTGGGCACGTCTACTCGCCAACTTCGTGCCCGAGTTGCCTCGGTCCAGAGGTGGGAGCCCGTAAAAGAAGCCGGCGACGTGGTGCCCTTCTGGCGACGAAGTGGAGACCGGAGATTCCGCGGGGAGATCGGGACGACGACGAGAAGACCGAAGGACACGGATCGCTCGGTATATCTCTCTACCCCTTCTCTTGATAGCTAGGACTAGATTAATGGCACGATCCAGGTTTATAGTGCGCGGTGGTGTCGGTTTAAAAAGTAAAAGTAAAATCATCGCTTCCGCATTCCGGCGTCGGATTGACGGCCGGGGCGCCGCCGTGCACTTACAGTGGTATCAAAGCTTGCCATTAACCTAGTCTAGCTTTGTCTAATGTGTTTACATTTCCGATCGAACAAAATTCCAAAAACCGCGTTTTCATGTTCATCAGTTTCTGTCGAATTTTTTTTGGCTCCAAAAATTTTTCAGGTTGTTTCAGAATGATGTACAGGGAATTCTAAGCAGTCTGTAAAATTTTGGTCGTGTGACGTCATCATCCCACCGTGAAACCACGGCCAAACCCATGATTGGACCGCGTTCCGCCGCAGGATTGACAGTTCATTGGACCAAATTTTCACAGAGAGCTTCTGACTTGAAAATAGGGGTTTTGGAACATTCTTTTTGGGCCCAGATTTTCTGTGAGTGCTACAGTAGTGCTTGGGGCCCACTTAGGTAAATTTGATCGATCGAAAATGTTTAAACATGTTAGTTCACAGTATTTACATTATATCTGCGACCGTGAATGTCACTTGATCGGTAAATCCTGTCTAACTGCTATAGCCCGGTTAGACGGATTTGCGAACGTGACATTCACGTTGATGTTCTGTGTTGTGCTGTGATGTTGCGGATTGGTCGTGGGGAATAGCCTGGATGCAATGGTAGTACAGATCTGGTTGTATTATGTACATTTGATATTGCGGGGCGAGCGTCCGACATGTGGACTGCCGTCACTGCCTGTTTGTATATTATTCTTTTGGGGCACGACCGGGTCGAGGTCGATGTACCCATTGTATGTATATTTTTACTTTCTGTACTAGGATTACCCCAAGGTGGGGTGCACGGATAGCCAGGTTCTAGAGGGCAACGGGCCCGCATCTCATGGCATTGAGACGGAGGGGGCTTCACTCTAGAATTGGTGGGTTGTTCGCCGCACTCGTAGGGGGTACAGGTTGACCCAGGAGGGGTGCCCAAGTTACCGGATTCCGTGAAGTGCCGGGTGGTCCATTCACGTTGCTGAAGGGGGCTGCCTCGCTTCAGGTTTTGGCGGGTAACTTGCCGCGCCCGTAGGGGTCTAGGATTTCATTGCACAGGCTATCCACACGACCAGGGGAACGTTGGGTTTCAGTAGTGGCTCTGTGAAACCCGGGGATCCCAGATATCTGTATTGTTCTGTGATGCTGTACATTTATGTGATGTTGCATTTTATCACGCCTTGAGCAAAATATTGTATATTGATATATATACTAGTATATGTTGTATATGTTTTGCATCCGCGCTAGTCCAGTCCCCGCTCTGTCGTTAGTTAAGTAACCTAACGGGTAATGACGGGACCCAGTGGCGAATGCGGATGGCATATACGTACATCATTATTTTTGTTCTTTATTGGTGTGATCAATTGATGGGACTGCGTTGATTCGGATCAATACAAGTTAAACAAACCAAATCTGATGTTGTTGGAAAACTTTTTCAAAAAGCTGCAAGGACGTTCACTTTTGTTTTGCATCGTGGTATTCAGTTGGAATATCCTGCTCCTCAGTCGACGAGGCAAGGGCCGAGATCCCTTCACCGGGAGTGACCCCGTGGACAGAAGTTTGCGTCAGGGCAATAACTTCACTATAGCCGATTACTTTTGCTTTGCATCGTGTATTCAGTTGGAATATCCTGCACCTCATTCTAAGGGGAAAGAGCCGAGATCCCTTCACCGGGAGTGACCTCTTTAGCAATGGTTTTCGCCACTATATTTTTAAAAAGCTATCCGGTTCCTTCAACGATATCAAGTTCATTACGTTAAAGGTTTTTGCCAGAAACCATTCGTAGCCCTCCGTCGTTTCATATGGATAGTCAATAGTATTCAAGCTGTGTTTTTTGGCCAAAGTCAAGGCACAGTGTTTGGTAGCTGTTGGGTATTCATATGCAGCATAGATAGATGCGTTGGTTTGTTGCAGTCGTATAGCCTTGTTGGCCAAAGTCAAGGGCTTGTGCGGGTGGGCTCAAATTAACCTGGAGAATGACGGGGAGTACTTGACATGTGACTTATGATTTGTTGGCCAAAGTCAAGGTCATAAGAGCATGGGGTAAAAATCACATCAGGAGTTTCTAAAGAAACTGAAACATGCCAGATATGCGCATACCTTCTGGAGTGTGATGACGTGAGCAGATTCCGTCACGTTATCATGCGATGATAGTTGGATCCCGATTCCCACTGATGAGTTGGTTTACTCCTCGGGTGATCCCGACTAATTCATCTTTCAGGTTTGGAGGAGAATTTGACGGTACAGTGGGAGGTTTCTGTAGGGTGTTTTTCGTCACCCCAGTGAGATGGGAATACGCGCGCGCCTGTCAGGCGTACTACAGATTCTCCCTGCCTAGGGTAGGCCGGGGTTTAATGATTGTGGGGATCCGAATCTCCGGCAGCCGCGGATTAAGCTGCCGTTAATTACCCATCGCCTTTGGGGCGAGGGAACCTCCGATTAACGGGTTAAACTGGTCATGCGAACTCAATGTGCAGTGTGCATGTGTTTTGAAAGGGGGTTTTGGATATATCGGGAGCCACGCAGAGTTTTTACGGGGGTCCCGCTACCCGGATAGCGGGCTGGGGGTCAAGGGGGCTAGCAGCCCCCTTGCGGGGTTTGGGGCAGCGCCCCGGCCCGAAAATTTTTTTGAGGGGGAGAATGTTGCGGAGTATGTGTGTGTATAAATTTGTATACATATGTATATATGTATGTATGTACACAAAAGGAGGGGGGAAAGGCATCCAAGGGATGCGTGGGGCCAGCGCCTAGAGCGCTGTGCGCTAAGGTGCTGTGCGCTCAGGCGCGCGCGCGCCACGTGTCAACACGTGGGCAACTTGCGCATGAGCGCTGCGCGCAGGTGCGCAAGCGCGCGCGCCACGTGTCGGCACGCGGCCGCGTTGCGCACCTGCGCAAGCGCGCAGGTGCCCAAGCGCGCGCGCGCCACGTGTCGGCACGCGGGCGCGTTGCGCACTTGCGCAAGAGCGCAGGTGCGCAAGCGCGCGCGCGCCACGTGTCGGCACGCGGGCGCGTTGCGCACTTGCGCAAGCGCGCAGGTGCGCAAGCGCGCGCGCCACGTGTCGGCACGCGGGCGCCTTGCGCACTTGCGCAAGCGCGCGCGCCACGTGTCGGCATGCGGGCGCCTTGCGCACTTGCACTGCGCACTGGAGAGGACAAGAGGCTTTTAGCCTGAAAAAGATTTCTCTGAAGAGAAATCAGAGAGGAGTTGGACTCCTGAGTGTGTTTTTGGGGTTAATGGAAGGGGTTCTTCTTCTTCCTCCTGTTGCTTGCTGGATCTTGAAGATCAAGAGATGTGAAATCTCAAAATCTCTCCTTTTTAAGATCTGATGACAGATCCAAGTTCCCCTTTGTGGGTTTTGTGGTGGAAAACTATTTAGTTTTGAAAAAGGAAGAGTAAAACTCTTGATTTAATTCAAGAGAAAGAAGAAGGTTTTGGAACCTTGAAGAAGGAGAAAGATCTCAGATCTAATTTTTTTTTGGAGAGGATGAAAAGTATTTTTTTTATTCATCATGTTGCCTTTTATAGGCTTACATATTTGCATATAGCCCCTTGGGCTTCACAAAAATGGCTTTTTAGCCATCCCATGGCTCATGTGCCATTTCATTTTTTGCACATAAGCTATGGGCTTACAAAATATTGGCTTTATGCCCATTTTGCATACATTCATGTATAAAAAATTACATACAAAATTATTTATTACATGATCTATATTTTAGCATGGAGGAGGCTGGCCGCGGGCTCGACTTGGGCATGGGCCCGCTTGACCTGGGCTTGGGCCAACCTGGCTTGGGGTTGACCTTGACTTTGACTCGGTCAACGGGGGTGTAAATTTTTACCCCAACAGTTTCCAGATTAGATAAATTAGTAACCTTTCTGATCTAGGATAGAGTGCACGCTGAGTGTTTCTTTTCTCTCTCTCTTTGGCAGCGACCATTGACCCGACCCTAAGACTATGACTCAGTGACCAAAATTAACCGAACCTTCTTAAACACTGGCTTTTGGATTGTCAAAGTTGCAAACCTCATTGCCACTCCTACTTTTTTACCCTTTTCTTCAGGACACTCCGTATTACTACGAACGTCCACTTCCAATGGACAAAACCATCGTATGGTTATATACGAACTAGAAGGAATTTATTCGAGGATGGTTTCCGGTTCTGGAGAAAACGGATAGGACTATTCAGTTTTCTTTTCATTTTACCTTCTCTCAGGTTGCGAGTACTCCTTGGTTTAGGAGATAGTACACCTATTACGCAAATTGGATAGTCTTCTTCCAAACCTTAGGCTGGTGCCGAACGGTGGGGAATGAAGAAAACCAATTAGAATAACGATGGTGTACAGAAGGTATTAAGTAAAGACATAACAAGGGATTAGTAAGAGGGCAAAGTAAATTGCGACTGCTATTCACGACCAAACCAAGTATTTATTCGCCAATGCTAAATCACCTTTGTATTTCTCCAGAACACTCCGTATCACTACGAAGATCCACAGTTTATTGGATACTCCATCGTATGGTTATATACGAACTCGAAATGAACTTGTTCCAGTTCGGGGATGGATTCTGGTTCGGGAGAAATAGGAATAAGGTTTATTCGGATGTCTTTTATCTTCACCTTCTCTCGCATTGCGAGTGCTCCTAGGATTAGGACAGTACACCCATTATGCTTATTGGATGGTCTTCTTCCAAACCATAGGCTGGTGCCGAACGGTAGGGAAGGAAGAAAACCACTTGGCCTAAAGGGGTGTACAGAAGGTAATGACTAAAGACATATAAAGGGATTTGGAAAGATGGCAAAGAATTACACGATTACAGTTGTGAATCTGGATTATGGAAGAGGCATTACTAGGAATACCGAATACCCCATCGAAACATTTCAATGTTTCAGTTTCACTGTGTACTGTTAAAGGAAAACTGATTTCCCAATTAGACACTTGCTCCACGGTATGTATTTACCAGGTATGATTCTCACATCTGTATGGTTTTACAGATGATGAGAGGGAGTAAGTTATTGGGAATTAGGTGATCTTCCTCATTATATCGGAATTCGTTGTAATTGGTGATATTTGAGGAAATCGCCTGGGTTGTTTGCCGGTCGGCAAATATTTGGTTTTGAATATCCGCTGTTATGCACCAATTTCAAATTGATATATCTGTACGTCTATTTTTATAGAGTGAGATTTACCTTTTTGAAATTATGTCCATGACATTTACCAATATCAGTGGATGGTTAGGTAAGGAGCATTGAACAACGGTGTAATTCTTCTTAACCATAAGTACAGTTTTCAACCTACGACACACAGGGTTTGAGTTATTAGACTCAAAGGACTTATACACAGTATTGTATGTTGTCCAGTGTCCATTAGGACAGAGGGGTTGGTCATCGTACTACATTCGGTTTACTTATGACTTCTCTAGTTCTTAGACAAGTGTTTCGTAGAAACACAAGGTCTGAGTTTTGAGAAGTTATAGGTATATGAATAAAGTAGAGAACCAGGTATTGCAAGTATCGGGATTCTTCAAAGTGATCGGAGATGTAGATACTTGTGTAGGGTATTCAATTGATAGTAATGTTTAAGAGAACTTGCTTCTCTTTCAGATTACTCATAATTGGAAGCACTCCTAAGTTGAGTAACGCTGATCGGCCTCCTTCCATTTAGTAGACATGCGCTGGAGAAAGCTGCATGATTTGAATCCGGTTCAATTAAATCAGTGCCTCTGGTTCTATATTGGATATAGAACAGTTCATATCTTAACGATGTTAAGGTACGGGGAGTTGTCCGGCTTATGCTTAAAACCAGACTCTGGATAACTCAAGGCACGTTTCTGTAATGGCTGTTTGTGGGTTGGCACAGGCTATGACGAGGGTTGACTTTCTACCATCTGGAAGATCAATAGTGATATTGTTCTAGACTCGCCACAGTTTTAATAAAAATGGATTTTTTCAGAAAAACGGTAGTGGGAGTATGGTAGAACTGCAAGTGATTCCAGAACCACAAACGATTACTGAAGATTTGATAGGAACCTAAAGATTTAATCTGGTTTGACATTCCACTGGCCACTCCGCAGATTTGGTGGGTAACCTCAGGGACCCGAGAGGTACTCCGGTAGCCTCAAGGACGGTGGCAGGGAGGTTCTTGTTTACCCAGACTTGCCATTGCTGTTGTTCAAGACTGTGAGACCCGGTGGGAGGATGAGTATTGCGTCGTTCTAAACATGCTTTAGAAGTGAACGTATATATGACTCTGCCAGAGGGTTGTCGTAGTCAGTGGGAGCAGCGGAAGCATTGGTGGACAAGGGGCTTATGTCTATTTATAGACTAAAGCAGATATAGCGGAGATAGATCATCTATTTCTGATGTGATAGTCATAGGTTTGACTTCATCGGAATAGGGGATGGATCTATTAAGAAGGTAGTAGGGTGTGATGTCCTGGTACTTGGATGACATACACAGAGTAGGAAGTGATATTCCTATACTACGATCGGTTATACTTTGGTCGTCACATAGTGGTTTCTCCACATAGGACTTGGACATTATATCAGACATACTGGTTACTAGATCTATGGTTTTAGATCTAGATTTGGGTGGTTTCCTAATTAAGGGTACTTAGACAGCATTCTAAGAGTATTTAGAATGGACGACTCCTGGCACGGTAGTGTACCTGCAGGTGATGGAGTCACCCTCTCTAACGGTGTCTTACAGACTAAAGAGGAGAGTGATGTGCATGATTGGCAGATCACTTGCTTAGGCAATTGAGTCAATCATGAGATGTCAAGTGCCACACCAGATGTTATTTTTGCAGTAGATGCAATAAGTTGATATTGATCCAATCCTGGAGAAGCAGTCGGAAGCAGTTTTAGAACATAAGTGGATGTTCTAGGGATATGGTAACGACAGCCTCATTCGGGAGACAGTTATCATTCCAGGCTTCCAAGGTAACATGGACGACAGGGAGGCTGTCAGAGTTATAGTTTTTCCTTCTGACGAGGGGCAGTATTTTGGACAGGTGGTCCAAGGCAATACTGAGGGAGGCATGGCGCAGGATACTGATTAAGTTCAGTTGACTATACAGTCTAAGAAGTTTGGATTTGGAGTTCATTTATGAGCTAGGTCCCATCAGACATCCAGACACATTCTAAGACAGGTATTGCTCATTTCGGGAGATGGCATTCTCCGCAAACTTGAGATATTGAGAGACAAAGAAAGAAACATCAAAGCGGATCCACTCGCTGAGGCTATTCCTCGAACGCAATAGTTTTGAAAACATGATTTGTGAGACTGACTAGTAGAGGAGTTGGGTGTTCGGTATCACACGGGATGTGAGTATGCGACATCGCAATAATTAGCCTTGAGTGCAAGTGGGAGATTGTTGAAGATAGTGCCCTCAGAGTCAATTATTGGATTATAGGAACGTGATTGCAATGATTGAGGGAGGACCTATCCGGTACGACAGTCTTACTCAAGATGATAGTATGCTATCTGGTTTACCTTTATCATCGTGTACTGCTTTTGGTGACCATACAGGTCACTATTGCACGTTGATAGAGCCCCTAGGATTCTTGCTTGACTGCCAGCAGTATGAAGGCGATCATATACGTGAGAGCTGGTGGTCTATAAGCACATCCTTAAAAGGTCCCTAGTCGTGGGAATTTCGAGACAGGGCATCGATACTCCAGACTAGACTAGTGTATACAGTGGAGACCCCGACGAGGGGTGGTGGCCGGTCTAACAAGCCATTGGTGTCAGTTGGTTCACCTAAGTTGTATACAGGTGCTCATTGGGTTATGAGTACACCTGGCATGACTCGCCGGGAATATGCTAGTTGGTCTTATACCTTACGTCAGATAGCAGTTCCCTGGTGACATGTGTACAAGTTAGTTCATCGACCTGAGGATCGTCATTTGTCTCGTGTGAGTTCCCACTGTACTTTGATTACTACCCTACCACGCTCAAAGGAGACATGCAAACAGGTTTTAGTTGGGTACAGTCCCGAGCCACAAGGAGGCAGTGAGCGGATCTGCAGGGGTTCGTCTCTCCCGGTATTGGGGGTGAGGTCGCGCTTTGTCTAGAAGAGCTATTACACGAAGTCCTTGGCCAAGGAAGGAGATTTACTGGTAGGTATTCCAGTAATATCTCAGGGTGTTCTGGGCTACACCCCGACACGACTTGTACCGCTTTTGGTGGTCTGACTTTTACCAACCCCCTAGGCCCGCCATGCGATGCTCACAGACGAATGGATCGGACTGTACGGATATTGTCACTGACAGACTCAGTAGGGTGTCAGGATGAGTTCGCTCATCGACGTCCCTTTTGGTCATTAGCTGGTGGCCCGTCACGTATGGCTTATACCTCTGACGTGCTAGTGGTTAAATCTATAGCAATAGTATTAATGAGTCTTTAGAGTCCACCACACAAAAATTTACTCAAGTTTCGGGCGAAACGCTGTAGAGGCCGTATGGAGATATGGCAGGGTTCGATCAGATACGTGCGGTATTGCACGGATCAGGATCGGACGGTTAGTACTAGAGGCCGTATGGATATATGGCAGGATTCGATCAGATACGTGCGGTATTGCACGGATCAGGATCGGACGGATAATACTAGCGGGCTTTGGTTTAAGCCGGATCCTAGTCTTGTACAGTGCAGACTTTGTCTCATTGCATTTGTATTTCGGTCGGAATACAAATACGGGTATGTATATACAGAAGCGGGGTTTTCCTGTAATTTATTACGGGATCAGTTTTTTGGAGTTGCCAGTTTGTTTTCTGTTTCAGCCACATTTCTTTGTATCTTTCATTGGCAGAAGATGGGAGGAGGAGGGCTTATTTGCATTTGTGCAAATAAGCATTTTGGAGGGTTGTCTTCGCATATTGTTGTATCATGATAATTCCTCCACCATTTGACTTCCTTTGACTTCTTCTTTTTTTCATCATGGTTGTTGATGATTAGTTGATGGAGTATTGGTTTTGGTTGATGATCATTGCTTGACTTTGGAGTAATGATGATGGTTGGTTGAGTGTGGGTATGTGTGTGTGATCATTTCTTTACATGATAACATTTTTGATCTCTCTCTTGCATTATTCAAGTGAGACTCTCCCTCATTCACTCACTCTCTTCCTTTCACCATGCATGGCCGGCCACATTGAGGGAGGGGGCTGCCCAACTTTTGTGTGGGGGATTTTTGTTCTCTCATGCTTGCAAAATCCCCAAGTTCATCACAAAATTCCTCAATATCATTCCTCCACCAAATGGAAACTTCTACAAACCCCAAATGAGACATAGAGTTCCTCACTTATTCTACAGCAAATCTTGGGCACGTCGACTCGCAAACTTCATGCCCGAGTTGCCTCGGTCCAGAGGTGGGAGCCCGTAAAAGAAGCCGGCGACATGGTGCCCTTCCGGCGACAAGGTGGAGACCGGAGATTCCGCGGGGAGATCGGGACGACGACGAGAAGACCGAAGAACACGGATCGCTCGGTATATCTCTCTACCCCTTCTCTTGATAGCTACGACTAGATTAATGGCACGATCCGGGTTTATAGTGCGCGGTGGTGCCAGTTTAAAAAGTTAAAGTAAATCATCGCTTCCGAATTCCGGCGTCGGATTGACGGCCGGGGCGCCGCCGTGCACTTACAAATCTTTTCATTATTCTCTTCTCATTCTCTCTCTTGAAGTGAGAAGAAAAGAAAAGCTCCATGGTTGCTAGAGTTTCTCCTTCATCTTCCTCCTCTTGAAAATTCTTTTGATCTCATGTGTTGAGAGAAAAAGAATCCACATAGAAAAACACTTCCATCTTTCTCTTCTACACAACCTAGGGTATCTAGATTAGCGATCTCGTTGCCCTAGTTGCCTCGGCTTGAGGTGGAGCTCGGTGTACAACTCTTGGGTGGATCGTCTTCGACTCCAGAAGGCCGCGGAGGTGACCTAGATCTGGAACGACCCTCGGAGCGTGGATGGACTAGCCGGACAGCGGAGAGAAGACCCGAAGGACCGGTTTCGTGAGGTATATTTTCTACAACATAGTAGTTAAAGCCTCTACTTGTTTGCTAGTTTCTAGTTTAGCCAAGATCCTTGCTTTTGAGTCCATGTTGCCTTGCGCCAAGATTATTGTTTTTCGCCGTTTCGGCCTCCCAGTAAGAACCGGGGTGAGCAACGTGGACTTACAGCAGATCCATTCACAAAGGCCATACCTCAGACGCAGTTCAAGAGGCTATTCGAGATGATAGGTCTGCGATATGCCAGCACATGACCTTAGTGCAAGTGGGAGATTGTTAGTGTAATATGCCCTAGAGTCCATTATTACATAGTACTAGCTTGTATATTACATTTTTCAAGCTTGGGATAAATACACGGATTAATGACAGTCTTGCTCCATATGGTAGTATGCTACTTGGTTTGTATCTATCTTAATATGTGTATGTGTTTCTTTTAACATATCGCTAATACATATTGATAGAGCCCTTGGGATCTTTGCTTGACTACCAGCGTTTTGATGGCAATCACACTAGTGGGGCTGGGTAGTCTATAAGCACATCCTTATACAGGTCCCTAGTCATAGGATTATCGAGACAGTGCATCGATACTCCAGAGTAGACTAGTGTATACGCTTCTCATCCTAGGGGGGGAGATGGTCTGTCCCACAGCCATCAGTACGTCGTACTGGAGATAGTATGCAGGTGCTCGTTAGGTTACGAGTACACTGGACAGGACTCGTTTGGAACTGTTGGTTGGTACTATACCTATCGTCGGTTAACAGTTCCTAGGTGACATGAGTACAGCTTAGTCCGTTGACTTAACACTGCTGCTTCGCCTCAAGTTTGTTCCCACTGTTCTTAGATTACTACCGTACCACGGCTCTCCTGAGTCTTGCAAACAAGTAGTAGTTGGGTGCAATCCCGAAGAACTTGGAGGCAGTGGCGGTTAGATAGGATTCGTCTCTCCCGGTATTGGGGGTTGATATCGCGCTGTTTTTTGAGAGACATCACACAAAGTCCCTGGCCAGGGCAAGCGAGATTTACTGATAGGTACTCTAGTAGTTTCTCAGGGTGTTTTTGACTACACTCCGACACGACATATACCACTATTAGGGGACTGACGTTTACCGCCTCTAGGCCCAATATGCGATACTCTTAGACAAACAGACCGGACTGTACCGAGATTGTCACATTTAGGCTCAGTAGGAGTTCGGATGGGTTTTCCTCATCGTCCTTCTTATCGACATCTACCTGGGGACCATTACGTATAGCTAGTACCGCTTACGGCCTGTGGTTAAGCCCACTGCCACCGTAGTGTCGAGTCTTTAGAGTCCCACACAGAGGGTTTTCTACCTTTGGGCAAAACGAGGTAGAGATCGTATGGTTTTACGACAGGGTGTTTTGGACAACATACGCGCACTTGTTCGGGTTTTGTGTTTGGGCGGTTGATACTAGTGGGCTTTGGTTCAAGCCTGATCCTTGTATTTTATTTTGGATTGGTTTAGTCTTATTGTATTCGTTTTTCTCGGAACACGGATGCGGATATGTATATACGGTTGATAGAGGCAGAGAAGGAGACATCTCATTAGGGTTTTGACCATTGACTTGATTAAAACAATTATGAGGCGGAGGAAATTGTTTACTAATTCTTATTAGAGATAATTGTCTCATGGCTAATTTGTTTTGACCATTTGACTTGTTGACCATTGTTGACGTACATATTTTTGTTCAGCACAAGATATTTTGCTTAGCATTAATTGTGACATGATAATGGTCAAGTCAAATGAACCATCACAATTATCCTAATAAAAATTATTATTCTTTTTCCTCATAAGGGAGCTCTCTTTATAATTCACATAGACATTCTCTCTCATAGCTCTCTCCTTCTTCCTCTCTCAAGCCCTATTGTTTCATCAGTTGAAAATCAAGGGCCATTGAGACCAAGCTACCAAAATCCTTCTCTACTCACTCTAGGGTTCTTAGTTTAGCATGCCAAGTACCCTAGTCACTTCATTATAGAGGTTGGAGCTCAAGGTAGAGACCTTCGGGTGGATCATCTTTGACGTGGAGAAGCCGGTGAGGAGGAACCATCCACAACCACTCCAAGGAGCTCACAACAAGGAGAAGAAGGACTTCAAGCTTGAGGTATAATCATCTAACACAGTAGTTAGAAATCTTAGTTAGTTTGTTAGTTAATGTTTAGCAAAGATCATAATGGCTAGTCTATGTTACCTTGCTAATAAAAATTCGATTTTTACCTATTCCGCCTCCCTGTTAACTACCGGGGTGAGTAACATAGACTTACAGTACCAACATACGTCATGTACACCATATCGCCTGAACCGTGAAAATCCTCTGTGTGGGACTCTAAACACTCGTCAATATGCTGGCAGTGGGTTTAACCACGAGCACGTCAGCGGCACTACCTGTACGTAACGGCTACCCAGGTATTGAGCGCAAGGAAGGCCAACAAGCAAACTCATCTAAACCCCTACTAAGCCTGACAGTGACAATATGCGTACAGCCGGGTCTGTTTGTCTAAGAGTATCGCATATCGAGTCAAGGGGGGTGGATAAAGTCACACCCCTAATAACGCGACATTTAGTGTCGGTATGAAACCCATCACCACCTGAGAAACTATCAATCCTAGATCGGTAATTCTCGTCCACCCGTGCACAACGCGACATCAATCCCCAATACCGGGAGAGAGGAATCCCCGACGATCCGCTCACTGCCTCCATGTGGCTCGGGACTGTACAAAACTAAAACATGTTTGCACGACTCCTTTGTGGCGTGGTAGGGTAGTAATGAAAGCACAGTGAGACAAATGACGATCTCAGGTCGATATACTAACCTGTACACATGTCACCAGGGAACTGCCATCTGACAATAGGTATAATACCATCTAGCAGATTCCCGGCAAGTCTTTCCAGTGTACTCATAAGCCAATTAGCACTTGTATACTATCTTAGGTTAACAACTGACACCAAAGGCTTCTAAGACCGGCCATCGCCCCTCGTCAGGGTCTGGATAAGTGTACACTAGTCTACTGTTGAGTATCGATGCCCAGTCTCGATACTCCCATGACTAGGGACATTTAAGGATGTGGTTATAGACCACCCAGCTCCCACGTATATGATCACCATCATAATGCTGGTAATCAAGCAAGAATCCTATGGACTCTATCAACATGTAATAGTGATCTGTAATACCACGTGAAGCATGTACATGATGATAAAGACAAACCAGATAGCATACTATCATCTCGAGTAAGATTGTTCTACCGGTATAGGTCCTCCCTCAATCATCACAATCACGTGCCTGCGATTCAATAATTGACTTGAGGACACTATAGCCAACAATCTCCCACTTGCACTTAATGCTAATTATTGCGATGTCGCACACTCACAGCCCGTATGACACCGAACACCTAACTTCTTTACTAATTAGTCTCGCAAAGCCCGTTTGCGAAACTATTGCGTTCGAGAAATAGCCTCAGTGAGTGGATCCGCTCCAGTGTTTCTTTCTGTATCTCTCTATATCTCAACTTCACGGAGAAAGCTATCTCCCGAAATGAGTAATACCTGTCTTAGAATATGTCTGGATATCTGATGGGACCCAGTTCCCAAATGAACTCCAAATCCAGCTAATTTCTTAGACTGTATCGTCCACTGAACTTAATCAGTTTACTGCGCCATGCCTTCCTCAGTATTTGCTTGGACCACCTGTCCAACATACTATCCCTCAAAAGAGGGAAAAATAAAACTCTGGCAGACACTCTGTCATTCAAGTCACCTTAGAAGCGTGAAATGATAACCGTCTCCTGAAGGAGGCTTCCATTACCATATCCCAAGAACATCCACTTATGTTCATATCTTCTTCCCAATGTTTCTCCAGGATTGGATTAATATATATGCTTATTGCAGCTATTGCAAAAGCAATATCTGGTGTGGTACTTGACATTTCATGATTAACTCAATTGCCTAAGTAAGCGATATGCTAATCATGCAGATCCCTCTCTTCATCAGTCTGAAAGAAATTTCTTTAGAGAGGGTGACTCCATCACCTGCAGGTACACCACCACACCAAGAGTCGTCCATTCTAAAACACCTTTAGAATAGTGTCAAAGTACCCAAATTAGGAAACTTCCCAAATCTAGATCTAAAACCATAGATCTAGTAACCAGAATGCCTGATATTATATCCATATCCTATGTGGAGAAACAACTGTGTGACAACCACAGTATAACCGATCGTAGTATAGGAATTTAAGTTCCTATAAAGTGCATGTCATCCAAATACCAGGACATCACACACAACTACCTTCTTAACAGATCCATCTGTTGTTCTGATGAAGTCAAACTCTATGACTGTCATATAAAAAATAGATGATCTATTTCTGCTATACCTGCTTTATTCTACGAATAGACATAAGCTACTTGCCCTCTATGCTTCCGCTGCTCCCACCGACTACAACAACCCTCTACAGAGTCATATATATGTGCACTTATAAAGCTAGTTTAGAATGACGCTATACTCATCCTCTTGCCGGGTCTTATAGTCTAGAATAGCAGCATTGGAAAGTTTGGGTAAACAAGAACCTCCCTGTCACCGTCTCTGAGAAGACTGATGTACTTCTCGGGTGCCTGAGGTTGCCCGCCAAATCTGCGGAGTAGCTAATGGAATGTCAAACCCGATTGAATATTTAGCTTCTATTAAATTTTCAGTAATCGTTTGTGGTTCTGGAATCACTTCCAGTTCTACCATACTCCCACTACTGTTTTCTGAAAATGTCTATTTTACTAAAACTGTGGCGAGTCAATACATCTATTGATCTTCCAAATGGTAGAAAGTTAACCCTCGTCATAGCCCAGGATAACCCACAAACTGCCATTACTGAAACGTGCCTTGAGTTTATCCAGAGTCTGGTTTTAAGCATGAGCCGGACAACTCCATATACCTTAACATCGTTAAGATATGAACCATTCTATACACAATATAGAAACAAGGGCACTAATTTAATTGGAACCAGATTCAAACCATGCAGCTGTCTTCAATGCATGTCAACTAAATGGAGAGAGGTCGATCAACATTACTAAACTAGGTGTACATACACATATGTGTATCCTGAAAGAGAAGCAAGTTCTCAAAGCGATTACTATCAACGGAATACCAAACAAAAGTATCTACATCTTTGATCACCTTGAAGAATCATGATACTTGCAACATATGGTTCTCTACTTTATTCTTATACCTACAACTTCTCAAAATTTCGACCTTGTATTTCAATGAAATACTTGTCTAGAACTGGAGAAGTCATGAGTAAACAAAATATAGTACGAGTACCAACCCCTTTGTCCTAAAGGACACCGGACAACATACAATACTTTCTACAAGTCCCATGAGTTCGATAACTCAAACCCTGTGCGTTCGTAGGTTGAAAACTGTACTATGGTTAAGAAGAATTACACCGTTGTTGAATATATCTTACCTAACCATCAACTGATATAGGTAAATATCACAGACATAATTTCAAAAAGTTATATCTCACTTTATAAAATAAACGACCAGATATATCAGTTTGAAACTGGTGCATAACTACGGATATTCAAAACCAAATATTTTTCCATCCGGCAAAACCCAGGTGATTTCCTCAAATATCACCAATTACAACGAATTCTGATATAATGAGGATATAATCACCTAATTCCTAATATCTTACTTCCACTAACAATCTGTAACATTATACAGATGTGAGAAACGAATCTGGTAAATACATACCCTGGAGTTAGAATCCAATTGGGAAAATAGTTTTCAACTAACATTGCACAGTAAATCTGAAACATGAAAATGTTTCGAAGGGGTATCTGGGTATTCCTAGTAATGCCTCTTCCACTATCCAGATTCATGACAGTAACCATATATTTCCTTGCCATCTCTCCAATCCCTTTATTTGTCTTTACTCATTACCTTCTATACACCATACTTAGTCTAATTGAGTTTCTTCCTTCCTTATCTTTCGGCACCAGCTTAAGGTTTGGAAGAAGAATATCCAATAAGCGTAATAGGTGTATTCTCCTTATACGAGGAGCCCCCGTATCCTGAGAGAAGGTAAAGGGAAAAGACAACCGAATAATCCTTATTCAATTATCCTGAACAAGACACCATCCTCGAACCGGAACAAGTTCCTTCGAGTTCGTATGTAACTATACGAATATCCAATAAATGTGGATATTCGTAGTGATATGGAGTGTGTAAGTCTACGCCAGCGTTCCGGCCGTCAATCCTGTTAGTGTATATGCCCTAGAGGCCATTACTGTATCATACAAGCTTGTATATTACTTAATGGAAACTTGGGATATTCACAGCTGTACAGACAATCTTGCTCAAAATGGTAGTATGCTACTTGTTTTATTTCTACTTCAATATGTGCATGCGTTTCTTTTAGCATATCGCTTATACATATTAGTAGAGCCCCTTAGAATCTTTGCTTGATTACCAGCGTTGTGATGGCAGTCACACTTATGGGGGCTGGTTAATCTATAAGCACATCCTTAAACTGGTCCCTAGTCGCAGGACTATAAAGACAGGGCATCGATACTCCGGAGTAGACTAGCGAATGCGCTTCTCATCCCAGCACGGGAGGTGGTCTGTCCCACAGCCATCAGTACGTCGTACTGGAGATAGTATGCGGGTGCTCGTTAGGTTACGAGTACACTGGACAGGACTCGTCGGGAACTGTTGGATGGTATTATACCTATCGTCAGTTATCAGTTCCCAGGTGACATGAGTACAGCTTAGTCCGCTGACTTGACATTGTCACTTCGCCTCGAGTGTGTTCCCACTGTACTTAGATTACTACCCTACCACGGCTCAAAGGAGTCGTGCAAATAGGTAGTAGTTGGGTGCAGTCCCGAAGCACTTGGAGGCAGTTACGGTTAGACAGGATTTGTCTCTCCCGGTATTGGGGGTTGACATCGCGCTGTGTCTAGGAGAGCTATTACACGAGTAGTCCCTGGCCAGGGCAAGCGAGATATACTGGTAGGTTTCCAGTGTTATCTCAGGGTGTTCTGGGCTACACTCCAACACGACTTGTACCGCTATTAGGGGACTGACGTTCACCACCCCCAAGGCCCGCCATGCGATGTATCAGACGAACAGACCGGACTGTACGGAGATTTTCACATACAGGCTCAGTAGGAGTTCGGATGGGTTTACCTCATCGGCCTTCTTATCGACATCTACCTGGGGACCGTTACGTACAGCTAGTGCCGCTTGCGGTCTGTGGTTAAACCCACTACCAGCGTAGTATCGAGTCTTTAGACTCCCACACAGAGAGTTTCCCTGCACTGAGCGAAACGTGTAGAGGCCGTATGGTTTTACGGCAGGGCTGTGATCACTTACGTACACTTGTGTGCGTATGATGTTCGGGCAGGCAATACTAGTGGGCTTTGGTTTAAGCCGGATCCTAGTATTGCACGGATGGATTTGTTTTGTCTTCTGTGCATTCGCATTCTACGGAATGCGGATGCGGGTGTGTATGCACAGTTGTGAGGAGCGAAGAAGGAGGAGGTGCCACATTAGGGTTTTGGCAGTTGGTTCGGCCAAAACCGTTATGTGGCAGGTTCATTAGGGTTTTGGCAATTCGTTCGGTCAAAACCATTATGAACCGCGGACATTACTTACTAATCATTTCAGTGATAATTTTGTGATGGCTAATTGCTTTGACCATTTGACCACCTTGACCACTATTGACTTTGTTGACCCGTTGACCAAAGTTGACCTTGACCTTCATGAGAGATCTACACTCTTCTTTGGTTTTCTTTTTTCTTTTTGGATTATGAAAATGGTCATGTCAATGTAGCCATCAACTTTATCATGATAGTATTAGTAATGATGATGTTTAGTATTATTGCAACCATGGTGCCTTTTTTCTTTAGTTGATAATTTCATTATTCTTTTCTCATTCTCTCTCCTAAAAAAAGTGAGAAGAAAAGAAAAGCTCCATGGTTGCTAGTGCTCCTTCTTCTTCCTCCTCTTGATTCATTCTTTTGATCTCATGTGTTGAGAGAAAAAGAATCCACATAGACAAATACTTCCATCAACCTCTTCTACACAACCTAGGACTTCATGACTAGCGATCTTGTTGCCCTAGTTGCCTCGGCTTGAGGTGGAGCTCGGTGTACATCTCTCGGGTGGATCATTTTCGACTCAAGAAGGCCGCGGAGGTGACCATGATCCGGATCGACCCACGGAGCGTGGATGGATGAACCGGACAGCGGAGAGAAGACTCGAAGGACCAGTTTCATGAGGTATAATTTCTACGTCATAGTAGTTAACGCCTCTAGTAGTTTGCTAGTTTCTAATTTAGCAAAGATCCGGCTTTTAGTCCATGTTGCCTTTGCGCCAAAAAATTGTTTTTCGCCGTTTCCGCCTCCCCGTAAGAACCGAGGTGCAACGTTGACTTACAGTGGTATCAGAGCCAAGCTAAACATAAACTAGCAAGTTAGCAATGTATGTAGAATATCGATCGGAAAAAATTCGCGAAACAAATCCGGAAAATTTAACTTTCAGTCGATTTTCTATACTGCTCAAAAAGTGTTTTAACATACATGAAAAATCGGCTCAAGGTTTTCTAAAGACACCCACCAAAAACGATCCACTGAACCGGTTAAAGCGCCGCGGTTCCGCGGCAAGAACATGCTTCTTGCCGCGGATCCGCGGCCGAGTTGACTCGGCCGTGGACCGAGTTTGGTGCAGTGTGCTTAGTTGGCTGTTTTGGGATTTTTAGTACAAGTTGTTTCTACCCAGATTTTCCAGAGAACAAAATTTATTTTTGGGGTGGTTACAAATCCTTATTTTGATCGATATTCCGTAGACTTTGGCTAATGGATATTATCTGTGATGTGATATATGTATTGAACGTCTGCTAATCGCTATACGTCGATTAGTGGGGGTTATACATATCTGTGATCTGTAATGTTGATGGTTTGTGTATATGAATTCGTTAGATTGTCGCGGATGAATAGCCGGGGGTTGTGAGATGAGAGTTTTCTTATTCTTTCAATTCTTGTAATATGTAAATTGATGTAATATTATTTGTTTGGCCGCACAACCGGGTCGGGGTTGTAGCCATCATTGTATAATTTCTTTTTACTATTTTTGCTCCTAGGATAAACCCAAGGTAGGGTGCACAAACTACCTGGTATCTCGAAGTGCCAAGTGACCTACTCACGGTGTTGAGGGAGGTTGCTTCGCTTTGGGTACTTGGCGGGTTGTTTGCCGCACCCGTAGGGGTCTAGGGTGGGGTTTGGCTATTCATCGCGATCGTGTAATCCGTTCTTCGTTACAGGCTCGTACGAATTGCGGATTCCTAGTATATCCAATGTATTCATCTGTGATCTGAAATGTCTATCATTGCATGTGACAAATGTTTATATATATCTATATGATATCTATTTAGGCGTTGCTTATGTTTTGCATCCGCGCTAGTCCAGCCCCCGCTCTGTCGTTAGTTAAGTAACCTAACGGGTGATGACGGGACCCCGTGGCGAATGCGGATGGCATAAGCGTACGCCATATTTTCGTTGTTTTCTGCAATGGTAGGATTAAATGATGGGACGCATTGGAATTAATGCAAGAAAATAAACCAAGTAAAAGTCGTTGGAACACTTTCAAAACCACTCGGTTCTTTTCAAAAGCCAGCTTTTAAACGCGGAGCTTGAACCACTCTTTTAAAAGCTATCAGGTTCCTTCGATTATATCAAGTTCACTACGTTCACGGTTTCGCCAAAACCATTCAAAGCCCTCCGTCATTTTAGTTAAATAGTCAGTAGTTTCAAGCTATGTATTTTGACCTTCGCCAAGGCATAGTGATTGGTAGCTGCTGAATATTTATCTGTAGCATAGATAGATGCGTTGGTTTGGGACAGTCGTACTACTATTTTGGCCTTCGTCAAGGGTATGTACGGGTGGGTTCAAATTAACCTGAACAATGATGGGTAGAACTTGACATGTGACTTATGATATGTTGGCCTTCGTCAAGGTCATAAGAACATGGGGCAAAAATCCACAACGGGAGTTTCAAAAGAACTGAAACTTGCTAGCGCTGCATACCATTTGGAGTGTGATGATTCAGGTAGGATTCCTTCAGTTTTGTCACGCGATGATATTTGGATCCCGATCCTACTGTGAGTATATGCTACTCCTTTGGAACTTTCTCACTTAACGATCAATGCTATAAACCATGTAGGTGTCTAGAAAGGTGTTAGCGGGGCTAAGCCCACAGGGAAAAGAGGTTACTTAATTAAGGAACTTCGCGAAAGCGTTGGAAAACCTCCCTCGAAGTACCGACACCAACCTGGCTGAACGGTTAAGCAAGTATTGTACGGAGAGATTGATCCCGACTATTCTTCCTTTATGGTTTGAGGAGGGATTCGAGAGACAGTGGGAGCCATCTTATTTAGATAAATTAAAAACCAATCTAAACTTGCAAGAGTATCATGCTAAAGTGTTTTCTTCTCTCTCTCTTAATTGCAGCGACCTAGTGACCAGACATAGGTTACATCTAGATAATAAAATGACTGAATCTGACTGTTATGACTGGCAAAGGTCTGTCTAGATGTCCATTGCCCATGACAAGCTGGGACACCTCTTGACTGATCCAACCCCTGCCGTCTCAGGTCCAGTTTCCCCTGTCACGGATATTCATATCCGCGAGACATCGGAAAAGAACTGTGCGAAAGCCAAGTGCCTCGTGTTAGCCTCAGTTGATGGTGCATACCAGAGGCAGCACGAGAAGATGGACTTAGTTTCTATCTTCCTCCATAACAAAGATTTATATGGAGAGCAATCTCGTATCGCAAGATATGAGACCTCGAACGAATTGCTTCCAGCGAGGTTGGCTATCGAGTCATCTGTAAGGGGCAACGTCCTTACAGAGACCAGCTCTTTTGAGCTCACGGACCTGAAGACCACGTTGAAGAACAGGTCAGACGCTGAATTAGTTCAATAGTCTGTACCTGTCACGACCCGCAGGGTACGGAACGTGACTGGCACTTAAGTTTACGAAACGTCTAAAGACGTCCGTAAAATAAGTAAGCCAAAGCCCAGAAAACAAAACCAATTAAGCAAAAGAGTAAAGAAAACCCAATCAGTTGAAAGCGAGTTTATCAAATAAGTCATGTAAAACCCTTTTTGAAAACAATATCAATTTTTCCGAAAATTTCGGCAGAGTCTCCTTTGTAAATACTGGCCCCCAAAATGGGTACAACCAAAAATATATATGAATCCAACAAATAATGCATCCCCAAGCGGGAGCTAGCTCTTCGCCACAAGGCGGTCACAAATCCCACGCAAAATAAAGCAACAACATGCGAAATAAACATAATGAAGCATAAGAAAAACAGCATGTCGACTCAAGTGAGCTCGACCCCAAAATACAGCATAAAAGTCTACAAATCTCACAGTCTCATCTCTAGGTCAATATACAATAATGCTGGTAGATACAGTAGATGGAGTGTACTAGATACAAAGAATATACAAGGTGGTACAGAAATAATGATATAACCCACCTAGGAGCAAAAGCTCGAGTCCAAGCAAAGGAGGCAAAAGAAGCAAGCGCACCCGCCGCTACTGTACTGACGGAGCGGACCTGCAAAAGGCTATGGCACAACGAGGGTGAGTTGCCAACTCGTGAGTAATAAATAACATCTACACAGGCTATCGAATGCATGCACACAAGCATCCTAGCATCTAAACACAGGTAAGGCAGGACATAATGGCAAGTATGTATGCAATATGGATATACTAGCAGATATGAATGCAATGCGAATCAACTCGTGATCTGAATGTGTAAGTATAAGAAATCATGTTTTTCCCTTTAAGAATGTCTTTTGAAATACCAGCACAATACCAATAGAATCAACCAGAACCTGTGTCCAGCATCGACACCTCAAAACTGTCTCAAATCTCATATCAATGTATCTCTGGCCTCAGCCGTCCGGCTGACCAATCTCAAATATCAATATCTCATCATCTAGCGGCCACGGTCGGTATCCTCTGGATATCCGCCGTCCCAAACAGTCACCGGTAGGTAATCCGTCTCCTGCCAGGCTCAACGTCAACACCACATTCCTCTTGCCCCGGGGTACCTTACCGGGCCCACCATGTACCCGTGACGGTTCCTCCACTCCTCGACACGGATCTCCAAAACCACAGCAAACTCATGGTGGACGACGCTTACATCACTAGAAAACCGCAATTTACATATTTTAAAAATATAATAAGTTTAGAAATTTTGCGGCTTTCCCCCGAAATCCAGAAATATCATAAAATCTCAAGAAATCCTCATAAGTGCATATGTCAATGATAATGAATGCATATGGTATCAATAATCAAGTTGTGATGTGTGATTAATAGATTAGGCATGAACAAATAATATGATGAAGCACATGCACATGAATAGCAATCCTACGATTTCATTTTAAGGAATTAAAGCAATAGCACATGTGTAAGTGTCAATTATAGTAAAAGGTTTCAATTTAAAGGTTATCTAGTGTGGTGGCATGGCAATTACCAGGGTGTGTGTGTAAGCATGAATAGTGCTCGTGCTGCATATAAAATCCCTGGCAATGGTGCAGTTGTCCTATAGAATGGGTTCGTATATGTATGTCAATATAAGGCATGAATGCAACAAATAATCATATAAGTATTACACCCCTAATTACTAACATCACTAAGAATCTTTTAAGTTACTAAAACTATCGGGCGACTTGCGCCATGCAACGATAGTCCCCCGTAGATGTTACATCTACTGACAGAAATCCTCAGCTAGCTACGTCCGATCACCGCTTCCCCTTTTCGCGCCGTGTCTGACGTCTCCGCGACCGAACCTGGAATTTACATCAATACAAACATAAGGTTACAAATCAAGAACGACGCAAAACCCAAACGAAAATACTAACGTTCACAAGCTAGGTACAAAGTGCACAAGGTGCGCGGAACACACGCGAAAATCGCAAAAACTGCAAAAATCGCCGATTTGGTCGCCCGACAAAACTAAAACCCGATTACTCAAAAATCCGCACTCACGCATCCTAAATGTCATTGGATATGATAAAAATATAATCAAGTTATCACAAATAATTCATCACATAATTTAAATAAAATTCTAGTAAGCACAAAACTTGCTAATTTGGTGCAACATCGAAAATTAACAATAAAGTTATCATAATTCAACACAAACATCCAACCACACAATTAGTTAGCCACAATCACATAATTTCAACACAATAACCATGCTTCAAACCTATTTCCATACACAAACCCTTTTCTTGATTTTTGTAATTAGCAATCACAAATCAAATTCCATACTACAAATTTAAATTAACACAATTAAAAGCCCACATAAGAAAATTAACCTCTTAGATTAGGTTAGAAAAATAACTAGATAGAAAAATAGATTTAATTAGCCTAGTAATGGTATGCTAAAACCCAAGTTCATATCAAACTACCCTCTTTAAACAAAACTAGATTAGGAATTAAGTAAAGATTTAACACTAAACAATTTCAAGGTTCTAATTAGCACCCTTAAGCAACAATGTAACCATTTGATTAGAAATTATACCACAAAAGTTCAAACCCTATGATGCTAAAGCCTCCCAAGATGCCATCTTTCTCCAAGATTTGAGTCAATTTGGTTTTGAGAAGAGAGGGAATAAGGTTTTGCTTTGAAATTGTAAAAGGAATTGTTGATTTTTAAGGATTTTTGGATGAACTTTGAAGAAGAAAAGAGATGATGCAAGGAGGGGGAGGAGGCTGCTGTTTGCAGCTGAAATTTCAGCTGATGAGGAGTGGGGGAGAGGTGTGGGGGAGTGTGAGAAAAGTCAAGGTCAAAGCCATACCAATCAACCAAAAACCCATACCCAATTTAATATATTAAAACCCTTTTCATATCATTTTGTGCAAATGAGTTGGGGAAAAATTTTTGTGGGCTTGCTGCAGGGGTAGGGCCAGCCTAGAGGTGAGGAATGAGTGAGAGAGAGTGCACAAAAAAATTTTATGCAAAAAGACCCCCTACAAGTCCAAAATTGCAAGTTTAAGCTTAAATTCAATAAATTTCGTTTTCTATAATAAAAGTTAGTTAAAAATCAAAATAAAATACTAAAAATTTATGTTACAACTAGATTTTAATTAACATAATTTTAAAGATTAAAATTAGCCCAGAAAAATTTGTATTTATCGCTAATTTAATGTATTTTCTTACCGGCTTAAAATAATATTAAAAAATTGAAAAATTAGGGAAAATTTTTAAACGACCAGAATTTCATAAGTAACTCATTAGCTACTAAAAACAAGCAATTACCTATCCATTTTAAGTATAATTAGCCCTAAACTGCAAAATAACGAGAAAGACGGTTTTCGGAAAAATACCGAATTTTCACCGATTTTCAGGAAAACACCAAAACGACTTTTCAAGGCGTTACAATCTTCCCCACTTAAAGAAATTCGATCCCCGAATTTAAAAATATAACTACGCGTACCTTCAAAGAGATGGGGATATTTCTTCCTCATCTCGCCCTCGGTCTCCCAGGTAACCTCCTCGCTGCTCGGGCTACGCCAAAGGACCTTGCCGGTCGGTATAATCTTCGACCTCAACTTCTTCACCTGCTGATCCAGGATGGCCACCGGCTGCTCTGCAAAAGAAAGGTCGCGCTCTAGCTGGACTGTCGGGTGCTGAATCGCATGCGAAGGGTCGTGAAGGTACTTGCGGAGCATCGAAACATGGAAGACGGGGTGAACATCGGGAAAGCTGGGTGGAAGGGCCAAACGATATGCAACAGCGCCGACACGCTCGAGGATCTCGAAGGGACCTACGAATCTAGGGCTAAGCTTTCCCTTTTGCCCAAAACGCATCACGCCCTTCATCGGAGAGACTTTCAGAAAAACATGGTCGCCAACTGCGAACTCTAACCTGCGACGACGCCTGTCTGCATACGATTTCTGCCTGCTCTGAGCCGCTCTCATCCGGTCTCGGATCAACTGTATCTTCGCTGTCGTCTCCTCAACAAGCTGCGGCCCCAAAATGCTGCTCTCGCTGAGCTCTGTCCAACAGACGGGCGATCTGCATCTCCTCCCATACAATGCCTCGAAAGGTGCCATCTGAATAGTATCCTGGAAGCTGTTGTTGTAGGAGAACTCCACTAGAGGTAAATGACGATCCCTACTACCACCAAAGCCTAAAACGCACGCTCTGAGCATGTCCTCGAGAGTCTGAATGGTCCGCTCTGACTGTCCGTCTGTCTGCGGATGAAACGCCGTGCTGAAGCTCAAACGAGTGCCCAAAGCCTCCTGAAATCTCTGCCAAAGTCGGCTGGTGAACTGGGTGCCTCGATCTGACACGATACAAGTTGGTACGGCATGCAACCGCACGATCTCGTCGATGTAAAGCTGGGCATACTGAGCGAAGCTGAAAGTGGTCTTCACTGGCAGGAAGTGAGCCGCTTTCGTCAATCGATCTACGATCACCCAGATGGAGTCGTACCCTCGACTGGTCCTGGGTAGACCCACAACGAAATCCATCGAAATCTGCTCCCATTTCCACTCCGGAATGGGTAACGGCTGTAGCTCTCCTGCGGGCCTCTGGTGCTCGGCCTTGACTTGCTGACAAGTCAGGCATCTCGATACAAACTCCGCAATGTCCCTCTTCATCCCGTCCCACCAGTAGGTCTCTCTCATATCATGGTACATCTTGGTGGAACCGGGGTGGATACTATACACTGATCGGTGTGCCTCCTCAAGAATGTCGCGCCGCAATCCATCAGCATCTGGTACGCACAGTCTAGATCCATATCGTAAAATCCCCTGATCATCAATCACGAACTCGGAAAATCTGCCCTGTCCCATCTGTGCCATGATCTCTGAGCAACGGTCGTCACTGCGCTGTGCCTCATATATACGGTCAAGCAACTGTGGGCGTGCACGAACATGCGCGAGCTGTCCCCCTGTTTGAGTGAACTCGAACTCAACTCGGCTGTCGCATAACATCTGCCAATCTGCTGACGACTGCCTCTGCACTGCGCGCAAAAAGGATAGACTACCCCAGGCCTCCTACTCAACGCATCTGCCACCACATTCGCCTTGCTTGGGTGATATAAGATCTCGCAGTCGTAGTCCTTCACCAACTCCATCCAACGACGTTGTCTGAGGTTCAGGTCTCGCTGCTAAAATATGTACTTTAAGCTCTTGTGATCGGTGAATATCTGACACGACTCGCCGTATAGGTAATGTCGCCAAATATTCAGTGCAAAGACCACTGCAGCCATCTCCAAATCGTGAGTGGGGTAGTTCTGTTCGTGTCTCTTCAACTGCCGAGAAGCATAAGCGATCACCCGGCCATTCTGCATCAATACACATCCTAATCCCACTCGCGAAGCATCACAGTAGACAACAAATCCGCCTGATCCCGAAGGCAAAGATAATACCGGCGCCGTAGTCAAACAAGTCCGTAGCTGCTGAAAACTGCGCTCGCACTCCTCTGTCCAGACGAAAGGAACTCCCTTCCGGGTCAAACCGGTCAACGGTGCAGCTATACGGGAGAAGTCCTGAACAAAACGCCTGTAGGAGCCCGCTAGGCCTAGAAAACTACGGATCTCAGTAACCGATGTAGGTCGGGGCCACTGCTGAACAGCCTCAATCTTCTTCGGGTCCACACAAATGCCATCTCTCGTAACCACGTGACCCAAGAATCCGACGCTGTCCAGCCAGAATGCACACTTGGAGAACTTTGCGAATAGCTGGTGCTCCCTCAGAGTCTGTAACGTAATCCGCAAGTGCTGCTCGTGCTCCTCTCTGCTCCGGGAGTACACCAAGATATCGTCGATAAACACAATGATGAACAAGTCAAGACACGGCCTGAATGTACGGTTCATCAAATCCATGAATGCTGCTGGGGCGTTGGTGAGTCCGAACGACATCACCAAAAACTCGTAGTGGCCGTAGCGCGTGCGGAAAGCTGTCCTCGGTATATCCTCCTGTCGAACTCGCAGCTGAGGGTATCCTGATCGCAAGTCGATCCTCGAAAAATACCCCGCACCCTAAAGTTGGTCGAACAAATCATCAATGC
Source organism: Agapanthus africanus (assembly GCA_030015575.1). Taxonomy (NCBI): domain Eukaryota; kingdom Viridiplantae; phylum Streptophyta; class Magnoliopsida; order Asparagales; family Amaryllidaceae; genus Agapanthus; species Agapanthus africanus. The sequence continues at coordinate 196,991,191 of JASDDO010000010.1, read as the reverse complement.
GCGGCAACGGATATCTGTTCCGAACGGTAACTTTGTTCAGCTGGCGGTAGTCGATACATAAGCGCAAACTTCCATCCTTCTTCTTGACAAACAGGACTGGAGCACCCCACGGAGAAACACTCGGTCGAATAACCCCCTTATCTAACAAATCTTGCAGCAGATCCTTCAGCTCTCGAAGCTCTGCCGGGGCCATACGATGAGGCGGTAGAGAAATAGGTCCCGAACCGGGAATCAAATCAATGCAGAACTCAACATCGCGCTCAGGCGGTAGCCCAGGTAGCTCATCAGGGAAAACATCAGGGAACTCAGAAACAACCGGGACCCGGTCCAATGGAACCTCTGCAGCTTGAGTATCACAAATAAACGCTAAGAATCCCTGACATCCCTTCCGCAAGAGCTGACCAGCGCGAAGAGACGAAATTAAGCTGGGAAGGGTGACACTGCGGTCTCCCTGAATAACAAGGACTGGCTCCCCCGGAAAGCTAAATCTGACTGCCTTCTCACGGCAGTCCACCGAAGCATAACAGGTGGCTAGCCAATCCATGCCCAGAAGCACATCAAAGTCCAACATATCGAGGAGAATCAAATCAACTGATGAATCCCTCTCCCCGATACGAACGGAACACAATCGAAATACAAAACGAGCGACAAACGACTCGCCTACCGGAGTAACAACAACAAGCGGATGACCTAACGACGACGACTCACAGCCCAACATCGGTGCAAAGTGTGTAGAGACGTACGAATGTGTGGAACCTGGGTCGAATAATACCCGTGCGTCGAAAGAACAAACTGGCAAGGTACCTGTCACAACGGCATTGGATGCCTGCGCATCCTGCTGTGTCAAAGCAAAAACTCGGGCCTGTCCTCCACCGATAGCAGGCTGACCTCGACCTCGGCCTCTGCCTCCTCGTCCTCTCTGAACAGGACCGCCGCATCCACGGCCTCTGGGTGCACCTAACTGGCGTGGAGCATCGCCTGTGGTAGGAAGTAGGGCTCTCTGAGGAGGGGGTGGTGATGGTGGTAGGGTCACATATGGAATGGTCGCCGCTCCCTGTCGTCTCGCCGGACAGTCTCTGACAAGATGGTGCGGACTCCCGCACCCAAAACACCCTGGCGACAACTGCTGTCCATGGGGATAAGAACCATATAACTGTCCCCGTCCAAATCCTCTGCCAGGCTTATCTCTCGGAAAGAATCTGGCGCGCTGCCTCTGAGACGGTACATCGGTGTGAATCCTCTTCGGCCCAGAAACGGTCGAAGTCTGTGATATGCGTGCCTCCATCCGCAATGCCGTATCCATAGCAGCTGAATAAGTATCGTAGTGCTGGGCGCCAATGGCAAGATATAGCTGGGCATCAAGTCCCTGTACGAACCTCTTCACCATCTTCTCCTTGGTATCCACCAAATGCGGAGCATATCGGGATAACTGTGTAAACTGGATGTCATACTCAGACACCGTCATCCCTGGTGTCTTGACTAAGGCCTCGAAACTGCGAGCTCTGGCGTCACGAACGCTCTCTGGAAGGAAATGAGCTAGAAAGACTGCTGTAAACTCGGCCCAAGTCATAGGCGGTAGACTAGCAGCTCGACCTCTCAAGACTGACTCCCACCATGTCTGCGCAAGACCCTCTAGTCGGAAACTCGCAAGCTCTACCCATCGATCATCCGAACATCTCATTGAATGGCAGATCCTGGCTAAACTGTCAAGGAACGTCTGTGGGTCCTCCGCTGCCTCGGTGCCGGTGAATACTGGAGGTCTCAGCTTCATGAAATCCTGTAGTGAAACCGGGATGGCCACGGTGGTAGTAGTAGGAGCAGGTATCATGGTCGTCTGTGATGTAGTAGGTACGTCATCCGGCCCCGGTGTACGACTGGCTGCAACTAGGGATCCTACCATCTGACGTAGCTCCTGCATGCCTCCCATCATCTGTCGCAACTCCTCCATACCAGACTCAAGCCTATCCATACGGCCTGGGGAAGGTGGATCGGTCTGTCCCTGCGGCGTAGGCATACCACCCTGCTCAGTCCTAGTCTCGGACGAGCCAGCTCGAATCTCGTCTCGGGCGGCAGCCTTCTGTGCCCTCGTAGCCTTCGGTGGCATAGTGACTGGTACAGGAACAGGACAATAAGAACAGTGCAATAAGATCATAGGATACACGGAATTGAAGAAGGAATTTTCAAGCAAGTATATCCTAAAGTCACTTAGGCGGAGTACCGTATCGTAAGTATTCCGCGGACATACGCACGCTACGTTACCCTGCTTAAGTCACTTACTCCATCTACCAAGGGTCATCCTACACTCAAAAAGGTAAAATCTATCGCTCTGATACCAACTTTGTCATGACCCGCAGGGTACGGAACGTGACTGGCACTTAAGTTTACGAAACGTCTAAAGACGTCCGTAAAATAAGTAAGCCAAAGCCCAGAAAACAAAACCAATTAAGAAAAAGAGTGAAGAAAACCCAATCAGTTGAAAGCGAGTTTATCAAATAAGTTATGTAAAACCCTTTTTGAAAACAATATCAATTTTTCCGAAAATTTCGGCAGAGTCTCCTTTGTAAATACTGGCCCCCAAAATGGGTACAACCAAAAATATATATGAATCCAACAAATAATGCATCCCCAAGCGGGAGCTAGCTCTTCGCCACAAGGCGGTCACAAATCCTACGCAAAATAAAGCAACAACATGCGAAATAAACATAATGAAGCATAAGAAAAACAGCATGTCGACTCAAGTGAGCTCGACCCCAAAATACAGTATAAAAGTCTACAAATCTCACAGTCTCATCTCTAGGTCAATATACAATAATGCCGGTAGATACAGTAGATGGAGTGTACTAGATACAAAGAATATACAAGGTGGTACAAAAATAATGATATAACCTACCTAGGAGCAAAACCTCGAGTCCAAGCAAAGGAGGCAAAAGAACCAAGCGCACCCGCCGCTACTGTACTGACGGAGCGGACCTGAAAAAGGCTATGGCACAACGGGGGTGAGTTGCCAACTCGTGAGTAATAAATAACATCTACACAGGCTATCGAATGCATGCACACAAGCATCCTAGCATCTAAACACAGGTAAGGCAGGACATAATGGCAAGTATGCATGCAATATGGATATACTAGCAGGTATGAATGCAATGCGAATCAACTCGTGATCTGAATGTGTAAGTATAAGAAATCATGTTTTTCCCTTTAAGAATGTCTTTTGAAATACCAGCACAATACCAATAGAATCAACAAGAACCTGTGTCCAGCATCGACACCTCAAAACTGTCTCAAATCTCATATCAATGTATCTCTGGCCTCAGCCGTCCGGCTGACCCATCTCAAATATCATTATCTCATCATCTAGCGGCCACGGTCGGTATCCTCTGGATATCCGCCGTCCCAAACAGTCACCGGTAGGTAATCCGTCCCCTGCCAGGCTCAACATCAACACCACATTCCTCTTGCCCCGGGGTACCTTACTGGGCCCACCATGTACCCGTGACGGTTCCTCCACTCCTCGACACGGATCTCCAAAACCACAGAAAACTCATGATGGATGATGCTTACATCACTAGAAAACCGCAATTTACATATTTTAAAAATATAATAAGTTTAGAAATTTTGCGGCTTTCCCCCGAAATCCAGAAATATCATAAAATCTCAAGAAATCCTCATAAGTGCTATGTCAATGATAATGAATGCATATGGTATCAATAATCAAGTTGTGATGTGTGATTAATAGATTAGGCATGAACAAATAATATGATGAAGCACATGCACATGAATAGCAATCCTACGATTTCATTTTAAGGAATTAAAGCAATAGCACATGTGTAAGTGTCAATTATAGTAAAAGGTTTCAATTTAAAGGTTATCTAGTGTGGTGGAATGGCAATTACCAAGGTGTGTGTGTAAGCATGAATAGTGCTCGTGCTGCATATATAAACCCTGGCAATGGTGCAGGTGTCATATAGAATGGGTTCGTATATGTATGTCAATATAAGGCATGAATGCAGCAAATAATCATATAAGTATTACACCCCTAATTACTAACATCACTAAGAATCTTTTAAGTTACTAAAACTATCGGGCGACTTGCGCCATCCAACGATAGTCCCCCGTAGATGTTACATCTACTCACAGAAATCCTCAGCTAGCTACGTCCGATCACCGCTTCCCCTTTTCGCGCCGCGTCTGACGTCTCCGCGACCGAACCTGGAATTTACATCAATACAAACATAAGGTTACAAATCAAGAACGACGCAAAACCCAAACGAAAATACTAACGTTCACAAGCTAGGTACAAAGTGCACAAGGTGCGCGGAACACACGCGAAAATCGCAAAAACTACAAAAATCGCCGATTTGGTCGCCCGGCAAAACTAAAACCCGATTACTCAAAAATCTGCACTCACGCATCCTAAATGTCATAGGATATGCTAAAAATATAATCAAGTTATCACAAATAATTCATCACATAATTTAAATAAAAATCTAGTAAGCACAAAACTTGCTAATTTGGTGCAACATCGAAAATTAACGATAAAGTTATCATAATTCAACACAAACATCCAACCACACAACTAGTTAGCCACAATCACATAATTTCAACACAATAACCATGCTTCAAACCTATTTCCATACACAAACCCTTTTCTTGATTTTTGTAATTAGCAATCACAAATCAAATTCCATACTACAAATTTAAATTAACACAATTAAAAGCCCACATAAGAAAATTAACCTCTTAGATTAGGTTAGCAAAATAACTAGATAGAAAAATAGATTTAATTAGCCTAGTAATGGTATGCTAAAACCCAAGTTCATATCAAACTACCCTCTTTAAACAAAACTAGATTAGGAATTAAGTAAAGATTTAACACTAAACAATTTCAAGGTTCTAATTAGCACCCTTAAGCAACAATGTAACCATTTGATTAGAAATTATACCTCAAAAGTTCAAACCCTATGATGCAAAAGCCTCCCAAGATGCCATCTTTCTCCAAGATTTGAATCAATTTGGGTTTGAGAATAGAGGGAATAAGGTTTTGCTTTGAAATTGTAAAAGGAATTGTTGATTTTTAAGGATTTTTGGATGAACTTTGAAGAAGAAAAGAGATGATGCAAGGAGGGGGAGGGGGCTGGTGTTTGCAGCTGAAATTTTAGCTGATGAGGAGTGGGGGAGAGGTGTGGGGGAGTGTGAGAAAACTCAAGGTCAAAGCCATACCAATCAACCAAAAACCCATACCCAATTTAATATATTAAAATCCTTTTCATATTATTTTGTGCAAATGAGTTGGGGAAAAATTTTTGTGGGCTTGCTGCAGGGGTAGGGCCGGCCTAGAGGTGAGGAATGAGTGACAGAGAGTGCACAAAAAAAAATTTATGCAAAAAACAAGTCCAAAATTGCAAGTTTAAGCTTAAATTCAATAAATTTCGTTTTTTTATAATAAAAGTTAGTTAAAAATCAAAATAAAATACTAAAAATTTATGTTACAACTAGATTTTAATTAACATAATTTTAAAGATTAAAATTAGCCCAGAAAAATTTGTATTTATCGCTAATTTAATGTATTTTCTTACCGGCTTAAAATAATATTAAAAAATTGAAAAATTAGGGAAAATTTTTAAACGACCAGAATTTCATAAGTAACTCATTAGCTACTAAAAACAAGCAATTACCTATCCATTTTAAGTATAATTAGCCCTAAACTGCAAAATAACGAGAAAGACGGTTTTCGGAAAAATACCGAATTTTCACCGATTTTCAGGAAAACACCAAAACTACTTTTCAAGGCGTTACACTACCTACTACCCTGAAGAAAACCAGGGAAGTAGAAAGAAAGGGAAGGGCAGAAGTTTCGGGACTGGATGTAGTAAAAGAGGGATGTTCCTATTGTTAAAGGAATGAACATTGGCAGAAGGATTGCAGGGCTTGTATAGCCAGTAGCCAGAATTCGAAGCATGTTGTGGCTTCGGCTTCGGGTGTATTTGTAATAGAGAACTGTATGTCAGTTAACCCTACTTCCTGGGTATTGGATACCAGATCAGGATCTCATAACTGTAATTCGTTACAGGCTCTGAGAAACCGTAGGGTTATCAGGAAAGGTGATATGACTCTCAGGGTTGCTAACGGAATGTGCATGTATACTGAATCCGTAGGAGAATATCATCTAGGACTGACAACTGGGCAGATATTGATTCTGCGTGACTGTTTTTTTGTACCAGGTGCGACTTGTAATATCATATCTGTATCCTTACTTTCTAAGGAAGGATATGATTTTACTTTTGTAAGCGATGTAGTCAACATCCACCTAAATCTAGTTCTGATTGGGTCAGGTACATTACAAAACGGGATATACGTATTGAATCAAGCTCAGATCTTCAGTGTCCAGAACACACTTAAAAGAAAGTCTCCGGAATTAAATCAGGCTTTCTTATGGCAATGTAGATTGGGTCACATTAAAGAGACACGGTTGACAAAGTTACATAAAGAAGGATACTTGGATCCGTTCGAGTACCAGGCTTATGCCACTTGTAAATCTTGTCTCATGGGAAAGATGACAAAGACTCCGTTCACTGGACACGGATAAAGAGCAAGTGAGCTTTTGGGACTCATACACAGTGATGTGTGTGGTCCAATGTCTACACATGCGCGAAGTGGTTATTCATACTTCATTACTTTCACAAATGATTTCTCTAGGTATGGGCATGTCTTCTTGATGAAGCACAAATCCGAGGCCTTTGAGAAATTTCGGGAATACAAGAATGAAGTTGAAAAACAAACAGGCAAGAGTATCAAGACACTGAGATCTGATCGAGGTGGTGAATACTTGAGTGCCGAGTTTCTGGGCTACTTAAAAGAGAATGGAATTCTCTCTCAGCTTACTCCTCCATACACACCACAACACAACGGTGTATCGGAAAGGAAGAATCGAACCCTATTGGATATGGTTCGTTCCATGATGAGTAAGGCTGAGTTGTCGCGATCCTTCTGGGGTTATGCACTAGAATCAGCTGCATATCTCTTGAACAAGGGTCCCTCCAATACTGTGCCTACCACACGATATTAGATGTGGTGTGGGAAGAAACCCCATCTTCAATATCTGAAGATATGGGGATGCCAAGCTTTTGTTAATAAGCAGCATGTGGACAAGCTCGAGGCACGCTCAGTACTGTGTAAGTTTGTAAGATACCCAAAGAACTCCAGAGGGTATTTTTTCTATTACGCAGACGAACAAAAGGTTTTTGTTTCTCGTCATGCCCACTTTCTGGAACATCAGTTTTTAGAGAAAGGTGAAAGTGGGAGCGTATTAGAACTGGAAGAAATTCCAGGACCACAAACTATTACTGAAAGCTTGGAAGAACCAAAAGGTTCAGGAGAACCGGACATCTCAGCGCCACTCCGCAGGAGTAGTAGGCAGTCTCATCCGCCCGAGAGATACTACGGTTTTCTCATAGACGGGGATAGAGAGGATTGCACATTTGACTATGGTGAGCCTACTAGCTTCCAGCAAGCCATTCAGAGCGGTGACTCGGTAAAATGGCTGGATGCAATGCGGACCGAGATGGAGTCCATGTACACCAACAAAGTTTGGACTTTGGACTTTGCTCCAGAAGGGGTAAAACCCGTAGGCTGCAAATGGATCTTCAGAAAGAAGATTGGTGTAGATGGGCAGGTTGAAACCTATAAAGCTAGACTTGTAGCAAAGGGTTTTCGTCAACGACCTGGTTTGGACTATGACGAGACCTTTTCTCCAGTAGCTATGCTCAAATCCATTCGGATCCTCCTTGCCATTGTTGCCTTCCACGATTATGAGATCTGGCAGATGGACGTAAAGACGGCTTTCCTAAATGTAAATTTGGAAGAGTGCGTCTTTATGGATCAGCCGGAGGGATTCATTCAGAGTGGGAGCAGCGGTAAAGTGTGCAAGTTGCTCAAGTCCATCTATGGACTGAAGCAGGCATCGCAGAGTTGGAACATCTGCTTTGATGATACTGTCAAAGAATTCGACTTTATTAAAACCCAGATGAACCATGCATTTACAGTAAAATTGTAGGGAGAACTGTGGTATTCCTCGTCTTGTACGTGGATGATATTCTCCTAATAGGAAATGATATTCCTATGATACAGTCAGTCAAAGGATTCTTGTCACAGAGGTTCTCCATGAAGGACCTGGGCGATGTTAGCTACATTCTGGGGATCCAGATCTATCGTGATAGATCTAAGAGGATGTTGGGACTTTCACAGTCGAGATACATAGACACCATACTAAAACGATTTAGTATGGAAAATTCCAAGCGCGGTAATCTACCGGCTTGTCACGGAATCACCCTCTGTAAAGAGATGTCTCCCAAGACTGATTTGGAAAGGGCTCGCATGTCATCTATACCCTACGCATCTGTGGTAGGCTCTATAATGTATGCGATGTTATGCACCAGACCAGATGTAGCATACGCATTAAGCGTTGTAAGCCTGTATCAGTCGAACCCAGGGGAGAAACACTGGATAGCAGTAAAGAACATTCTCAAGTATCTGAGAAGGACTAAGGCGATGTTCTTGGTGTATGGCGGAAAAGACCTCCAGATCGAGGCCTTTGCTGACTCCAGCTTCCAGAGTGATAAGGATGACTCCAAGTCCATGTCGGGTTATGTCTTTACCCTCAATTGAGGGGCGGTTTGCTGGAAGAGCTCCAAGAAGGAAACCGTTGCTGACTCAACTATGGAAGCGGAGTACATAGCTTCTTGCGATGCCGCAAAGGAAGCTGTCTGGATGAAGAAGTTCGTCACGGAGCTTCAGGTCGTTCCTACCAGTGTTGATCCAATACCGTTGTATTGTGAAAACAACGGCGCTATAGCTTTAGCGAAGGAACCCAGGTCCCATCAGAAGTCCAGGCACATTTTGAGGCGGTACTACCTGATCAGGGAGATCGTAGATCGTCGGGAGATCGAGGTGAAGAGAGTAAATACGGAAGATAACACTGCAGATCCACTCACGAAGGCCCTACCCCAGACTCAGTTCGAGCGGCTGATCGAGATGATAGGTCTTCGATATGCCAGTACATGGCCTTAGTGCAAGTGGGAGATTGTTAGTGTATATGCCCTAGTGGCCATTACTGTATCATACCAGCTTGTATATTACTTAATGGAAGCTTGGGATATTCACAGTTGTATAGACAATCTTGCTCAAAATGGTAATATGCTACTTGGTTTGTTTATACTTCAATATGTGCATGTGTTTCTTTTAGCACATCGCTTATACATATTAGTAGAGCCCTTAGGATCTTTGCTTGATTACCAGCGTTGTGATGGCAGTCACACTTGTAGGGGATGGGTAATCTATTAGCACATCCTTATACTGGTCCCTAGTCGCAGGACTATCGAGACAGGGCATCGATAATCCGGAGTAGACTAGCATATGCGCTTCTCATCCCAGCACGGGAGGTGGTCTGTCCCACAGCCATCATTACGTCGTACTGGAGATAGTATGCGGGTGCTCGTTAGGTTACGAGTACATTGGACAGGACTCGTCGGGAACTGTTGGATGGTATTATACCTATAGTCAGTTATCAGTTCCCAGGTGACATGAGTACAGCTTAGTCCGCTGACTTGATACTGTCACTTCGCCTCGAGTGTGTTCCCACTGTACTTAGCTTACTACCCTACCATGGCTCAAAGGAGTCGTGCAAACAGGTAGTAGTTGGGTGCAGTCCCGAAGCACTTGGAGGTGAAAGGTTCCTAGGCACCCTAATGAGGTTATACAAGGCATCGAACATGCCATTTTCAAATTTTAACGGTGCCTACAAACCCTAACAAGATCGTTTGCTAGAAAACTAGGCGAAAAAGAACTAGTTAACAACTAAACTAATGGGATATCGGAAATACAACCTTTGTAGATCCGGTGCTCCACCTCCATAGCTCCGCAACGAAGTCGTCTCCGCTGTCCAAAAAGAATCCGGGCTCTAGAGTCGGCTTCGTCGGAGAATAAGCGAACTAGGTCGTCGATGTCCATGCCGAAGATAATCTACGTCAAGGCATCGCTAAATCAAGCTCCGACTTCACCAAGTCAAGAAACTTGTGAAGTAAACACACTCTACTACTTGACAAGAGGTAGAGGATGAAGAAATAGGAAGTGGGTAGACTTTAGATTTGGATTTCTCACTCATTTCCATCAATCACCATTGATGGACCTTGCTTTCTTCACTTGAAGAAAGGAAGAAGAAGAAGGATATTGTTATAATAAGAATAATTAAAAATGAAATGAATAATCAAACCTTATCATCACAAGACCATGGTTAATTGTAGAGAGTTAACTCAAGTTAGATGAATGGTTAGGGTTTGTATAAGAAGACAAAATGGTTGCTATGGTCAAAGTTCATGAAGCTTCAAAGAATACAAACAAAATAGCAACCATTATCTCATTTCCTATTTTCCTTTTTCCAAAAAGAAAAAGATTAATAAATGAATAAGGAAATCAAAACCCTAATTATCCACTTAAAACATGGTTTAATTCTTTACATTTAACCAAAATGCATGTATCATCAAACATGATACAAACTAGTGCACAAAATCATATCGCATATGTAATGCGCACATCCGAGTGAGAAAATCCATTATAAAGTGAACCGATACTAGTTAATGCAAAGTAATATATCAAATATATAATTATGCATTAAATCATTAAATCAACACTTGATTTAACGATCCGGTCATATCGCATATAACCGGCTAGTATCATGAGTAACAACTTATCGAATCAACACTTGATCCGATAACCCGGCTATATCACATATAACCGATAAATGTCACATCGCGAGAATCGAATACAGTATCACATACTCGTATTATTCTCGGTCCCGCACATATCTCATATGCGCTCCTATTTCGTTTCGCTTCAGCCAGGAAACCTCTGTGTAGGACTCTAAAGACTCGTCAATACGCCGGCAGCAGATGATGATCATATCAAACACCCACAAGCGGCAAGCGGTCGACTAAACGTAATGGCCACCCGGGTATTGAGCGATCAGAAGATCGACGAGCAAGCCCGCTCACACTCCTGTGAATCCAACCAGTAACACTACCGTACAGTCCGGTCTGATCGTCTGATATGTCGCATATCTTGCCTAGGGGTGGTAAACGTCAGACCCCAATAGCTCGATAAGTCGTGTCGATACGAGGTCTATAACTGTTCGAGAAACTACTGGTAACACTTACCAGTAAATCTCAGCAACCCTGGCCAGGGATTTCCTGTTATAGCCAATCGAACACAGCGCAACATCAACTCCCTATACCGGGAGAGACGAATCCCCTCCTATCGCTCATTGCCTCCATGTGACTCGGGACTGTACCGAAAAACCACCGTTTTGCACGCCATCTTGGACGTGGTAAGATGGAAATCAAAGCACAGTGGGAACCACACAAGACTCTATGACGATCTCGGGTCAACAGACTACTCTGTACCAGTGTCACCAGAGAACTGCCATCTGACGTGAGGTATAATACCATCTGGGAGTTCTCGGCGAGTCCGTCCATTGTACCCAGTCTCTACTGAGCACCCGTATATCATCTCCGATGTCAAACACCAATGGATATGGGATCATCCATCGCCCATCTGTATGGGTCGAGAAGGTATACGCTAGTCTACTCTAGTATATCGATGCCCCGTCTCGATTCACCCACGACTAGGGACTTTGAAGGATGTACTTATGGACTACCATGTCCCCACTAGTATGATCCTCATCACAGTCCAAGTAGTCAAGTACACATCCTAAGGGCTTTACCAACATGTATCAGAGAGACAATCAGTGTACACGTTAAGGTAAAGAGTAACCAGATAGCATACTATCATGTCGAGCAAGAAAGTCCTCCCTATATATGTCCCAGCATCCACTACAATATACATCCAATGTACAGTAATGGCCTCTAGGGCATACATATAACTAACAATCTCCCACTGGCACTAGGGCCATCTGTAGCAGTGGTTGTAGTATCTCATACTCAACCATCCCATAAAAGTCTCTCTCTGGGAATAGGCCTTCGTGAGTGGATCCGCTGCGTTATCCTCTAAGTCTACTCTCCTTGCCTCGATCAACCAGGAGATCAACCATCTCCATGATCAGGTGATACTGCCTTAGAATGTGTCTGGATCACTGATGGGACGGGGGTTCCTGGCATAAGCCACAACTCCATTGTCACACAATGGGAGGAACATAGTTCATCTCATGAACCAATATACACCCAAACAGCCTCTTTGGTAGCATCTTAAGTAGCGATGTATCCTGCCTTTATCGTCTAGTATGTCACGGTATCTAGCTTGGAACTCTTCCAACATACCGTCCCTTTACTGAGGGTAAAGACAATGCCTGCGACTGACATTCAGTCGTCTTTATCACCCTGGAACCCTTCCAGTGATTCTCCCCAGGATCTATTGATATCATCTCACTACAACTAGTGAGAATCCTAACATCCAATTAAATCTATTTCATAGATCTAAAACTCAGGATTTAGGAGGTATCATTTTGATCCTTCACGGAGAATCTTTGTGATAAACGGAGATTGATCGAGCGTAGCATAAGAAACTCCTTTCTTATCAAGAGTATGTCATCCACGTGCTCTACGAGGATCACCACCATACTCCCTACTACCTTTTTGTATATACAAGGTTCATCTACCATTTTGATGATGTCAACTTCCTTGACTAATCCATCAAAACAGATGTTCCAACTCCGCGATGCCTGCTTTATCCTATAAAGCATCTTGCACACGTTTCCGCAGCTCCCACTGTCTACGAAGCCCTCTGGCTGTGTACTTATAGACGCACTCTTCTAAAACATCATTTAGAAAAGTAGTCATGACACCCAACCACCAGATATCGTAGTCATGGTATGTAGCCGTGGCAAGTAGGATCTGGATGGACTTAAGCATAGCTACTTGAAAAAGGTTTCATTATAATCCACGCCTGGTCAATGATGCAAACTTTTAACAAGTCTAGCTTTGAAAGTCTCAACTTTTCCATCTACACCAAGTAATCTTCTCAAGATTTACTTGCTCCTGATGGTGATTTAACCCTTCAGATATAGCAACCAAAGTCCATACTTTGTTGGTGTATAAGGATTCCATCTCAGATTGCTAAGCATCCAGCCATTCTTACAGAGTCCTACTCTCGATGGCCAGCTCGAAAACTAGTTGGGTCATCATCTCATGATGCAATCCTCGCTCCCACTGTCATAGAGAAACCAAAGTATCTCTCAGGTGGGTGAGGAACCCTACTAGATCGGCGGAGAGGCTGAGGTTCGTTGGTAACTACTGAATCCTCTGGTTGTACCAAATCATCTGCTGTAGTTTGTATAGTTGGAACACTTCCAGTTCTACATAACTAACTTTGCCTCGAGCTTGTCCGGATTGTGCTTTTAGACATAGGCCGATCAACCCCAAATCTTAACTAACTTAAGATATGGGCTCTTCCCTTTCCATATCTCATATGAAGTGGTAGGCACTGATTTGATTCAAACCCTATTCAATAGGTATGCAATTTCACAAGTGCATAACACCCAATAGGAAAAAGGTAACTCAGTAGTACTCATCATAGAGCACACCATATCAAATAGGGTGTATCTGCTCCGCCCCGATATACCATCGTGCTATGGTGTATATGGAGGAGTAATGCTGAGAGAGAATCTCATTCTCCTTTAGAATAGTCCAGGAATTCCATGCACAAGTATTCTCCTCCTTGATCACATCAAAGGACATAATACTTATACCCGTATTCTGGTTCTCTACTTCTAACTTATATTCTGTGAATATCTCAAAAGGTTCGGACTTGTGTTTCAACAGGAACATAGGTCTGAATCTAAAGAGATCATCAGAGAACGTAATGAAGTATAAAGAACCGGTCTTGGTATGTGTAGACAGGGGACCTACATACATCAACATGTATCATCCCAAGAGTTCACTAACTCTTTCTCTGTTTCCAATAAACATAGCTATGGTCATCTTATCTTTGTGACATGACTGGCGAGTTTCACAAGATGTAAATTCAAACTGATTTAAATATACATCTAAATGAAACTTCAGCCAGTCTGGTCGCATTGATCTGACCTAGTCTACAATACCTCAAGAAGAATTCGTTCATTTCTGAACTCTTCCTCTTGTGTGTGTTCCGAATACTAAGAACTGTAGTTTGATTTAGAACATCAACGCTTTTAGATAACGTGCCTGAACTGATCAACTTTTGATATAGGAAATGTTCAAAACAATATCCAACAATACAAAATTTTATCATTTCTTTACTTATAAAGAGAGTGATATGATTTTGTATATCAGGTTCGGTATCTAATAACATTCGTTGAGAATCAATGTATTACAATACAGGGTGACAGTGACCGACAGACTTGGCTGCAACACTTGCCCCGTTTTTTGCCTCATGAAACTTATCACCCGTTCTCAGTTTTTCTACCCTTTTGTAGCCCTATGTAACATCTTACATATCTGGGATCCTGATCCGGTATCATATACCATGGATGCGGAGGATACTGAGAAACAGTTCTGTATAATGAACACACCCGAAGATGATGCATCAGCATGCACTCTCTTCGTTTGGGCGGCACGGGAATTCTGGTATTCCCCAATTTCCTGCTCTGTCTTATAACAATTATAAGTTGGAGCGGGACCAACGTTCCCCAGCTCAGTATAACAAGCGGGTTCGGTCAATAATCCGTATTATTATCTTGATTAAGTCGTGATATGGTCGCTACCAGGAGAGAGAGAGAAGAAAACACTCAGCGTGCGCTCTAGCAAGAATAGATTGGTTATTATTTTATCTAATCAGGATGGCTCCCACTGCTTTTTATCAAATCTTCCTTCAAACCCTAAAAGGAAAGACTAGCCGGGATTAATTACACACTACAAGTTCGCTAATCTTTCAGCCAGGCCAGTGTCGGTACTTTGAGGGAGGTCCCCCGTGCTTTCGCACGAACCTAATTAATGTAAACCTCGTTTTCCCAGAGGCGTAACCCCGTTGACACCTTTCTAGACACCTACTTGATCGGCTAATTGTAATGTATAAAACTCTCCCAGGAGTAACTCTTACTCGCAACGGGTATCGGGATCCAACTATCTCATAGAAGGTATGCAATCTCATTGCAAATTTCAACACTTGAAATTCCCGATAATATTTTGCCCCTAGCTCGCTACGACCTTGACGCATGCCAAACAACCCATAGTCTGCTAGTCAAGTTCAACCCGTCATTTCCTGATTGAATTAAACCCACCCGCACGACCCTTGACGCATGCCAAACAACGCCGTACGAATACCCTAATCCAATCGCATCGTATACTAGCAGATAAGCACTAGTTAGCTACCGTACACTACGCCTTGACGCATGTCAAACAACCGCAGCACGAATACTAACTAGTACTTATCTGAAATGACGGAGGGCTACGATAGGTTTTTCTGAAAACCTATTGCGTAATGAACTTGATATCGTTGTAGAATCAAATGATTTTAAAATGGAGTGCTTTTGAGGCTTTTCTTGTTTTGCTAAAGGAGTCACTCCCGGTGAAGGGATCATCGGTCCTTTCCTCGTCGAATGAGGTGCGGGATATATCATATATATCACTGTGCAAAGCAAAAACAGTTAAAAGCAATCAAAAGACAAACCGAGGGTGTAGCATCTGCCAGTTATTGCTAAAGGAGTCACTCCCGGTGAAGGGATCTCGGTCCTTTCCTGATCGAATAAGGTGCAGGATATATCATATATACCGCTGTGCAAAGCAAGAACTGTAGCTACCTGTTTTATTTTGAAATTCGATTCTACAACATCTTAGGTTTCTTTTATTTCATTAATCATATTAATGAAGTCCCATCATTTAAGTACCTAAACATCACAGATAAATACGACGTACACTTATGCCATCCGCATTCGCCTCGATGTCCCCTCGTACACCGTTAGGTTAGGTAACTAACGGCAGAGCGGGGCAGGGCTAGCGCGGGTGTAAAACATAAGTAACGTCTATATAATATATCATATATACTATATACTGTATCTATCACAGATCATCACATGATCACATCACAGATATCGCAGCAGAAGAATCATATGAAATATTGGATATACTAGGATGTCCGTGTTTTCAATACGAGCCAGTATAAAACACGGATTCCACGGTCGTGATGAATAGCCAAACCCACACCCCTAGACCCTTACGAGAGCGGCAAGCAACCCTACCAATTCTAGAGTTAGGAGACCCGGACTCGACTCCTCGAGTTGGTCTCCCACTGGACTCCAGAACCCGGTTACTTGTGCTCCCCTCCTTGGGTCTATCCTAGTGCGAAAAAGTAAATAATATACAAAGGGTGACAACTTCCGCAACCTGGAAGCGCCCCAATAAAAGAATATTACATACAAGTTTTTACATGAATGAAAATGAAAAACACTCATCTCACATAAAAAACCCCGGCTATTCAAACACGACGATCCAATATAACATATCCAGCAACACATAACATCACAGGTCATCAACGTAAGTAAATATGCGCATCCCAATTGTCGTTGACATATAGCAATGAAACCGGAGATATCACATATTACACTTACGGTCACAGAAAAGAAAGTGTAAAACTACAACAGTTGGAATCCGCAACCTGCATAGACATCGCATGCCTAATCAAATGAATTACTTAGACATCACATGCCTAAGAATTATAAACCCCTCATTTTAGTCTCATTATCGAAAACTCTTTTCAATATCAAGTCGGGTAATTCAACAAGATTCCCGGCACCCTGATCGAATGCTCGTCGCAAACTTTAGTAGGCGGCCGCACCCCCGATACCGTCGACGAAGTGCACCAAGGCGGAACACCGCTACCGCGAGCACCCGGACGGATGCTTTCGGCGACGGGGTTCTCCTACAGTCACTTGGTCGGGGCTATGGAGTGAGGCTGTCTATTAAGTTTACCCGGCGAGTATCCGCGTACGCTACGTGATTGCGACGGACTTTTGATCACATCAAAATTCCGTGGCAACCGATCAAGTGAGACTAAACTGCTATGTTTATAACATTCATTCAGTTATCACATAACTACTTGTGAATTCCAATTATTGTATCCCATTCCGGATAAATAGAAAATGTCAAACTTTCCGATCGAACAATCGAACACCCAAGTTTTCCTGATACAGATCAACACATGAAATAAGTCTAACAACATTCAGTTCGTGCCTCAGTACCAACGGTCCAGCCGTAGAAGGGTCAAGCCAACGCCTCACATGTGGCACGCCGTACTGCCCCAAACCCGAAGGTTCAAAGGGCAGTTCAAGACGGTCACATAATCGAGTTAAGGTTTGTTGTCTTCTAGAGGGTCCATCGCGTTACTTGCACTACTTAGAACGTCGTTAAACTTCGGAAATATCCAACACTTGGAAATTTCCTGACAGGGGAAAAATTGGGTATTTTTATCCGGTCGAACTTTTTAACATATTCTAAAATTTATCTGGAAAGCCAAACAGACAAAATTTGATAATCCGATCGAACATACGAATCCCCAAAACAACTGCAGAAAATTCAACTCTTGAAAAATTATTAAAAATTCCCAGAAACATCACCACTGGAAACTAAGAATTACTGTACAAAATAATTTAAATATTGGGGCCGTACTGCCGCGGATCCGCCGCATGAGCATTGCTCATGCCGCGGAAGAGCGGTAGGAAAGTGGAATTAGGTCCTCGAAATTTACAGTAATTCTTAGAAAACCCTGCTTGATTTTCTGGATATTTTTAATCTTGAAAAATCCACAATTTTAAAATCTGGACAGAGAGCAAGTTTGATTCGGGGTTTCGGGTTCGTTCGGACTTCAAATTCCGTCGGGACTTCGCCTAAGGCTCTAGCTAGGCTCTGATACCAGTGAAAGGTTCCTAGGCACCCTAATGAGGTTATACAAGGCATCGAACATGCCATTTTCAAATTTTAACGGTGCCTACAAACCCTAACAAGATCGTTTGCTAGAAAACTAGGCGAAAAAGAACTAGTTAACAACTTAACTAATGGGATATCGGAAATACAACCTTTGTAGATCCGGTGCTCCACCTCCATAGCTCCGCAACGAAGTCGTCTCCGCTGTCCAAAAAGAATCCGGGCTCTAGAGTCGGCTTCGTCGGAGAATAAGCGAACTAGGTCGTCGATGTCCATGCCGAAGATGATCTACGTCGAGGCATCGCTAAATCAAGCTCCGACTTCACCAAGTCAAGAAACTTGTGAAGTAAACACACTCTACTACTTGGCAAGAGGTAGAGGATGAAGAAATAGGAAGTGGGTAGACTTTAGATTTGGATTTCTCACTCATTTCCATCAATCACCATTGATGGACCTTGCTTTCTTCACTTGAAGAAAGGAAGAAGAAGAAGGATATTGTTATGATAAGAATAATTAAAAATGAAATGAATAATCAAACCTTATCATCACAAGACCATGGTTAATTGTAGAGAGTTAACTCAAGTTAGATGAATGGTTAGGGTTTGTATAAGAAGACAAAATGGTTGCTATGGTCAAAGTTCATGAAGCTTCAAAGAATACAAACAAAATAGCAACCATTATCTCATTTCCTATTTTCCTTTTTCCAAAAAGAAAAAAATTAATAAATGAATAAGGAAATCAAAACCCTAATTATCCACTTAAAACATGGTTTAATTCTTTACATTTAACCAAAATGCATGTATCATCAAACATGATACAAACTAGTGCACAAAATCATATCGCATATGTAATGCGCACATCCGAGTGAGAAAATCCATTATAAAGTGAACCGATACTAGTTAATGCAAAGTAATATATCAAATATATAATTATGCATTAAATCATTAAATCAACACTTGATTTAACGATCCGGTCATATCGCATATAACCGGCTAGTATCATTAGTAACAACTTATCGAATCAACACTTGATCCGATAACCCGGCTATATCACATATAACCGATAAATGTCACATCGCGAGAATCGAATACAGTATCACATACACGTTTTATTCTCGGTCCCGCACATATCTCATATGCGCTCCTATTTCGTTTCGCTTGAGCCAGGAAACCTCTGTGTAGGACTCTAAAGACTCGTCAATACGCCGGCAGCAGATGATGATCATATCAAACACCCACAAGCTGCAAGCGGTCGGCTAAACGTAACGGCCACCCGGGTATTGAGCGATCAGAAGATCGACGAGCAAGCCCGCTCACACTCCTGTGAATCCAACCAGTAACACTACCGTACAGTCCGGTCTGATCGTCTGATATGTCGCATATCTTGCCTAGGGGTGGTAAACGTCAGACCCCAATAGCTCGATAAGTCGTGTCGATACGAGGTCTATAACTGTTCGAGAAACTACTGGTAACACTTACCAGTAAATCTCAGCAACCCTGGCCAGGGATTTCCTGTTATAGCCAATCGAACACAGCGCAACATCAACTCCCTATACCGGGAGAGACAAATCCCCTCCTATCGCTCATTGCCTCCATGTGACTCGGGACTGTACCCAAAAACCACCGTTTTGCACGCCCTCTTGGACGTGGTAAGATGGAAATCAAAGCACAGTGGGAACCACACAAGACTCTATGACGATCTCGGGTCAACAGACTACTCTGTACCAGTGTCACCAGAGAACTGCCATCTGACGTGAGGTATAATACCATCTGGGAGTTCTCGGCGAGTCCGTCCAGTGTACCCAGTCTCTACTGAGCACCCGTATATCATCTCCGATGTCAAACACCAATGGATATGGGATCATCCATCGCCCATCTGTATGGGTCGAGAAGGTATACGCTAGTCTACTCTGGTATATCGATGCCCCGTCTCGATACACCCACGACTAGGGACTTTGAAGGATGTACTTATGGACTACCATGTCCCCACTAGTATGATCCGCATCACAGTCCAAGTAGTCAAGTACACATCCTAAGGGCTTTACCAACATGTAACAGAGAGACAATCAGTGTACACGTTAAGGTAAAGAGTAACCAGATAGCATACTATCATGTCGAGCAAGAAAGTCCTCCCTATATATGTCCCAGCATCCACTACAATATTCATCCAATGTACAGTAATGGCCTCTAGGGCATACATATAACTAACAGGAGGCAGTGACAGTTAGACAGGATTTGTCTTTCCCGGTATTGGGGGTTGACATCGCGATGTGTCTAGGAGAGCAATTACACGAGTAGTCCCTGGCCAGGGCAAGCGAGATATACTGGTAGGTTTCCAGTGTTATCTCAGGGTGTTCTGGGCTACACTCCGACATGACTTGTACCGCTATTAGGGGACTGACGTTCACCACCCCCTAGGCCCTCCATGCGATGTATCAGACGAACAGACCGGACTGTACGGAGATTTTCACATACAGGCTCAGTAGGAGTTCGGATGGGTTTACCTCATCGGCCTTCTTATCGACATCTACCTGGGGACCGTTACGTACAGCTAGTGCCGCTTGCGGTCTGTGGTTAAACCCACTACCAGCGTAGTATCGAGTCTTTAGAGTCCCACACAGAGAGTTTCCCTGCACTGAGCGAAACGTGTAGAGGCCGTATGGTTTTACGGCAGAGCTATGATCACTTACGTACACTTGTGTGCGTATGATGTTCGGGCATGCAATACTAGTGGGCTTTGGTTTAAGCCGGATCCTAGTATTGCACGGATGGATTTGTTTTGTCTTCTGTGCATTCGCATTCTACGGAATGCGGATGCGGGTGTGTATGCACAGTTGTGAGGAGCGAAGAAGGAGGAGGTTCCACATTAGGGTTTTGGCAGTTGATTCGGCCAAAACCGTTATGTGGCAGGCTCATTAGGGTTTTGGCAGTTGGTTCGGCCAAAACCGTTATGTGGCAGGCTCATTAGTTCGTTCGGTCAAAACCTTTATGAGGTGCGGACATTACTTACTAATCATTTCAGTGATAATTTTGTGATGGCTAATTGCTTTGACCATTTGACCACCTTGACCACTCTTGACTTTGTTGACCCGTTGACCAAAGTTGACCTTGACCTTCATGAGAGGTCTACACTCTTCTTTGGTTTTCTTTTTCCTTTTTGGATTATGAAATTGGTCATGTCAATGTAGCCATCAACTTTATCATGATAGGATTAGTAATGATGATGTTTAGTATTATTGCAACCATGGTGCCTTTTTTCTTTAGTTGATAATTTCATTATTCTTTTCTCATTCTCTCTCCTAAAAAAGTGAGAAGAAAAGAAAAGCTCCATGGTTTCTAGTGCTCCTTCTTCTTCCTCGTCTTCATTCATTCTTTTGATCTCATGTGTTGAGAGAAAAAGAATCCACATAGACAAATACTTCCATCAACCTCTTCTACACAACCTAGGACTTCAAGACTGGCGATCTTGTTGCCCTTGTTGCCTCGGCTCGAGGTGGAGCTCGGTGTACATCTCTCGGGTGGGTCGTCTTCGACTCAAGAAGGCCGCGGAGGTGACCAAGATCCGGATCGACCCACGGAGCGTGGATGGATGAGCCGGACAGCGGAGAGAAGACCCAAAGGACCGGTTTCGTGAGGTATAATTTCTACGGCATAGTAGTTAACGCCTCTAGTAGTTTGCTAGTTTCTAGTTTAGCAAAGATCCAGCTTTTAGTCCATGTTGCCATTGCGCCAAAAAATTGTTTTTCGCCATTTCCGCCACCCCGTAAGAACCGTGGTGAGCAACGTGGACTTACAATTCCGAGGCCAAACGCGGAACAAAAACTTTTTATAAAACTGGCGCTAACGTTGGCTTTTTCCCGGATCATACCATTAACCCTAAACTAGTTAACTACAAAGAAGTTAGAATGGCTATACCGATCGATCAGTGTCCTTCGATCTTTAGCCACCATCCCAAGCTCCTCTCGGCTTCTCCGATCAAGCTCGATCTCCGGTCTCCACGTCGAAGTGGCACCACGTCAAGGAATCTTTTTACGGGCTCCTGCTTCAAAACCGAAGCAACTCGGACATGATGTTTTCTAGCCGACATGTCCAAGGTGAAGTAGAGAATGTGTGTGATAACTTTGTCTCATGACATCCATGGAATCTCAACACAAGCGATGGTATGGATGGAGGTTGAAGAAGAAGCCATTAATGGAAGTTGTGAGTATAAGAAGAAAACTAGTGAAGAAGAAGATGAGCTTGCTTATTGTGTGAGATGAAAAATGTGAGAGCTCTCTTTAAAATCTCAAGACCAAGCCCCACTATTAGTGGCTGCCCTCTTTCTCCACATATCAATTCCACACAATAAACAATCAAGAAAATTGACATGGTGATTGATCATCAAAGTTGTGATAGAATGTAAAGTGTTTACAATCAAAGAAATTTATACCGCAATCAATTAACGGTATCTACTGTAGTTTCGTCGGTGAATACGGATCGTCCACTGAGAAAGTGTGATTTGTTCGTTGCTGTTTTAGTTGAGTTGAAAATTAAAAGATGAAAGAAAATGATTCAATATTTTTGAAATTTAGTTTTAAGAATCATCAAGAAATAGATCAAAAATCAAGAAATGATAGAGATCAAGAAAATATCCAAATCGTTTGAATTATCAAGATTTGTAAAGTGGCTTGTAGGATCCGATTGAGTTAATAGCTAATGATGAATCTAATAATTCCTGATCTTATCTATTGATAATTTGTAACTATATTGATGACTATGAATGAAGATTAGGGATCAATTGAAAAAACTTGGGTTTCTCTTTCACTATCCCTTGTCTTTTCAATCATAATCATTCGGATCTAGCCTTTAGCATAGAAAATCACCGATAGTTTGATCCCTAATTTGCAACGAAATAATCAAGAAGTTATTTCGCTCCAAATTAGGTCATCAACTATTAATTTTGCTAAGGTTCACAAATCTCATAAGAATTAAGAATTAGTATAAGGTGATCATCACTAGATCTATCAATTCTCTCGGATCCTCTACAAGCGGAGAATTTACTCACGCATCATCATAAAACAATCAAGAACGAAGAATATCATAATGCGAGAATGAATAGAAAGCGAGAATAAAGATTTTGACCTTTATTTAGATCTTCTTCAAATTACATCTCTCACTCAAGTTTACAAGACTAGCTCTAGCTCACTCAATTGAGAAGGAATTTGACGTCGATCTTTGCTTGGCTCGATCGTCGTGAGTCGCGGATCGTCATGGATCTCTTGCTCGGATGACGAACGGTGTTGCAAATAGAGGATCTTCGGTCTTCCTTCGATCTTTCTCTCAATGGATCTTGAGTTGGTTCAAGTTGTGTAACCCTAATTTTTTATTGATTGTTAAATCCCAATTCTTGAACAACCTCAAACCCTAGGTTTAGCTCCCCTTTTATAGTCTTTCCCTTTAGCTTCCCCTAGAAGCTTGGTTGTTATGAGGCTTGTATAAGAAGCTAGAGTAGAGAAGTTTCTAGATTAAGGTAGTTAGCTAGCTTGCATGAGAAGCCTTGCTGTTGGAGGGAAGCTTCTGGAGATTTGAAGCGTCTTGAAAAAGTTTGGCCGTTGAAAAGGGGCTTCTGGAAAACGTTTCTGCCGCCGACGGGTCGACTCGGCCGCGGATCCGCGGCAGATCGTCCTGACTCGGCCGCGGATCCGCGGCCGTTTGAGTTGATCTCTGCATGATTTTTCCAGGGTAATTCTGATGTTGGCTTTATGACACTTTTCTGATTTCTGGAATATTTTTATACTTTCTTGTTTAGTGCCAGATCACAAGTCTTGGACTTGACGTATTGTATCAGCACTTTTAGCAATTCCGGCTCTTTTACCTGTAGAATTTCCTGCATACAATCTCGAGACAAGTGTTGATATACAAAGATCATGCGTGTAGTAATAAACACACAATTTCCCTCATAATGCTAGTTATAACGTATAACACATGTTATTTGGTATTTTTCAGACAAATTGCTAATATGTTCTATATTTATACCAAACACCTTTAGATGATTACAAAGAGTAGGGAAATTGGTGTGTTAAAAATGCAATATTTTCGACTGATCAAATTCCCCCAAACTTAATTTTGGTCATCTCGAGCAAACTTTTTTTATTCAAGAGAAGGAGAAATATATAAGAAAAAGAAAAACTAACTAGCACACTTTCGTAGGCAACACGATTGCACTGAGCACGCGCAACAAGCCTTTAAACCTCTAGGTATCTCTAGTAGGAGGAGTGTTGTCTCCTGAGGGTTTTCAGTGGATTGCACCCACAAAATCCCATAATAAAAGGAAGACTGTGAAACTTACTTGTAAAGATAAGTATTGTAAAAGAAAGACTTTGAAAATTAAAGTTTACAACTATACTAGCTTTTCAGTTGTCATGAGCCCTATCTTAGTAGTCATGAAAAGATGTTAGAAACCACATCATCCCTCAATAAAACATCACCTTTATTCCTCATTCCTACCTTTCTTCCAAGAATTGATCATATACCACTACTTGTGTGTAAAAGACATTCCTACACTCAGAGAATTCAATTCAAGCTATCATACTCTTGTCCATCTGCCTCAGTACTTTTTAATCGATTATTATTTAGATGGAATTTTCTCACACATTTTTCATGCGACCGTTAATATTTCTTGAGGTAATAACCGACCGATTACTCATGTGCTCGCTAATTAGGCGTATTAGTATTTTCCTCATCATGCAACACCTAAGGCTTAACAGTGACTCCCAAACCAGTTGGTCTAAGGCACCAGGTGATGAAGCACCCTCGCTATATTTTTTTATTGCTGCCTTGGTGATAACAAAACCAGTGTTCATTTTTCTACACCATTTTATATTATATTTTCCATTTATTATTTCCTTCATACTTAGGCTTTTTAGACAAGAGCATTTCAAGGTATCCTCTACTATCCCGAGTTTCAAGACATGTGTAAGTGCGTATAGTAGGGTATCAACGTTCAAATGTTTGGCTTCCAGAATAGGAACAATTTTTCAGACTTATTTTTATCCTCAGATTAGTGACATCTTTCATCTTACTGACCCTTAGGACAACGGCTCATAACTACTTATTACTAGTTCGTTTAAGAAAACTTCTAACTTTCTTGGTTTTCTTAAATTTTTCCAATCTTTTAGATGTAATTTTTCACTATCTAATCTTTTATTATAAAATTAAATATTAAATATATTTTTATCTTTTAAAATTTTTTAAAATTTTTATATGTTTTATATGTTTTGTGCTTATGCAAACTATGATGCAAAGTGATGCGTAAATAAGCACAAACCTCCCCCAAACTTGTTTTCAACAGTGTCCTCACTGTTGCAATCTACTGGATCATAAAAACCTGTAAGCTTGGGAAGAAATTTATTAACGGGGGCAATAAATATGATCGTGAAACTCTCCCCCAAACTTATTCTTTTCACTCACCTCCAGTCTAAAGATGATGCGGTATTTTATAAGACATGGAGGTGAGACGGAGGAATTTTAATCAAGATAAAGCGGCTCCTGTAAAAACAGGAGCTCCTTCGTGGGGTCAGTGGAAAAATACGGTTTTAGTCTATGACCATTTACTTAAAAAAATGTACCATTTTCAACATTTTCAACCTCAACTGCCCCGTGCGGGTATACATACTGCACAACAAAAGGTCCTTTCTACCGAGATTTTAGCTTACCCGCATGAAGATGAAGTCGTGAATCATAAAAAAAGACTTGTTGACCAGGTGTAATAGTTTTTCTCAAAAATTTTTTATCGTAAATTACCTTAGTCCGATTCTTTACAATTACAGCATTATCGTAAGCTTCATCGCGGAGTTCGCTTAGCACGTTTAATTTCTGCTTCCGAAAGTTACAGGCTTGATTTAAGTCAAAGTTAAGTTCTTTAATGGCCCGCATTGCTTTGTGCTCAATCTCGACCGGAAGGTGACAAGCCTTTCCAAACACTAGTCTGTAGGGAAACATACCTAGATCGGTTTTATATGCAGTTCGGAACGCCCAAAGAGCATCCGTCAATTTGGTTGACCAATCTTTTCGATTTTTAAAATCTGTTTTCTCCAAAATTTATTTGATTTTTCTGTTTGAAACCTCAGCTTGCCCGCTCGTTTTGGGATGATAGGGTGTAGAATGGTTGTGGTTGATTGCATATTTCCACATCAAAGTCTCGAAAGACCGATTGCAGAAATGCGTCCCGTTATCGCTAATGATAGCGCGTGGGTGTCCAAATCGCGAAAAGATGTTTTCTTTTAAAAACTTAATGACAACCTTTTTGTCATTAGTGCGACAAGGAATAGCTTCTATCCATTTTTAGACGTAATCAACCGCAAGCAATATGTACAAATTCCCGAAAGAGTTGGGAAAAGGACCCATAAAGTCAATACCCCGAACGTCAAAAATTTCAACCACCAAGATGGGTTGAAGTGGCATCTCATTTCTTGGGGAAATCCTACCCGTGTGTTGACACCGTGTACAGGTTTTGCAATGATCAAATGAGTCTTTAAACAAAGTCGGACTATAAAAACCGAATTGCAAGACCTTCTCCGCCGTCTTTCGAGAACCGAAATGACCCCCACGTGCCTGATCATGACAAAAAGATAGAACACTCTTGAATTCATCATTAGGGACACATCGGCGAATGATCTGGTCAGGACAATACTTAAACAGATACGGCTTATCCCAGTAAAAATGTTTTACTTGGGATAGAAATCGATGTTTGTCCTGTTTCGACCATTCGTTGGGAATAAGTCCCGTAGCAAGATAATTCACAATATCCCCGAACCAAGGTTCAGTGGATACTTTCAAGAGTTGTTCGTCTGGAGAATAATCATTGATCGGCAGGGTCATAGGTAAAGAAGAAATGAGAGAAAGATGGTCGGCTACTATATTTTCACATCCTTTCTTATCTTTAATAACAAGATCAAATTCTTGTAATAGAAGGATCCAACGTATTAGCCTACTGATTGGTAGGGATTCTGCGTGTTCAAGTTTAGTTAATTACCGCAATCAAGACGGTTTCGCTTGTAGCTAGCCGGTTGAGTACGGGTCGTCCGCAGGGAGATGGGAATCTTTTTCTATGTGTTTTAACGAGTTAAGTCCGAAGGTCCAGATTTTGTTTATGATTATCTAAGTGGTAAAATGATATGTAAAGAGAGATTGTTAGGGTTAGGATTAGGTTAGTTTGAGTTAGGAGTCTCCCACTTCTTTCGTTGCCCCTCTTAATATCGGTGTTACGGTAATCGGCAACAACGGGGATTAGCACGACTAGGAAGGAACTTGCGAGTATAAGCTAGGCTTTCCAACGCATAAGTTCTTCCTTTTGGTGCTTTTCCGTCCGTTCTTGGCTCTTAGCCATAACCTCCGGTTAATTCAACCACAACCGGTCTCACTACGGAATCACCGCTATCATGTAGGATAGGGTGCCGTAAGGAGCGGATTGTGGTTCAATTAATGGGAGTCGATTCAAGATGTTGGGCAAGGAAAGAGTGAGAGAGATTTCCTTCTCTCAAACTTCCCTTATCCTACCCTAACAAGTATGAACTACTCACACATCATAATGAAAAGAAAACAAAACAAAAGAGGAAGATAGAAAGAAGGAGATTAGAAGATAACAACTAGATATTTGCGACCTCACCTTGGCAAGGATCAAGCGTAAGCATCATGGTTGTTTTAATGATAAAGGAAAAGAGAGAAGAAAGAAACAACAAGAAATAACAACAACTAAGTTAACAAATTAAAATTACAAGCAATTATAAAAAAACAAGACAAGCATGATAAGTAAAAGGATCTTCTTTATTCACCATTCTTCACTCACAAAGCTCACTACAAGTTTTAATGGAGAAGAGATGAGAAGAGGAAGAAGAACAAGTATTCTAAAACCTAGAAAAAAAATACAAGATTATGCACCCCTTTGGCTTCACAAGTTCTGGACTATTTATAGGCAGGAAACTGAAAATCTAGGGCAACCATCAGAACACAAATGAAAAGACTAATCTACCCCTGAAATTTCATCATTTGAAACGCCGGTAAGGGCGCGGATCCGCGGCCTATACCTCCTATTGGCCGCGGATCCGCCGCACTATAGTGGAGTCAGGGCGTGGGCTTTTCTGTACGGCCCTGGTCTGCTGTCCCCTTTTGTCTGGTATATGTATTTTCTGATAATCTTTCCACATTTCTTCCAGAATTCTAGTGGATCAAAAGGTGATTGGACATGGATCTTTTGTCATGATTTTCTTGAGCTCCGCGTAGATTTCTTGGACTTGGTGTTACCATTGTGCTTTGTGCATGAAGGTGACAATTGATTTGTCATTTTGTCTCCTAAACTGGTGTGTGGCAACAGACGGATAAAGAGCGGAGACCCGTGTTTTATCTATGGTTGGCAGGAACCCGGATTTTGTCGTGTTTTTCCATGGATTTCACCGTTTAGAGAAGAGAACCTGTATCCTGCAATTGACTAGTAAACACGGCTCAAGAGTACCTACCGATATGCAATGTGATAAAAATTGGGCGGTATAAAAATGAAAAAATCTGATATGAACAAATACCCCCAAACTTATCATTTGCTCGTCCCGAGCAAAGCCAATTTATTCACAATAAATTTCCTAACCTCACTTTCGCAGGGAACGCGATTGCACTGAGCATGTGCAACAAGCCGTTAAACCTCTAGGTGTCCCTAGTAGGAGGAGTGTTGTCTCCTGAAGGTTTTCAGCGGATACTACCCAAAAAATCTGGTCAAGCTAGTTTTGTAAAATAACTAAGATTCAAACCCTAAAGTTTTGTTTCAGAAAATAACAATTCTATGATCCTAAATCTAGACTATCGAACCTTTATTTTTCACACCTCGCTTCTTATTTAACTACAGATTTTATACGTCTTTACGTGCAGTGCAAATAGTGTCGTTAAGTTTCCAGAAGGATCGATTTAAGTCATCATGTCACACAATAAAGCCCAGATAACAATTTTAAAAGGATCACATAAGTTTTATAAAGAGTTAAGCATTTTTCAAGTTTCGTTTTCCAGTAAAGTTTCAACATCAGAATTTCTATCTTCCGTAACAGGAAACTAGGTCTTATTTTTCACTCCACCTTTTTCTTGTTTTCATTTCATACACACTTCTGTGAACGTGCAATAGTCTTTATCATAGAATAAAACCTTCATATCTCCGTTAAATTTTTTTATAAAAGCCTGTCTTTTATCAAGATTATTCTCACACAAAGAACCGTTAGGAATTTTAACTCGGAGAGAACACTTGCTTGACTTTGTTTTAATCTGGACTTTCTAGGCTTCTTAGCGAACTTTGGGCCAATGCACCCAAACCAGTTTGTTTTAGGGCATTAGGTGTAGAAACACCCCAGCGGACTTAATTACTCAAGTTACCTAGGTCCAAAAACAAAAGACAGTTTGGCGTGAAAATCATGATGATTTAATACGAACGGAGATATAACCAGTAGTTCAATTATTTTTTTGGATAAAAGACGTGTTTAGTGGGTTCGGTGTGTAATCATTCCAATCAAGTTTCAGATGGGTTATTTTTCAGACTTAGTTCCAATTACGGCATCAATAACATTCCTTCATATTCGCTTTACTTCATAAACTATTCTTGACATTACTTATTTCAGAACAAACCTATTTGATCCTCAGAAAATCATTTATCTATTTAAAAGTTTTTAAACATAAAAGAGTTGTCATCTAATTCCCAAAAACTCACGACACGTGTAATGTGATGTAAAGACGTATATCAGCTATAGTTAACTTCAAAGGAGGGTTATCTTTCAGGTTTTCAAAATCTAAATATAAGATTTAGTTATTCTTATTTTATCAAACAAAACCGTCGAAATGTTGAATCAGAGTTCTCCCACTAGCTAACTTGACTGAAAAGTTTTTATGTTTTTAGAAAATTTTCAGATTTTTATGGATTTTATGGATTTTAATATGCAGATGCAAAATATACATATGAATGCGAAGGTAAGAAATGCGTACCGAGCGTACCCCCAAACTTAAACTGGACAGTGTCCTCACTGTCATTGCATGAAGAGATCATTTGCAGGGTCAAAATTGTCAGTTAGCGATACAAATTTTTTTGTTTTTTGTTTTTAAAGAAAAGAAAAAGAAAAAGAATATCCATAAATATATACAAAATGGTTTATACATACCCCCAAACTTATTTGGAACAGTGTCCACTGTTCTTGGCTGGATAACCGAAGTTTGGAGGTAGGCAGAGGAAGATTATGCAGGGTAAACCGGCTCCTGTAAGACCAGGAGCTCCTCTGTTGGTTCGTCGCTAAGGTACGGTTTGCATCGGTGTCCGTTTACTTTGAAAAATGAACCGTCCTTTGGATTTTCCAAATCCACAGCGTCCTGCGGATATACATTCCGCACAAAATACGGCCCTTTCCAGCGAGATCTGAGCTTTCCTTGATGGAAGTGAAGTCGGGTGTCGTAAAGCAGTACCTGCTGACCAGGTATGAAGGTTTTGCTCAAAAGGTGTTTATCGTGAAACACCTTCATTCGATTCTTAACGACAACCGCGTTATCATAAGCCTCATCCCTAAGCTCGCTCAGTTCGTTCAACTGCAGCTTCCGATGGCTGCCCGCATCTTCGAGAGACAGATTCAGCTCCTTTATCGCCCAAAATGCGCGATGCTCTATTTCGACTGGTAGGTGGCAGGCTTTTCCGTACACAAGCCGATAGGGTGACATGCCAAGGTCGGTCTTATAAGTGGTGCGAAATGCCCAAAGGGCATCAGTGAGTTTCAGCGACCAATCTTTACGGTTCTTGGAAACCGTCTTCTCTAGTATCTGCTTGATTTGCCGATTTGAAACTTCGGCCTGCCCGCAGGTTTGGGGGTGCTAGGGCGTGGATAGCTTATGATTAATGGAGTATTTCCGCATCAAGGCCTCGAAAGTCTTGTTGCAGAAATGACTTCCATTGTCGCTAATGATCGCTCGGGGGTGCCCAAAACGGGAGAAAATGTTTTCTTTAAGAAACCTAACGACAACCTTGTTGTCGTTAGTCCGGCTGGGCACAGCCTCGACCTATTTAGAGACGTAATCAACAGCGAGAAGGATGTACAAGTTCCCAAAAGAGCTGGGAAACGGCCCCATGAAATCTATCCCCCAAACATCGAAAATCTCCACAACCAAGATCGGTTGGAGCGGCATCTCATTCCTCCGGGATATCCGGCCCATGTGTTGGCACCGGGAGCAAGTCTTGCAATAGTCATGAGCGTCTTTGAAGAGTTGTGGCCAGTAGAAACCACATTGCAAGATCTTCTCAGCTGTCTTTCTGGGGCCAAAATGCCCGCCACACGCTTGATCGTGGCAAAACGACAGCACACTCTTGAATTCCTCGTCAGGGACACACCGACGAATAATCTGATCGGGACAGTACTTGAATAGATAGGGTTCGTCCCAGTAAAAGTGTTTTACTTGGGATAAGAAGCGAAGTCTGTCCTGACTTGACCATTCAGTCGGTAGTAATCCCGTGGCCAAATAGTTCACAATATCTGCGAACCAGGGTTCGCAAGATACTGTCAAGAGCTGTTCATCCGGGAACACGTCGTTGATCGGAATTGGAAGCGAAGGAGAAGAAGGAAGTCGTGAGAGATGGTCGGCAACTACGTTTTCACATCCTCGTTTGTCCTTAATGACAAGGTCAAACTCTTGAAGCAAGAGGATCCAACGTATTAACCGAGATTTTGCATCTTTCTTCGCAAAAAGATGGCGCAGAGCAGAATGGTCAGTGTAGACAATGACTGGAGAGCCGATGAGGTAGGGCCTGAACTTTTCTAAAGCAAATACAACAGCTAAGAATTCCTTCTCAGTTGTTGTATAATTGAGTTGGGCGTCGTTCAGGGTTCAGCTCGCATAATAGATTACGTGCGGCATCCTGTTGATGTGTTGTCCAAGGACAGCACCAATGGCAAAGTCGGATGCATCGCACATAATCTCAAATGGGCGCGTCCAGTCAGGTGAGCAAAGAACGGGAGCAGAAGTGAGTGAGCGTTTCAATGACTCGAATGCAGTCACACAGCTCGAGTTGAAGTCAAATGGCGTGTCCTTGGCCAACAAAAGAGTTAAGGGCCTAGCAATCTTGCTAAAGTCCTTGATGAACCGTCTATAAAAACCGGCATGGCCAAGGAAGGCTCGGATATCTCTGACGCATCGGGGAGGAGGAAGATTGGAAATGACCTCAATCTTTGCTTTGTCAGCCTCTATGCCATTTTGCGAGATGATATGTCCTAAGACAATACCTTCGTGCACCATGAAGTGGCACTTCTCCCAATTCAAAGTGAGATTCTTGTCCTTACATCGGGTAAGGACAGCGTCAAGATGCAGCAAACACTCGTTGAAGGAATCGCCGAAGATGGAGAAATCATCCATGAAAATCTCCAGAAATTTTTCCACCATGTCTGAGAAGATTCCCATCATACACCGCTGGAAGGTAGCGGGCGCATTGCATAACCCAAAGGGCATGTGACGATATGCAAACGTTCCGAAAGGACAAGGGAATGTGGTCTTGTCCTGGTCTTTTTCGGCGATGGGAATTTGATTATAGCCAGAGTATCCATCAAGAAAGCAGTAATACTCGTGTCCGGCCAATCGTTTAAGCATTTGGTCAATGAAAGGTAGCGGAAAGTGGTCTTTCCGCGTTGCGGCGTTGAGTTTTCTGTAATCAATGCATACTCGCCACCCAGTTTGGGTGCGAGTAGGGATTAACTCGTTCGCCTCGTTGGTTATGACCGTGATACCTGATTTCTAGGGGACAACGTGGATGGGGCTAACCCACTGGCTATCAGAGATAGGGTAAATGATACCACTATCTAGACATTTTACGATCTCCTTCTTCACAGCCTCTTTCATGACTGGATTGAGACGTCTTTGTGGATCCCGGGCTGGTTTGGCATCATCCATCAGATGAATGTGATGCTCAACGATAAGGGGACTAATCCCCTTGATGTCCGCCATGGACCAGCCAAAAGCTTGCCTGTTGCTGTGCAAGACCACGAGAAGGGCTTTCTCTTGCTCTGGAGTTAGAGAAGCCGAAATGATGACATGGAGGGTCTCGTTCTCACCTAAGTAAGCATACTTAAGGTGAGACGACAAAGGCTTGAGTTCGAGCGTTGGAGGTGAAATGATGGAAGGCAAGATTGGTGCAGAGGTCTCGAACTCAAAGGACTCCAGCAAAGGTTCAAAACGAGTGTAGGCGACCGGGTTGGATGGTTCAGGTAACTCATCCAGAAATTCAAAAGATTCAAACTCGGGTTGTGCGCGGTTAAGATCGTTCGAGAACATAAAACACTCGTAGTCGTTGTCGGGCGCAGAAACAACAGCAGGTTCGAGGAGGAACGCACTAGTGGCGTCAAGATTATCGTGTTCAAACAGATACTCCTCGAATTCACATTCTTCTGGGGTGATCTCTTGGATCGAGCAAACGTCTAGTATATGAGCATTAGGTTCGGCGGGCTGATTCCCCAACCTAAAAATGTTGAGTTCAATCGTCATGTTTCCAAAAGAGAGGTTCATCGAACCATTGCGACAATTGATCACAGCATTTGAGGTTGCAAGGAATGGGCGACCGAGTATCACCGGAATTTGATTCCGGGGGTTAGCTACAGGTTGTGTGTCTAATACAATGAAGTCAACGGGGAATATGAAGTCCCCGAATTTGATTAACACATCCTCTAGCTCACCCCTAGGGTGGGTGATCGATCGGTCGGCCATTTGGAGAGTGCAGTGTGTGGGTTTCAGCTCTCCGACGCCTAATTGCTCGTATACTGAGTACGAAAGCAGGTTAACACTGGCACCAAGATCTAATAGTGCGCGGTTGATGTTCTTATCCCCAATAGTAATAGAAATCGTAGGACAGCCATGGTCCTTCCGTTTTTGTGGTAAAGATTGGGTAAGGGCATCACTCACAGCACTAGCCAAGAAAACTTTCTTGGGTACCTGAGTCTTCCCCTTTTTCATGCACAAGTCCTTTAAGATTTTCGCGTAGGACGGGACTTGTTGGACAGCATCTAAAAGAGGAATGTTAATGTTAACTTGCTTAAATAACTCCAGAATCTTCTCCATTTGGGGATTTTGTTTATTAGACCTCAACCGGTTTGGAAATGGAACATTTTTAAAATTGGTTGAGTCTAATGCTGGAGGAGGAGATTGTGGAGTTGGAACGGATCCCAGAACAGGTGTTTTCGTGGAGTGAGAAGTGGGTCCGTTCAGAGCAGAAGAAGAAGCAGAAGGAGGGCCTTTTGAAGAATGGAGAACAGGCTCAGAAGACGAAGAAGCAGGAGAAGAAGACGAAGAAGAAGAAGAAGAAGAAGAAGAAGAAGAAGCGGCCGGGGTGTCATCGTTGATCCGTTTGCCAATGTTGTTTTGCAGCATCCTTCCCGATCTCAGTGTGGTCACGACACTTACATTATGGTTCTGTTGTTCAAGAGCAACATGTGCATTATGTGGGTGACCGGGATTTGGGAGTGGCTGGGACGGGAGCTTCCCCTTCTCTCGCTCGCTTAAGGCCGCATTCATCTGTGCAATCTGGGCCTCGATGGTCTTGATGCTTTTCCCGTGGGCGGCAGTGTGTTGCACTAAGGACCGAATGGAAGACTGGATGTTGGAGGTGGACTGCGTCGATTGTTTAACGAACGCCTCCAGACTTCGTTCGAGCGAGGAAACCTTATCGTTGTTTGACGGAACAAAGTTGTTTGGTGGAAAAGAATTGTTGGGTGCAAAGTTGTTCGTCAGATTTTGGAAAGGTTGGGGTTGGAAGGGCTGCTGATACTGAGTTTGTTGTTGTGCTTGTTGCTGCGGTGGAGGGGTACGAGTCGTCCGCAGGGAGATGGGAATCTTTTTCTATGTGTTTTAACGAGTTAAGTCCGAAGGTACAGATTTTGTTTGTGATTATCTAAGTGGTAAAATGATATGTAAAGAGAGCTTGTTAGGGTTAGGATTAGGTTAGTTTGAGTTAGGAGTCTCCAACTTCTTTCGTTGCCCCTCTTAATATCGGTGTTACGGTAATCGGCAACAACGGGGATTAGCACGACTAGGAAGGAACTTGCGAGTATAAGCTAGGCTTTCCAACGCATAAGTTCTTCCTTTTGGTGCTTGTCCGTCCGTTCTTGGCTCTTAGCCATAACCTCCGGTTAATTCAACCACAACCGGTCTCACTACGGAATCACCGCTATCATGTAGGATAGGGTGCCGTAAGGAGCGGATTGTGGTTCAATTAATGGGAGTCGATTCAAGATGTTGGGCAAGGAAAGAGTGAGAGAGATTTCCTTCTCTCAAACTTCCCTTATCCTACCCTAACAAGTATGAACTACTCACACATCATAATGAAAAGAAAACAAAACAAAAGAGGAAAATAGAAAGAAGGAGATTAGAAGTTAACAACTAGCTATTTGCGACCTCACCTTGGCAAGGATCAAGCGTAAGCATCATGGTTGTTTTAATGATAAAGGAAAAGAGAGGAAAGAAACAACAAGAAATAACAACAACTAAGTTAACAAATTAAAATTACAAGCAATTATAAAAGATCAAGACAAGCATGATAAGTAAAAGGATCTTCTT
Organism: Agapanthus africanus; assembly: GCA_030015575.1. Taxonomy (NCBI): domain Eukaryota; kingdom Viridiplantae; phylum Streptophyta; class Magnoliopsida; order Asparagales; family Amaryllidaceae; genus Agapanthus; species Agapanthus africanus. The sequence goes on along the minus strand of JASDDO010000010.1, from coordinate 196,955,712 downwards.
TATTCACCATTCTTCACTCACAAAGCTCACTACAAGTTTTAATGGAGAAGAGATGAGAAGAGGAAGAAGAACAAGTATTCTAAAACCTAGAAAAAAAAATACAAGATTATGCACCCCTTTGGCTTCACAAGTTCTGGACTATTTATAGGCAGGAAACTGAAAATCTAGGGCAACCATCAGAACACAAATGAAAAGACCAATCTACCCCTGAAATTTCATCATTTGAAACGCCAGTAAGGGCGCGGATCCGCGTCCTATACCCCCTATTGGCCGCGGATCCGCCGCACTATAGTGGAGTCAGGGCGTGGGCTTTTCTGTACGGCCCTGGTCTGCTGTCCCCTTTTGTCTGGTATATGTATTTTCTGATAATCTTTCCACATTTCTTCCAGAATTCTAGTGGATCAAAAGGTGATTGGACATGGATCTTTTGTCATGATTTTCTTGAGCTCCGTGTAGATTTCTTGGACTTGGTGTTGCCATTGTGCTTTGTGCATGAAGGTGACAATTGATTTGTCATTTTATCTCCTAAACTGGTGTGTGGCAACAGACAGATAAAGAGCGGAGACCCGTATTTTATTTGTGGTTGGCAGGAACCCGGATTTTGTCGTGTTTTTCCATGGATTTCACCGTTTAGAGCCGAGAACCTGTATCCTGCAATTGACTAGCAAACACGGCTCAAGAGTACCTACCGATATGCAATGTGATTAAAATTGGGCGGTATAAAAATGCAAAAATCTGATATGAACACCTACCTTTAGCATCCTTCTTCACCAAAAGATGTTTCAAGGCGGAGTGGTCAGTGTACACAACAATAGGTGAGCCAATCAAGTAAGGCCTGAATTTTTCTAATGCAAATACAACTGCCAAAAGTTCTTTTTCGGTAGTTGTATAATTAATTTGAGCACCATTCAGGGTCTTACTTGCATAATAGATCACGTGTGGCATCTTTTCAATGTGTTGTCCTAAGACTGCACCAACTGCAAAATCTGATGCATTATACATAAGCTCAAAAGGGTGGTTCCAATCTGGAGAAGATAGAACGGGGGCTGTAGTGAGGGAGTGTTTGAGTGAGTCAAATGCTGCCTCACAATCCGAGTCAAAGTGAAAGGTTGTGTCCTTGGCCAAGATAAGAGTTAAGGGTCTAGCGATTTTGCTATAATCCTTGATTAATCTCCTGTAAAAGCCTGCATGGCCAAGAAAGGATCGTATATCCTTGACGCATTTGGGATGGGGAAGGTTTTGAATGACATATATTTTGGCTCTGTCAACCTCAATGCCTTTTCGTGAAATAACATGTCCAAGCACAATTCCCCCTTGGACCATGAAATGACATTTTCACCAATTCAAGGTTAAGTCTTATCTTTACAACGAGTAAGAACTGCGTCAAGATGTGATATGCAGTCAGTGAAAGAATCTCCGAATATCGAGAAATCATCCATGAAAATCACCTGAAAATTCTCGACCATATCCGAGAATATCCCCATCATACACCGCTGAAATGTAGCGGGAGCATTGTATAACCAAAGGGCATGCGTCTACAAGCAAAAGTACCAAAAGGATAAGTAAATGTGGTTTTGTCTTGATCCTTTTCGGTAATAGGGACCTGGTTATAGCCAGAGTATCCATCCATGAAGCAGTAATATTCTCTTCCAGCTAAGCGTTCTAGCATCTGGTCAATAAAAGGTAGAAGAAAGTGGTCTTTCCTCGTTGCGGCATTGAGTTTTCTATAATCAATACATACACGCCACCCAGTTTAAGTGCGTGTCTGGATTAACTCATTTGCCTCATTTGTTATGACCGTAATGCCAGATTTCTTAAGGACGACATGATTTGGACTTACCCATTGGCTATCGGAGATTGGGTAAATGATACCATTGTCAAGGCATTTGACGATATCTTTCCATACCGCATCCTTCATGACGGGGTTCAACCATCTTTGTGGTTCTCGGGTTGGCTTGGGTTCATCCATCAGATGTATATGATGTTCTACAATCAAGGGACTAATCCCTTTCATGTCTGTCATAGTCCAACCAAACGCCTGCCTATTAGATCTCAATACCGTCAAAAGCGCATTCTCTTGCTCTGAGGCTAAAGAAGAGGATATGATCACAGGTAAAGACTTATTCTCTCCTAAATATGCATATTTAAGATGAGGAGGTAAAAGTTTGAGATCTAATGTGGGCGGAGAAACTATAGAAGGTGGGGTAAGCGAATGATATTCGGAGTCACGAAGAAGCTCGTAGCCTGCAAAGGATACAGACTCGGAAAGTGATGAGTCAAGAGTTTCAGACCCAGAAGTGGAAAGAGTGTCCTCACTAAGATGTGCAAGATCAAACATTGATGTTCTAGTGTTGTCGAGATCTTCAAAGCAAAGTTCATCAACTTCGCAACTTTCGGGAGAAATCTCATGGACAGAACATACATCAAGTATGTGAGTAAAGGGTTCAGATGGCTGACTTCCAATTTTATAGATGTTCAGTTCAATTGTCATTTTTCCAAAAGATAGGTTCATTGAACCATTTCGACAGTTAAAGACAGCATTGGAAGTGGCAAGGAATGGTCGACCCAAAATCACCAGAATTTGGTTCTGTGGGTTTGCTATAGGTTGTGTATCGAGAACAATAAAGTCCACAGGGAATATGAATTCCCCGACTTTTATCAACACATCCTCCAGTTCACCCCTAGGTTTGGCGATTGAACGGTCTGCCATTTAGAGAGTGCAATGAGCTGGTTTCAACTCTCCAATCCCTAACTGCTCGTAAACAGAATAAGGAAGAAGGTTAACTCTTGCGCCAAGGTCAAGTAAAGCACGGTTAATGTTTTTACCCCCAATAGAAATCGAGATTGTAGGACAGCCAGGGTCCTTACGTTTCTTTGGTAACTGTGGGGTAAAAGCAGTGCTAACATTGTTAGTCATGAATACCTTTTTAGGCACTTGAGTCTTCCTCTTCCTAGTGCACAAGTCTTTAAGAATTTTCGCATATGCGGGGACTTGTTAAATAGCATCTAGGAGAGGGATGTTGATGTTAACCTGTTTAAACATTTCCATAATATTCTCCATATGTGGACTTGATTTGTTTCCCCTTAACCAATTCGGATAAGGAGCTTTAGAAATAATAGCTGGGTCCAACATTGGAGAATGTGGTGTGTGTGGACTTTATCCCAGAATAGGAGTGGGGATCGTCTTTGGTGGACTAGAAGAGGTATGCTGAGGGTTCGAGCCTTGAGGAAAACAAAGAATAGGCTCGCAAGAAAATGGTGCGGTAGAAGAAGTAGGGTCAGAAGTAGAAGTGTGTGTGGATGGAAAAGTGGAAGTAGAAGCCGGGGTGTTATTGATTAACTCTTCATGATTATCAATCTCTTCCCCAACTTGATTATTCAACACTCTTCCAGATCTCAATGTTGTAATGGCATTCATATTGTAGTGTTGTGAATGTCCAGGATTCGGTAGGGGTTGAGATGGAAGTTTCCCTTTCTCTCTAGCACTTATCTCGGCTTTTAATTGAGCAATTTGTGCTTCCATCGATTTTATACTCTCAGCTTGGGAGGCAGAGTTTTTCTTTATATCATCGACAGAAGACTTAACCTCAGCCGAAACATGCATGAAATTTGTCAGAAGCAAATTCATGGTTTGTACGAGTGAAGAGGAGTCATCAGTACCGGTCAATTGCAAAGGATTACACGGTGCAGGTGTGTTGACCGAGTTTTGAAAGTTTTGTGATTGGTAAGGGTGCTGACTTATTTGTAGGGGTTGCTGTTGTGGTGGAGGACCCCTTTGGAAATTGTTTTGATTTGGAACCGTGTTTTGAGTTTGTTGTGTGTGAGCAAATCTATCTAAATATCAATTAAAAAGTACTGAGGTAGATGGACAAGAGTATGACAGCTTGAATTGAATTCTCTGAGTGTAGGGATGTCCAATACACACACGTAGGGTTATATGATCGATGTTCGGAAAGAAGATAGGAATGAAGATTAAAGACGATGTTTTATTGAGGGATGATGTGAGTTCTAACATCTTTTCAAGACTAATAAGATAGAGCTCATGACAACCAAAAAGATAGTATTAGTTGGAAACTATAATTTTCAAATTCTTTCTTTTATGGTTCTTATCTTTATATGTAACTTTCACAGTATTTCTCTTATTATTAGATTTTGTGGGTGCAATGCGCTAAAAACCTCCAGGAGACAACACTCTTCCTACTAGGGACACCTAGAGGTTTAAAGGCCTGTTGCACGTTCTCAGTGCAATCGTGTTGCCTACGAAAGTGTGCTAGTTAGTTTTTCTCTTTCTTTATTTTCTCCTTCTTTTTAAATAAAAGATGTTTGCTCTAGACGACCAAAATTAAGTTTGGGGGAATTTGATCAGTCGAAAATAGTGCATTCTCAACACGTTAATTTCCCTACTCTTATCATTCATATATATGTGTTTATTGTAAGTATAACACAGATTACAAATTCATCTGGAAAACCCGCTCATTGTACTCTCCAAATGGCAGACCGATCCATCACCAAACCTAGGGGTGAGCTTGAGGATGTGTTGATAAAAGTCGGGGAATTTATATTCCCTGTGGACTTTATTATTTTGGATACACAACCTGTTGCAACCCACGGAACCAAATTCTGGTGATTCTCGGTCGACCCTTCTTAGCCACTTCCAATGCTGTCATTGATTGTCGAAACGGTTCCATGAACCTATCTTTTAGGAAAATGATAATTGAGCTTAATATTTACAAGATTGGAAGTCAGCCATCTGAACCCTCTGCTCACATTCTTGATGTATGTTCTGTCCACGAGATAGCTCCCGAAAGCTGCAAGGTTGATGAACTTTGCTTTGATGATCTCGACGACATCAGCACATCATTGTTTGATCTTGCACATCATAGTGAGGACACCTTTGATGAGTCCACTCCCGAGTTTGAACCTTTTGACTCATCACAAAAGTCAGATACACTTTCCGAGTCTGTATCCTTTGTAGGCTATGAACTTCTTCGAGAATCCGAATGTCATTCACTTACCCCACCTTCTATTGTCTCTCTTCCGACATTAGATCTCAAATTGTTACCTTCTTACCTTAAATATGCATATTTAGGTGAGAATGAGTCTTTTCCTGTGATCATATCCGCTTCTGTAGCCTTAGAGCAAGAGAACGCATTTTTGATGGTCTTGAGATCTAATAGGCAAGCCTTTGGTTGGACAATGGATGACATCAATGGGATTAGTCCCTAAATTGTTGAACATCATATACATTTGATGGATGAAGCCAAGCCAACCCAAGAACCACAAAGACGGTTAAATCCCATCATAATGGAGGCGGTAAAGAAAGAAATCGTCAAATGCATTGACAGTGGTATCATTTACCCAATCTCTGATAGCCAATGGATGAGTCTTATTCATGTAGCCCCTAAGAAATCTGGCATATGGTCAGAACAAATGAGGCTAATGAGTAGATCCAGACACGCACCCAAACATGGTGGCGTGTATGTATTGATTACAGAAAACTCAATGCCGCAACGAGGAAAGATCACTTCCCTCTACCTTTTATTGACCAGATGTTAGAACGATTAGCTAGACATGACTATTATTGTTTCATGGACGGATACTCTGGCTATAACTAGGTCCCTATTGCCGAAAAGGATCAAGATAAAACCACATTTAATTGTCATTTTGGTACTTTTGCTTATACATGCATACCCTTTCGGTTATGCAATGCTCCCGCTACATTTCAGCGGTGCATGATGGGGATATTCACGGACATGGTCGAGAATTTTTTGGAGATTTTCATGGGCGATTTCTCGATGTTCGGGGACTCTTTTGATGATTTCCTATCTTATCTTGACGCATTTCTTACTCGTTGTAAAGATAAGAACTTAACTTTGAATTGGGAAAAATGCCATTTCATGGTCCAAGAGGGTATTGTGCTGGGACATGCCATTTTAAGGAAAGGCATTGAGGTCGACAGAGCTAAATTAGATGTCATACATAACCATCCTCATCCCAAATACGTCAAAGATATACGATCATTCCTTGGTCATGCAGGATTTTATAGGATATTCATTAAGAAGTTTAGCAAAATTGCTAGACCCTTAAGTCTTCTCTTGGTCAAGGATACCACATTTCACTTTGATTCGGACTATAAGGATACTTCTGAAACACTTAAAAGATCTCTCACTACAGCCCCGTTCTATCATCTCCTGATTGGAACCACCCGTTTGAGCTTATGTGTGATGCATTAGATTTTGTTGTTCGTGCAGTCTTAGGACAACACATTGATAAGATGACACATGTGATTTATTATGCAAGTAAGACCTTGAATGACGCCCAAATTAATTATACAACCATCGAGAAAGAACACTTGGCACTTGTATTTGCATTAGAAAAATTCATGCCTTACATGATTGGCTCACCGATTGTGGTTTACACTGATCACTCCGCCCTAAAACATCTTTTATCGAAGAAGGATGCTAAAGGTAGGGTAATACGTTGGATCCTATTATTACAAGATATTGATCTTGTCATACGAGATAAGAAAGGATGTGAAAACGTAGTAGCCGACCATCTTTCACGCATCTCTTCTTCATCTACTATGACCTTGCCAATTTATGACTCTTTCCCAGATAAACAGCTCTTGATCGTATCCGGCGAACCTTGGTTCGTGGATATTGTGAATTATCTTGCAACGGGACTTATTCCTAGTGAATGGTCTAAACAGGACAATTATAGATTTCTATCTCGAGTAAAGCATTTTACTGGGATGGACCTTATTTGATTAAGTATTGTCCTGACCAAATCATTCGCAAATGTGTCCCCAATGATGAATTCAAGAGTGTTTTGCGTTTCTGTCATGATCAGACATGTAGAGGTCACATTGGTCTACGTAAGACGGCGGAGAAGGTTTTGCAATGCGGTTTTTACAGGCCTACATTATTCAAAGATGCTTATGATCATTGCAAAACCTGTCCACAATTGTTGGATATATATGCCCTAGAGGCAATTATTGTATAGTACTAGTTTGTATATTACATTTTGGAAGCTTGGGATATGTACACGGATTGACGACAGTCTTGCTCGATATAGTAGTATGCTACTTGGTTTGTATCTATCTTAATATGTGTATATGTTTCTTTTAACATACCGCTAATACATATTGATGGAGCCCTTAGGATCTTTGCTTGACTACCATCGTTGTGATGGCGATCACACTAGTGTTGGGGGCTGAGTAGTCTATAAGCACATACTTATACAGGTCCCTAGTCATAGGATTATCGAGACAGGACATCGATACTCCAGAGTAGACTGGTGTATACGCTTCTCATCCCAGCAGGTGAGATGGTCTGTCCTATCGCCATCGGTACGTCGTAGTAGAGATTGTATGCAGGTGCTCATTGGGTTATGAGTTTCACTGGACAGACTCGTCGGGAACTGTTGGTTGGTATTATACCTATCGTTAGTTAGCAGTTCCTAGGTGACATGAGTATAGCTTAGTCCGTTGACTTGACACTGCTACTTCGCCTCAAATGTGTTCCCACTATTCTTTGATTGTTACCTTACCACGGCTGTATTGAGTCGTGCAAACAGGTTGTAGTTAGGTGCAGTCCCGAAGCACTGGGAGGAAGTGGCGGTTAGATAGGATTCGTCTCTCCCGGTATTGGGGGTTGATATCGCGCTGTGTTTGGAGAGCCATTATACAAGGTCCCTGGCTACGGTAAGTGAGATTTACTGGTAGGTGTTCCAGTAGTTTCTCACGGTGTTCTGGGCTACACTCCGATATGACTTATACCGCTATAAGGGGTCTGACGTTTACCACCCCTAGGCCTGATATGCGATACTCTTAGACGAACAGACCGGACTGTACGGAGATTGACACAGTTAGGCTCAGTAGGAGTTTCAATAAGCTTGCTCGTCGACTTCTTATCGATAGATACCTGGGTAGACGTTACGTACAGCTAGTGCCGCTGACGTGCTTGTGGTTAAACCAACTGCTAGAGTACTGTCGAGTCTTTAGAGTCCTACACAGATGGTTTCCCAGCTTCGGGAGAAACGATGTAGAGGTTGTATGGTTTTATGACAGGGTTCGTTCTCATACGCGTACTTGTGCGCGTATGGTGTTCGGGCGGTTGATACTAGTGGGCTATGGTTTAAGCCGGATCCTAGTATTAGATTTTGGGTTGGTTTAGTCTCATTGTATACGTGTTTCTTGGAACACGGATGCAGGTATATATATACGGTTGAGAGGGGCGTAGGAGGAGACACCTCATTAGGGTTTTGACCATTGACTTGATTAAAACCATTATGAGGTGGAGGAAATTGTTTACTAATTTTTATAATGATAATTATGTCATGACTAATTGGTTTGACCATTTGACTTTGTTGACTTTTGTTGACTTAGATATTTTCTTTGGACACTAGATATTTTTGCTTAGCATTAATTGTGACATGCTTATGGTCAAATCAAAGTAGCCATCACAATTATCATAATAAAACTATGTTTTCTCTTTCCTCAAAAGAGAACTCTCTTCATTTTTCATTCTCATTCTCTTTCATGGTTCTTTCCTTCTTCCTCTCTCAAACCATAATGTCTTATGTGTTGAGAATCAAGGGCTTGTGAGACTAAACTACTCAAAATCACACTCTACACACTCTAGGTTACTTAGTTTGGCAAGCTAATTATTCTAGTTACCTCAAGTTGGAGGTTTAGCTCATGGTTGGAGCTCTCGGGTGGATCATCGTTGACACAAGGAGGCCGAAGTTCAAGCACGATCCATACATCCATCGAGGAGCTTAAGAAGAGGATCGAAGACCCGAAGGACTTGTTTTGTATAGGTATACTTTTTATCATAGTAGATAGAACCCCAACTTGCTAACTAGTTTTATGGTAAAGATCCGTTTTTGGTTTATTCTTGCGCCAAGTTTTGTATCGTTATAAAAATTTTGTTCCGCATTTGGCCACGGAAGTTGGCCGGGGTGTTAGCGTAACCCTTCAACTATGTCAAAACATGGGTCGGATTTCCAAAAGAAATGAGATGCCCCTTCAACCGATCTTGGTTGTTGAAATTTTCGACGTTTGGGGTATTGATTTTATGGGTCCTTTTCCCAACTCTTTTGGGAATTTGTATATCTTATTAGCGGTTGATTACGTCTCGAATGGGTGGAAGCTATTCCATGTCGCACTAATGACAACAAGGTTGTCATTAAGTTCTTTAAAGAAAATATCTTTTCGCGATTTGGACACCCTCGCGCTATCATTAGCGACAACGGGACGGATTTCTGTAATCGGTCTTTCGAGACTTTGATGCGGAAATATGCATTCAACCACAAACTTTCCACGCCCTATCATCCCCAAACGAGCGGGCAAGCTGAGATTTCTAATAGGCAGATCAAACTAATTCTGGACAAAACAGTTTCTAAAAACCGGAAAGATTGGTCAACCAAATTGACGGATACTCTTTGGGCATTTCGTACCGCTTATAAGACTGATCTGGGTATGTCTCCTTATCGCCTAGTGTTTCGAAAGTCTTGCCACCTTCCTGTCGAGATTGAACATAAAGTAATGTGGGACATTAAAGAACTTAATTTCGATTTAAATCAAGCCTGCAACTTTCGGAATATGCAATTAAATGAGCTAAGCGAACTTCGCGATGAAGCTTACGATAATGCGGTGATAGTAAAGAACTGGACTAAGATATTTCACGATAAAAATATTTTGAGAAAAACTTTTACCCCGGGTCAACAAGTCCTTCTTTATGATTCCAGTCTTCATCTTCATGCGGGTAAGCTAAAATCTCGTTGGAAAGGACCATTTGTGGTGCGGTATGTATACCTGCATGGTGGCAGTTGAAGTTGAAAATAGTAAAAACGGTTCAATTTTTAAAGTGAATGCGCATAGATTAAAACGCGTATTTTTCCACTGACCCCGTGGAGGAGCTCCTATTTTTACAGGAGCCGATTTATAATGATTGATTTTCCTCCATCTCACCTCCATGTCTCGGTAATATTGTCTCATCTTTGGAATGGAGGTGAGTCATAAAAAAAATTAATAATAAATAATAAATAATATATATATATATATGTAAAGTTGTACATAAACAAAAAATAAGTTTGGGGGAAGATTTTCACGTTCATTCATTCTTGACCCCGTTAATAACTTTTCCTCCCAAGCCTACAGGTTTTTGATATTTAAAAGAGACAACGTTGAGGACACTGTTTTAAACAGGTTTGGGGGAGGTTTGTGCTTATTTATGCATCACCTTGCATTACACTTTGCATAAGCACAAAATTTTTCAATTTTCTTTTATAATAAAAGATTAGAAAGTGAAAAATTACATTTAAAAGATTGGAAAAGTTTAAGAAAACCAAGAAAGTTAGATGTTTTCTTAGATGAAACCAGTAATAAGTAGTTTTGAGCCGTTGTCCCAAGGGTTAGTAAGATGAAGGAAATCAGTAATCTACGGATAAAAATAAGTCTGAAAATTAGTTTCTATTTGAAGGGATTTCCTTAGCACCACTACTAGGGTTTGGTAGCATCACACATGCCATATTAAAAAATTATAGGGTGCTAATGAAACTATCCTAAGGATCAAACTAGAAAAGCTAAAGTAACACTAAACTGTAACACAATCCACAAGTAGTAAAAGCTAGGTTTAGAGAATACAACCTTTGTAGCTCCTTTCGCTAGACTCCTTGGCCACTAGAGGGTTGAAAGATGCATGCTTGAGATCCTCCAAGTCTACGACGATCCACCCGTAGTCCTCTTTGTCCAAGCTTGAAGATCCACTTGATCAAGAGAAGAAGTAGAAGCCAACACTCTAAACTAATGGGCAAGTGTAGTGTTGAATGGTGATGTGGTTTGTTTTCTCACTTCAAAACCCTAACTTGATCACTCCTTCACTCACTATCAAAACCTAGAGAGCAAGAGAGAGAGAGAGCAAGAAGAAGATGGAAAATGAGAGCTAAAGAGATAATGATAAATCTTGAGATAAAAATGAGAAAAGAAAAAATATATATTTTCTTCTTCTCATTCTTAACCCTAGTTTATAAATATCTAGATATTTTCTTTTGGAGAACTAATGGCCATAAAATAATAACTCATGGTTAAAGAGAGGTTTAGTGGAGGAATAAAATAATCAACCATGAGTAATTATCCATTTTCATTTATCTCAAAAATAAATATCTAAATATTTACTAGCATGTGAGTCTTATATTGCCACCATCTAATGTATCAACAACCATGATACAAATGAGTATGCATGTATGTGTGCATGCACATCCAAATGTGCATCAATGTAAACATGTGCATACATGCATGCATACACCAAAAGACAAAAGGGTTTAATGTGAAAATGCAAATGGTCAATGTTAAATCAACAATTGATTTAGCAAACCGGATATATCTCATACAACCCGACCAATAGCAAACCGCCCGATTAATATACGTTATCACATACGCGCATTTAATCGGGTCCCTGCGCATATCACATATGCACACCACATCGTTTCGCCTGGGCTAGGTAACTCCATTGTGGGACTTTAAGACTCGTCAATACGCCGGCAGTGGGTGATGATCATATCAAGAACCCCCAAGTCGCAAGAGGTCTGCTAAACGTAACGGCCACCCGGGTAGTGAGCGATCAGAAGAAAACAACCGAACCTGTCACAACTCCCGTCGAGCCAACCAGCAACACTACCATACAGTCCGGTCTCTTCATCAGATATGCTGCATATCGAGTCTAGGGATGGTCACGTCGACCCCAATAACTCAATAAGTCATGCCGATGAATGTTCTATAACAGATCAAGAAACTACTGATAACTCTTATCAGTAAATCTCAACAGCCCTGGCCAGGGACTTACTGATATAGCCAATCGAGCACAGCACAGCATCAACTCCCTATACCGGGAGAGGCAAAACCCCTCCTATCGCTCATCGTCTCCATGTGTCTCGGGACTGTACCCAAAAGCTACCTGTTTGCACGACTCAGTAGAGCTTTGGTAGGGTGGTAATCAAAGTACAGTGGGAGAACACACAAGACTCTATGACGATCTCGGGTCTACAGACTAACCTGTACCAGTGTCACCTGAGAACTGCTATCCGACGATAGATATAATACCATATAGGAGTTCTCGCCGAGTCCGTCCAGGGTACCCAGTTACCACTGAGCACCCGTATACGATCTCGATGTCAAACATCAATGGATGTCGGAACATCCATCGCCCATCATATGGGTCTAGTATCATATACGCTAGTCTACTCTGGTATATCGATGCCCCATCTCGATACACCTACGACTAGGGACATTTCAGGATATGCTTATAAACTACAGACGTCCCACTAGTATGATCTCCATCATAATCACAGTAGTCAAGCAAATATCCTCAGGGCTTTATCAACATGTGTAAATGAATAAAAGCATGATCAAGTCAACATGTCAGATAAAGAAGAACCAGATAGCATACTATCATGTCGAGCAAGAATGTACACTGAATATATATATATATATATATATATATATATATATATACACACACACATGTATAAATACATCTACTATCATATAATGGCCTCTAGGGCATACATATATCCAACAATCTCCCACTTGTACTAAGACAAGCTATTGGCGTATCTCATACCCAACATCTCAAAAAGTCGCTCATGCTGCGGCTGAGGGATGGCCTAGGTGAGTGGATCCGCAGTGTTATTCTTTGTGTCTATTCTCCTAATCTCGATCTCGCGGCGATCTCCAATCTCCCAGATCAAATGAAAGCGCTTCAGGATGTGTTTGGACCGCTGATGGACCCTGGTCTCCTTGGCTAACGCTATAGCCCCATTATTATCACAATACAATGGTATTGGATCAATAATGGTTGGAACTACTCCTAGCTCTGACAAGAACTTCTTCATCCAGACGGCTTCCTTGGCGGCATTATTCGTAGCAATGTACTCAGCTTCCATCGTAGAGTCTGCAATGGTATCCTATTTGGAACTCTTCCAACTTACCGCCCCTCCATTGAGGGTAAATACAAACCCGGAGATAGATTTGATGTCGTCCTTATCATTCTGGAATATCGAATCAGTAAAGGCCTCCATCTGGAGATCTCCGTTACCATATACCAAGAGCAATTCTTTAGTCCTTCATAAGTACTTAAGAATGTTCCTCACAGCTATCCAGTGATTCTCCCCTGGGTTGGATTGATACCTGCTTACTACACTAAGTGCATAAGCTACATATGGGCGTGTACATAACATCGCATACATTATAGATCCTACTGCCGAAGCATAGGGTATAATGCTCATGCGAGCTCTCTCTTCATCGGTCTTTAGGCAAAAGTCCTTGGAGAGAGTGACTCCATGGCAAGCGGGTAAGGTACCCCGCTTGGAGTCTTCCATACTAAACCTCTTTAGGATGGTGTTGATGTACCTGGTTTGGGAAAATCCCAATAACCTTTTGGATCTATCCCTATAGATCCGAATGCCCAGAATGTATGTGGCATCACCCAGGTCCTTCATGGAGAACCTCAGTGATAAGAAAGATTTGACCGACTGTAGCATAGGAATATCATTTCCTATAAGAAGAATGTCATCCACGTACAATACGAGGAATGTGACAGCTCTCCCTACAACCTTCTTATAAACACAAGGTTCATCCGGATTTTTGATGAAATTAAACTCTTTGATAACATCATCGAAACAAATGTTCCAACTCCGTGATGTCTGCTTTAATCCATAAATGGATTTAAGCAATCTACATGCTTTCCCACTGCTCCCACTGTCAATGAAGCCCTCTGGCTGATCCATATAAACGCATTCTTCTAAATCTCCATTTAGAAATGTTGTTTTAACGTCCATCTGCCATATTTCATAGTCGTAGTGAGCAGCAATAGCAAGTAGGTTCCGAATGGATTTAAGCATGGTTATGGGAGAAAAAGTTTCGTCATAGTCCAAACCTGGTCTTTGACGAAATCCTTTCGCCATAAGTTTTGCCTTATAGGTCTCCACCTGCCCATCTACACCAATCTTTCTTTTAAAGATCCATTTGCACCCTACAGGTTTTACGCCAGGTGGTACAACGTCCAAAGTCCATACTTTGTTGGTGTACACAGACTCCATTTCAAATCTCATGGCATCCAGCCACTTCACAGAGACTGATAGCTTGCTGAAAGATGGTAGGATCATCATCCCCCATGATGCAGTCTTCTCTATCACCATCAATGAGGAAACCGTAGTACCTCTCCGGTGGGTGAGAAGTCCTACCAGACCTACGGAGTAGCCGAGGTTCCTCAGTTTCTGTTGCAACAGTCGGTTCAACCAAGTCGTCATTTGTAATTTGTGTTTCTAGAAGCTCTTCTAGGTCTACCATACTGCCATCTTTATCATTTGTGAAAACTCTTTTTCCAAGAATGTGGCATACTGAGAAATAAACACTTTTTGTTCCTCCTTGTGGTAGAATAGATATCCATACGAATTCTTTGGATATCCCACAAAATTGCACATGACTGACCGTGTCTCGAGTTTGTCCAGATTCTGCTTTTTAACATAGGTCGGACAACCCCAAATTTTAATTCGTTTAAGAGATGGTCTCTTCCCATACCATATCTCATATGGCTTGGTAGACACGCTTTTGGTTGGGACCCTGTTCAGTAGAAACGCTGCGTCTCCAATGCATGCCCCTAAAATGTCACGACCCGAAATGGCACGTGACTGTCACTTGAATCATATGAAGTTTATAGAACCCCATCTAATTCAAGTAAGCCAAGAAAACACAGAAATCTAAACCATTTTAAGAAAGAAGTGAACACAACATGTTTTAAAACAAGTGGTTTTAAATAACATAAGCCGAATATGAATTTTAAAATCCGAAGTCTTTTCTGTTAATTTCGGCAGAGCTTCCATTGTAGATACTGGCCCCAAATGGGGTACAACATGAATAATATACGCACAATGATAAAAGGCATCCCCAAGCGGGAGCTAACTCTTCGTCAATCGACGGTCACAACCACGCAAGCAATATAATATACAACGCCGAAAGGCGTGGATCAAAACTCAAAAGGAAACTCAAAACATCAAGAAAACCGTAATAATATAACGCGCAACTCTAAGGTCGAAAGAATAATACACTGGTTTTCTAAGTCTGAAACAATATACAAGTCTGGTTGATGGAATTTTACTAGATACAACTGAAAATAAATAATTACAATGGTGGTCACGAAGCAAGTGAACCCACCTACCCAAGAAAACACCCGGAATGTAGTAATGTGCCAACAAGACGCCAAGGAAAAACCTGTACGGCAAAACCTGCAAGAAACTGTGGCACAACGGGGGTGAGTTTCCAACTCATGAGTAGAAAGTATAATAGAGTAGAAATCGTATGTATGACTCAATCCTAGGTCAAAACGATCAGTAGTATATATTCTCTATATGATAAAGTCTAAAGCATGATAAGGTGGCAAGGGTAAACATCTATACAAGTGTAATACCAAGTGCTCGTGTCAGTGCCTCAGGTAGCAACATCTCATAAATATGAGGTATGGTCAATGTAATCAATACTAGTATGCATGTGGATCCCGTCCACGTGTCAACCAATGACAAAAAAACATCATGCATGTAAAAGTCATAAAAGCATATGCATGAATGTATGAGGATATAAATCAACGTGTGTCCCTCGCGACACATCAAAATCATGGAACCTGAGTGGCTAGCATCGACACTCGAAAACATCATGAAATCTGTGCCCAGCATCGGCACATAAATCCTCATATATCGGGCTCCGTCAGTCCGGATCGGCCCATATCATCTCTCGTCTCCGGTCGGTATCCTCCGGATATCCGCCGAGCCCAAAAACTATCACTGGTAGGTAGTGGTCCCTCTGCCAGGCTCACCGTCTTCAGTACAACAATCCGTTCTCGCCCCAAGGTACCATACAGGGTCCACCATGTACCCGCAATCGGCCTCATCCAACTGCTCGAATCGGGTTTCATATGCCATACGTCTCAGAACCGAGAAAACACATGGTGGACGCACTGAAATATCATATCAAGGGAAACCGGGTTTTTAAAACAATACATACTCTCTTTTGAAATAACCACGGTTCCCAAATCCAGAAATCTCATGAAAACAACATATCTCAATATGTATGATTATAAAGCATAATGTATGAGATATATAACAGAAATATATGCATATCCGTATATTATGCAACATGGAACAGCAATATGCACATATCGAGGGAAAACCGCTCTTTTAAAATGAATCCAGTTTTAAAATATATCTTGCGGTTCCCAAATCTCCAAAATCAAGCCAGAATCATCAATCTATGTGCAAATACGTATGTATGCAAGTATGGGTGTACAATATGTGTGTACTCAAGTATGAGTGTAAAATATGTGTGTACGCATGTATGTCATGCAAGGAGTCATATCCTGATGCAACTGTAAGTCTATGTTATCCACCCCGGTACTTACGGGGAGGCGGAATAGGTAAAAATCAAATTTTTATCACAAGGTAACAAAGACTTTCTTGAGGATCTTTGCTAAACCGTTTCTAACAAACAAACTAGAGGTTCTATCTACTATGCTAAGGAGATTATACCTCATGCAACAAGTCCTTCGGGTCTTCTCCGCTGTCCTCCTCGTCTCCGTAGGCTCCATGGGTCGATCTGGATCGTGGCTTCTTCAACGGCTTCCTTGAGTCGAAGATGATCCACCCGAGAGTCTATAGTCCGAGCTCCACCTCAAGAACCGAGGTAACTAGGGCAACAAGTATGCTAAGCATGATGTCCTAGGTGATATAAAGGAAGAAGATGGATTTGTTTGTCTATTTAAATCCTAATTTTCTCAACACATGAGAGCTATAGGATTTTCTAGTGAGGAGGAAGAAGAAGAGAGTATGAGAGCTCTCTTTTGATGAGATAGAATGAGCAAGAGATAATGATCCATAAGAAAAATAATTACCATTCTTTTGTCATGATAAATTGTGACGGTTACAATTGATTTGACCATTATCATGTAAAGTTAAATCCAAGCCATAAGAAGAGTCTAGAGCTCACAAAAATATCCAAGTCAACAATAGCCAACTAGGTCAAATGGTCAACATGGTCAAATGGTCAAAGCAATTATCCATAACACAATTATCATTAAAAGGATTGGTAAATATTTTCCTCCACCTCATAATGGTTTTGATCAAGTCAATGGTCAAAACCCTAATAAGGCATCTCCTTCTTCGTTCCTCACAACCGTGCATACACACCCGCATCCGCATTCCGTAGAATACAAATGCACAGAAGACAAAACCAATCCATCTATACAATACTAGGATCCGGCTTAAACCAAAGCCCACTAGTATTGTCTGCCCGAACATCATACGCACACAAGTGCACGCAAGTGATCGTAGCCCTGCCGTAAAACCATACGGCCTCTACACCTTTTTGCCCAGTTCAGGGAAACTCTCTATGTGGGACTCTAAAAACTTGACAATACGCTGGCAGTGGGTTTAACCACAGTCCGCAAGCGGCACTAGCTGTACGTAATGTAGGGTTCCTAGGCACTCTAATGAGGTCTCGCAAGGCATCAACTATGCCAAATTCAAAAATTTCCGGTGCCGAGAAACCCTAATGCGATCGTTGACTAGAGATTAGGCGATAACTATGCAACTAGTTAACAACTTAACTAAGAGTGAACGGAAAATACAACCTTTGTAGATCCGGTCCTCCACCTCCATAGCTTCGTGATGATGTCCCCTCGCTGCGATCATCGGATCCCGGACTCTAGCGTCGGCTTCATCGGAGAAATGGGCGGGCTAGGTCGTCGACTTCGATGCCGAAAATGATCTACGTCGAGGCAACACAAGATCAAGCTCCAACTTCACCAAGCCATGATACTTGCGAAGAAAACACCCTATACTACTTGGCAAGTTGTAGAGGATGAAGAAATAGGAAGTGGGTTCACTTTAGAATTTGATTTCTCACTCTTTTTCTCAAGTCACCATTGAAGCTAGCAAGCTTCTTTCTTCTTGAAGAAGAAGAAGAAAAGAATATGATAAGAATTAATCAATAATAGAAAATAAGTGATTCTTATCATATTAGCAACCATGGTTATGTGTAGAGAGTAAACTAAGGTTAGGTGAATGGTTAGGTTAGGCATGAAACAAAAATGGTAGACTTTTTCAAAGCTTCATGAAGCTTCAATGTAAAACAAAGCAAGCCACCATTTCTCTTTTTGCCAAAAGAAATAAATAAATAAATGAATAAATAAATTAAAACCCTAACCATTTACTTAACCAAGGTTTAAATCAAACATACACCCAAGTTTGCATGTATCATCAAACATGATACAAACTAGTGCACAAAACTATATCATATATACAATGTGCACATCAAGTGAGAAAATCCATCTTAACTGAACTAATGTTAGTGTGTATGCCCTAGAGGCCATTACTGTATCATACTAGTTTGTATATTACTTAATGGAAGCTTGGGATATTCACCTTGTATATACAATCTTGCTCAAAATAGTAGTATGCTACTTGGTTTGTTTCTACTTCAATGTGCACATGTGTTTATTTTAGTATATAACCTATACACATTAGTGGAGCCCTTAGGATTTTTGCTTGATTACCAGTGTTGTGATGGCAGTCACACTAGTGGGGGCTGGGTAATCTATAAGCACATCCTTATGCAGGTCCCTAGTCGCAGGACTATCGAGACAGGGCATCGATACTCCGGAGTAGACTAGCGCATGCGCTTCTCATCCCAGAGTGGGAGATGGTCTATCCCACAGCCATCAGTACGTCGTACTGGAGATAGTATGCGGGTGCTCGTTAGGTTACGAGTACATTGGACAGGACTCGTCGGGAACTGACCGGTTGGTATTATACCTATCGTCAGTTATCAGTCCCCAGGTGACAAGAGTACAGCTTAGTCCGCTGACTTGACACTGTCACTTAGCCTCGAGTGTGTTCCCACTGTACTTTGATTACTACCCTACCACGGCTCAAAGGAGTCGTGCAAACAGGTAGTAGTTGGGTGCAGTCCCGAAGCACTTGGAGGCAGTGACGGTTAGACAGGATTCGTCTCTCCCGCTATTGGGGGTTGACATCGCGCTGTGTCTAGGAGAGCCATTACACGAGTAGTCCCTGGCCAGGGCAAGCGAGATATACTGGTAGGCTTCCAGTGTTATCTCATGGTGTTTTTTTGGCTTCGCTCCGACACGACTTGTACCGCTATTAGGGGACTGATGTTTACCGCCCCCCTAGGTGTCACGCCCCGCTTCCCATTGTACGGCGAAGGGGACGCGACGAAGCCCGCTACGTATATACTCAGAAGTACATACGCTGAGCGTATCTAAGCAATATAAAATTAATACACAAGAGACAAGATATAATAAAAACAGCAACTTTTATTTATTAACATTCTTTGAACAATACATGAAAGGAAATACAGCTGAAATAATAAGATGCCTAAACATTGGCATAACAGGAAATGAAAAGTTCAGAAAGGAAAAGTGTACAATGAAACTTCAGTGCCGGGTCTTCAGTAAACTGCCCAAGTCTTCTCGCGATGGCTCAACCTCTGCCGGGTCCAAATCACCTGACGACTTTCAAAGAAGAGAGAAACAGAATGTCGTCAGCGAACAGGTCGCTCGGTAAGTCCCAAAGGTAAGAGGAGAAATAGAATAGACAGAGAGTAAGAGAGAGGGAGAGGGTGGCTTTTACAGTTGTATTATATTGTTATATTATTGTAGTATGGTGTTAACGCTGTTGTTGTAGCTTGGTACAGAAGGATGCCAGTGTATACGAGAGGGGTCTCAGTATGCTAGAGACCAGGGCAAATGGAAGTACAAGGCTCCATTATACAACCCGGAACAATGGCAATTGGATTCATGTTAGGTGTCTTAATCTTACCGTCTCGTGCCACTTTTAACACCTTCCGTACCAATCTACCCCTTAAACCCCGCGATGTCTTGTTTGTATTGTTATCTTGTAAATTATGTTGGTTGTATGATTGATTGACTGACTGACCGAAACCATGATATCAGGAAACGGTTATAACCATAGAGTCATGTAAATGGAATACTGTGAATCATGTAAAAGGAATATATATCCATGGTTCGATTCAGTCAGGTTGTATAACCTGATAATTGTATTCATGGATTCATGTGTTCATATTGAATTGGAATCTTGTAGTTTATAGATTGACTTGAATCATATTCAGGTCAGATTAATCAGACTCAAACCCGAATCAGACAATCAGAAATGTGAATCGAAGTCTTATAATTGCTAGGGTCCTTAGGGTAATTTATAAACTTTAGGGGTTTTATGTAAAAATACTTTTATATACTTTTCAAAATACGCCTCAAGTATTTATTATTCGTCTTTAGGGTTGTAATGAGGGTGGATTTTATGTTGTGGCATTTCTAGTGAAAATATCCTAGTTTTATAAATAAGGGTATTTATCTGTAATATTGATTTATTTGAAGTTAATGGAATTTTAGTGTAAAATTTATTCTTGTGATTTTTAGAAAAAGGTGGAATATTTATATTATAATAAAATACATACTTAAATGATAAATATACATATATTTATACAAAAATAGTTTTAATAAATAATTTATATTCCAAAAATCTCATTTTCTTAAGATGTCGTATTTTATACCTTTCGAGACCGAATGCTCCTTGCGGAGGTCTGAATCTTGCACTACTAGCCCGAGGGTGCACGATAAACCGCACGATCCCGAACGGGTTCCCCAAAGATGGGTTGTAGCGGCGCTTTGCAAAGATTGTAAAATACTAATCCTTTAGAAAACGGTTTTATATAGTAAAATGTTTTTATTTGAAAAGTGTAATTTTCCGTATTTTAGATTCTAGGGTTTCCTAAGCTAACTAGCCTATTCTAAAAGGTCTAAACGACAAGTCGTTAGAAGCCTCAAATGGCCTCTTCACCGCCAATTGCGGCCAGGTAAGCGGGAGGTAAGTGGGAGGCTCTCCACTACAAGTAGTGGCCCTAATTAAGTAACCACTTGCCTTAGACACACTTGCCTAGACACCACAAAGTCAGGTTTAGATAAACGATCGATGTCCACAACTTATCGTATTTTTCCTATTGAAGATATTGTTTAAACAAATGTATCAAACCTAAACTTTTATAAAAGGTTTTATTAAAGAAATGGTATTTTAATGTAAAATCTTCTTTTATCGTATTAGTAGTTTTCATGATAACGTAATATGGTTTCATATGTGTGTGTGAGGAGGTAGGTCATTACCTCATGATCTATTTTAAGGTATAGCAATGTTAAAGGGTTAAATGTGAAATTGAAACATGAGGGTATTAAGGTGAAAAAATACGGTAAATTGAAAAGGTTATCATTTCATGTGTGAAAACTTATTCAAATTGATTTTTACAAGTTTAATAATCATGATAAAGATGTTTAGACATGTTTGAATTGATTAGAAGTGAATTTTTTATAGAAAATCGAATCGAAAATCGGATTTGTTCCTATTCGGTCGGGTTTTGTAATTTCGTATTTTTTGAGAAATAGAAAAAGAGATAGAATGGGACTTACGGGTTTCGATTAAGCAAATGAGTGAAGGGGGGACTAAAGAGGTTGCCGAGGCGTTGCGTCGTCGTCGGTAGTTCCTAAAAACGACGCCGGAATTTCCGCCGGAATTTCGACGGAGCTTCGCCGCGAGCCTGTTTTCAAAGTACACAACTCTTGGAAAATTTTGAGAGAGTGAGCTTAGGATTTTGGGATGAGAGGGTAGAGGGGAGGGGTGTATTTATAGGGTAGGCTAGGAGTAGGATAGGTGAAGGGTTTTTAAATAAAAATGTATAAAATCATTAAAAGTTGGAGTAAATAGGGTATATGAAAGGTTTTAATGTAAAAATGTATAAAATCATTAAAATTTGGAGTAAATAGGGTATATGAAAGGTTGTAATGTAAAAATGTATAAAATCATTAAAAATTGGAGTAAATAGGGTATATGAAAGGTTTAATGTAAAAATGTATAAAATCATTAAAATGGAGTAAATAGGGTATATGAAAGGTTTTAATGTAAAAATGTATAAAATCATTAAAAATTGGAGTAAATAGGGTATATGAAAGGTTTTAATGTAAAAATGTATTAAAAAATCATTAAAATGGAATAAATGGGGATTTCAAAGTTCTCTGAAACCGATCTAGGAATTTGAAGTGTACATGGGGGTTTAGAAGATGAAGAGACACAATATTGAAGAAAAATTTAAAACAAAATAAATATTAAAAATAATGTGGGGCATGGGATTTGATCTTTGGTGGCTTGGTTCAGCAATGCAAGATATTACCAATGAGCTACAAGCTCCTTCTTGTAATTAAATTGCTAATCAATTACTTAAGTCTTGTGCCCAGGCAATAAATACCCCTTTATGGATTTTTTTTAAAAAAATATTTGAAAAAAATTTGTATAGGAAAAAGAGTGTATAAGAAAATTAGGGTTGTTACATTCTACCCTCCTTATAAAAATTTCGTCCTCGAAATTTGTAAATGGAAAGTGTAATAGATCCAATAAAACTTTGGTGCTGGTGTGCTGACAGTATGTGAAAAATAACAAGGTGGTGTAAGGGTTTTAAAAATGTGAAGAATGTCTGAAGGAATGAAAGAATGCAGAGGTTTTGGTAAAATTGTAAAAGAGGTGAGAGAATTTTGTGTTAGGATAGATTCAAAGTATATGATTCAAGGAATATGAAAAATAAGATTCAAGGAATATGAAATTGTAAGATTCAAGGAACATGAATTGTAAAGAATGTTTTAGTTGCTGCTTCTTGTGTTTTATATTGCTTAGGGTTCCATACAGCTCGACCTGCATGGGCCGCTAACAAAACCTGTCACGCCCCGCTTCCCATTGTACGGCGAAGGGGACGTGACGAGGCCCGCTACGTATATACTCAGAAGTACTTACGCTGAGCGTATCTAAACAATATAAAATAAATACACAAGAGGCAAGATATAATAAAAACAGCAACTTTTATTTATTAACATTCTTTGTACAATACATGAAAGGAAATACAGCTGAAATAATAATTTGCCTAAACAGTGGCATAACAGGAAATGAAAAGTACAGAAAGGAAAAGTGTACAATGAAACTACAGTGCCGGGTCTTCAGTAAACTGCCCAAGTCTTCTCGCGATGGCTCAACCTCTGCCGGGTCCAAATCACCTGACGACATTCAAAGAAGAGAGAAACATAATGTCGTCAGCGAACAGGTCGCTCGGTAAGTCCCAAAGGTAAGAGGAGAAATAGAATAGACAGAGAGTAAGAGAGAGGGAGAGGGTGGCTTTTACAGTTGTATTATATTGTTATATTATTCTAGTATGGTGTTAACGCTGTTGTTGTATCTTGGTACAGAAGGATGCCAGTGTATACGAGAGGGGTCTCAGTATGCTAGAGACCAGGGCAAATGGAAGTACAAGGCTCCGTTATACAACCCGGAACAACGGCAATTGGATTCATGTTAGGTGTCTTAATCTTACCATCTCGTGCCACCTTTACCACCTTCCGTACCAATCTACCCCTTAAACCCCGCGATGTCTTGTTTGTATTGTTATCTTCTAAATTATGTTGGTTGTATGATTGATTGACTGACTGACCGAAACCATGATATCAGGAAACGGTTATAACCGTAGAGTCATGTAAATGGAATACTGTGAATCATGTAAAAGGAATATATATCCATGGTTCGGTTCAGTCAGGTTGTATAACCTGATAATTGTATTCATGGATTCATGTGTTCATATTGAATTGGAATCTTGTAGACTATAGATTGACTTGAATCATATTCAGGTCAGATTAATCAGACTCAAACCCGAATCAGACAATCAGAAATGTGAATCGAAGTCTTATAATTGCTAGGGTCCTTAGGGTAATTTATAAACTTGAGGGGTTTTATGTAAAAATACTTTTATATACTTTTCAAAATACGCCTCAAGTATTTATTATTCGCCTTCAGGGTTGTAATGAGGGTGGATTTTATGTTGTGACATTTCTAGTGAAAATATCCTAGTTTTATAAATAAGGGTATTTATTTATAATATTGATTTATTTGAAGTTCATGGTATTTTAGTGTAAAATTTATTCTTGTGATTTTTAGAAAAAGGTGGAATATTTATATTATAATAAAATAGATACTTAAATGATAAATATACATATATTTATACAAAAATAGTTTTAATAAATAATTTATATTCCAAAAATCTCATTTTCTTAAGATGTCGTATTTTAAACCTTTCGAGACCGAATGCTCCTTGCGGAGGTCTGAATCTCGCACTACTAGCCCGAGGGTGCACGATAAACCGCACGATCCCGAACGGGTTCCCCAAAGATGGGTTGTAGCGGCGCTTTGCAAAGATTGTAAAATACTAATCCTTTAGAAAACGGTTTTATATAGTAAAATGTATTTATTTGAAAAGTGTAATTTTCCGTATTTTAGATTCTAGGGTTTCCTAAGCTAATTAGCCTATTCTAAAAGGACTAAACGACAAGTCGTTAGAAGCCTCAAATTGCCTCTTCACCGCCAATTGCGGCCACGTAAGTGCCAGGTAAGTTGGAGGCTCTCCACTACAAGTAGTAGCCCTAATTAAGTAACCACATGCCTTAGACACACTTGCCTAGACACCACAAACACGGGTTTTGATAAACGATCGATGTCCACAACTTATCGTATTTTTCCTATTGAAGATATTGTTTAAACAAATGTATCAAACCTAAACTTTTATAAAAGGTTTTATTAAGGAAATGGTATTTTAATGTAAAATCTTCTTTTATCGTATTAGTAGTTTTCATGATAGCGTATTATGGTTTCATATGTGTGTGTGAGGAGGTAGGTCATTACCTCGTGATCTATTTTAAGGTATAGCAATGTTAAAGGGTTAAATGTGAAATTGAAACATTAGGGTATTAAGGTGAAAAAATACGGTAAATTGAAAAGGTTATCATTTCATGTGTGAAAACTTATTCAAATTGATTTTTACAAGTTTAATAATCATTATAAAGATGTTTAGACATGTTTGAATTGATTAGAAGTGAAATTTTATAGAAAACCGAATCGAAAATCGGATTTGTTCCGATTCCGTCGGGTTTTGTACTTTCGTATTTTTTGAGAAATATAAAAGGAGATAGAATGGGACTTACGGGTTTCGATTAAGCAAAGGAGTGAAGGGGGGACTAAAGAGGTTGCCGAGGCGTTGTGTCGTCGTCGGTAGTTCGTAAAAACGTCGCCGGAATTTCTGCCAGAATTTCGTCGGAGCTTCACCACGAGCCTGTTTTCAAAGTACACAACTCTTGGAAAATTTTGAGAGACTGAGCTTAGGATTTTGGGATGAGAGGGTAGAGGGGAGGGGGTGTATTTATAGGGTAGGCTAGGGGTAGGATAGGTGAAGGGTTTTTAAATAAAAATGTATAAAATCATTAAAAGTTGGAGTAAATAGGGTATATGAAAGGTATTAATGTAAAAATGTATAAAATCATTAAAATTTGGAGTAAATAGGGTATATGAAAGGTTGTAATGTAAAAATGTATAAAATCATTAAAAATTGAAGTAAATAGGGTATATGAAAGGTTTAATGTAAAAATGTATAAAATCATTAAAATAGAGTAAATAGGGTATATGAAAGGTTTTAATGTAAAAATGTATAAAATCATTAAAAATTGGAGTAAATAGGGTATATGAAAGGTTTTAATGTAAAAATGTATTAAAATGGAATAAATGGGGATTTCAAAGTTCTCTGAAACCGATCTAGAAATTTGAAGTGTACATCAGGGTTTAGAAGATGAAGAGACACAATATTGAAGAAGAATTTAAAACAAAATAAATATTAAAAATAATGTGGGGCACGGGATTTGAACTTTGGTGGCTTGGTTCAGCAATGCAAGATATTACCAATGAGCTACAAGCTCCTTCTTGTAATTAAATTGCTAATCAATTACTTA
Source organism: Agapanthus africanus (assembly GCA_030015575.1). Lineage (NCBI taxonomy): Eukaryota > Viridiplantae > Streptophyta > Magnoliopsida > Asparagales > Amaryllidaceae > Agapanthus > Agapanthus africanus. The sequence continues at coordinate 196,929,769 of JASDDO010000010.1, read as the reverse complement.
AGTCTTGTGCTCAGGCAATAAATACCCCTTTATGGATTTTTTTAAAAAAAATATTTGAAAAAAATTTGTATAGGAAAAAGTGTGTATAAGAAAATTAGGGTTGTTACACTAGGACCGCCATGCGATGTATCAGACGAACAGACCGGACTGTACGGAGATTGTCACAGTCAGACTCAGTAGGAATTCAGATGGGTTTCACCTCGTCAGTCTTCTTGTCGGCATCTACCTGGGGACCGTTACGCACAGCTAGTGCCGCTTGCGGTCTGTGGTTAAACCCACTGCCAGCGTAGTGTCGAGTCTTTAGAGTTCCACACAGAAAGTTATTCGCCTTTAGGCAAAAGAGTAGAGGTCGCATGGTTTTGCGACAGATCGCATGGTTTTGCGACAGGGTTCGGTCACATCCGTGCCCTTATGCATGTACAGTGTCCGGACAGTTAACACTAGCGGGCTTTGGTTTAAGTCAGATCCTAGTGTACGTTTTGGGATTGATTTTATCCAGTATGTATTCGTGTTCCTCGGAATGCGGATGTGGGTGTGTAAGCACAGTTGACGGAGAAACAGAGGCAGAGGATTCTCATTAGGGTTGTTGACTGTTGACTGTTGACTTTTGACTTTTTGCTCAACCCTAACGAGAATATGATATGTGATTAACAATAATATTAATTAAGTATTATGGTGACATGGTTGTTGAGGGGTTGACTTTGTTGACTTGTTGACTTTGTTGACCGATTGACTAGGTTTGACTAGTTGACCATCATGATGACAATGGCTATCATTTCATGGCAAAGACTTTTTACTTGCTTGTTCTCTTGTGAAAAATGAGTGCATGAAATGATATGGCTATTGTAGCTTAAACCATCACTAATACTTGATTGCTATTATTGGTGATGATGGCTTTGGATTATGAGAGCCAAGAGAGAAAAGTCTTTCTCATTCTTTCATTTCCTTTCTCTCTCTTGTGTTCTTGAGCTCTCATCTTCCTCCTCTTGCTATCCCTCTCTTTAGTCTATGGTTCACTGGTCTCATGTGTTGAGAACCAAGAACCATAGAGAAAATCCCAACACACTCTCCTCTACTCACTCTAGTTCACAAGGTTTAGCAAACCGAGTGAACTAGTTTCTTCAAAGATCGAAGAAGAAGCCAAAGGTAGAAGCTTTCAGGTGGATCGATCTTCGGCGCAAGGAGACGACGGGGTGAAGCCGATCCGGACAACCATCGAGAGTCAAAGACGAAGGAGTTCAAGAAAGAAAGGTATAACCCCCTAACCGAGTAGTTAACAACTCCTAGTTAGGTTGTTAGTTAGATGTTTAACAAAGATCCGGTTTTGAGTCCATGTTACCGCCTCTAGAAAATTTGTTTTTCACCAAATTCCGTATGCCCGAAAGTACCGGGAGAGGTAGCATGGACTTACAGTGGTATCAGAGCCTAGTTAAACTCTATCTAACATGTTAGCAAAGTAACTAGAAGATCGATCAAAGAAAAAGTCACGAAACGAACCCGATATGTCAAGTTTCTGCCGATTTTTTTTCTGTTCAAAAATTGATAAATTTCATCTTAAAAATCGGCTCAGGCTTTTTATTGAATAACCATAAAATTTGGTCCCACGAACCGATCAAAGCGCCGCGGAACCGCGGCGGGAGCACGCTCCCGCCGCGGTTCCGCGGCCGAGTTGACTCGGCCGAGGTCCAAATTTAGTGCTGTGTATTTCTGGGGTTGTTGTGGGATTTTTGGAATATGTCTTTTCAGCCCAGATTTTCCAGAACGAAAATTTTGTGTTTCGGGCCTAAAAATCCGTATTTTTGATCGAACTTCTAAAGACTTAAGTTGACGGGTTTTTCTGTGATGTGATATTTGTATTGAACGTCTGCTAATCGCTATATGTCGATTAGTGGGGGTTATAGAAATCTGTGATCTGTAATGTTATTGGTTTGTGTATATGAATTCATTGGATTGTCACGGGTGAATAGCCGGGGGGTTGTGAGACGAGAGTTTTCTTTTCTTTCAATTCATGTAAATTTGTAAATTGATGTAATAATTATTTGTATGGCCGCACAACCGGGTCGGGGTTGTAGCCGTCATTGTATAATTTCTTTTTACTGTTTTTGCTCCTAGGATAGACCCATGGAGGGGGTGCACAAACTACCGGGTATGCCGAAGTGCCGAGTGGCCTACTCACGGAGTTGAGGGAGGTTGCTTCGCTTCGGGTACTTGGCGGGTAGTTTGCCGCACCCGTAGGGGTCTTGGGTGGGGTTTTGGCTATTCACCGCGACCATGTAATCTGCTTTTCGTTACAGGCTCGTACGAACTGCGGGTTCCTAGTATATCCAATGTGTTCATCTGTGATCTGAAATGGCTATCATTGCAATATATCTATATATGATATTATTTAGGCGTTGCTTATGTTTTACAGCCGCGCTAGCCCAGCCCCCGCTCTGTCGTTAGTTAAGTAACCTAACGGGTAATGACGGGGCCCCGTGGCGAATGCGAATAGCATAAGCGTACGTCATATTATGGTTGTTTTCTGCAAGGGTAGGATTAAATGATAGGACGCATTAAAAGAACTGATGCAAGAATAACACGCATTAAAAGAACTAATGCAAGAAAATAAACCAAGTAAAAGTCGTTGGAACAATTTCGAAAAACCACTCGGTTCTTTTCAAAACCAACTTTTAAATGCGGAGCTTGAGCCACTCCTTTTAAAAGCTATCTCGTTCCATCGATTATATCAAGTTCACTACGTTCACGGTTTCGCCAAAACCATTCGTAGCCCTCCGTCGTTTCACATGAATTGTCAATAGAATTGAAGCTATGTTTGTTGGCCAAAGTCAAGGCATAGTGATTGGTAGCTATTGGGTATTAATGTGCAGCATAGATAGATTTGTTGATTTGGAACAGTCGTACTGCCTTGTTGGCCAAAGTCAAGGGTAGGTGCGGGTTGATTCAAATTAACCTGGAGAACGACGGGTAGAACTTGACATGTGACTTATGATTTGTTGGCCAAAGTCAAGGTCATAAGAGCATGGGGCAAAAATCCACATTGGGAGTTTCATAAGTACTGAAACTTGCTAGCGCTGCATACCATTTGGAGTGTGATGATTCTGGTAGGATTCCTTCAGTTTTGTCACGCGATGATATTTGGATCCCGATCCTACTATGAGTATATGCTACTCCTCGGGAAATTTCTCACTTAACGATCAATGGTATAAACCAAGTAGGTGTCTAGAAAGGTGTTAGCGGGGCTACGCCCCCAGGGAAAAGAGGTTCTTAAATTAAGGAACTTCACGAAAGCGTTGGAAAACCTCCCTCGAAGTACCGACAGTAGCCTGGCTGAAACGGTTAAGCAAGTACTGTACGGTGAGATTGATCCTGACTAATTCTTCCTTTTTAGTTTGAGGAGGGATTCGAGAAAAAGTGGGAGCCATCCTGTTTAGACAAACTAAAAACCACTCTAAAATTGCAAGAGCATCATGCTGAGTGTTTCTTCTTCTCTCTCCTAATTGCAGCGACCAATCGACATGACTGGCCTTAAGTTACTTCTAGATAAAAACATACTGACAGGGCCAAACTACAAAGATTGGCTCAGGAATGTCAAAATGGCAATCACTTACGACAAGCTGGGGTATCTTCTTACCACCAAAGCTCTCCCTGTCCCAGGTCCCACCTCCAGCGTCGCGGATAAGGAAATCCGTAAGACTTGGGAGATTGATAGCGCGAAGGCCAAGTGCCTCGTACTTGCCTCTATGGACAACGAACATCAGAGGAGGCACGAGAATATGGAACTCGAATCCATATTTCTCCATACAAAAGAACTCTATGGAGAGCAATCTCGTATCGCAAGATACGAAGTGTCGAAGAAGTTATTTTCGGCAAGGTTGGCCATCGGATCATCGGTAGCGGAACACGTGCTTAAGATGATTGGCTTCATTGAGGAGCTCGCGGAACTTGGGACCAAGTTAGAGAACGAGCTCTATACGGACTTGATTCTCCAGTCCCTTCCTTCCACTTACGCCTGGTTTATCCTGAACTTTAACTTACAAGTAAAAGAAGTTGAACTTTCAGAACTCCTCAACATGCTGAGGAGTGCAGAGGGCACCCTACAGAAAGGTAGGGAAACATCCACTTTGTTTGTAGGAGGATCTTCCTCTTCTAGGTCCAAGGCGAAAGCCAAGGGAAAGAAGAAGAAAGCCCCCGCCAAACCAAGGGGCGGTGTTAGTAAAGTGGATACGAAGGGAAAGGCAAAGGCAACAAAGAAAGCGGGGCAGCTTGTGGATAAAGAAGAATGCTTCTATTATCATAAGAAGGGACACTGGAAGAATGATTGCAGGGCTTGGAAATCCAGGACACAGGAATTGAAGCAGGTTGCGGCTTCAGCTTCAGGTGTGTATATTATTGAAAACTGTCTTTCAATAAACTCTACTTCCTAGGTATTGGATACCGGATCAGGATCTCATATCTGTAATTCTTTGCAGGCGTTGACAAACCGTAGGGTTTTGAAGGCAGGTGACATGACCCTCAAAGTTGAAAACGGAGCTAGCATGGATGCTAAGGCCGTGGGGGACTATCACCTAGGAATGTCAGATGGACATGTTTTGGATTTGCGTAATTGCTTTTTTGTACACAACGCAACTTGTAATATCATTTCTGTATCTTTGGTTTCTAAAGAAGGTTATGAATTTGCGTTTGTAAGCAATGTTGTAAACATTTACCTTAATCAAGTTCTGATTGGGTCAGGTACATTGAGCAATGGTATATACGTATTAAACCAACCACAGATTTTCAATGTCCAGAATACACACAAAAGAAAGTCTCCGGAAATAAATCAGACTTTCTTATGGCATTGTAGACTAGGTCACATCAATGAGAGAAGGTTGACGAAGTTACATACAGAAGGATATTTGAATCCGTTCGAATATCAATCGTATGCCACTTGTCAATCCTGTCTCAAAGGAAAGATGACAAAGACTCCGTTCACTGGACACGGAGTAAGAGCGAGCGAGCTCTTGGGACTCGTACACAGCGACGTGTGCGGTCCAATGTCTACACATGCGCGAAGCGGTTATTCTTACTTCATTACTTTTACGGATGACTTTTCAAGGTACGGTTTTGTCTTCTTAATGAAACATAAGTCCGAAGCCTTTGGAAAATTCCAGGAATATAAGAATGAAGTAGAAAAACAAACCGGCAAAAGTATCAAGATTCTAAGATCGGATCGAGGTGGTGAATACTTGAGTGCCGAGTTCCTGGACTATTTAAAAGAGAACGGAATTCTCTCTCAGCTTACTCCTCCATACACTCCGCAACATAACGGTGTATCGGGGAGACGGAACCGAACCCTGTTGGATATGGTACGGTCCATGATGAGTAACGCTGAGTTACCGCGATCATTCTGGGGTATGCGCTAGAATCAGCTGCATATCTTTTGAACCGAGTTCCAACTAAGACTGTGCCTACTACACCATATGAGATGTGGTGTGGGAAGAGACCCTATCTTAAGCACATTAAGACATGGGGATGTCCAGCTTTTGTTAAAAAGCAGCATGCGGACAAGCTCGAGGCATGCTCAGTACAGTGCAAGTTCTTGGAAACTGAGTTTTTGGAAAACCAGATAAGTGGGAGCACAGTAGAACTGGAAGAAATTCCAGAACCACGAGCTATTACTGAAAGCTTAGTGGAACCAGAGGATTCAAAAGAACAGGACATTCCTACGCCGCTCCGCAGGAGTAGTAGGCAGTCTCATCCGCCCGAGAGATACTACGGTTTTTCTTATAGACGGGGATAGAGAGGATTGCATCATAGATTATGATGAGCCTACTAGCTTCCAGCAGGCCGTTCAGAGCGTTGAATCGATAAAATGGCTGGATGCAATGCGGACCGAAATGGAGTCCATGTACACCAACAAAGTATGGACGTTAGACGTTGCTCCCGACGGGGTAAAACCCATAGGATGCAAGTGGATCTTCAAAAGGAAGATTGGTGTAGATGGACAGGTTGAGACCTATAAAGCTAGACTTGTTGCAAAGGGTTTTCGTCAAAGACCTGGTTTGGACTATGACGAAACCTTTTCTCCAGTGGCTATGCTGAAATCCATTCGGATCCTTCTTGCCATTGCTGCCTTCCACGATTATGAGATTTGGCAGATGGACGTAAAGACCGCTTTTCTAAATAGAAATTTAGAGGAGTGTGTCTATATGGACCAGCCAGAGGGTTTCATTCAGAGTGGGAGCAGCGGAAAAGTGTGCAAGTTGCTTAAGTCCATTTACGGACTAAAGCAGGCATCGCGGAGTTGGAACATCTGTTTTGATGAGACGGTCATGGAATTTGGCTTTATCAAAAATCCAGATGAACCATACATCTATAGTAGATTTGTAGAGAGAACTGTAGTATTCCTCATTTTATACGTGGATGACATTCTCTTAATAGAAAATGACATTCCTATGCTACAATCTGTCAAGGGGTTTTTGTCACACAGGTTCTCCATGAAAGACCTGGGTGATGCCTCATACATCCTGGGGATCCGGATCCATCGTGATAGATCCAAGAGGATATTAGGACTTTCGCAGTCCAGGTACATCGACACCATACTGAAAAGATTCAGTATGGAAGATTCCAAGCGCGGTAACCTACCGGCTTGTCACGGGATCACCCTCTCTAAAGAGATGTCTCCCAAGACTGATTTGGAGAGGGATCGCATGTCTATTATACCCTACGCTTCTGCGGTAGGCTCTATAATGTATGCGATGTTGTGTACCAGACCAGATGTAGCTTATGCACTGAGTGTGGTAAGCCGGTATCAGTCAAACCCTGGGGAGAAACACTGGATAGCGGTAAAAAACATTCTCAAGTACTTGAGAAGGACTAAGGAGATGTTCTTGGTGTATGGCGGAAAAGTCCTCCAGATCGAGGCCTTTGCTGACTCCAGCTTCCAGAGTGACAAGGATGATTCCAAGTCCATGTCGGGTTTTGTCTTTACCCTCAATGGAGGGGCGGTGTGTTGGAAAAGTTCCAAACAGGAAACCGTTGCAGACTCGACGATGGAAGCGGAATACATCGCTGCATCTGATGCCGCAAAAGAAGCTGTTTGGATGAGGAAGTTCTTGAAAGAACTTCAGGTGGTTCCGTCCATTGTTGATCCAATACCTCTGTATTGCGACAACAACGGGGCTATAGCTTTAGCGAAGGAACCCAGGTCCCATCAGAGATCCAGACACATCTTGAGGCGGTATCACATGATCAGGGAGATCGTGGATCGCCAGGAGATTGAGGTTCGGAGGGTCGCTTCAGAAGATAACACTGCAGATCCATTCACCAAGGCCTTGCCCCAGACTCAGTTCGAGCGGCTGATCGAGATGATAGGTCTTCGATACGCCAGTACATGGCCTTAGTGCAAGTGGGAGATTGTTAGTGTGTATGCCGTAGAGGCCATTACTGTATCATACTAGTTTGTATATTACTTAATGGAAGCTTGGGACATTCACCTTGTATATACAATCTTGCTCAAAATAGTAGTATGCTACTTGGTTTGTTTCTACTTCAATGTGCACATGTGTTTATTTTAGTATATCACCTAAACACATTAGTGGAGCCCTTAGGATCTTTGCTTGATTACCAGCCTTATGATGGCAGTCACACTAGTGGGGGCTGGGTAATCTACAAGCACATCCTTATGCAGGTCCCTAGTCGCAGGACTATCGAGACAGGGCATCGATACTCCGGAGTAGACTAGCGCATGCGCTTCTCATCCCAGAGTGGGAGATGGTCTGTCCCACAGCCATCAGTACGTCGTACTGGAGATAGTATGCGGGTGCTCGTTAGGTTACGAGTACACTGGACAGGACTCGTCAGGAACTGACCGGTTGGTATTATACCTATCGTCAGTTATCAGTTCCCAGGTGACATGAGTACAGCTTAGTCCGCTGACTTGACACTGTCACTTAGCCTCGAGTGTGTTCCCACTGTACTTTGATTACTACCTTACCACGGCTCAAAGGAGTCGTGCAAACAGGAAGTAGTTGGGTGCAGTCCCGAAGCACTTGGAGGCAGTGACGGTTAGACAGGATTCGTCTATCCCGGTATTGGGGGTTGACATCGCGCTGTGTCTAGGAGAGCTATTACACGAGTAGTCCCAGGCCAGGGCAAGCGAGATATACTGGTTGGCTTCCAGTGTTATCTCAGGGTGTTTTGGGCTTCGCTCCGACACGACTTGTACCGCTATTAGGGGGCTGACGTTTACCGACCCCTAGGCCCGCCATGCGATGTATCAGACAAACAGACCGGACTGTACGGAGATTGTCACAGTCAGACTCAGTAGGAGTTCAGATGGGTTTCACCTCGTCAGTCTTCTTGTCGGCATCTACCTGGGGACCGTTACGCACAGCTAGTGCCGCTTGCGGTCTGTGGTTAAACCCACTGCCAGCGTAGTGTCGAGTCTTTATAGTCCCACACAGAAAGCTTCGCCTTTAGGCAAAAGAGTAGAGGTCGCATGGTTTTGCGACAGGTCGCATGGTTTTGCGACAGGGTTCGGTCACATCCGTGCACTTATGCACGTACAGTGTCCGGACAGTTAACACTAGCGGGCTTTGGTTTAAGCCAGATCCTAGTGTACGTTTGGGATTGGTTTTATCCAGTATGTATTCGTGTTCCTCGGAACGCGGATGCGGGTGTGTATGCACAGTTGACGGAGAGACAGAGACAGAGGATTCTCATTAGGGTTGTTGACTGTTGACTATTGACTTTTTGCTCAACCCTAATGAGAATATGATATGTGATTAACAATAATATTAATTAAGTATTATGGTGACATGGTTGTTGAGGGGTTGACTTTGTTGACTTGTTGACTTTGTTGACCGGTTGACTAGGTTTGACTAGTTGACCATCATGATGACAATGGCTAGCATTTCATGGAAAAGACTTTTTACTTGCTTGTTCTCTTGTGAAAAATGAGTGCATGAAATGATATGGCTATTGTAGCTTAAACCATCACTAATACTTGATTGCTATTATTGGTGATGATGGCTTTGGATTATGAGAGCCAAGAGAGAAAAGTCTTTCTCATTCTTTCATTTCCTTTCTCTCTCTTGTGTTCTTGAGCTCTTATCTTCCTCCGCTTTCTCTCCCTCTCTTTAGTCTATGGTTCACTGGTCTCATGTGTTGAGAACCAAGAACCATAGAGAAAATCCCAACACACTTTCCTCTACTCACTCTAGTTCACAAGGTTTAGCAAACCGAGTGAACTAGTTTCTTCAAAGATCGAAGAAGAAGCCAAAGGTAGAAGCTTTCAGGTGGATCGATCTTCGTCGCAAGGAGACGGCGGGGTGAAGCCGATCCGGACAACCATCGAGAGTCAAAGACGAAGGAGTTCAAGAAAGAAAGGTATAACCCCCTAACCGAGTAGTTAACAACTCCAAGTTAGGTTGTTAGTTAGATGTTTAACAAAGATCCGGTTTTGAGTCCATGTTACCGCCTCTAGAAAATTTGTTTTTCACCAAATTCCGCATGCCCGAAAGTACCGGGAGAGGTAGCATGGACTTACAACTAATAGTAGTTAATGTAAAGTAATATATCAAATATATAATTATACATTAAATCATTAAATCAACACTTGATTTAACGATCCGGTCATATCGCATATAACCGACTAATATCAAGTGTATCAATGTATCGAATCAACACTTGATTCGGTAACCCGGCTATATCACATATGACCGACCAATGATACAAATCGTGAGAATAGAATACAGTATCACATACTGGTATAATTCTCGGTCCCGCACATATCTCATATGCGCTCCTATTTCGTTTCGCTTGAGCCAGGAAACCTCTGTGTAGGACTCTAAAGACTCGTCAATACGCCGGCAGCAGGTGATGATCATATCAAACACCCACAAGCCGCAAGCGGTCTGCTAAACATAACGGCCACTCGGGTATTGAGCGATCAGAAGATCGACGAGCAAGTCCGCTCACACTCCTGTGAATCCAACCAGTAACACTTACCGTACAGTCCGGTCTGTTCGTCTGATATGTCGCATATCTTGCCTAGGGGTGGCAAACGTCAGACCCCAGTAGCTCGATAAGTCGTGTCGATATGAGGTCTATAACAGTTCGAGATACTACTGGTAATACTTACTAGTAAATCTCAGCAATCCTGGCCAGGGATTTCCGGTTATAGCCAATGGAACACAGCGCAACATCAACTCCCTATACCGGGAGAGACGAATCCCCTCCCATCGCTCATTGCCTCCATGTGATTCGGGACTGTACCCAAAAGCCACCGTTTTGCACGCCCTCTTGGACGTGGTAAGGTAGAAATCAAAGCACAGTGGGAATCACAGAAGACTCTAAGACGATCTCGGGTCTACAGACTAACCTGTACCAGTGTCACCAGAGAACTGCCATCTGACGTAAGGAATAATACCATCTGGGAGTTCTCGGCGAGTCCGTCCAGTGTACCCAGTCTCTACTGAGCACCCGTATATCATCTCTGATGTCAAACACCAATGGATATGGGATCATCCATCGCCCATCTTTATCGGTCGAGAAGGTATACGCCAGTCTACTCTGGTATATCGATGCCCCGTCTCGATACACCCACGACTAGGGACCTTGAAGAATGTACTTATGGACTACCATGTCCCCACTAGTATGATCCGCATCATAGTCCAGGTAGTCTAGTACACATCCTAAGGGCTTTACCAACATATAACAGAGAGACAATCAGTGTACACGTTAAGATAAAGAGCAACCAGATAGCATACTATCATGTCGAGCAAGAAAGTCCTCCCTATATATGTCCCAGCATCCACTACAATATACATCCTATGTATAGTAATGGCCTCTAGGGCATACATATAACTCGCAATCTCCCACTTGCACTAGGTCCATCTGTAGCAGTGGTTCTAGCATCTCATACTCGACCATCCCATAAAAGTCTCTCTCAGGGAAAAGGCCTTTGTGAGTGGATCAGCCGTGTTGTCCTCTGAGTCTACTCTCCTAACCTCGATCCCCTGGAGATCAACTATCTCCATGATCAGGTGATGCTGTCTCAGAATACATCTGGGTCACTGATGGGACGGACGTTCCATGGCATAAGCCACAACTCCATTGTCACACAATGGGTGGAACTAAGTTCATCTCATGAACAAATATACACCCAGACGACCTCTTTGGTAGCATCTTAATTAGCGATGTATCCAGCCTTTATCGTCTAGTATGCCACGGTATCTAGCTTGGAACTCTTCCAACATACCGTCCCTTTACCGAGGGTAAAGATAATGCCTGCGACTGACATTCACTCGTCCTTATCACCCTGGAACCTTTCCAGTGATTCTCCCCAGGATCGATTGATACCATCTCACTACATCTAGTGAGTATTCTAACATCCAATTAGATCTATCACATAGATCCAAACTCTGGATTTAGGAGGTATCATTTTGATCCTTTATGGAGAATCCCTGTGATAAGCGGAGATTGACCAAGCGTAGCATAGGAAACTCCTTTATTATCAAGAGTATGTCATCCACGTACTCTACGAGGATCACCACCATACTCCCTACTATCTTTTTGTATATACAAGGTTCATCTTCCATTTTGATGATGTCAAACTCTTTGACTAACTCATCCAAACAGATGTTCCAACTCCGCGATGCCTGCTTTATCATACAAAACATCTTGCACACGTTTCCGCTGCTCCCACTGTCTACGAAGCCCTCTGGCTGTGTACTTATAGACGCTTTCTTCCAAATCATCACTTAGAAAAGCAGTCATGGCACCCAACCGCCAGATGTCATAGTCATTTTATGTAGCAGTGGCAAGTAGGATCTGGATGGACTTAAGCATAGCTACTTAGAAAAGGTTTCATCATAATCCATACCTGGTCAATGATGAAAACTTTTAACAAGTCTAGCTTTGAAAGTCTTAACTTTTCCATGTACACCAAGTAATCTTCTCAAGATATACTTGCTCCTGATGGGGATTTAACCCTTCAGATAAAGCAACCAAAGTCCATACTTTGTTGGTGTACATGGATTCCATTTCATATCGCTAAGCATCCAGCCATTCTTACAGAGTCCCACTCCTGATGGCCAACTCGAAACTAGTTAGGTCATCATCTCATGATGCAATCCTCGCTGCCACTGTCATAGAGAAACCAAAGTATCTCTCAGGTGGGTGAGGAACCCTACTAGATCGGCGGAGAGGCTGAGGTTCGTTGGTTACTATTGAATCCTTCGGTTCTACCAAATCATCAGCTGCAGTTTGTATAGCTGGAACATTTCCAGTTCTACATAACAGACCTTGCCTCGAGCTTGTCCGGATTTTTCTTTTAGACATAAGCCGGACAACCCCAAATCTTAACTAACTTAAGATATGGGCTCTTCCCTTTCCATATCACATATGAAGTGGTAGGCAACTGATTTGATCGGAACCTTATTCAATAGGTATGAAACTTCATAAGTGCATAACTCCCAAAAGGAAATAGGTAACTCAGTAGTACTCATCATAGAGCACACCATATCAAATAGGGTGTATCTGCTCTACCCCGATACACCGACGTGCTGTGGTGTATACGGAGGAGTAATGCTGAGAGAGAATCTCATTCTCCTTTAGAATAGTCCAGGAATTCCATGCACAAGTATTCTCCTCCTTGATCATATCAAAGGACATAATACTTATACCCGTATTGGTTCTCTACTTCTAACTTATATTCTGTGAATATCTCAAAAGGTTCGGACTTGTGTTTCAACAGGAACATATGTCTGAATCTTGAGAGATTATCAGAGAATGTAATGAAGTACAAAGAACCGGTCCTGGCATGTGTAGACAGGGGACCTTACATACATCATCATGTATCGGTCCCAAGGGTTCACTAACTCTTTCTCTGTTTCTAGTAAACGGAGTTGTGGTCATCTTATCTTTGTGACATGACTGGCAAGTTTCAGAAGATGTAAATTCAAACTAATTTAAATATGCATCTAAATGTAACTTCAGCCTGTCGGGTCGCATTGATATGACCTAGTCTACAATACCTCAAGAAGGATTCATTCATTTCTGAACTCTTCCTCTTGTGTGTGTTCTGTATACTAGGAACTGTAGTTTGATTTAGAACGTCAATGCTTTTAGATAACGTGCCTGAACCGATCAACTTTTGATATAGGAAATGTTCAAAACATTATCCAACAATACAAAATTATATCCTTTCTTTACTAATAAAGAGACTGATATGATTTTGTATATCAGGTTCGGTATCTAATAGCATTTGTTCAGAATCAATGTATTGGTAATACAGGGTGACAGTGACCAACAGACTTGGCTGCAACACTTGCCCCGTTTTCTGTCTCATAAAACTTATCACCCGTTCTCAGTTCTTTAACTATCTGTAGCCTATGTAACAGATTACATATCTGGGATCCTGATCCGGTATCTAATACCCAGGACGTAAAGGATACTAAGAAACAGTTCTCTGTAATGAACACACCCGAAGATGATGCATCAGCATGCACTCTCTTCATTTGGGCGGCATGGGAAATCTGGTATTCCCCTATTTCCTGCTCTGTCTTATAACAATTATAAGTTGGAGCGGGACCAACGTTCCCCAGCTCAGTATAACAAGCGGGTTCGGTCAATACATCCGTATTATTACTTGATTAAGGCGTGACATGGTCGCTACCTGGAGAGAGAGAGAAGAAAACACTCTGCGTGCGCTCTTGCAAGATCAGATTGGTTATTTATTTTATCTAATCAGGATGGCTCCCACTGTTTTTATCAAATCTTCCTTCAAACCCTAAAAGGAAAGACTAGCCGGGATTAATTACACGCTACAAGTTTGCCAATCTTTCAGCCAGGCCAGTGTCGGTACTTTGAGGGAGGTCCCCCGTGCTTTCGCACGAACCTAATTAATGTAAACCTCGTTTTCCCAGAGGCATAACCCCATTGACACCTTTCTAGACACCTACTAGATCGGCTAATTGTAATGTGTAAAACTCTCCCAGGAGTAACAATTACTCGCAGCGGGTATCAGGATCCAACTATCTCATAGAAGGTATGCAATCTCATTGCAAATTTCAACACTTGAAATTCCCGATAATATTTTGCCCCTAGCGTGCTATGACCTTGACGCATGCCAAACAACCCGTAGTCCGCTAGTCAAGTTCAACCCGTACATTTCTTGATTGAATTAAACCCACCCGCACGACCCTTGACGCGTGCCAAACAACGCCGTGCGAATACCCTAATCCAATCGCATCATATGCAAGCAGATAAGCACTAGTTAGCTACCCTACACTACGCCTTGACGCATGCCAAACTACCGCAGCACGAATACTAACTAGTACTTATCTGAAATGACGGAGGGCTACGACAGGTTTTTCTGAAAACCTATTGCGTAATGAACTTGATATCGTTGTAGAATCAAATGATTTTAAAATGGAGTGTTTTTTAGGCTTTTCTAGTTTAGCTAAAGGGGTCACTCCCGGTGAAGGGATCGTCGGCTCTTTCCTCGTCGAATGAGGTGCGGGATATATCATATATATCACTGTGCAAAGCAGAAACTATAGAATCAATCAAAAGACAAACCGAGGGGTGTAGCATCTGCCAGTCATTGCTAAAGGAGTCACTCCCGGTGAAGGGATCTCGGTCCTTTCCTTATCGAATAAGGTGCAGGATGTTCTACAAGGAACACCGCGATGCAAAGCAAGAACTGTAGCTACCTGTTTTATTTAGAAATTCGATTCCACAACATCTTAGGTTTCTTTTCTTTCATTAATTATATTAATGAAGTCCCATCATTTAAGTTACCTAAACATTACAGATAAATACGACGTACACTTATGCCATCCGCATTCGCCTCGATGTCCCCTCGTGCACCGTTAGGTTAGGTAACTAACGGCAGAGCGGGGCAGGGCTACCGCGGGTGTATAACATAAGTAACGTCTATATAATATATCATATATACTATATACAGTATTTATCATAGAACATATCAAATGATCACATCACAGATATCGCAGCAGAAGAATATCATATGAAATATTGGATATACTTGGACGTCCGTGTTTTCAATACGAGCCAGTATAAAACACGGATTCCATGGTCGCGATGAATAGCCAAACCGACACCCCTAGACCCCTACGAGAGCGGCAAGCAACACTACCAATTCTAGAGTTAGGAGACCCAGACTCGACTCCTCG
This sequence comes from Agapanthus africanus, assembly GCA_030015575.1. Classification (NCBI taxonomy): domain Eukaryota; kingdom Viridiplantae; phylum Streptophyta; class Magnoliopsida; order Asparagales; family Amaryllidaceae; genus Agapanthus; species Agapanthus africanus. The sequence continues at coordinate 196,914,590 of JASDDO010000010.1, read as the reverse complement.
AGTTGGTCTCCCACTGGACTCCAGAACCCGGTTACTTGTGCTCCCCTCCTTGGGTCTATCCTAGTGAGGAAAAGTAAATAATATAAAACCACGGTGACAACTTCCGCAAGCTGGAAGTGCCCCAATAAAAGAATATTAAATACAAGTTTTTACATGAATGAAAATGAAAAACACTCATCTCACATAAAACCCCCCGGCTATTCAAACACGATGATCCAATATAACATATCCAGCAACACATAACATCATATGTCATCAACGTAAGTAAACATGCGTATCCCAATTGTCGTTGACATATAGCAACGAAACCGGCGATATCACATATTACACTTACGGTCACAGAAAAGAAAGTGTAAAACTACAACAGTTGGAATCCGCAACCTCCATAGACATCGCATGCCTAATCAAATGAATTACTTAGACATCGCATGCCTAACAATTATAAACCCCCCATTTTAGTCTCGTTATCGAAAACTCTTTTCAATATCAAGTCGGGAAATTCAACAAGATTCCCGGCATCCTGATCGAATGCTCGTCGCAAAGTTTAGTCGACGGTTGCACCCCCGATACCGTCGACGAAGTGCACCAAGGAAGAACACCGCTGCCGCGAGCACCCGAACGGATGCTTTTTGGCGACGGGGTTCTCCTACAGTCACTTGGTCGGGGCTTTGGGGTGTAGCAGACTATTAAGTTTATCCGGCGAGTATCCGCGTACGCTACGTGATTGCGACGGACTTTTGATCGCATCAAAATTCTGTGGCAACTGATCAAGTGAGACTAAAGTGCTATGTTTATAACATTCATATCAGTTATCTCATAACTACTTGTGGATTCCAAGTATTGTATCACATTCCAGATAAATAGAAAATGTTAAACTTTCCGATCGAACAATCAAACACCCAAGTTTTCCCGAAACAGCTCAACACATGAAATAAGTTTAAAAAACATCCAGTTCATGCCTCAGTACCAACAGTCCAGCCGTAGAAGGGTCAAGCCAACGCCTCACATGTGGCACGCCGTACTGCCCCAAACCCTAAGGTTCAAAGGGCAGTTCAAGACGGTCACATAATCGAGTTAAGGTTTGTTGTCTTCTAGAGGGACCATCGCGTAACTTGCACTACTTAGAACGTCATTAAACTACGGAAAAATCCAACAATTGGAAATTTCCCGGCAGGGGAAAAAGTGGGTATTTATATCCGGTCGAACTTTTTAACATATTCTAAATTATTCGGAAAAACACACAGACAAAATTAGACAATCCGATCGAATAACCGAATCCCCAAAACAACCCCAGAAAACTCAACTGTGGAGTATGTTTTAAAAATTCCCAAAAGACACAGCACTACCAGACAAGAATTACTGTGCAAACCACGTGGCCTAACTCACCAATATGGCCGCGGAACCGCCGCGCAAGCCAGGGTGGGGTCACGGTTCCGCGACGCTTTGGTCGAGTTAGCGTCACGTGCTTCACAGTAACTTCTACAATTCCCTGTTGAATTTTTTTACAATTTTTAATTCACAAAAATCCAAATTTTCAGAAAATTTCCAGAGAGTGGTTTAAGTTAAGGTTTCGGGGTTCGTTCGGATTTCTAACATCATCTACACTTCGTCTAATGCTCTAGCTAGGCTCTGATACCACTGTAGGGCAGGCAACCACCCCATCCAATGGGGTCGCCGTGGCACCAACGGGTCCCTCAGCCGCTACTTTTTACGCATGCCCCCTCGCGGGGACTACAACCCGCCGGAACACCTTCCGGTCTCGGGACACCCTGGGGGTAAGAGCCTATGCTTCGCCACACTGTCACACAGTGAGAACCCCCCATAGGTCGACATCCAATGCCTAGTAGCTCTGATACCACTGTAGGGTTCCTAGGCACTCTAATGAGGTCACACAAGGCATCAACCATGCCAAATTCAAAAATTTCCGGTGCCGAGAAACCCTAATGCGATCGTTGACTAGAGATTAGGCGATAACTATGCAACTAGTTAACAACTTAACTACGAGTGAACGGAAAATACAACCTTTGTAGATCCGGTCCTCCACCTCCATAGCTCCGTGATGATGTCCCCTCGCTGCGATCATCGAATCCCGGACTCTAGCGTCGGCTTCATCGGAGAAATGGGCGGGCTAGGTCGTCGACTTCGATGCCGAAGATGATCTACGTCGAGGCAACACAAGATCAAGCTCCAACTTCCCCAAGCCATGATACTTGTGAAGAAAACACCCTATACTACTTGGCAAGTGGTAAAGGATGAAGAAATAGGAAGTGGGTTCACTTTAGAATTTGATTTCTCACTCTTTTTCTCAAGTCAACATTGAAGCTAGCAAGCTTCTTTCTTCTTGAAGAAGAAGAAGAAAAGAATATGATAAGAATTAATCAATAATAGAAAATAAGTGATTCTTATCATATTAGCAACCATGGTTATGTGTAGAGAGTAAACTAAGGTTAGGTGAATGGTTAGGTTAGGCATGAAACAAAAATGGTAGACTTTTTCAAAGCTTCATGAAGCTTCAATGTAAAACAAAGCAAGCCACCATTTCTCTTTTTTCCAAAAGAAATAAATAAATAAATGAATAAATAAATTAAAACCGTAACCATTTACTTAACCAAGGTTTAAATCAAACATACACCCAAGTTTGCATGTATCATCAAACATGATACAAACTAGTGCACAAAACTATATCATATATACAATGTGCACATCAAGTGAGAAAATCCATCTTAAGTGAACTAATACTAGTTAATGTAAAGTAATATATCAAATATATAATTATACATTAAATCATTAAATCAACACTTGATTTAACGATCCGGTCATATCGCATATAACCGACTAATATCAAGTGTATCAATGTATCGAATCAACACTTGATTCGGTATCCCGGCTATATCACATATGACCGACCAATGATACAAATCGCGAGAATAGAATACAGTTTCACATACTGGTATAATTCTCGTACCCGCACATATCTCATATGTGCTCCTATTTCGTTTCGCTTGAGCCAGGAAACCTCTGTGTAGGACTCTAAAGACTCGTCAATACGCCGGCAGTAGGTGATGATCATATCAAACACCCACAAGCCGCAAGCGGTCTGCTAAACGTAACGGCAACCCGGGTATTGAGAGATCAGAAGATCGACGAGCAAAGCCCGCTCACACTCCTGTGAATCCAACCAGTAACACTTACCGTACAGTCCGGTCTGTTCGTCTGATATGTCGCATATCTTGCCTAGGGGTGGTAAACGTCAGACCCTAGTAGCTCGATAAGTCTTCTCGATATGAGGTCTATAACATTTTGAGTTACTACTTGTAACACTTACCAGTAAATCTCAGCAAACCTGGCCAGGGATTTCCGGTTATAGCCAATCGAACACAGCGCAACATCAACTCCCTATACCGGGAGAGACGAATCCCCTCCTATCGCTCATTGCCTCCATGTGATTCGGGACTGTGCCTAAAAGCCACTGTTTTGCACGCCCTCTTGGACGTGGTAAGGTGGAAATCAAAGCACAGAGGGAATCACACAAGACTCTATGACGATCTCGGGTCTACAGACTAACCTGTACCGGTGTCACCAGAGAACTGCCATCTGACGTAAGGTATAATACCATCTGGGAGTTCTCGGCAAGTCCGTCCAGTGTACCCAGTCTCTACTGAGCACCCGTATATCATCTCTGATGTCAAACACCAATGGATATGGGATCATCCATCGCCCATCTGTATGGGTCGAGAAGGTATACGCTAGTCTACTCTGGTATATCGATGCCCCATCTCGATACACCCACGACTAGGGACCTTGAAGGATGTACTTATGGACTACCATGTCCCCACTAGTATGATCCGCATCATAGTCCAGGTAGTCAAGTACACATCCTAAGGGCTTTACCAACATGTAACAGAGAGACAATCAGTGTACACGTTAAGATAAAGAGCAACCAGATAGCATACTATCATGTCGAGCAAGAAAGTCCTCCCTATATATGTCCCAGCATCCACTACAATATACATCCTATGTATAGTAATGGCCTCTACGGCATACATATAACTAACACGTAACGGTCCCCAGGTAGATGTCGATAAGAAGGCCGACGAGGTAAATCTCATCCGAACTCCTACTGAGCCTGAATGTGACAATCTCCGTACAGTCCGGTCTGTTCGTCTATAAGTATCGCATGTCGGGCCTAGGGGGCGGTAAACGTCAGACCTAATAGCGGTACAAGTCGTGCCGGAGTGTAAACCAGAACACCCAAAGAAACTACTGGAAACACTACGAGTAAATCTCGCTTGCCTTGGCCAGGGACTTTGTGTAATGGCTCTCCTAGACACAGCGTGATATCAAACCCCAATACCGGGAGAGACGAATCATGTCTAACCGTTAATGCCTCCAAGTGCTTCGGGACTGCACCCAACTACTACCTGTTTGCACGACTCCTTTGAGCCGTGGTAGGGTAGTAATCAAAGTACAGTGGGAACACACTCGAGGCGAAGTAGCAGTGTCAAGTCAACGGACTAAGCTGTACTCCTGTCACTTAAAAATTGCTATCTGACGATAGGTATATTACCAACCAACAGTTCTGTAACATTTTGAAAATCGTTTCGGTGAAATTTCGGAAAATTGGTAAAATAAAGGGTTTTCCGTAAAAAGTCAAAATATAAATATCTTTTAATATAAAATTAAATATACATATTCTAGCTATATAATTGCGAGTATTTGGTGTTTATTGAGCCACCGGTAAAATTTCTAATTTTCCGAAATTAAATATTTTAATATTATTTTAAGCCGTCACTGATACATTTAATTAGGGAAAATTACAAATTGGAATGGAGTGAAACAAATTTTGTGCATCATAACACATTAAACAAAATTTTAACATGTTGTTTTTGAAAAGAAATGAAATTGTCAAACGGTTTTAGAAAATATCGAAGAAAAAGGCTTAAGTAGTGAAAATAAGTTAAATAGATATTGGGGTATAACATTTATCTTTTTTACCTCACCCACACTCACCCACATCCTCTCTCCTCTCCCCAAATCAGCAGCCCTAAGTTGCCCCCCCTCCCTCATTTCCCCACTTGATTTTGCAAAAAGAAAACAAATGAAAAGAAAAGAAAAAGAATTAAAAGGAAATGAAGTAAGGTGTAAACATGTGATGTATGGGTTCTTTGACTTGGACTTTTTCCCCACCTCACTCTCTCACCTCTCCTCCCCATTTTGGCTGACCCCAATAGCAGCAGCAGCCCCTCCCCCATTTTCCCTTCTCTTTTCTCTTCAAAAATTCATCAAAAATGCATCAAAAATCCACCAAAAATCCCCCAAACTCAAAATCCAATCCCTACCCATTTTTCTTTAGCCTATCTAGCATGGATCTTGGGAACAAGTAGTCAATTTGAGAGGCTAGATTTCAAGTTGGATCAATGGGTTGTGAGGTATAAAAATCTTAACCTTTTTGTTAAATTGTTTGCTATTACTTTGATTCAACTAAATTAGATGTTAATTGTGTTTTTTATTGCAAGGTTTAACCTTCAAGAGAAGGATTTCTGAAATTCTAGTTAGGGTTTTACTACATCATTAGGGTTACAATGTGTAGATTATCATCTTAAGGAAATGAAAACCTAATCTAGTTGCTAATATGTAAATTGTTAGATGTAAAATGTTCAAATTAAGCTTTTGTTTACAAACTAGGTTTTTGTAAACTATGAATTTGATTAAGAGAAAAATATAATTAGATTATTCATGACATTATTAACATTATAAATTATGGTTTAATACTTTAGTATATGGAAAACCAAGCTTAATTGTAAAATTGTTAATTTTACTTTAAAAAGTGTTAAAATCGGATATTTTTGCAAACTAGGAATTTGGAATTAATACAAATTGATGAGATTAAAATATGAAAGTGATTTGTATGACCTAATTATGATATTTAATAAGCATTTTGGCCATTTGAATCGTTAAAATATGTAGATTGGTTAAAACATCAAGTTTCGAACTGAAATGGGAATTTTTGCTAACTAGGTTTTTGGAAAATAAAACGATTTGTTTAATTTTATGGTTTTGATGAATTAAAACCTAATTCTTATACAGTTAGTGAGTTTTGAAACCATGTTTGGTATGTTTGGTGTTTTTCTCTATCAATCGGCATTTGTATGCCGATGTCGAGGGTTTTTAGGTTGATTTGTGAAAGCAAACCATAGGTTTTGACCAATGTGAGATTCGTGTGTCGTTTTGGTCTTGAGTCGGATTTTAATGCGATACTGTGCGTTATGATATGTAGGTACCGCATGTGGACTTCGAGACGACAAACAAGCGCGTGGCGACGTCGGCACCGGCGAGCGAAAGATCAGGTGAGTAGATTTATATCTGCGGGGAGAAGTCGGGTGGATGGTGTATAGCACCCACGCAGTTCGATGTATAGTATGTTATACATATATACTATATATTTATGATATCTATCTTGTGTGACATGGATTTTCATGATAGGGTTACATGTTCATGGATTAGTAGTGTTACTTGCGAAACCCTAGAGTAGTTGTTGCACCTATACACGCACACACACACTTGCATACATTCATTATTTTACCGGTGCGTATATGGGGATATGTATATATATGTATATATATATAGACACACACACACACATGGGTATGGGACTATGTATATATATATACGTATACATATACACGGATTATGAGGATAGTACTTGGGATTGGAGATGAGTCGATGAGATTGGGTTTGAGGCCGTGAGATCAGTGAGGTGATATGGTCCGTAATTGAGATATGATATGATATCTTAGCGGGTTGTTTAGGCGTGGTGTTTTCATACACACGCATGCATACATAGATGGTATCAGTTTTGTATTGGACGTAGATCAGTACCCCGATCATGATTTTTGATAAAGTGGATACAAGATGAATAATGTGATAGATGTGACTTTTTCCCCGTACCCAGATCTGGGAGGCCGTACGACGGATTTACCGTACGAGCTATATATTGACGATAGATCCGCACTATTGACTCGAGGATGTCATATGATATGTTGTATCGCACGTGATATTATTGAGGCGGGATCACCGACTATATATATGTGTATATATATATCGACTCAGATTTAGGTGGTTTCCATACCCCTTTAGATTGGCTGTTAGTTAGACTTGTAGCTCACCTAGTAGATGTCAGACTGGACACGAGTCATACCTATTTCCAAAACTGACGAATCGTGAGAATTATAAAGACATACCAAGGGATACTACGGATATTTTAAAAGACGTATATTTTCTTAAAAACACCGTAGTCCTTATTTTCAAACACCACGATTCGTACTATTTCAATCGGCAAAACAGTATAATACATGTATAGTAAGTTAGATTCCTTGTTGTTACGTTATTATTCATGTTCCGCATATTATTGTTGTATTTACTATTCATTTTCCTTATTATGTTGTTATCGTCTCATTGCATGTTATTGTGTACGTAGTAATTATGAAACAATGCTGTTAGGACACCGGCACCATTACCGATGACGCATATGCTCCACGTACACTGGCTTGCCGGCTCACACACATCTTCATCGGTAATTGCCATGTCACGTACACTTTTGAAAATACTATTTCGGTGACATAGCTTGCTAGCTGATAGTTGTAATATGTTATAGTTTCCATATGCTAGTTTAATTATTGCATTCATTGCATGATATCAGATGCATCCATATATTCATTGGTTATGCAGTATTATGGAGATTTATGTCGGCATTCACTGTTTATTGGTATCATGATTTTGATGATTTCGTATTTACATGAGATTTTTGGATTTGGGGGAAAACCGCAAGAATTTAATAAAAGCTTAGTATCATCATTTTAAAATGCAAATTGCATTTTTCTTGGGATGTATGAGTCGTCCAGCATGAGTTTTTATGATTGCTGTTGGATTTGGAAACCCGGTTCGAGGAGTTAGATGAACCGTCTCGGGTACATGGTGGGCCCGGTATGGTACCCGAGGGCAAGAAGCTCGAGTTGTATTTGATGAGCCTGGTAGGGGAGCACTACCTACCGGTGATATTATTTGGACTCGTCGGTTATCCGGAGGATACCGGCCGGAGTCATGAGATGGTTATAGGCTGATCCGTTCTGCACCAGCCCGCGGGCCGATCCCGCAGATGATACGGACGCCTAAGATATTGATACTTGAGATTTGAGATATTGAGATTTGATATTGAGATACTGAGACTTATGTTTTGTGTCGATGCTTGACACTGATTTCTTTGTTGCATTCATTGATGATACTTGATTGATATATATATAGAAATCTCATTGATTAAAAAAAATAGTTGTTTCATTCATGATATATTCTTTTTAAATTCGTAATGCATTCATACATCATATATCTGATATGTTGCTATCTGAGGCACGGACACGAGCAGGTAGTTTTACATTGTGCATAGCTGGACCAGGATTTTTATTTGAGGATATTACCTGATATGACCTAGGATAGGGTTATGCATGCGATTTCTGCTGGTAGATATTTTCTACTCACGAGTTGCCAACTCACCCCCGTTCTGCCACAATTCCTTGCAGGTTTTGCCGTACAGGTTTCCTTGCGGCTTTGCTGGCACACTCCCCCTTCCGGGTGATTGCTTCGGTAGGTGGGTTCTTTTGCAACAGGACCACCATTGGTTATTTATTATTTCAGTTGTATCTAGAAACTCTATCAACTAGATTGTATATTTGAGAGAGATAGAAAACCAGACCTGTTATTCTTTCGACCTTAGAGTTGCGCGTTGTATTATTATGGTTTTCATGTTGTTTTAAGTTTCTTTTAAGTTTTGATCCTCGCCCTTCGGCGTTGTATATAATATTGCTTGCGTGGTTGTGACCGTCAATTGACGAAGAGCTAGCTCCCGCTTGGGGATGCCTTTTTTGTATTTCGTATACTATTCATGTTGTATCCCGTTCGGGGGCCAGTATTTACAAAGGAGACTCTGCCGAAATTTTCAGAAAATACTTGAGATTTTAAAAATACATACTTCGGCCTATGTTGATTAAAACTACTTGATTTAAAATGGTTTTTCCTTCACTCTACTGCTTCTTTGGTTTTGATTTCTGGGTTATGGCTTACTTAGATTACGTACGCCTCGAGACGTTTCGTAATTTCAGTGTCGGTCATATTCCGTACTTTTCGGGTCGTGACAAAATTGGTATCAAAGCGATAGGTTTTACCTTCGGAGTGTAGGATGACCCTTGGTTGATGGAGTAAGTAGCTTGAGTAGAGTGACATACCGTACGTATGTTCCGTGGCATATTTACGATACGATACTCCACTTAAGAAGCCTTAGGATGTACATTTCTTTGCACAGCATTATATTCGTTCCTATGATCTAGCCTCATCAGTACCAGTTTATGGTTTTGTTATCACGGTGGTACGGGCAGAGAGAGCTACGGCTAGAGTTGCGGTCAGCACGAGCTCGTCACGAACGAGGACTGACCAGGGCGTGATTCTAGGGACATACGATTACATAGAGGCATCGTTTCATTGTGTTTTCGCACCACGAGCGTTTGATGGATCGCTTTTACGGGATTTCTTAGACGTGCAGATCAGCACAAGAGGATAGGGCCACTGCAAGAGGCCAGCCAGGATGTGATGACCGTTAATGCACCATATTTGGATGTTTGAGGCACTGTTCAGCGTGCGGACAGATGATTCAGATGTTGCTGCGACTGACGAGATATCGCCCCAGAAGTTTGGAGCTATGCCGCACGAGTTATACTTCGAGATATTATAGAAGATCGCTTGTCACCAAAGATGAAGGACTAGGACATATGATTTATTGCCTACCCCGATGCGAGGTCATCAGATGGATTGATTCCAGCTAGAGGCGACTTCACACTGATACGTTGAGAGTCGATAGAGGCGATCGAATGTCAGGAACCCATTTTCCAAGTTTAAAGTATTCGGAAAATAATGCAAGTAATTCTACGGACACTCTAGAAGAATGAAACCCTAACTCGATTTAATGACCATGGAACGCCGGTGAACCTAGGGTTTGCGGAAGTTTAGCGGTGCCATTAGTGAGGTTTGGTTCTGCCCTTCTACAGTTGGTCCATAGGTGCTGTGGCATATAATCGATACTATTAAACTGTACCCAAGATGTTGAGCTCTTGGGGGATTATGAGGTCTTGACAAATCGATCGGATGATTCGACTTCATTCGGATATCGGGTGATGAGATGCATTGCTTGGGAGACTCCAGATACGAATATAGCTGTTGGAGCGCAGTCCATGCAGCTACGAAGAGACGAGTCTGAAGCAGTCGACATTTGAGAAAAGTGGAGTAAGAGGTTCGTACGAGATCTTGATGAGATGACGTTCCACTCCGCCGACATCAGAGATGTGATACGCATGCAGAGGTGTTGTATATGGATATATCTTCCAGGAGGAGTCGTGATGAGTATGCAGCCATTCTGGAACAAGAAATAGATTTGGTAAGGATGATGACTTCCAGGCAGTTCTGCAGGAACGAGATTTGGGAGAGACCCCGACAAGATCTTTCTGGAAATACTAAACGAGAAGGCCTGGACCCAGGAGCGGTCATATGACGCACACCCAGTAGTACAGAGTTCGGCATCGTCGACGAGACATGTTATGAGTAACCATAATAGTTGACCAGAGATCTTTAGAGGATGTGTCACAGCGAACTGCTTCCGTTATCCTTTTATATTGGACCGTTGAGCCGAGAAGCTATGTACTTAACAATCTGCAGTGAGAGAAGAGAGCCTAAGGGCACTAGGCGACATGCCATGATCAGAAGGCAAATAGATATCTTGCTCTTCTAGCATTGGATGCACCGAAACCTTCTCTACTTTGAAGGACGGACATATCGACGACAGTATTTATGAGTTGTGATTTTGTGATTGACTATCACGTATCCGTCACTTTGGATTTTCAGTATTTTTGGGTGATTTAATTCATGATTGATTTTTGATGACCGAGGTTAATGATATTTGATTTCATGCCTAGGGCAAGCATACGATTTGACTTATTCTTTCGACATAGTTTTCACACACTTTTAGTATTTGATTCGATTTTTTGCACGCTGATGCACTTGGTTGTGAGTTTATATACCACAGTAAACCTGATTTGGATTTGGATTGAGATATGTTGTATACCATCGATTTCGATTTTGATATTCGATATTTGTTTTCATGCACCTTGTGCACTTGACTTGGATTTTGCGCATACTTGACGCGCTTGATGCGATTTTGGTGCACACCAGATGCACTAAATCGAGATTCTTCGTGCATATCAGATGCACCTGGTTTTGCTGTCAGGCACACACGTTGCCTTTGACAGATGTTTTTATGCACACCCGTTGAACTTAGATTTTGTTTCCGTGTACATGTATGGCACATTCATGGATTTCGATTTCCGTGCGCACCAGACGCACGTGGCTTTCATATATATATGTGGGATTGATTTCTTTTGGAGAAGTATATTTATGATACTTGCAATTTGATTTAGTACTGAGCAGGACTAGTCAGAGGATAGTACCTGGGTATATTTTGCATGCATTGATAGTTATCGAAGGGATTTCCATGGAGGAGCTATAGTCTCAGTATTTACCTACGTGTCCGAGATGACACGAAACATTTTATAAAGGAAACCCTTTTAAAATTGCTTTCAAACGGCGGGACGTGCATATTAAACAAAGGATATATATATATATATATGTAGTTATTTTCTTACGATAGACGTCCGCCACTGTACAGTGTTGCGAACATCGCCCGGCGATTTGAGAAAGGTTTGGCATGTATTGCTTCCAGATGTTTTAATGTTGTATATCATGTTGGTTTTCGAATTGGATCTTGACACTGATGTCTTCCCCATAACTTCGATGATTGCGGGATGATTGATGGAGTTTTGATTTTAGTTTATATTGTTAGGTCCACGTTACCCACCCCGGTTCTTTCGGGGAGGCGGAATAGGTAAAAATCAAAATTTTCTCACAAGGTGACATGGACCATGTATGAAGGATCTTTGCTAAACAAAAACTAACAAACTAACTATAAGTTCTAGCTACTATGTAGAATGGTTATACCTAGATCTTGAACTCCTTCCCTTCTTGTTGTGGTTCTCCTTCTTGCTTGCTCCTTGTAGTGGTTTCAACGGCTCCTCCTCGTCGTCTTCTCTTTGCCGAAGATAGATCCACCCGAGAGCCTCGAACTTGAGCTCCTACCTCAACCAAGATGTAACTAGAATGCTTGGTTTGCTAGACAAAGAACCCTAGAAAGAGTAGAGATGAGTCTTGATGGTTTTGTCTCAAGAGCTTATGATTTCCAACACATGGAACACTTAAGCTTTGAGAGGAAGAGGGAGAGCTCCAAACATGAGAGAGAATGAGCTAATTTTTGCAACCATACTCTCATATGAGAGAATAATGAATTAATAATAATAATTAAAAAGAAAATGTGATGGTTCATTTGGAATGACCATTATCATTTCACATTAGATGAATTTTGCAAGAATGAAGAAGCATCTTCCATGTGAAATGATGATGGTCAAATTGTCAACATAAGTCAACCGGTCAACCAAAGTAAAAAATGTCAACATAAGTCAAATGGTCAACCTAAACATGGCACAATTATCTTTAATTAATATCATTAATCATATTTCTCATTTTCATTAGGGTTTGGAAAAAAGTCAACGGTCAACAACCCTAATGAGAATCCTCGCCTCTGCCTCTGTCAACTGTGCATATACACCCGCATCCGTGTTCCGAGAAACACGAATACAATGAGACAAAACCAATCCCAAAACAAATACTAGGATCTGGCTTAAACTAAAGCCCGCTAGTAATAACTGCCCGGACACCAAACGTCCACAAGTGCGTGGATGTGAACGAACCCCGTAGCAAAACCATGCGACCTCTACTCTGTTCTGCCCAAAGGAGAATAACCCTCTGTGTGGGACTCTAAAGGCTCGACACTACGATGGTAGTGGGTTTAACCATAGGCCACAAGCGGTACTAGCTGTACGCAACGGTCCCCAGGTAGATACCGATAAGCAGACTTATGAGGTGAACCCATCCGAACTCCTACTGAGCCTGAATGTGACAATCTCCGTACAGTCCGGTCTGTTCGTCTGAGAGTATCGCATGTCGGTCCTAGTGGGCAGTAAGCGTAAGTTCCCTAATAGCGGTACAAGTCATGTCGGAGTGTAGCCCAGAACACCCTGAGAAACTACTGGTAACACTACCAGCAAATCTCTCTTGCCCTGGCCAGGGACGACTATGTGTAATGGCTCTCCTAGACACAACGCGATATTAACTCCCAATACCGGGAGAGACGAATCCTGTCTAACCGTCACTGCCTCCAAATGCTTCGGGACTGCACCCAACTGCTACCTGTTTGCTTGACTCAATAGAGCCGTTGTAGGGTAGCAATCTAAGAACAGTGGGAACACACTTGAGGCGAAGTGACAGTGTCAAGTCAACGGACTAAGCTGTATTCATGTCACCTGGGAACTGTTAACTGACGATAGGTATAATACCAACCAACAGTTCCCGACGAGTCCTGTCCAGTGTACTCGTAACCTAACGAGCACCTGCATACTATCTCCAGTACGACGTACTGATGGCTGTGGGATAGACCATCTCCCCTGCTGGGACGAGAAGCATATGCACCAGTCTACTCTGGAGTATCGATGCCCTGTCTCGATAATCCTACGACTAGGGACCAAAATAAGGATGTGCTTATAGACTGCCCATCCCCCACTAGTGTGATCGCCATCACAATGCCGGTAGTTAAGAAACGATCCTAAGGGCTCCATCAATATGTATTAGCGATATGTCAAACGAAACATATATACATATTAAGATAGAAACAAACCAAGTAGCATACAACTATATCGAGCAAGACTGTCGTAAACCAGTATATATATCCTAAGCCTCCAAAATGTATTATACAAACTAGTACTATACAATAATGGCCTCTAAGGCATACATATCCAACAATCTCCCACTTGCACTGAAGCCCAGTAATTGGTGTACCGCATACCCAACGTCTGCACTAAGGCCAGCTGCTGGCGTACCGCATACCCAATAGCTCAAAAAGTCGCTCGAACTGTGTTTGAGGGAGGGCCTTTGTGAATGGATCCACCGTGTTGTCTTTTGTGTCCACTCTCCGTACCTCGATTTCCTGGCGATCAGTGATCTCCCTGATCAGGTTATACCGCCTTAAGATGTGTCCGGACTTCTGATGGGACCTTGGTTCCTTCGCTAAAGCTATAGCCCTATTGTTATCGCAATACAAAGGTATTGGGTCAACAATGGACGGAACCACCTGAAGTTCACTAATGAACTTCTTCATCCAGACCGCCTCTTTTGCGGCATCGCTTGCAGTAATGTATTCAGCCTCCATCGTCGAGTCTGGGACGGTATCCTGTTTGGAACTCTTCCAATACAACGCCCCTCCGTTGAGGGTAAACACAAAACCCAAGACAGACTTGATGTCATCTTTGTCACTCTGGAAGCTTGAATCGGTAAAGGACTCGACCCTGAGGTCTCCATTACCGTAAACTAGGAACAACTCCATAGTCCTTCTCGGGTACTTGAGAATGTTCTTCACTGCCGTCCAGTGGTCTGCACCTCGGTCTGACTGATACCGGCTCCCTACGCTTAGCGCGTAAGCTATATCTGGTCTTGTACATAGCATCGCATACATTATAGATCCTACCGCCGAAGCGTAGGGTATAGTGCTCATGCGAACCCTCTCCTCGTCAGTCTTAGGAGACATCTTCTTGGAGAGGGTGATTCCGTGCAATGTGGGTATATTACCGCGCTTGGAATCTTCCATACTAAATCTCTTTAGTACGGTCTCAATCTGTAACGTTTTGAAAATCGTTTCGGTGAAATTTCGAAAAAACGGTAAAATAAGGAGGTTTTCTATAAAAAGTCAAAATGCAAATATCTTTATTATAAAATTTAATATACATATTCTAGCTATGTAATTGCTAGTATTTGGTGTTTATTGAGCCACTGGTGAAATTTCAAATTTTCTGAAAAAATTTCCGAAATTAATTATTTTAATATTATTTTAAGCCGTCACTAATATATTTAATTAGGGAAAATTACAAATTGGAATGAGTTGAAACAAATTTTGTGTATCATAAAATATTAAATAAAATTTTATCATATGGTTTTTGAAGAAATCATTTGCCAAAACGGTTTAGAAAATATCGAAGAAAAATGCTTTTTTTCCGGTGAAATTAGTGTTAATGGAATTGGGGTATAACATTTATCCTTTCCCAACCCTCTCATCCACACACACCCACCCATAAGGACATGGCTTCCTCTCACCCACACACTTCACACTTCATGAGAAAAGAAATGAGAAAAGAAAAAGGAAAGAGTAAGGAATGAAGTCAAAAAGGGGTATGACTTTGACCTTGGGTTGACTAGATGACTTTTTCCCTACCTCACTCTCTCTCCTCTCACTCCCCCCTTGTAGCCGAGCCCCTTCCCCTCTCCCAACAGCAGCAGCCCCTTCATTTCCCCTTCTCATTTCTCATCAAAAAATTCACCAAAAATGCTTCAAATCAACAAAAAAATCAAAGCTAAATCCAAATCCAACACTTACCCATTATTCTTTAGCTCATCTAGCATGGATCTTAGGGTATAGAAGCTAATTTGGGAGGCTAAGTTGCATGTAGATCTACAAGTTTTGTGAGGTATAAATCTTTGTTCCATGGTTTGATTATTGATTAGTTACTTAATTGTTGCTATCATACTTCAAGTGAAGCTAATTAGGTGTTTATTAGGTTTATTTGCTTATTTAGAAAATTCAAGAAAGGGTTTTGAATTGCAATTAGGGTTCTTATCATGTAATCATGGTTAAAATGAGTGGATTAACATGTAAATGTGATGTTAAAACTAACCTAGTTGCTAGTTTACTAATTGAGGCTTGTAATTGTTAAAATTGGAATTTTATGCAAACTAGGTTTTGGAAATTTATTGCAAATGTTAGACTAAAAATCTAATTAGGTTTTTCATGACTTCATTAACATTATTAAGTGTAGTTTAATGCTTTAGATCATGCAAATCTAAGCTAGATTGTAGTTTGTGCATTTTTGCTATGAAATTGTTAAAATTGGTTATGTTTGCAAACTAGATTTTTGAGATTGATATTAAGAATTAAGTTTAAAATCTAATTAACATTGGTATGACTTAATTAAGATGGTTAGTGAGCCTTATGGCCATTAGTTTTGTTAAAACATCATGTTTTGTACAAAAACAGGTAAATTTTGCTTGCTAGATTTTCGGAAAAATAGCTTTTAAAGTGAGTTTGAGGTTTTTGTGAATTGCAACCTATTTCATATTATAATTAGTGCTTGTGATTGTACAAATGAGTGTGTTTGGGTTTTTCTCGATGGTTTGGCGTTTGTACGCCGACGTCGAGGGTTTTTAAGTTGATTTGTGGAAGCAACCATAGGTTTTGACCTATGTGGGATTCGTGAGTCGTTTTGTTCATGAGTCGGATTTTAATGCGATACGGTGCGTTATGATATGTAGGTACCCCATGTGGACTTCGAGACGACAAGCAAGCGCGTGGCGACGTCGGCACCGGCGAGCGAGGACCAGGTGAGTAGATTTGTATCTATGGGGAGAAGTCAGGTGGATGGCGTATAGTACCCCCGCAGTCCGTGGTGGTGTATACGGATGCGTATACACACCAACAATTACTATATGTTATTTGGGATTAATAACGATGTTTAGGATGGATATTGGTGTGTTGGATTATTTTAGTGTTGCGAACCCTAGGGTAGTGTTGCACTACACATACACACCTACATACTTGCATACATTCCTATTTATATGTGCTCATGGGATTCTTTATAGTTATGTGATCACATGGGTATGGGACTATGTGTTCACATACGGATTTGAGGATGATACTTGGGATTGAGCTGAGTCGATGAGATTTGTTTTGTGGTTGTGATATCGGTGATTTGGCAGGATTCGTACTTGAGGTACGTCCTGGTGTTATAGCGGATCTTGGGGCGGCGATACGGGTGAATAGTGTTATAAATAAAATGGTCGACATGTGATCGTGATATGAGGCATGATATGCTAGGATACTGATATTAGGCCGTATCGGGCGATGTATACCCTTGATGATGCTATGTGCTGAAGGTATCGGTTTGTACGAGATTGTCGATCTGTAGTCAGATCATGAGTATATTGAGGATATTAGTATTGTACTAGACATAGGTTAGTACCCTAGACTATGATCTTGAATAAAGAGGATACCAGAGGAATGGTGTGAGGAATATGATATTGACCCGTACCCAGATTTGGGGATGCCGTACGATGGATTTACGTACGAGCTATATCTTGATGATTGATCCGCACTCTTGACTTGGGATGTCTGATTGTAGATATGGTATCGGATATGATATTATTGAGGCGGGATCACCGACTAATATATATACAGGTATGCATATGGATCGACTCAGATGTTAGGCGGTTTCCTTACCTGTAGTCCAGCTTGTTAGCTTAGCCCTTTAGTTTAGTTTAGTTGTTAGATTAGATTCGATTCTTACCTATTTCAAAAACTAACGAATCGTGGGTATTTTAAAAGACAGCCCAAGGGATCCTACGGATATTTCAAAAGACGTATCTTTTCATAAAAACACCGTAGCCCCTATTTTCAAAACCCCATGATTCGTGTTATTTCAAACGGCACCATTTGTAGGACTTATATTAGATTAATGAAGGTTAGTTACAGTTGCGTCTAGTATTCAGCTCCCGCTTATTATTGTAGTTCGCTTCGCATCGCATACTTATGTTATAATTTCTTATTGTAAAGTTGATATCATATTGTTAGGACACCAGCACCATTACCAATGATGCGTATGTACCACGTACACTTACTTGCCGGCTCACACACATCTCCATCGGTAATTGCCATGTCACGTACGCCTTAGAAAATATTATTGCTTGACTTAGCTTGTTAGTTAGTAATTTGACATGATATTAGTGTGCCTGCCTTATATGCCAGCTTAACATTGTAGTTATTACTTGTCACTTCATGCATACTGTTATTCATTGTTATGCCTATATTCATGGTTTTACATGCTATTGATGATTTGGATTCGGATTTCCATGAAATTTTCTGGATTTGGGGGGAAAACCGCAAAACTTATATAAACTGATTTCTCTCTTTTTAGATAAAAAAAAGTGCGGTTTTTCCCATGATGTATGAGTCGTCCACCATGAGTTTGCTGATGGATTTCGAGACCCGATTCGAGGAGACGGATGAACCGTTTCGGGTACATGGTGGACCCGGTAAGGTACCCCGGGGCAAGAAGCACGTGATGATGACGATGTGAGCCTTGCAGGGGAGCACTACCTACCGGTGATTTTACCCGACGCGTCGGATATCCGGAGGATACCGTCGTGGTCTTGAGATGGATGGTAGGGGCCGGTCTGGACTGACGGCACCCTAGATATTGTGATTGAGACATTGAGATTTCGAGATATTGGAATTACGTTTTGTGCCGATGCTAGGCACTGTTTTATGCTGATTTCCTTATGATACCTCATTTTAAAAATACAAAGGAAATCTCACTAAATTATGAAAACAGTTCTTCATTTACATGTATTCTGTTTTCATGCATTCATACCTCATTCAAATGATATATTGCTACCTGAGGCACTGACACGTGCACATGAGATTACACTCGGGTTGGATATTTACCCTAGCCTTGTTATAGGCTACATGTTATTCTTATATTTGAGGATATATTATGATCATTGACCTAGGTTGCGTTATTTATGCGATTTCTGTGCGTAGATATTTTTCTATTCACGAGTTGGCAACTCACCCCCGTTGTGCCCCAGTTTCTTGCAGGTTTGCCGTACAGGTTTCTTTACGGCTTGCGGGCATAGTTTCCTTCGGGTGATTTGCTAGTAGGTGGGTTTACTTGTATCGTACCCCCATTTTATATCTTGTATATTATTATTCTGTTGTATCTAGAAGTTCCATCAACCAAACATGTATTATTTTTGAGGTAGAGACCAGTGATGTTATTCTTTCGACCTTAGAGTCGCGCGTTGTATTTCTATGGTTTTCTTGTTGTTTTGAGTTCTTTTTTAGTTTTGATCCTTGCCCTTGGCGTTGTATATTATATTGCTTGTGTGGTTGTGACCGTCGATTGACGAAGAGCTAGCTCCCGCTTGGGGATGCCTTTTTATTGATTTCATATACTATTCATGTTGTATCCCGTTTGGGAGCCAGTATTTACAAAGGAGACTCTGCCGAAATTTTCAGGAAATACTTGATGTTTTTTTAAAACCGCATAATTCGGCTTATGCTATTAAAACTACTTGATTTTAAATTGGTTTTCCTTCAGTCTACTACTTTTCTTGGTTTGGATTTCTGGGTTTTCGGCTTACTTAGATTACGTACGCCTCGAGACGTTTCGTTGTTTAAGTGCCGGTCATTTTCCGTACTTTCGGGACGTGACAAAGTTGGTATCAGAGCGTTAGGTTTTACCTTCGGAGCGTAGAATGACCCTTGGTTGATGGAATAGGTGACTAAAGTAGAGTGACGTACCGTGGGTATGTTCCGCGGCATACTTACGATACGCTACTCCACTTAAGAAGCCTTAGGATGTAGATTTCTTTGTTCAGTATTATATTCATTCCTGATCTAGCTTCATCGGTACCAGTTACGGTTTGCTGCCACGATTACGGGCAAGGAGAGCTACGGTTAGAATTGCGGTCAGCACAAGCTCGTCACGAACGAGGACTGTCCAGGGCATAATTTTGGCGACACACGTTTGCGGAGATTTGTCTTTTACTGTGTTTCGCGCCACGAGCGTTTGGCGGATCGCCTTTATGAGATTTCTCGGACGTGCCGATCAGTACCAGAGGATTGGGCCACCGACAGAGGCCAGCCAGATTTTGATGACCGTTGGTGTATTGCTTATTCATGATGGTCGAGGCACTGTTCAGCGTGCAGACGAGTGAGCTAGTTGTTGCTGCGGGTGACGAGATATCGCCCCATATGTTGGAGCTATTGCGGGACGAGTAGTACGAAGAGATGATAGAAGGTCGCTAGTCAACCGATGATGAATGACTAGGACAGGTGGTTCGTTCGCCTACCCCGATGCGAGGTCATCAGATAGATTGATTCCAGCTAGATATGACTTCACGCGGAGACGTTGAGAGTCGACAGAGACGATCAAATGTCAGAAACCTATTATTCCTAGTTTAAAGTAGTCGGAAAGACATGCAGGCAATTCTATGGTCCCTCTAGAAGAATGGAACCCTAACTCGACTTAATGACCGTGTGAAAGCCTTTGAACCTTCAGGTTTGCGGCAGTTCTAGGCGCCATTAGTGAGCCTTGGGTTTGCCCTTCTACGGCTGGACCACCAATACTGTAGTATGTACTCGATACTATTAAACTGTGCCCAAGATGTTGAGCTCTTGGGGGATTATGAGGTTTTGACGACTCGATCGGATGGCTCGACTTAATTCGGATGCTAAGTGGTGGGATGCATTTCTTGGGAGACTCCAGATACGAGGATAGTCATTGGAGCTCAGTCCATGCAGCCACGACGAGACGAGTCCAGAGCAGTCGACATTAGAAAAATGGAGTAAGAGGTTCGTACAAGTTCTGGATATGATGACGTTCCCCTCCGCCGACATCAGGGATGCGATACGTATGCCGAGGCATTGTACTTGGATATACCTTCCAGGAAGAGTCGCGATGAGTATGCAGCCCTTCCGGAACGAGAACAGATCTAGTAAGGGACGATGACTTCCGGACAGTTCGGCAGAGACGAGATTTGGGAGAGATCCCGACAGGACCTTTCTGGAACCATGCTCTCATATTTTAGAATAATGACAATAATAATAATCATTAAGAATTGTGATGGTTAGTTTATGAATGATCACTACCATTACCTTCATTTAATGCATTTTGCAAAGAACAAGAAGCATCATTGAAATGAAATGATGATGGTCAACAAGACCATAAAGGTCAACTGGTCAACAAGGTCAACAAGTCAACAAAAGTCAAATTGTCTACAACCCTAACCATAGCACAATTATCCTTAATTAATATTATTAACCGTATTCCTCATTCTCATTAGGTTTTGGAAAAAGTCAACGGTCAACACGTCAACCAAAGTCAAATGGTCAACAACCCTAATGAGAATCCTCTACCTCTTCCTCTGTCAACTGTGCATACACACCCGCATCCGTGTTCTGAGGAACACGAATACACTAAGACAAAACCAATTCTAAAAAAAATACTAGGATCTGGATTAAACCAAAGCCCACTAGTAATAACTTCTCGGACACCAAACATGCACAAGTGCGCGGATGTGAACGAACCCCGTTGCAAAACCATGCGACCTCTACTCTGTTTTACCCAAAGGCAAGTAACCCTCTGTGTGGGACTCTAAAGGCTCGACACCACGCTGGCAGTGGGTTTAACCATAGGACGATGTAAGTCTACGGTAGCGCCCCGGCCGTCTAACAGACGCCAAATGCGGAACAAAAACCTTTTACAACTGGCGCTATCGCATACTATAACCCGGATCTGCCATTAAAGCTAAACTAACAAACTACAAAGTGGGTAGAAATGTTATACCAAAAAATCCGAGTCCTTCGGTCTTCAACCATCAACCCACGCTTTGTTGCGGCGGCTTCGATCTTCTGAAACTCCAGTCTCGTCGTCCAGGTGGCACCACGTCGACGGATCTTTAAACGGGCTCCCACCTTTGAACCGAGGCAACTCGGTCGTCAAGTTTGCCAAAAGAGACGACCAAGATGATGTAGAGAATGAGTATAAAACTTTGTCTCGTTACGTCCAAAACTATGGACGAACGGTTA
The DNA here is from genome assembly GCA_030015575.1 of Agapanthus africanus. NCBI lineage: Eukaryota > Viridiplantae > Streptophyta > Magnoliopsida > Asparagales > Amaryllidaceae > Agapanthus > Agapanthus africanus. The sequence continues at coordinate 196,892,695 of JASDDO010000010.1, read as the reverse complement.
AGGAAGTTGCCAATTGAAATTGTGATGGAATGAACTAAGAAATTTCCATACACCAAACTATCATAATCTTTTCAAGCAAATAACCATGATCATTCCCACAAGAGGGGGCCGTCCATATATAGAAGATGGAGAGTGAGTGTAGGAGAGGGGAGGTAACCATAAGGCAAAAGATCAAGGGAAAAAAATCTTAAGCATAACCAAAAAGCATTAATGGAAACAATGACTCATAACCTTAGTCATCCTCCATCATTAAATGCACCATTAATGATCTAATGACTCACATGCCTTATCACCATCTAGAAACATGACACACCTAAGTAACGAAAAGATAAATCTGCATTTAACCGAATGTTAAATACGGGTGATAGAAAACTGGAAACTGGCAACTTCCAAAAGTGATCCTGAAACGAATTTCAGGATAATCCCGTAACAGTTTAAACATACCCGCATTTGTATTACGACCAAATAAAAATGCAACTGAGACAAAGATATTATATCTACACAGTACAATACAGGGATCCGGCTTAAACCAAAACCTACCAGTATTATCTGCCCGAAAAATGACACGTGCGAAAATGCACGTGCATTTTCCGAACCCTGCCATAAAACTATACGGCATCTACAACGTTTCGCCCGAACTTGGGAAAGTGTCTGTGGGGGACTCTAATGAATCATCAATACACTGGCACTGGGTATAACCACTAGCATGTCAGAGGTACTAGCTGTACGTAACGGTTGCCTATGTAATGATTGAAGGGAAGCTGACGAGCGAACTCATCCAGAAACCTTACTGAGCCTCACAGTAACAATATCCGTACAGTCTGGTCCATTCGTCTATGAGTATCGCAAATAGGGCCTAGGGGGCCGGTAAACGTCAGACCCCCAATAGCAGTATAAGTCGTGTCAGAGAGCAGCCCAGAACACTCTGAGACACTACTGGTAAACCTACCAGTATATCTTGATTACCCTGGCCAGTGATTTTATGGAATGTCTCTCCTAATCACAGCGCGATCTCACCCCTAATACCGGGAGAGACGAATCCCCGACGATCTGCTCACTGCCTCCATGTGGCTTGGGACTGTACCCAAAATATACCTGTTTGCACGACTCCTTTGACCCGTGGTAGGGTATAAATCAAAGCACAGTGGGAACTCACACGAGACAAATGACGACCTCAGGTCGATGAACTAATATGTACACATGTCACCAGGGTACTGCTATCTGACGATATGTATAATACCAACTAGCATGTTACCGGCGAGTCCTGTCCGGTGTACTCATAACCCAATGAGCACCTGTATACATCTTAGGTGAACCAACTAACAACAATGGCTTGTGAGACCGGCCACCGCCCCTCGTCGGGGTCTCGAATGTATACACCAGTCTACTCTGGAGTATCGATGCCCTGTCTCGAAACTCCCACGACTAGGGACACTTTAAGGATGTGCTTATAGACCCCAGCTCCCACATATATGATCGCCATCATACTGCTGGTAGTTAAGCAAGAATCCTATGGGCTCTATCAACATCTACATGATGATAAAGACAAACCAGATAGCATACTATCATCTCGAGTAAGACTGTTCTATCGGTATAGGTCCTCCCTCAATCATTGCAATCGCGTACCTGCGATCCAATAATTGACTTAGAGGGCACTATATCCAACAATCTCCCACTTGCACTTAAGGCTAATTATTGCGATGTCGCGTACTCACATCTCGTGTGATATGTAACATCCAACTCCTGTACTAATCTGTTTCACAAAACTCGTTTGCAAAACTATTGTGTTCGAGAAATAGCCTCATTGAGTGGATCCGCTTCGGTGTTTCTTTCTGTATCACTCTATATCTCAACTTCGCGGAGAAAACCATCTCCCGAATTGAGTAATACATGTCTTAGAATATGTCTGGATATCTGATGGGACCTAGTTCATAAATGAACTCCAAATCCAAACTTCTTAGACTGTAACAATCACTGAAACCAATCAGTGTCCAGCACTATGCCTCCCATAGCATCCTCTTGGACCAACTGTCCATAATACTGTCCCTCGTCAGAGGAAAAATATAACTCTGACAATCACTCGGTCACCCATGTCACCTTCGGAGCCTGGAATAATAACTGTCTCCTGAAGGAGGCTGCCGTCGTCAAATCCGTAGAACATGTACTTATGTTCTAGAACTGCTTCCGTATGTTTCTTCAGTACTGGATTAATATATAATCTTATCGCATCTAGTGAAAAAACGACATCTGGTGTGGTACTTGACATCTGACGATTGACTCAATTGCCTAAGCAAGTGATCTGCCAATCATGCACATCCCTCTCCCATTTAGTCTGTAAGACACCATTAGAGAGGGTGACTCCATCACTTGCAGGTTTACCACCATGCCAGGAGTCATTTATTCTAAAATACTATTAGAATACTGTCAAAGTACCCACATTAGAAACTACCCAAATCTAGATCTAAAACCATAGATCTTGTATCCAGAATGTCAGATATTACATCCATGTCCTTTGTGGAGAAACAACTGTGTGACGACCACAGTACAACCGATCGTAGTATTGGAATTTTACTTCCTACTCTGTGTATGTCATCCAAATACCAGGACATCACACCATACTACCTTCTTAACAGATCCATCCCCTATTCTGATGAAGTCAAACCCATGACTGTCACATCAAAAATAGATGATCTATCTCCGCTATTTCTGCTCAAGTCTATAAATAGACACTAGCTACTTGCCCACTATGCTTCCGCTGCTCCCACTGACTACAACAACCCTCTGGCAGAATAATATATGTGTGTACTTTTAAAACTAGTTTAGAACGATGCTATACATATCCTCCTGCCGGGTCTCATAGTCTGTGTAACACCTGAGTTTGTGTTTAGTGGTAAGTGTGTCTTAGTGTGGGGTTTTTGGTAAAAAGTTTACCAAAATGGCTTTTAAATATTTTATCCAGCTTTATGGATATTTTATCGGAATTTTATCTGGACTGCACATACTTGTGCATGTTAAATTGGGTGTAGTCTAGGGTTACCACGTTGAGATGACCATGGTGGCTTAAACCTTTTGGTTAAGTTAAGTGGGTTAATTGAGGGTTTAGCTTTGTTAAAAAATTGGTTAAGGTTAGGGTTGACCTTGTGTAGAGAGAGAGAGAGGATGCTATGAGGTTGTGTCACACCATCCCTTTTCAAAACTCTCACACTCACATCTCTCATGGCTGCACAGCAGCAGCAGCTGCTGAAACAATCCATCAGCCCCAAGCTTTCATCAGCAACAGCCCCCAATATCAACAACATCAACACACCATAGCAAAACACCTACTACAGCTACATCAGCACAACTTCTGCCCCACTCTTTATCACATCAGCTGCAACAAGCATCAGCAGCAGCATCATCTGCTGCAACAGCAGCTGATGTAAAAGTTCAGCCCCCAATACGAACACTTCAGCCCCCATATCAACACATCAGCTGCTGAAACCATACATCAGCCCAACACTTCAACCACAACTTCATAACCCAACACAACACCACACCCTCCCACAGCCACAAAAACTCCTGCTGCTGCAACTTCAGCAACAAAACAAATTCCAAGCAGCAGCAGCAGCCAAAGCAACAGCAACAACACACTCAAAAATATTTATCAGCCAAGGCAACAGCAGCCTGAGCAGCAACACCATCAGCCACCAAAGATAATCCAGCCACAAGTAGTAGCTGTAGCACTTCAGCATCACCAACCCACTCCTCCTTCTTCCTTTCTCCTACATCTTAGGACCCCTTGAGGTATAACCTCACAACCCAACTCCTATCTTGCAAGTTATAGTTGTTAAGCTGAAATTTGGGTGTTATTAAGTAGATTAGTGCTAGTTTAGGAGAATTTGGGTGAGATTTGTTCAAATGTTGGTTGTAATGGTTAGTATAACTTTATTAGGTGTGTTTGAGACCATTTAACCCCAGAATACCCCAGATTTCCAGTAAGTTACCTGAAAGTTTCGACTTGGCATATTTTAGCAATTTTGTCGATTTTGTGACCTTTATGGAATAAGCTACAACCCGAGATACCCTAAAATAATATTGACTTGGTAGTGAGGTATGCAGGCAGATAGAAACCAATACCCAAAACCCTAGCCCCAACTACCTTACTCCGGCCGCAGATATATTCCCTCTGGCCGCAATTTGCGGCCAGAGCAGTAGGGAACCTCCTCGTTTTTTGTGCACGACTCTTTTACCTGTAAACTCGACCCATGGTATGTCTTGTTTTGTCTGATTCCAGTTAGGGTAGAATCTGGGTTGATTTCTTGAGTTGACGCATGATTTACGACTTATTTTCGTATGGATTTTGGTATTCGATGATTCGTTTCTGTCGGGCGGCGTTTGGACATCAACAACAAGCGGATATTGGCTGTGTTTGCACGCAAGGCTACAGGGTTTTACCTATGAGCGTAGCGTGTACCATTTGGGTTTCCAACATGGTTTTCATGTGTTTTAGCGTGTGATATCCTTGTAGGTACCCCACGTGGCGTCGAAGCGTTGGAGATGCAAATGGCGACATCGGCACCGGCACACATAAGAAAGGTGAGTAGATTTATATCTACGGGGAGAAGTCGGGTGGATGGCGTATGGCACCCCCGCAGTCCGATGTCTAATATACCATATATACTATACTTATACATGATAGTGTAAGTCCACGGAATCGCCCCGGCCGTCTAACAGACGCCAAATGCGGAACAAAAACTTTTAACAACTGGCGCTATCGCGTACTATAAACCGGATCTGCCATTAAAGCTAAACTAACATACTACAAAGTGGGTAGAAATGTTATACCGAACGATCCGAGTCCTTCGGTCTTCAACCATCATCCCACGCTTTGTTGCGGCCGCTCCGATCTCCTGAATCTCCAGTCTTCTAGTCCACGTGGCACCACGTTGACGGATCTTTAAACGGGTACCCGCCTCTGAACCGAGGCCACTCGATCGTCAAGTTTGCTAGAAGAGATGACCAAGATGATGTAGAGAAATAGTAGAACACTTTGTCTCGTTTCGTCCAAAGCTATGGACGAACGGTTAATGAAGTTGCCTTTTCGAATCGAGTGATAAGAATTTGAGCTATATGAAATTTCCATATACAAATATATCATAATCTTTTCCCTAGTGAACAACAACCATAACCACATGAGGGGGGAAGGCCGACCACTAAATAGAGGAGATGGAGGTGAGTGTAGGAGAGGGGGAGGTGATTACAAGATCAATGAAGAGGATGAGTCACATAACACCTTGTATGAACACAATTAAAGCAAAGGATGAATCATTTAACCTAGTCACCAAAACCATTAATGCAATAATCAATGAACTAAGGAGTCACTTAACACCTCACCATCCTAGTCATCATCTAGAAGCTTCCACACTCATCTCAAGAAAAGATAAATCCGTCTTTAACCGAATGTTAAATACGGCTGATAGAAAACTGGAAACTGGCAACATCCAAAAGTGATCCTGAAACGAATTTCACGATAACCCCATAACAGTATAAACATACCCGCATTTGTATTACGACCGAATACAAATGCAACTGAGACAAAGATATTATATCTACACAGTATAATACTGGGATCCAGCTTAACCCAAAGCCTACCAGTATTATCTGCCCGAAAAATGACACGTGCGAAAACGCACGTGCATTTTCCGAACCATGCAATAAAACCAAACGGCCTCTGCAACGTTTCGCCCGAACTTGGGAAAGTATCTGTGGGGGACTCTAATGACTCATCAACACACTGGCACTAGGTATAACCACTAGCACGTCAGAGGTACGAGCTGTACGTAACGGTTTGCCTATGTATTGATTGGAAGGGAAGCTGACGAGTGAACTCATCCATAAACCCTACTGAGCCAAATGATCAGTCGAAAATATTGTATATTTTAGCCGGCAATTTCCTCATCTTTTGCACTCATTTAGAAGTGAACGGCATTCATATTTTACATATTAGCAAAACTGTCGCAAAATATCTGATTTCATGTATTAGACCTTAAAACCGGCATATCTAGGGAAATTGACTGCATTGCATGGCATCGCAATATTTCTATATGTCGCAACCCGTGTTTCGAAGTCTGTGCAGGAAAAGAAAAGCTTGCTCGAACATTACACCGGTCAAAAGATACGTCAACTCACTACTTTCAGATCTGGTATCAATCCAGAGGAGCAATCACAATTCAACAGATCAGATAAAGCCCTAAATAGCAGTCCAAGACAACACATGAAAGCACACAGCCCAAGCCCATCAAAGAGCCGCGGATCCGCAGCAATGGCTTGCTTGTGCCGCGGATCCACGGCAATGGCTTGCTTGTGCCGCGGATCCGCGGCCTATTGGTGACATCATCATCTCAATTTTGGTCTACAATGCTTCATTAAGGGCCCACTGCTCAGAAAGACATCTCGGTTTCCAGAAGACTCCAGGGACTTCTACCAGATCAGCAAACACTTTGATCTACATTAAACTAGCCTATCATTCTAGAACTTTCCTCCTAAACCCTAGCTTAAACCCTAAGCTAGCTCCTAACAAACTCTCTTAACAAACTTTAGGAGGGAACTACCATTTCAAACTTAAGCCTAGGGTTTGGGAAGTCTATAAATAGAAGCCTAGACCTAGGGTGAATTACTTTACATCTTACATCTTAGAAAATTCTATCATAAAGAGAGGGTGTAATTCAACCTTGGGAATTATTCATCCAATTAGTGAATCTATCCCCAATCTATCTCTCTCTTCATCTTTTTCTTCCACAAGTCTAGTGATAAGGCTTGTGTGAAACCCTAACCCTAATTCCTATCAAAATCAAGATCCAGAGTACCCATTAAGAAAGACGCCCTACAACCTTTAGGAGCGGAGCCGATCTTCAACGGAGCAAGCGATCCGAGCCGATCCACGACTCACGAAGCCGAGCGACGCCCGATCAACAATCTAGATTCTTCTTCTTGTAGTTCTTGAAGCAAATGTAATCAAAATTGTTGAGATGAATAAAGGTGATATTCTTTTATCTTGTTTTCTTTAATTTCTGCATCATGACATCTTTACAATTCGTGAATATTTTCTGTGTGGTGATGTGTGAATAAAACTCCGCTCGTCGAGGAGTCGAGACGGTCAATAGAATGATGATGTAACATAGCTTTAATCGATTCTTGATTCCTACGATGGTTTGTAAACCCTAGCAACTTCAAGAAACGACGACCCATTTCGTTTCGATGCTTTCTTGAATGATATCGCTCGAAATTGGGGAGTTACGATTGTTTCTTGAATTTGGTAGAGGCTAGAATATGAATGAAATCAATGAAAGAACAAGGGGTCTAAGATGAAACCCTAGTTTCACGAGAAAGCCCTAACTCTCGTCGATTATCATCGATCTAGTATCAATCCTTCGAAGGACAAGAATACGAAATCTTTAGATTACATCATGTCTATAGATCCGATCAATTCCTACGAGCCTCTTTTAGATTCTTGACTGTTGATTGGAAATATCATCGATACACCGATTCTTGACTGTTTATCTTTTTCTTGATTCTTGAATAGAATAGTGACACTTGAAAATCAAAACTCTTGAATCATGTTTTCGTTTATCTTAGCTTAACTTTTCAATTCAAGCATATCATAATACAAACGAATCGTGCAATCCCTGTGGATGATCCGCACTCATTCATAACACTACATCAGACACCGTAGTTTGATTGCGGTCAATATAAATTTTTGATTGTCGATAATTTTTACATATACACGTCAGAAAATAATTCAATCAAAATGGCGCCGTTGCCGGGGATTACGCGCTAATTCGTTTTCATTTTATAGTTTGAATTGAAAGAATTATTACATTTTACTTCTTGAAATCAAAATTCGTACAAACTCTTATACGTGTATTGTGATTGATTGCAAGGTGATCTGGAGCATTCTGTGCTGTGATAAAAATTTTTGGAAAATACCAGAGAGCTGAGGGAGTCAACAGAAACTCCCTGAAGAAATTGGGTGGATTGAACCCTTGAAAGAACCGCGGAAGCGCGGCATACGCGGCGGAACCGCCGCGCATTTGGGGGTTCTCTGCAAAATTTTCAGTGCAGGTACTTTCTTGCTCTCTCCCCTCTCCTCTTTTAGCTCCAACTAATCCTTTCTGCAGGATTCTTTGCAAATAATCGCAGCGCCGCAAAAGCAAATTATAATTGTGCGTGATTTTGTTTTTCTTGGTTGTTTTGCATTATAAATACGGAATTTAAGGGGCACGGCCAAATCCAAATTAGGTGGGGATTTCATTACCCTTCCTAGGCCCCGAAAACCACCAAACTTGCATCCGCATTGACCCACATTAACTAAAAGAAATCTAGAGATGACTCTAAGGACTGACGCGCTCAATTAGGACAGAAGAAGGCCGTGGGTAATTCATTGCTTATCCGTGTTTTCCTGTGGTGCCTAAGGCGAGTGTGTCTAAGGCTAGTGGTTATTAATTAGGCCCACTACTTACGTAGTGGAGTACCTTCCCACTTACCTGGCACTTATCCGGCCACAGGGGGACAAAGAGGCAGTGGAGGATTCTATCCCGCGACTTGTCTTTTGGCAGTTAGGAGCGGTCTAGAGCCGGACCTAGGTGACCACTAGATTCTAGGGTTTGTGTGTTGCATTTGTTGTGTTGCATCATAGTTTTCAAAACTCCGTCCCTTTTTCAAAAGCAAACACCGCATTCATTTTACCCCTAATTATAAGCCAACGCTGCCACTTGTACTAACCCTTTTTAGTACAAGATAGGCTGGACACGGGATTCTAGTGCCCGTTTAGTCCGCGTACCTTTTATCGACTCCGAAGTCGATATTTCTCCATTTACCTTTCCTTTACCTACTACCACACCCACACTGATGGATCCACCTCCATCAAATTTCTTTAACCCTAATCTGCCACCGTCCGTTGGTGCGCAGAATCCACCCCGTATCTCTCTTCAGGAGAGATGCTACCCTATTCGAGGTCCTCTTTCGACCTGCTTATCCACACCACCAGCCAATGGGGATAACTTTGAGATTAAGCCCCAGTATATCAATCTTTTACCCAAATACCACAGACTCGAGACTGAGGACGCTTACGTTTTCATTACCAAATTTGAAAACGTATGCGCAATGATGGGTACGTCACAACTTTCAGTGGATGCTATGCGTCTACGACTTCTTCCATTTACCTTGTGCGATATAGCCGAGAAGTGGCTATATAACACTACCGCACACTCTATTACGAATTGGGAAGAATTCGTCGCTGCATTCCTTAAGAAATTTTACCCAATCCAAAAGACGGCTCGAATCCGTAGCGAACTGAACTAATTTGCCCAGCTCCCTACTGAATCATTCTCAAAATACTTTGAACGTTTCAAGGATCTATTGGTTCAATGTCCTCATCACGGCATCCCGAGATGGGAGCTTTGCCGAATCATATATGAGGGTAGTAACCCAAGCACTAAACAGAGCCTTGAAAACATGTGTCAAGGTACTTTTATGTCTAAGGATGATGGGGAAGCTTGGCGATACTTAGAAGAGTTCGCTGAAAAATCACTACAGTGGGAGAGTGGAACCCAACCATTGAATAGGGGTGGCGTACACCAAATAGATGTGTCCATAGGTGTTCGAGCTGAGATGGCAGCAATGCAAAAGAAGCTCGACGCTATGGAACACAAATTTGCAGCAGCCTCCCTAAATCCAGTGTCACTCCCCAAAACTGTATGTGGCTGCTGTTCTGATCCGTCTCACTTGACGGAAGAATGTCCGTTTCAAGGTCGTGAGCATACCAATGCCACATTTCAAAGACCGAGAAACGATCCTTTTTCTTCCACATATAATCAGGGTTGGAGGAATCACCCTAATTTTGCTTGGAACCAATCACAATCACAAAACACGGTTCCAAACCAAAACAATTTTCAAAGGATCCCTCCACCTCAACAGCAGCCACAACTTCAATTAAGTCAGCACCCCTTTCAAGCACATAATTTTCAAAATCAGGTCAACACACCTGCACTGTCTAGTCCTTTACAGTTGACCGGAATTGATGAATCCTTATCTTTTGCACAATACATGAATTTGATCTTAACAAATATCATGCAAGTTTCGGCTGAAATGAAATCTTCTGTCGATAAAATTGAGAAAAACTCTGCGTCCCAAAACGAGAGTATTAAATTGATGGAAGAAGAAATTGCACGATTAAAAGCCGAAATGAGTGCAAGAGAGAAAGGGAAACTTCCAGCTCAATCCTTACCCAATCCTGGCTATTCATATCATGTGAATGCAATCACCACGTTGAGATCTGGAAGAGTGCTTGACAATCATGTTGGGGAAGAAGTTGATGATACTGAAAATCATATCAACACCCCGGCTGAGACCTTTCCACACACACACACTTCTGACCCCAGTTCTTCTACCCTACCACCTTCTTCCGAGCCTATTCTCCATTTCCCAAAAGGCTCGCCATTACAGTCCACCTCTTTTACCCCTCCACGGACGATTCCCACTTCTATTTTGGGATCGGTTCCACACACACTTCCTTCTCCTATGATGGACCCAGCGCTTATTGCTAAAGCACCTTATCCTAATCGGTTAAGGGCTAACACACCAAGTCCACATATGGAGAAGATCACTGAGATGTTTAAACAGGTTAACATCAATATCCCTCTTCTAGATGCTATCCAACAAGTCCCCGCATACGCGAAAGTTCTTAAAGACTTTTGCACTAGAAAGAGGAAGAAACAAATGCCCAAGAAAATATTCATGGCAAAAACAGTAGAAACGGTTTTCCCCCAACAATTACCAAGGAAACGTAAGGATCCTGGATATCCTACTATTTCCATCTCTATTGGGGAGAAACACATTAACCGTGCTCTACTAGATCTTGGGGCAAGTGTTAACCTGCTTCCTTTCTCAGTTTATGAACAGTTAGGGATCAGAGAGTTGAAACCATCTCCATGCACTCTCCAGATGGCTGACCGATCAATCACCAGACCTAGGGGTGACCTAGAGGATGTGTTAATAAAAATCGGGGAATTTATATTTCCTGTGGATTTTATTGTAATTGATACACAACCTGTAGCGAACTCACGGAATCAAATTCCGGTGATTTTAGGTCGCCCCTTTTTGGCCACTTCCAATGCTATCATCAATTGTCGTAACGGTTCTATGACCCTATCCTTCGGGAAGAAGACAATTGAGATGAACATTTACAAGTTAGGAAGTGTACCCTCCGAACCTACTGCTCAGGTTTGTTCTGTCGACTTAATGGATATCGACAGCAGCGAATTTAATGATCCTCCTGATACCGATCTTGACTCTTTTCATACGTTATTGTTTGACCCAACTTTGTATCATACACATACGGACTCTTCCACCGAGATGTCCGGGTCAACAATTAACACTGATTATGAACTAATTTTAGAGTCTGAAGATCACCCCGCACTTTGTGATGACATTATTCTTCGGGGTATAGATGAAACTTTTGAGGAGATCTTCGCTGATGAACTCGCATTTCTAAAAAGCACGGGTGTTGAGATGAATCATATCCCAACCAATGAAATTGAACCTCCACCCCTTCTTTTGACTTGTAAAAAGATTGCGAGTAATCCATCACATTCACTGCATCGTCTCTCCAAAACGAGACGCACACACATTCTATTCCACCACTTACCTTTTCTCCACTTTTTCTTCCACCAACCCGAGCACTGCATTAATAAAATTTTTGAATGGTTGGTGTTAACATTCGGTCTTTGCTATGCTTGGCATCGACCACTGATTTTTGACCCCCACTTGTGATTTTAAAATATTAACATTGCATAACTCAAGTTTGGGGGGGTATAATTTTTCTGGCTCTTGAAAAGAAAATTTTTACAACATTTTGAGCCAAAAATAAGTTTGGGGGAGGTTCTTCACTTAAATATTTTGCCCCCACTAATAAATTCATCCCAAGCTTACAGGTTTTTCGAGATTTAGCTGAAGGCAACAGTGAGGACACTGTTGAAAACAAGTTTGGGGGAGGTTTGTGCTTATTTTCGCATCATTTGCATATCATTTGCATAAGCACAAAACATTTTTTTTGAAAACCTATAAAAAGTTAAAAAAAAATTTCAAAATTATAAAAAATATTTTTTTTACATAAATAAGATAATAAAAGTTTAGATAGTGAACAATTACATCCATGAGATTAGAAAAATTTAAGAAAACCAAGAAAATTAGAAGTTTTCTTATACGAACTAGTAATAAGTAGTTATGAGCCGTTGTCCCAAGGGTTAGTAAGATAAAGGACGTCACTAATCCGAGGATAAAAATAAGTCTGAAAAATAGTTTTTATTCTGGAAGCCAATCATTTTGAACGTTGCTACCCTGCTATTCGCACTTACACACGTCTTAAAGCCTGGGATAGTAGAGGATACCTTGAAATGCTCTTGTCTTAAAGCCAAAAGTATGAAGGAAATAAAAAAAAATTGAAAAAAAAATGGTGAGAAAAATAGACACTGGTTTTGTTATCACCAAGGGAAATAAAAAAAATATAGCAAGGGTGCTTCTTCACCTAGTGCCCTAAGGCCAATTGGTCTGGGAGTCACTGCTATGCCTGAGGTGGTGCAAGACGAGGAAAATAAACCAAGCAAGCAAGCACAGGAGTAATCGGTCGGTTAGTACCTCAAGAAGTATTAACGGTCGCATGAAAGTGTGTGAGCAATCTCGTTTATCAAAAAGTACTGAGGCTGATGGGTAAGAGTATGATAGCTTGAATTGAATTCTCCGGGTGTAGGGATGTCTTTACACACACGCAGGGTTATATGATCGATATTTGGAAGAAAGATAGGAATGAAAAATAAGACGATGTTTTATTGAGGGAGGACGTGATTTCTAACATCTTTTCTTGACCATTAAGATAGGGCTCATGACAACCAAAAAGCTAGCTTAGTTGGAAACCCTAATTTTCAAGGCTTTTCTTTTACAATTCTTTTCTTTAAATGTAATATTCATGATCTTCCTTTTATTATTGTATTTTGTGGGTGCAATCCGCTGAAGACCCTCAGGAGACAACACTCCTCCTACTAGGGACACCAAGAGGTTTAAAGGCTTGTTGCACATGCTCAGTGCAATCGTGTTGCCTACAAAAGTGTGCTAGTTAGTTTTTATCTTTCTTTATTTTTCTCCTTCTCTTTTTAATAAAACATTCGGTCGAGACGATCGAAATTAAGTTTGGGGGTATTTGATCAGTCGAAAATATTGTATATTTTAGCCGGCAATTTCCTCATCTTTTGCACTCATTTAGAAGTGAACGGCATTTATATTTTACATATTAGCAAAACTGTCGCAAAATATCTGATTTCATGTATTAGACCTTAAAACCGGCATATCTAGGGAAATTGACTGCATTGCATGGCATCGCAATATTTCTATATGTCGCAACCCGTGTTTCGAAGTCTGTGTAGGAAAAGGAAAGCTTGCTCGAACATTACACCGCTCAAAAGATACGTCAACTCACTACTTTCAGATCTGGTATCAATCCAGAGGAGCAATCACAATTCAGCAGATCAGATAAAGCCCTAAATAGCAGTCCAAGACAACACATGAAAGCACACAGCCCAAGCCCATCAAAGAGCCGCGGATCCGCGGTAATGGCTTGCTTGTGCCGCGGATCCGCGGCCTATTGGTGACATCATCATCTCAATTTTGGTCTACAATGCTTCATTAAGGGTCCACTGCTCAGAAAGACATCTCAGTTTCCAGAAGACTCCAGGGACTTCTACCAGATCAGCAAACACTTTGATCTACATTAAACTAGCCTATCATTCTAGAACTTTCCTCCTAAACCCTAGCTTAAACCCTAAGCAAGCACCTAACAAACTCTCTCAACAAACTTTAGGAGGGAACTACCATTTCAAACTTAAGTCTAGGGTTTGGGAAGTCTATAAATAGAAGCCTAGACCTAGGGTGAATTACTTTACATCTTACATCTTAGAAAATTCTATCATAAAGAGAGGGTGTAATTCAACCTTGGGAATTATTCATCCAATTAGTGAATCTATCCCCAATCTATCTCTCTCTTCATCTTTTTCTTCCACAAGTCTAGTGACAAGGCTTGTGTGAAACCCTAACCCTAATTCCTATCAAAATCAAGATCCAGAGTACCCATTAAGCAAGACGCCCTACAACCTTTAGGAGCGGAGCCGATCTTCAACGGAGCAAGCGATCCGAGCCGATCCACGACTCACGAAGCCGAGCGACGCCCGATCAACAATCTAGATTCTTCTTCTTGTAGTTCTTGAAGCAAATGTAATCAAAATTGTTGAGATAAATAAAGGTGATATTCTTTTATCTTCTTTTCTTTAATTTCTGCATCATGACATCTTTACAATTCGTGAATATTTTCTGTGTGGTGATGTGTGAATAAAACTCCGTTCGTCGAGGAGTCGAGACGGTCAATAGAATGATGATGTAACATAGCTTTAATCGATTCTTGATTCCTACGATGGTTTGTAAACCGTAGCAACTTCAAGAAACGACGACCCATTCGTTTCGATGCTTTCTTGAATGATATCGCTCGAAATTGGGGAGTTACGATTGTTTCTTGAATTTGGTAGAGGCTAGAATGTGAATGAAATCAATGAAAGAACAAGGGGTCTAAGATGAAACCCTAGTTTCACGAGAAAGCCCTAACTCTCGTCGATTATCATCGATCTAGTATCAATCCTTCGAAGGACAAGAATACGAAATCTTTAGATTACATCATGTCTATAGATCCGATCAATTCCTACGAGCCTCTTTTAGATTCTTGACTGTTGATTGGAAATATCATCGATACACCGATTCTTGACTGTTTATCTTTTTCTTGATTCTTGAATAGAATAGTGACACTTGAAAATCAAAACTCTTTAATCATGTTTTCGTTTATCTTAGCTTAACTTTTTAATTCAAGCATATCATAATACAAACGAATCGTGCAATCCCTGTGGACGATCCGCACTCATTCATAACACTACATCAGACACCGTAGTTTGATTGCGGTCAATATAATTTTTTGATTGTCGATACTTTTTACATATACACGTCAGAAAATAATTCAATCACCAAACAGTGACAATATACATACAGTCCGGTCTGTTCGTTTATGAGTATCGCATATCTGCCTAGGTGCTGGTAACGTCAGACCCCCATTAGCGGTATAAGTCGTGTTAGAGTGTGGCCCAGAACACCCTGAGATACTACTGGAGTACCTACCAGTAAATCTCCTGCCTCGGCCGAGGGCTATGTGTAATGGCTCTCCTAGACACAGCGTGATCACACCCCCAATATCGGGAGAGACGAATCCCCTGCCGATCCGCTCATTTGCCTTCATGTGGCTCGGGACAGTACCCAAAAAAGACCTGTTTGCACGACTCCTTTGAGCCGTGGTAGGGTAGAAATCAAAGCACAGTGGGAACTCACACGAGACAAATGACGACCTCAGGTCGATGAACTAACATGTATACATGTCAACAGGGAACTGGTATCTGACGCTATGTATAATACCAACTAGCAGGTTCCCGGCGAGTCCTGTCCGGTGTACTCAGAACCCATTGAGCACCTGTATACATCTTAGGTGAACTAACTGACGCCAATACCTTGTGAGACCGGCCACGGCCCCTCGTCGGGGTCTCGACTATATACACTAGTCTACTCTGGAGTATCGATGCCCTGCCTCGAAACTCCAACGACTAGGGACTCTTTAAGGATGTGCTTACAGACCCCAGCTCCCACGTATATGATCCCCATCATACTGCTGGTAGTCAAGCAAGAATCCTATGGGCTCTATCATCATGCAATAGTGAACTAAAGCATGTATATGATGATAAAGTCAAACCAGATAGCATACTATCATCTCGAGCAAGACTGTCATATAAGTATAGGTCCTGCCTCAATCATTGCAATCACGTACCAGCGATCCAATAATTGACTTTGAGGGCACTATCTCCAACAATCTCCCACTTGCACTTAAGGCTAATTATTGCGATGTCACATACTCACAGCCCGTGTGATACCGAACATCCAACTCCTGTACTAATTTGTTTCACAAAGGTAGTTTGTAAAACTCTTGTGTTCGAGAAATAGCCTCAGTGAGTGGATCCGCCCTGATGTTTCTTTCTATGTCTCTCTTAATCTCAAGTTCGCGGAGAAAGCCATCTCCCGAATCGAGTAATACCTGTCTTAGAATATGTCTGAATATCTGATGGGACCTAGTTCATAAATGAACTCCAAATCCAAACTGCTTAGACTGTATCGATAACTGAACCTAATCAGTATCCAGCACCATGCCTCCCACAGTATCCTCTTGGACCGCCTGTTCATAATACCGTCCCTTGTCATAGGAAAAACTATAACTCTGCCAATCACTCTGTTATCTATGTCACCATTTGAAGCCTGGAATGATAACCGTCTCTCAAATCCATAGAACATGCATCTTATGTTCTAAAACTGCTTCCTTACGTTTCTTCAGGATTGGATTAAAATAAACTTATCGCATCAAGTGCAAAAACTACATCTGGTGTTGTACTTGACATCTCATGATTGACTCAATTGCCTAAGCATGTGATCTGCCAATCATGCACATCCCTCTCTCCTTTAGTCTCTAAGACACCTTTAGAGAGGGTGACTCCATCACCTGTAGGTACACCACCATGCCAGGAGTCTTCTATTCTAAAATACTATTAGAATACTGTCAAAGTACCCACATTGGGAAACTACCCAAATCTAGATCTAATACCATAGATCTAGTAACCAGAATGTCAGATATTATATCCATGTCCTTTGTGGAGAAACAAATGTGTGACGACCAAAGTACAACCGATCGTAGTATAGGAATTTTACTTCATACTCTATGTATGTCATCCAAATACCAGGACATCACACCCTACTACCTTCTTAACACATCCATCCCCTATTCTGATGAAGTCAAACCTATGACTGTCACATCAAAATTAGATGATCTTATCTCCGCTATATCTGCTCAAGTCTATAAATAGACATAAACTACTTGCTTACTATGCTTCCGCTGCTCCCACTGACTACGACAACCCTCTAGCAGAATAATATATACGTACACTTCTAAAGCTAGTCTAGAACGACGCTATACTTATCCTTGTGCCGAGTCTCATAGTCTGGAACAACAGTAGTGTCAAGTCTGGGTAAACAAGAACCTCCCTGTCACCGTCCTTGAGGCTACCGGAGTACCTCTCGGGTGTCTGAGGTTACCCACCATGTCTGCGAAGTGGCTATTGGAATGTCAAACTTGATTGAATATATAGGTCCTATTAAATTCTCCGTAATCGTTTGCGGTTCTGGAATCACTTCCAGTTCTACCATACTCCCACTACTGTTTTCTGAAAAAATACATTTTTACTAAAACTGTGGCGAGTCAAGAACAATATCACTATTGATCTTCCAGATGGTAGAAAAATCAACCCTCGTCGAAGCCAGGGTCAACCCACAAACTGCCATTACAGAAACGTGCCTTGAGTTATCCAGTGTCTTGTTTTAAGCATAAGTTGGACAACTCCCCGTACCTTAACATCGTTAAGATATGAACCAATCTATATACAATATAGAAATAGAGGCACTAATTTAATTGGAACCAAATTCAAATCATGCAACTGTCTCCAGTGCATATCAACTTAATGGAGAAAGGCTAATCAGCATTACTCAACTTAGGAATCCATCCAATTATGAGTAACCTGAAAGAGAAACAAGTTTCTCAAAACCATTACTATTATCTGAATACCATTCACAAGAATCTACATCTTCGATCTCTTTGAAGAATCCCGATACTTGCGATACCTGGTTCTCTACTTTATTCTTATACCCACAACTTCTCAAAACTTAGACATTGTATTTCTACGAAACACTTGTCTAAAAACTAGAGAAGTCACAAGTAAACAGAACATAGTACGAGGACCAACCCCTTTTTCCTGATGGACACTGGACAACATACAATACTCTGTATAAGTCCACTGAGTTGAATAACTCAAAACCTGTGCATTGTAGGTTGAAAACTGTACCCTGGCGATTTCCTCAAATATCACCAATTACAACGAATTCCGATATAATGAGGATAATCACCTAATTCCCAATAACTTACTCCCACTCATCATCTGTAAACCATACAGATGTGAGAAAATCACCTGGTAAATTCATACCCTGGAGTAAGCATCTAATCGGAAAATCAGTTTTCTTTTAACAATATACAGTGTAACTGAAACATGAAAATGTTTCATAAGGGTATCCTGGTATTCCTAGTAATGCCTCTTCCATAATCCGATTCATGACTATAACCGTATATTTCATTGTCATCTCTCCAAATCCCTTTATTTGTCTTTATTCATTACCTTCTGTATACCATCGTTAGGCTAAATGGTTTTCTTCCTTCCCTACCGTTCGGCACTAGCCTATGGTTTGGAAGAAAACTATCCAGTAAGCATAATAAGTGTACTCTCCTAATCCTAGGAGTACTCGCAATTTGAGAGAAGGTGATGATAAAAGAAAACTGAATAAAACCTTATTCCATTTCTCCCGAACTGGGGAAAAAGCAAAGGTGAAAATAGGAGTGGCGATGAAGTACGCGGTTTGGTCGTGAATGATAATAGTCGCAATTTACTTTGCCCTCTTTCGAATCCCTTTATTATGTCTTTACATATTACCTTCTGCACACCCTACTTAGGCTAATTGGTTTTCTTCATTCCCTACCTTTCGGCACCTGCCTATGGTTTGGAATAAGACTATCCAATAAGCGTAATAGGTGTACTCTCCTAAACTAAGGAGCCCTCGCAACCTGAGAGAAGGTGATGATAAAAGACAACTGAATAAACCAATTCTATTTCTCCTGAACCTGGATCCATCCTCGAAGAAGTCCCTTCGAGTTCGTATATAACCATACGATGGAAGTATCCAATGGAAGTTGATGTCCGTAGTAATACGGGGTGTTCTGAGAAATAAAAAGGGTAAAAGAAGAAGTGGCAATGACTTATGCAACATAGACAATCCAAAAGCCCGTATATTAAGAAGGTTCGGTCAACTTGGTCACTGAGTCATAGTCTAGGGTCGGTCAATGGTCGCTGCCAAAGAGAGAGAAAAGAAACACTCTGTGTGCACTCTAACCTAGATCAGAATAGTTACCATTTTATCTAATCAGGAAACCTCCCACTGTAGTCTCAAATTCTCCTCCAAACCTGAAAGAAGAATTACTCGGGATCACCCGAAGAGTAAACTAACTCATCAGTGGGAATCGGTATCCAACTCTCATCGCATGATAACTCGATGGAAGCCACTCAAGTTAACACACTCCAGAAGGTATGCGCAAACTTGGCAAGTTTCAGTTTCTTTAGAAACTCCCGATATGATTTTTGCCTCATGCTCTTATGATCTTGACGAAGGTCAACAAATCATAAGTCAAATGTCAAGTTCTATCCGTCATTGTCCAAGTTAATTTGAACCCACCCATACAAGCCCTTGACGAAGGTCAACAACGCTATACGACTGTCCCAAACCAACGCATCTATCTATGCAACAAATGAATACCCCGCAGCAACCAAGCACTATGCCTTGATGAAGGTCAACAAACATAGCTTGAATACTACTGACCATCCATAAGAAATGACGGAGGGCTACGGTTGGTTTTTGGCGAAAAACCTTTAACGTAACGAACTTGATATCGCAGAAGGAACCTGATAGCTTTTTATAAAAATATAGTAGCGAAAAACCTTTGCTAAAGAGGTCACTCCCGGTGAAGGGATCTCGGCTCTTTCCTCATGGAATGAGGTGCAGGATATTCCAATTGAATACCACGATGCAAAGCAACTTGTAATCGACTATATTGAAATTATTACCCTGACGTAAACTTCTGCCCAAGGGGTCACTCCCGGTGAAGGGATATCTGCCCTTGCCTCGTCGAATGAGGTGCAGGATATTCTAACTGAATATCGCTATGCAAAACAAAAGGAAACATTTTTGTAATAACACCTTTTAAAATTTGTTCCAACAACATCATATATAAGTTTGTTTTATCCTTGCATTGATAAGAATCAATGCAGTCCCATAAATCAATCACACCAGAAAAGAGCGAAAATAAAATGTACGTATATGCCATCCGCATTCGTCGCTGCGTCCCGTCATCACTGATTAGGTTACTTAACTAACGACAGAGCGGGGACTGGACTAGCGCGGGTGTAAAACATATACAACATCTAATAGTATATATACCAATATACAATAATCGCTACAGGTGTGATAATATGCAACATTACAAAAAAGTAATAAGCATCACAGAACAATACAGATAATCTGGGATCCCCGGGATTCACAGTGCCGCTACTGAAACCCGACGTTCCCCTGATCGTGTGGATAGCCTGTGCAATGAAACATAGACCCCTACGGGTGTGGCAAGTTACCCGCCAAAACCTGAAGCGAGGTTGTCCCCACAGCATAGTGAATGGAACACCCGGCACTTCACGGAATCCGGTAAATTGAGCACCCCTCCTTGGGTCAACCTGTAACCCCTACGAGTGCGGCGAATAGTCTGTCAATTATAGAGTGAGGTCCCTTTGCCTCTCAAAGCCATGAGATACGGACCCATTTCCCTCCAGAACCCGGCTATCCGTGCACTCCTTCGCGGGATAAACCTAGTACAGAATTAAAAATATGTACAACGGGTACATCGACCTCAACCCGGTCGTGCCCCAAAAGAATATTATACAACAGACAGTGACGGCAGTCCATATGTTGGACGCTCTCCCCGCAATATCAAATGTACAAATATATCCAAACTGCACTATCATTGCACCCTGCTATCCACCACAACAAATCCGCAACATCACAGCACAACACAGAACATCAACGCGAATGTCACGTTCGTAAACCCGTCTAAAAGAACTATAGCAATTAGACGCGGTTTACCGATCGAATGACATTCCCGGTCGGAGATATAAATTAAGTACTGCATACTAACAAATTTAAAATTTCGATCGACAAAATTTCCCGAAGTGGGCCTCACGTACATCTGCTGTACAGTAACAAAATCTGGGCCCAAAAGAGTATTACCAAAAACCACAATTTCCTCAGTGAAGCTCTCTGGAAAAAACTTGTGCACTGTTCCCACAAAGTCGCCGCGGTTCCGCAGTGGTCTTATGGGATCACGTGCGCAAATTTTTCCACAATCCTTAGAAAACCCTGCACGCTTTTTCTGTGATATGCAAAACTATTTTTAGGCCCTTTAAATAATCGACAGAAACTTGTGTGCAGAAAATCGCGATTTCGGAAATTTCGTTCGATCGATCTTTTAAACGCGTTAGCACAAGTTAGTATAGCTTAATGGTGAGGCTCTGATACCACTGTAAGTCCACGGTAGCGCCCCGGCCGTCTAACAGACGCCAAATGCGGAACAAAAACTTTTAACAACTGGCGCTATCGCGTACTATAACCCGGATCTGCCATTAAAGCTAAACTAACATACTACAAAGTGGGTTGAAATGTTATACCGAACGATCCGAGTCCTTCGGTCTTCAACCATCATCCCACGCTTTGTTGCGGCCGCTCTGATCTCCTGAATCTCCAGTCTTCTAGTCCAAGTGGCACCACGTCGACGGATCTTTAAACGGGCTCCCGCCTCTGAACCGAGGCAACTCGATCGTCAAGTTTGCTAGAAGAGACAACCAAGATGATGTAGAGAAAGAGTAGAACACTTTGTCTCATTACGCCCAAAGCTATGGACGAACGGTTAATGAAGTTGCCTTTTGGAATCGGGTGATAAGAATTTGAGCTATATGAAATTTCTATATACAAATCTATCATAATCTTTTCCCTAGTGAACAACAACCATAACCACAAGAGGGGGGAAGGCCGGACACTAAATAGAGGGGAGGGAGGTGAGTGTAGGAGAGGGGGAGGTGATTATAAGATCAATGAAGAGGATGAGTCACATAACACCTTGTATGAACACAATTAAAGTAAAGGATGAATCATTTAACCTAGTCACCAAAACCATTAATGCAATAATCAATGCACTAATGAGTCACTTAACACCTCACCATCCTAGTCATCATCTAGAAGCTTCCACACTCATCTCAAGAAAAGATAAATCCGTCTTTAACCGAATGTTAAATACGGCTGATAGAAAACTGGAAACTGGCAACTTCCAAAAGTGATCCTGAAACGAATTTCAGGATAACCCCGTAACAGTATAAACATACCCGCATTTGTATTACGACCGAATACAAATGCAACTGAGACAAAGATATTATATCTACACAGTATAATACTGGGATCCGGCTTAAACCAAAGCCTACCAGTATTATCTGCCCGAAAAAAGACACGTGCGAAAACGCACGTGCATTTTCCGAACCCTGCCATAAAACCATACGACCACTACAACGTTTCACCCGAACTTGGGAAAGTGTCTGTGGGGGACTCTAATGACTCATCAACACACTGGCACTGGGTATAACCACTAGCACGTCAGAGGTACGAGTTGTACATAACGGTTTGCCTATGTATTGATTGGAAGGGAAGCTGACGAGCGAACTCATCCATAAACCCAACTGAGCCTAAAAGTGACAATATACATACAGTCCGGTCCGTTCGTTTATGAGTATCGCATATCTGCCTAGGAGGCTGGTAACGTCAGACCCCCATTAGCGGTATAAGTCGTGTCAGAGAGTGGCCCAGAACACCCTGAGATACTACTGGAGTACCTACCAGTAAATCTCCTGCCTCGGCCGAGGGCTATGTGTAATAGCTCTCCTAGACACAGCGTGATCTCACCCCCAATACCGGGAGAGACGAATCCCCTGCCGATCCGCTCACTTGCCTTCATGTGGCTCGGGACTGTACACAAAAAAGGCCTGTTTGCACGACTCCTTTGAGCCGTGGTAGGGTAGAAATCAAAGCACAGTAGGAACTCACACGAGACAAATGACGACCTCAGGTCGATGAACTAACTTGTACACATTTCACCAGGGAACTGCTATCTGACGCTAGGTATAATACCAACTAGCAGGTTCCCGGCGAGTCCTGTCCGGTGTACTCATAACCCATTGAGCACCTGTATACATCTTTGGTGAACTAACTGACACCAATGGCTTGTGAGACTGGCCACTGCCTCTCGTCGGGGTCTCGACTGTATACACTAGTCTACTCTGGAGTATCGATGCCCAGTTTCGAAACTCCCACGACTAGGGACACTTTAAGGATGTGCTTAGAGACCCCAGCTCCGACGTATATGATCGCCATCATACTGCTGGTAGTAAAGCAAGAATCCTATGGTCTCTATCATCATGCAATAATGAACTAAAGCATGTATACGATGATAAAGTCAAACCAAATAGCATACTATCATCTCGAGCAAGACTGTCATATAGGTATAGGTCCTGCCTCAATCATTGCAATCACGTACCTGCGATCCAATAATTGACTTTGAGGGCACTATGTCCAACGGATAGCTTATGTGAGACTTGGTTGTTTAGGATGTGTTAGGTGTACTATGCATAGATTAGGGTTAGAAGTAACTAGTGTAGTTCCTAGTCGCGAACCCTAGAATAGGTTTACACTCACACGCACACACGTACATATTTGCTATGTTTTTACTGTGAGGATGAGGATATTGGAGGACATTGGATATGAGTCGATGAGATTGGGCATAGTGCCATGATATCGGTGATGCTACGTGATTCGTATTTGGGATACGATATATGATTTTTAGCGGGCCTTGGAACGTGTGTTTCACACACGCATTCTTACTTATATAGATGGTATCGATTCGTAATAGACTTAGATCAGTACCCCAGATTATGTGATATGATGATAAGGATACCAGAAAATTGATGTGATGATTGTGATATTGACCCGCACCCAGCTATTGGGATGCCGTACGACGATTTACCGTACGAGCTTTATATTGGTGATTGCTCTGCACTCATGACTTGAGGATGTCAGATGATAAACGGTATCGCATGCGATACTATTGAGGTGGGATCACCGACTACTATCTTTATATTTATATATATCGACTCAGATTTAGGTTGTTTCAATACCCTTCCATATTGACTTGATAGTTAGATCAGTAGTTAGTATAGTAGATGTTAGACTAGACCCGAGTCATACCTATTTCAAAACTAACGAATCAGAGTATTTTAAGGACAGGCAAAAAGGGATTCTACGGATAAATTCAAAAGGCGCGTCTTTTCTTAAAAACACCGTAGCCCTTATTTTACTAAAAACCCCGATTTCGTCCTATTTCAAAAAGGCAAAACTGCATGACACTTACTTATTAATGTAGATTCTCTACTATTGCGTTGATTATTTGATTCCGCATATTCATATTATTTGCATCGCATTACTTGTGTTTATTGAGATATTACCATAATGTTGTTAGGACACCAGCACCATTATCGATGATGCGTATGTTCCACGTACACTATTTGCCGGCTCACACACCTCATCATCAATAATTTCCATGCCACTACACAGTAGTACTGTTGCATTCATGATGTGATTCTTGCATGGCATATTATACACCTATACCTGTACGTATACATAGATGATTCTGGTTTGATTAGAGATTTGGGAACCGCAAGATATCCTTTAAAACTGATTCATTTTAAAAGAGTGGTTTCCCTCGACATGTGTACATTACCATTCCATGTTGTATGACTTACTGATATGCTTACCTTTCTTTACATGTAGCATACATCATGTTCTGATTATACGCATTGAGATATGTTGTTTCCATGATGTTCCTGGATTTGGGGACCGTTGATATTTCAAAAGAAAATGTGTAATTGTTTAAAAAACCCGGTTACCCTTGATATGATATTTCAGTGCGTCCACCATGAGTTTTCTTGGTTCCAGAGAGCTTGTGTGGGTATACCCGATTCGAGGAGCGGTAGGCACCGATTGTGGGTACATGGTGGATCCGGTGAGGTACCCCGGGGCAAGAAGACTCGTATATGCTAGACGGTGAGCCCGGCATGGGAGTACTACCTACCGGTGATAGTATTTGGGACCCGTCGGTTATCCGGAGGATACCGACTGGAGTCATGAGATGGATATCAGGGCCGACCAGGGTGTGCGGCGCCTGAGATACATGAGGATTTACGTGTCAATGCTAGGCACAGGTGTTCATGATGTTTTCGAGTGTCGATGCTAGGCACTCAGGTTCAATGATTTGATTATATCCTTATATTTCCATGCATATACTTCACGATATTTACATGCATGATGCTATTGTCATAGGGCGACATGTGGATGGGGTCCACCTATTTTCCAGACTTTGATTACCTAGTCGGAAGATATCCACATTCTACTAGACTTCATGTTATAGCTGACATTGATTCAGATTGATTACATCGATCATACCTCATTTGTATATATAATAGTGGATGAGGACGCTGTTATATATACCCTTACACCAATATTAGTGGAATGGGATGCTAATATATATGTATTGATATCAATTTAGATACTTCACCATATTACTTCATGTAGACATACCTCATATTTATGACATGTTATTACCTGAGGCACTGGCACGAGTACTTGGCACTACATACATTTATAGATGTTACATTGCCACCTTAGCATGCTTCAGACTTATTCATTTGAGGTTTTTATATGTTGATCGTATGACCAAGGATTGCGTCATACATGCGATTTTCTGTTCGTAGATGTTTTTTCTATTCACGAGTGGGCAACTCACCCTCGTTGTGCCCCAGTTTCTTGCAGGTGTTGCCGTACAGGTTTCATTACGGTTTTGTGGGCACTACTTCTTTCGGGTGACTTGCTATTAGGTGGGTTATTTGTATCATACCCATTATTATACATTGTATATTATATTTCAGTTCTATCTAGAAGTTCCATCAGCCAAACATGTACTTATTTGAGATAGAGACAAGTGTTGATTATTCTTTCGACCTTAGAGTCGCACGTTATATTTCTCTGGGTTCCATGCTGGTGAGTTCCCTTTTCTGTTATGATCCTCGCCTTTTAGCGTTGTATATTATGTTGCAAACTGGTTGATTTACATATGGTTTTCCCTTCACTCCACTACTTTTCTTTGTTTGGATTTCTGGCCTCGGCTTACTTAGAGCACGTACGCCTTGGGACGTTCGTAGCCCAAGTGCCGGTCATGTTCCGTACTTTCGGGTCGTGACAAAGTTGGTATCAAAGCCAGGTTTTACCTTCGGAGCGTAGGATTGCCCTTGGTTGATGGAATAGGTGACTAAAGTAGAGTGACGTACCGTGGGTATGTCCGCGGCATATTTACGACACGCCACTCCACTTAAGAAGCCTTAGGATCTACATTTCTTTGTTCAGTATCATATTCATTCCTGATCTAGCCTCATCGGTACCCGTTATGTTTTACTGCCACGAGTACGGGCATGGAGAGCTACGGCTAGAGTTGCGACCAGCATGAGCCCGTTACGAACGAGGACTGACCGGGGCGTAATTCCGGCGACACACGATTGTAGAGATGTGTCTTTTGATTGTGTTTTCTGGTGACATGGGAACGTCTCGAGTTTGTATTGATGATTGTGTAAGTCCACGTTGCCCACCCCGGTGCTTGCGGGGAGGCGGAAACATTATGAAAAATCGGATTTTTACAACACTAGGAAACATGGACTATGCTAAATGAGGGATCTTTGCTAAACAAAACTAACTAACAAGCTAAAAGAGTTAGCTACTCGAAAATGGGGTTATACCTAGGTCTTCAAGTCCTTCTCTTCTTGCTCCTTGGAGTGAAAGAACGGGTTCTCCTTGTCTCCTTCTCTTGCCGAAGAAAGATCCATCCGAGGGCCTCTACCTTTGGCTCCAACCTCAAACTAGAAGTAACTAAGGTGCTTGGTGTGCTAAACCTAGGACCTTAGAAAGAGTAGAGAGTATTTTTGAGCGTTTTATCTCAAGCTCAAATGGTTCTCAACTCATGAGAGGGGAGAGCTAGAGAGAGAGAGGAAGAGGAGGAGAGAGAATGAGAATGATAGAATGAGAAGAATAATCCAACCTTCTCACATATATGTGAATTATGAAAAATAGATAATTAGCTAAAGATAATTGTGATGGTTAATCAAGAAATGACCATTATCATTTCACATTAAATGATTTTGCAAGGATCAAAGAGCATCTTTCATATGGAATGATGATGGTAAACTTGTCAACCTAGGTCAACAAGTCAAGTATAGTCAAATGGTCAACAACCCTAACAATGCACAATTATAATTAACTAATATTAAAAAATCATATTTCACACATAAACATTAAGGTAAGAAAATGACAATGGTCATCAACCCTAATGAAAGTCCTCTGCCTCTGCCTCAATCAACTGTGCATACACACCCGTATCCGTGTTCCGAGGAACACGAATACAATGAGATAAAACCAATCCCAAATCATATACTAGGATACGGCTTAAACCAAAGCCCACTAGTATAAGCTGTCCGGACACCAAACGTGCACAAGTGCGCGGATGTGAACGAACCCCGTCGCAAAACCATGCGAACTCTACTCATTTTGCCTAAAGGCGAATAACCCTCTGTGTAGGACTCTAAAGACTCGACACTACGCTGGCAGTGGGTTTAACCACAGACCGCAAGCAGCACTAGCTATACGTAACGGTCCCTAGGTAGATGCCGATAAGAAGACTGACGAGGTAAATCCATCTGAACTCCTACTGAGCCTGAATGTGACAGTCTCCGTACAGTCCGGTCTGTTCTTCTAAGAACATCGCATGGAGGGCCTAGGGGGCGGTAAACGTCAGTCCCTTACTAGCGGTACAAGTCGTGTCGGAGTGTAGCCCAGAACACCTGAGATAACACTGGAAACCTACCAGTCTATCTCGCTTGCCCTGGCCAGGGACTTTGTTTAATGGCTCTCCTAGACACAGCGCGATATCAACCCCCAATACCGGGAGAGACGAATCCTGTCTAACCGTCACTGCCTCCAAGTGCTTCGGGACTGCACCCAAAAACTACCTGTTTGCACGACTCCTTTGAGCCGTGGTAGGGTAGTAATCAAAGTACAGTGGGAACACACTCCAGGCGAAGTGACAGTGTCAAGACAACGGACTAAGCTGTACTCATGTCACCTTGGAACTGATAACTGACGATAGGTATAATACCAACCAACAATTCCCGACGAGTCCTGTCCAGTGTACTCGTAACCTAACGAGCACCCGCATACTATCTCAAGTACGACGTACTGACGGCTGTGGGACAGACCGTCTCTCAAACTGGGATAAGAAGCGCATACGCTAGTCTACTCCGGAGTATCGATGCCATGTCTCGATAGTCCTGCGACTAGGGACCTGCATAAGGATGTGCTTGTAGATTACCCAGCCCCCATGAGTGTGACTGCCATCACAATGCTGGTAATCAAGCAAAGATCCTAATGGCTCCACTAATGTGTAAAGGCGATATGCTAAAAGAAACACATGCACACATTAAAGCAGAAACAAACCAAGTAGCATACTACTATTTTGAGCAAGATTGTCAATACAAGGTGAATATCCCAAGCTTCCATCAAGTAATATACAAACTAGTATGATACAATAATGGCCTCTAGGGCATATACACTAACAATCTCCCACTTGCACTAAGGCCATGTACTGGCGTATCGAAGACCTATCATCTCGATCAGCCGATCGAACTGAGTCTAGGGTAAGGCCTTCCTGAATGGATCAGCAGTGTTATCTTCCGTAGCAACTCTCCGAACCTCGATCTCCTGGCGACCCATGATCTCCCTGATCAGGTGATACCGCCTCAAGATGTGCCTGGACTTCTGATGGGACCTGGGTTCCTTCGCTAAAGCTATAGCCCCGTTGTTGTCGCAATACAGAGGTGCTGGATCAACAATGGACGGAACCACGTGAAGTTCTGTTAGGAACTTCCTTATACAGACGGCTTCTTTTGCGGCATCTGCAGCAGTGATATATTCCTCTTCCATCGTAGATTCAGCAACGGTTTCCTGTTTGGAACTCTTCCAACACACCGCCCCTCCATAGAGGGTAAAGACATAACCCGACATGGTGGAAGCTGGAGTCAGCAAAGGCCTCGATCTGGAGGTCTTTTCTGCCATACACCAAGAACATCTCCTTATTCCTTCTTAGGTACTTGAGAATGTTCTTTACCGCTATCCAGTGTTTCTCCCCAGGGTTTGACTGATATCGGCTTACCACACTCAGTGCATAAGCTACATCTGGTCTGGTACACAACATCACATACATTATAGAGCCTACCGCAGAAGTGTAGGGTATAATAGACATGCGATCCCTTTCCAAATCAGTCTTGGGAGACATCTCTTTGGAGAGGGTGATCCCGTGACAAGCCGGTAGATTACCACGCTTGGAATCATCCATACTGAATCTTTTCAGTATGGTGTCGATGTACCTGGACTGTGAGAGTCCTAATATCCTCTTGGATCTGTCACGGTAGATCCGGATCCATCAGAATGTATGAGGCATCACCCAGGTCTTTCATGGAGAACCTGTGTGATAAGAACCCTTTGACAGATTGTAGCATAGGAATGTCATTTCCTATCAAGAGAATGTCATCCACGTATAAAACGAGGAATACTACAGTTCTTGCTACAAATCTACTATAGATGCATGGTTCATCTGGATTTTTGATAAAGCCAAATTCATTGACCGTCTCATCAAAATAGATGTTCCAACTCCGCGATGCCTGCTTTAGTCCATAGATGGACTTAAGCAACTTGCACACCTTTCCTCTGCTTCCACTCTAAATGAAACCCTCTGGCTGGTCCATATAGCCACACTCCTCTAAATTTCCATTTAGAAAAGCGGTCTTTACGTCCATCTGCCAGATCTCATAATCGTGGAAGGCAGCAATGGCAAGAAGGATCCGAATGGATTTCAGCATACCCACTGGAGAAAAGGTTTCTTCATAGTCCAAGCCAGGTCTTTGACGGAAACCCTTTGCAACAACTCTAGCTTTATAGGTCTCAACCTGTCCATCTATACCAATCTTCCTTTTGAAGATCCACTTGCATCCTACGGGTTTTACCCCATCTGGAGCAATGTCCAACGTCCATACTTTATTGGTGTACATGGACTCCATTTCGGTTCGCATTGCATCCAGCCATTTTACCGAGTCAACGCTCTGAATGGCCTGCTGGAAGCTAGTCGGCTCATCACTATCAATGATGCAATCCTCTCTATCCCCGTCTATGAGAAAACCGTAGTATCTCTCGAGCGGATGAGACTGCCTACTACTTCTGCGGAGCGGCGTAGGAATGTCCTGATCTTTCGAACCCTCTGGTTCTACTGAGCTTTCAGTAATAGCTCGTGGTTCTGGAATTTCTTCCAGTTCTACTGCGCTCCCACTTATCTGATTTTCCAAAAACTCAGTTTCCAAGAAGTGGGCATGACGAGAAACAAAAACCTTTTGTTCCTCTTCGCAATAGAAGAAATATCCCTTGGAGTTCTTTGGATATCCCACAAACTTGCACTGTACTGAGCGTGCCTCGAGCTTGTCCGCATGCTGCTTTTTGACAAAAGCTGGACATCCCCATGTCTTAATGTGATTAAGATAGGGTCTCTTCCCACACCACATCTGATATGGTGTAGTAGGCACGGTCTTAGTTGGAACTCGGTTCAAAAGGTATGCAGCTGATTCTAGTGCATATCCCCTGAATGATCGCGGCAACCCAGCGTTACTCATCATGGACCGTACCATATCCAATAGGGTTCGGTTCCGTCTCTCCGATACACCGTTATGTTGCGGAGTGTATGGAGGAGTAAGCTGAGAGAGAATTCCATTCTCTTTTAAGTAATCCAGGAACTCGGCACTCAAGTATTCACCACCTCGATCAGATCTCAGTGTCTTAATACTTTTGCCTGTTTGTTTTTCTACTTCATTCTTATATTCATGGAATTTTCCAAAGGCTTCGGATTTATGTTTCATTAAGAAGACATAACCGTACCTTGAAAAGTCATCCGTAAAAGTAATGAAGTAAGAATAACCGCTTCGTTCATGCATAGACATTGGACCGCACACGTCGCTGTGTACGAGTCCCAAGAGCTCGCTCGCTCTTACTCCATGTCCAGTGAACGGAGTCTTTGTCATCTTTCTTTTGATACAGGATTGACAAGCTGCATATGATTGATATTCGAACGGATCCAAATATCCTTCTGTATGTAACTTCGTCAACCTTCTCTCATTGATGTGACCCAGTCTACAATGCCATAAGAAAGCCTGATTTGTTTCCGGAGACTTTCTTTTGTGTGTATTCTGGACATTGAAAATCTGTGGTTGGTTTAATACGTATATACTATTGCTGAATGTACCTGACCCAATCAGAACTTGATTAAGGTGAATGTTTACAACATTACTTACAAACGCAAATTCATAACCTTCTTTAGAAATTAAAGATACAGAAATGATATTACAAGTTGCATTGGGTACAAAAAAGCAATTACGTAAAACCAAAACATGTCCATCTGACATTCCCAGGTGATAGTCCCCCACGACCTCAGCATCCATGCTAGCTCCGTTTGCAACTTTGAGGGTCATGTCACCTGCCTTCAAAAACCTACGCTTTCTCAACATCTGCAAAGAATTACAGATATGAGATCCTGATCCGGTATCCAATACCCAGGACGTAGAGTTTATTGATAGACAGTTTTCAATAACATACACACCTGAAGCTGAAGCCGCAACTTGCTTCAGATCCTGTGTTTTGGCCTTCCAAGCCCTGCAATCTTTCTTCCAGTGTCCACTCTTGTGATAGTAAAAGCATTCTTCCTTATCCACAAGCTTCCCCGCTGCCTTTGTTGATTTTGCCTTTCCCTTCGTATCCACTTTACTAATACCGCCCCTTGGTTTGGCAGGGGTTTTCTTCTTCTTTCCCTTGGCTTTCGCCCTGGACCTAGAAGAGGAAGATCCCCCTACAAACAAAGTGGATGTTTCCCTACCTTTCTGTAGGGTGCCCTCCGCACTCCTCAGCATGTTGAGGAGCTCTGAATGTTCAACTTCTTTTTCCTGTAAGTTGAAGTTCAGAATGAACTGGGAGTAAGTGGAAGGAAGGGACAGAAGAATCAAGTCCGTATAGAGCTCATTCTCCAACGTGGTCCCAAGGTCCGCGAGCTCTTCTATGTAGCCAATCATCTTAAGCACGTGTTCCGCTACCGATGATCCGACGGCCAATCTCGCCGAAAACAACTTCTTTGACACTTCGTATCTGGCGATACGGGATTGCTCTCCATACAGTTCTTTTGTATGGAGAAATATGGATTCAAGGTCCATATTCTCATGCCTCCTCTGATGTTCATTGTCCATAGAGGCAAGCACGAGGCACTTGGCCTTCGCGCAGTCGATTTCCTAGGTCTTGTGGATTTCCCTATCCACGACGCTGGCTTTGGGACCTGGGACAGGGGGAGCTTTGGTGGTAAGAAGATACCCCAACTTGTCATAAGTGATTGCCATTTTGACATTCCTGAGCCAATCTTTGTAGTTTGGCCCTGTCAGTTTGTTATTATCTAGATGTAACTTAAGTCCAGTCATGATAATTGGTCGATGCAATTAGGAGAGAGAGAAGAAACACTTTAGCATGATGCTCTTGCAAGTTTAGAGTGGTTTTTAATTTGTCTAAATAGGATGGCTCCCACTGTCTCTCGAATCCCTCCTCAAACCATAAAGGAAGAACTAGTCGGGATCAATCTCACCGCACAATACTTGCTTAACCGTTCAGCCAAGCCAGTGTCGGTACTTCGAGGGAGGTTTTCCAACGCTTTCGCGAAGTTCCCTAATTAAGTAACCTATTTTCCCTGTGGGCGTAGCCCCGTTAACACCTTTCTAGACACCAACTTGGTTTATAGCATTGATCGTTAAGTGAGAAAGTTCAGGAGGAGTAGCATATACTCATAGTAGGATCGGGATCCAAATATCATTGCGTGACAAAACTGAAGGAATCCTACCAGAATCATCACACTCCAAATGGTATGCAGCGCTAGCAAGTTTCAGTTTCTTTTGAAACTCCCGATGTGGATTTTTGCCCCATGCTCTTATGACCTTGACTTTGGCCAACAAATCATAAGTCACATGTCAAGTTCTACCCGTCATTCTCCAGGTTTATTTGAGCCTACCCGCACATACCCTTGACTTTTGCCAACAAGGTAGAACGACTGCTCCAAACCAACACATCTATCTATGCTGCACATGAATACCCAATAGCTACCAATCACTATGCCTTGACTTTGGCCAACAAACATAGCTTGAATACTTATTAACCATTCATGTGAAACGACGGAGGGCTACGAATGGTTTTGGCGAAACCGTGAACGTAGTGAACTTGATATAATCGATGGAACGAGATAGCTTTCAAAAGGAGTGGCTCAAGCTCCGCATTTAAAATTTGGTTTTGAAAAGAACCGAGTGGTTTTGAAAGTGTTCCAATTACTTTTACTTGGTTTATTTTTTCTTGCATTATTTCCTATGCGTCCCATCATTTAATCCTACCATTGCAGAAAACAACGAAAATATGACGTACGCTTATGCCATCCTCATTCTCCACGGTGTCCCGTCATCACCTGTTAGGTTACATAACTAACGACAGAGCGGGGGCTGGACTAGCGCGGATGCAAAACATAAGCAACGCCTAAATAGATATCATATAGATATATATAAACATTCGTTACATGCAATGATAGCAATTCCAGATCACAGATGAACACATTGGATAAACTAGGAATCCGCATTTCGTCCGAGCCTTTAACGAAGAGCGGATTACACGGTCGCGATGAATAGCCAAACCCCACCCTAGACCCCTACGGGTGCGGCAAACTACCCGCCAAGTATCCGAAGTGAAGCAACCTCCCTGAACAACGTGAGTAGGCCACTCGGCACTTCGAGATACCCGGTAGTTTGTGTACCCCACCTTGGGTCTATCCTAGGAGCAAAAAACAGTAAAAAGAAATTATACAATGAAGGCTACAACCCCGACCCGGTTGTGCGGCCATACAAATAATATTACATCAATTTACATATTACAAGAATTGAATGAATAAGAAAACTCTCATCTCAGAACCCCCGGCAATTCATCCGTGACAATCCAACTAATTCATATACACAAACCATCAACATTACAGATCACAGATATGTATAACCCCCACTAATCGACGTATAGCGATTAGCGGACGTTCAATACATATATCACATCACAGATATAACCCATTAGCCAAAGTGTAAAGAAGTTCGATCAAAAATACGGATTTGTGACCACCCTAAAAACTAACTTGTTCTCTGGAAAATCTGGGCAGAAATAAACCATCTCAAAAATCACAAAACAGCAACAGAAGAACACTGCGAGAAAAACGACCCACGGCCGAGTCAACTCGGCCGCGGATCCGCGGCAAGAGCATGCTCTTGCCGCGGTTCCGCGGTGAGTTGGTCGACTCGCTGGTTCGTTTTTCTGGTGTGTTATGTAAAACCCTGAGACGATCTTTAGTGTATGATTTATTATTTTTAAAGAAGAAATAAAAATCGGCAGAAACTAGGGTTTTTGAAAATGTCTTTTGCGATTTTTTCCGATCGAAGTTCCAGATTCTTTGCTAACTAGTTAGTTTGTATTTAGCTAGGCTCTGATACCACTGTAAGTTCACGTTGCCCACCCCGGTGCTTGCGGGGAGGCGGAAACGTTATGAAAAATCGGATTTTTACAACACTGGGCAACATGGACTACGCTAAAGGAGGGAACTTTGCTAAACAAAACTAACTAACAAGCTAAAAGAGTTAGCTACTCGGAAATGGGGTTATACCTAGGTCTTCAAGTCCTTCTCTTCTTGCTCCTTAGAGTGAAAGAACGAGTTCTCCTTGTCGCCTTCTCTTGCCGAAGAAGATCCACCCAAGGGCCTCTACCTTTGGCTCCAACCTCAAACTAGAAGTAACTAAGGTGCTTGGTGTGCTAAACCTAGGACCTTAGAAAGAGTAGAGAGTATTTTTGAGGGTTTTATCTCAAGATCAAATGGTTCTCAACTCATGAGAGGGGAGAGCTAGAGAGAGAGGAAGAGGAGGAGAGAGAATGAGAATGATAGAATGAGAAGAATAATCCAACCTTCTCACATATATGTGAATTATGAAAAATAGATAATTAGCTAAAGATAATTGTGATGGTTAATCAAGAAATGACCATTATCATTTCACATTAAATGCTTTTGCAAGGATCAAAGAGCATCTTTCATATGGAATGATGATGGTCAACTTGTCAACCTAGGTCAACAAGTCAAGTATAGTCAAATGGTCAACAACCCTAACCATGCACAATTATAATTAACTAATATTAATAAATCATATTTCACACATAAACATTAGGGTTAAGAAAATGACAATGGTCATTAACCCTGATGAAAGTCCTCTGCCTTAGTCAACTGTGCATACACACCCGTATCCGTGTTCCGAGGAACACGAATATAATGAGATAAAACCAATCCTAAATCATATACTAGGATACGGCTTAAACCAAAGCCCACTAGTATAAGTTATCCGGACACCAAACGTGTACAAGTGCGCGTATGTGAACGAACCCCGTCGCAAAACCATGCGACCTCTACTCATTTTGCCTAAAGGAGAATAACCCTCTGTGTGGGACTCTAAAGACTCGACACTACGCTGGCAGTGGGTTTAACCATAGACCGCAAGCGGCACTAGCTGTACATAACGGTCCCCAAGTAGATGCCGATAAGAAGACTGACGAGGTAAACCCATCTGAACTCCTACTGAGCCTGAATGTGACAGTCTCCGTACAGTCCGGTCTGTTCGTCTAAGAACATCGCATGGCGGGCTTAGGGGGCGGTAAACGTCAGTCCCCTACTAGCGGTACAAGTCGTGTCAGAGTGTATCCCAGAACACCTGATATAACACTGGAAACCTACCAGTCTATCTCGCTTGCCCTGGCCAGGGACTTTGTGTAATGGCTCTCTTAGACACAGCGCGATATCAACCCCCAATACCGGGAGAGACGAATCCTGTCTAATAGTCACTGCCTCCAAGTGCTTTGGGACTGCACCGAAAAAATACCTGTTTGCACGACTCCTTTGAGCCGTGGTAGGGTAGTAATCAAAGTACAGTAGGAACACACTCGAGGCGAAGTGACAATTTCAAGTCAACGGACTAAGCTGTACTCATGTCACCTGGGAACTGATAACCGACGATAGGTATAATACCTACCAACAGTTCCCGACGAGTCCTGTCCAGTATACTCGTAACCTAACGAGCACCCGCATACTATCTCAAGTACGACGTACTGACGGCTGTGGGACAGACCGTCTCCCAAGCTGGGATAAGAAGCGCATACGCTAGTCTACTCCGGAGTATCGATGCCCTGTCTCGATAGTCCTACGACTAGGGACCTGCATAAGGCTGTGCTTGTAGATTACCCAGCCCCCACGAGTGTGACTGCCATCACAATGCTGGTAATCAAGCAAAGATCCTAAGGGCTCCACTAATGTGTAAAGGCGATATGCTAAAAGAAACACATGCACACATTAAAGCAGAAACAAACCAAGTAGCATACTACTATTTTGAGCAAGATTGTCAATACAAGGTGAATATCCTAAGCTTCCATCAAGTAATATACAAACTAGAATGATACAGTAATGGCCTCTAGGGCATATACACTAACAGATTGTGACCTCTTGTGGAGGAGAGTTCTTGGTTTTACACCGGATGATCGGGCCATTGTTAGAGCTGCCAGTTGAGAGAGGGTTGTCGCTGTACAACATACCTCAGAGATTATGATGTCGCCTACCGTGCAGGAAGATGAACCAGCTATTGCTGAGATTGATAGGATGTCGATTCCGGAGCTTACGAACTGAGATCGCCGGAGCTTCCAGGAAGATACGAGACAGATGATAGCTAGTCTACCCGAATTGAGAGACGAAGGTGGTTCGTCCGATTTATGCGCCGGAGCAGGCCCAGTTGCGTTGAAGATTTCTAGTGTGGGGAGTCTTACTCAGATCTAGAGCAGTCCGATTTAGAGATGACCGCCAATATATCGCCTTTCCTGGAGGATTGAGGCTCTGATCAGCATACAGACGAAGGAGCTAGTTGTTGCTGTGAACGACGAGATATCGCCCCAGATGATGGAGCTATTGCAGTACGAGTTGAACTAAGAGATGATAGAAGGCCGCTAGTCACCAAGGATGAATGACTAGGACACGTGGATCGTTCGCTACCCCGATGCGAGGCCATCAGATAGATTGATTCCAGCTAAGGCGACTTCACGCGGAGACGTTGAGAGTCGACAGAGACGATCGAATGTCAAAAACCTATTATTCCTGGTTTAAAGTGTTCGGAAAGACATGCAGGCAATTCTATGGTCCCTCTAGAAGAATGAAACCCTAACTCGACTTAATGACCGTGTGAAAGCCCTTGAACCTTAGGGTTTGCGGTAGTTCTGCGGCGCCATTAGTGAGGCTTGGGTTTGCCCTTCCACGGCTGGACCACCGATGCTGTGGTGCGTACTCGATACTATTATACTGTACCCAAGATATTGAGCTCTTGGGGGATTATGAGGTTTTGATGACTCGATCAAATGGTTCGGCTTCATTCGGATGCTAGATGGTGAGATGCACTTCTTGGGAGACTCCAGATACGAGGATAGTCGTTGGAGCTCAGTCCATGCAGCCACGACAAGACGATTCCGAAGCAGTCGACATTAGAGAAAAGTGGAGTAAGAGGTTCGTACAAAATCTGGATATGATGGCGTTCCACTCCGCCGGCACCAGAGATGCGATGCGCATGCTGAGGCATAGTACTAGATATACCTTCCATAAGGAGTCGCGATGAGTATGCAGCCATCTCGGAGCAAGAAGCGGATATAATAAGGGGCGATGACTTCCGGACAGTTGGCAGAGATGAGACTTGGAAGAGACCTTGAGCAAGATTCCTTCCAGGATACTGCTGCAATGATTTTTGCACCCAGGATCTGATGTGTCACATGCATTCAGAGAGCCAGATGCCGACGCCAGTGACATGTTGCTTCACGAGTGGTCGCGATGATTGACCGAGAGATGATCAGAGAAGTGCCAAGACGGAATCGTCCCCGTTAGCACGTCTGACAGGGCCGATGAGCCGATGGATCGTGAGATTGGTAATCCACAGAGAAGACTTGGACCCAGGAGTGGTCATGTTATGCACACCAGCAGGCCAGAGTTCAGGACCGTTGACGAGGCATGCTATGAGTGATCATGACAGTTGACCAGAGATTCTTAGAGGATGTGCTTGAGGGGGACTATTCCTCCATACTCGATTTCGATGTTTGGGCGATCTATTCGCATGACTGATTTGACGATCAGGGGATACGGTGATTTTGGAATAGACTGTGCGTACCAGATGCCGGGGACTGCGGCGTGAGATTCTTGAGGAGGCACATCGATCAGCGTACAGTGTCCATCCCGGTTCCACCAAGATGTACAATGACATGAGAGAGGTTTACTGGTGGGACGGAATGAAGAAGGATATCGCAGATTTCGTGTCGAGATGCCTGACTTATCAGGAAGTCAAGACCGAGCACCAGAGACCAGCAGGTGAACAACAGCCGTTACCCATTCCGGAGTGGAAATAGGAACATATTTCGATGGATTTCGTTGTGTGTCTACCCAGGACTAAGCAAAGGTATGACTCCGTTTGGGTGATCGTGGATCGTTTGACGAAAGCGGCTCACTTCCTGCCAGTGAAGACGACCTTCGGATTTGCTCAGTACGCCCAGATTTACATCGACGAGATTGTACGACTGCATGGAGTCCCGACGTGTATCGTGTCCGACAGAGGCACCTAGTTTACCGGCCGACTATGGCAGAGGCTTCAGGAGGCTTGGGGCACTCGTTTAAGTTTCAGCACAGCATTTCATCCGCAGACCGACGGACAGTCAGAGCGGACTATTCAGACTCTCGAGGACAAGCTCCGAGCGTGCGTTTTTCACCTTGGTGGTAGCTGGGATCATCATTTACCCTTGGTGGAGTTCACCTACAACAACGGCTTCCAGGACACTATTCAGATGGTACCTTTCGAGGCCTTGTAATGGGAGGAGATACAGATCGATGTCTGTTGGGCAGAGCTCAGTGATAGCAACATTTTAGGGCCACAGATTGTACAGGAGACGACCGAGAAGATACAGCTGATTCGAGACAGGGTGTGGACAACTCAGAGCAAGCAAAGATCGTATGCTGACGGGCGCCTCCGCGGATTAGAGTTCGCAGTTGGTGATAACGTTTTTTTTTCTGAGGGTCTCTCCGATGAAGGGATTGATGAGGTGTGGGCGGAAGGGGAAGCATAGCCCTAGATTCATAGGTCCCTTCGAGATCCTCGATCGTGTCAGCGCAGTTGCATACCGTTTGGCTCTTCCACCCAGCTTTTCAGATGTTCACCCCATCTTCCACGTGTAGATGCTTCACAGATACCTACATGACCCTTCGCACAAGATTCAGCATCAGACCATTCAGCCTGAGCGCAATCTTACATTCACCGAGCAGCCAGTCGTGATATTGGACCGACAAGTGAAGAAACTTAGACCGAAGGTCTTGCCATCAGTATGGATACTTTGGCGCGGCCCGAATGGTGAAGAGGTCACTTGGGAGGCCAAGGGCGAGATGCGGGAGAAGTTCCCCCATCTTTCTGAAGGGATGCGTTGCTTTATATTTTAAAATTTAGGGATGAATTTTCTTAAGGGGGAAGACTGTAACACCTGAGTTTGTGTTTAGTGGTAAGTGTGTCTTAGTGTGGGGTTTTTGGTAAAAATTTTACCAAAATGGCTTTTAAATATTTTATCTGGCTTTATGGATATTTTATCGGAATTTTATCTGGACTGCACATACTTGTGCATATTAACTTGGGTGTAGTCTAGGGTTACCATGTTGAGATGACCATGGTGGCTTAAACCTTTTGGTTAAGTTAAGTGGGTTAATTGAGGGTTTAGCTTTGTTAAAAAATTGGTTAAGGTTAGGGTTGACCTTGTGTGGAGAGAGAGAGAGAGAGAGAGGAGACTATGAGGTTGTGTCACACCATCCCTTTTCAAAACTTTCACACTCACATCTCTCATGGCTGCACAGCAGCAGCAGCTGCTGAAACAATCCATCAGCCCCAAGCTTTCATCAGCAACAGCCCCCAATATCAACAACATTAACACACCATAGCCCAACACCTACTACAGCTACATCAGCACAACTTCAGCCCCACTCTTTATCACATCAGCTGCAACAAGCATCAGCAGCAGCATCATCTACTGCAACAGCAGCTGATGTAAAAGTTCAGCCCCCAATACGAACACTTCAGCCCCCATATCAACACATCATCTGCTGAAACCATACATCAGCCCAACACTTCAACCACAACTTCATAACCCAACACAACACCACACCCTCCCACAGCCACAAAAACTCCTGCTGCTGCAACTTCAGCAACGAAACAAATTCCAAGCAGCAGCAACAACACTCTCAAAAGTATTCATCAGCCAAGGCAACAGCAGCCTGAGTAGCAACACCATCAGACACCAGAGATAATCCAGTTACAAGCAGTAGCTGTAGCACTTCAGTAGCAACAACCCACTCCTCCTTCTTCCTTTCTCCTACATCCTAGGACCCCTTGAGGTATAATCTCACAACCCAACTCCTATCTTGCAAGTTATAGTTGTTAAGCTGAAATTTGGGTGTTATTAAGTAGATTAGTGCTAGTTTAGGAGAATTTGAGTGAGATTTGGTCAAGTGTTGATTGTAATGGTTAGTATAACCTTATTAGGTGTGTTTGAGACCAGTTAACCCCAGAATACCCCAGATTTCCAGTAAGTTACCTGAAAGTTTCGACTTGGCGTATTTTAGCAATTTTGTCGATTTTGTGACCTTTATGGAATCTGCTACAACCCGAGATATCCTAAAATAATATTGACTTGGTAGTGAGGTATGCAGGCAGATAGAAACCAATACCCAAAACCCTAGCCCCAACGATATATTCTCTCTGGCCGCAGATATATTCTCTCTGGCCGCAATTTGCGGCCAGAGCAGTCGGGAACCTCCTCGTTTTTTGTGCACGACTCTTTTACCTGTAAACTTGACCCCTGGTATGTCTAGTTTTGTATGATTCCAGTTAGGGTAGAATCTTGGTTGATTTCTTCAGGTGACGCATGATTTATGACTTGTTTTCGTATGGATTTTGGTATTCGATGATTCGTTTCTGTCGGGCGGCGTTTGGACGTCAACAACAAGAGGATATTGGCTGTGTTTGCACGTAAGGCTACAGGTTTTTACCTATGAGCGTAGCGTGTACCATTTTGGTTTCCGACATGGTTTTCATGTGTTTTAACGTGTGATATCCTTGTAGGTACCCCACGTGGCGTCGAAGCGTTGGAGATGTAAATGGTGACATCGGCACCGGCACACATAAGAATGGTGAGTAGATTTATATCTACGGAGAGAAGTCGGGTGGATGGCGTATAGAACCCCCGCAGTCCGATGTCTAGTATACAATATATATTATACTTATACTTGATAGCTTATGTGAGACTTGGTTGTTTAGGATGTGTTAGGTGTACTATGCATAGATTAGGGTTAGAAGTAACTAGTGTAGTTCCTAGTCGCAAACCCTAGAATAGGTTTACACTCACACGCACACACGTGCATATTTACAATGTTTTTACTGTGAGGATGCGGATATTGGAGGACATTAGATATGAGTCGATGAGATTGGGCATAGTGCCATGATATCGGTGATACGACGTGATTCGTATTTGGGATACGATATATGATGTTTAGCGGGCCTTGGGACGTGTGTTTCACACACGCATTCTTACTTATATAGATGGTATCGATTCATACTAGACTTAGATCAGTACCCCAGATTATATGATATGATGATAAGGAAACCAGAAAATTGATGTGATGATTGTGATATTGACCCGCACCCAGCTATTGGGATGCCGTACGACGATTTACCGTACGAGCTTTATATTGGTGATTGCACCGCACTCATGACTTGAGGATATCAGATGATATACGGTATCGCATGCGATACTATTGAGGCGGGATCACCAACTACTATCTTTATA
This sequence comes from Agapanthus africanus, assembly GCA_030015575.1. Classification (NCBI taxonomy): domain Eukaryota; kingdom Viridiplantae; phylum Streptophyta; class Magnoliopsida; order Asparagales; family Amaryllidaceae; genus Agapanthus; species Agapanthus africanus. Next base: position 196,850,608 of record JASDDO010000010.1, on the reverse strand, counting down.
TTTATATATATCGACTCAGATTTAGGTGGTTTCAATACTCTTCCATATTGACTTGAAAGTTAGATCAGTAGTTAGTATAGTAGATGTTAGACTAGACCTGAGTCATACCTATTTCAAAACTAATGAATCGGAGTATTTTAAAGACAGGCAAAGAGGGATTCTATGGATAAATTCAAAAGGCGCATCTTTTCTTAAAAACACCGTAGCCCTTATTTTACTAAAAACCCCGATTTCGTCCTATTTCAAAAAGGTAAAACTGCATGACACTTACTTATTAATGTAGATTCTCCACTATTGCGTTGATTATTTGATTCCGCATATTCATATTATTTGCATCGCATTACTTGTGTTTATTGAGATATTACCATAATGTTGTTAGGACACCAGCACCATTATCGATGATGCGTATGTTCCACGTACACTATTCACCGGCTCACACACCTCATCATCGATAATTGCCATGCCACTACACTGTAGTACTGTTGCATTCGTGATGTGATTCTTGCATGGCATATTGTACACCTATACCTGTACATATACATAGATGATTCTGTCTTGATTAGAGATTTGGGAACCGCAAGATAACCTTTAAAACTGATTCATTTTAAAAGAGTGGTTTCCCTCGACATGTGTACATTACCATTCCATGTTGCATGACTTACTGATATGCTTACCTTTCTTTACATGTAGCATACATCATGTTCTGATTATACGCATTGAGATATGTTGTTTCCATGATGTTTCTGGATTTGGGGACCGTGGATATTTCAAAAGAAAATGTGTAATGGTATTAAAAACCCGGTTACCCTTGATATGATATTTCAGTGCGTCCATCAAGAGTTTTCTCGGTTCCAGAAAGCTTGTGTGGGTATACCCGATTCGAGAAGCGGTAGCCACCGATTGTGGGTACATGGTGGACCCGGTGAGGTACCCCGGGGCAAGAAGACTCGTATATGCTAGACGGTGAGCCCGGAAGGGGAGTACTACCTACCGGTGATAGTATTTGGGACCCGGCGGTTATCCGGAGGATACCGACTGGAGTCATGAGATGGATATGAGGGCCGACCAGGGTGTGCGGCGCCTGAGATACATGAGGATTTATGTGTCGATGCTAGGCACAGGTGTTCATGATGTTTTCGAGTGTCGATGCTAGGCACTCAGGTTCCATGATTTGATTATATCCTCATATTTCCATGCATATACTTCACGATATTTACATGCATGACGCTGTTGTCATAGGGCGACACGTGGATGGGGTCCACCTATTTTCCAGACTTTGATTACCTAGTCGGAAGATATCCACAATCTACTAGACTTCATGTTATAGCTGACATTGATTCATATTGATTACATCGATCATACCTCATTTGTATATATAACAGTGGATGAGGACGCTGTTATATATACCATTACACCAATATTAGTGGAATGGGACTCTAATATATATGTATTGATATCAATTTAGATACTTCATCATATTACTTCATGCAGACTCATATTTATAACATGTTATTACCTGAGGCACTACATACATGTATAGATGTTACATTGCCACCTTAGCATGCTTCATACTTATTCATTTGAGGTTTTTATATGTTGATCGTATGACCTAGGATTGCGTCATACATGCGATTTTCTGTTCGTAGATGTTTTTTCTATTCACGAGTTGGCAACTCACCCCCGTTGTGCCCCAGTTTCTTGCAGGTGTTGCCGTACAGGTTTCATTACGGTTTTGTGGGCATTACTTCTTTCGGGTGACTTGCTAGTAGGTGGGTTATTTGTATCATACCCATTATTATACATTGTATATTATATTTCAGTTGTATCTAGAAGTTCCATCAACCAAACATGTACTTATTTGAGATAGAGACCAGTGTTGATTATTCTTTCGACCTTAGAGTCGCACGTTATATTTCTCTGGGTTCCATGCTGTTGAGTTTCCTTTTCTGTTGTGATCCTCACCTTTAGGCGTTGTATATTATGTTGCAAACTGGTTGATTTACATATGGTTTTTCCTTCACTCCACTACATTTCTTGGTTTGGATTTCTGGGCTCGGCTTACTTAGAGCACGTACGCCTTGAGACGTTCGTAGCCTAAGTGCCGGTCTTGTTCCGTACTTTCGGGTCGTGACAGTCTGGAACAACAGTAGTGTCAAGTATGGGTAAACAAGAACCTTCCTGTCACCGTCCTTGAGGCTACCCTCCATATCTGCGGAGTGGCTAATGGAATGTCAAACCTGATTGAATATATAGGTCCCATTAAATTTTCCGTAATCGTTTGCGGTTCTGGAATTACTTCCAGTTCTACCATACTCCCACTTCTGTTTTCTGAAAAAATCCATTTTATTAAAACTGTTGCAAGTCAAGAACAATATCACTATTGATCTTCCAGATGGTAAAAAATCAACCCTCGTCAAAGCTAGGGTCAACCCGCAAACTGCCATTATAGAAACGTGCCTTAATTTATCCAGTGTCTGGTTTTAAATATAAGCTGGACAACTCCCCTTACCTTAACATCGTTAAGATATGAAGCATTCTATATCCAATATAGAAACATTGGCACTCATTTAATTAGAACCAGATTCAAATCATGCAGCTGTCTCCAGTGCATATCATCTTAATGGAGAGAGGCTAATCAGCATTACTCAACTTAGGAATCCATCCAATTATGAGTAACCTGAAAGAGAAACAAGTTTCTCAAAACCATTACTATCAACAGAATACCAATCACAAGAATCTATATCTTCAATCTCTTTGAAGAATCCTGATAGTTGTGACACCTGGTTCTCTACTTTATTCTTATTCTCGCAACTTCTCAATACTTAGACATTGTATTTCTACGAAACACTTGTCTAAAAACTAGAGAAGTTACAAGTAAACAGAATATAGGACGAGGACCAACACCTTTGTCCTGATGGACACTGGACAACATACAATACTCTATATAAGTCCGCCGAGTTGAATAACTCAAAACCTGTGCATCGTAGGTTGAAAACTGTACCCAGGCGATTTCCTCAAATATCACCAATTACAACGAATTCCGATATAATGAGGATGATCACCTAATTCTCAATAACTTACTCCCACTCATTATCTGTAAAACTACATAGATGTGAGAATGAAACCTGGTAAGTATATACCCTGGAGTAAGTGTTCAATTGGGAAATCAGTTTACAATTAACAATGCACAGTGTGACTGAAACATGAAAATGTTTCGAAGGGGTGTCTTGGTATTCATAGTAATGCCTCTTCCATAATTCAATTCATGACTTTAACCGTATATTTCTTTGCCATCTCTCCAAATCCCTTTATTTGTCTTTAGTCATTTCCTTCTTTACACCATCATTAGGCTAAGTGGTTTTCTTCCTTCCCCACCGTTCGGCACCAGCCTATGGTTTGGAAGAAGAATATCCAGTAAGCATAATAGGTGTACCCTCCTAAACTTAGGAGTACTCGCAACTTGAGAGAAGGTGATGATAAAAGACAACTGAATAAACCTTATTCCTATTTCTCCTGAACCAGAATCTATCCTCGAAAAAATATCCTTCGAGTTCGTATATAACCATAAGATGGATTTATCTAATGGAATTGGATGTTCATAGTGATACGGGTTGTTCTGGAGAAATGAAAGGTGACGTAGGAGTGGCGATGAAATACGTGGTTTGGTTGTGAATGTTAATAGTCACAATTTACTTTGCCATCTTTCTAATTCATTTATCTTGTCTTTACATATTACCTTCTGCACACCCTACTTAGGCTAATTGGTTTTCTACATTCCCTACCTTTCGGCACCTGCCTATGGTTTGGAAGAAGACTATCCAATAAGCGTAATAGGTGTACTCTCCTAATCCAAGGAGTCCTCGCAACCTGAGAGAAGGTGATAATAAAAGACAACTAAATAAACCAATTCTATTTCTCCTGAACCTGGATCCATCCTCGAAGAAATCCCTTCGAGTTCGTATATAACCATACGATGGATCTATCCAATGGAAGTGGATGTCCGTAGTAATACGGGGTGTTCTGAGAAATATAAGGTAAAAGAAGGAGAGGCAATGACTTATGCAACTTTAGACAATTCAAAAGTCAGTATATTAAGAAGGTTCGGTCAACTTGGTCATTGAGTTATAGTCTAGGGTCGGTCAAAGGTCGCTGCCAAAGAGAGAGAGAAAAGAAACACTCTGCGTGCACTCTGACCTAGATCAGAATGGTTATCCCTTTATCTCATTAGTAAACCTCCCATTGTTATCTCAAATTCTCCTCCAAACCTGAAAGAATAATTAGTCGGGATCACCCGAAGAGTAAACTAACTCATCAGTGGTAATCGGGATCCAACTCTCATTGCATGATAACGTGATGGTATCCACTCACGTTAGCACACTCCAGAAGGCATGCTCAAGTTTTGCAAGTTTCCTGTATGTTTGAAACTCCCGATGTAATTTTTTATCCCATGCTCTTATGACCTTGACGTAGGCCAACAAATCATAAGCCACATGTCAAGTTCTGCCCGTCGTTGTCCTGATTAATTTAAGTCATCGTACATGCCCTTGACGTAGGCCAACAAGGTTGTACGTCTGTCCTAAACTAATGCATCTATCTATGCAACAAATGAATACCCAGCAGCTACCAAACACTACGCCTTGATGTAGGCAAACAAACATAGCTTGAATACTACTGACCATCCATAAGAAATGACGAAGGTTTACGGCTGGTTTTTGGCGAAAAAGCTTTAACGCAATGATCTTGATCTCGTTGAAGGAACCTGATAGCTTTTTATAAAAAATAGTGGCGAAAACTTTTTTCTAAAGAAGTCACTCCCGGTGAAGGGATCTCGGCTCTTTCCTCGTGGAATGAGGTGCAGTATATTCTAACTGAATACCGCGATGCATAGCAACTTGTAATCGACTATATTTAAGTTATTACCCTAACGTAAACTTGTGCCCAAGGGGTCACTCCCGGTGAAGGGATCTCGACCCTTGCCTCATCGAATGAGGTGCAGGATATTCTAACTGAATACTGCTATGCAAAACAAAAGGAAACGTCTTTGTAATTTGTTCCAACAACATCAAATGTAGGTTTATTTTATCCTTGCATTGATAAGAATCAATGCAGTCCCATCATTAAATCACACCAGAAAAGAACGAAAATAAAATGTATTTATATGCCATCCGCATTCGTCACTGGGTCCCGTCATCACTCGTTAGGTTACTTAACTAACGATAGAGTGGGGACTGGAATAGCGCGGGTGTAAAACATATACAACATCTAATAGTATATATACTAATATACAATAATCGCTCCAGGCGTGATAATATGCAACATTACAGAAAAGTAATAAGCATCAAAGAACAATACAGATAATCTGGGATCCCCGGGTTTCACAGAGCCGCTACTGAAACCCGACGTTCCCCAGGCCGTGTGGATAGCCTGTGCAATGAAACCTAGACCCCTACGGGTGCGGCAAGTTACCCGCCAAAACCTGAAGCGAGGTAGTCCCTCACAGCAAAGTGAATGGAACACCCGGCACTTCACGGAATCCGGTAACTTGAGCACCCCTCCTTGGGTCAACCTGTACCCCCTACGAGTGCGGCGAATAGTCTGCCAATTCTAGAGTAAGGCCCCTCTGCCTCTCAAAGCCATGAGATACATACCCGTTGCCTTCCAGAACCCAGCTATCCGTGCACTCCGTCGCGGGATAAACCTAGTACAGAAATGAAAATATATACAACGGGTACATCGACCTCAGCCCGTTCGTGCCCAAAAGAATATTATACAAACAAGCAGTGATGACAGTCCACAAGTCGGACGCTCACCCCGCAATATCAAATGTACAAATAAATCCAAACTGCAGTACCATTGCACACTGCTATCCACCACGAAAAATCCGTAACACCACAGCACAACACAGAACATCAACGCGAATGTCATGTTCGCAAACCCGTCTAAAAGAACTATAGCAATCAGACGAAGTTTACCGATCAAATGACATTCCCGGTCGGAGATATAATGTAAATACAGTAAACTAACACGTTTAAATTTCGATCGACAAAATTTCCCGAAGTGGGCCTGATTGGTAGAGTTTTTGCGTACTTAGTTAATTACCGCAATCAAGACGGTTTCTCTTGTAGCTAGCCGGTTGAGTACGGGTCGTCCGCAGGGAGATGGGAATCTTTTTCTATGTGCTTTAACGAGTTAAGTCCAAATGTCCAGGTTTGTTTTGAGATTAACTATGTGCTAAAATGATATATAAAGAGATCTTGTTAGGGTTAGGATTAGGTTATTTTTAGTTAGGAGTCGCTCACTTCTTTCGTTGCCACTCTTAATATCGGTGTTATGGTAATCGGCAACAACGGGGATTAGCACGACTCGGAAGGAACTTGCGAGTATAAGCTAGGATTTCCAACGTATAAGTTCATCCTTTTGGTGCTTGTCCGTCCGTTCTTGGCTCTTAGCCTTAACCTCCGGTTAATTCAACCACAACCGGTCTCACTAAGGAATCACCGCTATCATGTAGGATAGGGTGCCGTAGGGAGCAGATTGTGGTTCAATTAACGGGAGTCCGAATTAAGATGTTGGGTAAGAAAAGAGTGAGAGAGATTTCCTTCTCTCAAACTTTCCTTATCCTACCCTAACAAGTATGAAAACTACTCAGCCATTATAAGAAAAAGAAAATAAAACAAAGGAGGAAGATAGAAAGAAAGAGGTTAGAAGATTACAACTAGCTATTTGAGACCTCACCTTGGCAAGGATCAAGCTTAAGCATCATTGTTGTTTAAGGATAAAGAAAAAGAGAACAAGAAAGAAACAAACAACAAATAACAACAACTAGATTAGCAAATGAAAATTACAAGCAATTATAATGAACAAAAGAACAAGACAAGCATGATAACAAAGAGAACTCTTTTATTCATTCTTCACTCACAAAAGCTCACTACAAGTTTTTAATGGAGAAAAGATGAGATGAGGAAGAAGAATAACAACATGTATTCTAAAATATAAATACGAGAATATGGACCCTTGGCTTTGGCAAGTTCTGGACTATTTATAGGCAGGGAAATGGAAACCTAGGGCAACAAACTGCCTCCATATAGAATGATCAAAATACCTCTGAAACATCGTCCACTGAGGAGCCCGTACGGCCGCGGTTCCGCGGCCTAAGCATGCTTATGCCGCGGAACCGCGGCCCTTTAGTAGAGTTAGGCCATGAAACGTGGTGGTTTTCTCCTGTTTGTTGTTGTATGCAGTGTGGTATATGTTTTTTCTTAGAAACTCTTCACAATTTTTCCAGAATTTCAGCAGAACAAAAGGTGATGTGATGTGGATCTTTTGCCATGATTTCCTCGAGCACCGCGTAGATATGTTGGATCTTGTGTTGACATTGAGCTTTATGCATGAAAATGACATCTATTTGCCATTTTGTCCCTTAAACTGGTGTACGGCAACATACGGATAGAGAGCGGAGACCCGTGTTTTATCTGTGGTTGGCAGTAATCCGGAATTTGTCGTGCTTTTCCATGAATTTCATTGTTTAGAGCTGAAAACCTGTATTCTGCAATTAACTAGCAAACACAGCTCAAGAGTACCTACCGATAAGCAATGTGATAAAAATTGGACGGTATAAAAATGCAAAAATCTGATATGAATAAATACCCCCAAACTTATCATTTGCTCGTCCCGAGCAAAGCCAATTTATTCACAAAAATTCCTAACCTCACTTTCGCTGGGAACACGATTGCACTGAGCATGTGCAACAAGCCGTTAAAACTCTAGGTGTCCCTAGTAGGAGGAGTGTTGTCTCCTGAGGGTTTTCAGCGGATACTACCCACAAAATCCGGTCAAGCTAGTTTTGCAAAATAACTACGATTCAAAACCCCTAAAGTTTTGTTTCAGAAAATAACAATTCTATTATCCTGAGTGTAGACTATCGAACCTTTATTTTTCACACCTCGCTTTTTATTTAACTTAAGATTTTATATTTCTTTACGTGCAGTGCAAATAGTGTCGTTAAGTTCCAAAAGGATCGATTAAAGTCATTATGTCACACAATAAAAGCCCAGATAAAAATTTTAAAAGGATCGCATAAGTTTTATAAAGAGTTAAGCATTTTTCAAGTTTCGTTTTCCAGTAAGGTTTCAATTTCATAATTTCTATCTTCCTCAACAGGAAACTAGGTCTTATTTTTCACTCCACTTTTTTCTTGTTTTCATTTCATACATACCTCTGTGAACGTGCAATAGTCTTTATTATAGAATAAAACCTTCATATCTCCGCTAGAAATATTTTTTTTATAAAAACCTGTCTTTTGTCAAGATTATTCTCACACAAAGAACCGTTAGGAATTTTAACTCGGAGAGAACACTTGCTTGACTTTGTTTTTATCTGGACTTTCTAGGCTTCTTAACGAGCTTTGAGCCAATGCACCCAAACAAGTTGGCTTTAGGGCATTAGGTGTAGAGACACCCCAGCAGACTTAATTACTCAAGTTACCTAGGCACAAAAACAAAAGACAATTTAGCGTGAAAATCATGATGATTCAATGCGAACGGAGATATAACCGGCAGTTCAGTTATTTTTGGGATAAAAGACGTGTTTAGTGGGTTAGGTGTGTAATCATTCCAATCAAGTTTCAGATGGGTTATTTTTCAGAATTAGTTTCAATTAAGGCATCAATAACATTCCTTCATATTCGCTTCAATTCATAAACTATTCTTGATATTACTTATTTCAGAACAAACCTATTTGATCCTCAGAAAATCATTTATCCATTTAAAAGTTTTTAGACATAAAAGACTTGTCATCTAATTTCCAAAACTCACGACACGTGTAGTGTGATGTAAAGACGTATATCAGCTATAGTTAACTTCAAAGGAGAGTTATCTTTCTGGTTTTCAAAATCTAAAAATAAGATTTAGTTATTCTTATCTTATCAAACAAAACCATCGAAATGTTGAATCAGATTCCTCCCACTAGCTATCTTGACAGAAAAGTTTTTATGTTTTTAGAAAATTTTCAGATTTTTATGGATTTTATGGATTTTAGTATGCAGATGCAAAATATACATATGAATGCGAAGGTTAGAAATGCGTACCGAGCGTACCCCCAAACTTAAACTGGACAGTGTCCTCACTGTCATTGCATGAAGAGATCATTGAAGGGTCAAAATTGTCGGTTAGATACACATTTTTTTTGTGTTTTTTTTTTCAAAGAAAAAGAAAAATAGTAAAAATGGAAAAGAATATCTACAAATATATACAAAAAGGTATATGCATACCCCCAAACTTATTTGGAACAGTGTCCACTGTTCTTGGCTGGATAACCGAAGTTTGGTGGTTGGCAGAGGAAGATTATGCAGGGTAAACCGGCTCCTGTAAGAACAGGAGCTCCTCTGTTAGTTCGGCGCTAAGGTATGGTTTAAGTCGGTGTCCGTTTACTTTGAAAAATGAACCGTCCTTTGGATTCTCTAAATCCACAGCGCCATGCGGATACACATTTCGCACAAAATACGGCCCTTTCCAGCGAGTTCTGAGTTTTCCTGGACGGAAGTGTTGCCGGGTGTCGTAAAGCAGTACCTGTTGACCAGGTACGAAAGTTTTGCGCAAAAGGTGTTTATCGTGAAACACCTTCGTTCGGTTCTTAACGACAACCGCGTTATCGTAAGCCTCATCCCTAAGCTCGCTCAATTCGTTCAACTGCAGCTTCCGATGGCTGCCCGCATCTTCGAGAGACAGATTCAGCTCCTTTATCGCCCAAAATACGCGATGCTCTATTTCGACAGGGAGGTGGCAAGCCTTTCCGTACACAAGCCGATAGGGAGACATGCCAAGATCGGTCTTATAAGCCGTTCGAAATGCCCAAATGGCATCAGTGAGTTTCAACGACTAATCCTTTCGGTTCTTGGAAACCGTCTTCTCCAGTATCTGCTTGATTTTCCGATTTGAAACTTCGGCTTGCCCACAGGTTTGGGGTGGTAGGGCGTAGATATCTTATGATTAATGGAATATTTCCACATCAAGGCCTCGAAATTCTTATTGCAGAAATGAGTTCCATAGTCGCTAATGATCGCTCGGGGGTGCCCAAACCGGGAGAAAATGTTTTCTTTAAGAAACCTAACGACAACCTTGTTGTCGTTAGTCCGGCTGGGCACAGCCTCGACCCACTTAGAGACGTAATCAACAGCGAGAAGGATGTACAAGTTCCCGAAAGTGCTGGGAAACGGCCCCATGAAATCTATCCCCCAAACGTCAAAAATCTCCACAACCAAGATTGGTTGGAGCGGCATCTCGTTCCTTCGGGATATCCGGCCCAAGTGTTGGCATCGGGAGCAAGTCTTGCAATAGTCATGAGCGTCTTTGAAGAGTTGTGGCCAGTAGAAACCACATTGCAAGATCTTCTCAGCTGTCTTTCTAGGGCCAAAATGCCCGCCGCATGCTTGATCGTGGCAAAATGACAGCACACTCTTGAATTCATCGTCAGGGACACACCGACGAATAATCTGGTTGGGACAGTACTTGAACAGATAGGGTTCGTCCTAGTAAAAGTGTTTTACTTGGGATAAGAATCGAAGTCTATCCTGACTTGACCATTCAGTCGGTAGTAGCCCTGTGGCCAAATAGTTCACAATATCTGCGAACCAGGGTTCGCGAGATACTGTTAAGAGCTGTTCATCCGGAAAAACATCGTTGATCGGAAGTTGAGGCGACGGCGAAGAAGGAAGTCGTGAGAGATGGTCGGCGACTACGTTTTCACATCCTCTTTTGTCCTTGATGACAAGGTCAAACTCTTGAAGAAAGAGGATCCAATGTATTAGCCGAGATTTTGCATCTTTCATCACAAAAAGATGGCGCAGAGCAGAATGGTCTGTGTAGATAATGACTGGAGAGCCGATGAGGTAGGGCCTGAACTTTTCTAAAGCAAATACAACAGCTATGATTTCCTTTTCAGTTGTTGTATAATTAAGTTGGGCGTCGTTCAGGGTTCGGCTAGCATAATAGATTACGTGCGGCATCTTATTGATGTGTTGTCCAAGGACAGCACCAATGGCAAAGTCGGATGCATCGCACATAATCTCAAATGGGTGTGTCCAGTCAGGTGAAGAAAGAACGGGAGCAAAAGTGAGTGAGCTTTTTAATGACTCGAATGCAGTCACACATTTTGAGTTGAAGTCGAATGGCGTGTCCTTGGCCAGTAGAAGAGTCAAGTGCCTAGCAATCTTGCTACAGTCCTTGATGAACCGTTTATAGAAACCGGCATGGCCAAGAAAGGCTCGGATGTCTCTGACGCATCTGGGAGGAGGGAGATTGAAAATGACCTCAATCTTCGGTTTGTCAACCTCTATGCCATTTTGCGAAATGATATTTCCTAAGACAATACCTTCGCGCACCATGAAGTGGCACTTCTCCCAATTCAAAGTGAGGTTCTTGTCCTTACACCGGGTAAGGACAGCGTCAAGATGCACTAAACACTCGTTAAAGGAATCGCCGAAGATGGAGAAATCATCCATGAAGATCTCCAGGAATTTCTCCACCATGTCTTAGAAGATTCCCATCATACACCGCTGGAAGGTAGTGGGCGCATTGCATAACCCAAAGGGCATGCGACGATATGCGAACGTGCCGAAAGGAAAAGTGAATGTGGTCTTGTCCTGGTCTTTTTCGGCGATGGGAATCTGATTATAGCCTGAGTAGCCATCAAGAAAGTAGTAGTACTCGTGTCCGGCCAATCGTTCAAGCATTTGGTCAATGAAAGATAGCGGAAAGTGGTCTTTCCGCGTTGCGGCGTTGAGTTTTCTGTAATCGATGCATACTCGCCATCCAGTTTGGGTGCGAGTAGGGATTAACTCATTCGCCTCGTTAGTAATGACCGTTATGCCTGATTTCTTGGGGACAACGTGAATGGGGCTAACCCACTGGCTATCAGAGATAGGGTAAATGATACCACTATCCAGACACTTCACGATTTCCTTTTTCACAGCCTCCTTCATGACTGGGTTGAGTCGCCTCTGTGGATCCCTGACCATTTGATTGGTAGAGTTTTTGCGTACTTAGTTAATTAACGCAATCAAGACGGTTTCTCTTGTAGCTAGCCGGTAGAGTACGGGTCGTCCGCAGGGAGATGGGCATCTTTTTCTATGTGCTTTAACGAGTTAAGTCCAAATGTCCAGGTTTGTTTTGAGATTAACTATGTGCTAAAATGATATATAAAGAGAGCTTGTTAGAGTTAGGATTAGGTTAGTTTGAGTTAGGAGTCGCTCACTTCTTTCGTTGCCACTCTTAATATCGGTGTTATGGTAATCGGCAACAACGGGGATTAGCACGACTAGGAAGGAACTTGCGAGTATAAGCTAGGTTTTCCAACGTATAAGTTCTTCCTTTTGGTGCTTGTCCGTCCGTTCTTGGCTCTTAGCCTTAACCTCCGGTTAATTCAACCACAACCGGTCTTACTAAGGAATCACCGCTATCATGTAGAGCGGATTGTGGTTCAATTAACGGGAGTCCGAAATAAGATGTTGGGCAAGAAAAGAGTGAGAGAGATTTCCTTCTCTCAAACTTTCCTTATCCTACCCTAACAAGTATGAAAACTACTCACCCATTATAAGAAAAAGAAAATAAAACAAAGGAGGAAGATAGAAAGAAAGAGGTTAGAAGATTACAACTAGCTATTTGAGACCTCACCTTGGCAAGGATCAAGCTTAAGCATCATTGTTGTTTAAGGATAAAGAAAAAGAGAACAAGAAAGAAACAAACAACAAATAACAACAACTAGATTAGCAAATGATAATTACAAGCAATTATTATGAACAAAAGAACAAGACAAGCATGATAACAAAGAGAACTCTCTTATTCATTCTTCACTCACAAAAGCTCACTACAAGTTTTTAATGGAGAAGAGGAAGAAGAATAACAACATGTATTCTAAATTCTAAATATAAGAATATGGACCCTTGGCTTTAGCAAGTTCTGGACTATTTATAGGCTGGGAAATGGAAACCTAGGGCAACAAACTGCCTCCGTATATAATGACCAAAATACCCGTGAAACATCGTCCACTGAGGAGCCTGTACGGCCGCGGTTCCGCGGCCTAAGCATGCTTATGCCGCGGAACCGCGGCCCTTTAGTGGAGTTAGGCCATGAAACTTGGTGGTTTTCTCCTGTTTGTTGTTGTATGCAGTGTGGTATATGTTTTTTCTCAGAAACTCTTCACAATTTTTCCAAAATTTCAGCAGAACAAAAGGTGATGTGATGTGGATCTTTTGCCATGATTTCCTCGAGCACCGCGTAGATATGTTGGATCTTGTGTTGACATTGAGCATTGTGCATGAAAATGACATCGATTTGCCATTTTGACCCTTAAACTAGTGTGCGGCAACATACGGATAGAGAGCGGAGACTCGTGTTTTATCTGTGGTTGGCAGTAATCCGGAATTTTTCGTGCTTTTCCATGAATTTCATTGTTTTGAGCTGAGAACCTGTATCCTGCAATTAACTAGCAAACACGGCTCAAGAGTACCTACCGATAAGCAATGTGATAAAAATTGGGCGGTATAAAAATGCAAAATCTGATATAAACAGGGCCCCACTTAAATCTGGTGTACAGTAACAAAATTTTGGCCCAAAAGATATATACGAAAAACTACAATTTCCCATGGAAAACTCACAGGAAAAATTTGGCATACTGTTCCCACTAAAGCGCGGCGGATCAACGGCCAAACCCTGGTTTGGGCCGCGGATCCGCGGCCAAACCCTGGTTTGGGCCGCGGATCCACGGCCGTTTTGTAGGATCACGTGACCAAATTTCACCAGTTAGCTTAGAATGTCCTGCATAGTTTTCTGTGATTTGTAAAATAATTTTTAGACCAGATTAAAAATCGACAGAATCTTTGAACAGAAAATTGTAGTTTTGCGAAAATCCGTTCGATCGTTGTTTTAAACGCGTTAGCACAAGTTAGTATAGCTTAATGGTGAGGCTCTAATACCACTGTAAGTCTACGGTAGCGCCCTGGCCGTCTAACAGATGCCAAATGCGGAACAAAAAACTTTTACAACTTGCGCTATCGCATACTATAACCCGGATCTGCCATTAAAGCTAAACTAACAAACTACAAAGTGGGTAGAAATGTTATGCCGAACGATCCGAGTCCTTCGGTCTTCAACCATTGTTGCGGCGGCTTCGATCTTCTGAAACTCCAGTGTCGTCGTCCAGGTAGCACCACGTCGACGGATCATTAAACGGGCTCCCACCTCTGAACCGAGGCAACTCGGTTGTCAAGTTTGCCAAAAGAGACGACCAAGATGATGTAGAGAATGAGTAGAACACTTTGTCTCATTACGTCCAAAACTATGGACGAACGGTTAAGGAAGTTGCCAATTGAAATTGTGATGGAATGAACAAAGAAATTTCCATACACCAAACTATCATAATCTTTTCAAGCAAATAACCATGATCATTCCCACAAGAGGAGGCCGGCCATATATAGAAGAGGGAGAGTGAGTGTAGGAGAGGGGAGGTAACCATAAGGTAAAAGATCAAGGAAAAAAAATCTTAAGCATAACCAAAAAGCATTAATGGAAACAATGACTCATAACCTTAGTCATCCTCCATCATTAAATGCACCATTAATGATCTAATGACTCACATGCCTTGTAACCATCTAGAACCATCTAAAAACATGACACACCCAAGTAACAAAAAGATAAATCCGCATTTAACCGAATGTTAAATACGGTTGATAGAAAACTGGAAACTGGCAAATTCCAAAAGTGATCCTGAAACGAATTTCAGGATAACCCCGTAACAGTATAAACATACCCGCATTTGTATTACGAACGAATACAAATGCAACTGAGACAAAGATATTATATCTACACAGTATAATACTGGGATCCGGCTTAAACCAAAACCTACCAGTATTATCTGCCCGAAAAATGACAGGTGCGAAAACGCACGTGCATTTTCCGAACCCTGCCATAAAACCATATGGCATCTACAACGTTTCGCCCGAACTTGGGAAAGTGTCTGTGGGGGACTCTAATGACTCATCAATACACTGGCACTGGGTATAACCACTAGCATGTCAGAGGTACTAGATGTACGTAACGGTTGCCTATGTATTGATTGGAAGGGAAGCTGACGAGCGAACTCATCCAGAAACCCTACTGAGTCTGACGGTGACAATATCCGTACATTCCGGTCCATTCGTCTATGTGTATCGCATATAGGGCCTAGGGGGCCGGTAAACATCAGACCCCCAATAACAGTATAAGTCGTGTCAGAGAGCAGCACAGAACACCCTGAGATACTACTGGTATACCTACCAGTATATCTCGATTACCCTGGCCAGGGATTTCGTGTAATGGCTCTCCTAATCACAGCGCGATCTCACCCCGAATACCGGGAGAGACGAATCCCCGACGATCTGCTCACTGCCTCCATGTGGCTCGGGACTGTACCCAAAATATACCTGTTTGCACGACTCCTTTGACCCGTGGTAGGGTATAAATCAAAGCACAGTGGGGAACTCACACGAGACAAATGACGACATCAGGTCGATGAACTAACCTGTACACATGTCACTAGGGAACTGCTATCTGACGATATGTATAATACCAACTAGCATGTTCCCGGCAAGTCCTGTCAGGTGTACTCACAACCCAATGAGCACCTGTAAACATCTTAGGTGAACCAACTAACACCAATGGCTTGTGAGACCGGCCACCGCCCCTCGTCGGGGTCTCGAATATATACACTAGTCTACTCTGGAGTATCGATGCCCTGTCTCGAAACTCCCACGACTAGGGACACTTTAAGGATGTGCTTATAGACCCCAGCTCCCTCATATATGATCGCCATCATACTGCTGGTAGTCAAGCAAGAATCCTATGGGCTCTATCAACATCTACATGATGATAAAGACAAACCAGATAGTATACGATCATCTCGTGTAAGACTGTTCTATCGGTATAGGTCATCCCTCAATCATTGCAATCACGTACCTGCGATCCAATAATTGACTTAGAGGGCACTATATCCAACAGACGCAAGCGGTACTAGCTGTACGTAACGGTCCCTAGGTAGATGCTGACAAGAAGACTGATGAGGTGAACCCATCCGAACTCCTACTGAGCCTGAATGTGACAATCTCTGTACAGTCTGGTATGTTCGTCTAAGAGTATCGCATGGCAGACCTAGGGGGCGGTAAACGTCAGTCCCCTAATAGCGGTACAAGTCATGTCGGAGTATAGTCCAGAACACCCTGAGAAACAGCTGGCAACACTACCAGCAAATCTCGCTTGCCCTGGCCTGGGACGACTATGTGTAATGGCTCTCCTAGACACAGCACGATATCAACTCCCAATACCCGGAGAGACGAATCTTGTCTAACCGTCACTGCCTCTAAGTGCTTCGGGACTGCACCCAACTACTACCTGTTTGCACGACTCAATAGAGCCATGGTAGGGTAGTAATCTAAGAACAGTGGGAACACACTTGAGGCGAAGTGACAGTGTCAAGTCAACGGACTAAGCTGTACTCATGTCACCTGGGAACTGTTAACTGACAATAGGTATAATACCAACCAACAGTTCCCGATGAGTCATGTCCAGTGTACTCATAACCTAACGAGCACCTGCATACTATCTCCAGTATGACGTACTGATGGCTGTGGGACAGACCATCTCCCCTGCTCGGAAGAGAAGCGTATGCACCAGTCTACTCTGGAGTATCGATGCCCTGTCTCGATAATCCTACGACTAGGGACCAAAACAAGGTTGTGCTTATAGACTACCCTGCCCCCACTAGTGTGATCGCCATCACAACGCCGGTAATCAAGCAAAGATCCTAAGGGCTCCATCAATATGTTTTTAGCGATATGTTAAAAGAAACATATACACATATTAAGATAGAAACAAACCAAGTAACATACTACTGTATCGAGCAAGACTGTCGTAAACCCGTTTATATATATATATATATATATATATATATATATATTTATATATATATATATATCCCAAGCCTCCAAAATGTATTATACAAACCAGTACTATACAATAATGGCCTCTGGGGCATAGATATTCAACAATCTCCCACTTGCACGAAAGGCCAGTAATTGGTGTACCGCATACCCAACGTCTGCACTAAGGCCAGCTGCTGGCGTACCGCATACCCAATAGCTCAAAAAGTCGCTCGAACTATGTTTGTGGGAGGGCTTTTGTGAATGGATCCGCCGTGTTGCCTTTTGTGTCCACTCTCTGTACCTCGATCTCCTGGCGATCAACGATCTCCCTGATCAGGTGATACCACCTTAACATGTGTCTGGATTTCTGATGGGACCTTGGTTCCTTTGCTAAAGCTATAGCCCTATTGTTGTCGCAATACAAAGGTATTGGGTCAACAATGGATGGAACCACCTGAAGTTCACTAATGAACTTCTTCATCCAGACTGCCTCTTTTGCGGCATCGCTTGCAGCAATGTATTCAGCCTCCATCGTCGAGTCTGCGACGGTATCCTGTTTGGAACTCCTCCAACACACCGCCCCTCCGTTGAGGGTAAACAAAAAACCCGAGACAGATTTGCTGTCATCTTTGTCACTCTGGAAGCTTGAATCGATAAAGGACTCGACCCTGAGGTCTCCATTACTGTAAACCAGGAACATCTCCTTAGTCTTTCTCAGGTACTTGAGAATGTTCTTCACAGCCGTCCACTGGTCCTCACCTGGGTCTGACTGATACCGTCTCACCACGCTCAGTGCATAAGCTACATCTGGTCTTGTACATAGCATCGTATACATTATAGATCCTACCGCCCAAGCGTAGGGTATTGTGCTCATTCGAACCCTTTCCTCGTCAGTCTTAGGAGACAACTTCTTGGAGAGGGTGATTCCGTGCAATGCTGGTATATTACCGTGCTTGGAATCTTCCATACTAAATCTCTTTAGTATGGTCTGTATGTACCTGGACTGCGAAAGTCCCAGTAGTCTCTTGGATCTATCTCTGTAGATCTTAATCCCCAGAATGTACGAGGCATCACCCAGGTCCTTTATGGAGAACCGTTGTGACAAGAATAGCTTGACCGATTGTAGCATAGGAATGTCATTTCCTATCAAAAGAATGTCGTCCACGTACAAGACTAGGAACACGAAAGTTCGTCCTACAATCTTCTTATAGACACAAGGTTCATCTTCGTTCTTGATGAAATCAAATTCCTTGATTGCATCATCAAAACAGATGTTCCAGCTCCGCGATGCCTGCTTTAACCCATAAATGGATTTAGACAACTTGCACACCTTCCCGCTGCTCCCACTATCTACAAAACCCTCTGGCTAATCCATGTAAACGCACTCTTCCAAACAGCCGTTTAGAAAAGCCGTCTTTACGTCCATCTGCCAGATTTCATAGTCATGGAAGGCAGCAATGGCAAGTAGGATCCTAATGGATTTGAGCATAGCCACTAGAGAAAAAGGTTCGTCATAGTCCAAACCAGGTCTTTGACGAAAACCTTTTGTAACGAGTCTAGCTTTATAGGTTTCCACCTGCCCATCTACACCAAGTTTCCTTTTGTAGATCCATTTGCATCCAACGGGTTTTACCCCAGGTGGAGAAATATCTAAGGTCCACACTTTATTGGCATACATGGACTCCATTTCGGATTTCATAGCATCCGGCCATTTATCAGAGTCCCTACTGATAATGGCCTGCCTGAAACTAGTAGGGTCATCTTCTTCCAAAATGCAATCCTCTCTATCCCCGTATATGAGAAAAACGTAGTATCTCTCGGGCGGATGAGAAATCCTACCAGATCTGTGGAGTGGCTGAGGTTCGTTGGGTGTAACTGAATCTAGCGGTTCCACCAAATCTTTAGTTAAAGTTTGTGTTTCTGGAATTTCATCCAGTTCTACCGTGCTGCCACTAATATTTTTAACAAAAAATTCTTTTTCCAAAAATGTAGCGTTGCTGGAAACAATTATCTTCTGTTCCTCTGCATGGTAGAATAGATACCCACTAGAATCTTTTTGGTATCCCACAAACTTACACAAAACTGCCCGTGCCTCAAGTTTGTCTGGGTTCTGCTCTTTGACATAAGCTGGGCAACCCCAAATCCTAATACGTTCAAGATACAAATTCTTACCACTCCATATTTCATACGGAGTCTTAGGCACGGATTTGGATGGAACTTGATTCAATAGATGTGCTGCTGTTTGAAGTGCATATCCCTAGAATGAAAGAGGCAACTCAGCACTACTCATCATGGAGCGAACCATATCCAATAGGGTACGATTCCTCCGTTTCGATACACAGTTGTGCTGTGGTTTATAAGGAGGAGTAAGCTGAGAGAGAATACCATTCTCTTTTAAGTAATCTAGGAATTCCTTGCTTAAGTACTCCCCTCCCCTATCCGATCGGAGGATCTTGATACTTTTGCCAGTCTGTTTCTCTACTTCATTTCTGAATTTCTTGAATTTTTCAAAAGCTTCAGATTTGTGTTTCATCAGATACACATATCCGAACCTAGAGAGATCGTCAGTGACTGTGATGAAGTACGAGAACCCACCGCTTGCATGTATACATATTGGACCACATACATCACTGTGTATGAGTCCCAAGAGCTCTGTTGCCCTTTCTCCATGTCCGGTGAACGGAGATTTGGCCATCATTCCTTTGAGACAAGACTGACAAGTTTCATAAGATGAAAACTCGAACGTATTCAAGAGCCCATCTTTATGCAACATACTCAGTCTTTTCACTCTGATATGACCAAGTCTACAATGCCATAAGTAAGATTCGTTTGTATCTAAACTCTTCCTCTTACGTGTGTTTTGTACATTTGTCACCACCCAAAGTTTGGCCCGTGACCGGCACTTAACCACGTAACGTCTACAGGCGTAACACGACTAAGTGAACCGAAAACCTAGAAAACAAACCAGTAAAAGTATAGAGTGTTTTAAGCATTAAATGGAAGAATTTATTAAATGTTAAGAGATCCAAGTAAACAATCACCCAGAAAGCAATATACGACGCCGTAGCGAAGAAAATGAGCAACAAGTGGGAACATCACTGATAGAATAAACTGCATAAGTAAAGTCGGCTCGCAACGAGCTCGACACCAGAATACAAATAATATACATCATCATCCCCACACTTTCTCTAAGTCAAGTACATATATGGTAGATGTAGAATACTAGATACAAAAGTGTGTACAATAAAAGTAACCAGATACCACAACCCACCTAACAGCAAAACAGCTCACGCACCAACTGTAGTGGTATCTGTAGCCAAAAGATGTAAGAAAGCAGCCTGCCGCGACTACTCCGAGGGACAACCTGCAAATACTGTGGCACAATGGGGGTGAGTTGCCAACTCGTGAATAGAGATAACATATAAAGGTAATCGCGAGCATGCACGTACTATGCTACTCTATCATATTCCAGTAGATGATATCAATGCGTGATAAGCAGTATGTGCAATAATCATGCAAGTGCTCTATCAGGTAATATAACTACATATGAGATACAATAATGAATGCTGAGCATGGGAACATAACATCTACACTGAATGTCAACGTGGAATGTATAATAGGTGTCCATCAATGCACCCAGACCCCCCAAATAGCTCAGACGCCGGCACTCTCATCGGCCCTCCAATCCTGTAAATCTCTGAGAATCACGAGTGCCCAACATCGGCACCCAAATATCATAAATACTTGTGTCCAGCATCGACACACAAATCTTCCTATATCGGGCATCCGTCAGTCCGGTTCAGCCCCCTCTCTCTCACTTATCGGGCATCCGTCAGTCCGGGTCAGCCCTCTCTCTCATATATCGGGCATCCGTCAGTCCGGGTCAGCCCTCTCTCTCTCCTATATATCGGGCATCCGTTATTCCGGGTCAGCCCTCTCTCTCTCCTATATATCGGGCATCCGTCAGTCCGGGTCAGCCCTCTCTCTCTCATATATCGGGCTCTAGCATCGAGAAGACACATGGTGGAGGCACCGAAATATCATATCAAGAGAAACCGGGTTTTTAAATAATTACCTATTCTCTTTTGAAATATCCACGGTTCCCAAATCCAGAAATAACATGGAAACAACATATCTCAATGCGTAAATCTATGCAGGTATGAGGATATCAATATATACATGGCACATATATGAATATGTGATGTAGATGTGTCCAAGTATGAATATAACATCTGCTGATATGCGGCAATTCATGGCAATCATCAATAATGCGGAAACAATCTGACGTATGATGTATAACAATCCTATAATGTGAGTGTCATGGCAATCACTAACGGTGTGAGTGTAGCATATAAATCGTGCACGTGCAACTTGTACCGTTAGTAATGGTGCGGTGTTCTATCAATTCTAGTTTATATACGCATAGCAGGGAATGCGTTATGCTATAAAAAGTAGTCATGTAGGTGAATGCAAAACATATCGCTATAAGGTCCTATCAGCCCTGACGCATAACGCCATGCGGGCGATATCCCCGTAGATGTTAAATCTACTCACCGTAGTCTCTCGCTAGGTATAGCCGATGACTTGTTTCCCTTTCTTCGCGGCGTCCGTCGCACTCACCGGCGAACCTAGAATTTCACAGAATATCACACATAAGCTCTAAACCATGCAAACAAGACATTTAAAGTCAACTAGAAACCCGTGTCGCAAACCAAGCGCGCGTATGCACGATACACTAAAACGTGTGATTACGCGCCTGAAGTCATTCCGACGCATCGCGATACGCAGAAACCCCAAACCCACACACACGTATCACCGTATCGCGAAAGATTAAAAATACGAGAAATAGGGTATTCAACTCCAGATTTTGATACAGAACATATATTACGAAACTATATATACCACAATACCACACATAGAAGCAGACTCCAGTGACCCAAACCCCAACCCCCAACTCACCCATCTGGCCGCAAATTGAGGCCAGAATGAATATTCCGGTGGCCTGCATTGGGAATTGGGCTCCCAGGTTTTGTGTGTGCACTTTATACCCCCTATACATGCTACAGTAAATCCAATTTTATTCTGAAACAACCCGGGTAGAAGCAGATTCCACAGAGCCCTAATTCTAGTTTAAAAAAATCACATTTTTACACTGAAATGATACTTTATGGTATTTTTCTGAAATCTGAAGCAAACCCAAGTCTAAAATCACACTAATAACCCATCACCAAGCAAATCAAGCCCTAAAAATGCTAATTTTAGCATATCATCACAAAATCCCTTCAATAGCCCTAAACAATGCACAAAAAGTGATATTTTGCTAGAATTACTACAAGTTAGGAAAAGGAGTGTTAAGTGTGAGATATATATCTTCCAAAAACCCTAAAAAAACCCCAAACTTCTGCTCCTTCCTTCACAAACAAAGACTTGCCTCCAAACTCCCCCAAAAACTCATTTTTCTAAGGTTTTGAGTGAAGAAATGAGTGGTTTTTGTGTAGGATTTGTGTAGAGATAAAAGAGAAATGAAAAGGAGAGGAAAAGATGAAGAAAAGCTAGGGTTTTCTGCTGGAATTTTGCAGAATTTCTGAAGTGAGGAGAAGAGAGAGAGAATGGAAGGAAATGGTGTCACAACCCGAAAGTACGGAACATGACCGGCACTTAGACTACGAACGTCTCAAGGCGTACGTATGCTAAGTAAGCCGAAACCCAGAAATCCAAACCAAGAGAAGTAGTAGAGAATAGGAAGAACCATATCAAATCAACCTGTATGCAACATAATATACAACGCCTAAAGGCGAGGATCACAACAGAAATGGAACTCAACCAGCAAGAAACTCAAGAAATATAACATGCTACTCTATGGTCGAAAGAATAACATTACTGGTCTCTATCTCAAAAAATACAAGTTTGGTTGATGGAACTTCTAGATACAACTGAAATATAATATACAAGGTATAATGATGGGTAAGATACAATAAACCCACCTACTAGCAAGTCACCCGAAAAGAAACCGTGCCCGCAAAGCCGTAATGAAATCCGTACGGCAACACCTGCAAGAAACTGGGGCACAACGGGGGTGAGTTGCCAACTCGTGAGTAGAAAAAGATCTACGCACAGAAATCGCACAAATAACGCAACCTAGGTCAATGATCATAATATATCCTCAAATATATGAATAACATGTAGCCTATAACAAGGCTAGGGTAAATATCTAACCCAAGTGTAATCTCATGTGCCCGTGTCAGTGCCTCAGGTAGCAATATATCATGTGAATGAAGAAACTGTTTTCATAAATTAGTGAGATTTCCTTTGTATTTTTAAAATGAGGTATCATAAATGAAATCAGCATCAACAGTGTCTAGCATCGACACAAAACATAAATCTCAATGTCTCAAAACCTCAGGCTCTGGCCATCCGGACTGGCCTGTATCATCAAATCTCAGTACCTCAATATCTCGAAATCTCAATGTGTCAATCTCAATATCTAGGGCGCCGTCAGTCCAGACCGGCCCCTACCATCCATCTCAAGACCACGACGGTATCCTCCGGATATCCGACGCGTCGGGTAAAATCACCGGTAGGTAGTACTCCCCTGCCAGGCTCACATCGTCATCATCACGCGCTTCTTGCCCCGGGTACCTTACCGGGTCCACCATGTACCCGAAACGGTTCATCTGTCTCCTCGAATCGGGTCTCGAAATCCATCAGCAAACTCATGGTGGACGACTCATACATCACTAGAAAACCGCAATACTTTATATTTTAAAAGATACTAAGTTGTAAATTTTGCGGCTTTCCCCGAAATCCAGAAATATCATAAATCACAAGAAATCATCACAAGTGCATATGTCAATGATAATGAATGCATATGGTATCAATAACCAAGTTGCAATGTATGATAAATAAACTAGGCGCGAACAATTGAATAACAGTATGCATGAAGTGGCAGGTAATAACTACAATGTCTAATATGGCATATAAGGGAAGTACACTAATATCATGTCAAAACTACTAGCTAACAAGCTAAGTCAAGCAAATATATTCTCTAAAGTGTACTTGCATGGCAATTACCGATGAAGATGTGTGTGAGCCGGCAAGTAGGTGTACGTGGTACATACGCATCATCGGTAATGGTGCTGGTGTCCTAACAGCATGATATCAATAATGGAATATGCAGCAAAATAAGTATGCGAGGCAGAGCGAACAACAATAATGTGCGGGAGCTGAAAACTAGACGCAACGATAACTAATTTGCATTAATCTAATATAAGTCCTACAAATGGTG
Organism: Agapanthus africanus; assembly: GCA_030015575.1. Classification (NCBI taxonomy): domain Eukaryota; kingdom Viridiplantae; phylum Streptophyta; class Magnoliopsida; order Asparagales; family Amaryllidaceae; genus Agapanthus; species Agapanthus africanus. Next base: position 196,826,375 of record JASDDO010000010.1, on the reverse strand, counting down.
CCTTTTGAAATAACACGAATCATGGAGTTTTGAAAATAGGGGCTACGGTGTTTTTATGAAAAGATACGTCTTTTGAAATATCCGTAGGATCCCTTAGGCTGTCTTTTAAAATACCCACGATTCGTTAGTTTTTGAAATAGGTAAGAAGTCTAATCTAATCTAACAACTACACTAAACTATACGGCTGAACTAACAAGCTGAACTACAGGTAAGGAAACCGCCTAACATCTGAGTCGATACATATACATACCTGTATATATATTAGTCGGTGATCCCGCCTTAATAATATCATATCCGATATCATATCTATAATCAGACATCCCAAGTCAAGAGTGCGGATCAATCATCAAAATATAGCTCGTACGTAAATCCGTCGTACGGCATCCCAAATCTGGGTACGGGTCAATATCACATTCATCATACTATTCATCTGATATCCTCTTTATCAAATATCATGATCGGGATACTGATCTACGTCTAGTACAATATTGATACCATCTATGTATGCATGCATGTATAAGAATCACTACATCAAAAAGACCCGCTAAAACATCATGTCGTATCTCAATACGAACCAAAACACATCACGGATCTTCTGGCCTCAAGCCCAATATCATCGACTCATCTCAAATCCCAATTACTATCCTCAAATCCAGTATATAAACACATAGTCCCATACCCATGTGTAAATATACACATCAATATATAATCCAATGTACGCACATATGAAAGAAGAATGTATGCAAATATGGGTGTGTGTGTATGTGTGGTGCAACCACTACTCTAGGGTTTCGCAACACTAAACCAATCCAATCACACCAAGGATCCATCTCTATCATCAATAATCTCAAACAATATATAATCAATAAATGTGTGTATACGTATTCATATACATCACCACGAACTGCGGGGGTGCTATACACCATCCACCCGACTTCTCCCCGTAGATATAAATCTACTCACCTGGTCCTCGCTTGCCGGTGCCGACGCCGCCACGCGCTTGCATGTCGTCTCGAAGTCCACATGGGGTACCTACATATCATAACGCACCGTATCGCATTAAAATCCGACTCATGACCAAAACGACACACGAATCCCACATAGGTCAAAACCTATGGTTGCTTTTCACAAATCAACCCAAAAACCCTCGATGTCGGCGTACAAACGCCAACCCATCGAGAAAAACCCAAATACACTCATTTGCATATTCACGAACACTAATTTTAATATAAAATAGGTTAAAACTCACAAAAACCCCAAATTCACTTTAAAAGCCGTTTTTCCGAAAAACTAGCAAGCAAAATTTCCCGTTTTAGTACAAAACTCGACGTTTAAACAATTCTAGCGGCCATAATACTTATTAAATAACTTAAATAAGTCATATAACCCATAACCACAATTTAATCTCATCAAACTATATACGTTCAAAAAAAACTAGTTTGCAATTTTACCCAAATTTCAACCATTTTAGCAAAAATGCATAAACAACAATTTAGTTTGGATTTGCATGAACTAAAGACATTAAACCACACTTAATAATGTTAATGAAGTCATAAAAAAAACTGATTATAATTTTAAACCCAATTATTTAACCATTTCCAAATACCTAGATAGCAAATTAGTGTAATTATCACAATTTTTAACTAACAACTAATAACTTAATTTGATTTAGCAACCATTAATATGTCAAAACATCACACAAGCATAATCTCATAACATAAAACCCTAACATGATTCAAATTCTTCTCTTGAATTTCACAAACCCTCACTTGCATTCAAGTTCTTTTCTTGAACTTTCAAACACACAATTAAACCACCATTAAACTTATAATTAAGCTAGACTAAAGTATTAGCAACAAATTAAACAAAAAGCCAAGAATTATACCTCACAAATCCATGATCAAACATGAAATCTAGACCTCCAAAATGAAATCCTTGCACCAAGATCCATGCATCTAAGGCTACACTAAAATGGGTAAGAACTAGATTTCGATTTTGGGATTTTTTTGATGGGTATTTGATGAATTTTTTGAAGCAAAAGAGATGGAACAATGGAGGGGAGAAAGAGGGCTGTTTGTGCAGGAATTTTCGGCCATAAAGGGAGTGGGGGAGGAGAGAGAGGGAGGTGGAGAAAAATGGGGAGAAAAAGACAAAGTCTACACCCCCTTTTGACTTTCTTTCATTTCCCTTTTTCTTATCTTTTCTTTTTTGTGTGGAATGGAGTGGGGAAATGGGGGGGGGATGTGCTACTGAATTCAGCCACATGGGGAGGAGTAAGTGGGGGTGTGTGGGTGTGGGTACGGGTGTGGGGTGATGAAAAATGATAAATACAATACCCCAAGCATCCATTTACGCTAAAAAAAGCCTTTTTTCTTCAATAAATTCTAAACCGTTTTGGCAAATGATTTCGTTCCAAAAACCACATGATAAAATTTTATTTAATGTTTTATGATGCACAAAATTTGTTTCAACTCATTCCAATTTGTAATTTTCCCTAATTAAATGTATTAGTGACGGCTTAAAATAATAATAAAATAATATTTTTTTCAGAAAATTTGAAATTTCACCAGCGGCTCAATAAACACCAAATAATAGCAATTACATAGCTAGAATATGTATATTTAATTTTTATAATAAGATATTTGTATTTTGACTTTTTACAGAAAACCTCCTTATTTTACCGATTTTTCGAAATTTCACCGAAACGATTTTCAAAACGTTACAAATGGGGTCAAAAGTCAACCTTTTTCTCCTAACACCATGCACTCATTTTCTAATTCAAATTTTGCATTTTAAAAAGGGTTTTGTTTTTGATAAAAGGGTGGGGAAAATTACCATGAACCATGCAAGAATGAAATGAAATGGTTAACACTTTTAACCTAGGTCACAAAATGGCTAAGTGTGCAAGTGTACACTACAAAGGAAAATTTTCAAATTAGGGTAAACCCGACTAAAATAACTAATAATCTTATGTACACATGATAATAACACGCACAATTGCTAATTAACACGAAAAACATTCTAACGAAATTTCATAGTGTTACAATCTACCCCGCTTAAAGAAATTCGGTCCACGAATTTCAAAATCTAACTACACGTACCTTCAAAAAGGTGGGGATACCTCTTCCTCATCTCGCTCTCGGTCTCCCAAGTGACCTCCTCGCTACTCTGACCACGCCAAAGTACCTTGACTGACGGTATGTCCTTCAATCTCAATTTCTTCACTTGTCGATCCAAAATGATCACCGGCTGCTCTGCATAGGAAAGGTCGCGCTCAAGCTGGATCGTCGGATGCTGAATCGCATGTGAAGGATCATGAAGATATCTGCGGATCATCGAAACGTGAAATACGGGGTGCACATCTGGAAAACTGGGCGGAAGGGCTAACCGATACGCAACTGCACCAACACGCTCGAGGATCTCGAAGGGGCCTACAAATCTGGGACTAAGCTTCCCCTTCTTCCCAAATCTCATCACACCTTTCATTGGGGAGACCTTCAAGAAAACATGATCACCAACAGAAAACTCAAGTCTGTGCCGCCGACGGTCCGCATAAGATTTCTGCCTACTCTGGGATGCTCTCATCCTGTCGCGAATCAACTGGATCTTCGCGGTCGTCTCCTCCACAATCTGTGTCCCTAAGATACTGCTCTCACTGAGCTCTGTCCAACATGTGGGCGATCTGCATCTCCTCCCATAAAGAGCCTCAAACGGTGCCATCTGAATGGTCCCCTGGTAGCTGTTGTTGTAGGAGAACTCTACTAAGGGTAAATGATGATCCCAGCTACCTCCAAAGTCTAAGATGCACGCTCTGAGCATGTCCTCGAGAGTCTGAATAATCCCCTCTGACTATCTGTCGGTCTGCGGATGAAATGTTGTTCTGAAACTCAAGCGAGTGCCCAAAACCTCCTGAAGTCTCTGCCATAGCCGGCTGGTAAACTGGGTGCTTCTTTCGGACACGATACATGTCGGAACACCGTGCAGTCGTACAATCTCGTCGATGTAAATCTGGGCATACTGAGCAAATCTGAAAGTCGTCTTCACCGGTAGGAAGTGAGCCACTTTCGTCAAACGATCCACGATCACCCAGATGGAGTCATACCCTCGACTAGTCCTCGGTAGACCCACAATGAAGTCCATAGAAATCTGCTCCCATTTCCACTCCGTAATGGGTAACGGCTGTAGCTCTCCCGCGGGCCTCTGGTGCTCAGCCTTGACTTGCTGACAAGTCAGGCATCTCGACACAAAATCTGCGATCTCTTTCTTCATTCCGTCCCACCAGTAAACACCTCTCATGTCATGGTACATCTTGGTGGAACCAGGATGAACACTGTATATCGATCGATGTGCCTCCTCAACGATCTCGCGCCGCAATCCCTCAGCATCTGGTACGCACAGTCTAGCCCCAAATCGTAGTATCCCCTGATCATCGATCACGAACTCGGAAAATCTGCCCTGTCCAATCTGTGCCCTGATCTCTGAGTACCGGTCATCACTGTGCTGTGCCTCATGTATACGGTCGAGCAACTGTGGGCGTGCACGAACATGCGCAATCTGTCCTCCGATCGGCGTAAACTCGAACTGTACCCGGCTGTCGCATATGATCTGCCAATCTGCCGACGACTGCCTCTGTACTGCGCTCAAACAAGATAGACTACCCCCGGGCCTCCTGCTCAATGCATCCGCCACTACATTAGCCCTGTCCGGGTGATACAAGATCTCACAGTCATAGTCCTTCACTAACTCCATCCAATCGGCGCTGTCTAAGGTTCAGATCTCGCTGCTGAAATATATACTTTAAGCTCTTGTGATCAGTGAATATCTGGCACGACTCTCTATATAGGTAATGTCGCCAGATCTTAAGTGCAAAGACCACTGCAGCCATCTCCAAATCATGAGTGGGGTAATTCTGTTCATGTTTCTTTAATTGCCGTGAAGCATACGCGACCACCCTGTCATACTGCATCAATACGCACCCTAGCCCCACTCGTGAAGCATCACAATAGACCACAAATCCGCCTGATCTGGAAGGCAATGATAGCACTGGTGTCGTAGTCAGTAGAGCCCGTAGCTGCTGGAAACTGCGCTCACACTCCTCCATCCAAACGAAAGGAACTCCCTTCCGCGTCAACCGGGTCAAAGGTGTAGCAATGCGAGAGAAGTCCTGCACGAATCGCCTGTAGTAGCCTGCTAGCTCTAGAAAGCTGCGAACCTCCGTCGCTGACGTGGGTCTAGGCCAACTCCGAACTGCCTCAATCTTCCTAGGGTCTACACATGTACCATCTCGTGTAATCACGTGCCCTAAGAAGTCTACGCTGACCAGCCAGAAAGCATACTTGGAGAATTTGGCGAAAAGCTAATGCTCCCTCAAGGTCTGCAGTGTAATCCGCAGGTGCTGCTCGTGCTCCTCTCTACTCCGAGAATACACCAAGATATCGTCAATGAATACTATGATGAACAGATCAAGATACGGCCGGAAAATATGGTTCATCAAGTCCATGAATGCTGCTGGCGCGTTGGTGAGTCCGAACGACATCACCAAAAACTAATAATGGCCGTAGCGCGTGCGGAAAGCTGTCCTAGGAATGTCCTCCTGTCGAACCCGCAACTGATGGTAGCCTGATCGAAAATCGATCGTCGAAAAGTATCCTACCCCGTGAAGCTGGTCGAACAAATCGTCGATGCATGGCAAAGGATACCTGTTCCGCACTGTCACCCTGTTCAGCTGACAGTAGTCGATACACAAACGCATACTGCCGTCCTTCTTCTTGACAAACAGGACTGGAGCACCCCAAGGAGAAACACTTGGTCGAATAAGTCCCTTATCCATCAAATCTTGCAACTGACCCTTCAATTCTCTAAGTTCCACCGGGGCCATCCGATAAAGCGGTACAGAAATAGGCCCGTGCCAGGAACCAAATCAATATAGAAAGAAATATCACGCTCGGGCGGTAGCCCAGGAAGCTTGTCAGGGAACACATCAGGGAACTCTCTAACAACCGGAACCTGATCCATCGGAACCTCTGTAGCTCTAGTATCGCAAACATAGGCTAGAAATCCCTGACATCCCTTCCTCAAAAGCTGTCCAGCGCGAAAAGAAGAAATCATACTGTGAGGGGTGGCACCACGGTCCCACAACACAATAAAAACCGACTCACCGGGAAAACAAAATCTAACTGTCTTCTCGCGGCAGTCAACAGAAGCATAGCACGTGGCTAACCAATCCATGCCCAAAAGAACGTCGAAGTCCAACATCTCAAGAAGGATCAAATCGTCCGGCAACTCTCTCTCGCCAATACGGACGGTACAGGATCGGAACACGTGCCTAGCAACAAACGACTCTCCCACGGGAGTAGTCACAACTAGCGGATGATCAAGCAACCCGGACTCTCTACCCAAACTCGGCACAAAGTGTTTGGATACGTACGAGTGCGTGGATCCGGGATCGAATAACACGTGTGCATCAACAGAACATACTGGAAGGATACCCGAGACCACCGCATTGGACGCCTGCGCGTCCTGATGCGTCAAAGCAAAAACTCACGCCTGTCCTCCACCTACGACTGACTGTCCCCTGCCTGAAGCTGGCTGTCCTCTGCCTCGATCACCTCGTCCTCTATGAACAAATCCTCCGCGACCATGACCTCTCTGTGCATGATTCTGGCGCGGAGTAACAGTAGGTACAATAGGCAACGCCGTCTAGGGTGGTGAAGATGGTAGTGTGACGTGCGGTACTGCTGCCTCCCTCCGTGGTATCTCAGGACAATCTCAGACACGATGATAAGAACTCCCACAGTGAAAACATCCCGACGATGACCGCTGACCCTCCTTGGAATAGGAACTGAACAACCAGCCCCGCCCTAAATCTCTGCTACCTGCAAGACGTCTATCACGGCGCCGAAAAGGCTGTCTCTGTGCTGATGTATCCGCACGAACTCTCTTCGGCTCTGGAACTACCAAATTCTCAGCAAGGCGCTCCTCGACTAACAGAGCTGCGTCCACAGCTGATGCATATGTCTCGTAATGCTGTGCGCTGATCGCTAGAAACAGTGGTGTAAGCAAGCCTCGGACAAATCTCTTGACTCGCAACTCCTTAGTAGCCACTAGGTAAGGAGCATACACTGATAGCTCGGTGAACAGGACATCATACTCTGCCACTGACATCTTTGGAGTCTGACGTTGTAACACCCGAGCCCAATGCTACTATTTTCAGTTACTGTTTGAGTATAATGTGGTACTCATTTCATTTAACTTGCTTGTTTGTTGCTTACTGTAAAATTTACCCGGCAAAGTCATTTCTACATATAACAAATTTTGGCATCTAAAATAAAATTGAAAATATTCATCTTGGCCTACTTGACACCCCTAGCCTCGTGGTAGCGTCCGTGCATTGTGTTCTCGTCCTGTTCAGTGAAACGGGCGAGTTTGGATGGCTACGTGCACGTACGTGTGCCCGTTTTGGGGTATGCTTTTTAATCATAAAACACTTAATTTTAAAATTTGGATCCCGCTTAAAATCCTATTATTTCAATTTCAAATTTTTGGACTCGACCCGGGCGCGATTTGGAAATGTTTTATTTGGCGCCAAAATCCCAAAATTTTAATATTATTAAAACCATCGCATATATTTTTCTAACTAACCTAATATCTTACTGTTCATTACCTATCTTTTAAATCTTTAAGTTAACCATATAATATTTTTACAATCTTTTAAATCCTTCTCAATTTATTCTCTCAGCCAATCGCAATCTCCCCTTTAACCCCGTGGGCCCCACTTTCTCTCTCTCCCTCTTTTTTCTCTCTCTCCCTCATATATTTTCTCGTACTTCTCTTTATCATTCTTTCTCTTCTTGCTTCATGTCTCGTTTCTCATTTTTTTAACTGTTCTTTTGTTGCCGGAATTCTGTCATGCCGGTTATGCTTCTCGACGTTCTAGCGAGGTACCCCGACCCGTGTGGTTCCTTTGTTCGTCGTTTGGGTTCATTCCGTAAACCGTGCACCCGTCGCGAGTTTTCCCCGCCGACGGTTAACGTTCCGTTTTCCCGATTCGCGACCCATCGAGGCAAGTTAATCTTGCTACATGCTATATAATTTATTTTATACCTATTTAAATAAATACCATACCTATAGTTTAAATCTAGTGCCCCATGTTTAATTTTATAACGTTTCGATATTCTGTTTGCGTCCGTTTATATCATATTAAATCTAGATCATGAAAACTTATCTTGTGACATACTAGATTACATTATACTGCATCCATATCAATTAAAATATACATCGTCGTAATATTTCTTATTATTATCTTTAATTAGTTTATAATCTGCATTTTATGATATTATATATTTAAAATATTATAGTTTACACATGAAATGTCGTTGAAAAAGCGGATACGACAAATCCGAAATTTACTGTACACCTTACCGTATAAAATTCATTATAAATCATAGAAAAATCATTAGTATACGTTCTTTAGTTTGTTACGAAGCTAACTCAGAATACTATAACTCTATGAAATATTTACTTGCAAAATAAATTGTTTAAATAACGTAAAATGCAAATGAAAATGTCTCCAAACTGCTGTCCAGGAAATTCCAGCAGCAAACTTTAAACTTCGAATGTTCATAACTTTTTGTAGGGACAACCTAAGATGTTTATACTTATAAAACTGAAAATCTTATTGAATTATCTTTGTTTTGGTATAAGACACGTCTCTTTTGGAGTACGTTTGTTATTTTTAAGCTATTTTACAAATTAGGGTGACGCTGAATTTCTGAACGGAACTTTCTTGTGCATGGTTAATCAATACCACTTTTATAATTATTAATCGCTTTGAATATGCTATCCATATTAATATTATTATATCAATATTTATATCACATATTGCTTAGTTGTACATCCCACATTACCATTTTATAGTTTTATAACTTTTCGGATACCCGTTTGCATCCATCGCATTTAAGATACATATAATTGCATCCATAGATCACATTACTACATAATAATGTGATATTAACACTCCATGTTTAATAAATTGCATCCTAATTAATATTGGAACTATAAATATAACCATAATCGATAACTGTGCATCCATATCCTTGAAATTATATCTATTTGCATATCATATTACATGTTCCAGTTTATTGTTCTGAAGTACTCATGCTTGTTTATTTATACACATGCTTATGTTAGTTTGATTATGAGCACCTACATGACATCTTGTGCTTCCTGACATGACCTGTTACACTTTCTACTTGACATGACATGGTACCGTACACTCTTGACATGACATGACACCTTTATACATTACCTGGCTTGACCTGATGTATCATGGCTTTACCTGTTACCTGATCTTGTGTCTAATGCCAACAAACATAACATGTAGTCCTCATGGACCGTTCCTGTTGTCTATCCAGACGAACCTGTTTACCTGATCCGGTGTTGGCATTAGTTTCTTGATTACTGGATACCTGAGTTGACATACACATATAACTTGGGGGTATGGGGAAATTAAAGGTGAAATCTGACTTGTAACTCGACAGTTCACTACCTGTCCTGAGTGTACACATTCCTGTTTTGTGCCTAGCGGCATGTCTCGGTTTTAGCCGAGAATATTGTGGCCGTGGTCCCGGGTATGTACGGGATACTATCGAGTGTACACATTCCTGTTTTGTGCCTAGCGGCATGTCTCGGCTGCAGTCGAGAATATTGTGGCCGTGGTCCCAGGTATGTACGGGATACTATTGAGTTACATCGATGATTCATCAATTTGGTTTCAAAGACTTTAGAACAGAGAACCTGATAGAACAATCCAGTTTACCCACTGCACACTACCCTGTACTGCTTTGATTTATTTTATTGTTACCCTTGCTTTATTCATGTTTATATTCGCATTGCTTGTCTATTATGTTATTACTTGATGACTTGACGCGCTGACGTCTGGGTTTTGCATGGCCCAGATTCTTCTACCTTCCTGCAGACTGATTAGGAGTTTTGCCGCTGTTAGACGAGCGGTGAGGTTCCTGTCGGTACGTAGTTTCATTCTAGGTGTTTCATTTATTGTATCTTTTGGCTTCCGCATATTGTTACCTCTTGATTCTTTTACTCTGGCTTATGGACATGTACTAGGTAGTTAGTTTACTTTCCTGTTCTTGATATCTCCACAGCCGTAATGTGACTGTGGAAGGATTTTTCCTATCCACAGGTACCATGGTTGGCTATGTCACATGCCCACTTTAGCGTACTTTGGGAATCGGGGCGTGACATGGTTCTTTTGGTATCAGAGACATAGGATAGTCGGGTTGATTCTTTTGTAGTTGGGTATTGTACACATTACACGAATCAGAATACCCGTGTTTAGGAAACATGTCCTGCCACCTTGACCGTTTTACCATTCTTGAATCACATTCTTCCTGATTATATCTTTTACGATGTGCAAACTTTTTTTGCATATTAATTCGAAAAACTGATTCCTTGTTATCTCTAGGACTTAGGCGACTTGGATGGAGTTATGTAATTGTGGCTATGATACCGCAGCATAGTTACAATGCGGTACTCTATTTAAGTATCTTGGAGTTCTAGCCTTGATCTATATTCAGAATCTATCATCATGCTAATGTTGGGTGTTTTGAGTTCAGGAATATGGCCGGTAAGAATTTGAAGACGTACCAAGGCGTGTGGACGAAGCCGCCATGCTTGGAGTGATAAGGGGAATGCTGGAGAATCAAAAGAAATAGACCGAGTTGATCCAGCAGCAAGCGGAATTGTTTCAGGAAGGTTTGCAGATCGTTCAGCAGTCTGTGAACAATGTTGGAGCTAAGCCAGTTGACCGAGTAGGGACAGTAGCAGATTTTAGACGTTTGGGTCCGTATACATTTTCGGGATTAGAGGAGCCGTTGCCAACAGAGTAGTGAATAGTTGACACAGAGAACTTGCTTTTTGCGGCACAGATTCCAGATGACAAAAGGTTGTTGTGGTACGCATTCAGCCAGTGGACTACGCCCGAGAATGGTGGCTTGTTGAGGAGACCCGCTTGCCCAAGCCGATCAAGTGGGCGGATTTTTCTAAGAGTTTCCTGGAGAAGTTCTTCCCGCGGACTGCACGGGAGGAAATGAAAGAGAAGTTCATCGGACTAAAGCAGAAGGGAGCACCCGTAGATGTGCATGTAGCAGAATGGAAATGACTCAGTAGTTTCGCTGGACCTTTAGTTGCCAACGATGCAGACAGGGCAAGGAGGTTCATGCGCAGACTGGACATGGACATCCAGAGGCAGATTGACTCCCTGGGTTTGACCACTTTCTCGTAAATACTTGCAGCAGCCAAGAGAAGCAGAGTTTATCTGGGATGAAAGGGAGTTTGCAGCAGACAGGAGTTGCGTTAAGGAAGCAGTTCGGTCGGGCCGGTCGAGTTTAGGGCTAGGCCGACAAACAATATTCTTGCATCAATGGAAGTGATCAAAGTAAAGAGCCGGTTGTTGTTCGTGATTCTATGGACGTGTTTGAAGATATATCGGGTTTACCGCCGAGGAGAGACGTGGAGTTCGCAATTGATCTTATTCCTGGTGCAGCGCCAGTATCTAAAGCGTATTATTCAATGGCGCCAGTAGAGTTGGAAGAAGTAAAGAAACAGGTTGCTGAATTGTTTGAAAAGGGTTGGATTCGAAGCAGTAACTCGCCTTGGGGAGCTCCAGTTCTTCTAATGAAGAAGAAGGATGGCACAAGAAGGATGTGCATCGACTATCGAGAATCAAACCGGGTGACTATTAAGAACAAGTACCCTATCCTTCGCATTAGAGAACTTTTTGAGCATCTTAGTGGCGCGAGGGTATTCTCGAAGATGGATTTGCGATCCGGATATCATCAGGTCCGAGTGAAAACAGAAGATATTTGCAAGACGGCGTTCCGAACTCGGTATGGACATTACGAGTACTTAGTGATGCCCTTCGGAGTAACGAATGCGCCGGCAGTATTCATGGATTTGAGGAACCGAATCTTTTCACCGTTCTTGGATCAGTTCATTGTGGTATTCATCGATGATATTCTGGTTTACTCGAAGAGTTTTGAAGAGCATGTTGAGCATTTGAAGATTGCACTGCAGACGTTGAGACAGGAGAAATTGTATGCCAAGATGAGTAAGTGCGAGTTTTGGCTGGAGGAAGTAAGGTTTTTGGGGCATGTTGTGTCTGGCGATGGCATTTTCGTCGATCCAGAAAAGAATGCAGCAATTCGAGATTGGCCTATTCCAAAGAATGTTGCTGAGATAAGAAGTTTCCTTGGATTAGCCGGATACTACAGGAGATTTGTGGAGAACTTTGCTCGTCTGGCAGAGCCGTTGACCAAGCTTACGCGCAAGGAGGTACCTTTTGTATGGGCGGATAAGTGTGCGTTAGCTTTCGAGACGTTGAAGCAGAAGTTGATAACTGCCCCTATTCTGACCGTGCTAGACAATTCCGGAGGATTGGTGATTCACAGCGACGCATCTGGGAAAGGATTAGGATGTGTTTTGATGCAGCATGGGAAGGTTGTAGCATACGCATCGAGACAGTTGAAGACCCATGAAAACAATTATCCAACTCATGACTTGGAGCTTGCAGCTGTGATTTTAGCTTTGAAGATTTGGAGACACTACCTTTTGGGCGAAAGAGTCGAAGTTTTCACAGATCATAAGAGCTTGAAGTATGTGTTCACACAGAAGGAGCTTAACATGAGGCAGCGTAGATGGTTGGAGCTGATGGCTGACTACGATCTTGATCTTAAGTACCATCCGGGGAAGGTTAATGTTGTGCCGGATGCGCTTAGTCGGTTACCAGTAATTCAGGTGTTAACTACGCAGAAGGAGATCGTCGTAGATTTTCGAAGATTTGACTTGGAGGTTGTTCTACCACATTATACGGGACAGTTGTTGCAGCTGCATGTATATTCGTCATTGATCGAGAATATTAAAGCAGCTCAATCACAGGATCCTATACTGCAAAAGTTTCGAAAGCAGGTTGAAGCCGGGCTACGAACAGATTTATTGATCCACGAAGATGGTTCGTTGAGGTATGGTAGCCATTTGTGTGTGCCAAAGGGTGATGTTCGTGAAGAGCTTATGAAGGAGGCACACAGTTCAGCTTATTCTGTACGTCCAGGAGGCACAAAGATGTACCGAGATATTTGACAGCATTTCTGGTGGGAGGGCATGAAGCGGGAGATTGCTCGCTTTGTGGCAAAGTGCTTGGTGTGTCAGCAAGTTAAGGCTGAACATCAAAGGGTTGCTGGTTTATTGCAACCACTTCCGATTCCTCTGTGGAAGTGGGAACATATAACCATGGATTTCGTGACGGCTTTACCGCGGAGTCCAAAAGGCAACAATGCAGTATGGGTAATTGTTGACCGATTGACCAAGGCAGCTCACTTTATTCCTTTTCGGGTTGGTCAATCAACAGAGACTTTGGCAGAGCGGTACATGCAGGAGATCGTAAGATTGCATGGAGTACCGGTGAGCATCGTGTCCGATCGGGACACTCGGTTCTTATCACACTTCTGGAGGAGTTTACAGGAAAGTTTGGGGACTCGATTGAAGTTTAGCACAGCTTATCATCCTCAAAATGATGGTCAGTCGGAGAGAACGATCCAAACTCTTGAGGATACGTTGAGAACATGCAGGTGGGACTTCAAGGGGTCATGGGAGGATCATCTATTTTTGGTGGAGTTGTCTTACAACAACAGTTTTCAGGCAACTATTCAGATGGCTCCATTTGAAGCTTTGTATGGTCGTAAATGCCGTTCACCTGTATGTTGGGACGATGTCGGTGAACGAAGATTTTTGGGACCAGATTTGGTTGTGCAGACAGTTGAGAAGGTTAACCCTATCAGATATCATACGAAGGCAGCACAGGACAGACAGAAAAGTAGGGCAGATACGTCAAGAAGACCTGGAGTTCACCGTGGGTGATTTGGTATTCTTGAAGATATCACCGACTAGAGGGGTGATTCGTTTTGGAAGTCGAGGAAAGCTTAGTCCTCGATTCGTTGGACCCTTGAGATCGTAGAGCGTGTTGGTGAGGTAGCGTATCGTTTGGCATTACCGCAGTCCTTGGAAAATGTGCACGATGTGTTTCACGTATCTCAACTCCGTAAGCATGTTCGAGATGAAACACACGTTTTGGATCATTCGGATCTAACAGTACGAGAAGACTTGACTTTTGAGGAGCGACCGATTGAAATCGTGGATCGAAGGGAAAAGGTTCTTAAGAACAAGGTTATCCCCCTTGTGCTTGTTTCTTGGGGTAATCGCTCGCGTGGAGAGTCCACTTGGGAACGAGAATCCAGCAGAAGTTTCCTCACCTTTTCTTGTAGTTATCTATCTTTGTATTCTTGGAATTTCGAGGACGAAATTCTTTTTGTAGTTGGGTATAATGTAACACCCGAGCCCAATGCTACTATTTTCAGTTATTGTTTGAGCGTAATGTGGTACTCATTTCATTTAACTTGCTTGTTTGTTGCTTACTGTAAAATTTACCCAGCAAAGTCATTTCTACATATAACAAATTTTGGCATCTAAAATAAAATTGAAAATATTCATCTTGGCCTACTTGACACCCCTAGCCTCGTGGTAGCATTCGTGCTTTGTGTTCTCGTCCCGTTCAGTGAAACGGGCGAGTTTGGATGGCTACGTGCACGTACGTGTGTCCGTTTTGGGGGTATGCTTTTTAATCATAAAACACTTAATTTTAAAATTTGGATCCCACTTAAAATCCTATTATTTCAATTTCAAATTTTTGGACTCGACCCGGGCGCGATTTGGAAATGTTTTATATGGCGCCAAAATCCCAAAATTTTAATATTATTAAAACCATCGCATATATTTTTCTAACTAACCTGATATCTTACTATTCATTACCTATCTTTTAAATTTTTAAGTTAACCATATAATATTTTTACAATCTTTTATATCCTTCTCAATTTATTCTCTCAGCCAATCGCAACCTCCCATTTAACCCCATGGGCCCCACTTTCTCTCTCTTCCTCTTTTTTCTCTCTCTCCCTTATATATTTTCTCGTACTTCTCTTTATCATTCTTTCTCTTTTTGCTTCATGTCTCGTTTCTCATTTTTTTAACTGTTCTTTTGTTGCCGGAATTCCGTCGTGCCGGTGACGCTTCTCGACGTTCCAGCGAGGTACCCCGACCCGTGTGGTTCCTTTGTTCGTCGTTTGGGTTCATTCCGTGAACCGTGCGCCCGTCGCGAGTTTTCCCCGCCGACGGTTAATGTTCCGTTTTCCCGATTCGCGACCCATCGAGGCAAGTTAATCTTGCTACATGCTATATAATTCATTTTATACCTATTTAAATAAATACCATACCTATAGTTTAAATCTAGTGCACCATGTTTAATTTTATAACGTTTCGATGTTCCGTTTGCATCCGTTTATATCATATTAAATCTAGATCATGAAAACTTATCTTGTGACATACTAGATTACATTATACTGCATCCATATCAATTAAAATATACATCGCCGTAATATTTCTTATTATTATCTTTAATTAGTTTATAATCTGCATTTTATGATATTATATATTTAAAATATTATAGTTTACATATGAAACGTCGTTGAAAAAGCGGATACGACAAATCCTAAATTTACTGTACACCTTACCGTATAAAATTCATTATAAATCATAGAAAAATCATTAGTATACGTTATTTAGTTTGTTACGAAGCTAACTCAGAATACTATAACTCTATGAAATATTTACTAGCAAAATAAATTGTTTAAATAACATAAAATGCAAATGAAAATGTCTCCAAACTGCTGTCCAGGAAATTCCAGCAGCAAACTTTCAACTTCGAATGTTCATAACTTTTTGTAGGAACAACCTGAGTTTATACATATAAAACTGAAAACCTTATTGAATTATCTTTTTTTTGGTATAAGACACGTCCCTTTTGGAGAACGTTTGTTATTTTTAAGCTATTTTACAAATTAGGGTGACGCTGAATTTCTGAATGGAACTTTCTTGTGCATGGTTAATCAATACCACTTTTATAATTATTAATCGCTTTGAATATGCTTTCCATATTAATATTATTATATCAATATTTATATCACATATTGCTTAGTTGTACATCCCACATTACCATTTTATAGTTTTATAACTTTTCGGATACCCGTTTGCATCCATCGCATTTAAGATACATATAATTGCATCCATAGATCACATTACTACATAATAATGTGATATTAACACTCCATGTTTAATAAATTGCATCCTAATTAATATTGGAACTATAAATGTAACCCTAATCGATAACTGTGCATCCATATCCTTGAAATTATATCTATTTGCATATCATATTGCATGTTCCAGTTTATTGTTCTGATAGTACTCATGCTTGTTTATTTATACACATGCTTATGTTAGTTTGATTATGAGCACCCACATGACATCTTGTGCTTCCTGACATGACCTGTTACACTTCTTACTTGACATGACATGGTACCGTACACTCTTGACATGACATGACACCTTTATACATTACCTGGCTTGACCTGATGTACCATGGCTTTACCTGTTACCTGATCTTGTGTCTAATGCCAAAAAATATAACATGTAGTCCTCATGGACCGTTCCTGTTGTCTATCCAGACAAACCTGTTTACCTGATCCGGTGTTGGCATTAGTTTCTTGATTACTGGATACCTGACTTGACATACACATATAACTTGGGGGTATGGGGAAATCAAAGGTGAAATCTGACTTGTAACTCGACAGTTCACTACCTGTCCTGAGTGTACACATTCATGTTTTGTGCCTAGCGGCATGTCTCGATTTTAGCCGAGAATATTGTGGCCGTGGTCCCGGGTATGTACGGGATACTATCGAGTGTACACATTCCTGTTTTGTGCCTAGCGACATGTCTCGGCTGCAGCCGAGAATATTGTGGCCGTGGTCCCGGGTATGTACGGGATACTATTGAGTTACATAGATGATTCATCAATTTGGTTTCAAAGACTTTAGAACAGAGAACCTGATAGAACAATCCAGTTTACCCACTGCACACTACCCTGTACTGCTTTGATTTGTATTATTGTTACCCTTGCTTTATTCATGTTTATATTCGCATTGCTTGTCTATTATGTTATTACTTGATGACTTGACGCGCTGACGTCTGGGTTTTGCATGGCCCAGATTCTTCTACCTTGCTGCAGACTGATTAGGAGTTTTGCCGCTGTTAGACGAGCGGTGAGGTTCCTGTCGGTACGTAGTTTCACTCCAGGTGCTTTATTTATTGTATCTTTTGGCTTCCGCATATTGTTACCTCTTGATTCATTTACTCTGGCTTATGGACATGTACTAGGTAGTTAGTTTACTTTCCTGTTCTTGATATCTCCACAGCCATAATGTGACTGTGGAAGGATTTTTCCTATCCACAGGTAGCATGGTTGGCTATATCACGTGCCCACTTTAGCGTACTTTGGGAAGCGTGGCGTGACAGACGTAAGGACTCGAACCTGCGTGCTCTAGGATCTCTGACACTCAGGGGAAGAAAGCGGGCAAGGAATAGCGCCACGAACTCTGTCCAGGTCATAGGAGGAAGACCTGCTGCTCTACCCTTCTCGACTGATTCGCACCATTTTTGCGCAAGACCTTCCAGGCGAAAGCTCGCGAACTCAACCCATCTCGCATCTGCGCATCTGGGGGAACGGCATATCCGAGCTATCCTATCATTGAAAGACTGTGGGTCCTTGGCTGCATCGGTGCCTGTGAAGACCGTAGGCTTCATCCTCATAAACTCTGACAGCGATACTGTAATAACCTCTGTAGCTGGAGGGGCAACTACCTATACAGTGGGTACCACCGCGGTCTTTGCAATGGGTGGAATTACATCTGGTCGCTGCGCTCGAAGTGTCTCAACTAAAGATCACATCATCTGGCGCATGTCCTGCATACTGGATCCTACCGTCTGGCGCATCTCCTGCACACCAGCCCCTAACATGGCAATCTGATCTGTCACGACAGGAACAGCCTGCTCGGGCATAACCGGTGTACTATCAGGATCTGTCCTCGTCTCGAACGAGTCAACTCGAATCTCGGCCCTCGCGGCCGCTCTCTGCGCCCTCGTAGTCTTTGGCGGCATAATGGCTGAAAGGAAAAGTAGGATTCGATAAGGATACGGAAATCGAATCGCAAGAATGTATGTACTCAAGAAGGAATTTAAATCAACAAGTCCTAAGGTCGCCTTGGCGGAGTACCGTGTCGTGAGTATGCCGCGGAACATACGCACGCTACGCCACTCTGCTTCAGCTACCTACTCCATCATACCAGGGTCATCCTAGGAACACTCCGAAAGGTAAAACCTACGCTTTGATACCAACTTTGTCACGACCCAAAGTTTGTCCCGTGACCGGCACTTAACCACGTAACGTCTACAGGCGTAACGCGACTAAGTGAACCGAAAACCCAGAAAACAAACCAGTAAAAGTATAGAGTGTTTTAAGCATTAAATGGAAGCATTTATTAAATGTTAAGAGATCCAAGTAAACAATCACCCAGATAGCAATATACGATGCCGTAGCGAAGAAAATTAGCAACAAGTGGGAACATCACTGATAGAATAAACTGCATAAGTAAAGTCGGCTCACAACGAGCTCGACACCAGAATACAAATAATATACATCATCATCCTCACACTGTCTCTAAGTCAAGTACATATATGGTAGATGGAGAATACTAGATACAAAAGTGTGTACAATAAAAGTAACCAGATACCACAACCCACCTATCAGCAAAACAACTCATGCACCAACTGTAGTGGTATCTGTAGCCAAAAGATGTAAGAAAGCAGCCTGTCGCGACTACTCCGAGAGGCAACCTGCAAATACTGTGGCACAACGGGGATGAGTTGCCAACTCGTGAATAGAGGTAACATATAAAGGTAATCGCGAGCATGCACGTACTGCGCTACTCTATCATATGCCAATAGATGATATCAATGCGTGATAAGCAGTATGTGCAATAATCATGCAAGTGCTTTATCAGGTAATATAACTACAGGATGAGATACAATAATGAATTCTGAGCATGGGAACATAATATCTACACGGAATGTCAATGTGGAATGTATAATCGGTGTCCATCAATGCACCCAGACCCCCCAAATAGCTCGGGTGCCGGCACTCTCATCGGCCCTCCAATCCTGTAAATCTCTGAGAATCATGAGTGCCCAACATCGGCACCCAAATATCATAAATACTCGTGTCCAGCATCGACACGCAAATCTTCCTATATCGGGCATCCGTTAGTCCGGGTCAGCCCCCTCTCTCTCACCTATCGGGCATCCGTCAGTCCGGGTCATCCCTCTCTCTCTCTCATATATCGGGCATCCTTTAGTCCGGATCAGCCCTCTCTCTCTACTATATATCGGGCATCCGTCAGTCCGGGTCAGCCTTCTCTCTCTCATATATCGGGCTCTAGCATCGAGAAAACACATGGTGGACGCACTGAAATATCATATTAAGGGAAACCGGGTTTTTAAATAATTACCTATTCTCTTTTGAAATATCCACGGTTCCCAAATCCAGAAATAACATGGAAACAACATATCTCAATGCGTAATCTATGCAGGTATGAGAATATCAATATATACATGGCACATGTATGAATATATGATGTAGATGTGTCCAAGTATGAATATAACATCTGCTGATATGCGGTAATTCATGGCAATCATCAATAATGCGGAAACAATCTGACGTATGATGTATAGCAATCCTATAATGTGAGTGTCGTGGCAATCACTAACGGTGTGAGTGTAGCAAATAAATCATGCTCGTGCAACTTGAACCGTTAGTAATAGTGCGGTGTTCTATCAATTCTAGTTTATATACGCATAGCAGGGAATGCGGTATGCAATAAACAGTAGTCAAGTAGGTGAATGTAAAAACATTTCTCTATAAGGTCCTATCAGCCCTGACGCATAACGTCATGCGGGCGATATCCCTGTAGATGTTAAATCTACTCACCGTAGTCTCTCGCTAGTTATAACCGATGACTTGTTTCCCCTTCTTCGCGGCGTCCGTCGCACTCGCCGGCGAACCTAGAATTTCACAGAATATCACACATAAGCTCAAAACCACGAGTTTTAAAGTCAACTAGAAACCCGTGTCGCATACCAGGCGCGCGTGTGCGCGATACACTAAAACGTGTGATTACGCGCCTGAAGTCATTCCGACGCGTCGCGATACGCAGAAACCCCAAACCCACACACACGTATCACGCGTGTCCCGAAAGATTAAAAATACGAGAAATAGGGTATTCAACTCCAGATTTTGATACAGAACATATATTACAAAACTATATATACCACAATACTACACATAGAAGCAGACTCCAGTGACCCAAACCCCAACCCCCAACTCACCCATCTGGCAGTAAATTGCGGCCAGAATGAATATTCCGGTGTCCTGTCTTGGGAATTGGGCTCCCTGTTTTTGTGTGTGTACTCTATACCCCCTATACATGCTACAGTAAATCCAATTTTATTCTGAAACACCCCGGGAAGAAGCAGATTCCTCAGAGCCCTAATTCTAGTTAAAAAAATCACATTTCTACACTAAAATGATACTTTATGGTATTTTTCTGAAATCTGAAGCAAACCCAAGTCTAAAATCACACTAATAATCCATCACCAAGCTAATCAAGCCCTAAAAATGCTAATTTTAATATATCATCACAAAATCCCTTCAATAGCACAAAACAATGCACAAAAAGTGATATTTTGCTAGAATTACTACAAGTTAGGAAAAGGAGTGTTAAGTGCGAGATATATACCTTCCAAAAACCCTAAAGAAACCCAAACTTCTGCTCCTTCCTTCACAAACACAGACTTGCCTCCAAACTCCCCCCAAAACTCATTTTTCTAAGGTTTTCAGTGAAGAAATGAGTGGTTTTTGTGTAGGATTTGTGTAGAGATCAAAGAGAAGTGAAAAGGAGAGGAAAAGATGAAGAAAAGCTAGGGTTTTCTACTGGAATTTTGCTGAATTTCTGAAGTGAGGAGAAGAGAGAGAGAAGGGAAGGAAATGGGGTCGAAAGTCAGCCTTTTTCACCTAACACCATGCTCTCATTTTCTAATTCAAATTTTGCATTTTAAAAAGGGTTTTGTTTTTGATAAAAGGGTGGGGAAAATAAACATGAACCATGCAAGAATGAAATGAAATGGTTAACACTTTTAACCTAGGTCACAAAATGGCTATGTCTGCAAGTGTATACTACGAAGCAAAATTTTCCAATTAGGGTAAACCCGACTAAAATAACTAATAATCCTATGTACACATATATAATAACACGCATAATTACTAATTAACACGAAAAACATTCTAACGAAATTTCAAAGTGTTACAACATTGAGAACTGTATTCTGATTTGGAACGTAGATACCATTACACAGTGTACCTTCTGCAACCAGTAACTTATGAAGGTAAATGTTCATGATATTTCTATCAAGAACAAAGTTATATCAATCTTTATGGAGTAAAGAAACTGATATGATATTGCAAACCATGGAAGGTACATAGTAGCATTCGTTCAAAATCATAGTATTGCCATTTGGCAACACTAGGTGATATTCACCGACGGCTGCAGCATTAACTTGTGCTCCGTTCGCTATCCTGAACGACATATCACCAGGTACAACTCTCCTACTTTTACTCAGTCCCTGCAATAGATTACAGATATGAGATCCTGATCCGGTATCAAGTACCCAGGAGGTAGGGCTGACCGTAAAGCAGTTCTCAATTACAAGAACACCTGAAGTAGATGCAAATCTATGCTTCTTCTTCAACTGGGTATCCTTGGAATCCATACAATCCCCTTTCCCTTACTCATACTTATGACTGTTGTCATAAGTTAGAACCGAACCAACGTTCCCCAGCCCCGAAAAAGATTTCGGATCGGTCAAGCGATACATTTTATTATCTTGATTAGGGAGTGGAATGGTTTCTACCTGGAGAGAGAGAAAAGAAACAATCTGCGTGCGCTCTTGCAAGATTAGATTGGTTTATTGATTTATCTAACCAGGATAGCTCCCACTGTTTCCTCAAATTCTTCTTCAAACCCTAAAAGAAGAACTAGTCAGGATTAATCGCACGTCACAACACTTGCTTAACCTTTCAACCAGGCTAGTGTTGGTACTTTGAGGGAGGTTTTATAACGCTTTCGTGAGGTTCCTTAATTAAATAACCTCTTTTCCCTGGAGACGTAGCCCCGCTAACACCGTTCTAGACACCTACTTGGTTTATAGCATTGATTGTTAAGTGAAATAATCTCCCGAGAGTAATCCAACTCATCAGTGGGATCGGGATCCAACTATCATTGTGCGATGACCTAGATGGAATCCACTCTAGTAACCACACTCTAGAAGGTATGCTAAATCTGCAAGTTTCAGTTTCTTTAGAAACCCCCGATGTGGATTTTTGCCCCTAAGACCCAAGTGACCTTGACACAGTCAACAAATCAAAGAGTCATACTCAAGTTCAACCCGTCATTATCTTGATTGCATTAAACCCACCCGCATAACCCTTGACACAGTCAACAAGGTTATACGACTGTCCTAACCAATCACATTGTATCCAACAGATAAGCAATACTCAGCTACCGTTCACTGCGCCTTGACACAGTCAAAAAACGCAGCACAAATTCTAAGTATAACTTATAAGAAATGACGGAGGGCTACGGCTGGATTTTTGGCGAAAAACTCGTTAACGTAATGAACTTGATATCGTTGAAGGAACCTGATAACCTTTTTAAAATTATAGTGACGATAACTTTTGCTAAAGAGGTCTCTCCCTGTGAGGGGATATCGACTCTTTCCTCGTCGAATGAGGTGTAGGATATTCCAAACTGAATACCTCGATGCAAAGCAAGAATAATCGACTATTTGACGCAAACTTTTGCCCAAGGGGTCACTCCCGTTGAAGGGATCTCGGCCCTTGCCTCGTCGAATGAGGTGCTGGGAATTCATAACCGAATACCTCTGTGCAAAACAAAAGAGAACGTCATTACAATAACAGCTTTTTGAAAATTGTTCCAACAACGTCTTTTAGGTTTGTTTTTTCTTTGCATTAATATAATGCGTCCCATCAATTAATCCTACCATTGCAGAAAACAACGAAAATATGACGTACGCTTATGCCATCTGCATTCGCCACGGGGCCCCGTCATTACCCGTTAGGTTACTTAACTAACGACAGAGCGGGGGCTGGACTAGCGCGGATGTAAAACATAAGAAACGCCTACTAGATATCATATATATATATATATATATATATATATATATATATATACATTCGTCAGATGCAATGATAGCCATTCCAGATCACAGATGAACACATTGGATATGCTAGGAATCCGCGTTTCGTTCGAGCCTGCAACGAAAGACGGATTACACGGTCGCGATGAATAGCCAAACCCCACCCTAGACCCCTACGGGTGCGGCAAACTACCCGCCAAATACCCGAAGTGAAGCAGCCTCCCTCAACAACGTGAGTAGGCCACTCAGCACTTCAACGTACCCGGTAGTTTGTGCACCCCACCTTGGGTCTATCCTAGGAGCAAAAACAGTAAAAGAAATAATATACAATGGCGGCTACAACCTCATCCCGGATGTGCGGCCATAAAAAATAATATTACATCAATTTACATATTACATCAAATGAAAGATAAATAAACTCTCATCTCTCAAACCCCGGTTATTCATCCGCGACAATCAAACAAGTTCATATACACAATCCAACAACATTACAGATCACAGATATGCACAACCCCCACTAATCGACGTATAGCGATTAGCCGACGTTCAGTGCATATATCACATTACAGATATAACCAAATAGATAAAGTTTATAGAACTTCGATCAAAATACCAATTTGTAACTACCCCAAACATAATATTGTTCTCTGGAAAATCTGGGCAGAAATAAAATATCTCAAAAATTCCAAAATACCAAACAGAGAAAACTGCATGAAATCGGAGTCGCGGCCGAGTCAACTCGGCCGCGGATCCGCGGCGAAACGCATGGTTTCGCCGCGGTTCCGCGACGAGTTGGCTGAGTTGTGAGCTCAAATTTCTTGCCTGTTCATAGAAAACCCTGCACAATTTTTTAAGGCATGTGGAATAATTTTTGGAGCGGTTTTAAAAATCGGCAGAAAGTATCCTTTTTGACATGTTTTCGGGATTTTTTTCCGGGTCGAAGTTCTAAACACTTTGCTAACAGTTCGTTGTTGTTTAGATAGGCTTTGATACCACTGTTAGGTCCACGTTACCCACCCCGGTTCTTTCGGGGAGGCGGAATAGGTAAAAATCTAAATTTTCCTCACTCGGTAACATGGACCATCCATGATGGATCGTTGCTAAACAAAAACTAACAAATAAACTACAAGTTTTGGCTACTATATAGAATGGTTATACCTAGGTCTTGAACTCTTTCTCTTCTTTTGGTGTTTCTCCTCCTTACTTTCTTCTTGTAGTGGTTTGAACGGCTCCTCGTCGTCGTCTCCTCTTTGCCGTAGATGGATCCACCCGAGGGCCTCGAACTTGAGCTCCTATCTCAACCTAGAGATAACTAAGGTTCTTGGTTTGCTAAACCTAGAACCTTAGAATGAGTAGAGAAGAGTTATGGTGGTTTTGTCTCAAAAGTTCATGATTTCCAACTCATGGAACACTTGAACTTTGAGAGAGGAAGAGGGAGAGCTTTCTTTCAAGAGAGAGAAAGAATATGATAGAATGAGCTCTCATCTTGCAACCATGCTCACATATTTTGGAATAATGATAATAATAATAATCATTAAGAATTGTGATGGTTAGTTTATGAATGGCCACTATCATTAGCTTCATTTAATGCATTTTGCAAAGAACAAGAAGTATCATTGAAATGAAATGATGATGGTCAACAAGACCACAAAGGTCAACCGGTCAACAGGTCAACAAAAGTCAAATTGTCAACAACCCTAACCATAGCATAATTATCCTTAATTAATATTATTAACCATATTCCTCATTCTCATTAGGGTTTGGAAAAAGTCAACGGTCAACAAGTCAACCAAAGTTAAATGGTCAACAACCCTAATGAGAATTCTCTGCCTCTGCCTTTGTCAACTATGCATACACACCCGCATCCGTGTTCCGAGGAACACGAATACACTGAGACAAAACCAATCCTAAAAAAATACTAGGATCTGGCTTAATCCAAAGCCCACTAGTAATAACTTCCCGGACACCAAACGTGCACAAGTGCGCAGATGTGAACGAACCCCGTCGCAAATCCATGCGACCTCTACTCTGTTTTGCCCAAAGGAGAGTAACCCTCTGTGTGGGACTCTAAAGGCTCGACACTATGCTGGCAATGTGTTTAACCACAGGCCGTAAGTGGTACTAGCTGTACGTAACAGTCCCCAGGAAGATGCCGACAAGAAGACTGATGAGGTGAATCCATCCGAACTCCTACTGAGCCTGCATGTGACAATCTCCGTACAGTCCGGTCTGTTCGTCTAAGAGTATCGTATGGCGGGCCTAGGGGGGCGGTAAATGTCAGTCCCCTGATAGAGGTACAAGTCGTGTCGGTGTGTAGCCCAGAACACCCTGAGAAACTGCTGGTAACACTACCAGCAAATCTCGCTTGCCCTGGCCAGGGACGACTATGTGTAATGGCTCTCCTAGACACAGCGCGATATCAACTCCCAATACCGGGAGAGACGAATCCTGTCTAACCGTCACTGACTCTAAGTGCTTCGGGACTGCACCCAACTACTACCTGTTTACACGACTCAATAGAGCCGTGGTAGGGTAGTAATCTAAGAACAGTGGGAACACACTTGAGGCGAAGTTACAGTGTCAAGTCAACGGAATAAGCTGTACTCATGTCACCTGGGAACTGTTAACTGACGGTAGGTATAATAACAACCAACAGTTCCCGATGAGTCATGTCATGTGTACTCGTAACCTAACGAGCACCTGCATACTATCTCCAGTACGACGTACTGATGGCTGTGGGACAGACCATCTCCCCTGCTGGGAAGAGAAGCGTATGCACCGGTCTACTCCGGAGTATCGATGCCCTGTCTCGATAATCCTATGACTAGGGACCAAAACATGGATGTTCTTATAGACTACCCAGCCCCTACTAGTGTGATCGCCATCACAACGCCGGTAGTCAAGCAAAGATCCTAAGGGCTCCATCAATATGTTTCTAGCGATATGTTAAAAGAAACATATACACATATTAAGATAGAAACAAACCAAGTAGCATACTACTGTATCGATCAAGACTGTCGTAAACCCGTATATATTGTAACGTTTTGAAAAAAAATCGTTTCGGTGAAATTTCGGAAAATCGGTAAAATAAGGGAGCTTTCTGTAAAAAAGTCAAAATACAAATATCTTTATTATAAAATTAAATATACATATTCTAGCTTTGTAATTGCTAGTATTTGGTGTTTATTGAGCCACTGGTAAAATTTCTAATTTTCTGAAAATTTTCCGAAATTAATTATTTTAATATTATTTTAAGCCGTCACTAATACATTTAATTATGGAAAATTACAAATTGGAATGGGTTGAAACAAATTTTGTGCATCATAAAAAATTAAACAAAATTTTAACATGTTGTTTTTGAAATGAAATGAAGCTTCCAAACGGTTTTAGAAAATATCGAAGAAAAATGCTTAAATAGTAAAATTAGTGTTAATGGAAATAGAGGTATAATATTTATCTTTTTGTTTTCCCCACTTGCACTCACACACACCCCAATTTTTCCTTATTGCCGAGCCCCCCTTGACAGCCCAACATCTTGGGCCCCTCAATTCAAAAAGAGAAAGAAAAACAAACAAAGAAAGAAAGTTAAATAAGTATTGGACTTTTACTTTTGGGTTGACTTGGACTTTTCTTGAGTTGGGGTTCCCTTACCTCACTCTCTCACCCCTCCTCCCCCAATGTAGCCGACCATAGCAACAGCAGCAGCAGCCCCCCCCCCCCCACATTTCTCCATTTTTCTCTTCAAAATTCTATCAAAAAATCATCCAAAATGCTTCAAAAATCCCACAAAATCAAAATCTAATCCCTACCCATTTTTACTTGACCATTCTAGTATGGATCTAGGGAACAAGATGACAATTTGAGAGGCTAGATTTCAAGTTAGATCAATGGGTTGTGAGGTATAAAAATCTTGACCTTTTTGTTAAATTGTTTGTTATTACCTTAATTAAACTAAATTAGATGATAAATATGGTTTTTATTGCAAGGTTTAACCTTCAGGAGAAGGGTTTCTAAAATTCTAGTTAGGGTTTTACTACATCATTAGGGTTTGATCATTGGATTATGGTTGTGATGGGTAGATTAACCTGTTGTGGCTTGCTAAAATCTAATCTAGTTGCTATATTACAATTGTTATTTTTAAAATTGTCCAATTTGCTTAATATTGCAAACAAGGTTTTTGTAAACCATGAATTTGATTAAGAGCAAAATGTAATTAGGTTTTTCATGACTTCATTAACATTTTAAAATGTAGTTTAATGTTTTAGATCATGCAAATCCAAGCTAGATTGTTGTATGTGTATTTTTGCTATAAAATGGTCGAAATTGGTTAAAATTGCAAACTAGGTTTTTGAAATTGAATTAAACTGTGGGTTTAAAATTTACGTAATGGTTTCTATGGCATAATTAAGATATTAAGTTATCATCTTGGTCACTAGAATTGTTAAAACATCATGTTTTGTAAAAAAACGGTAAATCTTGCTTGCTAGGTTTTCGGAAAAATAGCTTTTAAAGTGAGTTTAGGGTTTTTGTGAATTTTAACCTATTTCATATTATAATTAGTGTTTGTGAATGGGCAAATGAGTGTGTTTGGGTTTTTCTCGATGGTTTGACGTTTGTACATCGACATCGAGGGTTGGTTTAGCTATTCTTGCATGCGTAGACGATAGGTTTTGACCTATGCGTGATACGCGTGCCGAATTGGTTTTCATATACCGTTTCGATTTCGGATTTGGGTTTTATGCGTTACGATACGTGGCGACATGTAGGTACCCCTGGTGGACTTCGAGACGACAAGAAAGCGCGTGACGACGTCGGCACCGGCGAGCTCAGATCAGGTGAGTAGATTTATATCTACGGGGAGAAGTCGGGTGGATGGCGTATAGCACCCCCGCAAAATTATGAGGAATGAGGTGATGCGGTAAAAATATACTTTTATATGTTAATAGGAGATATGAACACCGAATAAGAGAAGCCTTAGGAGCTTATAGGTGTAGGGTTAGCGAAAATTGAAGAAAGGACTTTAGTAGATTTCTTAGTCACGAAACCTAGAGTAAGGATTTGCATACACGTACACATATACACTTCCATATATCATCTTCTTGTGCGTATATGGGAATGTGTATATATGTATATATGCATGGGTATAGGACTATGCATATATACATTCATATACACATGCATGAATGTTGAGGATATTGTATGATATTTGGAGATGAGTCGATGAGATTGGGCTTGAGGCCGTGAGATCGGTGATGTGATCTGATCCGTATTTGAGATACGACATGATATTTTAGCGGGTTCTCTAGGCGTGGTGTTTTCATACACCCTCATGCATTTCATGGATGCTGTCAGTATTGTACTAGACGTAGATCAGTACCCCGATCCTGATATTTGATAAAGAGGATACCATATGAATAGTATTGTGAATGTGATATTGACCCGTACCCAGATTTGGGATGCCGTACGACGGATTTACGTACGAGCTATATATTGATGTTTGATCCGCACTTTTGATTTGGGAATATCTGATTATAGATATGGTATCGGATGTGAAATTATCGAGGCGGCTTCACCGACTAATATATATATATATATATATATATATATATATATGTATGTATGTATGCATGTATCAACTGAGATGTTAGGCGGTTTCCTTACCTTCAGTTAGCTTGTTAGTTCAACCGTATAGTTTAGTGCAGTTGTTAGACTAGGTTAGATTCCTACCTATTTCAAAACTAACGGATGGTGGGTATTTTAAAAGATAGGTCAAGGGATTCTACGGATATTTCAAAAGACGTATCTTTTCTTAAAAACACCGTAGCCCTTATTTTCAAAACCCCACGATTCGTGTTATTTCAAATGGCACCACTGTGGAACTCATATTTTATTAAATGCAGATTAGTTATCATTGTGTTTAGTATTCAGCTCCAGCACATTATTGCTGTTCGCTCCGCATCGCATACTTATTTTGTGATTCATATAGCGTTATTGATATCATGCTGCTAGGACACCAGCACCATTACCGATGACGCGTATGTACCACGTACACTTACTTGCCGGCTCACACACATCTTCATCGGTAATTGCCATGTCACAAACACTTTAGAAAAATACTATTTCATTGACATAATTTGTTAGCTAATAGTTTAGACATGATATTAGTGTACTTGCCTTATATGCTAATTTAGACATTGTAGTTATTACTTGCAACTTCATGCATGTTATTATTCACTGTTATGCTGCATTCATGAATTTTTATGCCTATATTCACTGTTTACAAGCTATTGAGGATTTGGATTCGGATTTTCATGAGATTTCCTGGATTTGGGGGAAAACCGTAAAAACATTTATAAACTTCTTTTCTCTCTCTTTTTAAATGAAAAGTGCGGTTTTCCCATGATGTATGAGTCGTCCACCATGAGTTTGCTGATGGATTTCGAGACCCGATTCGAGAAGTTGGATGAACCGTTTCGGGTACATGTTGGACCCGGTAAGGTACCCCGGGGCAAGAAGTTCGAGTAGTAGACGATGAACCTGGCAGGGGAAGACTACCTACTAGTGATTTTACCCGACGCGTCGGATATCCGGAGGATACCGTCGTGGTCTTGAGATTGATGGTAGGGGCCGGTCCGGACTGACGGCGACCTAAATAGTGAGATTGAGACATTGAGATTTTGAGACATCGAGGTACTGAGATTGATGATCCAGGCCAGTCCGCATAGCCGGAGCCTGAGGTATTGAGATATTGGGATTTATGTTTTGTGTCGATGCTAGACCCTGTTTATGCTGATTTCATTTATGATACCTCATTTTGAAAATACAGAAATCTCACTAAATTATGAAAGCAGTTTCATCATTTACATATATTCTGTTTTCATGCATTCATACCTCATCCATATGATATATTGCTACCTGAGGCACTGACACGAGCGCTTGGTATTACCGTTGTTTAGAGGTGTATCCTAGCCATTGTTATAGGCTGCAGATTATATATTTGAGGATATATTATGATCGTATGACTTAGGATTGCGTTGTTCATGCGATTTCTGTTCGTAGATGTTTTGTACTCACGAGTTGGCAACTCACCCCCGTTGTGCCACAGTTTCTTGCAAGTTTTGCCGTACAGGTTTCATTACGGCTTTGCTGGCACTGCTTCTTTTTCGGGTGACTTGCTAGTAGGTGGGTTTACTTGTATCATACCCATCATTATACCTTGTATATTATTATTCTGTTGTATCTAGAAGTTCTATAAACCAAACATGTATTTATTTCAGAGATAGAGACCAGTGATGTTTATTCTTTCGACCTTAGAGTCGCGCGTTATATTTCTATGGATTTCTTGCTGTTTTGAGTTTCCTTTTGAGTTTTGATCCTCGCCCTTGGCGTTGTATATTATACGGCTTGCGTGGTTATGACCGTCGATTGACGAAGAGCTAGCTCCCGCTTGGGTATGTCTTTTTATTCATTTCGTATACTATTCATGTTGTATCCCGTTTGGGGAGCCCGTATTTACAAAGGAGACTCTGCCGAAATTTTCAGAAAATACTTGATGCTTTTTTAAAACGCATAATTCTGCTTATGCTATTAAAACTACTTGCTTTTAGTTGGTTTTTCCTTCACTCTACTGCTTCTTTGGTTTTGATTTCTGGGTTTTCGGCTTACTTAAATTATGTACGCCTCGAGACGTTTCGTAGTCTAAGTGCCGGTCATTTTCCGTACTTTCGGGTCGTGACAAAGTGGGTATCAAAGCGTTAGGTTTTACCTTCGGAGTGTAGGATGACCCTTGGTTGATGGATTAGGTGACTAAAGTAGAGTGACGTACCGCGGGTATGTTCCGCGGCATACTTACGATACGTTACTCCTCTTAAGGAGCCTTAGGATGTACATTTCCTTGCACAATATTAAATTCCTTCCTATGATCTAGCCTCATCGGTACCAGTTATGGTTTTGTTACCATGGTTACACGGGCGTGGAGAGCTACGACTAGAGTTGTGGTCGGCACGAGCTCGTCACGAAAAGAGGACTGACCAGGGCGTAATTCCGGCGACACACGATTGCGGAGATGTGTCTTTTTATTGTGTTTTCGCGCCACGAGCGTGGGATGGATCGCTGTATGAGGTTACTCGAATGTGCTGATCGGCACCAGAGGGTTGGGCCACTGACAGAGGCTAACCAGATTTTGATGACCGTTGATGTATTGCTTGTTCATGATGATTGACGCACGGTTCAGCGTGCAAACGAGTGAGCCAGTTGTTGCTGCGAACGACGAGATACCGCCCCAGATGTTGGAGCTATTGCAGTACAAGTTGTACTAAGAGATGATAGCAGGTCGCTAGTCATCGAGGATGAATGACTAGGACATGTAGTTTGTTCGCTACCACGATGCGAGGTCATTAGATAGATTGACTCCAGCTAGAGACGACTTCACGCAGATACGTTGAGAGTCGATAGAGGCAATCGAATGTCAGAAACCTATTATTCCAAGTTCAAAGTATTCGGAAAGACATGCAGGCAATTCTATGGACCCTCTAGAAGAATGAAACCCTAACTCTGAAAGGTTCCTAGGCACCCTATAAAGGTCTCACAAGGCATCGACCATGCCAATTTAAAAAATTATGGGTGCCGCGAAACCCTAACGCGGTTCTTAGACTAGAATTCTAGGCGAAAAACAAAACTAGTTAACTACTTAACTAAAGGTTAGATGCTACAACCTTTGTAGATCCGGTTATCCTCTTCCTTGGCTCCACGTAGGCCTCCTCTCGCTGTCCATCTCGATTCCCAAACTCGAACGTTGGCTTCACCGGAGAATAGGGCGGACTAGGTCGTCGGCTTCGTGCCGAAGATGATCTACGTCGAGGCATCGCAAGTTCAAGCTCCGACTTCATCAAGTGGTGAAACTTGTGAAGAAAACACCCAAAACAACTTGGCAAGAGGTAGAGGGTGAAGAAATAGGAGGTGGGTTCACTTTAGAATTGGATTTCTCTCACTAGAACTCAAGTTGACATTAATGGCATCAAGGTTTCTATCTTGAAGATGAAGAAGAAGAAGCTAGTTTTATGATCAGTTATTAAAAATGAAAAGAAAAATGCATACTTATCATAATAGAACAAGGGTTAAGTGTAGAGAATAAACCATGGTCATTTGGAGAGTTAGGGTTAAGCATGAGGACAAGAATGGTGGAAAAAGTCAAGGCTTCATGAAGCTTCAACTAAAGACAAAAGAAAGCCACCATTCTCTTTAAATCATTTCCACATAAATACATGAAACAAATAAATAAATAAATGAATATGCAAAACCCTAATTATAAAATTAACCATGGTTTAATTCTATATACTTAACTAAATAATCAAGTATCATCAAACATGATACAAATATGTGCACAAAAGTATATCACATATACAACTTGCACATCAAGTGAGAAAATCCATCTAAAGTGAACCAATACTAGCTAATGCAAAGTAATATATCAAATATATAATTATACATTAAATCAACATTTGATTCAATGATCCGGTCATGTCGCACATAACCGACTAGTATCCAATGTATCGATTTATCGAATCAATGATTCGATAACTAGGTCATATCGAATATAACCAATCGAAACATTTATCGCGAGAATGAAATGCGGTATCACATACACGCATTATTCTCGGTCCCGCACATATCTCATATGCGCTCCTATTTCGTTTCGCTTGAACCAGGAAACCTCTGTGTTGGACTCTAAAGACTCGTCAATACGCCGGTAGCAGATGATGATCATATCAAACACCCACAAGCCGCAAGCGGTCTGCTAAACGTAACGGCCATCCGGGTATTGAGCGATCAGAAGATCGACGAGCTATCCCGCTCACACTCCTGTGAATCCAACCAGTAACACTTACCGTACAGTCCGGTCTGTTCGTCTGATATGTCGCATATCAAGTCTAGGGGCGGTAAACGTCAGACCCCAATAACCGATAAGTCATGCCGATGTGAGGCTCATAACGAGTCGAGAAACTACTGGTAACACTTACCAGCAAATCTCTGATCAGCCCTGGCCAGGGACTTCCCTGTTACGGCCAATCGAGCACAGCGCAACATCAACTCCCAATACCGGGAGAGACGAAACCCCTCCTATCGCTCATTGCCTCCATGTGACTCAGGACTGTACCCAAAGACCACCGTTTTGCACGCCCTCATGGACGTGGTAAGGTGGAGATCAAAGCACAGTGGGAATCACACAAGTCTCTATGACGATCTCGGGTCTACAGACTAACCTGTATAAGTGTCACCTGAGAACTGCCATCTGACGTGATACCATCTGGGAGTTCTCGGCGAGTCCGTCCAGTATACCCAGTCTCCACTGAGCACCCGTATACCATCTCTGATGTCAAACACCAATGGATATGGTATCATCTATCGCCCATCTCATGGGTCGAGAAGCGTATACGCTAGTCTACTCTGGTATATCGATGCCCCGTCTCGATACACCCACGACTAGGGACCTTGAAGGATGTACTTATGGACTACCATGTCCCTACTAGTATGATCTGCATCATAGTCCAAGTAGTCAAGTACACATCCTAAGGGCTTTACCAACATGTAACTATAAGACAGTTTAAAGAGACAAGTGTACATGTTAAGATAAAGAGTAACCAGATAGCATACTATCATATCGAGCAAGAAAGTCATCTCTATATATGTCCAAGCATCCAATATAATATACATCATCTGTACAATACTGGCCTCTAGGGCATACATGCAACTAACAATCTCCCACTTGCACTAGGGCCAGCTGCTGTAGTATCGCATACCGAGCATCCCGAAGAGTCTCTCAAACTGTATCTAGGAAATTGCCTTCGTGAGTGGATCCGCCGTGTTGTTCTTCGTGTCAACCCTCCTGACCTGGATCTCCCGGCGATCAACTATCTCCCGGATCAGGTGATACCGCCTCAGAATATGCCTGGATCGCTGATGGGACCTGGGTTCCTTGGCCAAAGCCACCGCTCCATTGTTATCGCAATACAAAGCTATTGGATGCTTAATGGATGGAACCACTCCAAGTTCAGTAATGAACTTCTTGATCCAGACAGCCTCTTTGGCAGCATCGTTGGCAGCGATGTATTCAGCCTCCATCGTCGAGTCTGCCACGGTTTCCTGCTTGGAACTCTTCCAGCTAACCGCCCCTCCGTAAAGGGTAAAGACAAAGCCCGACTACGACTTAGAGTCGTCCTTATCACTCTGGAAGCTCGAATCGGTAAAGGACTCCACTTGGAGCTCTCCGTTACCATACACCAAGAACATATCTCTTGTCCTTCGTAAGTACTTGAGAATGCTCTTCACAGCTGTCCAGTGACTCTCTCCAGGATCAGCTTGATACCTGCTCACTATACTTAGTGAGTATGCTACATCGGATCTGGTACATAGCATCGCATACATGATAGAGCCTACTACCGAAGCATAGGGTATCCCTTGCATGCGAGCTCTCTCCAAATCAGTCTTGGGAGACATCTCTTTGGAGAGAGTGACTCCAGAGATCGTGGGTAAGTTCCCATGCTTGGACTCTTCCATACTAAACCTCTTTAGTATGGTGTCAATGTACCTGGATTGGGACAATCCCAAAATCCTTTTGGATCTATCTCTATAGATCCTAATTCCCAACATGCAGGAGGCATCACCAAGATCTTTCATTGAGAATCTTTGTGATAAGAAGAGCTTGACCGATTGCAGCATAGGAATATCATTTCCTATCAAGAGTATGTCGTCCACGTACAATACGAGGAAGACAACCTTACTCTCTGCCACCTTCTTGTAGATACAAGGTTCATCTGGATTTTTGACGAAATCAAACTCTTTGATAACGACGTCAAAGCAGATGTTCCAACTCCGCGATGCTTGCTTTAATCCATAAATGGATTTAAGCAGCTTGCACACCTTTCCGCTGCTCCCACTGTCTACGAAGCCCTCTGGCTGAGTCATGTACACGCACTCTTCTAAATCACCGTTTAGAAAGGCGGTCTTAACATCCATTTGCCAGATTTCGTAATCATGATATGCAGCGATGGCAAGCATGATCCGGATGGATTTAAGCATAGCCACTGGAGAAAAGGTTTCGTCATAGTCCACACCTGGTCTTTGGCGAAAACCTTTTGCTACAAGTCTAGCTTTGAAAGTCTCCACTTTCCCATCTACACCAAGTTTCTTCTTGAAGATCCACTTGCTCCCAATGGGTTTTACCCCTTCAGGAGCAACGTCCAAAGTCCATACTTTGTTGGTGTACATGGATTCCATCTCGGACCGCATAGCATCCAGCCATTTCACTGAGTCCCCACTCGTGATGGCCTGCTCGAAGCTAGTTGGGTCATCATCCTCCATGATGCAATCCTCGCTCCCACCATCTATGAGAAAACCGTAGTATCTCTCAGGTTGGCGAGGAACCCTACTAGATCGGCGGAGTGGCTGGGGTTCATCGGGAACTATGGAATCCTCTGGTTCCACCATGTCTTGTGTTATAGTTTGTGCCGCTGGAGCCTCTTCCAATTCTACCTCAATGCCACTTGTCTGTTTCATAAGAAAACTCTTTTCTAAGAATGTGGCATGTCGAGAAACAAAAACTTTTTGTTCTTCGGGATGGTAGAAGATATACCCTTGTGAATTCTTGGGATATCCTACAAACTTATATAAGACTGATCTTGCCTCGAGTTTGTCCGGATTCTGTCTTTTGACATAGGCTGGACAACCCCATATCTTAATGTAATTAAGATGTGGTCTCTTTCCTTTCCATATCTCATATGGAGTGGTAGGCACTGATTTGGTAGGAACTCTATTCAATAGGTCTATGGCTGTCTCAAGCGCATATCCCCAGAAGGAAATAGGTAACTCAGCTGTGCTCATCATAGAGCGCACCATATCTAATAGGGTGCGGTTCCTCCGTTCTGATACACCGTTGTGCTGTGGTGTATATGGAGGAGTAAGCTGAGAGAGAATCCCATTCTCTTTTAGGAAGTCCAGGAATTCATTGCTCAAGTATTCACCTCCTCGATCGGATCGTAGGATTTTAATACTTTTTCCGATTTGGTTCTCAACTTCTTGTTTATATTCCCTAAATTTCTCAAAAGCTTCTAATTTGTGTTTCATCAGGAACACATACCCGAACCTAGAGAGATCGTCAGTGAATGTAATGAAGTATGAAGAACCATCCCTGGCATGTGTAGACATGGGACCGCATACATCACTATGTATCAGTCCCAAGAGTTCGGTAACTCTTTCTCCGTGTCCCGTAAACGGAGTTTTGGTCATCTTGCCTTTGAGACATGACTGGCAAGTGTCATAAGATGAAAATTCAAACGGATTTAAATATCCATCTTTATGCAACTTAGCTAGTCGTGTCGCATTGATGTGACCCAGTCTACAATGCCACAAGAAGGATTCGTTGAGTTCAGAACTCTTCCTCTTGTGTGTGTTTGTTATGCTCAGAACCGTTGATTGATTTAGAACATAAATGCCATTGCACAACGTGCCTGATCCAACCAACTTTTGGTTACGGAAAATGTTCATAACATTGTCCTGTAATACAAAATTATATCCCTCTTTACTTAATAAAGAAACCGATATAATGTTGCATATCAGGTTCGGCATGTAATAGCATTCGTTCAGAACCAATGTATTACCAGTTGGTAATACAAGGTGATATTCCCCGACAGTCTTAGCTGCAACAATTGTGCCATTTCCGACTCTAATGTCTTTATCACCTTCTCCAAGTTCTCTACCTTTCCTGAGCCCATGTAACTGATTACATATATGGGATCCTGACCCGGTATCTAATACCCAGGACGTAGAGCAAATGGAGAAACAGTTCTCAGTAACGAACACACCCGAAGAAAATGCATCAACA
Organism: Agapanthus africanus; assembly: GCA_030015575.1. Lineage (NCBI taxonomy): Eukaryota > Viridiplantae > Streptophyta > Magnoliopsida > Asparagales > Amaryllidaceae > Agapanthus > Agapanthus africanus. The sequence continues at coordinate 196,789,207 of JASDDO010000010.1, read as the reverse complement.
TGTACTTTCTTCATTCGGGTGGCATGGGAATCCTGGCATTCCCTAATATCCTGTTCATTCCTATAACTCTTATAGGAAAGAACGGAACCAACGTTCCCCAGCACAGTATAACATGCGGGTTCGGTCAATACATCCATATTATTATCTTCATTAGGGCATGAAATGGTCGCTACCTGGAGAGAGAGAGAAGAAAACACTTTAGCGTATGCTCGTGCAAGATCAGATTGGTTATTATCTTATCTAATCAGGATGGCACCCACTGCTTTTTATCAAATCTTCCTTCAAACCCTAAAAGGAAAGACTAGCCGGGATTAATTACACGCTACAAGTTCGCCAATCTTTCAGCCAGGCCAGTGTCGGTACTTTGAGAGAGGTCCCCCGTGCTTTCGCACGAACCTAATTAATGTAAATCTCGTTTTCCCAGAGGTGTAACCTCGTTAACACCTTTCTAGACACCTACTTGATCAGCTAATTGCAATGTGTAAAACTCTCCCAGGAGTAACTCTTATTCACAGTGGGTATCGGAATCCAACTATCTCATAGAAGGTATGCAATCTCATTGCAAATTTCAACACTTGAAATTCCCGATAATACTTTTGCCCCTAGCGTGCTATGACCTTGACGCATGCTAAACAACCCATAGTCCGCTAGTCAAGTTCAACCCGTACAATTCGTGATCGAATTAAACCCACCCGTACGACCCTTGACGCATGCCAAACAACGCCGTACGAATACCTTAATCCAATCGCATCTCATGCTGCAGATAAGTAATAATCAGCTACCGTACACTACGCCTTGACGCATGCCAAACAACCGTAGCACGAATACTGAATATTACATATCTGAATTGACGGAGGGCTACGCAGGTTTTTCTGAAAACCATGAGCGTAATGAACTTGATATCGTTGTAGAATCAAATGAAGTTTTGAAATGGAGTGATTTTGAGGCTTTTCTAGTTTTGCTAAAGGAGTCACTCCCGGCGAAGGGATCTCGGTCCTTTCCTCGTCGAATGAGGTGCGGGATATATCATATATATCGCTGTGCAAAGCAAAAACCCAAAAGAAGTCAAAAGCAAACCGAGTGTGTAGTATCTGCCAGTTATTGCTAAAGGAGTCAGTCCCGGTGAAGGGATCTCGGTCCTTTCCTCATCGAATAAGGTGCAGGATATATCACATATACCGCCGTGCAAAGCAAGAACTGTAGCTACCTTTTTATTTTAAAATTCGATTCCACAACATCTTAGGTTTCTTATCTTTCATTAATCATATTAATGAAGTCCCATCATTTAAATACCTAAACATCACAGATAGATATGACGTACATTTATGCCATCCGCATTCGGCTCGATGTCCCCTCGTGCACCGTTAGGTTAGGTAACTAACGACAGAGCAGGGCAGGGCTAGCGCAGGTGTAAAACATAAGTAACGTCTATATAATATATCATATATACTATATACTATATCCATCACAGAATCACAACACAGATATCGCAGCAGAATCAACATATGAAATATTGGATATACTAGGACGTCCGTGTTTTCAATACGAGCCAGTATAAAACACGGATTCCACGGTCGCGATGAATAGCCAATCCCACACCCCTAGACCCCTATGAGAGCGGCAAGCAACCCTGCCAATTCTAGGGTTAGGAGACCCGGACTCGACTCCTCGAGTTGGTCTCCCACTGAACCCCAGAACCCGGTTACTTGTGCTCCCCTCCTTGGTTCTATCCTAATGCGGAAAAGTAAATAATATACAAAGGGTGACAACTTCCGCTACCTGGAAGTGCCCCAAATAAAAGAATATTACATACAAGTTTTTTTACATGAATGAAAATGAAAAACACTCATCTCACATAAAAACCCCCGGCTATTCAAACATGACGATCCAATATAATATATCCAACAACACATAACATCACATGTCATCAACGTAAGTAAGTATGCATACCCCAATTGTCGTTGACGTATAGCAACGAAACCGGCGATATCACATATTACACTTACGGTCATAGAAAAGAAAGTGTAAAACTACAACAATTGGAATCCGCAACTTCTTTAGACATCGCATGCCTAATCAAATGAAATACTTAGACATCACATGCCTAACAGATATAAATCCCGCATTTTAGTCTCATTATCGAAAACTCTTTTCAATAACATGTGGGACTAAACTGCTAGATTTATAACATTCATTCAGTTATCTCATAACTGTTTGTGAATTCCAATTATTGTATCACATTCCAGATAAACAGAAAATATTAAACTTTCCGATCGAACAGTCGAATACCCAAGTTTTCCCGATACAGCTCAACACATGAAATAAGTCTAACAACATTCAGTTCGTTCCTCAGTACCAACGGTCCGACGGTCACATAATCGAGTTAAGGTTTGTTGTCTTCTAGAGGGTCCATCGCGTTACTTGCACTACTTAGAATGTCGTTAAACTACGGAAAAATCCAACACTTGGAAATTTCCCGAGAGGGGAAAAGTTGGGTATTTATATCCGGTCAAACTTTTTAACATATTCTATAAATTATCCGGAAGTACACAAAGACGAAATTTGTTAATCCGGTCGAAACACCGAAGGTCTAAAACACCCCAGAAAATTAAACTCTGGAATAATTATTAAACATACCCATAAAACTCAGCTGCAGAAACTATGAATTACTGTGCAGAGGAGGAGGGATGACGTCATCAAGCCGCCGCGGAACCGCCGCCTAATCTGGCTTAGGCCACGGTTCCGCCGCGCTTATCACTGTTCATTGGAAAAAATTTGCATCGTAATTCTTAGAATTCCCTGATGAATTTTTTAAGAATTTTTAATATTGAAAAATCCCAGATTTTAGAAAATGTACAGAGAGCATGTTTGGTTTAGGGTTTCGGGTTCGTTCGGGCTTCAAATTGCGTCTAGACTTCGCCTAAGGCTCTAACCTTGCTCTGATACCAGTGAAAGGTTCCTAGGCACCCTATAGAGGTCTCACAAGGCATCGACCATGCCAATTTCAAAAATTATGGGTGCCGCGAAACCCTAACGCGGATCTTAGACTAGAATTCTAGGCGAAAAACAAAACTAGTTAACTACTTAACTAAAGGTTAGATGCTACAACCTTTGTAGATCCGGTTATCCTCTTCCTTGGCTCTACGTAGGCCTCCTCTCGCTGTCTATCTCGATTCCCAAACTCGAACGTTGGCTTCACCGGAGAATAGGGCGGACTAGGTCGTCGGCTTCGTGCCGAAGATGATCTACGTCGAGGCATCGCATGTTCAAGCTCCGACTTCATCAAGTGGTGAAACTTGTGAAGAAAACACCCAAAACAACTTGGCAAGAGGTAGAGGGTGAAGAAATAGGAGGTGGGTTCACTTTAGAATTGGATTTCTCTCACTAGAACTCAAGTTGCCATTAATGGCATCAAGGTTTCTATCTTGAAGATGAAGAAGAAGAAGCTAGTTTTATGATCAGTTATTAAAAATGAAAAGAAAAATGCATACTTATCATAATAGAACAAGGGTTAAGTGTAGAGAATAAACCATGGTCATTTGGAGAGTTAGGGTTAAGCATGAGGACAAGAATGGTGGAAAAAGTCAAGGCTTCATGAAGCTTCAACTAAAGACAAAAGAAAGCCACCATTCTCTTTAAATCATTTCCAAATAAATACATGAAACAAATAAATAAATAAATGAATATGCAAAACCCTAATTATCAAATTAACCATGGTTTAATTCTATATACTTAACTAAATAATCAAGTATCATCAAACATGATACAAATATGTGCACAAAAGTATATCACATATACAACTTGCACATCAAGTGAGAAAATCCATCTAAAGTGAACCAATACTAGCTAATGCAAAGTAATATATCAAATATATAATTATACATTAAATCATTAAATCATTATTTGATTCAATGATCCGGTCATGTCGCACATAACCGACTAGTATCCAATGTATCGATTTATCGAATCATTGATTCGATAACTAGGTCATATCGAATATAACCAATCGAAACATTTATCGCGAGAATGAAATGCGGTATCACATACACGCATTATTCTCGGTCCCGCACATATCTCATATGCGCTCCTATTTCGTTTCACTTGAACCAGGAAACCTCTCTGTAGGACTCTAAAGACTCGTCAATACGCCGGTAGCAGATGATGATCATATCAAACACCCACAAGCCGCAAGCGGTCTGCTAAACGTAACGGCCATCCGGGTATTGAGTGATCAGAAGATCGACGAGCTAGCCCGCTCACACTCCTATGAATCCAACCAGTAACACTTACCGTACAGTCCGGTCTGTTCGTCTGATATGTCGCATATCAAGTCTAGGGGTGGTAAACGTCAAACCCCAATAACCGATAAGTCGTGCCGATGTGAGGCTCATAACGGGTCGAGAAACTACTGGTAACACTTACCAGCAAATCTCTGATCAGCCCTGGCCAGGGACTTCCCTGTTACGGCCAATCGAGCATAGCGCAACATCAACTCCCAATACCGGGAGAGACGAAAACCCTCCTATCGCTCATTGCCTCTATGTGACTCGGGACTGTACCCAAAGACCACCGTTTTGCACGCCCTCATGGACGTGGTAAGGTGGAGATCAAAGCACAGTGGAAATCACACAAGACTCTATGACGATCTCGGGTCTACAGACTAACCTGTATAAGTGTCACCTGAGAACTGCCATCTGACGTGAGGTATAATACCATCTGGGAGTTCTCGGCGAGTCCGTCCAGTGTAACCAGTCTCCACTGAGCACCCGTATACCATCTCTGATGTCAAAAACCAATGGATATGGGATCATCCATCGCCCATCTCATGGGTCGAGAAGCGTATACGCTAGTCTACTCTGGTATATCGATGCCCCGTCTCGATACACCCACGACTAGGGACCTTGAAGGATGTACTTATGGACTACCATGTCCCCACTAGTATGATCTGCATCATAGTCCAGGTAGTCAAGTACACATCCTAAGGGCTTTACCAACATGTAACTATAAGACAGTTTAAAGAGACAAGTGTACATGTTAAGATAAAGAGTAACCAGATAGCATACTATCATATCGAACAAGAAAGTCATCTCTATATATGTACAAGCATCCAATATAATATACATCATCTATACAATACTGGCCTCTAGGGCATACATGCAACTAACAAACTCGACATAATGACCGTGTGAAAGCCTTTGAACCTTACGGTTTGCGGCAGTTCCACGGCGCCATTAGTGAGGCTTTGGTTTTCCCTTCTACGGCTGGTCCACCGATCCTGTGGTTTGTACTCGATACTATTAAACTGTACCCAAGATGTTGAGCTCTTGGGGGATTATGAGGTTTTGACGAATCGATCGAATGGTTCGATTTCATTCGGATGCCATGCGATGGGATGCATTGCTTGGGAGACTCCAGATACGAGTATAGCCGTTGGAGCACCATCCATGCAGCCATGACGAGGCGAGTCCGAAGCAGTCGACATTAGAGAAAAGTGGAGTAAGAGGTTCGTACGAGATCTTGATGAGGTGACGTTCCACTCCGCCGACATCAGAGATGTGATACGCAAGCAGGAGCGTTGACTATGGATATATATTTCAGGAGGAGTCGGGATGAGTATGCAGCCGTTCTGGAACAAGAAATAGATATAGTAAAAGGATGATAACTTCCGGGCAGTTCGGCAGAAACGAGACTTGGGAGAGATTTCGACATGACCTTTCTGGAAATACTGAACGAGAAGACCTCGACCCAGGAGCGGTTATAGGACGCACACCCAGTAGGCCAGAGTTCGTCATCGTCGACGAGACATGTTATGTGTAACCATGATGGTTGACCAGAGATTATAGAGGATGTGTCAGAGCGGACTGTTTCCGTTATCGTTTCTATATTGGACCGTTGAGCCGAGGAGCTATGTACTTAGCAATCTGCAGTGATAGACGAGAGCCTAAGGGTACTAGGCGACATGCCATGATCAAAAGGCAAGTAGATATCTTGCTCTGCTAGCATTGGATGCACCGACACCTTCTCGACTTTAAGGACGGACATATCGACGACAACATTTATGATTTGTGGTTTTGTGATTGACTATCACGTATCCCTCATATTGGATTTCAGTATTTGTGGGTGATTTATTTCATGATTGAGTTTTGATGACCGAGTTTAATGATATTTGATTTCATGCCTACGGCATGAATGTGATTTGACTTATACTTTCGGCATAGTTTTCATGCACTTTTAGTATTTGATTTGCTTTTGTGCACGCCGATGCACAGGATGGTGAGACTTTATACCACGGTATACCTCATTTGGATTTTGATTGAAATGTATCGTATATCGTCGATTTCGAGTGTGATATTCGATATTCGTTTTCATGCACATTATGCACTTGATTTGGATTTTGCGCACACTTAAGACGTTTGATGCGATTTAGGTGCACACCAGATGCACTAAATCGAGATTTTTCGTGCATATCAGATGCACCTGGTTTTGCTGTCAGGCACCATGTTGCTCTTGACAGGTGTTTTCGTACACACCCGTTGCACTTAGATTTGGTTTTTGCTGCACATGTATGGCATATTCACGGATTTCAATTTCCGTGCGCACCAGACGCGCGTGGTATTCATATATTTTGGGATTTATTTCTTTTGGAGCAGTATATTTTTTGATACTTGCTATTTGGTTTAGTACCGAGCAGGACTATTTAGAGGACAGTACCTGAGTATATTTGGCATGCATTATGTTTTAATGATGTTTACCTATATAGTTTTGACGTTTACAGGTATAGTTTTGATGTATATCATCTTGATTTTAGTTTTGGATCTTGACATTGGTGTCTTCATCATAACTCCGATGATTGTGGGATTCTTGACGGAGTTTTGATTTTTGGTTTATATACCTATTTTTCGTGCCCATGCATTGCGCAACGATGTATTTTATGTATTTATGATTTCGGAGCTCCGGCGATTTGATGGTTTTGGCTGAAATATTTTAGTATTTGGGGGGAGTTTTAATTTAAATTCGGGGACCGAATTTCAATAAGGGGGGAAGATTGTAACGTTTTGAAAAAGAAATAAAAAATCGTTTCGGTGAAATTTCGGAAAATCGGTAAAATAAGAGAGCTTTCTGTAAAAAAGTCAAAATACATATATGTTTATTATAAAATTAAATATACATATTCTAGCTATGTAATTGCTGGTATTTGGTGTTTATTGAGCTACTGGTAAAATTTCTAATTTTCTGAATTTTTTTTCGAAATTAATTATTTTAATATTATTTTAAGCCGTCAGTAATATATTTAATTAGGGAAAATTACAAATTGGAATGGGTTGAAACAAATTTTGTGCATCTTAAAAAATCAAACAAAATTTTAACATGTTATTTTTGAAATGAAATGAAGCTTCCAAACGGTTTTAGAAAATATCGAAGAAAAAGGCTTAAATAGTGAAATTAGTGTTAATGGAAATGAGGGTATAATATTTATCTTTTTATTTTCCCCACTTGCACTCACACACACCCCCCCCCCCATTTTTCCTTATGGCCGAGCCCCCCCTTGACAGCCCAACATCTTGGGCCCCTCATTTCACATAGAGAAAGAAAAACAAAGAAAGAAAGAAAGTTAATTGAGTATTGGACTTTTACTTTTGGGTTGACTTGGACTTTTCTTAAGTTTGCATTCCCTCACCTCACTCTCTCACCTCTCCTCCCCCAATGTGGCCGACCCTAGAAGCAGTAGCCCCCCCCCCCCCATTTCTCCTTCTCTTTTCTCTTCAAAATTCCATCAAAAAATCATCCAAAATGCTTAAAAATCCCACAAAATCAAAATCTAATCCCTACCCATTTTTACTTGACCATTCTAGTATGGATCTTGGGAACAAGATGGCAATTTAAGAGGATAGATTTCAAGTTAGATCAATGGGTTGTGAGGTATAAAAATCTTGACCTTTTTGTTAAATTGTTTGTTATTACCTTAATTCAACTAAATTAGATGATAAATATGGTTTTTATTACAAGGTTTAACCTTCAAGAGAAAGGTTTCTAAAATTCTAGTTAGGGTTTTACTACATCATTAGGGTTTGATCATTGGATTATGGTTGTGATGGGTAGATTAACTTGTTGTGGCATGCTAAAATCTAAGCTAGTTGCTATATTACAATTGTTATTTTTAAAATTGTCCAACTTCCATAATATTGCAAACTAGGTTTTTGTAAACCATGAATTTGATTAAGAGAAAAATGTAATAAGGTTTTTCATGACTTCATTAACATTTTAAAATGTAGTTTAATGTTTTAGATCATGCAAATCCAAGCTAGATTGTTGTATGTGCATTTTTGCTATAAAATGGTCGAAATTGGTTAAAATTGCAAACTAGGTTTTTGAAATTGAATTAAATTGTGGGTTTAAAATTTACATAATGGTTTCTATGGCATAATTAAGATATTAAGTTATAATCTTGGTCACTAGAATTGTTAAAACATCATGTTTTGTACAAAAACGGTAAATCTTGCTTGCTAGGTTTTCGGAAAAATAGCTTTTAAAGTGAGTTTGGGGTTTTTGTGAATTTTAACCTATTTCATATTATAATTAGTGTTTGTGATTGGGAAAATGAGTGTGTTTGGGTTTTTCTCGATAGTTTGACGTTTGTACATCGACATCGAAGGTTGGTTTAGCAATTCTTGCATGCGTAGACGATAGGTTTTGACCTATGCGTGGTACGCGTGCCGAATTGGTTTTCGTATACCGTTTCGATTTCGGATTTGGAATTATACGTTACGATACGTGGCGACATGTAGGTACCACAGGTGGACTTTGAGACGACAAGCAAGCGCATGACGACGTCGGCACCGGCGAGCTCAGATCAGGTGAGTAGATTTATATCTACGGGGAGAAGTCGGGTGGATGGCGTATATGTAACGTTTCAAAATATTAAAATATTAATTTTGGGGAATTTTTATAATTTAATATTATTTTAATGAATATTTTAATATTCCGGTATAATTAAATACAAATAAATGGGGAAAATTATGGAAAATTCTAAAACAGGGTATTTTATGGAATTATGCCATTTTAAAGTTTTTATGATTTGTTTGACACTAATTTAGTGTTAATCGCGATTAAAAATCGCTAATCGGATTTGTGGCATTCTTGTGCAAAACATGCACATATCTTTTTCTACATTTGTGTTACATTTTTCTTTCCATGGTTGTTCATTTGGGTTCACTATTGGGGTGAGAAGGAATTAGGGTTAAAGAAAAGAAAAGAAAAAGGAAAAAGGAATATATTATGAAGCATGGTGAGAGAGAGAAAGAGTAGGTGAGTTGTGTTGACTTGAACCATTCCTCCATCTTTCTTCAACTCATTTCTCCCTCCCTCTTCTTCAGTTGCTGCTCCTGCTGCCCCCTTGCTCTTCCTCCTCACTAAAATCATCTCCATTATACTCAAATCAACTCCAAAACCCCATCTTCCCTTCACTAAAAAGGTACACGAGCCCGAGAGGAACGCTTTGGACTAATGAAGAGTGGATCTTGATGACTTTGAGCAACTCAAGATTTTTCTTGAGTTGCCAAAGGAGGTAATTTCTGCACCCTCAAGTAGTATTTCAATTTCCTTATGCATCAATTCTAGTTTCATATCGATATTGTGTCGTTTTGTGGACTTTGGAGAATTCAAGTTAGGGTTTAGGGTTAGACCTGAAATCAAAGTGAAATTGAGGCTTGTTGTGACCTTAGAATCCCTTGTGTGATACTAATTTGGACCCAAACCTGAACATGAAACCAGAATACGGATTTACGGAATCGATATCGGGGAAAACTGTGAATCTGTAATCGTATTTAAGAATCTGCTATCACCCCGAGACCCCAAAAATAAAACTGAGTTGACAGTGAGATGTGAAGGCTCCATGGAACCACCACACAAAGCCCTAGCCCCTAATTCTTTGTTTGGGCTGCAGATTTAATCCCTCAGGCCGCAAATTGCGGCCAGAGCTGGTTGGAACCCCTTCATTTTTGTTCAGTAGCCTTTTCCCCTATAGACTTGACCCTGGGTATGTCTAGTTTTGACTGATTCCAGTTAGGGTAAAATCTGGGTTGATTTTCTTGAGTTGGCGTATGATTTACGACTTGTTTTAGCATGGATTTTGGTATTTGGTGATTCGTTTCTGCCGGGTGGTGTTTGGACGTCAACGACAAGTGGATATTGAACGTGTTTACATGCGAGACGATAGGTTTTTACCTATGCGAGTAGCGTGTGCTATTTTGGTTTCCGATGTGATTTTCATGTGCTTTTGCGTTGTGATATACTTGTAGGTACCCTACGTGATCTTGAGACGAAGAAGATGAAGATAGCGACATCGGCATCGGCACACGAGAAGCAAAGTGAGTAAATTTATATCTACGGGGAGAAGTCGGGTGGATGGCGTATAGCACCCCCGCAGTCCGTGGTGATGTATACGAATACGTTTACACACATATATTTATTATGTGTTGTTAGGACTATTGATGGTAATAATGGAATTATTGATGATAAGGATGTATTGGTTTAGTAGTGCGAAACCCTAGAGTAGTGGGTGCACTCACACATACACACATACACACATACTTGCATACATTCTTTCATTTATCTGTGCGCATATGATGGTGTGTATATCTACACATGGGTATGGGACTATGTGTTCATATACGAGATTTGAGGATGATACGTGGGATTAAGATGAGTCGATGAGATTCGATTGAGGCCATGAGATTTGGCGACATGACAAAGTTCGTATTGGAGATGTGATATGATGGTAGTGATACCTATTATGTGATGAGATAATGTGATAATGACTTAGATTTAGGTGGTTTTCATACCCCTCCCGATTGACTTGACTGTTGGGTCCGTAGTTCGCATATTAGGCGTTAGACTAGACCCGAGTCATACCTATTTCAAAACTAACGAATCGGGGATATTTTAAAGATAGGCAAAAGGGATTCTACGGATATTTTCAAACGACACATCTTTTATTAAAACACCGTAGACCTTATTTTACCAAAAACCCTGATTCATCTTATTTCAAAAGGCAAGGCTGCATGATATATTTATTGAGATAGATTCTTTACTGTTGCGTTGATTATTCGGTTCCGTATACTCATGCTATTTGCATTGCATTGCTTGTGTTTATCGATATATATTACAGTCATGCTGCTAGGACACCAGCACCATTATCGATGATGCGTATGTTCCACATACACTTGTTGCCGGCTCACACACTTCATCATCGATAATTGCTATGTCACTACACTGTAGTACTGTTGCATTCAGTATATGATTCTTACAAGACAGACTGATATGCTTACATTTCTTTTACATGTCATATACATCATGGTTTCTGATTATACGCATTGAAAGTAGCTATTTCCATGATGTTTCTGGATTTGGGAACCGTGGGTATTTCAAAAGAGAATATGTCATTGCTTTAAAACCCGGTTACCCATGATATGATATTTCAGTGCGTCCACCATGTGTTTTCTCGGTGATGAGAGCGACATGTGAAACCCGATTCGAGGAGCGGACGAGCCGATTGCGGGTACATGGTGGACCCGGTATGGTTCCCCTCGGCAAGATGATCGAAGGATTTTGCCGATTGAGCCTGGAGGCGGGCGAGTACCTACCGGTGATTGGTTGGACCTGGCGGTTATCCGGAGGATACCGACCAGAGTCGATAGATGGATAGGGGCGTACTGCTGGGGCTGAGGGCCGATTCCGCAGACGGAGCCCATGGGCTGATCCGGACTGACGGAGCCCGATATATATGAGGATTTACGTGCCGATGCTGGGCACAGCTTTTATGATATTTTCGAGTGTCGATGCTGGGCACTCCGGTTCCATGATTTTTACGCGTCGCGAGGGACACAAGTGGTTTATATCCTCATATTTTCATGCATATGCTGATGATATTTACATGCATGATGGTTATTGTCTTTGGATGACGAGTGGACGGGATCCACGTACATGCAGATTTGATTACATTGATTATACCTCACATTTATGATATGCTATTAACTGAGGCACTGGCACGAACACTTGGCACTACACTCATGTATAGAGATTACATTGCCAGTTTAGCATGCTTCAGACTTATTCATATTGAGGTTTATTTATATCTGATCGTATTGAACTAGGATGGGTCATACATTCGATCTCTGCTTGTAGATATTTTTCTATTCACGAGTTGGCAACTCACCCCTGTTGTGCCACTGTCCTTGCAGGTTTTTGCCGTACAGATCCCATAGCGGCATTTCTGGCACACTGCTTCCATATGGGTGACTTGCGTTGGTAGGTGGGTTCTTTTGTATCAGAACCGCCATTGTTCCTGTATTATTCATTGTATCTAGAGATTCCATCAACCAAAACTTGTATATTGTTTCAGACTTAGAAAACAGTGTTGTATTATTTCGACCTTAGAGTCGCGCTTGTAGTATTACGGTTTTCTGGCTGTTTTGAGTTCTTTTTGGGTTTTGATCCTCGCCCTTTTGGCGTTGTATATTATTATTGCTTGCGTGGTTATAACCGTCGATTGACGAAGAGCTAGCTCCCGCTTGGGGATGCCTTTTATCATTTCCTATATGTTATTCTTGTTGTACCCCGTTCGGGGCCAGTTTTTACAAAGGAAACTCTGCCGAAATTTTCAGGAAAGGTTATACATTTTAAAAATGTATATTCGACTTAGTTATTTAAAAACTTTGATTTTCGAAACATGATTTCTTTACTTCTTAAACCAGTTTTCCTTATTTACTCTTTAAATGGTTTTAGATTTCTTGGCATTTTGGCTTACTTGGATCAGATGGGGTCCTATAGACTTCATATGGTTCAAGGGCCAGTCACGTGCTTTTTCGGGTCATGACAAAGTTGGTATCAAAGCGTTAGGTTGACCTTGGTTCGAGTCTAAGTTTTACTATGTGGAGCCTAGGGCGTTATATATATACGGAACTTAGGCTTGACCTTATGGATCTTAGACTTAGTCGAGGGGGTATTATACCCGAACTTTCGTCGCATAGGATGACCCTTGGTTGATGGAGTAGGTAGCTTGAGTAGAGTGACGTACCGTATGTAAGTTCCGCGGCATACTTACGACACGCCACTCCGTTTAAGAAACCTTAGGATGTACATTTCCTTGCACAGTATTATATTCATTCCTATGATCTATCCTCATCGACACTGGTTATGGTTTTGCTGCCGCGATTTCACGGGCAGAGTGAGCTACGGCTCGAGTTGTGTCAGCTTGAGCTCGTCGTGGACGAGGACTGGCCAGGGCATGATTCCAGAGACATACGATTGCATATTGAGGCGACGTCTTATTGTGTTTTCGCGCCATGAGCATTGGATTGATCGCTTTTACGAGATTTCCCGGATGTGCTGATCGGCACCAGAGGATTGAGCCACTGATAGAGGCCAGCCAGGATGTGATGACCGTTAATATATCGCTTATCCAGGACGATTGAGGCGGTGTTTAGCGTATAGACGAATGAGCCAGTTGTTGCTGCGAATGATGAGATATCGCCCAGATGATTGGAGCTACTGCAGCATGAGCATATACTTAGAGATATGACGGTGAGTCGCTAGTCACCGAGGATGAATGACTAGTACATGTGGTTCGTTCGCTTATCCCGATGTGAGGTCACTAGATAGATTGATTCCAGCTAGAGGCGACTTCACGCAGATTCGTTGAGAGTCGATTGAGACGATCGAATGTCAGGAACCCATTTTCCAAGTTTAAAGTATTCGGAAAGACGTGCAAGCGATTCTATGGACCCTCTAGAAGAATGAAACCCTAACTCGACATAATGACCGTGTGAAAGCCTTTGAACCTTAGGGTTTACGGCAGTTCCGCGGCGCCATTAGTGAGGCTTGGGTTTGCCCTTCTACGGCTGGACCACCGATGCTGTGGTATGTACTCGATACTATTAAACTGTACCCGAGATGTTGAGCTCTTGGGGGATTATGAGGTTCTGACGAGTCGATCGGACGATTCGACATCATTCGGATATCATGTGATGGGACACTGCTTGGGAGACTCCAGATACGAGCATAGCCGTTGGAGCGCAGTCTGTGTAGCCACGATGAGACGAGTCCGGATCATTCGATATAGAAGCAGAGTGGAGTAAAGAGTTCGCATGAGATTTTGACGAGATGACGTTCCACTCCGCTGACATCAGAGATGCGATATGCACGCTGAGGACGTGTTCGGCTAGATATCTTCTACTGAGTGATGAAGATACCGAGTTCGTGATTTTGAGTCCGTGTGAGGGACTTCGGATGGACCGTGGCCGAGGGCATTGCAGTGTGCAGATAGAGACGCGACGTCGAAATGGACGATGATACAGACAAGCGGGACAATAAGTTCGTGCGAGATGCAGACGAGCTGTTATTACACCCCGTTAAGATTAAAGGTCGGATATGCATACAGAGGCGCAGGGATGCGACCAGCTTTCGAGTAGATGTTGTACTAAGGACGCAGATGTCCAGAGAGCGAGGAAAGATTACACCAGAGTACCAGCCTCCGTACAGTTTGGCTTAGGCGAGATCAAAAGAGACCTTGAGCAGGATTCCTTCCAGTACACTGCTGCAATAAGATTTGCACCAGGAGCAGATGTGTGATGTGCATTCAGAGGACCAAAGGTCGGCGCCATAGATGTCCTGCTTTACGAGCGGTCGTGAGGATTGACCGAGAGATGACCATAAAAGTGCCAGAACAGAATCATTCCTGTTAGCATACCTGACCGGGCCGAGGAGCCAATGGATTGCGAGATTGGTAATCCACAGGGAAGATAAGGAACCAAAGGCAGAGGACGCCAGCCGCGAGTAAGAGGCAAGTAGATATCTTGCGCCGCTAGCATTGGATGTACCGACACCTTCTCGACTTCGAAGGAGGATATACCGACGGCGGTATTTATGATTTGTGATTTTATGATTTGACTATCACGTATCCGTCACTTTGGATTTCGGTATTTTGGGCGATCTATTCGCATGATTTAGTCTTGATGACTGAGTTCCATGGTATTTGTTTTCTTGCACCATGGTTGCACCTACTGGGTATTTATACCTAGCGCATAGTTATTACTCTTGAGATATTGATTGTGATTTCATGCCTATTTTATGCCGGTTATTTGATTTACGCTTCCTGCATAGTTTTCATGTATTTTTAGTATTTTGATTTGATTTGTGCACACTGATGCACGAGGTTGTGAGATTCTCCATCGCGGTACACCTGATTTTGATTGAGCCGCATTGTACATTGTTTCGTGCCTTGGCTGCACCTAATTATGACTTCATGGATTTCATACGGTTGATTTGAGGTTGTGCATATATTACGCACACGATTTGATTTTGCACTCGGTATAGCTTATATGTGCTTGTAGTGCATTGATATGTGTTTTGTGCACGCAGTTGCACACGTTTATGATTTCCTTTCAACCTGGGTACACTTGGTGTTGCTGCTTACACATTTGAGTTATTGCTTGGTATTTATGCATAGGATGCACCAGTTCTATACTTCGTGCGTTTGTCGCACCAGTTTTATGTTTCTTGCGTTTATCGCATCAGATTTATTTTTCATGCCTTTGTTACACTGGGTTTATATTTTGTGCACTACGGTTGCACCTGACTTCGATTTGATGTCATTCGATATGTCGATTTTGAACCTGATATTGATGATTGATTCATACACTCCATGCTTTGATTGGACTTACGCACGTTCGGCGTTGCTATTGGATTTTGTGATTCCGTGCATGTTGAGTGCGTAAGGTTTAGAATTTCATTCGTGCACGATGGATGCACCGACTTGGATTTTCGCGCATGTTGGGCGCATGTTTTGAGATACGATTTTGTTGCACACCAGATGCACTAAATCGAGATTCTTCGTGCATGTCAGATGCACCTGGTTTTGCTGTCAGGCACACCGATTGCCTATGACAGATACTTCGTGCACACCCGTTGCACCTAGATGTTGTTTTGTGCACCTGTATGGCATATATATGGATTTTGATTTCCGTGCGCACCATACGCACAGGGTGGTGTTATGTGCATTTTTGGGATTTATTCCTTTTGGAGCAGTACATTTTTGTGATATTGGATATTTGTTTTCATACTGAGCAGGACTAGTCAGAGGACAGTACTTGGATATATTTTGCATGCATTGATAGTTATCGAAAGGATTTCTAAAGAGCGAGCTATAGTCTCGGCATATATACCTACGTGTCCGATATGACACGAAACGTTTTAAAAACAAGGAAATCCTTCTAAATTGTTTTCAAAACGGCGGAACGTACATAGTAAACAAAGGATCTTTATGTATATAGTTATTTTTCTTATGAAAAACGTCCACCACTGTGCAGTGTTACGTGCATCGCACGGCGATTTAAAAAGATTTGGCATGCATTTACATCAGCTATTGACATGTATAGACTGGATGTCTACATGTATAGTTCTGATCTATATCATATTGGTTTTGTATTGGATTTGACATTTGTGTCTTTACCATGACTCTGATGATTGCGGGATGCTTGACGGAGTGTTGCTTTTGAGTTATCTGCTCTGTACTCATGCGCATGCATTGCGCTATGGTGTTTTATGTATAGATGATTTCGAAGCCCCGATGACTTGGAATTTGTATTGAAATATTTTAGTATTTTGGGGTTTAAATATAAATTCGGGGACCGAATTTCTTTAAGTGGGGTAGATTGTAACGTTTCAAAATATTAAAATATTAATTTTGGGGAATTTTTATAATTTAATATTATTTTAATGAATATTTTAATATTCCGGTATAATTAAATAAAAATAAATGGGGAAAATTATGGAAAATTCTAAAATAGGGTATTTTTATGGAATTATGCCATTTTAAAGTTTTTATGATTTGTTTGACACTAATTTAGTGTTAATCGCGATTAAAAATCGCTAATCGGATTTTTGGCATTTTTGTGCAAAACATGCACATATCTTTTTCTACACTTGTGTTACATTTTTCTTGTCATGGTTGTTCATTTGGGTTCACTATTGGGGTGAGAAGGAATTAGGGTTAAAGAAAAGAAAAGAAAAAGGAAAAAGGAATATATTATGAAGCATGGTGAGAGAGAGAAAGAGTAGGTGATGTCTGTTGACTTGAACCATTCCTCCATTTTCTTCAACTCATTTCTCCCTCCCTCTTCTTCAGTTGCTACTGCTGCTGCCCCCCTTGCTCTTCCTCCTCACTAAAATCATCTCCATCACACTCAAATCAACTCCAAAACCCCATCTTCCCTTCACTGAAAAGATGCACGAGCTCGAGAGGAACGCTTTGGACTAAGGAAGAGTGGATCTTGAGGACTTTGAGCAACTCAAGAATTTTCTTGAGTTGCCAAGGGAGGTAATTTCTGCACCCTCAAATAGTATTTCAATTTCCTTATGCATCAATTCTAGTTTCATATCGATATTGTGTCGTTTTGTGGATTTTGGAGAATTCAAGTTAGGGTTTAGGGTTAGACCTGAAATCAAAGTGAAATTGAGGCTTGTTGTGACCTTAGAACCCCTTATGTGATGCTAATTTGGACCCAAACCTGTAAGTGCACGGCGGCGCCCCGGCCGTCGATCCGACGCCGGAATGCGGAAGCGATGCTAAACTTTAACTTTTCAAACCGGCACTACCGCGCACTATAAACCCGGATCGGACCATTAAACTAGTCCTAGCTATCTAGAGAGGGGTAGAGAGATATACCGAGCGATCCGTGTCCTTCGGTCTTCTCGCCGTCGTCCCGATCTCCCCGCGGAATCTCCGGTCTCCACCAAGTCGCCGGAAGGGCACCACGTCGCCGGCTTCTTTTACGGGCTCCCACCTCTATACTGAGGCAACTCGGGCACGAAGTTGGCGAGCCGACGTGCCCAAGGTTTGCTGTAGAATACGTGTAGTGCTCTATCTCATTTGGGGTTGTAGGAGGTTGCCATTTTAGTGAAGGAAATGAAGTGGTGGAATTTTTGTGGAGCTATGGGATTTTTACAAAGCCAAAAGAGATGAAATCCCACCATAACAAATTTGGACATCCCCCATCATCTTGTGGCCGGCCATGGCATGATGAAGGGAGTGGAGTGAATGAGAGTGAGGGAGTGAGTGAAAAAGATAGCCATAAGAATAATGCAAGTGAGAGGAATGGTCATCATGCAAGAATCATCATCACTAGCAAAACCACACTCCATCAACTAATCAACAACCATGATTGCTACAAAAAGTCAAGCAATCATGAACAATGGAAGGTCAAGGGATGGGGCTCCATCATGATACAAAAGTATGCAAAGACAACCCTCCAAATAGCTAATTTGCACAAATGCAAATAAGCCCTCCTCCACCAATCTTCGGCCAATGAAGGATACAAAGAAATATGGCCGTAACGGAAAACAAACTGGCAACTCCAAAAAAAACTGGTCCCGTAATAAATTACAGGAAAAACCCCGATACTGTGTATACACACCCGCATCTGTATTCCGACCGAATACAAATGCAATGAGACAAAATCTACACTGTACTATACTAGGATCCGGCTTAAACCAAAGCCGGCTAGTAATATCCGTCCGATCATGATCCGTGCAATACCGCACGTATCTGATCGAACTCTGCCATATATCCATACGGCCTCTAGTACTAACCGTCCGATCCTGATCCGTGCAATACCGCACGTATCTGATCGAACCCTGCCATATCTCCATACGGCCTCTACGGCGTTTCGCCCGAAACTTGAGTAACTGAATGTGGGGGACTCTAAAGACTCTTCAATACTTTGTCTGTGGATTTAACCACTAGCACGTCAGAGGTATTAGCCATACGTGACGGGCTAACAGCTATTGACCAAAAGGGACGTCGATGAGCGAACTCATCCTGACACCCTACTGAGCCTGTCTGTGACAATATCCGTACAGTCCGGTCCGTTCGTCTATAAGCATCGCATGGCGGGCCTAGGGGGTTGGTAAAAGTCAGACCCCCAAAAGCGGTACAAGTCGTGTCGGACTGTAGCCCAGAACAGCCTGAGATACTACTGGAATACCTACCAGTAAATCTCCTGCCTTGGCCAAGGACTTCGTGTAATGGCTCTCCTAGACACAGCGCGACCTCACCTCCAATACCGGGAGAGACGAACCCCTGAAGATCCGCTCACTGCCTCCATGTGGCTTGGGACTTTACCCAACTAAAACCTGTTTGCACGTCTCCTTTGAGCGTGGTAGGGTAGTAATCAAAACACAGTGGGAACTCACACGAGATAAATGACGATCCTCAGGTCGATGAACTAACCTGTACACATGTCACCAGGGAACTGCTATCTGACATCAGGTATAAGACCAACTAGCATGTTCCCGGCGAGTCCTGTCCGGTGTACTCATAACCCAATGAGCACCTGTATACATCTTAGGTGAACCAACTGACACCAGTGGCTTGTGAGACCGGCCACCGCCCCTCGTCGGGGTCTCGACTGTATACACTAGTCTACTCTGGAGTATCGATGCCCTGTCTCGAAACTCCCATGACTAGGGACCTTTTAAGGATGTGCTTATAGACCACCAGCTCCCACGTATATGATCGCCCTCATACTGCTGGCAGTCAAGCAAGAATCCTAGGGGCTCTATCAACATGCAATACTGACCTGTCAGGTCACCTAAAGCAGTACACGATGATAAAGATAAACCAGATAGCATACTATCATCTTGAGTAAGACTGTTCTACCGGAATAGGTCCTCTCTCAATCATTGCAATCACGTGCCTGTGATCCAATAATTGACTCTGAGGGCACTATTTCCAACAATCTCCCACTTGCACTCAAGGCTAATTATTGCGATGTCGCATACTCACAGCCCGTGTGATACCGAACACCCAACTCCTCTACTAGTCAGTCTCACAAATCCCGTTTGCGAACCTATTGCGTTCGAGGAATAGCCTCAGTGAGCGGATCCGCTTTGATGTTTCTTTCTATGTCTCTCTATATCTCAAGTTCACGGAGAAAGCCATCTCCCGAAATGAGCAATACCTGTCTTAGAATGTGTCTGGATGTCTGATGGGACCTAGCTCATAAATGAACTCCAAATCCAAACTTCTTAGACTGTATCGTCAACTGAACTTAATCAGTATCCCGCGCCATGCCTCCCTCAGTATTGCCTTGGGCCACCTGTCCAAAATACTGCCCCTCGTCAGAAGGAAAACTATAACTCTGACAACCTCCTTGTCGTCCAGGTCACTTTGGAAGCCTGGAATGATAACTGTCTCCCGAATGAGGCTGTCGTTTTCATATCCCTAGAACATCCACTTATGTTCTAAAAGTGCTACCGACTGTTTCTCCAGGATTGGATCAATGTCAACTTATTGCATCTACTGCAAGAACAACATCTGGTGTGGTACTTGACATCTCATGATTGACTCAATTGCCTAAGTAAGTGATCTGTCAATCATGCACATCCCTCTCCCCTTTAGTCTGTAAGACACCTTTAGAGAGGGTGACTCCATCACCTGCAGGTACACTACCGTGCCTGGAGTCATCCATTCTAAATATTCTTAGAATGCTGTCTAAGTACCCTGACTGGGAAACCACCCAAATCTAGATCTAAAACCATAGATCTAGTAACCAGTATGTCTGATATAATGTCCATGTCCCATGTGGAGAAACCACTGTGTGACGACCAAAGTATAACCGATCGTAGTATAGGAATATCACTTCCTATTCTGTGTATGTCATCCAAACACCATGACATCACACCCTACTACCTTCTCAACAGATCCATCCCCTATTCTGATGAAGTCAAACCTATGACTGTCACATCAGAAATTGATGATCTATCTCCGCTACATCTGCTTTAGTCTATAAATAGACATAAGCCACTTGTCCACCAATGCTTCCGCTGCTCCCACTGACTACGACAACCCTCTGGCAGAGTCATATACACGTACACTTCTAAAGCTAGTTTAGAACGACGCTATACTCATCCTCCCGCCGGGTCTCACAGTCTGGAACAACAGCAATGGCAAGTCTGGGTAAACAAGAACCTCCCTGTCACCGTCCTTGAGGCTACCGGAGTACCTCTCGGGTGCCTGAGGTTACCCACCTTATCTGCGGAGTGGCCAATGGAATGTCAAACCAGATTGAATCTTTAGGTTCCTTATTAAATCTTCAGTAATCGTTTGCGGTTCTGGAATCACTTCCAGTTCTACCACACTCCCACTACTGTTTTCTGAAAAAATCCATTTTTAATAAAACTGTGGCGAGTCTAGAACAATATCACTATTGATCTTCCAGATGGTAGAAAGTTAACCCTCGTCATAGCCTGGGTCAACCCACAAACAGCCATTACAAAAACGTGCCTTGAGTTATCCAGAGTCTGGTTTTAAGCATAAGCCAGACAACTCCCCGTACCTTAACATCGTCAAGATATGAACTGTTCTATATCCAATATAGAACCAGAGGCACTGATTTAATTGAACCAGATTCAAATCATGCAGCTGTCTCCAATGCATGTCAACTAAATGGAAAGAGGCCGATCAGCGTTACTCAACTTAGGAATGCTTCCAATTATGATTAACCTGAAAGAGAAGCAAGTTCTCTTAAAACATTACTATCAACTGAATACCCTACACAAGTATCTACATCTCTGATCACCTTGAAGAATCCCGATACTTGCAATACTTGGTTCTCTACTTTATTCATATACCCATAACTTCTCAAAATTCGGACCCTGCGTTTCTACGAAACACTTGTCTAAAAACTAGAGAAGTCATAAGTATACCGAATATTTTAATATTCCAGTATAATTAAATACAAATAAATAGGGAAAATTATGGAAAATTCTAAAATAGGGTATTTTATGGAATTATGCCATTTTAAAGTTTTTATGATTTGTTTGACACTAATTTAGTGTTAATCGCGATTAAAAATCGCTAATCGGATTTTTGGCATTTTTGTGCAAAACATGCACATATCTTTTTCTACACTTGTGTTACATTTTTCTTGTCATGGTTGTTCATTTGGGTTCACTATTGGGGTGAGAAGGAATTAGGGTTAAAGAAAATAAAATAAAAAGGAAAAGGGAATATATTATGAAGCATGGTGAGAGAGAGAAAGAGTATGTGAGGTGTGTTGACTTGAACCATTCTTCCATCTTTCTTCAACTCATTTCTCCCTCCCTCTTCTTCAGTTGCTGCTGCTGCTGCCCCCTTGCTCTTCCTCCTCACTAAAATCATCTCCATCACACTCAAATCAACTCCAAAACCCCATCTTCCCTTCACTGAAAAGGTGCACGAGCTTGAGAGGAACGCTTTGGACTAAGGAAGAGTGGATCTTGAGGACTTTGAGCAACTCAAGAATTTTCTTGAGCTGCCAAAGGAGGTAATTTCTGCACCCTCAAGTAGTATTTCAATTTCCTTATGCATCAATTCTAGTTTCATATCGATATTGTGTCGTTTTGTGGATTTTGGAGAATTCAAGTTAGGGTTTAGGGTTAGACCTGAAATCAAAGTGAAATTGAGGCTTGTTGAGACCTTAGAACCCCTTGTGTGATGCTAATTTGGACCCAAACCTGAACATGAAACCAGAATACGGATTTACAGAATCGATATCAGGGAAAACTGTGAATCTGTGATCGTATTTAAGAATCTGCTATCACCCCGAGACCCTAAAAATAAAACTGAGTTGACAGTGGGATGTGCTGGCTCCATGGAACCACCACACAAAGCCCTAGCCCCAAATTCTTTGTTTGGGCCGTAGATTTAATCCCTCTGGCCGCAAATTGCCGCTAGAGCAGGTTGGAACCCCTTCCTTTTTGTTCAGTAGCCTTTTGCCCTATAGACTTGACCCTGGGTATGTCTAGTTTTGACTGATTCCAGTTAGGGTAAAATCTGGTTTGATTTTCTTGAGTTGGCGTATGATTTACGACTTGTTTTAGCATGGATTTTGGTATTTGGTGATTCGTTTCTGTCGGGTGGCTTTTGGACGTCAACGACAAGTGGATATTGAACGTGTTTACATGCGAGACGATAGGTTTTTACCTATGCGAGTAGCGTGTGCTATTTTGGTTTCCGATGTGATTTTCATGTGCTTTAGCAATGTGATATACTTGTAGGTACCCTACGTGATGTTGAGGCGAAGAAGATGAAGATAGCGACATCGTCATCGGCACACGAGAAGCAAAGTGAGTAGATTTATATCTACGGGGAGAAGTCGGGTGGATGGCGTATAGCACCCCCGCAGTCCGTGGTGATGTATACGAATACGTTTACACACATATATTTATTATGTGTTGTTAGGACTATTGATGGTAATAATGGAATTATTGATAATAAGGATGTATTGGTTTAGTAGTGCGAAGCCCTAGAGTAGTGGGTGCACTCACACAAACACACATACACACAAACTTGCATACATTCTTTCATTTATCTGTGCACATATGATGGTGTGTATATCTACACATGGGTATGGGACTATGTGTTCATATACGAGATTTGAGAATGATACGTGGGATTGAGATGAGTCGATGAGATTCGATTGAGGCCGGGAGATTTGGCGACATGACAAAGTTCGTATTGGGGATGTGATATGATGGTGGTGTACCTGTTATGTGATGAGATAATGTGATAATGACTTAGATTTAGGTTGTTTTCATACCCCTCCCGATTGACTTGACTGTTGGGTCCGTAGTTCCCATATTAGGCGTTAGACTAGACCCGAGTCATACTTATTCCAAAACTAACGAATCGGGGATATTTTAAAGATAGGCAAAAGGGATTCTACGGATATTTTCAAACGACACATCTTTTATTAAAACACCGTAGCCCTTATTTTACCAAAAACCCTGATTCATCTTGTTTCAAAAGGCAAGGTTGCATGATATATTTATTGAGATAGATTCTTTACTGTTGCGTTGATTATTCGGTTCCGCATACTCATGCTATTTGCATTGCATTGCTTGTGTTTATCGATATATATTACAGTCATGCTGCTAGGACACCAGCACTATTATCGATGATGCGTATGTTCCACGTACACTTGTTGCCGGCTCACACACTTCATCATCGATAATTGCCATGTCACTACACTGTAGTACTGTTGCATTCGGTTTATGATTCTTGCATGACAGACTGATATGCTTACATTTCTTTTACATGTCATATACATCATGCTTTCTGATTATACGCATTGAATGTTTCTATTTCCATGATGTTTCTGGATTTGGGAACCGTGGGTATTTCAAAAGAGAATATGTCATTGCTTTAAAAATCCGGTTACCCTTGATATGATATTTCAGTGCGTCCACCATGTGTTTTCTCGGTGCCGAGAGCGACATGTGAAACCCGATTCGAGGAGCGGACGAGCCGATTGCGGGTATATGGTGGACCCGGTATGGTTCCCCTCGGCAAGATGATCGAAGGATTTTGCCGATTGAGCCTGGAGGCGGGCGAGTACCTACCGGTGATTGGTTGGACCTGGCGGTTATCCGGAGGATACCGACCAGAGTCGATAGATGGATATGGGCGTACTACTGGGGCCGAGGGCCGATTCCGCAGACGGAGCCCGTGGGCTGGTCCGGACTGACGGAGCCCGATATATATGAGGAATTACGTGCCGATGCTGGGCACAGTTTTCATGATATTTTCGAGTGTCGATGCTGGGCACTCCGGTTCCATGATTTTTACGTGTCGCGAGGGACACAGGTGGTTTATATCCTCATATTTCCATGCATATGCTGATGATATTTACATGCATGATGGTTATTGTCTTTGGGTGATGAGTGGACGGGATCCACGTACATGCAGATTTGATTACATTGATTATACCTCACATTTATGATATGCTATTACCTGAGGCACTGGCACGAGCACTTGGCACTACACTCATGTATAGAGATTACTTTACCAGTTTAGCATGCTTCAGACTTATTGATATTGAGGTTTATTTATATCTGATCGTATTGACCTAGGATAGGTCATACATTCGATCTCTGCTTGTAGATATTTTTCTATTCACGAGTTGGCAACTCACCCCCGTTGTGCCACAGTCCTTGCAGGTTTTTGCAGTACAGATTCCATAGCGGCATTTCTGGCACATTGCTTCCATATGGGTGACTTGCGTTGCTAGGTGGGTTCTTTTGTATCAGAACCGCCATTGTTCCTGTATTATTCATTGTATCTAGAGATTCCATCAAGCAAAACTTGTATATTGTTTCAGACTTAGAAAACAGTGTTGTATTATTTCGACCTTAGAGTCGCGCTTGTAGTATTACGGTTTTTTGGCTGTTTTGAGTTCTTTTTGGGTTTTGATCCTCGCCCTTTTGGCGTTGTATATTATTATTGCTTGCGTGGTTGTGACCGTCGATTGACGAAGAGCTAGCTCCCACTTGGGGATGCCTTTTATCATTTCCTATATGTTATTCTTGTTGTACCCCGTTCGGAGCCAGTTTTTACAAAGGAAACTCTGCCGAAATTTTCAGGAAAGGTTACACATTTTAAAAATGCATATTCGTCTTAGTTATTTAAAAACTTTGATTTTCGAAACATTATTTCTTTACTTCTTAAACCAGTTTTCCTTATTTGCACTTTAAATGGTTTTAGATTTCTGGGCTTTTTGGCTTACTTGGATCAGATGGGGTCCTATAGACTTCATATGGTTCAAGGGCCAGTCACGTGCTTTTTTGGGTCGTGACAGTATAGCACCCCCGCAAAATTATGAGGAATGAGGTAATGCGGTAACAATATACTTTTATATGTTAATAGGAGATATGAACACCGAATAAGAGAAGCCTTAGGAGCTTGTAGGTTTAGGGTTAGTGAAAATTGAAGAAAGGACTTTAGCGGATTTCTTAGTCACGAAACCTAGTGTAAGGATTTGCATACACGTATACATATACACTTGTATATATCATCTTCTTGTGCGTATATGGGAATGTGTATATATGTATATATGCATGGGTATGGGACTATGCATATATACATTCATATACACATGCATGAATGTTGAGGATATTGTATGATATTTGGAGATGAGTCGATGAAATTGGGCTTGAGGCCGTAAGATCGGTTATGTGATGTGGTCCGTATTTGAGATACGAAATGATATTTTAGCGGGTTCTCTAGGCGTGTTGTTTTCATACACCCTCATGCATTTCATGGACGGTGTCAGTATTGTACTAGACGTAGATCAATACCCCGATCGTGCTATTTGATGAAGAGGATACCAGATGAATAGTATGATGAATGTGATATTGACCCGTACCCAGATTTGGGATGCCGTACGACGGATTTACGTACGAGCTATATATTGATGTTTGATCCGCACTCTTGATTTGGGAATATCTGATTACAGATATGGTATCGGATGTGATATTATCGAGGCGGGATCACCGACTAATATATATATATATATATATATATATATATAGTATCGAATCAGATGTTAGGCAGTTACCTTACCTTCAGTTAGCTTGTTAGTTCAGCCGTATAGTTTAGTGTAGTTGTTAGACTAGGTTAGATTCCTACCTATTTCAAAACTAACGGATCGTGGGTATTTTAAAAGATAGGTCAAGGGATTCTACGGATATTTCAAAAGACGTATCTTTTCTCAAAAACACCGTAGCCCATATTTACAAAACCCCACGATTCGTGTTATTTCAAATGGCACAACTGTGGAACTCATATTTTATTAAATGCAGTTTAGTTATCATTGTGTTTAGTATTCAGCTCCCGCACATTATTGCTGTTCGCTCCGCATCGCATACTTATTTTGTGATTCATATAGCGTTATTGATATCATGCTGCTAGGACACCAGCACCATTACCGATGACGCGTATGTACCATGTACACTTACTTTCCGGCTCACACACATCTTCATCGGTAATTGCCATGTCACGAACACTTTAGAAAAATACTATTTCATTGACTTAGTTTGTTAGCTAATAGTTTAGACATGATATTAGTGTATTTGCCTTATATGCTAGTTTAGACATAGTAATTTTTACTTGCTACTTCATGCATGTTATTATTCACTGTTATGCCGCATTCATTGATTTTTATGCCTATTCACTGTTTACAAGCTATTGAGGATTTGGATTCGGATTTTCATGAGATTTCCTGGATTTGGGGGAAAACTGCAAAAACATTTATAAACTTCTTTTCTCTCTCTTTTTAAATGTAAAGTGCGGTTTTCCCATGATGTATGAGTCGTCCACCATGAGTTTGCTGATAGATTTCGAGACCCGATTCGAGGAGTTGGATGAACCGTTTCGGGTACATGGTGGACCCGCTAAGGTACCCCGGGGCAAGAAGTTCGAGTAGTAGACGATGAGCCTGGCAGGGGAAGACTACCTACCGGTGATTTTACCCGACACGTCAGATATCCGGAGGATACCGTCGTGGTCTTGAGATTGATGGTAGGGGCCGGTCCGGACTGACGGCGCCCTAGATAGTGAGATTGAGACATTGAGATTTTGAGACATCGAGGTACAGAGATTGATGATCCACGCCAGTCCAGATAGCCGGAGCTTGAGATATTGAGATATTGGGATTTATGTTTTGTGTCGATATTAGATATTGTTTATGCTGATTTCATTTATGATACCTCGTTTTGAAAATTCAGAAATCTCACTAAATTATGAAAGCAGTTTCTTCATTTACATATATTCTGTTTTCATGCATTCATACCTCATCCATATTATATATTGCTACCTGAGGCACTGACACGAGCGCTTGGTATTACCGTTGTTTAGAGGCATACCCTAGGCATTGTTATAGGCTGCAGATTATATATTTGATGATATATTATGATCGTATGACTTAGGATTGCGTTGTTCATGCGATTTCTGTTCGTAGATGTTTTCTACTCACGAGTTGGCAACTCACCCCCGTTGTGCCATAGTTTCTTGCAGGTTTTCCCGTACAGGTTTCATTACGGCTTTGCTGGCACTGCTTCTTTTTTGGGTTACTTGCTAGTAGGTGGGTTTACTTGTATCGTACCCATCATTATACCTTGTATATTATTATTCTGTTGTATCTAGAAGTTCCATCAACCAAACATGTATTTATTTCAGAGATAGAGACTAATGATGTTTATTCTTTCGACCTTAGAGTCGCGCGTTGTATTTCTATGGATTTCTTGCAGTTTTGAGTTTCCTTTTGAGTTTTGATCCTTGCCCTTGGCGTTGTATATTATATGGCTTACGTGGTTGTGACCGTCGATTGACGAAGAGCTAGCTCCCGCTTAGGTATGCCTTTTTATTCATTTCGTATATTATTCATGTTGTATCCCGTTTGGGGGGCCTATATTTACAAAGGAGACTCTGCCGAAATTTTCAGAAAATACTTGATGTTTTTTTTAAAACGCATAATTCGGCTTATGCTATTAAAACCACTTGCTTTTAGTTGGTTTTTCCTTCACTCTACTGCTTCCTTGGTTTTGATTTCTGGGTTTTCGGCTTACATAGATTACATACGCCTCGAGACATTTCGTAGTCTAAGTGCTGGTCATGTTCCGTACTTTCGGGTCGTGACATATATATATCCCAAGCCTCCAAAATGTATTATACAAACCAGTACTATACAATAATGGTCTCTAGAGTATACATATTCAACACATATCCCCAGAATGATTGAGGCAACTCAGCACTACTCATCATAGAGTGAACCATATCCAATAGGGTACGATTCCTCCGTTCCGATACACAGTTGTGCTGTGGTGTATAAGGAGGAGTAAGCTGAGAGAGAATACCATTCTCTTTTAAGTAATCTAGGAATTCCTTTCTTAAGTACTCCCCTCCCCTATCCGATCGGAGGATCTTGATACTTTTTCCATTGTGGTTCTCTACTTTGTTTCTAAATTCCTTGAATTTCTCAAAAGCTTCAGATTTGTGTTTCATCAGATACACATATCCGAACCTAGAGAGATCGTCAGTGAATGTGATGAAGTACGAGAACCCACCCCTTGCATGTATAGACATTGGACCACATACATCACTGTGTATGAGTCCCAAGAGCTCTGCTGCCCTTTCTCCATGTCCGGTGAACGGAGATTTGGTCATCTTTCCTTTGAGACAAGACTGACATGTTTCATAAGATGAAAACTCGAACGTATCCAAGAGTCCATCTTTATGCAACTTACTTAGTCTTTTCTCTCCGATATGACCAAGTCTACAATGCCATAAGTAGGATTCGTTCGTATCTGAACTCTTCCTCTTGCGTGTGTTTTGTACATTGAGAACTGTATTTTGATTTAGAACGTAGATACCATTACACAGTGTACCTTCTGCAACCAGTACCTTATGATGGTAAATGTTCATGATATTTCTATCAAGAACAAAGTTATATCCATCTTTATTGAGTAAAAAAACTGATATGATGTTGCAAAGCATGGAAGTTATATAGTAGCATTCGTTCAAAATCATAGTATTGCCATTTGGCAACACTAGGTGATATTCACCGACGGCTGCAACATTAACTTGTGCTCCATTCGCTACCTTGAGCGACATATCACCAGGTACAACTTTCCTACTTTTTCTCAGTCCCTGTAATAGATTATAGATATGAGATCCTGATCCAGTATCAAGTAACTAGGAGGTAGGGCGACCGTAAAGCAGTTCTCAATTACAAGAACACCTGAAGTAGATGCAAAACTATGCTTCTTCTTCAACTGGGTATCCTTGGAATCCATACAATCCTCTTTCCCTTGCTCATATTTATGACTGTTGTCGTAAGTTAAAGCCGAACGACGTTCCCCAGCCCCGAATAAGAATTCGGATCGGTCAAGCGATACATTTTATTATCTAGATTAGGGCGTGAAATGGTTGCTACCTGGAGAGAGAGAAAAGAAACACTCAGCGTGCGCTCTTGCAAGATTAGATTGGTTTATTAATTTATCTAACCAGGATGGCTCCCACTGTTTCCTCAAATTCCTCTTCAAACCCTAAAAGAAGAACTAGTCAGGATTAATCGCAATTCACAATACTTGCTTAACCTTTCAGCCAGGGTAGTGTTGGTACTTCGAGGGAGGTTTTCCAACACTTTCGCGATGTTCCTTATTTAAATAACCTCTTTTCCCTGGAGGCGTAGCCCCGCTAACACCATTCTAGACACCAACTTGGTTTATAGCATTGATTGTTAAGTGAAATAATCTCCCGAGAATAATCAAACTCATCAGTGGGATCGGGATCCAACTATCATTGTGCGATGACCTAGATGGAATCCACTCTAGTCACCACACTCCAGAAGGTATGCTAAATCTGCAAGTTTCAGTTTCTTTAGAAACTCCCGATGTGGATTTTTTCCCCTAGGACCCAAGTGACCTCGACACAGTCAACAAATCAAAGAGTCCTAGTTAAGTTCAACCCGTCATTATCTTGATTGCATTAAACCCACCCGCATAACCCTTGACACAGTCAACAAGGTTACACGACTGTCCTAACCAATCACATTGTATCCTGCAGATAAGCAATACCCAGCTACCGTTCACTGCACCTTGACACAGTCAAAAAACGCAGCACGAATACTAAGTATAACTTATAAGAAATGACGGAGGGCTACGTCTGGGTCTTTGGCGAAAAACCCGTTAACGTAATGAACTTGATATTATTGACGGAACCTGATAACCATTTTTAAAAATATAGTGGCGAAAACTTTTGCTAAAGAGGTCACGCCCTATGAAGGGATCTCGGCTCTTTCCTCGTCGAATGAGGTGCAGGATATTCCAAACTGAATACCTCGAGGCAAAGCAAGAATAATCGACTATAGTGAAGTTATTACCCTGACGCAAACTTTTGTCCAAGGGGTCACTCCCGATGAAGGGATCTCGGCCCTTGCCTCGTCGAATGAGGTGCTGGGCATTCATAACCGAATACCTCTGTGCAAAACAAAAGAGAACGTCCTTGCAATAACAGCTTTTTGAAAATTGTTCCAACAACGTCTTTTAGGTTTGTTTTTCTTTGCATTAATATAATGTGTCCCATCAGTTAATCCTACCATTGTAGAAAACAACGAAAATATGACGTATGCTTATACCATCCGCATTCGCCACGGGGCCCCGTCATCACCCGTTAGGTTACTTAACTAACGACAGAGCGGGGGCTGGACTAGCACGGATGCAAAACATAAGCAACGCATACTAGATATCATATATAGATATATACATTTTTCAGATGCAATGATAGCCATTCCAGATCACAGATGAACACATTGGATATGCTAGGAATCCGCGTTTCGTTCGAGCCTGCAACGAAAGACGGATTACACGCTCGCGATGAATAGCCAAACCCCACCCTAGACCCCTACGGGTGCGGCAAACTACCCGCCAAGTACCCGAAGTGAAGCAACCTCCCTCAACAACGTGAGTAGGCCACTTGGCACTTCAAAATACCCGGTAGTTTGTGCACCCCACCTTGGATCTTTCTTAGGAGAAAAAATAGTAAAAGAAATAATATACAATGGCGGCTACAATCACATCCCGGATGTGCGGCCATAAAAATAATATTACATCAATTTACATATTACATCAAATGAAAGATAAAGAAACTCTAATCTCACAAAACCCCGGCTATTCATCCGCGGCAATCCAACAAGTTCATATACACAATCCAACAACATTATAGATCACAGATATGCACAACCCCCACAGATCGACGTATAGCGATTAGTCGATGTTCAGTGCATATATCACATTACAGATATAACCATTTAGCAAGAGTTTGTAGAACTTCGATCAAAATACCAATTTGTAACAAACCCCAAACACAACATTGTTCTCTGGAAAAACTGGGCAGAAACAAAATATCTCAAAATCCCAAAACATCATACTGAAGAAACTGCAGCAAACCCGAGCCGCGGCCAAGTAAACTCTGCCGCGGATTCACGGCGAAACGCGTGGTTTCTTCGCGGTTCCGCTGCGCGTTGACCGAGTCGTGGGCTCATTTTTGTTGTATGTTCCTAAAAAACCCTGCACCGATTTTTAAAGTATGTGGAATTATTTTTAGAGCAGTTTTAAAAATCGGCAGAAAGTATGAATTTTTGACATGTTTCGCGTTTTTTTTCGGATCGAAGTTCCAAACACATTGCTAATATGCTAGTTGTTGTTTAGCTAGGGTCTGATACCACTGTTAGGTCCACGTTACCCACCGCGGTTCTTTCGGGGAGGCGGAATAGGTGAAAATCAAAATTTTCTCACAAGGTGACATGGACCATGCATGAAGGATCTTTGCTAAACAAAAACTAACAAACTAACTACAAGTTCTAGCTACTATGTAGAATGGTTATACCTATATCTTCAACTCCTTCCCTTCTTGTTGTGGTTCTCCTTCTTGCTTGCTCCTTGTAGTGGTTTGAATGGCTCCTCCTCGTCGTCTTCTTTTTGCCGAAGATAGATACACTCGAGGGCCTCGAACTTGACCTCCCACCTCAACCAAGAGGTAAATAGAGTGCTTGGTTTGCTAGACAAAGATCCCTAGAAAAAGTAGAGATGAGTCTTGATGGTTTTGACTCAAGAGCTTATGATTTCTAACACATGGAACGCTTAATCTTTGAGATGAAGAGGGAGAGCTCCAAACTTGATAGAGAAAGAGCAAGAGAGAATGAGCTACTTTTTGCAACCATACTCTCATATGAGAGAATAATGAATTGATAATAATAATTAAAAAGAAAATGTGATGGTTCATTTGGAATGACCATTATCATTTCACATTAAATGAATTTTGCAAGAATCAAGAAGCATCTTCCATGTGAAATGATGATGGTCAAATTATCAACATAAGTCAACCGGTCAACCAAATTCAAAAATATCAACATAAGTCAAATGGTCAACCTAACCATGGCACAATTATCTTTTATTAATATTATTAATCATATTTCTCATTTTCATTAGGGTTTGGAAAAAGTCAACGGTCAACAACCCTAATGGAATCCTCTGCCTCTACCTCTGTCAACTGTGCATACCTCCCCGCATCCGTGTTCCGAGGAACACGAATAAAATGAGACAAAACCAATCCCAAAACAAATACTAGGATCTGGATTAAACTAAATCTTGCTAGTAATAACTGCCCGGACACCAAACGTGCACAAGTGCGCGGATGTGAACGAACCCCGTCGCAAAACCATGCGACCTCTACTCTATTTTGCCCAAAGGCGAATAACCCTTTGTGTGGGACTCTAAAGGCTCGACACTACGCTGGCAGTGGGTTTAACCATAGACCGCAAGCGGTACTAGCTGTACGTAACAGTCCCCAGGTAGATGCCGATAAGAAGACTGATGAGGTGAACCCATCCAAACTCCTACTGAGCCTGAATGTGACAATCTCCGTACAGTCCGGTCTGTTCGTCTGAGAGTATCGCATGTCGGGCCTAGGGGGAGGTAAGCGTCAGTCCCTTAATAGCGGTACAAGTCGTGTCGAAGTGTATCCCAGAACACCCTAAGAAACTACTGGTAACACTACCAGCAAATCTCGCTTGCCCTGGCCAGGGACGACTATGTGTAATGGCTTTCCTAGACACAACGCGATATCAACTCCCAATACCGGGAGAGACGAATCCTGTCTAACCGTCACTGCCTCCAAGTGCTTCGGGACTGCACCCAACTGCTACCTGTTTGCATGACTCAATAAAGCCGTGGTAGGGTAGCAATCTAAGAACAGTGGGAACACACTTGAGGCGAAGTGACAGTGTCAAGTCAACGGACTAAGCTGTACTCATGTTACTTGGGAACTGTTAACTGACGATAGGTATAATACCAACCAACAGTTCCCGATGAGTCCTATCCAGTGAACTCGTAACCTAACGAGCACATGCATACTATCTCCAGTACGACCTACTGATGGCTGTGGGACAGACCAGCTCCCTTGCTGGGACAAGAAGTGTATGCATCAGTCTACTCTGGAGTATCGATGCCCTGTCTCGATAATCCTACGACTAGGGAGCAAAATAAGGATGTGCTTATAGACTACCCAGCCTCCACTAGTGTGATCGCCATCACAACGCCGGTAGTCAAGCAAAGATCGTAAGGGCTCTATCAATATGTATTAGCGATATGTCAAACCAAACATATACACATATTAAGATAGAAACAAACCAAGTAGCATACTATTATATCGAGCAAGACTGTCGTAAACCCGTATATATATCTCAAGCCTCCAAAATCTATTATACAAACTAGTTCTATACAATAATGGCCTCTAGGGCATACATATCCAACATATATATATGTTTTTCATGCGCATGCATTGCGCTACGATGTGTTTTATGCATTTATGATTTCGGAGCCCCGACGACTTGATGGTTTCGCTGAAATGTTTTAGTATTTGGGGGGAGTTTTAATTTAAATTCGAGGACCGAATTTCTTTAAGGGGAGAAGATTGTAACGTTTTGAAAATCGTTTCGGTCAAATTTCGGAAAATCGGTAAAATAAGGGGATTTTCCGTAAAAAGACAAAATATAAATATATCTTTTAATATAAAATTAAATATACATATTCTAGCTATATAATTGCGAGTATTTGGTGTTTATTGAGCCACTGGTAAAATTTCTAATTTTCTGAATTTTTTTCCGAAATTAAATATTTTAATATTATTTTAAGTCGTCACTAATACATTTAATTAGGGAAAATTACAAATTGGAATGGGTTGAAACAAATTTTGTGCATCATAATACATTAAAACAAAATTTAACATGTTGTTTTTTAAATGAAATGAAGTTGTCAAACGGCTTTAGAAAATATCGAAAAAAAGGCTTAAATGGTGAAAATAAGTTAAATAGATATTGGGGTATAACATTTATCTTTTTTCCCTCACCCACACTCACCCACACCCTCTCTCCTCTCCCCAAATTAGCAGCCCCAAGTTGCCCCCCCTCATTTCCCCACTTGGTTTTGCAAAAAGAAAACAAATGAAAAGAAAAGAAAAAGAATTAAAAGGAAATGAAGTAAGGTGTAAACATGTGAGGTATGGGTTCTTTGACTTGGACTTTTTCCCCACCTCACTCTCTCACCTCTCCTCCCCATTTTGGCCGACCCCAATAGCTGCAGCAGCACCCCCATTTTCCCTTCTCTTTTCTCTTCAAAAATTCATCAAAAATGCATCAAAAATCCACCGAAATCCCACAAACTCAAAATTCAATCCCTACCCATTTTTCTTTAGCCTATCTAGCATGGATCTAGGGAACAAGATGGCAATTTGAGAGGCTAGATTTCAAGTTGGACTAATGGGTTGTGAGGTATAAAAATCTTAACCTTTTTGTTAAATTGTTTGCTATTACTTTAATTCAACTAAATTAGATGTTAATTATGTTTTTTATTGCAAGGTTTAACCTTCAAAGAAGGATTTCTAAAATTCTAGTTAGGGTTTTACTACATCATTAGGGTTACAATGTGTAGATTATCATCTTAAGGAAATGAAAACATAATCTAGTTGCTAATATGTAAATTGTTAGATGTAAAATGTCCAAATTAAGCTATTGTTTACAAACTAGGTTTTTGTAAACTATGAATTTGATAAAGAGAAAAATCTAATTAGGTTATTCATGATATTATTAACATTATAAATTGTGGTTTAATACTTTAGTATATGCAAAACCAAGCGTAATTGTAAAATTATGAATTTTACTTTAAAAAGTGTTAAAATCGGATATTTTTGCAAACTAGGAATTTGGAATTAATACAAATTGATGAGATTAAAATATGAAAGTGATTTGTATGACCTAATTATGATATTTAATGAGCATTTTGGCCATTTGAATCGTTAAAATATGTAGATTGGTTAAAACATCATGTTTTGAACCGAAATGGGAATTTGTGCTAACTAGGTTTTTGGGAAATAAAACGATTTGTTTTATTTTATGGTTTTGATGAATTAAACCCTATTTCTTATACAGTTAGTGAGTTTTGAAACCATGATTGGTATGTTTGGTGTTTTTCTCGATCAATCGGCGTTTGTACCCCGATGTCGAGGGTTTTTGGGTTGATTTGTGAAAGCAAACTATAGGTTTTGACCTATGTGAGATTCGTGTGTCGTTTTGGTCATGAGTCGGATTTTAATGTGATACGGTGCGTTATGATATGTAGGTACCCCATGTGGACTTTGAGACGACAAGCAAGCGCGTGACGACGTCGGCACCGGCAAGCGAAGATCAGGTGAGTAGATTTATATTTACGGGGAGAAGTCGGGTGGATGGCGTATAGCACCCCCGCAGTTCGATATATAGTATGTTATACATATATACTGTATATTTATGATATCTATCTTGTGTGACATGGATGTTCATGATAGGGTTACATGTTCATGGATTAGTAGTGTTACTTGCGAAACCCTAGAGTAGTTGTTGCACCTATACACGCGCACACACACTTGCATACATTCATTATTTTACCTGTGCGTATATGGGGATATGTATATATATATACATACACACACATAGGTATGGGACTATGTATATATATATATATACGTATACATATACACGGATTATGAGGTTAATACTTGGGATTGGAGATGAGTCGATGAGATTGGGTTTGAGGCCGTGAGATCGGTGAGGTGATATGGTCCGTAATTGAGATACGATATGATGTCTTAGCGGGTTGTTTAGGCGTGGTGTTTTCATACACACGCATGCATACATAGATGGTATCAGTTTTGTACTAGACGTAGATCAGTACCTCGATCATGATTTTTGATAAAGAGGATACCAGATGAATAATGTGATAGATGTGACTTTTTCCCCGTACCCAGATCTGGGAGGCCGTACGACGGATTTACCGTACGAGCTATATATTGACGATAGATCCGCACTCTTGACTCGAGGATGTCATATGATATGTTGTATCGCACGTGATATTATTGAGGCGAGATCATCGACTATATATATGTGTATATATATATCGACTCAGATTTAGGTGGTTTCCATACCCCTTTAGATTGGCTGTTAGTTAGACTTGTAGCTCACATAGTAGATGTCAGACTGGTCCCGAGTCATACCTATTTCCAAAACTGACGAATCGTGAGAATTTTAAAGACATACCAAGGGATACTATGGATATTTTAAAAGACGTATCTTTTCTTAAAAACACCGTAGTCCTTATTTTCAAACACCACGATTCATACTATTTCAAACGGCAAAACGGTATAATACATGTATAGTAAGGTAGATTCCTTGTTGTTACGTTATTATTCATGTTCCGCATATTATTGTTGTATTTACTATTCATTTTCCTTATTATGTTGTTATCGCCTCATTGCATGTTATTGTGTACGTAGTAATTATGAAACCATGCTGTTAGGACACTAGCATCATTACCGATGACGCGTATGCTCCACGTACACTCGCTTGCCGACTCACACACATCTTCATCGGTAATTGCCATGTCACGTACACTTTAGAAAATACTATTTCAGTGACATAGCTTGCTAGCTGATAATTGTAATATGTTATAGTTTCCATATGCTAGTTTAATTATTGCATTCATTGCATGATATCAGATGCATTCATAAATTCATTGGTTACGCAGTATTATGGAGATTTATGCCGGTATTCACTGTTTATTGGTATCATGATTTTGATGATTTCGTATTTACATGAGATTTCTGGATTTGGAGGAAAATCGCAAGAATTTAATAAAAGCTTAGTATTATCATTTTAAAATGCAAATTGCGGTTTTCTCGTGATGTATGAGTCTTCCACCATGAGTTTTCATGATTGCTGTTGGATTTGGAAACCCGGTTCGAGGAGTTGGATGAACCGTCTCGAGTACATGGTGGGCCCGGTATGGTACCCCGGGGCAAGAAGTTCGAGTTGTATTCGATGTGCCTGGCAGGGTAGCACTACCTACCGGTGATATTATTTAGACTCGTCGGTTATCCGGAGGATACCGGCCGGAGTCATAAGATGATTATAGGTTGATCCGTTCTGCCGGAGCCCGCAGGCCGATCCCGCAGATGATATGGACACCTGAGATATTGATACTTGAGATTTGAGATTTGAGATATTGAGATTTGAGATATTGAGATTTGATATTGAGATACTGAGACTTTTGTTTTGTGTCGATACCTGACACTGATTTCTCTGTTTCATTCATTGATGATACTTGATTGATATATATATATATATATATATATATATATATATAGAAATCTCATTGATTAAATAAAATGGTTGTTTCATTCTTGATATATTCTGTTTAAATTCGTAATGTATTCATACATCATATATCTGATATGTTGCTATCTGAGGCACTGACACGAGCAGGTAGTATTACACTAAACATAGCTGGACAAGGATTTTTATTTCAGGATATTACCTGATATGACCTAGGATAGCGTTATGCATGCGATTTTTGCTGGTAGATGTTTTCTACTCATGAGTTGGCAACTCACCCCCGTTGTGCCACAGTTCCTTGCAGGTTTTGCCGTACAGGATTCGTTGCAGCTTTGCTGGCACACTGTCCCTTCCGGGTGATTGCTTCGGTAGGTGGGTTCTTTTGCATCAGGACCACTATTGGTTATTTATTATTTTAGTTGTATCTAGAAACTCCATCAACCAGATTGTATATTTGAGAGAGATAGAAAACCAGACCTGTTATTCTTTCGACCTTAGAGTCGCGTGTTATATTATTATGGTTTTCATGTTGTTTTGAGTTTCTTTTGATTTTTGATCCTCTCCCTTCGGCATTGTATATTATATTTCTTGCGTGGTTGTGACCGTCGATTGACGAAGATCTACCTCCCGCTTGGGGATGCCTTTTTTTGTATTTCATATACTATTCATGTTGTATCCCATTTGGGGGCCAGTATTTACGAAGGAGACTCTGCCGAAATTTTCAGAAAATACTTGAGATTTTAAAAATACATACTTCGGCCGATGTTGATTAAAACTACTTGCTTTAAAATGGTTTTTCCATCACTCTACTGCTTCTTTGGTTTTGATTTCTTGGTTTTGGCTTACTTAGATCACGTACGCCTCGAGACGTTTCGTAATTTCAGTGCCGGTCATGTTCCGTACTTTTCGGGTTCTGACAAGTTCCCTACGAGTACTGTCCGGTGTACTCGTAACCTAAAGAGCACCCGCATACTATCTCCAATACGACGCACTAATGGCTGTGGGACAGACCATTTCCCCTGCTGGGATGAGAATCTTATACGTTAGTCTACTCCAGAGTATCGATGCCCCGTCGCGATAATCCTATGACTAGGGACCTGTATAAGGATGTGCTTGCAGATTACCCAGCCCCCACTAGTGTGACTTCCATCACAACGCTGGTAATCAAGCAAAGATCCTAAGGGCTCTATTAATATGTATAAGTGATATGCTAAAAGAAACACATGCACATATTAAAGTAGAAACAAACCAAGTAGCACACTACAATTTTGAGAAAGACTGTCTATACAACTGTGAATATCCCAAGCTTTCATTAAGTAATATACAAACTAGTATGATACAGTAATGGCCTCTAGGGCTTATACACTAACAATCTCCCACTTGCACTAGGGCCATGTACTGGCGTATCGAAGACCTATCATCTCGATCAGCCGCTCGAACTGAGTCTGGGATATGGCCTTCATGAATGGATCTGCAGTGTTATTCTACGAATCTACTCTCTTCACCTCGATCTCCCGGCGATCTACGATCTCCTTGATCAGGTGGTACCGCTTCAAAATGTGTCTGGACTTCTGATAGGACCTAGGTTCCTTCGCTAAAGCTATAGCGCCGTTGTTGTCGCAATA
This sequence comes from Agapanthus africanus, assembly GCA_030015575.1. Classification (NCBI taxonomy): domain Eukaryota; kingdom Viridiplantae; phylum Streptophyta; class Magnoliopsida; order Asparagales; family Amaryllidaceae; genus Agapanthus; species Agapanthus africanus. The sequence continues at coordinate 196,749,507 of JASDDO010000010.1, read as the reverse complement.
CAGCGGTATTGGATCAACAATGGTTGGAACTACCTAAATTTCTGTGAGGAACTTCTTCATCCAGACAGCTTCTTTTGCGGCATCGCAAGCAGCTATGTACTCCGCTTCCATCGTCGAGTCAGCAATGGTTTCCTGCTTGGAGCTCTTCCAACAGAACGCCCTTCCATTGAGGGTAAAGATATGAACCGACATGGACTTGGAGTCATCCTTGTCACTCTGGAAGCTGGAGTCAGTAAAGGCCTCGATCTGGAGGTCTTTTCCGCCATACACCAAGAACATCTCCTAACTCCTTCTTAGGTACTTAAGAATGTTCTTTACTGCTATCCATTGTTTCTCCCCTGGGTCAGACTGATACCGGCTTACAATTCTCAGTGCGTATGCTACATCTGGTCTGGTACATAACATAACTTACATTATAGAGCCTACCGCAGATGCGTAAGGTATAGATGACATGCGAGCCCTTTCCAAATCAGTCTTTGGAGACATTTCTTTGGATAGGGTGATTCCGTGACAAGCCGGTAGGTTACCACGTTTTGAATCTTCCATACTGAATCGTTTCAGTATGGTGTCGATGTACCTGGACTGCGAAAGTCCCAACATCCTCTTAGATCTGTGACAAGAATCCTTTGACTGACTGTAAGTTAGGAATGTCATTTCTTATCAAGAGAATGTCATCCACGTACAAGACAAGGAATACAACAGTTCTCCCTACAATCTTACTATATATGCATGGTTCATCTGGATTTTTGATAAAGTCGAATTCTTTGACAGTATCATCAAAGCATATGTTCCAACTCCGTGATGCCTGCTTTAGTCCAAAAATGGACTTAAGTAACTTTTCACACTTTACCGCTGCTCCCACTCTGAATGAAACCCTCCAGCTGATCCATATAGACGCACTCTTCCAAATTTCCATTCAGAAAAGCCGTCTTTACGTCCATCTGCCAGATCTCATAATCATGGAAGGCAACAATGGCAAGAAGGATCCGAATGGATTTGAGCATAGCCACTGGAGAAAATGTTTCGTCATGGTCCAAACCAGGTCTTTGACGAAAACCCTTTGCAATAAGTCTAGCTTTATAGGTTTCAACCTGCCCATGTACACCAATCTTCTTTCTGAAGATCCATTTGCAGCCTACGGGTTTTACCCCTTCTGGAGCAATGTCAAAAGTCCAAACTTTGTTGGTGTACATGGACTCCATTTCGGTCCGCATAGCATCCAGCTATTTTACCGAGTCACCGCTCTAAATGGCTTGCTGGAAGCTAGCAGGCTCATCATTTTCAATGATGCAATCCTCTCGATCCCCGTCTATGAGAAAACCATAGTATCTCTCGGGCGGATGAGACTGCCTACTACTCCTGCGGAGTAGCGCTGGGATATTCGGTTCTCCTGAAACCTCTGGTTCTACCAAGCTCTCAGTAATAGCTTGTGGTTCTGGAATTTCTTCTAGTTCTATTGCGCTCTGTCACGACCCGAAAGAGCACGTGACTGGCCCTTGAACCATATGAAGCCTATAGGACTCCATCTGATCCAAGTAAGCCAAAAACCCAGAAATCTAAAACCATTTTAAGAGTAAATAAATAAAACTAGTTTAAAGAAGTAAAGAAAAACATGTTTGAAGTCAAGGTTTTTAAATAACTACGCCGAATATGCATTTAAAAAAATGTAAAGTCTTTTCTAAAAATTTCGGCAGAGTTTCTTTTGTAAATACTGGCCCCGAACGGGGAACAGCAAGAACAATATATATGCAATGATAAAAGGCATCCCCAAGAAGGAGCTAGCTCTTCGTCAATTGACGGTCACAACCATGCAAGCAATATAATATACAACGCCGAATGGCGAGGGTCAAATCCAAAAGAAACTCAATAAGCATTAAAACCGCAATACTGCTAAGCGCGACTCTAAGGTCGAAATAATACATCACTAATGTCTAAGTCTGAAACAATATACAAGTTTTGGTTGATGGAATTCTAGATACAAAGAAATAATACAAGTACAATGGTGGTTCTTGATGCAAAGAAACCCACCTACCAAAAGCAATTCACCCGCAAAGAAGTAATGTGCCAGAAATGCCGCTATGGCACCTGTACGGCAAAACCTGCAAGAACTGTGACACAACGGGGGTGAGTTGCCAACTCGTGAATAGAGAATATCTACAAGCAGAAACCGAATGCATGACATAATCCTAGGTCAATACAATCAGATATAAACCTCAAAGAATAAGCCTGAAGCATGATAAGGTGGCAATGTAACATCTAAACATGTAGTTAGTGCCAAATACTCGTGTCAGTGCCTCAGGTAATAACATGTCATAAACATAAGGTATGTCTGCATAAAGTAAATATGTTGAAGTATAAAAATGAATATCAATACACATATATTAGCGTCTCAATCCACTAATATTGGTGTAATGGTATATATAACAGCGCCCTCATACCCTGTTATATATACGAATGAAGTTTGATCAATGTAATACTAGTCTGTATAAATGTGGATCCCGTCCACCTGTCACCCAAATGACAATATGCATCATGCATGTAAATGTGAGGATATAATCAATATCATGGAATCATCATGAAACCTGTGCCTAGCATCGGCACGTAAATCCTCGTCCATATGGGGCTCCGTCTGCGGTATCGGCCCTCGGCCCCGGCAGCACGGGTTAACCCATGTCCATCTATCGACTCTGGTCGGTATCCTCTGGATAACCGCCAGGTCCAACCAATCACCGGTAGGCACTCGCCACCTTGCTAGGCTCATCGTCTACTCCACGAAAAACATTTCTTGCCCCGGGAACCATACCGGGTCCACCATGTACCCGTAATCGGCCTCATCCGCCTCCTCGAGTCGGGTTTCACATGTCGCTCTCAGCACCGAGAAAACACATGGTGGACGTACTGAAATATCATATCAAGGGTAACCGGGTTTTTAAAACAATTACATATTCTCTTTGAAATGCCCACGGTTCCCAAATCCCGAAATATCATGGAAACAACATATCTCAATGCGTATAATCAGAAGCATGATGTATGCGACATGTAAAAGAAATGTAAGCATAACAGTATATCATGCAACATAGAATAGTGTTATGCACATACAAAGTCATATCCTGATGCAATAATACTACTGTGTAGTGACATTGCAATTATCGATGATGAAGTGTGTGAGCAGGAAAGCATGTGTACGTGGAACATATGCATCATCGATAATGGTGCTGGTGTCCTAATAGCATGATTGCAATATAGAAATAAACACATGCAATGCGATGCGGAATCGAATAATCAATGCAGTAGTGAAGAATCTACACCAATATGTACATGTCATGCAGTGGTGCCATTTGAAATAAGACGAATCGGGGTTTTCAGTAAAATAAGGGTTGCGGTGTTTTTAAGAATGGATACGTCTTTTGAAAATACCCGTATTATCCTTTTACTTGTCCTTAAGATACTCCTGATTCGTTAGTTTTGAAATAAGTATGTCTCGGGTCTGGTCTAACATCTACTAAGCCAAGTCCATCAGGAGGTGTATGGAAGCCACCTAAATCTGAGTCGATATATATATAATAGTTGGTGATCCCTCCTCAATAGTATCGCGTACGATACAGTATATCATCTGACATCCTCGAGTCATGAGTGCGGATCTATCATCAATATAAAACTCGTACGGTAATTCATCGTACGGCATCCCAATAGCTGGGTACGGGTCGATACCACAATCAACTCATCAATAATTTGGTATCCTCATCATTATATCACATAACCTGGGGTACTGATCTAAGTCTAGTACAACTGATACCATCAATATGACTGCGTGTGTAAACACACGTCCAAAGGCCCGCTAGAGATAACATGTCGTATCCCAAATACGAATCATATCAAATCACCAATCTCACGGCACAAAACCCAATATCATCGACTCATCTCCAAAGTCATTCACTATCCATCATTATCACAGTATAAGTATAGCGAATCAACATGTGTGTGCGTGTGGGTGTAAACCTATCCTAGGTTTCGCAACTAGGAAATATTCTAGTTTACTTCTAACCCTATCACATGATATCACCTCTCAAATAATCCACTACACTATATTATCATAAATAATATATACATATACGGTATACCAACTACGGACTGTGGGGGTGCTATACGCTATCCACCCGACTTCCCCCGTAGATATAATCTACTCACCTTGCGTCTTTATCTGTCGACGTCGCCACGCGTTTGCTTGTCATCCCGAAGTCTTCATGGGGTACCTACACATTAACCTATCGCAAATGCGTATCAAAACCAAATCAAAGCTAAAACGACACACGAAAGCCAAAACGATACGCTATAGGGTCTATAGGTTAGAACCTATGGATACGCCTCCAAAACCATCAACAACCCTCGATATCGTCGTGTAAATTCCAAGTAGTCGAGGTAAAACACCATAAGCAAATTCAGAATTTGAAATACGGAATACGGAAACACGAATCCAAAACAGCAACTAAGGAAATAGGCTCCAGATTTCACCCTAGGTCAAATTAGACAAATCTATACATGCCAGGGGTCAAGTTTAATGGAGAAAGGGCCCTGCACCAAAAACGAGGCAAAACCCTCCTGCTCTGGCCGGAAATTGCGGCCAGAAGGGTTAAATCTGCGACCGGGAATGGGAAGTAGGGGTTGGGTTCTGGGGTTAGCTTCCTTGATGCCTGCACATGTCACTGTCAACTCAATTTTATTTTGGGGGTCTCGGGGTGATAGCAGATTCCCAAATACGATTACAGATTCACAGTTTTTCTCCGACATCGTCTCATAAATCCGTATTCTGTGTTCTAGTCTCTAGTTTGATCCAAAATAACATCACACCAGGGGTTCTAAGGTCACAACAAGCCTCACTTTCACTTTGGTTTCAGATCAAACCCTAAACCCTAACTTGATGTTTCACAAATCCACAAAACGACACCATATCGACATGAAACTAGAATTGATGCACAAGAAATGAAATACTACTCTAATAGATCCAGAATTTAACTCCTTTGGCAACTCAAGAAAATTCTTGACTTGCTCAAGGTCCTCCAAATCCAATCTTGCTAGATTCAATGTGTAGCTAGTGAGCTCGGGAACACTTTTTGTGAAGTGGGAATGGGGTTTTGGTGAGGGAAATGAAAGTGATCTATGAGGTGAAGGGGAGGGAGATGAGGGAGGAGCAGCAGCAGCTCAAGGAGAGGGGAGAGAGAAATAGGTGTGAGGAAATGATGGGAGTATTGTTCAAAAAGTGGGGGTTGACTTGGTCTCTCTCTCTCTCATCATGAGACCTTTATCTTTTCTTTTCTTTTCTTTTCTTTTCCTTCTCCCACCATGGTGAACCCTAAGCAACCATGTACCCAAAACATGTAACAAGTGTAACAAGTGTGGAAAATGATATGTGCACATTTTTGCACAAAAATGCCAAAAATCTGATTAGCGATTTTTAATCGCGATTAGCACTAAATTAGCATATAGCTAATCATAAAAAATTTAAAATTGCATAATTCCATAAAATACCCTATTTTAGAATTTTCCATAATTTTCCCCCATTTATTTGTATTTAATTATACCAGAATATTAAAATATTCATTAAAATAATATTAATTTATAAATTCCCAAAAATAATATTTTATTTGTTTGAAACGTTACAATCTACCCCCCTTAAAGAAATTCGGTCCCCGAATTTAAGTTCAAACCCCCAAGTACTAAAACATTTCAGAAAAAATCCAAATTGTCGGGACTCCGAAAACATCAATACATACCGAATATCATAAAAAAAATGTACTGCTCTATAAGAAATCAATCCCCAAAAATGTATATAAGAATACCTCGTGCATCTGGTGCGCACGGAAATCAAAATCCATATATGTGCCATACATGGGCACAAAACAACATCTGGGTGCAACGGGTGTGCACGAAACATCTGTCATAGGCAACGTGTGTGCCTGACAGCAAAATCAGGTGCATTTGACATGCACGAAGAATTTCGATTTAGTGCATCTGGTGTGCAGCAAAATCGCATATCAAAACACTATAGGTGCATGAAAACTTTGCTGGAAGTGTAAATCAAATCACTGCATAAGATAGGCGTGAAATCACAATCAATACCTCAAATGTAATGACTATGCGCAAAATATCAATACCCAGTGGGTGCATGAAAACAAATATCATGAAACTCGGACATCAAGACTAAATCATACAAACATAACGCCCAAAATACCGAAATCCAAGATGACGGATACGTGATAACCGAATCACAAAATCACAAATCATAAATACCGTCGTCGGTAGTTCCTCTTTCAAAGTCGAGAAGGAATCAGTGCATCCAATGCTAGCAGAGCAAGATATCTACTTGCCTCTTGCTCACGGTCTGGCATCCTCTGCGTCTGGGTCCTTATCTTCTCCGCGGATTACCTATCTCGCAAACAATCGGCTCATCGGCCCTGTCAGGTGTGCTAACGGGGACGATTCCGTTCTGGCACTTCTCTGGTCATCTCTCGGTCAATCCTCACGACCACTCATAAAGCAGCATATCACTGGCGTCGGCCTCTAGCTCTCTGAATGCACATCAGACATCTGATCCTGGATGCAAACATCATTGCAGCAGTGTCCTGGAAGGAATCCCGCTCAATGTCTCTTCCAATCTTGCCTAAGCCAAGCTGTACAGAGGCTGGTACTCTGGCATAATCTTTTCTCGCTCTCTGGACATCCGCATCCTTAGTACAACATATACTCGAAAGCTGGTCGTATCCCTGCGCCTCTGTATGCATATCAGATCTCCGGTCTCGACGGAAAGTAATGACAACACGTCAGCGTCTTGCACGAACCTCTTGTTCCGCTTGTCTGTATCGTCGTCCACATCGACGTCATGTCTCTATCGGTGCACTGCAATGCTCTCGGCCATGGTCAATCCGAAGTCACTCGCACGGACTCGAAATCGCGTACTCTGTAGCTCCATCATTCTGTAGAAGATGTCTGGCCGAACAGGTCCTCGGGAATACGTCCCAACCATCGGATGAATACTCAATACTCGTCCGTCCTCGATCAACTCGCAATGCATCTGGTTAAGGTTCTTTATCCAAACCTGGTCAACTACCTCATCGACGATGTCGAGCTCTGGCCTTCTGAGTGTGCTCAATATGACCCCTCTTGGGTCCTGGTCTTCTCGTATAGTATTCCAGAAAGGTCCTATCGAGGTTTCTCTCAAATCTCATCCGTGCCGAATTGCGCGGAAGTCATCGTCCTTTACTGAAGCTAATCCTTGTTCCGAAACGGCTGCATACTCATCGCGCCCCTTTTTCTGGAAGATATATCCATAAACAATGCCTCTGCGTGCGTATTGCATCTGTGATGTCGGCAGAGTAGAACGTCATCTCGTCCAGCTCTCTTGCGAACTCATTACTTCATTCTGCTTCAATGTCGACTGATTCGGACTCGTCTCATCGTGGCTGCATGGACTGTGCTCCAACGGCTATACTCGTATCTGGAGTCTTCCAAGAAATGCATCTCACCACCTAGCATCCGAAGGAAGTCGAACCATTCGATCGATTCGTTAAAACCTCATAATCCCCAAAGAGCTCAACATCTTGAGTACAGTTTAATAGTATCGAGTACATGCCACAGCGTCGGTGGTCCAGCCGTAGAAGGGCAAACCCAAGCCTCCCTAATAGCGCCGCAGAACTGCCGCAAACCCTAAGGTTCAAAGGCTTTCACACGGTCATTAAGTCGAGTTAGGGCTTCATTCTTCTAGAGGGTCCATGGAATCGCCTGCATGTCTTTCCGTATACTTTAAACTTCAAAAATGGGCTCCTGACATTCGATCGTCTCTGTCGACTCTCAACGTCTCCGCGTGAAGTCGTCTCTAGCTGGAAGCAATCTATCTGATGACTTCGCATCGGGGTAAGCGAATGAACCACATGTTCTAGTCATTCATCCTCGGTGACTAGAGACTTACCATCATATCTCGAAATATACTCATGATGCAGTAGCTCCAATCATCTGGGCGATATCTCGTCGTTTGCAGCAGCAACTGGCTCATTCGTCTGTACGCTGAACAGCGCCCCAATCCTCCAGGAAAGGCGATACTTTGGCGGTCATCTCTAAATCGGTCTGCTCTAGATCTGAGTAAGACTCCCACACTGGAACTCTTTAACTCAACTGGGCCTGCTCCGGCGCACAATCGAACGAATCACCTTCGTCTCTCAAATCGGGTAGACTAGCTGTCATCTGTCTCATAACCGCCTGGAAGCTCCGGCGATCTCAGCTCGCAAGCTCCGGAAACGACATCCTGTCAATCTCAGCAACAGCTGGTCCATCTGTCTGCACGGTAGGCGACATCATAATCTCTGAGGTATGCTATACATTAACAGTCCTCTCTCAACTGGCAGCTCTAACAATGGCCCGATTATCAAGTGTAAAACCAAGCACTCGCCTCCACAAGAGGTCACAATCATCGATACTAACTCGAGACGTTCCCATGTCACCAGAAAACACAATGGTCGGCCCTCGTACCCGACGAGCTCGCCCCGACCATAACACTAGCAGCAGCTCAACTGCGCTCAAACAATGGCGACAGGAACTTCAATCGAGTATCGAAGAGAGCAGATCAATGGCAAGAAAGAAAACAACAGATCTAGAGAAGATACATGATGATAAGAAGGAACAACATCAATGAAGGTATGATCATGAAACTAATAGAATCGAGGATCTCAAATGGATGTATAATCATGGGTATGAAGAGAATCACTGATCTCGAAAATATGTACATCCTAAGGCTCCTTAAGCGGAGTGGCGTGTCGTACGTGTTGGAGATAGTGCCCTCAGAGTCAATTATTGGATCGCAGGTACGTGATTGCAATGATTGCGGAGGACCTATACCGGTAGGACAGTCTTACTCAAGATGATAGTATGCTATCTGGTTTGCCTTTATCAGTCGTGTACATGTTCAGGTGACTGATTACATGTTACACGTTGATAGAGCCCTTAGGATCTTGCTTTACTACCAACAGTATGATGGCGATCATATACGTGAGAGTTGGGTGGTTTATACGCATATCCTTAATTGTGGTCCCTAGTCGTGGGAGTTTCGAGACAGGGCATCGATACTCCGGAGTAGACTAGTGTATACAGTCGAGACCCCGACGAGGGGCGGTGGCCGGTCTCACAAGCCACTGGTGTCAGTTGGATCACCTAAGATGTATACAGGTGCTCATTGGGTTATGAGTACACCGGACAGGACTCGCCGGGAACCTGCTAGTTGGTATTATACATATCGTCAGATAGCAGTTCCCTGGAGACATGTGTACAGGTTAGTTCATCGACCTGAGGTCGTCATTTGTCTCGTGTGAGTTCCCACTGTGCTTTGATTTCTACCCTACCACGGCTCAAAGGAGTCGTGCAAACAGGTAGTTTTTGGGTACAGTCCCGAGCCATATGGAGGCACGTGAGCGGTTCGGCAGGGGATTCGTCTCTCCCGGTATTGGGGGCGAGATCGTGCTGTGCCTAGGTGAGCCATTACACAAAGCCCATAGCTGTGGCAAGAGATTTACTGGTAGGTACTCCAGTAGTATCTCAGGGTGTTATTGGGCTACACTCTGACACGACTTATACTTCTATTGGGGGTCTGACGTTACTAGCCCCCTAGGAAGATATGCGATACTCATAGACGAACGGACCGGACTGTATATACATTGTCACTGTTAGGCTCAGTAGGGTTTCCGGATGAGTTCGCTCATCGGCCTCCCTTGAGGTCAGTCCATGGGCAGCCGTTACGCATTGCTAGTGCCGCTGACGGTTTGTGGTTAAAACCACTGCCAGGGTACTGACGAGTCATTAGAGTCTCCCACAGACTGTTCCCCAAGTTCGGGCGAAACGTTGTATAGGCCGTATTGTTTTATGGCAGGGTTCGGAAAATGCACGTGCGTTTACGCACGTGTCGGTTTTCGGACAGATGATACTGGTCGGCTTTGGTTTAAGCCAGATCCGAGTATTATATTGAGTAGATATAATATCTTTGTCTCAGTTTCATTTGTATTCGGTTGTAATACAAATGTGGGTATATTTATGCAGTTACGGAGTTATCCTGAAAGTCGTTTCGGGATCACTTTTGGAAGTTGCCAGTTTCCAGTTTTCTATCAGCCGTCTTTTAACATTCGGTTAAAGACGGATTTATCTTTTCTTGGATGAGAGTGAGTCATGCTTCTAGAAGGTTCTAGGGAGGGTGACTTGGCTTGGTGAGTCATTAGTGCATTAATGGAGTCATTAATGACTTGATGAGGTGTATAATGACTCATGCTTTATGCTTTATTGTTTCTTGTTTTCTTAAGGATATTTTCTCTTGATCTTTTGCTTATGGTTACCCTCACATTGCTCCTACACTCACCCCCTCTCCATATATATGGCCGACCCCCTCCTCTCTCTCACCTCACTTGAGTTTTCATCTGGTAAAAAGATTATGATAGATTTTGGGGTGTATGGAATTTCACAGCTCATTTCATTCCATCACCCGATTCGAGTGGCAACTTCATTAACCGTTCGTCCATAGATTTGGACGGAACGAGACAAAGTCTTCTACTCATTCTCTACATCAATCTTGGTCGTCTCTTTTAGTAAACTTGACGACCGAGTTGCTTCGAGTCAGAGGCGGGAGCCCGTTTAAAGAATCGTTGACGTGGTGCCACCTGGACGAGCAGATCGGAGATCGACGTGATCGGAGCAGCCGCAACAGAGCGTGGGATGATGGTTAAAGAACGAAGGACTCGGATCGTTCGGTATAACCTTTCTACACTTTTTACAGTTTGTTAGTTTAGCAATAATGGCAGATCCGGGTTATAGTATACGATAGCGCCAGTTAAAAAGTTTTTGTTCCGCATTTGGCGTCTATAGACGGCCGGGGCGCTACCGTAGACTTACAGTGGTATCAGAGCCTCACCCTTTTGCTATACTAACTTGTGCTAACGCGTTTAAAACATCGATCGAACCGGAAATCAAAAACTGCAAAATTCAACTTCACAGTTTCTGTCGATTTTAAATGGAGTCCTAAAATTATTCTACATATTACAGAAAGTTGTGCAAGGTTTTAGAAGAACACCGTACAAATTTGGGCACGTGATTCGACAAAACCGCCGCGGAACCGCGGTCAAACCTATGGTTTGACCGCGCTTCCGCGGCCATTCAGTGTGATCGTGGCCCCAAATTTGCACAGTAGCTTCTATGTTGGAATTTGGGGTTTTTCGTATATATCTTTTGGGCCCGGATTTTGTTGCTGTTCACCAGTTGTTCGTGGGGCCCACTTCGTGATATTTTGTCGATCGAAATTTAAACATGTTAGTTTACAGTGCTTACATTATATCTCCGACCGGGAATGTCATTTGATCGGTAAACCGCGTCTGATTGCTATAGTTCTTTTAGACGGGTTTGCGAACGTGACATTCGCGTTGATGTTCTGTGTTGTGCTGTGATATTGCGGATTTGTCGTGGTGGATAGCAGTGTGCAATGGTAGTGCAGTTTGGGTTTATTTGTACATTTGATATTGCGGGGCGAGCGTCCAACATGTGGACTGCCGTCACTGTCTGTTGTATAATATTCTTTTGGGGCATGACCAGGTTGCGGTCGATGTACCTGTTGTACTATTTTTCATTACTGTACTAGGTTTTGCCCCGCGACGGAGTGCACGGATAGCCGGGTTCTAGAGGGCAACGGGTCCGCATCTCATGTCTTTGAAAGGCAGAGGGGCCCCACTCTAGAATTGGCAGACTATTCGCCGCACTCGTTGGGGGTACAGGTTGACCCAAGGAGGGGTGCCCAAGATTACCGGATTCCGTGAAGCGCAGGGTGGTCCATTCACTTTGCTGTAGGGGGGTGTCTCGCTTCAGGTTTTGGAGGATAACTTTCCGCACCCGTAGGGGTCTAGGTTTCATTGTACAGGCTATCCACACGACAGGGGAACGTCGGGTTTCAGCAGCGGCTCTGTGAAACCCGGGGATCCCAGATTATCTATATTGTTCTGTGATGCTTATTACTTTTCTGTAATGTTGCATATTATAACGCCTGGAGCGATTATTATATATTGGTTTATATACTATTAGATGTTGTATATGTTTTACACCCGCGCTAGTCCAGTCCCCGCTCTGTCGTTAGTTAAGTAACCTAACGGGTGATGACGGGACCCAGTGACGAATGCGAATGGCATATACGTACATTTTATTTTCGTTCTTTTCTGGTGTGATTGATTGATGGGACTGCGTTGATTCTGATCAATGCAAAGGAAAACAAACCTGTTTACAGTTGTTGGAACAAATTTAAAAAGTGTTATTGCAAAGACGTTTCCTTTTGTTTTGCATAGCGGTATTCAGTGGAATATCCTGCACCTCATTCGATGGGGCAAGGGCCGATATCCCTTCACCGGGACTGAACCTTTGGGCAGAAGTTTGCGTCAGGGTAATAACTTCACTATAGTCGATTACATGTTGCTTTTCATCGTGGTGTTCAGTGGAATATCCTATACCTCATTCCATGAGGATAGAGCCGAGATCCCTTCACCGGGAGTGACCTCTTTAGCAAAAGGTTTTCGCCACTATATTTTAAAAAAAAAAGCTATCAGGTTCCTTCAGCGATATCAAGTTCACTACGTTAAAGGTTTTTCGCCAAAAACCAGCCATAGCCCTCCGTCACTTCTTTTGGGTATTCAGTAGTATTCAAGCAATGTATTTTGACCTAACGCCAAGGCATAGTGTTTGGTAGCTGCTGGGTATTCAATTGTTGCATAGATAGATGAGTTGGTTTGGGACAGCCGTTCTGCCATTTTGACCTAACGCCAAGGGCATGTGCGGGTGGGTTCAAATTAACAAGATAGTGACGGGTAGAACATGGCATGTGACTTATGACATTTTGACCTAACGCTAAGGTTATAAGAGCATGGGGCAAAAATCATATCGGGAGTTTCTAAAGAAACTGAAACTTGCCAAGTATGCGCATACCTTCTGGAGTATGAGTAACGTGGATGCATTCCATCACGTTATCATGCGATGAGAGTTGGATCCCGATTCCCACTGATGAGTTGGTTTACTCTTCGGGTGATCCCGATTGATTCTTCTTTCAGCTTTGGAGGAGAATTTGACAGGACAGTGGGAGGTTTCCGGATTATATAAAGTGATAACCATTCTGATCTAGGTTAGAATGCACGCAGAGTGTTTCTTTTCTCTCTCTCTTTGGCAGCGACCTTTGACCGACCCTAGACTATGACTCAGTGACCAAGTTGACCGAACCTTCTTAAAATACTAGCTTTTGGATTGTCTGTGTTGCATAAGTCATTGCCACTCCTTCTTTTACCCTTTGCATTTCTCAGAACACCCGTTTTACTACGGACATCCACTTCCATTGGATAGATCCATCGTATGGTTATATACGAACTCGAAGGGACTTCTTCGAGGATGGATCCAGGTTCAGGAGAAATAGAATTGGTTTATTCAGTTGTCTTTTATTATCACCTCCTCTCAGGTTGCGAGGGCTCCTTGGTTTAGGAGAGTACACCTATTACGCTTATTGGATAGTCTTATTCCAAACCATAGGCAGGTGCCGAAAGGTAGGGAATGAAGAAAACCAATTAGCCTAAGTAGGGTGTGCATAAGATAATATGTAAAGACAAAATAAAGGGATTAGAAAGAGGGAAAAGTAAATTGCGACTGATATCATTCACGACCAAAACCGCGTACTTCATCGCCACTCCTATTTCACCTTTAAAGGAATAAGGTATTATTCAGTTGTCTTTTATCATCACCTTCTCTCAAGATGTGAGTATTCCTTGGTTTAGGAGGGTACACCTATTATGCTTACTGGATAGTCTTCTTCCAAACCATAGGCTGGTGCCGAACGGTAGGGAAGGAAGAAAACCATTTAGCCTAACGATGGTGTGCAGAAGGTAACGACTAAAGACAAATAAAGGGATTTGGAGAGAAGGCAAAGAAATATACGGTTAAAGTCATGAATTGGATTATTGAAGAGGCATTGCTATGAATACCAGGATACCCCTACGAAACATTTTCATGTTTCAGTGCATTCTTAAAGAAAAACTGTTTTCCCGATTAGATACCTACTCTAGGGTATGTATTTACCAGGTTTCATTCTTATATCTGTATGGTTTTACAGATGATGAGTGGGAGTAAGTTATTGGGAATTAGGTGATCATCCTCATTATATCGGAATTCGTTGTAATTGGTGATATTTGAGGAAATCGCCAGGGTACAGTTTTCAACCTACGATGCACTGTTTTTGAGTTATTCAACTCAGCGGACTTATACAGAGTATTGTATGTTGTCCAGTGTCCATTAGGACAGAGGGATAGGTCCTCGTACTATGTTCTGTTTACTTATGACTTCTCTAGTTTTCGGACAAGTGTTTCGTAGAAATACAAGGTCTAAGTTTTTGAGAAGTTGTGGGTATAGGAATAAAGTAGAGAACCAGGTGTCACAAGTATCGGGATTCTTCAAAGAGATCGAAGATGTAGATTCTTGTGATTGGTATTCAGATGATAGTAATGGTTTTTGAGAAACTTGTTTCTCTTTCTGGTTACTCATAATTGGATGGATTCCTAAGTTGAGTAATGCTGATTAGCCTCTTTCCATTAAGTTGATATGCACTAGAGACAGCTGCATGATTTGAATCTGGTTCCAATTAAATAAGTGCCAAAGTTTCTATAATGGATATAGAATGGTTCATACCTTAAAAGATGTTAAGGTATGGGGAGTTGTCCAGCTTATGCTTAAACCCAGACTTTGGATAACTCAGGGCACGTTTCTGTAATGGCTGTTTGTGGGTTGACCCTGGCTATGACGAGGGTTGATATTCTACCATTTGGAAGATCAATAGTGATATTGTTCTTGACTCGCCACAGTTTTATTAAAATGGATTTTTTCAGAAAACAGTAGTGGGAGTATGGTAGAACTGGAAGTGATTCCAGAACCGCAAACGATTACGGAAAATTTAATAGGACCTATATATTCAATCAGGTTTGACATTCCATTAGCCACTCCGCAGATATGGTGGGTAACCTCAGACACCCGAGAGGTACTCCGGTAGCCTCAAGGACGGTGACAGGGAGGTTCTTATCTACCCAGACTTGACACTACTGTTGTTCCAGGCTATGAGACCCGGTAGGAGGGTTATCGTAGTCAGTGGGAGCATCGGAAATATAGTGGGAAAGATACTTATATCTATTTATAGACTTGAGCAGTTATAGCGGAGATAGATCATCTAATTTTGATGTGACAGTCATGGGTTTGACTTCATCAGAATAGGGGATGGATCTGTTAAGAAGGTAGTAGGGTGTGATGTCATGGTATCTGGATGACATACACAGAGTAGGAAGTAAAATTCCTAAACTACGATCGGTTGTACTGTGGTCGTCACACAGTTGTTTCTCCAGACAGGATATGGATATAATATTTGACATTATGGTTTCAAGATCTATGGTTTTAGATCTGGATTTGGGTAGATTCCCAATGTGGGTACTTTGACAGTATTCTAATGGTTTTTAGAATAGATGACGCCTGGCATGGTGGTGTACCTGCAGGTGATGGAGTCACCCTCTCTAAAGGTGTCTTGCAGACTAATGGAGAGAGGGATGTGCATGATTGGCAGATCACTTGCTTAGGCAATTGAGTCAATCGTGAGATGTCAAGAACCACACCAGATGTTGTTTTTGCACTAGATGCAACAAGTTTGTATTAATCCAATCCTGGAGAAACATAAGGAAGCAGTTTTAGAACATAAGTACATGTTCTACGGATTTGATGATGGCAGCCTCTTTCGGGAGACGGTTATCATTCCAGGCTTCAAAGGTGACATGGTTGACAGTGTGACTATCAGAGTTATAGTTTTCCCTCTGACGAGGGACAATATTATGGATAGGTGGTCCAAGAGGATACTGTGGGTGGCATGGTGCCGGATACTGATTAGGTTCAGTGATCGATACAGTCTAAGAAGTTTGGATTTGGAGTTCATTTATGAACTAGGTCCCATCAGATATCCAGACATATTCTAAGACAGGTATTACTCAATTCGGGAGATGTCTTTCTCCACGAACTTGAGATTAAGAGAGATATAGAAAGAAACACCTAGGCGGATCCACTCACTGAGGCTATTTCTCGAACACAATAGTTTTACAAATGGGCTTTGTGAAACTGATTAGTAGAGGAGTTGGATGTTCGGTTTCACACGGGCTGTGAGAAGTCGACATCGCAATAATTAGCATTGAGTGCAAGTGGGAGATTGTTGGAGATAGTGCCCTCAGAGTCAATTATTGGATCGCAGGTACGTGATTGCAATGATGGCGGAGGACCTATACCGGTAGGACAGTCTTACTCAAGAAGATAGTGTGCTATCTGGTTTGCCTTTATCAGTCGTGTACATGTTCAGGTGACTGATTACATGTTACACGTTGATAGAGCCCTTAGGATCTTGCTTTACCACCAATAGTATGATGGCGATCATATACGTGAGAGTTGGGTGGTTTATAAGCATATCCTTAATTGTGGTCCCTAGTCGTGGGAGTTTCGAGACAGGGCATCGATACTCCGGAGTAGACTAGTGTATACAGTCGAGACCCCGACGAGGGGCGGTGGCCGGTCTCACAAGCCACTGGTGTCAGTTGGATCACCTAAGATGTATACAGGTGCTCATTGGGTTATGAGTACACCGGACAGGACTCGCCGGGAACCTGCTAGTTGGTATTATACATATCGTCAGATAGCAGTTCCCTGGTGACATGTGTACAGGTTAGTTCATCGACCTGAGGTCGTCATTTGTCTCGTGTGAGTTCCCACTGTGCTTTGATTTCTACCCTATTACGGCTCAAAGGAGTCGTGCAAACATGTAGTTTTTTGGTACAGTCCCAAGCCATATAGAGGCACGTGAGCGGATCGGCAGGGGATTCGTCTCTCCCGGTATTGGGGGCGAGATCGTGCTGTGCCTAGGAGAGCCATTACACAAAGCCCACGGCCGTGGCAAGAGATTTACTGGTAGGTACTCCAGTAGTATCTCAGGGTGTTATTGAGCTACACTCCGACACGACTTATACTGCTATTGGGGGTCTGACGTTACTAGCCCCCTAGGCAGATATGCGATACTCATAGACGAACGGACCGGACTGTATATACATTGTCACTTTTAGGATCAGTAGGGTTTCCGGATGAGTTCGCTCATCGGCCTACCTTGAGGTCAGTCCATGGGCAGCCGTTACACATTGCCAGTGCCGCTGACGGTTTGTGGTTAAACCCACTGCCAGGGTACTGACGAGTCATTAGAGTCCCCCACAGACTGTTTCCCAAGTTCGGGCGAAACGTTGTAGAGGCCGTATGGTTTTATGGCAGGGTTCGGAAAATGCACGTGCGTTTACGCACGTGTCGGTTTTCGGACAGATGATACTGGTCGGCTTTGGTTTAAGCCGGATCCGAGTATTATATTGAGTAGATATAATATCTTTGTCTCAGTTGCATTTGTATTCGGTCGTAATACAAATGCGGGTATATTTATACAGTTACGGGGTTATCCTGAAAGTCGTTTCGGGATCACTTTTGGAAGTTGCCAGTTTCCAGTTTTCTATCAGCCGTCTTTTAACATTCGGTTAAAGATGGATTTATCTTTTCTTGGATGAGAGTGAGTCATGCTTCTAGAAGTTTCTATAGAGGGTGACTTGGCTTGGTGAGTCATTAGTGCATTAATGGAGTCATTAATGACTTGATGAGGTGTATAATGACTCATGCTTTAAGCTTTATTGTTTCTTGTTTTCTTAAGGATATTTTCTCTTGATCTTTTGCTTATGGTTACTGATTGATGATAAAATGTCGTTGTGTGGTATGAAATTGTAAAGAAATCACAACCAAAAATTATTTGACCGCAATCAACTACGGTGTCGGATGTAGTTAGTATGTGAGTGCGGATCGTCCACAGGGAAAGTGTAATCGTTCGTCTTTTGAATTAATTGAATTGAAACTTTAAAGAAAGAAAACAAAACAATTCAAGATTTATATTTGAAGTTCAAGAATGAGAAAAAACTAGATCTAAGAAAGCATTAAAAGATAGAATCAAGAATTGATCGTTTGATGATTTTTCCAACCCAAATCTCAAGAATCGAAATGAGGCTCGTAGGAATCGATCGGATCTATAGATGTGATGTAATCTTACAATTACGTATTCTTATCCTTCGATGAATTGATACTAGATCGATGATGATCGATCGAGAATTAGGGATTTCTTGTGAAGCTAGGGTTTCATCTTATCCCTTGTTCTTTCGTCGATATCATTCATATTCTAGCCTCTAGTAAATTCAAGAAACGATCGTAGATCCCTAATTTCGAGCGATCACAATCAAGAAAGCATCGCTACGAAACTAGGTCATCGATTCTTGAACTTGCTAGGGTTTACAAAACTCGTAGGACTTAAAAATCGTATTAAGATTTGTTACATCATCATTCTACAATCGTCTCGACTCCTTTACGAGCGGAGTTTTACTCACACATCACAACAAGAGCAACAATTACAAATTGAGATCTAATCA
This sequence comes from Agapanthus africanus, assembly GCA_030015575.1. NCBI lineage: Eukaryota > Viridiplantae > Streptophyta > Magnoliopsida > Asparagales > Amaryllidaceae > Agapanthus > Agapanthus africanus. The sequence goes on along the minus strand of JASDDO010000010.1, from coordinate 196,730,944 downwards.
TGATGCAAGAATTAAAAGAAAGCAAGATTAAAGAAATTCACCTTTTATTTATATCAACAATTTAGTTACATTCGCTCAAGAACTACAAGAGGAAGAACTTGATCGTCGACTTGGCTTCGCTCGTCTCCGTGGATCGCGGATTGGCTCGGATCACTTGCCCGATTGAAGATCGGCTCGGCTCCTAAAAGGTTGAAGGCTTCTCGTTTGATTTGGTACTCAAGATCTTGGATTTAGAGTGGAATTAGGGTTAAGGTTTCGCACAAGCCTTGTCACTAGACTTGTGGAAGAAGATGATGAAAGAGGGAATTTTAACTAAAATTGATTACCTAATGATTGAACAACCTTTAACCCTAGGTCTAGGTTCCTATTTATAGATAACTAACCCTAGATCTAGGATTTCAAATTCTAAGTTTCCCTCCTAAAGTTTGTTGAAGAAATTCGAATTTCCCTCCAAAAGTTAGTTAGGGGAGAAGCTTCTAGATGTGATTAGTTAGGAGGGAGCTTCTAGAAGAGGATTAGTTAGGAGCTTAATTAGGATTAGCCTTTCTTAATCTTCTTTTCTGATCTGGTAGACCCTTCGAGAGAATTCTGGAAATTTAAGTATCAGAAAGCAATGTGGGACCAGAGCTGTAAATTCTGCAGTAAAACTTCCATGCTGACGTGGCAGGAGAGGCGCGGAACCGCGGCGCAAGCAAGCTCCCGACGCGGTTCCGCGGCTAACTGTGGGGGTTGAAGCATGGGCTCTCTGTTGGTTGCTGGGCCTGAGTTTTGGGCCTTTATCTGATATGTGGAATTTTGTTTCTCCCTTTATATTGATACCAGATCTGAAATTGTTGAGTTGGCGTAACGTTTGATCAGCTTCTTTTGATTTTGCTTCGGACTTTCCTGCACAGACTCAAGACAAGTGTTGCGCAAATACAGAAATGATGCGATGCCATGAAATGCGGTTAATTTCCCTTAAAGTGTCGGTTTAAAAGTCTAACACATGCAATCTCATATTTTGTGACAGATTTGCTAATATGTAGAATATGAATGCCGAACACTTCTAAATGTATGCAGATGATAGGGAAATTGCCGGTTAAAATATACAATATTTTCGACTGATCAAATACCCCCAAACTTAATTTCGATCGTCTCGAGCGAATGTTTTATTAAAAAGAGAAGGAGAAAATAAAGAAAGAGAAAAACTAACTAGCACACTTTCGTAGGCAACACGATTGCACTGAGCACGTGCAACAAGCCTTTAAACCTCTAGGTGTCCCTAGTAGGAGGAGTGTTGTCTCCTGAGGGTTTTCAGCGGATTGCAGCCACAAAATCCAATAATAAAAGTAAGATCATGAATATTACATTTAAAGACAAGAATTGTAAAAGAAAAGCTTTGAAAATTAGGGTTTCCAACTAAGCTAGCTTTTCGGTTGTCATGAGCCCTATCTTAATGGTCATAAAAGATGTTAGAAATCACGTCCTCCCTCAATAAAACATCGTCTTATTCTTCATTCCTATCTGTCTTCCAAACATCGATCATATAACCCTGCGTGTGTGTAAAGACATCCCTACACCCGGAGAATTCAATTCAAGCTATCATACTCTTGCCCATCAACCTCAGTACTTTTTGATAAACGAGATTGCTCGCACACTTTTATGCGACCGTTAATACTTCTTGAGGTACTAACCGACCGATTACTAATGTGCTTGCGTACTTGGTGTATTTTCCTCGTCTTGCACCACCTCAGGCATAGTAGTGACTCCCAGACCAGTTAGCCTTAGGGCACTAAGTGAAGAAGCACCCTTTGCTATATATTTTTTTATTGCCTTTGGTGATAACAAAACCAGTATCCATTTTTCTCACCACTTTATTTTTTTTATACATCGGCTTTAAGACAAGAGCATTTCAAGGTATCCTCTACTATCCCAGGCTTTAAGATGTGTGTAAGTGCGAATAGCAGGGCAGCAACGTTCAAAATGTTTGGCTTCCAGAATAGAAACTATTTTTCAGACTTATTTTTATCCTCAGATTAGTGACATCTTTCATCTTACTAACCCTTGGGACAACGGCTCATAATTACTTATTACTAGTTCGTATAAGAAAACTTCTAATTTTCTTAGTTTTCTTAAATTTTTCTAATCTCATGGATGTAATTGTTCACTATCTAAACTTTTATTATCTTATTTATGTACAAAAATATTTTTATAGTTTTGAAAATTTTTAAATTTTTATGGTTTTTTCAAAAAAATGTTTTGTGCTTATGCAGATGATATGCAAATGATGCGAAAATAAGCACAAACCTCCCCCAAACTTGTTTTCAACAGTGTCCTCACTGTTGCCTTCTGCTAAATCTCGAAAAACCTGTAAGCTTGGGAGAAATTTATTAGTGGGGGCAAAATATTTAAGTGAAGAACCTCCCCCAAACTTATTTTTTTGCTCATTATTTTGTAAAAAATTTCTTTTTAGGAGCCTGAAAAAATTATACCCCCCCAAACTTGAGTTATGCAATGTTAATCTTTTAAAATCACAAGTGGGGGTCAAGAATCAGTGGTCGATGCCAAGCTTTGTAAAGACCAAATATTAACACCAACCATTCAAAAATTTTATCAATACAGTGCTCTGGTTGGTGGAAGAAGAAGAAGTGGGGAAAGGTTAAGTGGTGGAATAGAATGTGTGTGCGTCTCATTTTGGAGAGACGATGCAGTGAATGTGATGGATTACTCGCATTCTTTTTATAGTTCAAAAGAAGGGGTGGAGGTTCAATTTCATTGATTGGGAGTTGATTCATCTCAACACCCGTGTTATTTAAAAATGCGAGTTTATCAGCGAAGATCTCCTTAAAAGTTCCATTAATACCCCGGTGAATAATGTCATCACAAAGTGCGGGGTGATCTTTAGACTCTAAAAGCAGTTCATAATCGGTGTTAATTGTTGACCCGGACATCTCGGTGGAAGAGTCCGTATGTGTATGATACATAATTGGGTCAAACAATAACGTATGAAAAGAGTCTAGATCGATATCAGGAGGATCATCAAATTCGCTGCTGTCGACATCCATTAAGTCGACAGAACAGACCTGAGCAATAGGTTCGGAGGGTACACTTTCCAACTTGTAAATGTTCAGCTCTATTGACCTATTCCCGAAAGATAGGGTCATAGAACCATTACGACAGTTGATTATTGCATTGGAAGTGGCCAAAAAGGGGCGACCTAAAATCACCGGAATTTGATTCCGTGGGTTCGCTACAGGCTGTGTATAAATTACAATAAAATCTACCGGGAATATAAATTCTCCGATTTTTATTAACACATCCTCCAGTTCACCCCTAGGTTTGGTGATTGATCGGTCAGCCATCTGGAGAGTGCAATTGGTTGGCTTCAACTCTCCGATCCCTAATTGCTCATAAACTGAGAAAGGAAGCAAGTTAACACTAGCGCCAAGGTCTAGTAGAGCACGGTTAATGTGTTTTTCCCCAATAGAAACGGAAATAGTAGGATATCCTGGATCCTTACGTTTCCTCGGTAATTGTTGGAGGAAAGCCGTGTCTATTGTCTTTTCTATGAAAATCATCTTGGGCACTGGATTCTTCCTCTTCCTAGTGCACAAGTTCTTAAGAGTTTTCGCATAAGACGGAACTTGTTGGATGGCATCTAGGAGAGGGATGTTGGTGTTTACTTTCTTAAAAATGTTCATAATCTTCTCCATATGTGGACTCGGTGTGTTAGCCCTTAACCGATTAGGATAAGGTGCTTTAGCAATAAGCGCTGGGTCCATCATAGGAGAAGGAAGTGGGTGTGGAACCGATCCCGGAATAGAAGTGGGGATCGTCCGTGGAGGAGTAAAAGAGGTGGGCTGAAGTGGCGAGCCTTTTGGGAAATGAAGAATAGGCTCGGAAGAAGATGGTAGGGTAGAAGAACTGGGGTAAGAAGTGTGTGTGTGTAGAAAGGTCTCAGCCGGGGTTCTATTGATTGATTTATCAGTATCATCAAACTCTTCCCCAAGGTGATGGTCAAGCACTCTTCCAGATCTCAACGTGATTGCATCCACATCATGTGAATAGCTAGAATTGGGTAAAGGTTGAGCTAGAAGTTTCCCTTTCTCTCGTGCACTCATTTCGGCTCTTAATCGTGAAATTTCTTCTTCCATCGATTTGATACTCTCAGCTTGGGATGCTGAGTTTTTCTCAATTTTATCGACAGAAAATTTCATTTCAGCCGAAACTTGCATGATATTTGTTAAGACCAAATTCATGCATTGTGCAAATGAATAGGATTCATCAGTCCCGGTCAACTGCAAAGGACTAGATGGTGCAAAAGTGTTGACCGGATTTTGAAAATTTTGTGCTTGAAAGGGGTGCTGACTCAATTGTGGTGGTTTCTGTTGTGGTGGAGGGACCCTTTGGAAATTATTTTGGGTTGGAACCGTGTTTTGAAATTGTGATTGGTTCCAAGCAAAGTTAGGGTTATTCCTCCAACCCTGATCATATGTGGAGGAGGATGGATCGTTTCTAGGTCTTTGAAATGATGCATTGGTATGCTCATGACCTTGAAACGGACATTCTTCCGTCAAGTGAGACGGATCAGAACAACAACCACATACAGTTTTGGAGAGTGATATTTGACTTAGGGCGGCAGCTAAAAATTTGTTTTCCATATTCTCGAGTTTCTTATTGATAGCTGAAATGTCAGCTCTAACTTCTATGGAAATATCATTGCCATCCCTAGACGATTGACTCACACCCTCCCACTGTAAAGATTTTTCAGCGAAATCTTCTAGAAATTTCCAGGCTTCCCAATCATCTTTGGTCATAAAGTTGCCTTGACACATGGATTCAAGGAACTGTCTTGTGTAAGGAGTAATGCCCTCATAAATGATTCGGCACAAATCCCATCTCGGGATGCCGTGATGTGGACATTGGACTAACAGATCCTTGAAGCGGTCAAGACATTTTGAAAATGTTTCATTTGGAAGCTGGGTGAATTGATAGATTTCGCTACGGACTCGAGCTGTCTTTTTGTGTGGGTAGAATTTCTTAAGGAATGCTTTAACGAATTCATCCCAATTTGAAATAGAATGTGCGGTAGTGTTATATAGCCACTTCTCGGCTAAATCGCACAAAGTGAATGGGAGAAGACGAAGACGCAAAGCATCCACAGAAAGCTGTGAAGTACCCATCATTGCGCATACATTTTCAAATTTCGTGATAAACACGTATGCGTCTTCAGACTCGAGACCGTGAAATTTAGGTAGAAGGTTGATGTATTGGGGTTTTATTTGAAAATTTTCCCCGTTGGCTGGTGGTGTGGAAAGACAGGTGGAAAGTGGGCCTCGTGTTGGATAGCATCTCTCTTGGAGAGAGATGCGAGGTGGAATCTGCGCACCAACGGACGGCGGCAGAGTAGTGGAAAAGAAGTTCGATGGAGGTGGATCCATCGATGTGGGTGTGGTGGTGGGTAAAAGAAAAGGTAAATGTAGAAATACCGACTTTAGGGTCGATAAGGGAAACGCGGACTAACGGGCACTAGAAACCCGTGTCCAGCCTATCTTGCACTAAAAAGGGTTAGTACAAGTGGCAGCGTGAATTTATAATTAGGGGAAATGATAAATGTGGTGTTTGTTTTGAAAATTGATACGGATTTTTGAAAAATATGATGCAACAAAACAAATGCAACACACAAAACCCTAAAATCTAGGGGTCACCTAGGTCAAACTCTAGACCGCTCCTAACTGCCAAAAGACAAGTCGCGGGATAGAATCCTCCACTGCCTCTTTGTCCCCCTGTGGCCGGATAAGTGCCAGGTAAGTGGGAAGGTACTCCACTACGTAAGTAGTGGGCCTAATTAAAAACCACTAGCCTTAGACACACTCGCCTTAGGCACCACAAGAAAACTCGGCTAAGTAATGAATTACCCACGGCCTTCTCTTGTCCTAATTGAGCGTGACGGTCCTTAGAGTCATCTCTAGATTTCTTTTAATTAATGAGGGTAAATGCGGATGCAAGTTTTGCGATTTTCGGGGCCTAGGAGGGGTAATGAAATCCCCACCTAATTTGAATTTGGTCGTGCCCCTTAAATTTCCGTATTAATATGCAAACAACCAAAAATCAAAAACACGCACAAATTTTTATTTTGCTTTTGCGGCGCAGCGATTTATTTGCAAAGAAACCTGCAAGAAATTGTCAATTGGAGCAGACAGAGGAGAAGATAAGAAAGATAGAAAGTTACAGAGCAAAATTGGTGCAGAGAAGATTCCACACAGGCGCGGAACCGCCGCTGATGAGGCTCTAATGCCGCGGATGCGCGGTGGTAAGTTGGGATCAGTGCACTGAAATTTGTGCACAAGCTCCTGTTCACCTACACAGCTCTCTGGATCTTTCAGAAAATTTTTTCCACAGCTCCAATGATTCCAGAATTCCTCGCAATCAAATCACAACACACGTATTAGTGTTTGCACGAATTTAGATCTAAAAATTATGATGGAATAAATTGTTCAACTCAAATTTCAAAATACGAACTATTAGCGCAATATCCCCGGCAACGGCGCCATTTGATTGATGATAAAATCTCGTTGTGTGGTACGAAATTGTAAAGAAATCACAACCAAAAATTATTTGACCGCAATCAACTACGGTGTCGGATGTAGTTAGTATGTGAGTGCGGATCGTCCACAGGGAAAGTGTAATCGTTCGTCTTTTGAATTAAATGAATTGAAACTTTAAAGAAAGAAAACAAAACAATTCAAGATTTATATTTGAAGTTCAAGAATGAGAAAAAACTAGATCTAAGAAAGCATTAAAAGATAGAATCAAGAATTGAACGTTTGATGATTCTTCCAAACCAAATCTCAAGAATCGAAATGAGGCTCGTAGGAATCGATCGGATCTATAGATGTGATGTAATCTTACAATTACGTATTCTTATCCTTCGATGAATTGATACTAGATCGATGATGATCGATCGAGAATTAGGGATTTCTTGTGAAGCTAGGGTTTCATCTTATCCCTTGTTCTTTCGTCGATATCATTCATATTCTAGCCTCTAGTAAATTCAAGAAACGATCGTAGATCCCTAATTTCGAGCGATCACAATCAAGAAAGCATCGCTACGAAACTAGGTCATCGATTCTTGAACTTGCTAGGGTTTACAAAACTCGTAGGACTTAAAAATCGTATTAAGATTTGTTACATCATCATTCTACAATCGTCTCGACTCCTTTACGAGCGGAGTTTTACTCACACATCACAACAAGAGCAACAATTACAAATTGAGATCTAATCATGATGTAAGAATTAAAAGAAAGCAAGATTAAAGAAATTCACCTTTTATTTATATCAACAATTTAGTTACATTCGCTCAAGAACTACAAGAGGAAGAACTTGATCGTCGACTTGGCTTCGCTCGTCTCCGTGGATCGCGGAACGGCTCGGATCACTTGCCCGATTGAAGATCGGCTCGGCTCCTAAAAGGTTGAAGGCTTCTCGCTTGATTTGGTACTCAAGATCTTGGATTTGGAGTGGAATTAGGGTTAGTGTTTCGCACAAGCCTTGTCACTAGACTTGTGGAAGAAGATGATGAAAGAGGGAATTTTAACTAAAATTGATTACCTAATGATTGAACAACCTTTAACCCTAGGTCTAGGTTCCTATTTATAGATAACTAACCCTAGATCTAGGATTTCAAATTCTAAGTTTCCCTCCTAAAGTTTGTTGAAGAAATTCAAATTTCCCTCCAAAAGTTAGTTAGGGGAGAAGCTTCTAGATGTGATTAGTTAGGAGGGAGCTTCTAGAAGAGGATTAGTTAGGAGCTTAATTAGGATTAGCCTTTCTTAATCTTCTTTTCTGATCTGGTAGACCCTTCGAGAGAATTCTGGAAATTTATGTATCAGAAAGCAATGTGGGACCAGAGCAGTAAATTCTGCAGTAAAACTTCCATGCTGACGTGGCAGCAGAGGCGCGGAACCGCGGCGCAAGCAAGCTCCCGCCGCGGTTCCGCGGCTAACTGCGGGAGTTGAAGCATGGTCTCTCTGTTGGTTGCTGGGCCTGAGTTTTGGGCCTTTATCTGATATGTGGAATTTTGTTTCTCCTTTTATATTGATACCAGATCAGAAATTGTTGAGTTGGCGTAACGTTTGATCAGCTTCTTTTGATTTTGCTTCGGACTTTCCTGCACAGACTCAAGACAAGTGTTGCGCAAATACAGAAATGATGCGATACCATGAAATGCGGTTAATTTCCATTAATGTGTCGGTTTAAAAGTCTAACACATGCAATCTCATATTTTGTGACAGATTTGCTAATATGTAGAATATGAATGCCGAACACTTCTAAATGTATGCAGATGATAGGGAAATTGCCGGTTAAAATATACAATATTTTCGACTGATCAGTTACCCTCACATTGCTCCTACACTCACCCCCTCTCCATATATATGGCCGACCCCTCCTCTCTCTCACCTCACTTGAGTTTTCATCTGGTAAAAAGATTATGATAGATTTTGGGGTGTATGGAATTTCACAGCTCATTTCATTCCATCACCCGATTCGAGTGGCAACTTCATTAACCGTTCGTCCATAGCTTTGGACGGAACGAGAAAAAGTCTTCTACTCATTCTCTACATCAATCTTGGTCGTCTCTTTTAGCAAACTTGACGACCGAGTTGCCTCGAGTCAGAGGCGGGAGCCCGTTTAAAGAATCGTTGACGTGGTGCCACCTGGACGAGCAGATCGGAGATCGACGAGATCGGAGCAGCCGCAACAGAGCGTGGGATGATGGTTAAAGAACGAAGGACTCGGATCGTTCGGTATAACCTTTCTACACTCTTTACAGTTTGTTAGTTTAGCAATAATGGCAGATCCGGGTTATAGTATACGATAGCGCCAGTTAAAAAGTTTTTGTTCCGCATTTGGCGTCTGTAGACGGCCGGGGCGCTACCGTAGACTTACAGTACGTATGCCGCGGAACATACCCACGGTACGTCACTCTACTTTAGTCACCTATTCCATCAACCAAGGGTCATCCTACGCGACAAAAGTTCGAGTCTAATACCCCCTCGACTAAGTCTAAGTTCCGTAAGGTCAAGCCTAAGTTTCGTAAATACATAGACGCCCTAGGCTCTACATAGTCAAACTTAGACTCGAACCAAGGTCAACCTAGCGCTCTGATACCAACTTTTTCATGACCCGAAAGAGCACGTGACTGGCCCTTGAACCATATGATGTCTATAGGACTCCATCCGATCCAAGTAAGCCAAAAACCCAGAAATCTAAAACCATTTTAAGAGTAAATAAAGAAAACTAGTTTAAAGAAGTGAAGAAAAACATGTTTGAAGTCATGGTTTTTAAATAACTAAGCTTAATATGCATTTTTTTTAAAAAATGTAAAGTCTTTTCTAAAAATTTCGGCAGAGTTTCTTTTGTAAATACTGTCCCCGAACGGGGTACACCAAGAACAATATATATGCAATGATAAGAGGCATCCACAAGCGGGAGCTAGCTCTTCGTCAATTGACGGTCACAACCACGCAAGCAATATAATATACAACGCCGAATGGCGAGGGTCAAATCGAAAAGAAACTCAATAAGCATTAAAACCGCAATACTGCTAAGCTCGACTCTAAGGTCGAAATAATACATCACTAATGTCTAAGTCTGAAAAAATATACAAGTTTTGGTTGATGGAATTCTAGATACAAAGGAATAATACAAGTACAATGGTGGTTCTTGATGCAAAGAAACCCACCTACCAAAAGCAATTCACCCGCAAAGAAGTAATGTGCCAGAAATGCCGCTATGGCACCTGTACGGCAAAACCTGCAAGAACTGTGACACAACGGGGGTGAGTTGCCAACTCGTGAATAGAGAATATCTACAAGAAGAAACCGAATGCATGACATAATCCTAGGTCAATACAATCAGATATAAACCTCAAAGAATAAGCCTGAAGAATGATAAGGTGGCAATGTAACATCTAAACATGTAAGTAGTGCCAAATACTCGTGTCAGTGCCTCAGGTAATAACATGTCATAAACATAAGGTATGTCTGCATGAAGTAAATATGATGAAGTATAAAAATGAATATCAATACACATATATTAGCGTCCATTCTACTAATATTGGTGTAAGGGTATATATAACAGTGCCCACATACCCTGTTATATATACGAATGAAGTATGATCAATGTAATACTAGTCTGTATAAATGTGGATCCCGTCCACCTGTCACCCAAATGACAATATGCATCATGCATGTAAATGTGAGGATATAATCAAAATCATGGAAACATCATGAAACCTGTGCCTAGCATCGGCACGTAAATCCTCGTCCATATGAGGCTCCGTCTGCGGTATCGGCCCTCAGCCCCGGCAGCACGGGTCAACCCATGTCCATCTATCGACTCTGGTCGGTATCCTCCGGATAACCGCCAGGTCCAACCAATCACCGGTAGGTACTCGCCACCCTGCTAGGCTCATCGTCTACTCCACGAAAAGCATTTCTTGCCCCGGGGAACCATACCGGGTCCACCATGTACCCGCAATCGGCCTCATCCGCCTCCTCGAGTCGGGTTTCACATGTCGCTCTCAGCACCGAGAAAACACATGGTGGACGCACTGAAATATCTGTAAGTCCACGTTACCTCTCCCGGTTCTTTCGGGCTTGCGGAAATGGTAAAAAAACGATTTTTAGGGTTTAGGTAACATGGACAACAAAAACGGATCTTGGCTAAACAACACACTAGCAACCTAACAAAAGAGTTGTCTACTCGGTTAGGGGTTATACCTCACTTGAACTCCTTCTTCTTGAACTCTTTGTAGTGGTTGGATGGTGCTTTCCTCGTCGCCTTCTTTCGTCAAAGATGGATCCACCTGAGGGTTCAACCTTGGGCTCCTTTCTCGAACTTTGAGAGAACTAAGGTCTTTAGCTTGCTAGACCTTCAACCCTAGAGTGAGTAGAGAGTGGTTTAGAGTATTTTATCTCAAGGAAAGGTTTCTCAACACATGAGAATGGATCTCCTTGAACTAGAGAAGGAGGAAGAAGAAGAGAGGAGAGAAAATGGTTATGATAGAATGAAATGGTTTTTTACAACGATAATAATATCTAGTGAATTTTCAAATTAATAAAATTAATCTAAATGAAAAGTTGATGGAATGTTTGATAAGACTATTATCATTTCACATTAAATGGTTTTGCTAGAATCAAAGAGCATCTTTGATGTGTAATGATGATAGTCAATGTTTCAACTATGGTCAACAAGTCAACCTTGGTCAACAAGTCAACAAACCCAACCATGACACAATTTCATTTAATTAATATTATTAATTGAAATATCACAAATTCATTAGGGTTTGGAAAAAGACGACTGTCAATTGTGCATACACACCCGTTCCGAAACCCTAATGAAAATCCTCTTCCTCAGCCTCAATCAACTGTGCATACACACCCGTATTCGTGTTCCGAGGAACATGAATACTATGAGATAAAACTAACCCCAAAACATATACTAGGATCTGGCTCAAACCAGCGCCCGCTAGTAATATCCGTCCGGACGCCAAACGTGCACAAGTGCGCGGATGAGAACGAACCCTGTCGCAAAACCATGCGACCTCTACTCTGTTTTGCCCAAAGGCGAATAGCCCTCTGTGTGGGACTCTAGAGACTCGACACTACGCTGGCAGTAGGTTTAACTACAGACCGCAAGCGGCACTAGCTGTGCGTAACGGTCCCCAGGTAGATGCCGATAAGAAGACGGACGAGGTGAAACCCATCTGAACTCCTACTGAGTCTAAATGTGACAATCTCCATACAGTCCGGTCTGTTCATCTGATACATCGCATGGCGGGCCTAGGGGGCGGTAAACGCCAGTCCCCTAATAGCGGTACAAGTCGTGTCGGAGTGAAGCCTAGAACACCCTGAGATGACACTGGAAACCTACCAGTATATCTCGCTTGCCCTGGCCAGGGACTACTCGTGTAATGGCTCTCCTAGACACAGTGCGATGTCAACCCCCAATACCAGGAGAGACGAATCCTGTCTAACTGTCACTGCCTCCAAGTGCTTCGAGACTGCACCCAACTACTACCTGTTTGTACTACTCCTTTGAGCCGTGGTAGGGTAGTAATCTAAGTACAGTGGGAACACACTCGAGGCGAAGTGACAGTGTCAAGTCAGCGGACTAAGCTGTACTTATGTCACCTGGGAACTGATAACTGACGATAGGTATAGTACCAACCAACAGTTCCCGACGAGTCCTGTCCAGTGTACTCGTAACCCAACGAGCACCCGCATACTATCTCCAGTACGACGTACTGATGGCTGTGGGACAGACCATCTCCCACACAGGGATGAGAAGCGCATACGCTAGTCTACTTCGGAGTATCGATGCCCTCTCTCGATAGTCCTGCGACTAGGGACCTGCATAAGGATATGTTTATAGATTACCCAGCTCCCACTAGTGTGACTGCCATCACAACGCTGGTAATGAAGCAAAGATCCTAAGGGCTCCACTAATGTGTATAAGTGATATACTAAAATAAATACATGTACACATTGAAGTAGAAACAAACCAAGTAGAATACTACTATATTGAGCAAGATTGTCTACACAACTGTGAATATCCCAAGCTTCCATTAAGTAATATACAAACTAGTATGATACAGTAATGGTCTCTAGGGCATATACACTAACAATCTCCCACTTGCACTAAGGCCATGTACTGGCGTATCGAAGACCTATCATCTCGATCAGCCGCTCGAACTGAGACTGGGGTAAGGCCTTTGTGAATGGATCTGCAGTGTTATCTTCTGAAGCAACCCTCCGAACCTCGATCTCCTTGCGATCCACGATCTCCCTGATCAGGTGATACCGCCTCAAGATGTGTCTGGATTTCTGATGGGACCTGGGTTCCTTTGCTAAAGCTATAGCCCCGTTGCTGTCGCAATACAGAGGTATTGGGTCAACAATGGACGGAACCACCTGAAGTTCTTTTAAGAACTTCCTTATCCAGACGGCTTCTTTTGCGGCATCAGATGCAGCGATATATTCCGCTTCCATAGTCGAGTCAGCAACGGTTTCCTGTTTGGAACTCTTCCAACACACCGCCCCTCCGTTGAGGGTAAAGACAAAGCCCGACATGGACTTGGAATCATCCTTGTCACTCTGGAAGCTGGAGTCAGCAAAGGCCTCAATCTGGAGGTCTTTTCCGCCATACACCAAGAACACCACCTTAGTCCTTCTCAGGTACTTGAAAATGTTCTTTACTGCTATCCAATGTTTCTCCCCTGGGTTTGACTGATACCGGCTTACCACACTCAGTGCATAAGCTACATCTGGTCTGGTACACAACATCGCATACATTATAGAGCCTACCGCAGAAAGCGTAGGGTATAATAGACATGCGATCCCTTTCCAAATCAGTCTTGGGAGACATCTCTTTGGAGAGGGTGATCCCATGACAAGCCGGTAGATTACCGCGCTTGGAATCTTCCATACTGAATCTTTTCAGTATGGTGTCGATGTACCTGGACTGTGAAAGCCCCAGTATCCTCTTGGATCTGTCACGATAGATCCGGATCCCCAGAATGCACGAGGCATCATCCATGTCTTTCATGGAGAACCTGTGTGACAAGAACCCATTGACAGATTGTAGCATAGGAATGTCATTTCCTATTAAGAGAATGTCATCCACGTATAAAACGAGGAATACTACAGTTCTCGCTACAAATCTACTATATATGCATGGTTCATCTGGATTTTTGATAAAACCAAATTCCTTGACCATCTCATCAAAACAGATGTTCCAACTCAGCGATGCCTGCTTTAGTCCATAGATGGACTTAAGCAACTTGCACACCTGTCCGCTGCTCCCACTCTGAATGAAACCCACTGGCTGGTCCATATAAACACACTCCTCTAAATTTCCATTTAGAAAAGCGGTTTTTACGTCCATCTGCAAAATCTCATAATCATGGAAGGTAGCAATGGCAAGAAGGATCCGAATGGATTTCAGCATAGCTACTGGAGAAAAGGTCTCGTCATAGTCTAAACCAGGTCTTTGACGAAAACCCTTTGCAACCAGTCTAGCTTTATAGGTCTCAACCTGTCCATCTACACCAATCTTCCTTTTGAAGATCCACTTGCATCCTACGGGTTTTACCCTATCTGGAGCAACGTCCAACGTCCATACTTTGTTGGTGTACATGGACTCCATTTTGGTCCGCATTGCATCCAGCCATTTTACCGAGTCAACGCTCTGAATGGCTTGCTGGAAGCTTGTCGGCTCATCATAATCAATGATGCAATCCTCTCTATCCCCGTCTATGAGAAAACCGTAGTATCTCTCGGGCGGATGAGACTGCCTACTACTCCTGCGGAGCGGCGTAGGAATGTCATTTTCTTTTGAACCCTCTGGTTCCACTAAGCTTTCAGTAATAGTCTGTGGTTCTGGAATTTCTTCCAGTTCTATTGCGCACCCACTTATCTGATTTTCCAAAAATTCAGTTTCCAAGAAGTGGGCATGACGAGAAACATAGATCTTTTGTTCCTCTTCGCAATAGAAAAAATATCCTTTGGAGTTCTTTGGATATCCCACAAACTTGCACTGTACTGAGCGTGCCTCGAGCTTGTCCGCATGCTGCTTTTTGACAAAAGCTGGACATCCCCATGTCTTAATGTGATTAAGATAGGGTCTCTTCCCACACCACATCTGATATGGTGTAGTAGGCACAGTCTTAGTTGGAACTCGGTTCAAAAGGTATGCAGCTGATTCTAGTGCATATCCCCAGAATGATCGCGGTAACTCAGCGTTACTCATCATGGAACGTACCATATCCAATAGGGTCCGGTTCCGTCTCTCCGTTACACCGTTATGTTGCGGAGTGTATGGAGGAGTAAGCTGAGAAAGAATTCCATTCTCTTTTAAATAGTCCAGGAACTCGGCACTTAAGTATTCACCACCTCGATCCGATCTTAGAATCTTGATACTTTTGCCGGTTTGTTTTTCTACTTCATTCTTATATTCCTGGAATTTTCCAAAGGCTTCGGACTTATGTTTCATTAAGAAGACATAACCGTACCTTGAAAAGTCATCCGTAAATGTAATGAAGTAAGAATAACCGCTTCGCGCATGTGTAGACATTGGACCGCACACGTCGCTGTGTACGAGTCCCAAGAGCTCGCTCGCTCTTACTCCGTGTCCAGTGAACGGAGTCTTTGTTATCTTTCCTTTGAGACAGGATTGAAAAGTGGTATACGATTGATATTCGAACGGATTCAAATATCCTTCTGTATGTAACTTCGTCAACCTTCTCTCATTGATGTGACCCAGTCTACAATGCCATAAGAAAGTCTGATTTATTTCCGGAGACTTTCTTTTGTGTGTATTCTGGACATTGAAAATCTGTGGTTGGTTTAGTACGTATATACCATTGCTTAATGTACCTGACCCAATCAGAACTTGATTAAGGTGAATGTTTACAACATTACTTACAAACGCAAATTCATAACCTTCTTTAGAAGTCAAAGATACAGAAATGATATTACAAGTTGCGTTGGGTACAAAATAGCAATTACGCAAAACCAAAACGTGTCCATCTGACAACCCCAGGTGATAGTCCCCCACGGCCTTAGCATCCATGCTAGCTCCGTTTGCAACTTTTAGGGTCATGTCACCTGCCTTCAAAACCCTACGGTTTCTCAACACCTGCAACGAATTACAGATATGAGATCCTGATCCGGTATCCAATAACCAGGAAGTAGAGTTTATTGATAGACAGTTTTGAATAACATACACACCTGAAGCTGAAGCCGCAACTTGCTTCAGTTCTTGTGTCCTGGCTTTCCAAGCCCTGCAATCTTTCTTCCAGTATCCACTCTTGTGACAGTAAAAGCATTCTTCTTTATCCACAAATTTCCCCGCTACCTTTGTTGCTTTCGTCTTTCCCTTCGTATTCACTTTACTAACACCGCCCCTTGGTTTGGCAGGGGGCTTTCTTCTTCTTTCCCTTGGCTTTCGCCTTGGACCTAAAAGATGAAGATCCTCCTACAAACAAAGTGGATGTTTCCCTACCTTTCTGTAGGGTGCCCTCTGCACTCCTCAGCATGTTGAGGAGCTCTGAAAGTTCAACTTCCTTTTCTTTTAAGTTGAAATTCAGAATGAACTGGGCATAAGTGGAAGGAAGGGACTGAAGAATCAAGTCCGTATAGAGCTCATTCCCCAACGTGGTCCCAAGGTCCACGAGCTCCTCTATGAAGCCAATCCTCTTAAGCACGTGTTCCGCTACCGATGATCCGACGGCCAATCTTGCCGAAAACAACTTCTTCGACACTTCGTATCTGGCGATACGAGATTGCTCTCCATACAGTTCTTTTGTATGGAGAAATATGGATTCGAGATCCATATTCTAATGCCTCCTCTGATGTTCGTTATCCATAGATGCAAGCACAAGGCATTTGGCCTTCACGCTATCGATCTCCCAAGTCTTACGGATTTCCTTATCCGCGATGCTGGAGGTGGGACCTGGGACGGGGGGAGCTTTGGTGGTAAGGAGATACCCCAACTTGTCGTAAGTGATTGCCATCTTGACATTCCTGAGCCAATCTTTGTAGTTTGGCCCTGTCAGTATGTTTTTATCTAGTAGTAACTTAAGTCCAGTCATGATGAATGGTCGCTGCAATTAGGAGAGAGAGAAGAAACACTTTAGCACGATGCTCTTGCAAGTTTAGAGTGGTTTTTAATTTGTCTAAACAGGATGGCTCCCACTGTCTCTCGAATTCCTCCTCAAACCAAAAAGGAAGAATTAGTCAGGATTAATCTTACCGTACAATACTTGCTTAACCGTTCGGCCAGACTGGTGTCGGTACTTCGAGGGAGGTTTTCCAACGCTTTCGCGAAGTTCCTTAATTTAAGAACCTCTTTTCCCTGGGGGCGTAGCCCCGCTAACACCTTTCTAGGCACCTACTAGGTTTATAGCATTGATCGTTTGGTGAGAAATTTCCCGAGGAGTAGCATATACTCACAGTAGGATCGGGATCCAAATATCATTGCGTGGCAAAACTGAAGGAATCCTACAAGAATCATCACATTCCAAATGGTATGCAGCGCAAGCAAGTTTCAGTTCTTTTGAAACTCCCGATGTGGATTTTTGCCCCATGCTCTTATGACCTTGACTTTGGCCAATAAATCATAAGTCACATGTCAAGTTCTACCCGTCATTCTCCAGGTTAATTTGAACTCACCCGCACATACCCTTGACTTTGGCCAACAAGGCAGTACGACTGTCCCAAACCAACACATCTATCTATGCTGCACATGAATGCCCAATAGCTACCAATCACTTTGCCTTGACTTTGGCCAACAAACATATCTTGAATACTATTGACCATCCATGTGAAACGACGGAGGGCTACGAATGGTTTTGGCGAAACCGTGAACGTAGTGAACTTGATATAATCGATGGAACGAGATAGCTTTTAAAAGGAGTGGTTTAAGCTCCGCGTTTAAAAGTTATTTTGAAAAGAAACCGAGTGGTTTTTGAAAGTGTTCCAACGACTTTTACTTTGGTTTATTTTTCTTGCATTAGTTCTTTTAATGCGTCCCATCAATTAATCCTACCATTGCAGAAAACAACCAAAATATGACGTACGGTTATGCCATTCGCATTCGCCACGGGGCCCCGTCATCACCCGTTAGGTTACTTAACTAACGACAGAGCGGGGGCTGGGCTAGCGCGGCTGCAAAACATAAGCAACGTCTAAATAATATCATACATAGATATATTGCAATGATAGCCATTTCAGATCACAGATGAAAATATTGGATATACTAGGAATCTGCAATTTGTATGAGCCTGTAACGAAAAGCTGATTACACGGTCGCGATGAATAGCCAAAACCCCACCATAGACCCCTACGGGTGCAACAAACTACCCGCCAAATATCCGAAGTGGAGCAACCTCCCTCAATGACGTGAGTAGGCCACTCGGCACTTCGAGATACCCGGTAGTTTGTGCACCCCACCTTGGGTCTATCCTAGGAGCAAAAACAATAAAAAGAAATTATACAATGATGGCTACAACCCCGACCCGGTTGTGCGGCCAAAAAAATAATATTACATCAATTTACATATTACAAGAATTGAAAGATAAACAAAACTCTCATCTCATAATTTCCCCCGGCTATTCATCCGCGACATTCCAACGAATTCATATACACAAACCATCAACATCACAGATCACAGATATGTATAACCCCCACTAATTGACGTATAGGGATTAGTAGACGCTCAATACATATAAAACATTACAGATATAACCATTAGCCAAAGTCTACAGAAAATCGACCAAAAATACGGATTTGTAACCACCCTAAAAACCAACTTGTTCTCTGGAAAATCTGGGCAGAAACAAACCATCCCAAAAATCACAAAATACCCCCAGAAACATTCTGCAGGAGAAACGATCCACGGCCGAGTCAACTCGGCAGCTGATCCGCGGCAGAAGCAAGCTTCTGGCACGGAACCGCGGCGAGTTGGTCGGCTCGTGCGATCGTTTTTCTTGCCTGTTTATAGAAAAGCCTGAGCCGATTTTTAAGACATGATTTTTTATTTTTAGAGCAGAAAAAAAAATTGGCAGCAACTAGGGTTTTCCGGTGTGTTTTGCGGTTTTTTCGTTCGGTCGATATTCTAAATACTTTGCTAGCATGCTAGGGTGTGTTTAGTTAGTCTCTAATACCACTGTAAGTCCACGTTACCTCTCCTGGTTCTTTCGGGCTTGCGGAAATGGTAAAAAAATGATTTTTAGGGTTTGGGTAACATGGACTACAAAAACGGATCTTGGCTAAACTACACACTAGCAACCCAATAAGAGAGTTGTCTACTCGGTTAGGGGTTATACCTCACTTTAACTCCTTCTTGAACTCTTTGTAGTGGTTGGATGGTGCTTTCCTCATCGCCTTCTTTCGTCAAAGATGGATCCACCTGAGGGTTCAACCTTGGGCTCCTTTCTCGATCTTTGAGAGAACTAAGGTCTTTGGCTTGCTAGACCTTCAACCCTAGAGTGAGTAGAGAGTGGTTTAGAGTATTTTATCTCAAGGAGAGGTTTCTCAACACATGAGAATGGATCTCCTTGAACTAGAGGAGGAGGAAGAAGAAGAGAGGAGAGAGAATGGTTATGATAAAATGAAATGGTTTTTTACAACCATAACAATATCTAGTGAATTTTCAAATTAATAAAATTAATCTAAATGAAAATTTGATGGAAGGTTTGATAAGACTATTATCATTTCACATTAAATGGTTTTGCTAGAATCAAAGAGCATCTTTGATGTGTAATGATGATAGTCAATGTCTCAACCATGGTCAACAAGTCAACCTTGGTCAAAAAGTCAACAAACCCAACCATGACACAATTTCATTTAATTAATATTATTAATTGATATATCATAAATTCATTAGGGTTTGGAAAAAGACGACTGTCAACTGTGCATACACACCCGTTCCGAAACCCTAATGAAAATCCTCTTCCTCCGCCTCAATCAACTGTGCATATACATCCGCATTCGTGTTCCGAGGAACATGAATACTATGAGATAAAACTAACCCCAAAACATATACTAGGATCTGGCTCAAACCAGAGCCCGCTAGTAATATCCGTCCGGACGCCAAACGTGCACAAGTGCGCGGATGAGAACGAACCCTGTCGCAAAACCATGCGACCTCTACTCTGTTTTGCCTAAAGGCGAATAGCCCTCTGTGTGGGACTCTAAAGACTCGACACTACGCTGGCAGTGGGTTTAACCACAGACCGCGAGCGGCACTAGCTATGCGTAACGGTCCCCAGGTAGATGCCGATAAGAAGACGGACGAGGTGAAACCATCTGAACTCCTGCCGAGTCTGAATGTGACAATCTCCATACAGACCGGTCTGTTCGTCTGATACATCGCATGGCGGGCCTACGGGACGGTAAACGCCAGTCCCCTAATAGCGGTACAAGTCGTGTCGGAGTGAAGCCCAGAACACCATGAGATGACACTGGAAACCTACCAGTATATCTCGCTTGACCTGGCCAGGGACTACTCGTGTAATGGCTCTCCTAGACACAGCGCGATGTCAACCCCAATACCGGGAGAGACGAATCCTGTCTAACCATCACTTCCTCCAAGTGCTTCGGGACTGCACCCAACTACTACCTGTTTGCATGACTCCTTTGAGCCGTGGTAGGGTAGTAATCTAAGTACAGTAGGAACACACTCGAGGCGAAGTGACAGTGTCAAGTCAGCGGTCTAAGCTGTACTCATGTCACCTGGGAACTGATAACTGACGATAGGTATAGTACCAACTAACAGTTCCCGACGAGTCCTGTCCAGTGTACTCGTAACCTAACGAGCACCCGCATACTATCTCCAGTACGACGTACTGATGGCTGTGGGACAGACCATCTCCCACACTGGGATAAGAAGCGCATACGCTAGTCTACTCTGGAGTATCGATGCCCTCTCTCGATAGTCCTGCGACCAGGGACCTGCATAAGGATGTGCTTATGGATTACCCAGCCCCCACTAGTGTGACTGCCATCACAACGCTGGTAATCAAGCAAAGATCCTAAGGGCTCCACTAATGTGTATAAGTGATATACTAAAATAAACACATGTACACATTGAAGTAGAAACAAACCAAGTAGCATACTACTATATTGAGCAAGATTGTTTATACAACTGTGAATATCCCAAGCTTTCATTAAGTAATATACAAACTAGTATGATACAGTAATGGCCTCTTGGGCATATACACTAACAATATCATATCAAGGGTAACCGGGTTTTTAAAACAATTACATATTCTCTTTGAAATGCCCACGGTTCCCAAATCCCGAAATATCATGGAAACAACATATCTCATTGCGTATAATCATAAGCATGATGTATGCGACATGTAAAAGAAATGTAAGCATAACAGTATATCATGCAACATAGAATAGTGGTATGCACATACAAGGTCATATCCTGATGCAATAATAGTACTGTGTAGTGACATGGCAATTATCGATGATGAAGTGTGTGAGCCGGCAAGCAAGTGTACGTGGAACATATGCATCATCGATAATGGTGTTGGTGTCCTAACAGCATGATTGCAGTATAGAAATAAACACATGCAATGCGATGCGGAATCGAATAATCAATGCAGTAGTGAAGAATCTACACCAATATGTACATGTCATGCAGTGGTGCCATTTGAAATAAGATGAATCGGGGTATTTAGTAAAATAAGGGTTGCGGTGTTTTTAAGAATGGATACGTCTTTTGAAAATACCCGTATTATCCCTGTACTTGTCTTTAAGATACTCCCGATTCGTTAGTTTTGAAATAAGTATGACTCGGGTCTGGTCTAACATCTACTAAGCCAAGTCCATCAGGAGGTGTATGGAAGCCACCTAAATCTGAGTCGATATATATATAATAGTCGGTGATCCCGTCTCAATAGTACCGCGTACGATACAGTATATCATCTGACATCCTCGAGTCATGAGTGCAGATCTATCATCAATATAAAGCTCGAACGGTAATTCGTCGTACGGCATCCCAATAGCTGGGTACGGGTCGATATCACAATCAACTCATCAATTATTTGGTATCCTCATCATTATATCACATAATCTGGGGTACTGATCTAAGTCTAGTACAACTGATACCATCAATATGACTGCATGTGTAAACACACGTCCAAAGGCCCGCTAGAGATCACATGTCGTATCCCAAATACGAATCATATGAAATCACCGATCTCACGGAACAAAACCCAATATCATCGACTCATCTCCAAAGTCATTTACTATCCATCATTATCACATTATAAGTATAGCGAATCAACATGTGTGTGCGTGTGGGTGTAAACCTATCCTAGGGTTCGCAACTAGGAAATATTCTAGTTTACTTCTAACCCTATCACATGATATCACCTCTCAAATAATCCACTACACTATACAATCATAAATAATATATACATATAAGGTATACCAACTACGGACTGCGTGGGTGCTATACGCCATCCACCCGACTTCCCCCGTAGATATAATCTACTCACCTTGCGTCTTTATCTGTCGATGTCCCCACGCGTTTTCTTGTCATCCCGAAGTCTTCATGGGGTACCTACACATTAACGTATCGCAAATGCATATCAAAACCAAATCAAAGCTAAAACGACACACGAAAGCCAAAACGATATGCTATGGGGCCTATAGGTTAGAACCTATGGGTACGCCTCCAAAAGCATCAACAACCCTCGATATCGTCGTATAAACGCCAAGTAGTCGAGGTAAAACACCATAAGAAAATTCAGAATTTGAAATACGGAATACGGAAACACGAATCCAAAACAGCAACTAAGGAAATAGGCTCCAGATTTCACCCTAGGTCAAATTAGACAAATTTGTACATGCCAGGGGTCAAGTTTAATGAAGAAAGGGCCCTGCACCAAAAACGAGGCAAAACCCTCCTGCTCTGGCCGCAAATTGCGGCCAGAAGGGTTAAATCTGCGGCCGGGAATGGGAAGTAGGGGCTAGGGTTCTGGGGTTAGCTTCCTTGATGCCTGCACATGTCACTGTCAACTCAATTTTATTTTAGGGGTCTCGGGGTGATAGCAGATTCCCAAATACGATCACAGATTCACAGTTTTTCTCCGACATCGTCTCATAAATCCGTATTCTGTGTTCTAGTCTCTAGTTTGATCCAAAATAACATCACACCAGTGGTTCTAAGGTCACAACAAGCCTCACTTTCACTTTGGTTTCAGATCAAACCCTAAACCCTAACTTGATGATGTTTCACAAATCCACCAAACGACACCATATCGACATGAAACTAGAATTGATGCACAAGAAATGAAATACTACTCTAATAGGTCCAGAATTTACCTCCTTTGGCAACTCAAGAAAATTCTTGAGTTGCTCAAGGTCCTCCAAATCCAATCTTGCTAGGTTCAATGTGTAGCTAGTGAGCTCGGGAACACTTTTTGTGAAGTGGGAATGGTGTTTTGGTGAGGGAAATGAGAGGGATCTATGGAGTGAAGGGGAGGGAGATGAGGGAGGAGCAGGAGCAGCAGCAGGTCAACGAGAGGGGAGAGAGAAATGGGTGTGAGGAAATGATGGGGGTATTGTTCAAAAAGTGGGGGTTGACTTGGTCTCTCTCTCTCTCATCATGAGACCTTTATCTTTTCTTTTCTTTTCTTTTCCTTCTCCCACCATGGTGAACCCTAAGCAACCATGTACCCAAAACATATAACAAGTGTAACAAGTGTGGAAAATGATATGTGCACATTTTTGCACAAAAATGCCAAAAATCCGATTAGCGATTTTTAATCGCGATTAGCACTAAATTAGCATATAACTAATCATAAAAAATTTAAAATGGCATAATTCCATAAAATACCCTATTTTAGAATTTTCCATAATTTTTCCCCATTTATTTGTATTTAATTATACCAGAATATTAAAATATTCATTAAAATAATATTAATTTATAAAAATTCCCAAAAATAATATTTTATTATTTTGAAACGTTACACGCTACCACTTATCTGATTTTCTAAAAACTCAGTTTCCAAGTAGTAGGGATGCTGAGAAACAAAAACCTTTGTTCCTCTGCGGAATAGAAAAGATACCCCCTGGAGTTCTTGGGGTATCCCACAAATTTACACAGTACTGAGCGTGCCTCGAGCTTGTCCGCATGCTGCTTCTTTACAAAAGCTGGACATCCCCATGTCTTAAGGTACTTAAGGCAGGGTTTCTTCCCACTCCACATCTGATATGGTGTGGTAGGCACAGTCATGGTTGGAACCTTGTTCAAAAGATATGCAGTTGTTTCTAGTGCATAACCCCAGAAAGATCGCGGTAACTCAGCCTTACTCATCATGGAACGAACCATATCTAATAGGGTTTGATTCCGCCTTTCCGATACACCATTGTGTTGTGGTATGTATGGAGGAGTAAGCTGAGAGAGAATTCCATTCTCTTTTAAGTAGCCTAGGAACCCGGCACTCAAGTATTGACCACCTCGATCAGATCTCAGTGTCTTGATACTTTTGCCTGTTCGTTTTTCTACTTCAATCTTGTATTCCCGGAACTTCTCAAAGGCCTCGGATTTATGCTTCATCAAGAAGATATGTCCATACCTAGAGAAATCATCTGTAAAAGTAATGGCGTATGAATAACCACTTCGCGCATGTGTAGACATTAGACCACATACATCGCTGTGTATGAGTCCCAAGAGCTCGCTTGCTCTTATTCCGTGTCCAGTGATCGGAGTCTTTGTCATCTTTCCTATGAGACAAGATTCACAAGTGGCATAATACTGATATTCGAACGTATTCAAATATCTCTCTTTATGCAACTTCGTCAACCGTGTCTCATTGATGTGATCCAGTCTACAATTCCATAAGAAAGCCTGATTTGTTTCCGGAGACTTTCTTTTAAGTGTGTTCTGGATACTGAAAACCTGAGCTTGATTTAATACGTATATTCTGTTTTCTAATGTACCTAACCCAATCAGAACTTGATTTAGGTGGATGTGGACCACATCGCTTACAAAACTAAAATCATATCCTTCCTTAGAAAGTAAGAATACAGATATGATATTACAAGCTAGACTAGGTACATACAAACAGTTACGTATAATCAATATATGCCCACTTGTCAATCCAAGATGATATTTCCCTACGGATTCAGCGTCCACGCTCATTCCGTTTGCAACCCTGAGAGTCATATCACATAACCTGACAACTCTACGATTTCTCAAAGCCTGTAATGAATTATAGAAATGAGATCCTGATCCGGTATCTAGTACCCAGGATGTAGAGTTAATTGACATACAGTTTTCTATTACAAATACACCTGAAGCCGAAGCCACAACATGCTTCGAATCCTGACTACTTGCTTTTAAAGCCCTGCAATCCTTCTGCCAATGACCTTTCCCATAACAATAGGAACGTCCCTCCTTCACTATATCTAGTCCCGAAACTTTTGCCCTTCTCTTTCCTTCTACTTCTTTAACACCGCATATGTTAGTTATGTATATGCCCTAGAGGCCATTGTTGTACATTTGATGTATATTATAATGGATGCTTGGTTATATATAGAGAAGACTTTCTTGCTCGTCATGATAGTATGCTATTTGGTTTCATTTTATCTTAACATGTTGACTTGTATTGGTTTACTGTTTTACTCTCACATGTTGATAAAGCCCTTAGGATCTGTACTCGACTACTGGGACTATGATGAGATCATACTAGTGGGGCCGCGGTAGTCGATGAGTACATCCTATAACTGTTCCTAGTCGAGGGTATATCGAGACAGGGCATCGATACACCAGAGTAGACTAGCGTATACGCATCTTGACCCATATGATGGGCGATGGATGATCCCATATCCATCGGTGTTAGACATCAGAGATGGTGTACGGGTGCTCAGTGGAGACTGGGTACACTGGACGGACTCGCCGAGAACTCCCAGATGGTGATATACCACATGTCAGATGGCAGTTCTCCGGTGACACTGGTATAGGGTAGTCTGTAGACCCGAGATCGTCATAGAGCCTTGTGTGATTCCCACTATGCTTTGATTTCCACCTTACCATGTCCATGAGGGCGTGCAAAACGGTGGCTTTTGGGTACAGTCCCGAATCACATGGAGGCAATGAGCGATAGGAGGGGATTCGTCTCTCCCGGTATAGGGAGTTGATGTTGTGCTGTGTTCGATTGGCTATAACTGGAAGTCCCTGGCCAGGGCTGATATAGAGATTTACTGGTAAGTGTTACTAGTAGTTTCTCGACCCGTTATGAGCCATATATCGACACGACTTATCGGTTACTGGGGTCTGACGTATACCACCCCTAGACTTGATATGCGACATATCAGACGAACAGACCGGACTGTACGGGAGTGTTACTGGTTGGATTCACAGGAGAACGCACAGGCTAGCTTGTTGATCTTCTGATCGCTCAATACCTGGGTGGCTGTTACGTTTAGCTGACCGCTTGCAGCTTGTGGGTGTTTGATATGATCATCACCTGCTACCGGCGTATTGACGATTCTTTAGAGTCCTACACAGAAGTTTCTTGGCTCAGGCGAAACAGAGTAGTGGCACATATGTGATATGCGCAGGACCGAGAATAATGCGATATGGGATACCGTATTATATTCTCGCGATATTTAGATATGAACCGGGACAACGGATCAAGTGTTGATTCGATAAATCGGTACATGATATATTAGTCGGTTATATTCGATATAGCCGGATCGTTGGATCAAGTGTTGATTCGATGATTTAATATATAATAATATATTTGATATATTATTATATTAACTAATATTGGCTTACTTTATTATTTCATTTTCTCATGGGATGATACATTGATATATATGCGATATATGTTAATTGTATTATTTTCTTTTGTTGCAAATATATAATATATATGTGATATATATTATTGTGACATGATATGATTAATTGTTAAACATGTTTAAGGATGATTAATTGAGGTTAGGGTTTGATTTGGTTTAGTTGCTTCAAGTTGCTTCTAGAAGCATTTTCTTTTGTCATTGTGAAGATATTTATGGATGACACATTTATTAACCAAACCAAACCCTAACTATAGTTTATTCTCTACTCATTCTTATCCTATCATCCTTGACCATGGTTCACAATTCAATCATATGTTTTATTCTATTCATCACAAAAGAAAAGTATTATGATTATCATTTCCATTATCTTCTTCTTCTCTCTTGAAGAAAAGCTTGCTTGATTTTCTTTAAGTGATGAAATAAAATGAGAAAATGATATTAAAAAAAAGCAAAATCACTACTCTCTCATCCTCATCTCATCTAGCCCATGTGATAAGGGTGTTCTTCTCTTTTGAGTGAGAAAGCTTGAGTCGAAGCGACTTCAAGGTAGATCATCGGTGATTTGGATTACGACAAGCTAGAATGGACCGTTCGAGTCGTGGAGCCTCTCATGAGTCCGGGAGATCGTGGATCGCGGCAAAGGGACTTCTACTAGGAGCTTGTGAAGTGAAGGAGCGGACTACAAAGGTTGTAATCCCTCACACTTAGATAAAAGTTATCATCTTGCATATTAAACCCTAATAATCTAGCAAAGATCCCGGCTTTGGGTTGTTCGGCACGTCTAAAATTTAATCCGGGCATGTTTGATGCCTTAAGAACCTTCACAAGAGTGCCTAGGAACCCTACAGTGGTATCAGAGCCTAGCTAGAGCATTAGGCGATGTGTTTACGAAGTTAAAACTCCGATCGAACCCGAAACGGACAAAATGGACCCCTCTCTGGAAATTTTTTAAATTTTGGGATTTTTCAGAATTAAAAATGTGTAAAAAAATCAGCAGGTAATTCTAAGAATTACCATGAAACACGTGCCCACAATTCGACCAACCGAGCGCGGATCCGCGGCAGAAAGGGGGTTCGCGCGGCGCTTGCGCGGCGGCACTGTTGAATTGGGACACGTGGCTTCATGGTATTGCTCGTAGTTACTTGCTGAGTACTCTGGATATTTTTAATCTGTCTCAGGTGTTTATAAAATATGGGGTTTATTTTGTAATCGTAGATTCGATCGGAATATTTAAATTCGTATTTCTTTCCGGATATTTAGAAACTGTTAAACTGGTTAAACGGATATCATTAACCCACTTTATTCCGGCACGGCAAACTTTCAAGCGTTGAATTTTTATTGGGTTTAAATCTTTCGGAAAATTGTACAAGTTAAGCGGTGGACCCTCTAGAAGACAACAAACCTTAACTCGATTATGTGACCGTCTTGAACTGCCTTTTGAACCTTCGGGTTTGGGGCAGTACGGCGTGCCACATGTGAGGCGTTGGCTTGGCCCTTCTACGGCTGGATCACTAGTACTGTGACATATTCTGGGATTATTTGAACTCCGCTCAAGAGTTGAGCACTTCGGGAAATTTTGGGTGTTTGATTATCTGTTCAAATAGTTTAATACAGTATATTTATCTGGAATGTGATACAATATGTGGAATTCATAGAGTTAGGCATAAAATACGAAGTATGTGATATTTCGGATTTACGATGTCTAAAGTGATTGTGGATTCCAAATATTGTAGTTTTACACTTTCTTTTCTGTGACCGTAAGCGTAGTATGTGGTGTATCGCCGGCTTCGTTGCTATACATCAACGACAATCGGGATACGCATACTTGCTTACGTTGATGATATGAGATATTATGTGTTGCTGTGATATGTTATATTGGATCGTTGCGATCAGAATAGCCGGGGTTTTTTATGTGAGATGAGGGTTTTTATTTTCATTCATGTAAAATTCATTTGTAATGTAATATTCTTTTATTTGGGGCACTTCCAGGTTGCGGTTGCTGTCACCAGTGTATATTATTTACTTTTCCGCATTAGGTAGACCCAAGGAGGGGAGCACAAGTAACCGGGTTCTAGGGTCCAGTGGGAGGCCATCTCGAGGAGTCGAGACCGGGTCTCCTAACCCTAGAATTGGCAGTGTTACTTGCCGCTCTCGTAGGGGTCTTGGGATGTGGGTTTGGCTATTCGTCGCGACCGTGGAATCCGTGTTTTATACAGGCTCGTATTAAAAACACGGACGTCCTAGTATATCCAATATTTCATATATGTACTTCTGCTGCTATGTTCTGTGATGAGATCATAGTACTGCCTGAGACGAATGCTTATACTATATATATATGCTGATATATAAATATTACTGCTTTCGTTTCTTCTGTGATGCTTAGGAAGCATAAGCTGATGGGATTTTTATTAATGAGATTAATAAAAGAAAAGAAACCTAAAGATGTTGTAGAATCAAAAACTTTATAAAAAGGGTAGCTACAGTTTTGCTTTGCACAGTGATATATACGATATATCCTGCACCTTATTCGATGAGGAAAGGACCGAGATCCCTTCACCGGGAGTGACTCCTTTAGCGAAACTGGCAGATGCTAGAAAACGCGGTTTGTCTTTTGATTGCTTTAAGTGTTTTGCTTTGCACAGCGGTATATATGATATATCCTGCACCTTATTCGATGAGAAAAGGGCCGACGATCCCTTCACCGGGAGTGACCCCTTTAGCGAAACTAAGAAAAGCCTCAAAAACACTCCTTTTCAAAACATCACTCGATTCTACGACGATATCAAGTTCATTATGCTCAGGGTTTTCAGAAAAACCTGCGTAGCCCTCCGTCATTTCAGATAAAGACTATTTAGTATTCGTGCTGCGTTTGTTGTCCTTTGTCAAGGTGTAGTGTGCGGTAGCTAACTGGTACTTATCTGTTTAAACATATGATGTGATTGGATTAGGGTATTCGTACGACCTTGTTGGCCTTTGTCAAGGGTCGTGCGGGTGGGTTTAATTCAATCAAGAAATGACGGGTTGAACTTGACTAGCTTCCTATGGTTTGTTGGCCTTTGTCAAGGTCATAGGGGTTAGGGGCAAAAGCATTATCGGGAATTTCAAGTGTTGAAATTTGCAATGAGATTGCATACCTCCTATAAGATAGTTGGATCCCGATACCCACTGCGAGTAAGAGTTACTCCTGGAAGAGTTTTACACAGGACAATTAGTCATTCAAGTAGGTGTCTAGAAAAGTGTTAACGGGGTTACGCCTCTGGGAAAACGAGGTTTACTTTAATTAGGTCCGTGCGAAAGCACGGGGAACCTCCCTCAAAGTACCGACACTGATCTGGCTGAAAGATTGACGAAGTTGTAAGGTGTAATTAATCCAAGCTAATCTTACCTTTTAGGGTTTTAAGGTAGATTTGATAAAAACAGTGGGAGACATCCTGATTAGATAAGATAATAACCAATCTAATCTTGCAAGAGCATACGCTAAAGTGTTTTCTTCTCTCTCTCTCTCCAGGTAGCGACCATTTCAGGCCATAATCAAGATAATAATATGGATGTATTGACTGAACCTGATTATTGTACTGAGCAAGGGAACGTCAGACCCGTTCTTTCTTATAAGAGTTATAAGACTGAACAGGAAACAGGAGAAGATCTGGATTCTCACGCCGCCCAAAAGAACATACATGTTGATGCATCTTCTTCAGGTGTGTTAGTTATTGAGAACTGTTTCTCAGTTCACCCTACGTCCTGGGTATTAGATACCGGATCAGGATCCCATATATGTAAACAGTTACATGGACTACGTAAAGGTAGAGAACTGGGAAAAGGTGATCATTCCGTTCAAGTAGGGAACGGTGCAAGTATTGTAGCCAAAGCAGTTGGCGAATATCACCTTGTATTACCAAGTCGTAATACACTGATTCTAAATGAATGCTATTATATACCGAACATGATGTGCAACATTATATCAGTTTCTTTATTGAGTAAAGAGGGATATAATTTTGTAGTACAGGATAATGTTATGAACATATTCCTAGATCAAAAGTTGATTGCATCAGGCTCGTTACATAATGGCATATTCATTCTAAATCAGAATACAGTTCTAAATATACAAAACACACACAAGAGGAAAAGTTCAGATATGAACGAATCCTTTTTGTGGCATTGTAGACTTGGTCATATCAATGCGACACAACTGGCTAAGTTACATAAGGATGGTTATTTGAATCCGTTCGAATTATCATCTTATGATACTTGCCATTCATGTCTCAAAGGAAAAATGACCAAAGCTCCGTTTAGTGGACACGGAGAAAGAGTTACCGAACTCTTAGGACTGGTACATAGTGATGTATGCGGTCCCATGTCTACGCATGCCAGGAACGGTTCTTCCTACTTCATTACATTCACTGACGATCTCTTAAGATTCGGATATGTGTTCCTGATGAAACACAAGTCTGAAGCTTTTGAGAAATTCAGAGAATATAAGCACGAAGTAGAGAACCAAACGGGCAAAAGTATTAAGATTCTTCGATCTGATCGAGGAGGTGAATACTTAAGCGGTGAGTTCCTAGATTATCTAAAAGAGAATGGGATTCTCTCTCAGCTTACTCCTCCTTATACACCACAGCACAACGGTGTATCCGAGCGGAGGAATCGCACCCTATTAGATATGGTGCGCTCTATGATGAGCGAGGCTGAGTTACCTATTTCCTTCTGGGGGTATGCATTGGAGACAGCAGCATACCTATTGAATCAAGTTCCAACTAAATCTGTACCTACCACACCATATGAGATATGGAGTGGGAAGAGACCATGTCTTAAACGAGTTAAGATTTGGGGTTGTCTGGCCTATGTCAAAAGGCAAAATCCAGACAAACTCGAGGCACGGTCAGTTCTATGCAAGTTTGTGGGATATCCTAAACATTCACATGGATATCTTTTCTACCATCGCGAGGAACAAAAGGTGTTTGTTTCTCGACATGCCACCTTTTTAGAAAAGGAATTTCTTACAAAAGAAATTAGTGGCGAAGAGGTAGAACTGGAAGAAGTTCCAGTAACACAAACTGCAACTGAAGATTTAGTGGAACCAGAGGATTCAGTAGTACCCGACGAACCCCAGCCTCTCCGCCGATCTAGTAGGGTTTCTCGTCCACCTGAGAGATACTACGGTTTTCTCATTGATGGTGGAAGCGAGGATTGCATCATGGATGATGATGAACCAACTAGTTTCGAGCAGGCCATCACGAGTAGTGACTCTGTGAAATGGCTGGATGCAATGCGATCTGAGATGGAATCCATGTACACCAACAAAGTATGGATTTTAGAAAATGCTCCTGAAGGGGTAAAACCCATTGGGAGCAAGTGGATTTTTAAAAAGAAATTTGGTGTAGATGGAAAAGTTGAGACTTTCAAAGCTAGACTTGTAGCAAAGGGTTTTCGTCAACGACCAGGTGTGGACTATGACGAAACCTTTTCTCCAGTAGCTATGCTTAAGTCCATCCGGATCTTACTTGCCATTGCTGCATATCATGACTACGAAATCTGGCAAATGGATGTTAAGACCGCCTTTCTAAACGGTGATTTAGAAGAGTGCGTGTACATGACTCAGCCAGAGGACTTCGTAGATAGTGGGAGCAGCGGAAAGGTGTGCAAGCTGCTTAAATCCATTTATGGGTTAAAGCAAGCATCGCGGAGTTGGAACATCTGTTTTGATGTTGTAGTCAAAGAGTTTGACTTCATCAAAAATATAGATGAACCTTGTATCTATAAGAAGGTGGCAGAGGGTAAGGTAGTCTTCCTCGTATTGTACGTGGATGACATACTCTTGATAGGAAATGATATTCCTATGCTGCAATCAGTCAAGCTCTTCTTATCACAGAGATTCTCAATGAATGGTCTAGGTGATGCCTCCTGCATATTGGGAATCATGATCTATAGAGATAGATCTAAACGGATACTGGGATTGTCCCAATCCAGGTACATTGACACCATACTAAAGAGGTTTAGTATGGAAGAATCCAAGCGTGGGAATCAGCCCACGATCTCTGGACTCACTCTCTCCAAAGAGATGTCTCCCAAGACTGATTTAGAGAGAGCTCGCATGCAAGGGATACCCTATGCTTCGGCAGTAGGCTCTATCTTGTATGCGATGCTATGTACCAGACCCGATGTAGCATACTCCCTAAGTGTAGTGAGTCGGTATCAAGCAGATCCTGGAGAGAGTCATTGGACAGCAGTGAAGAACATTCTCAAGTACTTACGAAGGACTAAGGAGATGTTCTTGGTGTATGGTAACGGAGAACTCCAGGTGGAGTCCTTTACCGATTCCAGCTTCCAAAGTGATAAGGACGACTCTAAGTCGCATTCGGGTTTTGTCTTTACCCTCAATGGAGGGGCGGTATGTTGGAAGAGTTCCAAACAGGATACCGTTACAGACTCAACGATAGAGGCTGAATACATCGCTGCCAACGATGCTGCCAAAGAGGCTGTCTGGATCAAGAAGTTCATTAGTGAACTTGGTGTGGTTCCATCCATTGAGCATCCAATACCTCTGTATTGCGATAACAATGGAGCTGTGGCTTTGGCCAAGGAACCCAGGTCCCATCAGAAGTCCAGACATATTCTGAGGCGGTATCACCTGATCAGGGAGATAGCTGATCGCCGGGAGATCGAGGTCAGGAGAGTAGATACGAAGGACAACACTGCGGATCCATTCACGAAGGCTATTCCCCAGATACAGTTTGAGAGATTATTCGGGATGCTAGGTATGAGATACTACAGCAGCTGGCCTTAGTGCAAGTGGGAGATTGTTAGTTATGTATATGCCCTAGAGGCCATTGTTGTACATTTGATGTATATTATAATGGATGCTTGGTTACATATAGAGAAGACTTTCTTGCTCGTCATGATAGTATGCTATTTGGTTTCACTTTATCTTAACATGTTAACTTGTATTGGTTTACTGTTTTACTCTCACATGTTGATAAAGCCCTTAGGATCTGTACTCGACTACTGGGACTATGATGAGATCATACTAGTGGGGCCGCGGTAGTCGATGAGTACATCCTATAACTGTTCCTAGTCGAGGGTATATCGAGACAGGGCATCGATACACCAGAGTAGACTAGCGTATACGCATCTTGACCCATATGATGGGCGATGGATGATCCCATATCCATCGGTGTTAGACATCAGAGATGGTGTACGGGTGCTCAGTGGAGACTGGGTACACTGGACGGACTCGCCGAGAACTCCCAGATGGTGATATACCACACGTCAGATGGCAGTTCTCCGGTGACACTGGTACAGGGTAGTCTGTAGACCCGAGATCGTCATAGAGTCTTGTGTGATTCCCACTGTGCTTTGATTTCCACCTTACCACGTCCATGAGGGCGTGCAAAACGGTGGCTTTTGGGTACAGTCCCGAATCACATGGAGGCAATGAGCGATAGGAGGGGATTCGTCTCTCCCGGTATAGGGAGTTGATGTTGTGCTGTGTTCGATTGACTATAACTGGAAGTCCCTGGCCAGGGCTGATATAGAGATTTACTGGTAAGTGTTACTAGTAGTTTCTCGACCCGTTATGAGCCATATATCGACACGACTTATCGGTTACTGGGGTCTGACGTATACCACCCCTAGACTTGATATGCGACATATCAGACGAACAGACCGGACTGTACGGGAGTGTTACTGGTTGGATTCACAGGAGAACGCACAGGCTAGCTTGTTGATCTTCTGATCGCTCAATACCTGGGTGGCTGTTACGTTTAGCTGACCGCTTGCAGCTTGTGGGTGTTTGATATGATCATCACCTGCTACCGGCGTATTGACGATTCTTTAGAGTCCTGCACAGCAGTTTCTTGGCTCAGGCGAAACAGAGTAGTGGCACATATGTGATATGCGCAGGACCGAGAATAATGCGATATGGGATACCGTATTATATTCTCGCGATATTTAGATATGACCCGGGACATCGGATCAAGTGTTGATTCGATAAATCGGTACATGATATATTAGTCGGTTATATTCGATATAGCCGGATCGTCGGATCAAGTGTTGATTCGATGATTTAATATATAATAATATATATGATATATTATTATATTAACTAATATTGGCTTACTTTATTATTTCATTTTCTCATGGGATGATACATTGATATATATGCGATATATGTTAATTGTATTATTTTCTTTTGCTGCAAATATATAATATATATGTGATATATATTATTGTGACATGATATGATTAATTGTTAAACATGTTTAAGGATGATTAATTGAGGTTAGGGTTTGATTTGGTTTAGTTGCTTCAAGTTGTTTCTAGAAGCATTTTCTTTTGTCATTGTGAAGATATTTATGGATGACACATTTATTAACCAAACCAAACCCTAACTATAGTTTATTCTCTACTCATTCTTATCCTATCATCCTTGACCATGGTTCACAATTCAATCATATGTTTTATTCTATTCATCACAAAAGAAAAGTATTATGATTATCATTTCCATTATCTTCTTCTTCTCTCTTGAAGAAAAGCTTGCTTGATTTTCTTTAAGTGATGAAATAAAATGAGAAAATGATATTAAAAGAAAGCAAAATCACTACTCTCTCATCCTCATCTCATCTAGCCCATGTGATAAGGGTGTTCTTCTCTTTTGAGTGAGAAAGCTTGAGTCGAAGCGACTTCAAGGTAGATCATCGGAGATTTGGATTACGACAAGCTAGAATGGACCGTTCGAGTCGTGGAGCCTCTCATGAGTCCGGGAGATCGTGGATCGCGGCAAAGGGACTTCTACTCGGAGCTTGTGAAGTGAAGGAGCGGACTACAAAGGTTGTAATTCCTCACACTTAGATAAAAGTTATCATCTTGCATATTAAACCCTAATAATCTAGCAAAGATCCCAGCTTTGGGTTGTTCGGCATGTCTAAAATTTAATCCGGGCATGTTTGATGCCTTAAGAACCTTCACAAGAGTGCCTAGGAACCCTACAGCATATCGTCTTTGTAGAGGTATTTTCCTTCTCACCCATTGCTTTCGCCTTGGATGAAGAAGAGGAAGATCCACCATTAAGTAGAGCGGGTGTCTCCCTGGTTTCCTTCAGGGTGTAACTAGAGGGTAGAGACTGTAGAATCAAGTAAGCATGTGACTCATTCTTCAACGTGGTCCTCAGGTCCGTGAGCTTATCAATATAGCTAGTCTCTGTACGGACGTTGTCCCCTACAGATGACCCGACAACCAACCTCGCTTGAAGCAATTCGTTCGAGGTCTCATATCTTGCGATATGAGATTGCTCTCCATATAAATCTTTGTCATGGAGGAAGACAGAAACTAAGTCCATCTTCTCGTGTTGCCTCTGGTATGCACTATCAACTGAGGCCAACACGAGGCACTTGGCATTCACACAGTCTTTTTCCGATGTCTTACGGATATCAATATCCGTGACGATAGAAACTGGCCCTGAGATGGCAGGGGTTGGATTAGTGAAGAGGTGTCCCAGTTTGTCATGGGTAATGGACATCTGGACAGACCTTTGCCGGTCAATATAGTCAGATTCAGTCATTTTATTATCTATATGTAACCAATGTCTGGTCACGGGGTCGCTGCAATTAAGAGAGAGAAGAAAACACTTACCTTGATGCTCCTTGCAAGTTTAGATTGGTTTTTAATTTATCTAAACAGGATGGCTACCACTATTTCTCTAATCCTTCCTCAAACCATAAAAGAAGAATTATTCAGGACTGATCTCACGGTACAATACTTGCTTAACCGTTCAACCAAGCTAGTGTCGGTACTTCGAGGGAGGTTTTACGATGCTTTCGCGAAGTTCCTTAATTAAATAACCTCTTTTCCCTAGAGGCGTAGCCCCGCTATCACTATTCTAGACACCTACTTGGTTTATAGCATTGATCGTTAAGTGAAGAGTTTCCCGAGGAGTAGCGGATACTCACAGTAGGATCGGGATCCAAATATCATTGTGAGATAATGCTGAAGGAATGCTACCAACATTATCAAACTCCAAATAGTATGCAGCACTAGCAAGTTTCAGTTTCTTTAGAAACTCCCGATGTGGATTTTTTCCCCATGCTCTTATGATCTTGACGAAGGTCAACAAATTATAAGTCACATGTCAAGTTCTACCCATCATTGTCCAGGTTAATTTGAACCCACCCGTATATACCCTTGGCGAAGGTCAACAATGTAATATGACTGTCCCAAACCAACGTATCTATCTATGCTACGTATGAACACCCAACAACTACCAATCACTATGCTTTGACGAAAGTCAACAATCATAGCTTGAATACTATTGAATATTCATATGAAATGACGGAGGGCTACGAATGGTTTGTAGGGTAACTAGGCACTCTCACAAGGGCCTATAAGGCATCAACCATGCCCGATTTAAATTTTAGACGTACCGAACAACCTTAACAAAGATCTTTAAACTAGAGATTAGGCGAAACAAAGCATGTTAAACACTTTAACATCTAAGAGTTTGGGATTACAACCTTTGTAGTCCGGTCCTTCGCTTCATAAGCTCCGTGTTGAGGTCCCTTCGTTGCGATCATCATGTACCCGGACTCTAGAGAGGGTCCACGAATAGAATGATGCAAACTTGCTTCCAATCTTCGATAACTAAGATGATCTACCTTGAAGTTTCTTTAACACAAGCACTCACTCACAAATGAAGTGAACACACTAATCTAAATGGCAAGGATAAATTAGGATGATGAAGTAGGATTTTAGCTTCCATTTATTTTCTAAATCTCACTCATTTTCATCACTAAGCAAAAAGCTAGAAAGCTTTGCAAGGAGGAAGAAGAAGATGAATTACTTTGTGATGAATAATGAATTATGTTAATATCATTACAAATGTAACCATGGTTAAGTCAAGAAAGACATAACCATTGTAGAGATCTAACCATAGTAAAGGGTGTGGGTTGGATTAAATAAATATCTTGCAAAATATCTAAACTAAATATCTTTGCAAGAAACAAAATAAAAGCTTCTAGAAGCTTCTAGAAAAGTTTAACCCAAATCAAACCCTAACCTCGTTTAATCTCCACAAAACATGTTGCATTAGTAATTATAGCATGTTAGAATATTATATCACATATATAATATATATTTGTAACATAAGAAAATAATACAATTAACATATATCGGATATATATCAAAGTATTACCCGAGTGAGAAAAAGAATCTTTTAGTGAGATTATATTAGTTAATGTAATTTAATATATCAAATATATAACTATACATTAAATTATCGAATCAACACTTAATCCGATAATCCGGCTATTTCACAAATAACCGACTAATATAATATGTATCAGTTCATCGAATCAACACTTGATCCGATGACCCGGCCATATCTCATATACCCGGCCGATTTCTCATATCGCGAGAATCTAATACGGTATCACATACACGTATTGTTCTCGGTCCCGCACATATCATATATGTGCTTCTACTTCGTTTTGCCTGAGCCAAGAAACCTCTGTGTAGGACTCTAAAGAATCATCAATACGCCGGCAGTAAGTGGTGATCATATCAAACACCCACAAGCTGCAAGCAGTCAGCTAAACGTAACAGCCACCCAGCTATTGAGCGATTAGAAGTCAACAAGCAAGCCTGTACATTCTCCTGTGAATCCTGTCAGTAACACTCCCGTACAGTTCGGTATCTTCGTCTGAGATGTCGCATATCTCTCCTAGGGGTGGTAAACGTCTGACCCTAGTAGCTTGATAAGTCGTGTCGATATGAGGTCTATAACAGTTTGAGAAACTACTGATAA
Organism: Agapanthus africanus; assembly: GCA_030015575.1. Lineage (NCBI taxonomy): Eukaryota > Viridiplantae > Streptophyta > Magnoliopsida > Asparagales > Amaryllidaceae > Agapanthus > Agapanthus africanus. The sequence goes on along the minus strand of JASDDO010000010.1, from coordinate 196,692,778 downwards.
CACTTACCAGTAAATCTCAACAACCCTGGCCAGGGTTTTCCAGTTATAGCCAATCGAACACATCGCAACATCAACTCCCTATACCGGGAGAGACGAATCCGCTCCTATCGCTCATTGCCTCCATGTGATTCGGGATTGTACCCAAAAGCCACCTTTTTGCATGCCCTCTTAGACGTGGTATGATGGAAATCAAAGCACGGTGGGAATCACACAAGACTCTATGACGATCTCGGGTCTACAGACTAACCTGTACCTGTGTCACCCGAGAACTGCCATCTGACGTGAGGTATAATACCATCTGGGCGTTCTCGGCGAGTCCGTCCAGTGTACCCAGTCTCCAATGAGCACCCGTATACCTTCTCTGATGTCAAACACCAATGGATATGGGATCATCCATCATCCATCATATGGGTCAAGAAGCGCATACGCTAGTCTACTATGGTATATCGATGCCCTGTCTCGATACACCCACGACTAGGAAGTTTTGAAGGATGTACTTGGCGACTACACTGTCCCCACTAGTATGATCCGCATCATAGTCCTGGTAGTCAAGTACCCATCCTAAGGGCTTTATCAACATATGAAATAGAGACAGTCAGAGTGCATGTTAAGATAAAGTTCAACCATATAGCGTACTATCATGTCGACCAAGAAAGTCCTCCCTATATATGTCCAAGCATCCACTACAATATACATCATATGTATAGTAATAGCCTCAAGGGCATACATATAACTAACAATCTCCCATTTGCACTAGGGCCATTTGTTGTGGTATCGCATACCCAACAATCAGTTGTGGTTGAAGTATCTCATACTCAACCATCCCATAAAAAGTCTCTACTGGGAAATAGACCTTTGTGAGTGGATCCGCGTTGTTGTCCTCTGTGTCTACTCTCCTAACCTCGATCTCCCTGGAGATCAACCATCTCCATGATCAGGTGATACTGCCTAAGAATTATATCTGGATTTCAGATGGGATGGGGGTTCCTTGGCTTAAGCCACAACTCCATTGTTACACAATGGTAGGAACGAAGTTCATCTCATGAGCTTATATATATCCAGACTGCCTCTTTGGTAGAATCCTTGGTAACGACGTATCTTGCCTTTAATCGTCTAGTAAGTCACGGTATCTAGCTTGGAACTCTTCAAACATATTGTCCCTCCACTAAGGGTAAAGACAATACCTGCGACTGACATTAAGTCGACCTTACCACCCTGAACCGTTCCAGTGATTTTCCCCAGGATCGATTGATACCTTCTCACTACAACTAGTGAGTATCCTAACATCCAATTAGATCTATCTCATAGATCCAAAACCCAGGATTTAGTAGGTATCAACTTGATCCTTTATGGAGAATCCTTGTGATAAGAGGAGATTGACCGAGTGTAGCATAGGAAACTCCTTCCCTATCAAGAGTATGTCATCCACGTACTCTATGAGGATCGCCAGCATACACTCTACTACCTTTTTGTATATACAAGGTTCATCTACCATTTTGATGATGTCAAACTCTTCGACTATCACATCAAAATAGACGTTCCAACTCCGCGATACCTGTTTTATCACATAAAACAACTTGCATACGTTTCCGCTGCTCCTACTATCTCCGAAGACCTCTGGCTGTGTACTTATAGACGCTCTCTTCTAAAACATCATTTAGAAAAGCAGTCATGACACCCAACCCTAGATATCGTAGTCATGGTATGTAGCCGTGGCAAGTAGGATCTGGATGGACTTAAGCATAGCTTTGAAAGTCTCAACTTTTCCATGTACACAAAGTAATCTTCTCAAGATATACTTGCTCCTGATGGGGATTTAACCCTTCATAGAAAGCAACCAAAGTCCATACTTTGTTGGTGTATATGGATTCCATCTCAGATCACTAAGCATCCTGCCATGCTTACAAAGTCCCACTCCTGATGGCCTGCTCGAAACTAGTTAGGTCATCATCTCATGATGCAATCCTCGCTCCCACTATCGTAGAGAAACTGAAGTATCTCTCAGGTGGGTGAGGAACCCTAGTAGATCGGCAGAGAGGCTGAGGTTCGTTGGTTACTATTGAATCCTTTGGTTCTACCAATTCATCAGCTGTAGTTTGTATAGCTGGAACTCTTTCCAGTTCTACCTCATGATCACTAATTTCTTCACAAGAAATCCCCTTTCATAAAGGTGGCATGCTGAGAAACAAAACATCTTTTGTTCCTCGGTTAGGTAGAAGATATTCCTTTGCGAATGCTTGGGATATCTAACAAACTTCTACAGAACTGACATTGCCTCGAGCTTTTCCGGATTATGCTTTTAGACATAGGCTGGACAACCCCAAATCTTAACATACTTAAGATATGTGCTCTTCCCATTTTATATCACATACGAAGTGGTAGGCAACTGATTTGATTGGAACCATATTGAATAGGTATGCAGCTTCTCAAGTGCATAACTCCCAAAAAGGAAATAGGAAACTCAGTAGTACTCATCATAGAGCACACCATATCACATAGGGTGTGATTGCTCCGCCCCGATACACCGAGGTGCGGTGGTGTATACGGAGGAGTAATGTTGAGAGAGAATCTCATTCACCTTTAGAATAGTCCAGGAATTCCGTGCTCAAGTATTCACCTCCTTGATCTTATCAAAGGACATAATACTTATATCTGTTTTTGGTTATGTACTTATAACTTATATTCTGTGAATATCTCAAAAGTTTCGGACTTGTGTTTCAACATGAACATATGTCTGAATCTTGAGAGATCATCAGTGAATGTAATGAAGTACAGAGAACCGGTCCTGGCATTTGGAGACATGGGACCTTCATATATCAGCATGTATCAATCCCAAGAGTTCACTAACTCTTTCTCTGTTTCTAATAAACAGAACTGTGGTCATCTTATCTTTGTGACATGATCGACAAGTTTCACAAGATGTAAATTCAAACTAATTTAAATATGCATCTAAATGGAACTTCATCTAGTCGGGTCACATTAATATGACCTAGTCTACAATACCTCAAGAAGGATTCATTCATTTCTGAACTCTTCCTTTTGTGTGTGTTCTGTACGTTAAGAACTGTAGTTTGATTTAGAATGTCTATGCTTTTAGATAACGTGCCTGAACCGATCAACTCTTGATATAGGAAATGTTCAAAACATTATCCAACAATACAAAATTATATCCTTCTTTACTAATAAAGAGACTGATATGATGTTGTATATCAGGTTCGGTATCTAATAACATTCGTTCAGAATCAATGTATTCTGGTAATACATGGTGATAACTGCCAACAGACTTGGCTGCAACACTTGCATCATTTCTAACTCTTGAAATTTATCACCCGTTCTCAGTTCTCTACCTATCTATAGCCCATGTAACAAATTACATTAGCGGGGTCCTGATCCGGTATCTCATACCCAGGATGTAAAGGATACTGAGAAACAGTTCTCAGTAATGAACATACCCGAAGAAGATGCATCAGCATGCACTTTCTTCGTTTGGGTGGCACGAGAATTCTGGTAATCCCCTATTTCCTGCTTTGTCTTATAACAATTATAAGTTGGAGCGGGACCAACGTTCCCTAGCGCAGTATAACAAACGGGTTCGGTCAATACATCTGTATTATTATCTTGATTAAGGCATGACATAGTCGCAACCAGGAGAGGGAGAGAAGAAAACACTCAGCATGCGCTTTTACAAGATTAGATTGGTTATCAATTTATCTAATCAGGATGGCTCCCACTTTTTTAGTCAAATCTTCTTTCAAACCCTAAAAGGAAAGACTAGCCGAGAATAATTACACTCTACAAGTTCGCCAATCTTTCAGCCAGGCCAATGTCGGTACTTTGAGGGAGGTTCCCCGTGCTTTCGCACGGACCTAATTAAAGTAAACCTCGTTTTCCCAGGGGCGTAACCCCGTTAACACCTTTCTAGACACCTACTTGATCGGCTAATTTTAATGTGTAAAACTCTCGCCGGAGTAACTCTTGCTCGCAGCGGGTATCGGGATCCAACTATCTCATAGAAGGTATGCAATCTCATTGCATATTTCAACTCTTGATATTCCCAATAATATTTTTGCCCCGAGCGATCTATGACCTTGATAAGGTCAACAAAGCATAGACCGCAAGTCAAGTTCAACCCGTCATTTCCTGATATGAATTAACCCCACCCGCACGACCCTTGACAAGGTCAACAAATTCGCACGACTACCTTAATCCAATCGCATCTTATGCTTATACAGATAAGCAGTAATCAGCTACCGCACAATACGCCTCGACAAGGTCAACAAACACAACACGAATACTAACTATTACTTATCTGAAATGACGGAGGGCTACGACAGGTTTTTAAGAAAACCCTTTGCGTAATGAACTTGATATCGTTGTAGAATCGAGTGATTTTGAATGAAATGTTTTTGAGGCCTTTTCTAGTTTTGCTAAAGAGGTCACTCCCGGTGAAGGGATCGTCGGCTCTTTCCTCATCGAATAAGGTGCAGGATATTTCGCAAATACCACTATGCAAAGAAAAAACTATAGAAACAATCAAAAGACAAACCGTGTATGTAGCATCTGCTAGTTTCGCTTAAGAGGTCACTCCCGGTGAAGGGATCTCGGCTCTTTCCTTATCGAATAAGGTGCTGGATATTATACAAGGAATACCACTATGCAAAGCAAGAACTACAGCTACCAGTTTTTAAACAAGTTTCAACAACATCTTTAGGTTTCTTTTATTTCATTAATCTCATTAATGAAGTCCCATTTTATTATGCTTCACAAGCATCACATTTGAAACGAAATCTGCAATATAGCATATATCTCATATATATAATATAAACATTCGTCTCAGGCAGTAATATGATCTCATCACAGAACATTGCACCAGAAGAACATATACGAAATATTGGATATACTAGGATTTCCGTGTTTTATGCGAGCTTGTATAAAACGCAGATTCCACGGTCGCGATGAATAGCCAAACCCACATCCCTAGACCCCTACGAGAGCGGCAAGCAACACTGCCAAATCTAGGGTTAGGAGACCCGGTCTCGACTCCTCGAGATGGTCTCCCACTGGACCCTAGAACCCGGTTACTTGTGCTCCCCGCCTTGGGTCTAACCTAATGCGGAAAATTAAATAATATACAATGGTGACATCATCCTCAGCCCTGAAGTGCCCCAATAAAAGAATATTATATACAATTGAATTTTACATGAATGAAAAAGAAAAACTCTCATCTCACATAAAACCCCCGGCTATTCAAAACACGACGATCCAATATAACATATCACAATAACACATAATATCTCATATCATCAACGTAAGTAAATATGCGTATCCAAATTGTCGTTGATGTATTGCAATGAAACCGGCGATACACCACATATTAAACTTACGGTCGCAGAAAAGAAAGTGTAAAACTACAACAGTTGGAATCCGCAACCTCCTTAGACATCACATGCCTAACCAAATGAATTCCGTAGACATCGCATGCCTAACAATTATAAACCCCGCATTTTAGTCTCAATATCGAAAACTCTTTTCAATATCAAGTTGGGCAATTCAACAAGATTCCCGACATCCTGATCGAATGCTCGTCGCAAACTTTAGAAGACGGACGCACCCCCGGATGCCGTCGACGAAGTGCACTAAGGCGGAACACCGCAGCCGCGAGCACCCGAACGGATGCTTTTAGCGACGGGGTTCTCCTACAGTCACTTGGTCGGGGCTATGGGGCGTGGCTATCTATTAAGTTTCCCCGGCGAGTATCCGCGTACGCATGTGATTGCGACGGACCTTTGATCACATCAAAATCCCGTGGCAACCGATCAAATGAGACTAAACTGCTAGATTTATAACATTCAAATTAGTTATCTCATAACTACTTGTGGATTCCAAATATTGTATCACATTCGAGATAAATATACAATGTTAAACTTTCTGATCGAATAAATAAACACCCAAGATTTCCCAAATAGTTCTCAACACTTGAAATTAGTTTATAAACATCCATCACATGCCACAGTACTAATGGTCCAGCCGTAGAAGGGTCAAGCCAACGCCTCACATGTGGCAACGCCGTACTGCCACAAACCCTAAGGTTTAGAGGCAGTTCAGGCGGTCAGATAATCGAGTTATGGTTTGTGTTCTTCTAGAGGGTCCACCGCGTTACTTGGACGACTTAGAACGTTCTTAAACTACGGAAAAATCCAACACTTGGAAATTTTCCGGCAGGGGAAAAAGTGAGTTATTGATATCCGTTCGAACTTTTTAACACGTTCTAAAATTACCCGGAAAAAATAAACGAAGTTATACTTTCCGATCGAATCAACGAGTTTCCAATACAACCCAGAAAACTCAACACTTGAGTGGAATAAAAATTCCTAGAACAATCAGGAAATCTGTACGGATATTACTGTGTAAAATACAATCCCTAATATTATTGTTTGGCCGCGGAACCGCCGCGCAAGCAAGGGTATTACGGCGGTTCCGCGGCGCAATAATGGTATTTTGGGTTCGTTTTGCACCGTAATCCATCAAATCACCTGCAGTATTTTCTGAGCATTTTTAATATGAAAAATGTCAACTTTTGAATTTTTTTCCAGAAACTAGGGTTTTACGGGTATTCGGAGTTCGATCGGACTTTAAACTTCGTCTAGACTTCGCGTAAAGCTCTAGCTTGGAGCTGATACCACTGTAGGGTTACTAGGCACTCTCACAAGGGTCTGTAAGGCATCAACCATGGCCGATTTAAATTTTAGACGTGCCGAACAACCCTAACCAAGATCTTTAAACTAGAGATTAGGCGAAACAAAGCATGTTAAACACTTTAACATCTAAGAGTTTGGGATTACAACTTTTGCAGTCCCGTCCTTCACTTCATAAGCTCCATGTTGAGGTCCCTTCGCTGCGATCATCATGTACCCGGACTCTAGAGAGGCTCCACGAAGAGAATGATGCAAACTAGTTTCCGATCTTCGATAACTAAGATGATCTACCTTGAAGTTTCTTTAACACATGCTCTCACTCACAAATGAAGTGAACACCCTAATCTAAATGGCTAGGATAGATTAGGATGATGAAGTAGGATTTTAGCTCTCATTTATTTCCTTAATCTCACTCATTTTCATCACTAAGCAAAAAGCTAGAAAGCTTTGCAACGAGGAAGAAGAAGATAAATTACTTTGTGATGAATAATGAATTGTGTTAATATCATTACAAATGTAACCATGGTTATGTCAAGAAAGACTTAACCATTGTAGAGATCTAACGATAGTAAAAGGTGTGGGTTGGGTTAAATAAATATCTTGCAAAATATCTAAACTAAATATCTTTGTAAGAAACAAAATAAAAGCTTCTAGAAGCTTCTAGAAAAGTTTAACCCAAATCAAACCCTAACCTCGTTTAATCTCCACTAAATATGTTGCATTAGTAATTATAACATGTTACAATATTATATATCACATATATAATATATATTTGTTACAAAAGAAAATAATACAATTAACATATATCGCATATATATGAATGTATGACTCGAGTGAGAAAAAGAATCTTTTAGTGAGCTTATTTTAGTTAATTTAATTTAATACATCAAATATATAATTATACATTAAATTATCGAATCAAGACTTGATCCGATAATCCGGCTATTTCACAAATAACCGACTAATATAATCTGTATCAGTTCATCGAATCAACACTTAATCCGATAACCCGGCTATATCTCATATACCCGGCCGATATCTCATATCGCGAGAATCTAATACGGTATCACATACACGTATTGTTCTCGGTCCCGCACATATCATATATGTCCTCCTAATCCGTTTTTCCTGAGCCAAGAAACCTCTGTGTAGGACTCTAAAGAATCGTCAATACGCCGGCAGTAGGTGATGATCATATCAAACACCCACAAGCTGCAAGCGGTCATCTAAACGTAACAGCCACCCAGGTATTGAGCGATCAGAAGATCAACAAGCAAGCCTGTACATTCTCCTGTGAATCCAGTCAGTAACACTCCCGTACAGTCCGATCTCTTCGTCTAATAAGTCGCATATCTCGCCTAGGGGTGGTAAACGTCAGACCCCAGTAGCTTGATAAGTCGTGTCGATATGAGGTCTATAATAGTTCAAGAAACTACTGATAACACTTACCATTAAATCTCAACAACCGTGCCCAGGGATTTCCAGTTATAGCAAATCGAACACAGCGCAACATCAACTCCATATACCGGGAGAGACGAATCACCTCCTATCACTCATTACCTCCATGTGATTCGGGACTGTACCCAAAAGCCACCATTTTGCACGCCCTCTTGGACGTGGTATGATGGAAATCAAAGCACAGTGGGAATTATACAAGACTCTATGACGATCTCGGGTCTACAGACTAACCTGTACCAGTGTCACCAGAGAACTGCCATCTAACGTGAGGTATAATACCATCTGGGAGTTCTCGACGAGTCGGTCCAGTGTACCCAGTCTCCACTGAGCACCCGTATACCTTCTCTGATGTCAAACACCAATGGATATGGGATCATCCATTGCCCATGTCTACTCTGGTATATCGATGCCATGTCTCGATACACCCACGACTAGAAACTTTTGAAGGATGTACTTGGGGACTACACTGCCCCCACTAGCATGATCCGCATCATAGTCCTGGTAGTCAAGTACTCATCCTAAGGGCTTTATCAACATGTGACATAGAGATAATCAGAGTACATGTTAAGATAAAGTGCAACCAGATAGCGTTCTATCATGTCGAGCAAGAAAGTCCTCCCTATATATGTCCAAGCATCCACTAAAATATACATCGTATGTATAGTAATGGCCTCTAGGGCATACATATAACTAACATGGTTTTGGCGAAACCGTGAACGTAGTGAACTTGATATAATCGAAGGATCCAACAAGTTCATATACATAATCCAATATTACAGATCACAGATATGTACAACCCCCACTAATCGACGTATAGCGATTAGTAGATGTTCAGTACATATATCACATCACAGAAGATCCGATTAGCTAAAGTACTTAGAGTTTCGATCGAAAACTTGATTTGAAACTACCCCAAGCACAACACAGTACTCAACAAAATCTGGGCAGAAACAAAGTATCAGAAAAATAACAAAATACAAATCTGGACAGACTGCAGGAAAAATGAGTTGACTCGGCGTCGACTCGGCTGCGGATCCGCGACGAAATGTTTGGTTTCGCCGCGCTTCCGCGGCGGTCTGACCGATTCACGAGCTCGTTTTTCTTGTGTGTCCTTCAAAAAGCCTGCACGTATTTTTTAGCTCCCTGAAATAATTTTTGGACCAGTTTTAAAATCGACAGAAAACGTGCATTTTTGACATGTTTTAGCGATTTCTCTGGCGATCGAATTTCTAAAACTTTGCTAACATGTTAGTAACGGTTTAGCTAGGCTCTGATACCACTGTTAGTCTACGTTACCCATCCCGGTACTTACGGGGAGGCGGAATATGTAAAAATCAAATTTTTACCACAAGGTAACATAGACTTTCTTGAGGATCTTTGCTAAACCGTTTCTAACAAGCAAACTAAAGGTTCTATTTACTATGCTAAGGAGATTATACATCATGCAACAAGTCCTTCGGGTCTTCTCAGTTGTCCTCCTCGTCTCCGTAGGCTCCATGGGTGTCACGACCCGAAAGAGCACGTGACCGGCCCTTGAACCATATGAAGTCTATAGGACTCCATCTGATCCAAGTAAGCCAAAAGCCCAGAAATCTAAAACCAATTTAAGGATAAATGAATATAGAAGCAATACACTATACAACGCCGAAGAGCGAGGATCAAAATTCAAAGAAACCCAGATAAGCATGAAAACTGCAACACCACTAAGCGCGACTCTAAGGTCGAAATAATACATCACTAGTATCTGAGTCTGAAACAATATACAAGTTTTGGTTGATGGAATTTCTAGATACAATGAATAATACATGTACAACGGCGGTTCTGATACAAAGAACCCACCTACCAAGCAAATCACCCGCAAAAGAAAGCAGTGTGACAAAAGTGCCGCTATGGAACCTGTACGGCAAGCCCTGCAAGAACTGTGGCACAACGGGTGTGAGTTGCCAACTCGTGAATAGAGAATATCTACATGCAGAAATCGAATGCAAGACATAATCCTAAGTCAATACAATCAGTATATAATATAACCCTCAAGAGTAAGTCTGAAGCATGAAAATGTGGCAGTGTAACATCTAATAATGTAGGTAGTGCCAAGTACTCGTGCTAGTGCCTCAGATAACAACATTTCATAAATGTAAGGTATGTCTGCATGAAGTAAACATGATGAAGTATCAAATGGATATCAATACACATATATTAGCGTCCCATTCCACTAATATTGGTGTAAGGGTATATATAACAGCGCCCTCGTACCCTGTTATATATACAATTGAAGTATGATCAATGTAGTCAAGGTCTGTATGTAATAAATGTTTGTATAAACGTGTAACCCGTCCACCCGTCACCCAATGACAATAAACGTGGAACCCGTCCACCCGTCACCTAATGACAATAAACGTGGAACCCATCCACCCGTCACCTAATGAAAATAAGCAACATGTATGTAAATATGAGGATATAATCAAATCATGGAAAATATCATGAAACCCGTGCCTAGCATCGACACGTAAATCCTCATCTATCGGGCTCCGTCAGTCCGGATCAGCCCACGGGCTATGTCTGCGGAATCGGCCCTCGGCCCCGGCAGTACGCCCATATCCATCTATCGACTCTGGTCAGTATCCTCTGGATAACCGCCAGGTCCAACCAATCACCGTTAGGTAGTAGTCCCTCTGCCAGGCTCACCGTCTACTACACAGCGAAACCGTTCTCGTCCCGGGGTACCATACCGGGACCACCATGTTCCAGTAATCGGCCTCATCCAACTCCTCTATTCGGGTTCATATATATCACTCTAGCACCGAGAAAACACATGGTGGACGCACCGAAATATCATATCAAGGGAAACCGGGTTTTTAAACAATTAACTATTCTCTTTGAAATATCCACGGTTTCCCAAATCCAGAATTAACATGGAAACAACATATCTCAATGCGTAATCTAAGCAAGTATGAAGATATCAATATATGTGTACAAGTATGGGTATGTGTCATCTAAATGAAGTGCAAGTATAACAGTATATCATGCAACATGGAAATAATAGTATGCACATACAAGGTCATATCCTGATGCAATAATGCTACTGTGTAGTGACATGGCAATTATCGATGAAGAAGTGTGTGAGCCGGTAAGCAAGTGTACGTGGAACATACGCATCATCGATAATGGTGCTAGTGTCCTAGCAACATGACTGTAATATAGCAGTAAACATATGCAAAGCAATGTGAATAGCAGGAATATGCGGAAATTGGATAATCAACGTAACAATAAAGAATCTACACCCATATGTATATGTCATGCGGTTATGCCATTTGAAATAAGAATGACTCGGGTCTAGTCTAACATCTACTATGCAAACTACAGATCTAAGTATCAAGTCAATCGGGAGGGGTAAGGAGACCACCTAAGTCAGAGTCGATATATATATAATAGTCGGTGATCCCGCCTTAATAGTATCGCGTACGATACAGTATATCATATGCCAATCCTCATGTCACGAGTGCGGATCAATCATCAATATAGGCTCGTACGGTAAGTCGTCGTACGTCATCCCATTAACTGGGTACGGCCAATATCTTATTCCTCTCAACAAATATCAGGTATCACTATCATCATCTCACTTACTCTGGGGTACTGATCTAAGTCTAGTACAACTGATACCATCTACAAAGTATGAATGCGGGGGTAAACACACATCCCAAGCCAGCAAGAATCATATGTCGTATCCCAAATACGAATCACATCACATCACCGATCTCGCGGCACAAAGACCAATATCATCGACTCATCTCCGAAGTCATCCAATATCATCATCAACACCGTGTAAGTATAGTGAATATGCAAGGGTGTGCGTGTGGGTGTAAACCTATTCTAGGGTTCGCGACTATGAGCTATACTAGTTTACTTCTAACTCTAAGCTATCCATACTACACCTAACACGACATCCAAGACACACTGTACTATCAAGCATAATATATAGTATACCAGCTACGGACTGCGGGGGTGCTATACGCCATCCACCCGACTTCCCCCAGTAGATATAATCTACTCACCTTGCGTCTTTATTTGTGGACGTCGCCACGCGCTTGCTTGTTGTCCCGAAGTCTTCATGGGGTACCTACACATCAAAGTATCGTATCTGTGTATTAAAACCAAATCAAAGCTAACACGGCACACGAAACCCAAAACGATACGATAAGGGGCCTATAGGTTAGAACCTATGGGCACGCCTTCAAAACCCATAATCAATCCTCGATATCGTCGTATAAACGCCAAATAGTCAAGGTAAAACACAATACACAATATCAGGACTAATAATACGGAATACGGAAACACGAATCCAAAACAGCAACTAAGGAAAAAGGCTCCAGATTTCACCCTAGGTCAAATTAGACAAATCTATACATATCAGGGGTCTAAAATATACATGTAGGAGCTAAAGAACAAACACGAGACAAAATGGTGGGACCCAGGCCGTAAATTGCGGCCAAACAGATTAAATCTGTGGCCTGGAAAAGGAAGTGGGGGCTAGGGCTTTGGGGTTAGCTTCCTGGGTGCCTGCACATGTCGTTGTCCATTCAATATAATTTTCAGAGTCTCGGGTTGATAGCATATCCCAAATAACCATCACAGATTTCACAAATTCTCCGATATCGTATCCATAAATCCGTATTTTGGTTTCAACTCTCAGGTTGTGGTCTCAATTCATTCACTAGGGTGTTGGTGTAGCCTCTACTGAACTCAATTTCACATTACAACTCATAATTTCCTCAAACCCTAACTAGGTTTTCTTCAAGTCGACAAAATCAAACAATATCGGTTCTAAACTAAACATGGGGTATAAGTAATACTAAAACTAAGCTAATAGTCCAGAAAAATACCTCATTTGGCAACTCAAGAATTTTCTTGAGTTGCCCCTAATGGCCAAAATCCTTGCTTCTCCAGTCCAATGTGTAAATCTTGAGCTTGTGCACACTTTTAATGAAACGAAGATTGGGTTTTGGAGTTGTTTTTTTGAGGTGAAATGGGGCATTGAAGTTGGAGGAAGGGGAGGAAGCAGGAGCAGCAACAGCCACTTGAAGGAGAGGGAGGGAAAATGAGTGAGGAATGAAGGGAATGGCCAAGTCTTGGTCAACACATCTCACCCTCTCATTCTCTCACTTGCCTATACCCAATATTATAATCTTTTCCTATTTCTTTTCTTTTATTTTTCTCTCAAAATCCTTCTCCCAAGAATTGTAAACCCAAAGTGAACCATGGCAAGAAAATGCACAAGTGTGATACAAATGATATGTGCATGTTTTGCACAAAAATGCTAAGAAACCGATTAGCGATTTTTAATCGCGATTAGCACTAAATTACCATATAACTAATCAATTAAACTTAGAAATGGCATAATTCTCTAATTTACCCTATTTTAGAATTTTCCATAATTTTTCCCAAAATTTCCCCCCATTTATTTGTATTTAATTATATCGAATTATTAAAATATTCAATAAAATAATATTAAATTATTAATTTCCCAAAAATAATATTTTTATTATTTCGAAATGTTACAATCTACCCCCCTTAAATAAATTCGGTCCCCGAATTTAAATTTAACCTCCAAGTACTAAAACATTCATTCAAAAAAAATCCTAATTGTCGGAGCTCCACAAACAACAATCCTAAGATGTAAATAAGAATACCCCGTGCGTCAGGTGCGCACGGAAAACAGAATCCACATAAGTACCATTCAGGTGCAATGGGTGTGCACACAACATCTGTCATAGGCAACGTGTGTGCCTGACAGCAAAACCAGGTGCATCTGACATGCACAAGGAAACCCGATTTTCTGCATCTGGTGTGCACCAAAATCGTACCTCAAAACACTAAGGGTGCATCCAATGCTAGCAGCACAGGATATCTACTTGCCTCTTGCTCCCGGTCTGGTGTCCTCTGTCTCTGGGTCCTTATCTTCTCTGTGGATTACCAATCTCACAGTCGATCGGCTCATCGGCCCTGTCAGGTGTGCTAACGGGGACAATTCCGTTCTGGCACTTCTCTGGTCATTTCTCGGTCAATCCTCACGACCACTCTTAAAGCAGCATGTCACTGGCGTCGGCCTCTGGCTCTCTGAATGCACATCACACATCTGATCATGGGTGCAAACATCATTGCAGCAATGTCCTGGAAGGAATCCTGCTCAAGGTCTCTTCCGATCATGCCTATGCCGAACTGTACGAAGGCTGGCTCTCTTGCATAATCTCTTTTCGTTCAATAGACATCTGTGTCCTCAGCCCAACATTTCTCATAATCTGGTTGAATCCCAACGCATCTGTAAGCATATTTGACCTCTGGTCTCGACGGGAAGTAATGACAGCTCGTCAGCGTCTCGTACGAACCTCTTGTCCGCTTGTCTGTATTTCCGTCCACTTCGACGTCACGGCATGCTATCTACGCACTGCACTGTTCTCGACCACGGTCAATCCGAAGTCTCTCGCACGGACTCGAAATCGCGTACTCTGTAGTTCCACCATTCTATAGAATATGTCTGGCCGAACAGGTCCTCGGAAACGCGTCCCAACCATCGGAGGAATACACAATACTCGTCCGTCCTTGATCAATTCGCAACGCATCTGGGTAAGGTCCTTTATCCGAACCTGGTCAACTACCTTGTCGACGATGCCGAACTCTGGCCAGCTGGGTGCACGCAAAATGACCACCCCTGGGTCTAGGTCTTCTCGTATCGTATTCCAGAAAGGTCCTGTCGAGGTCTCTCTCTCCAATCTCATTCCTGCCGGATTGCCCGAAAGTCATCATCCATTGCTGAAGCTAATTCTTATTCCGGAACGGCTGCATACTTATCGCACCTCTTTCTGGAAGATATATCCCTATACAACGCCTCTGGGTGCATATCACATCTCTAATGTCAGCGGAGTGGGACGTCATCTCGTCGAAATCTCTTGCGAACTCTTTTCTTCAATCTTCTTCAATATCAACTGATTCGGACTCGTC
Organism: Agapanthus africanus; assembly: GCA_030015575.1. Classification (NCBI taxonomy): domain Eukaryota; kingdom Viridiplantae; phylum Streptophyta; class Magnoliopsida; order Asparagales; family Amaryllidaceae; genus Agapanthus; species Agapanthus africanus. The sequence goes on along the minus strand of JASDDO010000010.1, from coordinate 196,677,629 downwards.
TCATCGTGGCTGCATGGACTGTGCTCCAATGGCTATACTCGTATCTGGAGTCTCCCAAGAAAAGCATCCCACTACCTAGCATCCGAAGGAAGTCGAACCATTCGATCGGTTCGTCAAAACCTTATAATCCCCCAAGAGCTCAACATCTTGGGTACAGTTTAACAGCATCGAGTACATACCACAGCATCAATGATCCAGCCGTAGAAGGGCAAACCCAAGCCTCACTAATGGCGCCGTAGAACTGCCGCAAACCCTAAGGTTCAAAGGCTTTCACACGGTCATTATGTCGAGTTAGGGTTTCATTCTTCTAGAGGGTCCATAGAATTGCCTGCATGTTTTTCCGAATACTTTAAACTTGGAAAATGGGCTCCTAACATCCGATCGTCTCTATCTACTCTCAACGTTTCCGCGTGAAGTCGTCTCTAGCTGGAAGCAACCTATCTGATGACCTCGCGTCGGTAAACGCACGAATCACATGTCCTAGTCATTCATCTTCGGTGACTAGCGACCTTCCATCATATCTCTAAGTATATACTCATGCTGCAGTAGCTCCAATCATCTGGGCGGTATCTCATCATTTGCAGCAGCAACTGGCCAATTCGTCTGTACGTTGCACAACGCCTCAATCCTCCAGGAAAGGCAATACATTGGTGGTCATCTCTAAATCGGTCTGCTCTTGATCTGAGTAAGACTCTCCGCACAGGAAATCTTTAACTCAGCTGGGCCTGCTCCGGCGCATAAATTGGACGAATCACCTTCGTCTCTCAGATCAGTAGACTAGCTAACATCTGTCTCATATCCGCCTGGAAACTCCGGCGATCTCAGCTCGTAAGTTCCGGAAGCGACATCCTGTCCATCTCAGCAACAGCTGTTTCATCTGTCTGCTCGGTAGGCGACATCATAATCTCCGAGGTATGCTGTACATCAACAGTCCTCTCTCAACTGGCAGCTCTAATAATGGCCCGATCATCCGGTGCAAACCAAGCACTCGCCTCCACTAGAGGTCACAATCACCAATACTAACTCGAGACGTTCTCATGTCACCAGAAAACACCATGGTCGGCCCTCGTACCAGACGAGCTCGCACCGACCGTAACCCTAGCAGCAGCCCAAACCGCGCTCAACATGACGACGGGAACCTCAATCGAGTATCGAAGATAGCAGATCAATGGCAGAAAAGAAAACAACAGATCCAGAGTGGATACATGATCATAAGAAGGAACAGCATCAATAAAGGTATGATCATGGGACTAATAGAATCGAGAATCTCAAATGGATGTATAATCATGGATATGAAGAGAGTCACTGATCTCGAGAATATGTACTTCCTAAGGTTCCTTAAGCGGAGTGGCGTGTCGTAAGTATGCCGCGGAACATACCCACGGTACGTCACTCTACTTTAGTCACCTATTCCATCAACCAAGGGTCATCCTACGCGACGAAAGTTCGGGTCTAATACCCCCTCGACTAAGTCTAAGTTCCGTAAGGTCAAGCCTAAGTTCCGTATATATATAGACGCCCTAGGCTCCACATAGTCAAACTTAGACTCGAACCAAGGTCAACCTAGCGCTCTGATACCAACTTTGTCGCGACCCGAAAGACCACGTGACTGGCCCTTGAACCATATGAAGTCTATAGGACTCTATCTGATCCAAGTAAGCCAAAAGCCCAGAAATCTAAAACCAATTTAAGCATAAATGAATATACAAGCAATACACTATACAACGCCGAAGGGCGAGGATCAAAATGTTAGTTATGTATATGCCCTAGAGGCCATTGTTGTACATATGATGTATATTATAATGGATGCTTGGTTATATATAGAGAAGACTTTCTTGCTCGTCATGATAGTATGCTATTTGGTTTCACTTTATCTTAACATGTTGACTTGTATTGGTTTACTGTTTTACTCTCACATGTTGATAAAGCCCTTAGGATCTGTACTCGACTACAGGGACTATGATGAGATCATACTAGTGGGGCCGCGGTAGTCGATGAGTACATCCTATAACTGTTCCTAGTCAAGGGTATATCGAGACAGGGCATCGATACACCAGAGTAGACTAGCGTATACGCATCTTGACCTATATGATGGGCGATGGATGATCCCATATCCATCGGTGTTTGACATCAGAGATGGTGTACGGGTGCTCAGTAGAGACTGGGTACACTGGACGGACTCGCCGAGAACTCCCAGATGGTGATATACCACACGTCAGATGGCAGTTCTCCGGTGACACAGGTACAGGGTAGTCTGAAGACCCGAGATAGTCATAGAGTCTTGTGTGATTCCCACTGTGCTTTGATTTCCACCTTACCACGTCCAAGAGGGCGTGCAAAACGGTGGCTTTTGGGTACAGTCCCGAATCACATGGAGGCAATGAGCGATAGGAGGGGATTCGTCTCTCCCGGTATAGGGAGTTGATGTTGTGCTGTGTTCGATTGGCTATAACTGGAAGTCCCTGGCCAGGGCTGATATAGAGATTTACTGGTAAGTTTACTAGTAGTTTCTCGACCCGTTATGAGCCACACATCGACACGACTTATCGGTTACTGGGGTCTGACGTATACCACCCCTAGACTTGATATGCGACATATCAGACGAACAGACCGGACTGTACGGGAGTGTTACTGATCGGATTCACAGGAGAATGCACAGGCTAGCTTGTTGATCTTCTGATCGCTCAATACCTGGGTGGCTGTTACGTTTAGCTGACCGCTTGCAGCTTGTGGGTGTTTGATATGATCATCACCTGCTACCGGCGTATTGACGATTCTTTAGAGTCCTACACAGAGGTTTCTTGGCTCAGGCGAAACAGAGTAGTGGCACATATATGATATGCGCAGGAGCGAGAATAATGCGATATGGGATACCGTATTATATTCTCGCGATATATGGATATGAATCGGGTCATCGGATCAAGTGTTGATTCGATGAATCGGTACATGATATATTAGCCGGTTATATTCGATATAGCCGGATCGTCGGATCAAGTGTTGATTCGATGATTTAATATATAATAATATAAATATGATATATTATTATATTAACTAATATTGGCTTACTTTATTATTTCATTTTCTCAGAGGATGATACATTGATATATATGCGATATATGTTAATTGTATTATTTTCTTTTGTTGCAAATATATAATATATATGTGATATATATTATTGTGACATGATATGATTAATTGTTAAACATGTTTAAGGATGATTAATTGAGGTTAGGGTTTGATTAGGTTTAGATGCTTCAAGTTCCTTCTAGAAGCAATTTTCTTTTGTCATTTGTAAAGATATTTTGTGATGACACATTATTAACTTAACCAAACCCAAACCCTACTTGTTTCTCTACTTGTTCTTAGCCATTCATCCTTGACCATGGTTATATATCAATCATATGATTTATATTTCTATTCATCACAAAAGAAAAAGATTATCATTATCTTTCATTATCTTCTTCTTCCTTCTTCAAGAAACCTTGCTAGTTTTTCTTGAAGTGATGAATAAAATTGAGAAAATGATTTAAAAAGAAAGCAATATTACTACTCTCTCATACTCATCTCATCTAGCCCATGGGATTAGTGTGTTCTCTTCTTTAAGAGTGAGAAAGCTTGAGTCGTAGCAACTTCAAGGTAGATCATCGGAGATTTGGATTACGACAAGCTAGAATGGATCGTTCGAGTCGTGGAGCCTCTCATGAGTCCGGGAGATCGTGGATCGCGGCAAAGGGACTTCTACTCGGAGCTTGTGAAGTGAAGGAGCAGACTAAAAAGGTTGTAATCCCTCACACTTAGATAAAAGTTATCTTATTGCATGTTAAACCCTAATAATCTAGAAAAGATCCCGGCTTTGGGTTGTTCGGCACGTCTAAAATTTAATCCGGGCATGTTTGATGCCTTAAGAACCTTCACAAGAGTGCCTAGGAACCCTACAGTGGTATCAGAGCCTAGCTAGAGCATTAGGCGATGTGTTTACGAAGTTAAAACTCTGATCGAACCCGAAACGAACAAAATGGACCCATCTCTGGAAATTTTTTAAATTTTGGGATTTTTCAGAATTAAAAATATATAAAAAAAATCAGCAGGGAATTCTAAGAATTACCATGATACACGTGCCCACATTTCCATCAACAGAGCGCGGATCCGCGGCATTAACATAGTTCTCGCGGCGCTTCCGCGGCGGCACTGTAGGATTGGGACACGTGGCTTCATGGTTTTAACCGTAGGTACTTGCTGACTATTCTGGGTATTTTTAATCTGTTCCAGGTGTTTAAAATTCTGGGGTTTGTTTTGTAATAGTAGACTCGATCGGAAATTTTAAATTCGTATTTCTTTCCGGATATTTAGAAACTGTTAAACTATTTGAACGGATTTCATTAACTTACTGTTTCCCGGTATGGCAAACTTTCAAGTGTTGAAATTTATTCGGGTTTAAATCTTTCGGGAAAATTGTACAAGTTAAGCGGTGGACCCTCTAGAAGACAACAAACCTTAACTCGATTATGTGACCGTCTTGAACTGCCTTTTGAACCTTCGGGTTTGGGGCAGTACGGCGTGCCACATGTGAGGCGTTGGCTTGACCCTTCTACGGCTGGATCACCGGCAACTGTGACATATTCTGGGATTATTTGAACCCCGCTCAAGTGTTGAGCACTTTGGGAAATTTTGGGTGTTTGATTATCTGTTCGGAAAGTTTAATACTGTATATTTATCTGGAATGTGATACAATATGTGGAATTCATAGAGTTAGGCATGAAATGCGGAGTATGTGATATTTCGGATTTATGATGTCTAAAGTGATTGTGGATTCCAAATATTGTAGTTTTACACTTTCTTTTATGTGACCGTAAGTGTAATATGTGATATCGCCGGTTTCGTTGCTATATGTCAACGACAATTGGGATGCGCATATTTACTTACGTTGATGATATGAGATATTATGTGTTGCTGTGATATGTTATATTGGATCGTCGCGATCAGAATAGCCGGGGGTTTTATGTGAGATGAGTTTTTTTTTATTTTCATTCATGTAAAATTCATTTGTAATGTAATATTCTTTTATTTGGGGCACTTCCAGGATGCGGTTGCTGTCACCAGTGTATATTATTTACTTTTCCGCATTAGGTAGACCCAAGGTGGGGAGCACAAGTAACCGGGTTCTAGGGTCCAGTGGGAGGCCATCTCGAGGAGTCGAGACCGGGTCTTCTAACCCTAGAATTGGCAGTGTTACTTGTCGCTCTCGTAGGTGTCTTGGGATGTGGGTTTGGCTATTCGTCGCGACCGTGGAATCCGTGTTTTATACAGGCTCGTATTGAAAACACGGACGTCCTAGTATATCCAATATTTCATATATGTTCTTCTGCTGCAATGTTCTGTGATGAGATCATATTACTGCCTGAGACGATTGCTTATACTATATATATATGTTGATATATAAATATTACTGCTTTCGTTTCTTCTGTGATGCTTAGGAAGCATAAGCTGATGGGATTTTTATTAATGAGATTAATAAAAGAAAAGAAACCTAAAGATGTTGTAGAACCAAAAACTTTATAAAAAGGGTAGCTACAGTTTTGCTTTGCACAGTGATATATGCGATATATCCTGCACCTTATTCGATGAGGAAAGGACCGAGATCCCTTCACCGGGAGTGACTCCTTTAGCGAAACTGGCAGATGCTGCAAAACGCGGTTTGTCTTTTGATTGCTTTGCACAGCGGTATATATGATATATCCTGCACCTTATTCGATGAGGAAAGGGCCGACGATCCCTTCACCGGGAGTGACCCCTTTAGCGAAACTAAGAAAAGCCTCAAAACACTCCTTTTTCAAAACTTCACTCAATTCTACGACGATATCATGTTCTTTACGCTCAGGGTTTTCTGAAAAACCTGCGTAGCCCTCCGTCATTTCAGATACATATTATTTAGTATTCGTGCTACGCTTGTTGGCCTGCGTCAAGGCGTAGTGTGCGGTAGCTAACTAATATATATCTGTTTATGCATATGATGCAGATTCGATTAGGGTAGTCGTGCGACTTTGTTGGCCTGCGTCAAGGGTCGTACGGGTGGGTTTAATTGAATCAAGAAATGACGGGTTGAACTTGACTAGCGCACTATGGTTTGTTGGCCTGCGTCAAGGTCATAGGATGCTAGGGGTAAAAGTTTTATCGGGAATTTCAAGTGTTGAAATTTGCAATGAGATTGCATACCTCCTATGAGATAGTTGGATCCCGATACTCACTGTGAGTAAGAGTTACTCCTGGGAGAGTTTTACACAGGACAATTAGTCATTCAAGTAGGTGTCTAGAAAAGTGTTAACGAGGTTACGCCTTTGGGAAAACGAGGTTTACTTTAATTAGGTCCGTGCGAAAGCACGGGGAACCTCCCTCAAAGTACCGACACTGATCTGGCTGAAAGATTGACGAAATTGTAGGGTGTAATTAATCCCGGTTAATCTTACCTTTTAGGGTTTTAAGGTAGATTTGATAAAAACAGTGGGAGACATCCTGATTAGATAAGATAATAACCAATCTAATCTTGTAAGAGCATACGCTAAAGTGTTTTCTTCTCTCTCTCTCCAGGTAGCGACCATTTCAGGCCATAAGCAAGATAATAATATAGATGTATTGACTAAACCTGATTATTGTACTGAGCAAGGGAACGTTAGACCCATTCTTTCTTATAAGAGTTATAAGACTGAACAGGAAACAGGAGAATATCTAGATTCTCACACCGCCCAAAAGAACATGCATGTTGATGCATCTTCTTCGGGTGTGTTAGTTATTGAGAACTGTTTCTCAGTTCACCCTACGTCCTGGGTATTAGATACCGGATCAGGATCCCACATATGTAAACAGTTACATGGGCTACGTAAAGGTAGAGAACTGGGAAAAGGTGATCATTCCGTTCAAGTAGGGAACGGTGCAAGTATTGTAGCCAAAGCAGTTGGCGAATATCATCTTGTATTACCAAGTCGTAATACACTGATTCTAAATGAATGCTATTATATACCGAACATGATGTGCAACATTATATCAGTTTCTTTATTGAGTAATGTGGGATATAATTTTGTAGTACAGGATAATGTTATGAACATATTCCTAGATCAAAAGTTGATTGCATCAGGCTCGTTACATAATGGCATATTCATTCTAAATCAGAATACAGTCCTCAATATACAAAACACACACAAGAGGAAAAGTTCAGATATGAACGAATCCTACTTGTGGCATTGTAGACTTGGTCATATCAATGCAACACGACTGGCTAAGTTACATAAAGATGGTTATTTGAATCCGTTCGAATTATCATCTTATGATACTTGCCATTCATGTCTCAAATGAAAAATGACCAAAGCTCCGTTTAGTGGACACGGAGAAAGAGTTACCGAACTCTTAGGACTGGTACATAGTGATGTATGCGGTCCCATGTCTACGCATGCCAGGAACGGTTCTTCCTACTTCATTACATTCACTGACGATCTCTCAAGATTCGGATATGTATTCGTGATGAAACACAAATCTGAAGCTTTTGAGAAATTCAGAGAATATAAGCACGAAGTAGAGAACCAAATAGGCAAAAGTATTAAGATTCTTCGATCTGATCGAGGAGGTGAATACTTAAGTGGTGAGTTCCTAGATTATCTAAAAGAGAATGGGATTCTCTCTCAGCTTACTCCTCCTTATACACCACAACACAACGGTGTATCTGAGCGGAGGAATCGCACCCTATTAGATATGGTACGCTCTATGATGAGCGAGGCTGAGTTACCTATTTCTTTCTGGGGGTATGCGCTTGAGACAGCGGCATACATACTGAATAAAGTTCCTACCAAATCTGTGCCTACCACCCCATATGAGATATGGGAAGGGAAGAGACCATATCTTAATTTTGTTAAGATATGGGGTTGCCCGGCTTATGTCAAAAGACGAAACCCGGACAAACTCGAGGCAAGATCTGTTTTATGTAAGTTTATTGGATATCCCAAGCATTCGCGAGGGTATATTTTCTACCACAGTGAGGAACAAAGAGTGTTTGTTGCTCAACACGCCACCTTTTTAGAAAAGGAATTTCTTGCAAAAGAGATTAGTGGCTCTGAGGTAGAACTGGAAGAAGTTCCAGCAGAACAAACTACAACAGATGATTTAGTGGAACCAGAGGATTCAGTAGTACCCGACGAACCCCAGCCTCTCCGCCGATCTAGTAGGGTTTCTCGTCCACCTGAGAGATACTACGGTTTTCTCATTGATGGTGGAAGCGAGGATTGCATCATGGGTGATGATGAACCGACTAGTTTCGAGCAGGCCATCACGAGTGTTGACTCTGTGAAATGGCTGGATGCAATGCGATCTGAGATGGAATCCATGTACAACAATAAAGTATGGATTTTAGAAAATGCTCCTGAAGGGGTAAAACCCATTGGGAGCAAGTGGATTTTTAAAAAGAAATTTGGTGTAGATGGAAAAGTTGAGACTTTCAAAGCTAGACTTATAGCAAAAGGTTTTCGTCAAAGACCAGGTGTGGAATATGACGAAACCTTTTCTCCAGTGGCTATGCTTAAGTCCATCCGGATCTTACTTGCCATTGCTGCATACCATGATTACGAAATCTGGCAAATGGATGTTAAGACCGCCTTTCTAAACGGTGATTTAGAAGAGAGCGTGTACATGACTCAGCCAGAGGGTTTCGTAGATAGTGGGAGCAGCGGAAAGGTGTGCAAGCTGCTTAAATCCATTTATGGGTTAAAGCAAGCATCGCGGAGTTGGAACATCTGTTTTGATGTTGTAGTCAAAGAGTTTGACTTCATCAAAAATATTGATGAACCTTGTATCTATAAGAAGGTGGCAGAGGGTAAGGTAGTCTTCCTCGTATTGTATGTGGATGACATACTCTTGATAGGAAATGATATTCCTATGCTGCAATCAGTCAAGCTCTTCTTATCACAGAGATTCTCAATGAAAGATCTAGGTGATGCCTCCTGCATATTCGGAATCATGATCTATAGAGATAGATCTAAACGGATACTGGGATTGTCCCAATCCAGGTACATTGACACCATACTAAAGAGGTTTAGTATGGAAGAATCCAAGCGTGGGAACCAACCCACGATCTCTGGACTCACTCTCTCCAAAGAGATGTCTCCCAAGACTGATTTGGAGAGAGCTCGCATGCAAGGGATACCCTATGCTTCGGCAGTAGGCTCTATCATGTATGCGATGCTATGTACCAGACCTGATGTAGCATACTCACTAAGTGTAGTGAGTCGGTATCAAGCAGATCCTAGAGAGAGTCATTGGACAGCAGTGAAGAACATTCTCAAGTACTTACGAAGGACTAAGGAGATGTTCTTGGTGTATGGTAATGGAGAACTCCAGGTGGAATCCTTTACCGATTCCATCTTCCAAAGTGATAAGGATGACTCTAAGCCGCATTCGGGTTTTGTCTTTACCCTCAATGGAGGGGCGGTATGTTGGAAGAGTTCCAAACAGGATACCGTTGCAGACTCAACGATGGAGGCTGAATACATCGCTGCCAACGAAGCTGCCAAAGAGGCTGTCTGGATCAAGAAGTTCATTAGTGAACTTGGTGTGGTTCCATCCATTGAGCATCCAATACCTCTGTATTGCGATAACAATGGAGCTGTGGCGTTAGCCAAGGAACCCAGGTCCCATCAGAAGTCCAGACATATTCTGAGGCGGTATCACCTGATCAGGGAGATAGTTGATCGCCGGGAGATCGAGGTCAGGAGAGTAGATACGAAGGACAACACTGCGGATCCATTCACGAAGGCTATTCCCTAGATACAGTTTGAGAGATTATTCGGGATGCTTGGTATGAGATACTACAGCAGCTGGCCTTAGTGCAAGTGGGAGATTGTTAGTTATGTATATGCCCTAGAGGCCATTGTTGTACATATGATGTATATTATAATGGATGCTTGGTTATATATAGAGAAGACTTTCATGCTCGTCATGATAGTATGCTATTTGGTTTCACTTTATCTTAACATGTTGACTTGTATTGGTTTACTGTTTTACTCTCACATGTTGATAAAGCCCTTAGGATCTGTACTCGACTACTGGGACTATGATGAGATCATACTAGTGGGGCCGCGGTAGTCGATGAGTACATCCTATAACTGTTCCTAGTCAAGGGTATATCGAGACAGGGCATCGATACACCAGAGTAGACTAGCGTATACGCATCTTGACCTATATGATGGGCGATGGATGATCCCATATCCATCGGTGTTTGACATCAGAGATGGTGTACGGGTGCTCAGTAGAGATTGGGTACACTGGACGGACTCGCCGAGAACTCCCAGATGGTGATATACCACACGTCAAATGGCAGTTCTCCGGTGACACAGGTACAGGGTAGTCTGAAGACCCGAGATCGTCATAGAGTCTTGTGTGATTCCCACTGTGCTTTGATTTCCACCTCACCACGTCCAAGAGGGCGTGCAAAATGGTGGCTTTTGGGTACAGTCCCGAATCACATGGAGGCAATGAGCGATAGGAGGGGATTCGTCTCTCCCGGTATAGGGAGTTGATGTTGTGCTGTGTTCGATTGGCTATAACTGGAAGTCCCTGGCCAGGGCTGATATAGAGATTTACTGGTAAGTGTTACTAGTAGTTTCTCGACCCGTTATGAGACACACATCGACACGACTTATCGGTTACTGGGGTCTGACGTATACCACCCCTAGACTTGATATGCGACATATCAGACGAATAGACCGGACTGTACGGGAGTGTTACTGATCGGATTCACAGGAGAACGCACAGGCTAGCTTGTTGATCTTCTGATCGCTCAATACCTGGGTGGCTGTTACGTTTAGCTGACCGCTTGCAGCTTGTGGGTGTTTGATATGATCATCACCTGCTACCGGCGTATTGACGATTCTTTAGAGTCCTACACAGAGATTTCTTGGCTCAGGCGAAACAGAGTTGTGGCACATATATGATATGCGCAGGAGCGAGAATAATGCGATATGGGATACCGTATTATATTCTCGCGATATATGGATATGAATCGGGTCATCGGATCAAGTGTTGATACGATGAATCGGTACATGATATATTAGCCGGTTATATTCGATATAGACGGATCGTCGGATCAAGTGTTGATTCGATGATTTAATATATAATAATATATATATGATATATTATTATATTAACTAATATTGGCTTACTTTAATATTTCATTTTCTCAGAGGATGATACATTGATATATATGCGATATATGTTAATTGTATTATTTTCTTTTGTTGCAAATATATAATATATATGTGATATATATTATTGTGACATGATATGATTAATTGTTAAACATGTTTAAGGATGATTAATTGAGGTTAGGGTTTGATTAGGTTTAGATGCTTCAAGTTCCTTCTAGAAGCAATTTTCTTTTGTCATTTGTAAAGATATTTTGTGATGACACATTATTAACTTAACCAAACCCTAACCCTACTTGTTTCTCTACTTGTTCTTAGCCATTCATCCTTGACCATGGTTATATATCAATCATATGATTTATATTTCTATTCATCACAAAAGAAAAAGATTATCATTATCTTTCATTATCTTCTTCTTCCTTCTTCAAGAAACCTTGCTAGTTTTTCTTGAAGTGATGAATAAAATTGAGAAAATGATTTAAAAAGAAAGCAATATTACTACTCTCTCATACTCATCTCATCTAGCCCATGGGATTAGTGTGTTCTCTTCTTTAAGAGTGAGAAAGCTTGAGTCGTAGCAACTTCAAGGTAGATCATCGGAGATTTGGATTACGACAAGCTAGAATGGATCGTTCGAGTCGTGGAGCCTCTCATGAGTCCGGGAGATCGTGGATCACGGCAAAGGGACTTCTACTCGGAGCTTGTGAAGTGAAGGAGCGGACTACAAAGGTTGTAATCCCTCACACTTAGATAAAAGTTATCTTATTGCATGTTAAACCCTAATAATCAAGCAAAGATCCTGGCTTTGGGTTGTTCGGCATGTCTAAAATTTAATCCGGGCATGTTTGATGCCTTAAGAACCTTCACAAGAGTGCCTAGGAACCCTACACAAAATTCAAAGAAACCCAGATAAGCATGAAAACTGCAAAACTACTAAGCGCGACTCTAAGGTCGAAATAATACATCACTAGTATCTGAGTCTGAAACAATATACAAGTTTTGGTTGATGGAATTTCTAGATACAATGAATAATACATGTACAATGGCGGTTCTGATACAAAGAACCCACCTACCAAGCAAATCACCCGCAAAAGAAAGCAGTGTGCCAGAAGAGCCGCTATGGAACCTGTACGACAAGCCCTGCAAGAACTGTGGCACAACGGGGGTGAGTTGCCAACTAGTGAATAGAGAATATCTACAAGCAGAAATCGAATGCAAGACATAATCCTAAGTCAATACAATCAGTATATAATATAACCCTTAAGAGTAAGTCTGAAGCATGAAAATGTGGCAGTGTAACATCTAATAATGTAGGTAGTGCCAAGTACTCGTGCTAGTGCCTCAGATAACAACATGTCATAAATGTAAGGTATGTCTGCATGAAGTAAACATGATGAAGTATCAAATGGATATCAATACACGTATATTAGCGTCCCATTCCACTAATATTGGTGTAAGGGTATATATAACAGCGCCCTCGTACCCTGTTATATATACAATTGAAGTATGATCAATGTAGTCAAGGTCTGTATGTAATCAATGTTTGTATAAACGTGGAACCCGTCCACCCGTCACCTAATGACAATAAACGTGGAACCCGTCCACCCGTCACCTAATGACAATAAGCAACATGTATGTAAATATGAGGATATAATCAAATCATGGAAAACATCATGAAACCCGTGCCTAGCATCGACACGTAAATCCTCATCTATCGGGTTCTGTCAGTCCGGATCAGCCCACGGGCTATGTCTGCGGAATCGGCCCTCGGCCCCGGTAGTACGCCCATATCCATCTATCGACTCTGGTCAGTATCCTCTGGATAACCGCCAGGTCCAACCAATCACCGGTAGGTAGTAGTCCCTCTGCGAGGCTCACCATCTAGTACACAGCGAAACCGTTCTCGCCCCGGGGTACCATACCCGGTCCACCATGTACCCGTAATCGGCCTCATCCAACTCCTCGATTCGGGTTCACATATATCACTCTTGCACAGAGAAAACACATGGTGGACGCACCGAAATATCATATCAAGGGAAACCGGGTTTTTAAACAATTAACTATTCTCTTTCAAATATCCACGGTTTCCCAAATCCAGAATTAACATGGAAACAACATATCTCAATGCGTAATCTAAGCAAGTATGAAGATATCAATATATGTGTACAAGTATGGGTATGTGTCATCAAAATGAAGTGCAAGTATAACAGTATATTATGCAACATGGAAATAATAGTATGCACATACAAGGTCATATCCTGATGCAATAATGCTACTGTGCAGTGACATGGCAATTATCGATGAAGAAGTGTGTGAGCCGGCAAGCAAGTGTACGTGGAACATACGCATCATCGATAATGGTGCTAGTGTCCTAGCAACATGATAGTAATATAGCAGTAAACATATGCAAAGCAATGCGAATAGCAGGAATATGCGGAAATTGGATAATCAACGTAACAGTAAAGAATCTACACCCATATGTATATGTCATGCGGTTATGCCATTTGAAATAAGAATGACTCGGGTCTAGTCTAACATCTACTATGCAAACTACAGATCTAAGTATCAAGTCAATCGGGAGGGGTAAGGAGACCACCTAAGTCTGAGTCGATATATATATAATAGTCGGTGATCCCGCCTCAATAGTATCGCGTACGATACAGTATATCATATGCCAATCCTCATGTCATGAGTGCGGATCAATCATCAATATAGGCTCGTACGGTAAGTTGTCGTACGGCATCCCATTAACTGGGTATGGTCAATATCTTATTCCTCTCAACAAATATCTGGTATCACTATCATCATCTCACTTACTCTGGGGTACTGATCTAAGTCTAGTACAACTGATACCATCTACAAAGTATGAATGCGGGGGTAAACACACATCCCAAGCCCACAAGAATTACATGTCGTATCCTAAATACGAATCACATCACATCACCGATCTCGCGGCACAAAGCCCAATATCATCGACTCATCTCCGAAGTCATCCAATATCATCATCAACACCGTGTAAGTATAGTGAATATGCAAGGGTGTGCGTGTGGGTGTAAACCTATTCTAGGGTTCGCGACTATGAGCTATACTAGTTTACTTCTAACTCTAAGCTATCCATAGTACACCTAACACGACATCCAAGACACACTTACTATCAAGCATAATATATAGTATACCAGCTACGGACTGCGGGGGTGCTATACGCCATTCACCTGACTTCCCCCAGTAGATTTAATCTACTCACCTTGCGTCTTTATTTGTGGACGTCGCCACGCGCTTGCTTGTCGTCCCGAAGTCTTCATGGGGTACCTACACATCAAAGTATCATATCTGCGTATTAAAACCAAATCAAAGCTAACACGGCACACGAAACCCAAAACGATACGATAAGGGGCCTCTAGGTTAGAACCTATGGGCACGCCTTCAAAACCCTTAATCAATCCTCGATATCGTCGTATAAACGCCAAATAGTCGAGGTAAAACACAATACACAATATCAGAACTAATAATACGGAATACGGAAACACGAATCCAAAACAGCAACTAAGGAAAAAGGCTCCAGATTTCACCCTAGGTCAAATTAGACAAATCTATACATATCAGGGGTCTAAAATATACATGTAGGAGCTAAAGAACAAACACGAGACAAAATGGTGGGACCCAGGCCGCAAATTGTGGCCAAACAGATTAAATCTGCGGCCTGGAAAAGGAAGTGGGGGCTAGGGCTTTGGGGTTAGCTTCCTGGGTGCCTGCACATGTCACTGTCCATTCAATATAATTTTCAGAGTCTCGGGTTGATAGCAGATCCCAAATAACCATCACAGATTTCACAAATTCTCCGATATCGTATCCATAAATCCGTATTTTGGTTTCAACTCTCAGGTTGTGGTCTCAATTCAAGCACTAGGGTGTTGGTGTAGCCTCTACTGAACTCAATTTCACATTACAACTCATAATTTCCTCAAACCCTAACTAGGTTTTCTTCAAGTCCACAAAATCAAACAATATCGGTTCTAAACTAAACATGAGGTATAAGTAATACTAAAACTAAGCTAATAGTCCAGAAAAATACCTCATTTGGCAGCTCAAGAATTTTCTTGAGTTGCCCCTAGTGGCCAAAATCCTTGCTTCTCTAGTCCAATGTGTTGATCTTGAGCTTGTGCACACTTTTAATGAAACGAAGATTGAGTTTTGGAGTTGTTTTTTGAGGTGAAATGGGGCATTGAAGTTGGAGGAAGGGGAGGAAGCAGGAGCAGCAGCAGCCACTTGAAGGAGTGGGAGGGAAAATGAGTGAGGAATGAAGGGAATGGCCAAGTCTTGGTCAACACATCTCACCCTCTCATTCTCTCACTTGCCCATACCCAATATTATAATCCTTTCCCATTTCTTTTCTTTTCTTTTCCTCTAAAAATCCTTCTCCCAAGAATAGTAAACCCAAAGTGAACCATGGCAAGAAAATGCACAAGTGTGATACAAATGATATGTGCATGTTTTGCACAAAAATACTAAGAAACCGATTAGCGATTTTTAATCGCGATTAGCACTAAATTAGCATATAACTAATCAATTAAACTTAGAAATGACATAATTCTCTAATTTACCCTATTTTAGAATTTTCCATAATTTTTCCCAAAATTTCCCCCCATTTATTTGTATTTAATTATATCGAATTATTAAATTATTCAATAAAATAATATTAAATTATTAATTTCCCAAAAATAATATTTTTATTATTTCGAAATGTTACAATGGGTCGATCCGGATCGTGGCTTCTTCAACGGCCTCCTTGAGTCGAAGATGATCCACCCGAGAGTCTATAGTCCGAGCTCCACCTCAAGAACCGAGGTAACTAGGGCAACAAGTATGCTAAGATTGATGTCCTAGGTGATGTAGAGGAAGAAAATGGATTTGTTTGTCTATTTAAATCCTAATTTTCTCAACACATGAGAGCTATAGGATTTTCTAGTGAAGAGGAGGAAGAAGAGAGTATGAGAGCTCTCTTTTGATGAGAGAGAATGAGCAAGAGATAATAATCCATAAGAAAAATAATTACCATTCTTTTTTCATGATAAATTGTGATGATTACAATTGATTTGACCATTATCATGTCAAGTTAATTCCAAGCCATAAGAAGAGTCTAGAGCTCACAAAAATATCCAAGTCAACAATGGTCAACTAGGTCAAATGGTCAACATGGTCAAATGGTCAAAGCAATTAGCCATAACACAATTATCATTAAAAGAATTGGTAAATATTTTCCTCCACCTCATAATGGTTTTGACCAAGTCAATGGTCAAAACCCTAATGAGGCATCTCCTTCTTTGCTCCTCACAGTCGTGCATACACACCCGCATCCGCATTCCGTAGAATACGAATGCACAGAAGACAAAACCAATCCATTTGTACAATACTAGGATCCGGCTTAAACCAAAGCCCACTAATATTATCTGCCCGAACATCATACGCACACAAGTGCATGTAAGTGATTGTAGCCGTGCCGTAAAACCATACGGCCTCTACACCTTTTTACCCAGTGCAGGGAAACTCTCTGTGTAGGACTTTAAAGACTCGACACTATACTGGCAGTGGGGTTAACCACAGACCGCAAGCGGCACTAGCTGTATGTAACGGTACCTAGGTAGATGTCGATAAGAAGGCCGACGAGGTAAACCCCATCCGAACTCCTACTGAGCCTGAATGTGACAATTTCCGTACAGTTCGGTCTGTTCGTCTATGAGTATCGCATGTCGGGCCTAGGGGGACGGTAAACGTCAGACCCCTAATAGCGGTACAAGTCGTGCCGGACTGTAGCCCAGAACACCCTGAGAAACTACTGGAAACACTACCCGTAAATCTCGGTTGCCCTTGCCAGGGACTTTGTGTAATGGCTCTCCTAGACACAACACGATATCAACCCCCAATACCGGGAGAGACGAATCATGTCTAACCGTTACTGCCTCCAAATGCTTCGGGACTGCACCCAACTACTACCTGTTTGCATGACTGCTTTGAGCCATGGTAGGGTAGTAATCAAAGTACAGTGGGAACACACTCGAGGCGAAGTAGCAGTGTCAAGTCGACGGACTAAGTTGTACTCCTGTCATCTGGGAACTGCTATCTGACGATAGGTACAGTACCAACCAGCAGTTCCCTACCTGTCCTGTCCGGTGTCCTCGTAACCTAACGAGCACCCGCATACTATCTCCAGTACGACATACTAATGGCTATGGGACAGACCATTTCCCCTACTGGGATGAGAAGCGTATACGCTAGTCTACTCCGGAGTATCGATGCCTCGTCTCGATAATCCTATGACTAGGGATCTGTATAAGGATGTGCTTGTAGATTACCCAGCCCCCACTAGTGTGATAGCCATCACAACGCTGGTAATCAAGCAAAGATCCTAAGGGCTCTACCAATATTTATAGGCGATATGCTAAAAGAAACACATGCACATATTAAAGTAGAAACAAACCAAGTAGCATACTACCATTTTGAGCAAGATTGTCTATACAACTGTGAATATACCAAGTTTCCATTAAGTAATATACAAACTAGTATGATACAGTAATGGCTTCTAGGGCATATACACGAACAGCAACAGTCCTACTGTGTAGTGAAATGGCAATTATCGATGATGAAGTGTGTGAGCCGGCAAGCAGGTGTACGTAGAACATACGCATCATCGATAATGGTGCTGGTGTCATGACAGCATGGGTTTAATATAACATAAATCACAAGTATATAAGCATGAAATGCGCTAATAACCACATGAATATACGGACATGGAAAGTAAATGAAACAATAAGGAATCTACAATAGTTATACGAGTCATACAGTTTGTCATTTAAAATAACACGAATCGTGGTGTTAAGAAAAAAATAAGGGCTACGGTGTTTTTAGGAAAAGATGCGTCTTTTGAAAATATCCGTAGAATCCCTTGGCCTGTCTTTCAAATACTAAGGATTCGTTAGTTTTGAAATATATATGACTCGAGTCTAGTTTAACATCTATAAGTAAACTACAGGACTAAACGAACAGTCTAACCGAAAGGGTAAGGGAAAACCGCCTAAATCTGAGTCGATATATGTAAATATAATAGTCGGTGATCCCGCCTCAATAGTATCACATACGATACAATATACAATATGACATCCTCGAGTCAAGAGTGCGGATCTATCATCAATATATAGCCCGTACGGTAAATCCATCGTACGGCATCCTAAATCTGGGTACGGGTCGAATATCACATTTATCTCATCATTTATCTGGTATACTTATCATCATATCTCATGAACTGGGGTACTGATCTAAGTCTAGTACAAACTGATACCATCTATATATGTGTAAATGCGTGTGTATGAAAACACAACGCCTAAGGCCCGCTAATAATCTCATGTTGTATCTCAAATACGAACCAATCACATCACCGATCTCATGGCATCAAGCCCAAACTCATCGACTCATCTCCAAGTATCATCCACTATCCTCATTATCCATGGATAGGTATGTGTGTGTGTGTGTGTGCGTGTGTATGCCCAGTCCCATACCTATGTGTGTGTGTGTATATACGTATCCCCATATACGCACAAGTAATAATAATAATGCATGCAAGGGTGTGTGTCCGTGTGTGCAAACCTATTCTATTGTTTGCGACTAAGAAATTAACCACGACACTATCATCCAAATTCACAGCACATATGTAAATATATAACATATCATCAACTACACTACGAACTGCGGGGGTGCTATACGCCATTCACCCGACTTCCCCCGTAGATATAATCTACTCACCCGCTTCTTGTGTACCGATGCCGATGTCTCCATCTCCATCTTCAACGTCTCGACATCACGTGGGGGTACCAGCACATATAATCCAATTGCAATGCGTATTAAAATCCAATCGGAAAAACCAAAACGGCACACGCTACGCTCATAAGTAAAAACCTATAGCCTCGCATGCAAACACGACCAATAACCTTAGTCGTTGACGTTCAAACGCCACACGACGGAAACACAATATCAAATAAGAAAAATAAAGTTAACACGAAGTCGTAAAACAAGGCCTTAACTCATGAAAAAGATCCCAGATTATACCCTATATGAAATCAGCCAATTTTGCACATGTAAAGGGACTATTTTACTGACATAGGAGCTACAGACGAAGCACGAAGCCAAAATGAGGTACCCAGGCCGCAAATTGTGGCCCAGGGGATTAAATTTGTGGCCTTGATGTTAGGGTTTGGTCTCGGGTCTCTAGGGTATGCTCCATATCACCTGCACATCTCTCTGTGATCGCTAAATAATTTTCAGGTCACCCGGGTTATAGCAGATGTCAAAATACACTTACAGAATTCACAAAATACGATGTCGGGGATTTCTAAGTTCGCTAATTAGGGTTCTAGTCTCTGGTTTA
Source organism: Agapanthus africanus (assembly GCA_030015575.1). Lineage (NCBI taxonomy): Eukaryota > Viridiplantae > Streptophyta > Magnoliopsida > Asparagales > Amaryllidaceae > Agapanthus > Agapanthus africanus. The sequence continues at coordinate 196,658,033 of JASDDO010000010.1, read as the reverse complement.
GGTCTCCAATCAATCACCACAGGGGTTTAAGGTCAATATTAAGCCTCAATTACACTATCTCAATTCAATTCACACCCTAATTCCCAACTTGAGATTCGAAAGTTCACTAAACTGCACAAAAATCGATTTTAAACTTGAATAGAGGCTTAAGCAATTGAAATACTACATTATATATGAAGGGATTACCTCAATTGGCACCCATGAATTCCCTACAGCACCAAAACTCAAACTTTCTTGGTCCAAAGTGTAGCTTGTGCACCTTTTTTGTGAAGTGGGGATGGACTTTTTGTGAGTTTTTAGTGATGAAGTGGGGGTTTGAAGTGGAGGGGAAAGGGGGTGCTGCCATGGTAGTGGGAGGAGAGGAAAATGAAGGAATGATGAAGTAAGAAACAATGGGAGCTTGGTCAAGTTGACCCCTCACCCTCTCTCTCTCTCTCATGCCCATGCTTCACTATTCTATTCTTTAATCCATTTCTTTTTGTTTTGTTTTGTTTTCCTTTTCTTTTCTCTTCTCACTTAAAACCCAAAACCAAGAATGAAAAATGAAGAGAAAGCCATGTAGAAAAATGTAACACAAGTGTAAAAATGATATGGTGCATGTTTTGCACAAAACACGCTTAAAGCCCGATTAGCGATTTTTAATCGCGATTAGCACTAAAATAGTGTCAAATAAATCATAAACTTTCATAATTTGCGTGAATCTCATAAAGCACCATCATTTCAGTAATTTCAAAAAAATTTCAAAATTTTCCCCATTTATCGGTATTTAATTATACCACAATATTAAAATATTCATTATTTTTAATATTTAATTATAAAAATTCCCAAAAATAATATTTTTTTTTTGAAATGTTACAATCTTCCCCCTTAAAGAAATTCAGTCCCCGAATTTAAATTTAAAGTCCCCTAATTTCTAAAATATTTCAGTAAAAGATCATGTCGTCTGAGTCCCGAGATCATAAATACATAAGGCACAGAGGCGCAATGCATGCGCATAAAAGATGAGCAGATAACTCAAAATCAAAACTCCGTCAAGCAACCCGCAATCATCGGAGTCATGGTGAAGACACAAATGTCAAATCCAAAATGAAATCAGCATGATATATATGTCAAAAATATACATGTAAATATCATTAAAACATCGGAACAAATGCATGCCAAATTTGTTTTTCAAGTCGCAGTGCGATGTACGTATCACTGCACAGTGGCGGACGTCTATCGTAAGAAAATGACTATATCTATATATATCCTTTGTTTAATATATACGTCATGCCGTTTTGAAAACAATTTAGAAGGGTTTTCTTGTTTTAAAAGTTTCGTGTCATTTCAGACACGTAGGTAAATACTGAGACTATAGTCCCTTTTTGGAAATCCCTTCGATAACTATCAATGCATGCAAAATATTTCCAGGTACTCTACTTTGACTAGTCCATCCCAGCTACTATATCAAATAGTAAATATCATAAAAACGTACTGCTCCATAAGAAATCAATCCCAAAATGTGCATATGAATGCTACATGCGTCTGATGCGCACGTAAATCAAAATCCATGAATGTGCCATACATGTGCACAGAAACAACATCTAAGTGCAACGGGTGTGCAAAAAACACCTGTTAGAGGCAACGGTGTTCCTGACGGAAATATCAGGTGCATCTGATATGCACAAGAATCCCGATTTAGTGCATCTGGTGTGCACCAAAATCGCATCTCATAACATGCGCCTGTCACGACCCGAAAGTACGGAACATGACCGGCACTTAGGCTACGAACGTCTCAAGGCGTACGTGCTCTAAGTAAGCCGAGCCCAGAAATCCAAACCAAGAAAAGTAGTGGAGTGAAGGAAAAACCATATGTAAATCAACCAGTTTGCAACATAATATACAACGCCTAAAGGCGAGGATCACAACAGAAAAGGAAACTCAACAGCATGAAACCCAGAGAAATATGACGTGCGACTCTAAGGTCGAAAGAATAACATCACTGGTCTCTATCTCAAATAAGTACATGTTTGGTTGATGGAACTTCTAGATACAACTGAGATATAATATACAATGTATAATGATGGGTACGATACAAATAAACCCACCTACTAGCAAGTCACCCGAAAGAAGCAGTGCCCGCAAGCCATATTGAAACTCTTACGGCAACACCTGCAAGAAACTAGGGCACAATGGGGGTGAGTTGCCAACTCGTGAATAGAAAAAGGTCTACGAACAGAAAATTGCATGTATGACGCAATCCTAGGTCATACGATCATAATATATAATCCTCAAATATATAACCAGCAACCTATAACAATGGCTAAGGTAACTGTCTAACCCAAATGTAATCCCATGTGCCTATGTCAGTGTCAGTGCCTCAGGTAGCAATGTATCCTATGGATGATGTATGAATGCATGAAAAGTATGATCAACGAAATCAAAGTCTGTATGTGATCAATGTTTATATATAGGTGGATCCCGTCCACGTGTCACCCAATGACAATAAGCATCATGCATGTAAATATGAGGATATAGTCATAATCATGGAAAAACATCATGAAACCTGTGCCCAGCATCGGCACAAAACATAGCCTCAATCTCAATATCTCAATATCTCTGATAAGTCTCACTATCTAGGGCGCCGTCAATCTAGACCGGCCCCTACCATCAATCTCAAGACCACGACGATATCCTCCGGATATCCGACGCGTCGGGTAAAATGACCGGTCGGTAGTGCTCCCCTGCCAGGCTCAACGCCATCTCCTGCGATCTTCTTTCCCCGGGGTACCGTACCGGGCCCACCATGTACCCGCAATCGGCCTCATCCGCCTCCTCGAATCGGCTGTCACATGTCGCTCTCAGCACCGAGAAAACACATGGTGGACGCACTGAAATATCATATCAGGGGTAACCGGGTTTTAAAACAATTACATAATCTCTTTGAAATACCCACGGTTCCCAAATCCAGAAATATCATAGAACAACATATCTTAATGCGCATAATCAGAAAACATGATGTATTTGACATATCAATGAAGTGCAAGTACAACAGTATATCATGCAACATGAAATAATAGTATGCACATACAAGGGTTATATCCTGCAACAATAATACTACTTTGTAGTGACATGGCAATTACCGATGAAGATGTGTGTGAACTGGCAAGTAAGTGTACGTGGTACATACGCATCATCGGTAATGGTGCTGGTGTCTTAACAGCATGATATCAACAATAGAATATGAATCACAATAAGTATGTGATGCAGAACAACAATAATAATGTGCGGGAGCTGAATACCAAACACAATGATAGCTAAACTGCATCTAATGTCATAAGAGTCACATAGCTACACCACTATAAGGCTGAGCTAAAGCTAACAGTAGGTATGGGAAACCGCCTAACCCCTGAGTGGATACATATAAATATATATAGTCGGTGATCCCGCCTCAATAATATCACATCCGATACCATATCTCTATAATCAGTTATTCCCAAATCAAGAGTGCGGATCAAACATCAAATTATAGCTCGTATGTAAATCCGTCGTACGGCATCCCCAAATCTGGGTACGGGTCAATATCACATTCGTCATATCATTCATCTGGTATTCTTTATATCAAATATCATAATCTGGGTACTGACCTACATTTAGTACAAAGCTAACATCATCACCATCATCACGATCTAACTACTGATCAACAGTCTCATATGAATCGATATTAGCAGCACATATCATCTCAAGGAGTAAACATCGCCGAATGCGGCTTATCATAATTATCTTGTCATATCATATCATATCATATCTCGTAACATAATCACATGTCGACCATTTTAAATAAATCACCATTCCTATGGCATCATCATCCCAAAATCCTGCTAAAGCATCAATACGTAACTCAAATATGAATTTTACCATATCACAGATATCATAATCTCGGATCAAACATCATCGACTCATCTCAAATCCAAGTATGTGTAGGGTTCCTAGGCACACTCAAGAGGTTCCACAAGGCATCAACCATGCCAAATTCAAATTTTTCCGGTGCCGAGAAACCCTAATATAGATCGTTAACTAGAAGTAAAGGCGAAACTACAAGCAAGCAAACAACTTTGCTAATAAGTGAAAGAGATTACAACCTTTGTAGATCTGGTCCACCACTTCTTTAGCTCCAAGATGACGTCCCTCCGCTTTGATCATCGGGATCCCGGACTCTAGCGTCGGTTTCGTCGGAGAAATGAGCGGGCTAGGTCGTTGACTTCGAGGCCGAAGATGATCTACGTCGGGGAAACTCAAACTCAAGCTATTCCTTCACTTGGTCAAAAACTTTGTGAAGAGAACACCCTATACTACATGGAAAGTGGTAGAGGATGAAGAAATAGGAAGTGGGTTCACTTTATAATTGGATTTCTCACCCTTTTTCTCATGGCACCATTGGAGCTCTCAAGCTTTTGTGAGCTTGATGAAGATGAAGAAGAAGAAAAGAATCATATGAATTAAAAGAATAATATGAATACTTATCCTTTTAATCATGGCACCATGGTTGAGTTTAGCCCTCATGCTTAACTCATGTTGAGAATTAACCATAGCATAAGGTTAAGGGTTGGGTTAGCTAATATCTTAAACAAATGACAAAGAGAGTTGACTTTGTCAATGTTTATCAAGCTTCATGAAGCTTGATAACTTTGACCAAAGTCACACTCTTTTGTTATATACTTAGGAAAATAGTAAACCCTAATCTAACCTTGATTTGGTTCAAGTCTCAGACACACAACTTGTTTGTATCATCAAGCACGATACAAACATGTACACTTGCATATATCACATATAAACAATGTGCACATTCAAGTGAGAAATTCAATCTTAAGTGAACCAATACTAGTTAATGTAAAGTAATATATCAAATATATAATTATACATTAAATCATTAAATCAACACTTGATTTAACGATCCGGTCATATCGCATATAACCGACTAATATCAAGTGTATCAATGTATCGAATCAACACTTGATTCGGTAACCCGGCTATATCACATATAACCGACCGAGATACAAATCGCGAGAATAGAATACAGTATCACATACTGGTATTATTCTCGGTCCCGCACATATCTCATATGCGCTCCTATTTCGTTTCGCTTGAGCCAGGAAACCCCGGTGTAGGACTCTAAAGACTCGTCAATACGCCGGCAGCAGGTGATGATCATATCAAACACCCATAAGCCGCAAGCGGTCTGCTAAACGTAATGGCCACCCGGGTATTGAGCGATCAGAAGATCAACGAGCAAGCCCGCTCACACTCCTGTGAATCCAACGAGTAACACTACCGTACAGTCCGGTCTGTTCGTCTGATATGTCGCATATCTTGTCTAGGGGTGGTAAACGTCAGGCCCCAATAACTCGATATATCGTGTCGATATGAGGCTCATAATGGGTCGAGAAACTACTGGTAACACTTACCAGTAAATCCCTAAAACAGCCTTGTCCAAGGACTTCCTGTTATAGCCAATCGAGCACAGCGCAACATCAACTCCCTATACCGGGAGAGACGAAACCCCTTCTATCGCTCATTGCCTCCATGTGATTCGGGACTGTACCCAAAAACCACCGTTTTGCACGCCCTCTTGGACGTGGTAAGGTGGAAATCAAAGAACAGTGGGAATCACACAAGTCTCTATGATGATCTCTGGTCTACAGACTAACATGCACCAGTGTCACCAGAGAACTGCCATCTGACGTAAGGTATAATACCATCCGGGAGTTCTCGGCGAGTCCGTCCAGTGTACCCAGTCTCCACTGAGCACCCGTATATCATCTCTGATGTCAAACACCAATGGATATGGGATCATCCATCGCCCATCTATATGGGTCGAGAAGCTATATGCTAGTCTACTCTGGTATATCGATGCCCCGTCTCGATACACCCACGACTAGGGAGTTTGAAGGATGTACTTGTGGACTACCATGTCCCCACTAGTATGATCCGCATCATAGTCCAGGTAGTCAAGTACACATCCTAAGGGCTTTACCAACATGTAACAGAGAGACAATCAGTGTACACGTTAAGGTAAAGAGCAACCAGATAGCATACTATCATATCGAGCAAGAAAGTCATCCCTATATATGTCCAAGCATCCACTACAGTATACATCCTATGTATAGTAATGGCCTCTAGGGCATACATATAACTAACAATCTCCCACTTGCACTAGGGCCATCTGATAGCAGTGGTAGTAGTATCTCATACTCAACCATCCCATAAAAGTTTCTCTCTGGGAAAAGGCCTTTCGTGAGTGGATCCGCCGTGTTGTCCTCTAAGTCTTTTCTCCTAACCTCGATTCCCTAGAGATCAACCATCTCCATGATCAGGTGATACTGCCTAAGAATATGTCTAGATCACTGATGGGACGGGCATTCCTTGGCATAAGCCACAACTCCATTATCACACAATGGGAGGAACGAAGTTCATCTCATGAACTAATATACATCCAGACTGCTTCTTTGGTAGCATCTTAAGTAGCGATGTATCCATCCTTTATCATCTAGTATGCTACGGTATCTAGCTTGGAACTCTTCCAACATACCGTCCCTTCACTGAGGGTAAAGACAATGCCTGTGACTGACTTTCAGTCGTTCTTATCATCCTGGAACCTTTCCAGTGATTCTCCCAAGGATCAATTGATACCATCTCACTACAACTAGTGAGTATCCTAACATCCAATTAGATCTATCTCATTTAGATCCAGTCCACCACTTATTTAGCTCCGAGATGACGTCCCTCCGCTGTGATCATCGGGATCCCGGACTCTAGCGTCGGTTTAGTCGGAGAAGTGAGCGGGCTAGGTCGTTGACTTCGAGGCCGAAGATGATCTACGTCGGGGAAACTCAAACTCAAGCTATTCTTTCACTTGGTCAAAAACTTTGTGAAGAGAACACCCTATACAACATGGCAAGTGGTAGAGGATGAAGAAATAGGAAGTGGGTTCACTTTATAATTGGATTTCTCACTCTTTTTCTCATGGCACCATTGGAGCTCTCAAGCTTTTGTGAGCTTGATGAAGATGAAGAAGAAGAAAAGAATCATATGAATTAAAAGAATAATATGAATACTTATCCTTTTAATCAAGGCACCATGGTTGAGTTGAGCCCTCATGCTTATCATGTAGAGAATTAACCATAGCATAAGGTTAAGGGTTGGGTTAGCTAATATCTTAAACAAATGACAAAGAGAGTTGACTTTGTCAATATTTATCAAGCTTCATGAAGCTTGATAACTTTGACCAAAGTCGCACTCTTTTGTTATATGCTTTGGAAAATAGTAAACCCTAATCTAACCTTGATTTGGTTCAAGTCTCATACAAACAACCTGTTTGTATCATCAAGCATGATACAAACATGTACACTTGCATATATCACATATAAACAATGTGCACATTCAAGTGAGAAAATCAATCTTAAGTGAACCAATACTAGTTAATGTAACGTAATATATCAAATATATAATTATACATTAAATTTTTAAATCAACACTTGATTTAACGATCCGGTCATATCGCATAAGTGACTAATATCAAGTGTATCAATGTATCGAATCAACACTTGATTCGGTAACCCGGCTATATCACATATAACCGACCGATGATACAAATCGCGCGAATAGAATACAGTATCACATACTGGTATTATTCTCGGTCCCGCACATATCTTATATGCGCTCCTATTTCGTTTCGCTTGAGCTAGGAAACCCCTGTGTAGGACTCTAAAGACTCGCCAATACACCGGCAGCAGGTGATGATCATATCAAACACCCACAAGCCGCAAGCGGTCTGCTAAACGTAACGGCCACCCAGGTATTGAGCGATCAGAAGATCAACGAGCAAGCCTGCTCACACTCCTGTGAATCCAACGAGTAACACTACCGTACAGTCCGGTCTGTTCGTCTGATATGTCGCATATCTTGTCTAGGGGTGGTAAATGTCAGACCCCAATAACTCGATAAGTCGTGTCGATATGAGGCTCATAACGGGTCGAGAAACTACTGGTAACATTTACCAGTAAATTCTTAAAACAGCCTTGGCCAAGGACTTCCTGTTATAGCCAATCGAGCACAGCGCAACATCAACTCCCTATACCGGGAGGGACGATACCCCTCCTCTCGCTCATTGCCTCCATGTGATTCGGGACTGTACCCAAAAACCACCGTTTTGCACGCCCTCTTGGACGTGGTAAGGTGGAAATCAAAGCACAGTGGGAATCATACAAGACTCTATGACGATCTCGGGTCTACAGACTAACCTGCACCAGTGTCACCAGAGAACTGCCATCTGACGTAAGGTATAATACCATCTGGGAGTTCTCGGCGAGTCCGTCCAGTGTACCCAGTCTCCACTGAGCACCCGTATATCATCTCTGATTTCAAACACCAATGGATATGGGATCATCCATCGCCCATCTATATGGGTTGAGAAGCTACACGCTAGTCTACTCTGGTATATCGATGCCCTGTCTCGATACACCCATGACTAGGGACTTTGAAGGATGTACTTATGGACTACCATGTCCCCACTAGTATGATCCGCATCATAGTCCAGGTAGTCAAGTACACATCCTAAGGGCTTTACCAACATGTAACAGAGAGACAATCAGTGTACACGTTAAGGTAAAGAGTAACCAGATAGCATATTATCATATCGAGCAAGAAAGTCATCCTTATATATGTCCAAGCATCCACTACAATATACATCATATGTATAGTAATGGCCTCTAGGGCATACATATAACTAACTGTATGAACCTCAAATCCGTATGTGAACACATAGTCCCATACCCACGTGAACACATATCTATATAGAATCCCATAACCACATAAGAAATAAGGATGTATAAAAGTATGTATGTGTGTATATGTATGTATAGTGCACCCACTACTCTAGGGTTTAGTAACCTTTCACCAATCCAACACACCAATATCCATCTTAACATCAATAGTTAAACCCAAACAACATATATAAATTGTTAGTGTGTATACGCATCCGTATACATCACTACGAACTACGGGGGTGCTATACTCCATCCACCCGACTTCTCCCCGTAGATATAAATCTACTCACCTAGCATTATGAGTGCCGGTGCCGATGTCCCCATTTGCATCCCCAATGCTCCTACGCCACGTGGGGTACCTACAAGGATATCACATGCTAAAACACTTGAAAACCTTGTTGGAAACCAAAATGGTGCACGCTACGTCCATAAGTAAAAACCTATAGCCTTGCGTGCAAACACGGCCAATATCCCTCTGCCGTTGGCGTTCAAACGCCACCCGACAGAAACGAATCATCGAATACCAAAATCCACAGGAAAACAAGTCGTAAATCATGCGCCAACTCAATAAAATCAACCCAGATTCTACCCTATTTGGAACCAGACAAAACTAGACATATCCAGGGTCAAGTTTACAAGTAAAAGAGCCGTGCACGCAAAACGAGGGGGTTTCATCCTGGTCTGGCCGCAAATTGCGGCCAGAGGGAATAAAATGGCGGCCAGGGAAAGGAGGTGGGGATTAGGGTTTTTGTTGTTGGTTTCTACCAGCCTGCATATCTCACTGCCAAGTCAATTTTATTTTAGGAGGCCCCGAGTTGTAGCAGATTCCAGAAAGGCTTAAAAAGTCGACAAAACGCTAACCGACACTAAATCGAACAATCTGGTATCTGGGTGAAATCTGGAACAATCTTGGGTTAACTGGTCTTAACAGCACCTAATAAGGTTACACTAACATTCAAACCAATACTTGGTCAAGTCTCACTCAAATTTTCCTAAACTAGCACTAGATCACAAATATAACACTAAATTTTAGCTAAACAACTATAACTTAACAAGAAGGGAGTTAGATTGCAAGATTATACCTCAAGAGGGTCCTAGGATGAAGGAGAAGGGAAGGAGGATGAGGTGGAAGGGTGGGTTGCTGCTGCTGACCTCCTGCTTGTGGCTGTTCTCTTTCTTGTTGCTGTTGTTGTTGCAGCATCAGGCTGCTGCTGCTTGCAACTCTCATTTGCTTTTCCCTTTCTTATTTCTTGTGGCTGTATGCATCAGCAGAAGTTTTTGGGGTTGGTGTTGGTGTGTTTGATGAAGTTGGTGTTTTTGATAGTGTAGAGGATGTTCTTGCTGCTGTTTGCAGCTGATGTATTTGTGGCTGAAGTGTTGGGCTGATGCTTTTGTTGCTGATGTTTGAGCAGCAGCAGATGTAGGGGTGGCTGATGGGTGTCATCAGCTAATGATATGGAGGCTGATGTAGCTGCTGATGTGAGTGTGTAGGTATTGGGCTAAGGTGTTAGGGGCTGCTGATACAGCTGCTGCTGAGTTGCTGATGTTACTGTTGCATACAGCAGCAGCTGATGTTGGTGAGTGTATGTGAGTGAGAGGGAGAGATGTGAGAGGCAAAAAGCTTTGAAATGACATGGAGGGTGATATAACCTATAGCCACCCCTCTCTCTCTCTCTCTTCTTAATGCTAGCACACACAAGCCATCATGGCTCACCCTCTCCCTTCACAAGTCAACCCTAACCTTAACCAAATGGTTTAGACCCACCATGGTCATCTAAACATGGTTCAACCCTAAGCCATCATGAGTCCATAACATGAGACAAGTGTGGAAAATGTTATGTGCACAATTTTGCACAAAAAGCCAAAAATCCAATGAGCGATTTTTTATCGCGATTAATACTAAAGTCGCATATAATTCATCATAAAAACTGTAAATGGCATATTTCCACAAAATAACCTATTTTAGAATTTCCAAAACTTTTCTCCGGAATTTTCTCAATTTATCGGTATTTAATTATAATGACTATTAAAATATTCATTAAAATTTAATATTAAATTATGAAAATTCCCAAAAATAATACTTTATTTTTTTGAAATGTTACAGTCCTCCCCCCTTAAAGAAATTCGGTCTCCGAATTTAAATTTAAACCTCCAAATTCTAAAACATTTCAATAAAATGTCCAAGTCAACGGGGCTCCGAAATCATCAATCCATAGAATGCATCGTAGTGCAATACATGCGCATGCGTAACGAGCAGATAACTCGAAAACAAAACTCCGTCAAGCATATCGCAATCATCGGAGTCAAGGTGAAACACGAATGCCAAATCCAAGGCAAAATCGATATGCTAGAAATCGGAACTATACATGTAACTACCAAATCCGTACATGTAAATATCTTGAAGGGAATGCAAGCCAATTATTTTTTTTAAGTCAATGTGCAATGCACATAACACTGCACAGTGGCAGACGTCTTTATAAGAAAATAGCCATATACGTATATACCTTTTGTTTAACATTCACGACCCGCCGTTTTTGAAAACAATTTAGAAGGGTTTCCTCGTTCTATTTGCTTCGTGTCGTGTCGGACACGTATGTAAATAATGAGACTATAGCTCGCTTTTGGAAATCCCTTTGAAATCTATCAATGCATGCAAAACACACTCAGGTACTGTCATCTGACTAGTCCCGCTCAGTACGAAAACAATGATGAAACCTCACAAAAACGTATTGCTCCATAGAAACCAATTCAAGAGTGCATATGACCATTGCGTCCGGTGCACACGGAAATCAAAATCCATACCTGTGCCAAGAAGGTGCACATAAACATCATCGAGGTGCAACGGTTGTGCACGAAGCATCTGTCATGGGCCACGTGTGTGCCTGAAAGCAAAAACAGGTGCATCTGATATGCACGAAGAATCTCGATTTAGTGCATCTGGTGTGCACCAAATCACATCTCATAACATGCGCCCAACATACGCTAAAAATCCAAATCCGGTGCATCCATCATGCATGAAATCATGGAATCCAACATCAAGCGCCGAACATGCGCAAAATCCAATCAGGTGCATAAGGTGCGCACAAAACAAATATCGAGCATCACCCTCGAAATCGAAGTCCAGTGTATCCAAGTGCACAAAATACATGTCACTGCACTGCAAGCATATGTAAACTATACAGAGTGAAAAAAAACCAAATCGTGTGCGTGCATACGCACAAAATCAACTCAAATGTCTAAACCCCATAAAATCACAACCATGTGAAACCAAGGCACGAAAACGATATCAAGTGCAACAACTGTGCAACAACTGTGCAAAAATCGTAAATCCTCAATCGTCAAAATCAACTCATGAGAATAAATCGCCCAAAAATACCGAAATCAAGTATGGCGGAATAGTTCCGCTCAAGCGCATCCTGCAAGAATCTCTGGCCAACAGTTGTGATCACTCCTAGCATGTCTCGGCGACGATCCTAAACTCTGGCCAACTGGTGTGCGTAACGTGACCACTCCTGGGTCCAAGTCTTCTCCGTGGATTTCCAATCTCATGATCCATCGGCTCATCGGCCATGTAAGGTGTGCTAACGGGGATGATTCCGTTCTGGCACTTCTCTAGTCATCTCTCGGTCAATCCTCACGACCACTCGTAAGGCAGCATATCGCTGGCGTCGGCCTCTGGCTCTCTGAATGCACATGACATATCTGATCCTGGGTGCAAATATAATTGCAGCAGTGTCCTGGAAGGAATCCTGCTCAAGGTCTCTTCCAAATCTCGTCTCTGCCTAACTGTCCGGAAGTCGTCGTCCTTTACTATTTCTGCTTCTTGTCCCGGAATGGCTGCATGCTCATCGCGACTTCTTCTGGAAGGTATATCCCAGTACAATGCCTCAGCATTCGTATCGCATCTTTGGTGTCGGCGGAGTGGAACGTCATCATATCCGGATCTTGTACGAACCTCTTACTCCACTTTTTCTAATGTTGACTGCTCCGGACGCGTCTCGTCATGGCTGCATGGACTGAGCTCCAACGGCTATCCTCGTATCTGGAGTCTCCCAAGAAGTGCATCTCACCATCTAGCATCCGAATGAAGTCGAGCCATTCGATCGATTTGTAGAAACCTCATAGTCCCCCAAGAGCTCAACATCTTGGGTAAAGTATAATAGTATCGAGTACATACCACAGTATCGGTGGTCCAGCCGTAAAAGGGCAAACCCAAGCCTCACTAATGGCGCCGCAGAACTGCCGCAAACCCTAAGGTTCAAAGGCTTTCACACGGTCATTAAGTCTAGTTAGGGTTTCATTCTTCTAGAGGGACCATAGAATTGCCTGCACGTCTTCCCGAACACTTTAAACTTAGAATAATAGGTTTCTGACATTCGATCGTCTCTGTCGACTCTCAATGTCTCCGCGTGAAGTCGTCTCTAGCTGGCATCAATCTATCTGATGACCTCGCATCGGGGTAGCGAACGATCCACATGTCCTAGTCATTCATCCTTGGTGACTAGCAACCTTCTATCATCACTTAGTACAATCTCGTACTACAATAGCTCCAACATCTGCGGCGATATCTCGTCGTTCGCAGCAATAACTGGCTCACTCGTCTGCACGCTGAACAGTGCCTCAATCATCAGGAGTAAGCAATACGCCAACGGTCATCAAAATCTGGCTGGCCTCTGTCAGTGGCTCAATTCTCTGGTGCTAATCTGCACGTCCGAGTAATCTCATACAGCGATCCATCCATGCTCGTGGCGCGAAAACACAGTAAAAAGACACATCTCTACAATTGTGTGTCGCCAGAATCACGCCCTAGTCAGTCCTCGTTCGTGACGAGCTCATGCTGACCGCAACTCTAGCCGTAGCTCTCCTACCCATAATCGTGGCAGCAAAACCATAACTGGTACCGATGAGGCTAGATCAGGAATGAATATGATACTGAACAAAGAAAGGTACATCCTAAGGCATCTTAAGTGGAGTGGCGTGTCGTAAATATGTCGCGGAACATACCCACGGTACGTCACTCTACTTTAGTCACCTATTCCATCAACCAAGGATCATCCTATGCTCCGAAGGTAAAACCTAAAGCTCTGATACCAACTTTGTCACGACCTGAAAGTACAGAACATGACCGACACTTAGGCTACGAACGTCTCAAGGCGTACGTGCTCTAAGTAAGCCGAGCCCAGAAATCCGAACCAAGAAAAGTAGTGGAGTGAAGGAAAAACCATATGTAAATCAACCAGTTTGCAACATAATATACAACGCCTAAAGGCGAGGATCACAACAGAAAAGGAAACTCAACAGCATGAAACCCAGAGAAATATGACGTGCGACTCTAAGGTCGAAAGAATAACATCACTGGTCTCTATCTCAAATAAGTACATGTTTGGTTGATGGAACTTCTAGATACAACTGAAATATAATATATAATGTATAATGATGGGTACGATACAAATAAACCCACCTACTAGCAAGTCACCAGAAAAAAGCAGTGCCCGCAAGCCATAATGAAACCCGTACGGCAACACCTACAGGAAACTGGGGCACAACGGGGGTGAGTAGCCAACTCGTGAATAGAAAAAGATCTACGAACAGAAAATCTCATGTATGACGCAATCCTAGGTCATACGAACATAATATATAATCCTAAAATATATAACCAGCAACCTATAACAATGGCTAGGGTAACTGTCTAACCCAAATGTAATCCCATGTTCCTGTGTCAGTGTCAGTGCCTTAGGTAGCAATGTATCCTATGTATGATGTATGAATGCATGAAAAGTATGATCAACGAAATAAATGTCTGTATCTGATCAATGTCTGTATATAGGTGGATCCCGTCCACGTGTCACCCAATGACAATAAGCATCATGCATGTAAATATGGGGATATAGTCATAATCATGGAAAAACATCATGAAACCTGTGCCCAGCATCGGCACAAAAAATAGCCTCAATCTCAATTTCTTAATATCTCTGATAAGTCTCAAAATCTAGGGCGCCGTCAATCTAGACCGGCCCCTACCATCAATCCCAAGACCACGACGGTATCCTCCGGATATCCGACGCGTCGGGTAAAATCACCGGTCGATAGTGCTCCCCTGCCAGGCTCAACGCCATCTCCTCCGATCTTCTTGCCCCGGGGTACCGCACCGGGCCCACCATGTACCCGCAATCGGCCTCATCCGCCTTCTCGAATCGGGTGTCACATGTCGCTCTCAGCACCGAGAAAACACATGGTGGACGCACTGAAATATCATATCTGGGGTAACCGGGTTTTTAAAACAATTACATAATCTCTTTGAAATACCCACGGTTCCCAAATCCAGAAATATCATAGAACAACATATCTCAATGCGCATAATCAGAAAACATGAAGTTTGTGACATATCAATGAAGTGCAAGTACAACAGTATATCATGCAACATGAAATAATAGTATGCACATACAAGGGTCATATCCTGCAGCAATAATAGTACTGTGTAGTGACATGGCAATTACCGATGAAGATGTGTGTGAACTGGCAAGTAAGTGTACGTGGTACATACGCATCATCGGTAATGGTGCTGGTGTCCTAACTGCATAATATCAACAATATAATATGAATCACAAAAAGTATGCGATGCAGAACAACAATAATAATGTGCGGGAGCTGAATACCAAACACAATGATAGCTAAACTTCATCTAATGTCATAACAGTCACATAGCTACACCACTATAAGGCTGAGCTAAAGCTAACAGTAGGTAAAGGAAACCGCCTAACCTCTGAGTCGATATATATAAATATATATAGTCGGTGATCCCGCCTCGATAATATCACATCCGATACCATATCTCTATAACCAGTTATTCCCAAATCAAGAGTGCGGATCAAACATCAAATTATAGCTCGTACGTAAATCCGTCGTACGGCATCCCCAAATCTGGGTACGGGTCAATATCACATTCGTTATATCATTCATCTGGTATTCTTTATATCAAATATCATAATCTGGGTACTGACCTACGTCTAGTACAAAGCTAACATCATCACCATCATCATGATCTTACTACAGATCAACAGTCTCATATGAATCGATATCATCAGCACATATCATCTCAAGGAGTAAACATCGCCGAATGCGGCCTATCATAATTATCTTGTCATATCATATCATATCATATCTCGTAACATAATCACATGTCGACCATTTTATATATATCACCATTCCTATGGCATCATCATCCCAAAATCCTGCTAAAGCATCAAGACGTAACTCAAATATGAATTTTACCATATCACAGATATCATAATCTCGGATCAATCATCATCAACTCATCTCAAATCCAAGTATCATCCTCAAATCCGTATGTGAACACATAGTCCCATACCCACATGAACATATATCTATATAGAATCCCATAACTACATAAGAAATAAGGATGTATGCAAGTATGTATGTGTGTATATGTATGTGTAGTGCACCCACTACTCTAGGGTTTCGTAACCTTTCACCAATCCAACACACCAATATCCATCTTAACATCAATAGTTAAACCCAAACAACATATATAATTTGTTAGTGTGTATACGCATCCGTATACATCACTACGAACTGTGGGGGTGCTATACGCCATCCACCCGACTTCTCTCCATAGATATAAATCTACTCACCTAGCTTTATGCATGCCGGTGCCGATGTCGCCATTTGCATCTCCCACGTTCCGACGCCACGTGGGGTACCTACAAGGATATCACACGCTAAAACACATGAAAACCATGTCGGAAACCAAAATGGTGCACGCTACGTCTATAAGTAAAAACCTATAGCCTTGCGTGCAAACACGGCCAATATCCCTCTGCCGTTGGCGTTCAAACGCCACCGGACAGAAACGAATCATCGAATACCAAAATCCACAGGAAAACAAGTCGTAAATCATGAGCCAACTCAAGAAAATCAACCCAGATTCTACCCTTGTTGGAACCAGACAAAACTAGACATACCCAGGGTCAAGTTTACAGGTAAAAGAGCCGTGCACGCAAAACGAGGGGGTTTCACCCTGGTCTGGCCGCAAATTGCGGCCAGAGGGAATAAAATGGCGGCCATGGAAAGGAGGTGGGGTCTAGTGTTTTGGGTGTTGGTTTCTACTAGCCTGCATATCTCACTGCCAAGTCAATTTTATTTTAGGAGGCCCCGGGTTTTAGCAGATTTCCAGAAAGGCTTAAAAAGTCGACAAAACGCTAACCGAAACTAAATCGAACAATCTGGTATCTGGGTAGAATCTGGAACAATCTTGGGTTAAACTTGTCTTAACGGCACCTAATAAGGTTACACTAACATTCATACCAATACTTGGTCAAGTCCCACTCAAATTTGCCTAAACTAGCACTAGATCACAAATATGACACTAAATTTTAGCTAAACAACTATAACTTAACAAGAAGGGAGTTAGATTGCAAGATTATACCTCAAGAGGGTCCTAGGATGAAGGAGAAGGGAAGGAGGATGAGGTGGAAGGGTAGGTTGCTGCTGCTGAGCTCCTGCTTGTGGCTGTTCTCTTTCTTGTTGCTGTCGTTGTTGCAGCATCAGGCTGCTGCTGCTTGCAACTCTCATTCGCTTTTCCCTTTCTTTTTTCTTGTGGCTGTGTGCATCAGCAGAAGTGTTGGTGTGTTTGATGAAGTTGGTGCTTTTGATAGTGTAGAGGATGTTCTTGCTGCTGTTTGCAGCTGATGTATTTGTGGTTGAAGTGTTGGGCTGATGCTTTTGTTGCTGATGTTTGAGCAGCAGCAGATGTAGGGGTGGCTGATGGGTGTCATCAGCTGATGTGTTAATATGGGGGATGATGTAGCTGCTGATGTGAGTGTGTAGGTATTGGGCTAAGGTGTTAGGGGCTGCTGATACAGCTGCTGCTGAGTTGCTGATGTTACTGTTGCATATAGCAGCAGCTGATGTTGGTGAGTGTATGTGAGTGAGAGGGAGAGATGTGAGAGGTAAAAAGCTTTGAAATGACATGGAGGGTGATATAACCTATAGCCACCCCTCTCTCTCTCTTCTTAATGCTAGCACACACATGCCATCATGGCTCACCCTCTCCCTTCACAAGTCAACCCTAACCTTAACCAAATGGTTTAGACCCACCATGGTCATCTAAACATGGTTCAACCCTAAGCCATCATGAGTCCATAACATGAGACAAGTGTGGAAAATGTTATGTGCACAATTTTGCACAAAAAGCCAAAAATCCAATTAGCGATTTTTTATCGCGATTAATACTAAAGTCGCATATAATTCATCATAAAAATTGTAAATGGCATATTTCCACAAAATAACCTATTTTAGAATTTCCAAAACTTTTCTCCGGAATTTTCCCCATTTATCGGTATTTAATTATAATGAGTATTAAAATATTCATTAAAATTTAATATTAAATTATGAAAATTCCTAAAAATAATACTTTATTTGTTTGAAATGTTACAGCGCCCAACATGCGCGAAAATCCAAATCAGGTGCATCCCTCATGCACGAATAAAATCTAAATCATGTGCATTCAACATGCACGAAATCACGAAATGCAATATCAAGCGCTGAACATGCGCAAAATCCAATCCGGTGCACAAGGTGCACAAAACAAATATCGAGTATCACAATTGAAATTGACGGTATACAACACATTTCAATCCAAATCAAAATCAGGTATACCGTGGTATATAATCTCACAACCATATGCATCTGCGTGCACAAAAGCAGATCAAATACAAAAAGTGCATGAAAACTATGCCGAAAGCATAAGTCAAATCACATGCATACCATAGGTATGAACTCAAAAATCAATATCTCGAATGACATCAAATCGAAGTCAGGTGCAACTGAGGTGCACAAAATATCAATCATGCAAATAAATCGTCCAAAATATCAAATCAAAGATGGCGGAAATAGTTCCGCTCAAGCACATCCTTTAAGAATCCCTGGCCAACTGTCGTGGTCACTCATAACATGTCTCGTCGACGATGCCGAACTCTGGCCTGCTGGGTGTGCGTAAAATGACCGCTCCTAGGTCCAAGCCTTCTCGTATAATATTCCAGAAAGGTCCTGTCGAGATCTCTCTCAAATCTCGCTTCTGCCGAACTGTCCGGAAGTCATCATCCTTCATTAAATCTGCTTCTTGTTCCGGAACGGCTGCATACTCACCGCGACTCCTTCTGGAAGATATATCCATATACAACGCCTCTGTATACGTGTCACATCTCTGATGTCGGCGGAGTGGAACGTCATCTCATCAAGATCTCGTACGAACCTCTTACTCCACTTTTCTCTAATGTCGACTGCTTCGGACTCGTTTCTTCGTGGCTGCATGGACTGCACTCCAACAACTATACTCCTATCTGGAGTCTCCCAAGCAATGTATCCCATCACATGATATCCGAATGAAGTTGAGCTTTCCGATCGATTCGTCAAAGTTCCATAATCCCCCAAGAGCTCAATATCTTGGGTATAGTTTAATAGTATTCCGGTCGATGCCACAGTACCTGTGGACCAACCGTAAAAGGGAAAACCCAAGCCTCACTAATGGAACTGCTGAACTTCGGCAAACCCTAAGGTTTCAAAGCGTTCTCATGGTCATTATGTCGAGTTAGGGTTTCATTCTTCTAAAGGGTCCATAGCATTACTTGCATTTGTCTCCGAATACTTTAAACTTGGAAATTGGGCTTCTGACATTCGATCGTCTCTATCGACTCCCAACGTACCTGCGTGAAGTCGTCTCTAGCTGGAATAAATCAATCTGATGACCTCGCATCGGGGTAGGCAATGAATCACATGTCCTAGTCCTTCCTTCGTGGGTGACTAGCGATCTTCTATCAGATCTCTAAGTATACTCGTGCGGCAATAGCTCCAAACCTCTGGGGAGATATCTCGTCAGTCTCAGCAATTACTGAATCATTCGTCCGCACGCTGAACAGTGCCTCAATCATTAAATAATCGGTGCATCGACGATCATCACATTCTGGCTGGCCTCTAGCAGTAGCATGATCCTCTGGTGCTGATCTGCACGTCCGAGAAATCTCATAAAAGCGATCCATCAAACGCTCATTGCGCGAAAACACAATAAAATGACACCTCTGTGAAATCGTGTGTCCCTGGAATCACGCCCTGGTCAGTCCTCGTCCGTGACGAGCTCGTGCTGACGAAACTCTAGCCGTAGCTCTCTCTGCCTGTGTAATCGTGGCAGTAAAACCATAACTGATATCGATGAGGATAGATCATGAATGAATATAATGCTGTGCAAAGAAATATACATCCTAAGGCTTCTTAAGCGGAGTAGCGTATCGTAAGTATGCTGCGGAACATACACACGGTACGTCACTCTCCTTAAGTCACCTACTCCATCAACCAAGGTCAACCTACGCGACGAAAGTTCGGGTCTACTACCCCCTCGACTAAGTCTATGTTCCGTAAGGTCAAGCCTAAGTTCTGAATATATACAAACGCTCTAGGCTCCGCATAGTCAAACTTAGACTCGAACCAAAGTTAACCTAGCGCTCTGATACCAACTTTGTCACGACCCGAAATGGCACGTGGCTGGCACTTGAATCATATGAAGTCTATAGAACCCCATCTAATTCAAGTAAGCCAAGAAATCCCAGATATCTAAACCATTTTAAGAAAGAAGTGAAGACAACATGTTTTATAACGAGTGGTTTTAAATAACATATGTCGAATATGAATTTTAAATTCCCAAGTCTTTTCTGAAAATTTTGGCAGAGTTTCCATTGTAAATACTGGCCCCAAATAGGGTACAACATTAATAATATACGCACAATGATAAAAGGCATCACCAAGCGGGAGCTAGCTCTTCGTCAATCGACGGTCACAACCATGCAAACAATATAATATACAACACCGAAAGGCGAGGATCAAAACTCAAAAGGAAACTCAAAACATCATGAAAACCATAATAATATAACGCGCAACTCTAAGGTTGAAAGAATAATACACTGGTTTTCTAAGTCTGAAAAAATATACAAGTCTGGTTGATGGAATTTTACTAGATACAACTGAAAATAAATAAGTACAATGGTGGTCACGATGCAAGTGAACCCACCTACCCAAGCAAACAACCGGAATGTAGTAATGTGCCAACAAGCCGCCAAGGAAAAACCTATACGGCAAAACCTGTAAGAAACTGTGGCACGACGGGGGTGAGTTGCCAACTCGTGAGTAGAAAGAATCACAGAGCAGAAATCGTATGTATGACTCAATCCTAGGTCAAAACGATCAGTAGTATATATCCTCAATATGATAAAGTCTGAAGTATGATAAGGTGGCAAGGGTAAACATCTATACAAGTGTAATACCAAGTGCTCGTGCCAGTGCCTCAGGTAGCAACATCTCATAAATATGAGGTATGGTCAATGTAATCAATGCTAGTATGCATGTGGATCCCGTTCATGTGTCAACCACTGACAAAACAACATCATGCATATAAAAGTCATAAAAGCATATGCATGAATGTATGAGGATATAAGTCAACGTGTGTCCCGCGCGACACATCAAAATCATGGAACCTGAGTGGTTAGCATCGACACTCGAAAACATCATGAAATCTGTGCCCAGCATCGGCACGTAAATCCTCATATATCGGGCTCCGTCAGTCCGGATCGGCCCATATCATCTCTCGTCTTCGGTCGGTATCCTCCGAGCCCAAAAACTATCACAGGTAGGTAGTGGTGCCTCTGCCAGGCTCACCGTTTTCAGCACAGCAATCCGTTCTCGCCCCGGGGTACCATACCGGGTCCACCATATACCCGCAATTGGCCTCATCCAACTCCTCGAATCGGGTTTCACATGCCATACGTCTCTGAACCGAGAAAACACATTGTGGACGCACTGAAATATCATATCAAGGGAAACCGGGTTTTTAAAACAATATATACTCTTTTTTAAAATAACCATGGTTCCCAAATCCAGAAATCTCATGAAAAATGTTAGTTATATGTATGCCCTAGAGGCCATTACTATATATAGGATGTATATTGTAGTGGATGCTTGGACATATATAGGGATGACTTTCTTGCTCGATATGATGGTATGCTATCTGGTTACACTTTACCTTAATGTGTACACTGATTGTCTCTCTGTAACATGTTGGTAAAGCCCTTAGGATGTGTACATGACTACCTGGACTATGATGCGGATCATACTAGTGGGGACGTGGTAGTCCATAAGTACATCCTTCAAAGTCCCTAGTCGTGGGTGTATCGAGACGGGGCATCGATATACCAGAGTAGACTAGCGTGTAGCTTCTCGACCCATATAGATGGGCGATGGATGATCCCATATCCATTGGTGTTTGACATCAGAGATGATATACGGGTGCTCAGTTGAGACTGGGTACACTGGACGGACTCGCCGAGAACTCCTAGATGGTATTATACCTTACGTCAGATGGCAGTTCTCTGGTGACACTGGTATAGGTTAGTCTGTAGACCCGAGATCGTCATAGAGTCTTGTGTGATTCCCACTGTGCTTTGATTTCCATCATACCGCGTCCAAGAGGGCGTGCAAAAAGGTGGCTTTTGGGTACAGTCCCGAGTCACATAGAGGCAATGAGCGATAGGAGGGGTTTCGTCTCTCCCGGTATAGGGAGTTGATTTTGCGCAGTGCTCGATTGGCTATAACAGGAAGTCCTTGGCCAAGGCTGCTTTAGGGATTTACTGGTAAGTGTTACCAGTAGTTTCTCGACCCGTTATGAGCCTCATATCGACACGACTTATAGAGTTATTGGGGTCTGACGTTTACCACCCCTAGACGAGATATGCAACATATCAGACAAACAGACCGGACTGTACGGTAGTGTTACTCGTTGGATTCACAGGAGTGTGAGCGGGCTTGCTCGTTGATCTTCTGATCGCTCAATACCCGGGTGGCCGTTACGTTTAGCAGACCGCTTGCGGATTGTGGGTGTTTGATATGATCATCACCTACTGCCGGCGTATTGACGAGTCTTTAGAGTCCTACACAGGAGTTTCCTGGCTCAAGCGAAACGAAATAGGAGCGCATATGAGATATGTGCGGGACCGAGAATAATACCAGTATGTGAGACTGTATTCTATTCTCGCGATTTGTATCATCGGTCGGTTATATGTGATATAGCCGTGTTACCGAATCAAGTGTTGATTCGATACATTGATACACTTGATATTAGTCGGTTATATGTGATATGACCGGATCGTTAAATCAAGTGTTGATTTAATGATTTAATGTATAATTATATATTTGATATATTACTTTACATTAACTAGTATTGGTTCACTTAAGATTGATTTTCTCATTTGAATGTGCACATTGTTTATATGTGATATATGCAAGTGAAAATGTTTGTATCATGCTTGATGATACAAACAAGTTGTGTGTATGAGACTTGAACCATATCAAGGTTAGATTAGGGTTTACTATTTTCCATAGCATATAACAAAAGAGTGTGACTTTGGTCAAAGTTATCAAGCTTCATGAACATTGACAAAGTCAACTCTTTTGTCATTTGCTTAAGATATTAGCTAACCCAACCCTTAACCTTATGCTATGGTTAATTCTCTACATGAGTTAAGCATGAGGGCTTAACTCAACCATGGTGCCATTATTAAAAGGATAAGTATTCATATTATTCTTTTAATGGAAATGAATCTTTCTTCTTCTTCATCTTCTTCAAGCTTACAAAAGCTTGAGAGCTCCAATGGTGCCATAAGAAAAAGAGTGAGAAATCCAATTCTAAAGTGAACCCACTTCCTATTTCTTCATCCTCTACCACTTGCCATGTAGTATAGGGTGTTCTTTTCATAAAGTTTTTGACCAAGTGAAGGAATAGCTTGAGTTTGAGTCTCCCCGACGTAGATCATCTTCGGCCTCGAAGTCAATGACCTAGCCCGATCATTTCTCCAACGAAACCATCGCAAGAGTCCAGGATCCGATGATCGCAGCGGAGGGACGTCAACACGGAGCTAAAGAAATAGTGGAGCGGATCTACAAAGGTTGTAGTCCCTTTCACTAAGCAATAAAGTTGTTTACTTGCTTGCTTTTCGCCTTAACTTCTAGTTAACGATCTATATTAGGGTTTCTCGGCACCGCAAAATTTTTGTTTGGCATGGTTGATGCCTTGTGGAACCTCCTTAGTGTGCCTAGGAACGCTACAGTGGTATCAGAGCCTAGCTAGAGCATTAGGCGATGTGCTAACGAAGTTAAAACCCCGATCGAACCCGGAAACGCAAAACTAAATCCCTCTCTATACATTTTTTAAAATCTGGGATTTTTCTGAGTTAAAAATTCCCAAAAAATTCAGCACGGATTTTAAAGAATTTTTGTGAAAAACGAGACCCTAAGGCCTCCACGTGGCCGCGGAACCACGGCACTAAGCCACAGGTTGCGGCGGTTCCGCGGCAATAAAAGGGAATTAGGGACGGGCGTTTGCACTGTAATTCTAGTTTCTGCTTATATATTTTATGGGTATTATTTTATTCTGGCTCAAGTGTTGAGTATTTTGGGGTTTATTTTGTATTTGTTGATTCGATCGGGATATTTTAAAATCGTAATGTTTTCCGGATATTTTTAGAACATGTTAAAAAGTTCGACCGGATATAAATACCCAATTTTTCCCCTGCCGGGAAATTTCCAAGTGTTGGATTTTTCCGTAGTTTAAAGACGTTCTAAGTAGTGCAAGTAACGCGATGGACCCTCTAGAAGACAACAAACCTTAACTCGATTATGTGACCGTCTTGAACTGCCCTTTGAACCTTAGGGTTTGGGGCAGTACGGCGTGCAACATGTGAGGCGTTGGCTTGACCCTTCTACGGCTGGACCGTTGGTACTGTGGCATGAAGTGGATGTTTTTAAACTTATTTCATGTGCTGAGCTTTTCGGGAAAACTTGGGTGTTTGATTGTTCGATCCGAAAGTTTAACATTGTCTATTTATTTGGAATGTGATACAATATTTGGAATCCACAAGTAGTTATGAGATAACTGAATGAATGTTATAAATCTAGCACTTTAGTCTCACTTAATCGGTTGCCACGGAATTTTGATGTGATTAAAAGTCCGTCGCAATCACGTTGCGTACGCGGATACTCGCCGGGTAAACTTAATAGACAGCCACGCCCCATAGCCCCGACCAAGTGACTCTAGGAGAACCCCTTCGCCGAAAGCATCCGTTCGGGTGCTCGCGGCAGTGGTGTTCCGCCTTGGTGAACTTCGTCGACGGTATCGGGGGTGCGGCCGTCTACTAAAGTTTGCGACGAGCATTCGATCAAAATGCCGGGAATCTTGTTGAATTGCCCGACTAGATATTGAAAAGTGTTTTCGATATAGAGACTAAAATGCGGGGTTTATAAATGTTAGGCATGCGATGTCTAAAGAGGTTGCGGATTCCAACTGTTGTAGTTTTACACTTTCTTTTCTGCGACCGTAAGCGTAATATGTGATATCGCCGGTTTCGTTGCTATATGTCAACGACAATTGGGATGCGCATATTTACTTACATTGATGGCATGTGATGTTATGTGTTGCTGGATATGTTATATTGGATCGTCGCGTTTTGAATAGCCGGGGGTTTTATGTGAGATGAGGGTTTTTATTTTCATTCATGTAAAATTACTTGTATGTAATATTATTTTATTGGGGCACTTCCAGGTTGCGGAAGATGTCACCTTTTGTATATTATTTACTTTTCCGCACTAGGATAGACCCAAGAAGGAGGGCACAAGTAATCGGGTTCTGGAGTCCAGTGGGAGACCAACTCGTAGAGTCGAGTCCGGGTCTCCTATCTCTAGAATTGGAAGGGTTGCTTGCCGCTCTCGTAGGGGTATAGGGGTGTGGGTTTGGCTATTCATCACGACCGTGGAATCCGTGTTTTATATTGGCTCGTATTGAAAACACGGACGTCCTAGTATATCCAATGTTTCATATGTTTCTTCTGTTGCGATATCTGTGATGTGATCATTTGATGTTCTGTGATAAATACTGTATATAGTATATATGATATATTATATAAACGTTACTTATGTTTTACACCCGCGCTAGCCCTGCCCCGCTCTGCCGTTAGTTACCTAACCTAACGGTGCACGAGGGGACATCGAGGCGAATGAGGATGGCATAAGTGTACGACGTATTTATATGTGATGTTTAGGTGATTTAAATGATGGGACTTCATTAATATGATTAATGAAAGAAAAGAAACCTAAGATGTTGTGGAATCGAATTTTCAAAAACAGGTAGCTACATTTCTTGCTTTGCATCGCGGTGTTCCTTGTAGAACATCCTGCACCTTATTCGATAAGGAAAGGACCGAGATCCCTTCAGCGGGAGTGACTCCTTTAGCAATAACTGGCAGATGCTACAACCTTCGGTTTTTCTTTTGATTGCTTCTATAGTTTTTGCTTTGCACAGCGGTATATATGATATATCCTACACCTTATTCGATGAGGAAAGGGCCGACGATCCCTTCACCGGGAGTGACCCCTATAGCAAAACTAGAAAAGCCTAAAAAACACTCCATTTTAAATCATTTGATTCTACAACGATATCAAGTTCATTACGCAATAGGTTTTCAGAAAAACCTGTCGTAGCCCTCCGTCATTTCAGATAAGTACTCCTTAGTATTCGTGCTACGTTTGTTGACTATGTTAAGGCGTAGTGTGCGGTAGCTAATTAGTGCTTATCTGTATAAGCATATGATGCGATTGGATTAGGGTAGTCGTGCGACTTTGTTGACTATGTTAAGGGTCGTGCGGGTAGGTTTAATTCAATCGGGAAATGACGGGCTGAACTTGACTAGCACTTATGATTTGTTGACTTTGTTAAGGTCATATAGCTGCTAGGGGCAAAATTATCGGGAATTTCAAGTGTTGAAATTTGCAATGAGATTGCATACCTTCTATGAGATAGTTGGATCCCGATACCTGCTGCGAGTAAGAGTTACTTCTGGCAGAGTTTTACACATTACAATTAGCCGATCAAGTAGGTGTCTAGAAAGGTGTCAACGGGGTTACGCCTCTGGGAAAACGAGGTTTACTTTAATTAGGTCCGTGCGAAAGCACGGGGAATCTCCCTCAAAGTACCGACACTGGCCTGGCTGAAAGATTGGCGAACTTGTAGCGTGTAATTAATCCCGGCTAGTCTTTCCTTTTATGGTTTGAAGGAAGATTTGATAAAAACAGTGGGAGCCATCCTGATTAGATAAAATATATAACCAATCTAATCTTGCAAGAGCGCACGCAGAGTGTTTTCTTCTCACTCTCTCCAGGTAGCGACCATATCACGCCTTAATCAAGATAATAATATGGATGTATTGACCGAACCCGCTTGTTATATTGAGCTGGGGAACGTTGGTCCCGCTCCAACTTATAATTGTTATAAGACAGCGCAGGAAATTAGGGATTACCAGAATTCCCGTGCCGCCCAAACGAAGAAAGTGCATATGATGCATCTCCTTCGGGTGTGTTCATTACAAAGAACTGTTTCTCTGTATCCTCTACGTCTTGGGTATTTGATACCGGATCAGGATCCCAGATATGTAATCTGTTACATAGGGCTACAGAAAGGTAGAGAGCTGAGAATGGGTGATAAGTTTCATGAGGCAGAAAACGGTGCAAGTGTTGCAGCCAGGTCTGTTTGTCACTGTCACCCTGTATTACCAGAATACTGAACAAATGTTATTAGATACCGAACCTGATATACAAAATCATATCAGTCTATTTATTTAGATAAAGAAGGATATAATTTTGTATTGATTGGATAATGTTTTGAACATTTTCTATATCAAGAGTTGATCGGTTCAGGCACGTTATCTAAAAGCATTGACATTCTAAATCAAACTACAGTTTTTAGTATACAGAACACACACAAGAGGAAGAGTTCAGAAATGAACGAATCCTTCTTGAGGCATTGTAGACTAGGTCATATCAATGTGACCCGACTGGCTAAAGTTACATTTAGATGCATATTTAAATTAGTTTGAATTTACATCTTGTGAAACTTGCCAGTCATGTCACAAAGATTAGATGACCATAGCTCTGTTTATTGGAAACAGAGAAAGAGTTAATAAACTCTTGGGATGATACATGATGATGTATGAAGGTCCCCTGTCTACAAATGCTAAGATCGGTTCTTTGTACTTCATTACATTCTCTGATAATCTCTCATGATTCAGACATATGTTCCTGTTGAAATACAAGTCCAAACCATTTGAGATATTCATAGAATATAAGTTAGAAGTAGAGAACCAAAATACGGGTATAAGTATTATGTCCTTTGATATGATCAAGGAGAGAATACTTGAGCACGGAATTCCTGGATATTCTAAAGGAGAATGAGATTCTCTCTCAGCATTACTCCTCCGTATACACCATAGCACGATGGTATATCGAGGCGGAGCAATAACACCCTATGTGATATGGTGTGCTCTATGATGAGTAATACTGAGTTTCCTATTTCCTTTTAGGGAGTTATGCACTTATGAAGTTGCATATCTATTGAATAGGGTTCCGATCAAATCAGTTGCCTACCACTTCATATGAGATATGGAAAGGGAAGAGCCCATCTCTTAAGTCAGTTAAGATTTGGGGTTGTCCGGCCTTTGTCTAAAAGCAAAATCCGGACAAGCTTGAGGCAATGTCAGATCTGTGGAAGTTTGTTTGATATCCCAAGCATACGCAAGGGAATATCTTCTACCTAACCGAGGAACAAAAATGTTTTGTTTCTCAGCATGTCACCTTTGTGAAAGGGAATTTCTTGTGAAGAAATTATAGGTCATGAGGTAGAACTGGAAACAGTTCCAGCTATACAAACTGCAGCTGTTGATTTGGTAGAACCAAAGGATTCAATAGCTACCAACGAACCTCAGCCTCTCCGCCGATCTAGTAGGGTTCCTCACCCACCTGAGAGATACTTCGGTTTCTCTATGACAGTGGGAGCGAGGATTTCATCATGGGATGATGACCTAACTAGTTTCGAGCTGGCCATCAGGATTGTGACTTTGTAAGAATGGCTGGATGCTTAGCGATCTTAGATGGAATCCTTATACACCAACAAAGTATGGACTTTGGTTGTTTTATCTGAAGGGTTAAATCCCCATCAGGAGCAAGTATATCTTGAGAAGATTACTTGGTGTACATGGAAAAGTTGAGACTTTCAAAGCTAGACTTGTTAAAGGTTTGCATCATTGACCAGGTATGGATTATAATGAAACCTTTTCTAAGTAGCTATGCTTAAGTCCATCCAGATCCTACTTGCTACGGCTACATACCATGACTACGATATCTGGCGGTTGGGTGTCTTGGCTGCTTTTCAAAATGATGATTTGGAAGAAAGCGTCTATAAGTACACAGCCAGAGGGCTTCGTAGACAGTGGGAGAAGCGGAAACATATGCAAGATGTTTTATGTGATAAAGCAGGCATCGCGGAGTTGGAACATCTGTTTTGATGAGTTAGTCAAAAAGTTTGACATCATCAAAATGGTAGATGAACCTTGTATATACAAAAAGGTAGTAGGGAGTATGGTGGTGATCCTCGTAGAGTACGTGGATGACATACTCTTGATAGGGAAGTAGTTTCCTATGCTACGCTTGGTCAATCTCCGCTTATCACAAGGATTCTCCGTATAGGATCAAAGTGATACCTACTAAATCCTGGGTTTTGGATCTATGAGATAGATCTAATTGGATGTTAGGATACTCACTAGTTGTAGTGAGAAGGTATCAATTGATCCTGGGGAGAATCACTGGAAAGGTTCCAGGGTGATAAGGACGACTGAATGTCAGTCACAGGCATTGTCTTTACCCTTAGTAAAGGGACGGTATGTTGGAAGAGTTCCAAGCTAGATACCGTGACATACTAGACGATTAAAGGCAAGATACATTGTTACCAAAGATACTACAAAAGAGGCTGTCTGGGTATATATTAGTTCATGAGATGAACTTCGTTCCTCCCATTGTGTGACAATGGAGTTGTGGCTTATACCAAGGAACGCCCGTCCCATCAGTGATCCAGACATATTCTTAGGCAGTATCACCTGATCGTGGAGATGGTTGATCTCCAGGGGATCGAGGTTAGGAGAGTAGACTCAGAGGACGACAGGTTGATCCACTCACAAAGGCCTTTTCCCAGAGAGAGACTTTTATGGGATGGTTGAGTATGAGATACTACAACCACTGCTATCAGATGGCCCTAGTGCAAGTGGGAGATTGTTAGTTATATGTATGCCCTAGAGGCCATTACTATACATAGGATGTATATTGTAGTGGATGCTTGGACATATATAGGGATGACTTTCTTGCTCGATATGATGGTATGCTATCTGGTTACACTTTACCTTAACGTGTACACTGATTGTCTCTCTGTTACATGTTGGTAAAGCCCTTAGGATGTGTACATGAGTACCTGGACTATGATGCGGATCATACTAGTGGGGACGTGGTAGTCCATAAGTACATCCTTCAAAGTCCCTAGTCGTGGGTGTATCGAGACGGGGCATCGATATACTAGAGTAGACTAGCGTATAGCTTCTCGACCCATATAGATGGGCGATGGATGATCCCATATCCATTGGTGTTTGACATCAGATATGATATACGGGTGCTCAGTGGAGACTGGGTACACTGGACGGACTCGCTGAGAACTCGCAGATGGTATTATACCTTACGTCAGATGGCAGTTCTCTGGTGACAATGGTACAGGTTAGTCTGTAGACCCGAGATCGTCATAGAGTCTTGTGTGATTCCCACTGTGATTTGATTTCCATCATACGACGTCCAAGAGGGCGTGCAAAAAGGTGGCTTTTGGGTACAGTCCCGAGTCACATGGAGGCAATGATCGATAGGAGGGGTTTCATCTCTCCCGGTATAGGGAGTTGATGTTGCGCAGTGCTCGATTGGCTATAACAGGAAGTCCTTGGCCAAGGCTGCTTTAGGGATTTACTGGTAAGTGTTACCAGCAGTTTCTCGACCCGTTATGAGCCTCATATCGACACGACTTATCGAGTTATTGGGGTCTGTCGTTTACCACCCCTAGACGAGATATGCGACATATCAGACGAACAGACCGGACTGTACGGTAGTGTTACTCGTTGGATTCACAGGAGTGTGAGCGGGCTTGCTCGTTGATCTTCTGATCGTTCAATACCCGGGTGGCCGTTACGTTTAGCAGACCGCTTGCGGCTTGTGGGTGTTTGATATGATCATCACCTACTGCCGGCGTATTGACGAGTCTTTAGAGTCCTACACAGGGGTTTCCTGGCTCAAGAGAAACGAAATAGGAGCGCAAATGAGATATGTGCGGGACCGAGAATAATACCAGTATGTGATACTGTATTCTATTCTCGCGATTTGTATCATCGGTCGGTTATATGTGATATAGCCGGGTTACCGAATCAAGTGTTGATTCGATACATTGATACACTTGATATTAGTCGGTTATATGCGATATGACCGGATCGTTAAATCAAGTGTTGATTTAATGATTTAATGTATAATTATATATTTGATATATTACTTTACATTAACTAGTATTGGTTCACTTAAGATTGATTTTCTCACTTGATTGTGCACATTGTTTATATGTGATACATGCAAGTGTACATGTTTGTATCATGCTTGATGATACAAACAAGTTGTGTGTATGAGACTTGAACCATATCAAGGTTAGATTAGGGCTTACTATTTTCCTTAGCATATAACAAAAGAGTGTGACTTTGGTCAAAGTTATCAAGCTTCATGAAGCTTGATGAACATTGACAAAGTCAACTCTTTTGTCATTTGCTTAAGATATTAGCTAACCCAACCCTTAACCTTATGCTATGGTTAATTCTCTACATGAGTTAAGCATGAGGGCTTAACTCAACCATGGTGCCTTGATTAAAAGTATAAGTATTCATATTATTCTTTTAATGGAAATGATTGTTTCTTCTTCTTCATCTTCTTCAAGCTTACAAAAGCTTGAGAGCTCCAATGGTGCCATGAGAAAAAGAGTGAGAAATCAAATTCTAAAGTGAACCCACTTCCTATTTCTTCATCCTCTACCACTTTCCATGTAGTATAGGGTGTTCTCTTCACAAAGTTTTTGACCAAGTGAAGGAATAGCTTGAGTTCGAGTCTCCCCGACGTAGATCATCTTCGGCCTCGAAGTCAATGACCTAGCCCGATCATTTCTCCAACGAAACCATCGCAAGAGTCCAGGATCCGATGATCGCAGCGGAGGGACGTCAACACGGAGCTAAAGAAATGGTGGAGCGGATCTACAAAGGTTGTAGTCCCTTTCACTAAGCAATAAAGTTGTTTACTTGCTTGCTTTTCGCCTTAACTTTTAGTTAACGATCTATATTAGGGTTTCTCGGCACCGCAAAATTTTTTTTTGGCATGGTTGATGCCTTGTGGAACCTCCTTACTGTGCCTAGGAACCCTACAAAAAAAACATATCTCAATGCGTATGATCAAAAAGCATAATGTGTAGGGTTACTAGTCACTCTCACAAGGGTCTACAAGGCATCAACCATGCCCGATTCAAAAATTAGACGTGACGAACAACCCTAACCAAGATCTTTAAACTAGAGATTAGGCGAAACAAAGCATGTTAAACACTTTAACATCTAAGAGTTTGGGATGACAACCTTGTTGGAGATAGTGCCCTCATAGTCAATTATTGGATCACAGGTACGTGATTGCAATGATTGCGGAGGACCTATACCGGTAGAACAGTCTTACTCAAGATGATAGTATGCTATCTGGTTTTCCTTTATCAGTCGTGTACATGTTCAGGTGACTGATTACATGTTACACTTTGATAGAGCCCTTAGGATCTTGCTTTACTACCAACAGTATGATGGCGATCATATACATGAGAGTTGGGTAGTTTATATGCATATCCTTATTTGTGGTCCGTAGTCGTGGGAATTTCGAGACAGGGCATCGATACTCCGGAGTAGACTAGTGTGTACAGTCGAGACCCCGACGAGGGGCGGTGGCCGGTCTCACAAGCCACTGGTGTTAGTTGGATCACCTAAGATGTATACAGGTGCTCATTGGGTTATGAGTACACCGGACAAGACTCGCCGGGAATCTGCTAGTTAGTACTATATCTATCGTCAGATAGCAGTTCCCTGGTGACATGTGTACAGGTTAGTTCATCGACCTGAGGTCATCATTTGTCTCGTGTGAGTTCCCACTGTGCTTTGATTTCTACCCTACCACGGCTCAAAGGAGTCGTGCAAACAGGTATTTTTGGGGTACAGCCCCGAGCCATATGGAGGCACGTGAGCGGATCGGCAGGGGATTCGTCTCTCCCGGTATTGGGGGCGAGATCGTGCTGTGTCTAGGAGAGCCATTATACAAAGCCCACGGCCGTGGCAAGATATTTACTGGTAGGTACTCCAGTAGTATCTCAGGGTGTTATTGGGCTACACTCCGACACGACTTATACTGCTCTTGGGGGTCTGACGTTACTAGCCCCTAGGCAGAAATGCGATACTCATAGACGAACGGACCGGACTGTATATACATTGTCACTGTTAGGCTCAGTAGGGTTTTCCGGATGAGTTCGCTCATCGGCATCCCTTGAGGTCAGTCCATGGGCGGCCGTTACGCATTGCTAGTGCCGCTGACGGTTTGTGGTTAAACCCACTGCCAGGGTACTGACGAGTTATTAGAGTCCCCCACAGACAGTTTCCCAAGTTCGGGCGAAACGTTGTAGAGGCCGTATGGTTTTATGGCAGGGTTCGGAAAATGCACGTGCGTTTACACACGTGTTATTTTTCGGGCAGATGATACTGGTCGGCTTTGGTTTAAGCTGGATCCGAGTATTATATTGAGTAGGTATAATATCTTTGTCTCAGTTGCATTTGTATTCGGTCGTAATACAAATGCGGGTATATTTATACAGTTTCGGGGTTATCCTGAAAGTCGTTTCAGGATCACTTTTGGAAGTTGCCAGTTTCCAGTTTTCTATCAGCCGTCTTTTAACATTCGGTTAAAGACGGATTTATCTTTTCTTCAGTTGAGGTGAGTCAGTGTTCTAGAAGCATCTAGATGAGGTGACTAGGATTAATTGGTGTTGAGTTTTCATTGGATGCATTTAATGGTTCATTAATGCATGATGGCTAGGTTTATGACTCATGCTTTAACATTAAAGCATTTTGTTTAGCTAAGGATATTTGTTCATGATCTTTTGCTTAAGGTTACTCTCCCCTCTCTCCTACACTCACCTCCCTCTACCTATATATGGCCGACCCACTCTCTCCTCCCTCACACTTTTACTTGATGTTTCATTTGTAGAAAAGATATGATAGTATTTGGGGTGCATGGAATTTTACAGTCCATTTCATTCCATCACCCAATTCCCTCGGCAACTTCATTAACCGATCGTCCACGGATTTGGACGAAGTGAGACAAAGTCATCTACTCATTCTCTACATCATTCTTGGTCGTCTCTTTTAGCAAACTTGACGATCGAGTTGCCTCAAGTCAGAGGCGGGAGCCCGTTTAAAGAATCAGTGACGTGGTGCCACCTGGACGAGGAGATCGAAGATCGAAGAGATCGGAGCAGCCGCAACGGAGCGTGGGATGATGGTTAAAGAACGAAGGACTCGGATCGTTCGGTATAACCTTTCTACACTCTTTACAGTTTGTTAGTTTAGCAATAATGGCAGATCCGGGTTAAAGTATACGATAGCGCCAGTTAAAAGTTTTTTGTTCCGCATTTGGCGTCTGTAGACTGCCGGGGCGCTAGCGTAGACTTACATTGGTATCAGAGCCTAACCATTTTGCTATGCTAACTGGTGTTAACACGTTTAAAACATCGATCGAACCGGAAATCGAAAATTACAAAATTCCATGCTCACAGTTTCTGTCGATTTCAAATGATCTCCTAAAATTTTTCTACATGTCTTAAAAATCTGTGCAGGCTTTTCTAAGAACCACGACCAAATTTGGGCACGTGTCTCCACCAAACCGCCGTGGAAACGCGGCCAAACCCATGGTTTGGCCGCGCATCCGCGGCCACTTGGTGAGCTCATGCTCCCAAATTTGTACAGTGGGTTCTCTGTTGGATTTTGGGGTTTTTGGTATATATCTTTTAGGCCCAGGTTTTGTTATTGTTCACCAGTAAGTCGTGGGGCCCACTTCTTGATATTTGGTCGATCGAAATTTAAACATGTTAGTTTACAGTGCTTACATTATATCTCCGACCGGGAATGTCATTTGATCGGTAAACCGCGTCTGATTGCTATAGTTTTTTCGACGGGTTTGCGAACGTGACATTCGCGTTGATGTTCTGTGTTGTGCTGTGATGTTGCGGATTTGTCGTGGTGGATAACAGTGTGCAATGATAGTACAGTTTGTGTTTATTTGTACATTTGATATTGCGGGGCGAGCGTCCAACATGTGGACTGCCGTCACTGCCTGTTGTATAATATTCTTTTGGGGCACGACTAGGTTGCGGTCGATGTACCTATTGTACTATTTTTCATTACTGTACTAGGTTTTGCCCCGACACGGAGTGCACGGATAGCCGGGTTCTGAGAAGCAACGGATCCGCATCTCATGGCTTTGAGAGGCAGAGGGGCCCCACTCTAGAATTGGCAGACTATTCGCCGCACTCGTAGGGGGTACAGGTTGACCCAAGGAGGGGTGCCCAAGATTACCGGATTCCGTGGAGTGCTGGGTGGTCCATTCACTATGCTGTAAGGGGCTGCCTCGCTTCAGGTTTTGGCGGGTAACTTGCCGCACCCGTAGGGGTCTAGGTTTCATTGCATGGGCTATCCACACGAAAGGGGAACGTCGAGTTTCAGCAGCGGCTCTGTGAAACTCGGGGATCCCAGATTATTTGTATTGTTCTGTGATGCTTATTACTTTTCTGTAATGTTGCATATTATCACGCCTGGAGCGATTATTGTATATTGGTTTATATACTATTAGATGTTGTATATGTTTTACACCCGCGCTAGTCCGGTCCCCGCTCTGTCGTTAGTTAAGTAACCTAACGGGTGATGACGGGACCCAGTGACGAATGCGGATGGCATATACGTACATTTTATTTTCGTTCTTTTCTGGTGTGATTAAATGATGGGACTGCGTTGATTCTGATCAATGCAAAGGATAACAAACCTGTTTGGATGTTGTTGGAACAAATTTAAAAAGTGTTATTGCAAAGACGTTTCCTTTTGTTTTGCATAGCGGTATTCAGTGGAATATCCAGCACCTCATTCGACGGGGCATGGGCTGATATCCCTTCACCGGGACTGACCCCTTGGACAGAAGTTTGCGTCAAGGTAATAACTTCACTATAGTCGATTACAAGTTGCTTTGCATAGCGGTATTCAGTGGAATATCCTGCACCTCATTCCACGAGAAAAGAGCCGAGATCCCTTTACCGGGAGTGACCTCTTTAGCAAAAGGTTTTCGCCACTATATTTTAAAACGCTATCAAGTTCCTTCAGCGATATCAAGTTCACTACGTTAAAGGTTTTTCGCCAAAAACCAGCCGTAGCCCTCCGTCATTTCATATGAATGGTCACTAGTATTCAAGCTATGTTGGTCTGGCCCTTAGCTAGGACATAGTGATTGGTAGCTGCTGGGGTGTTCACATGTTGCATAGATAGATGCGTTGGTTTGGGACAGTCGTACATCCTTGTTGGCCCTTAGTCAAGGGCGAGTACGGGTGGGTTCAAATTAACAAGATAATGATGGGAAGAACTTGACATGTGACTTATGATGGGTTGGCCCTTAGTCACGATCATAAGAGCATGGGGTAAAATCATATCGGGAGTTTCTAAAGAAACTGAAACTTGCCAGGCATGCGCATACCTTCTGGAGTGTGATAACGCGAGTGGATTCCGTCACGTTATCATGCGATGAGAGTTGGATCCCGATTCCCACTGATGAGTTGGTTTACTCTTCGGGTGATCCCGATTGATTCTTCTTTAGGTTTGGAGGAGAATTTGACAGGACAGTGGGAGGTTTCCGGATTAGATAAAGTGATAACCATTCTGATCTAGGTTAGAGTGCACGCAGAGTGTTTCTTTTCTCTCTCTCTTTGGCAGCGACCTTTGACCGACCCTAGACTATGACTCAGTGACCAGGTTGACCGAACCTTCTTAAAATACTGGCTTTTGGATTGTCTATGTTGCATAAGTCATTGCCACTCCTTCTTTTACCCTTTGAATTTCTCAGAACACCCGTATTACTACGGATATCCACATCCATTGGATAGATCCATCGTATGGTTATATACGAACTCAAAGGGACTTCTTCGAGGATGGATCCAGGTTCAGGAGAAATAGAATTGGTTTATTCAGTTGTCTTTTATTATCACCTTCTCTCAGGTTGCGAGGGCTCCTTGGTTTAGGAGAGTACACCTATTACGCTTATTGGATAGTCTTATTCCAAACCATAGGCTGGTGCCGAAAGGTAGGGAATGAAGAAAACCAATTAGCCTAAGTAGGGTGTGCAGAAGGTAATATGTAAAGACAAAATAAAGGGATTAGAAAGAGGGCAAAGTAAATTGCGACTGTTATCATTCACGACCAAAACCGCGTACTTCATCGCCACTCCTATTTCACCTTTAAAGGAATAAGGTATTATTCAGTTGTCTTTTATCATCACCTTCTCTCCGTTGCGAGTACTCCTTAGTTTAGGTGGGTACACCTATTATGCTTACTGGATGGTCTTCTTCCAAACCATAGGCTGGTGCCGAACGGTAGAGAAGGAAGAAAACCATTTAGCCTAACAATGGTATACAGAAGATAACGACTAAAGACAAATAAAGGGATTTGGAGAGATGGCAATAAAATATACGGTTGAAGTCATGAATTGGATTATGGAAGAGGCATTGCTATGAATACCAAGATACCCCTACGAAACATTTTCATGTTTCAGTGCATTGTTAAAGGAAAACTGTTTTCCCGATTAGATACTTACTCCAAGGGTATGTATTTACCAGGTTTCATTCTCATATCTGTATTGTTTTACAGATGATGAGTGGGAGTAAGATATTGGGAATTAGGTGATTATCCTCATTATATCGGAATTCGTTGTAATTGGTGATATTTGAGGAAATCGCCAGGGTACAGTTTTCAACCTACGACGCACAGGTTATGAGTTGTTTAACTCAGCGGACTTATACAGAGTATTGTATGTTGTCCAAGTGTCCTTCAGGACAAAGGGGTAGGTCCTCGTACTATGTTCTATTTACTTATAACTTCTCTAGTATTTAGACGAGTGTTTTGTAGAAATACAAGGTCTAAGTTTTGAGAAGTTGTGGGTATAAGAATAAAGTAGAGAACCAGGTATCACAAGTATCGGGATTCTTCAAAGAGATCGAAGATGTAGATTCTTGTGATAGGTATTCAGATGATAGTGGTGGTTTTGAGAAACGTGTTTCTCTTTCAGGTTACTCATAAATGGATGGATTCCTAAAGTTGAGTAATGCTGATTAGCCTCTTTCCATTAAGTTGATATGCACTGGAGACAGCTGCATGGTTTGAATATGGTTCCAATTAAATTAGTGCCAAAGTTTCTATATTGGATATAGAATAGTTCGTACCTTAAAAGATGTTAAGGTACGGGGAGTTGTCCAGCTTATGCTTAAAACCAGACTCTGGATAACTCAGGGCACGTTTCTGTAATGGCTGTTTGTGGGTTGACCCTGGCTATGACAAGGGTTGATATTCTACCATTTGGAAGATCAATAGTGATATTGTTCTTGACTCGCCACAGTTTTAGTAAAATGGATCTTTTTCAGAAAACAGTAGTGGGAGTATGGTAGAACTGGAAGTGATTCCAGAACCGCGAACGATTACGGAAAATTTAATAGGACCTATATATTCAATCAGGTTTGACATTCCAATAGCCACTCCGCAGATATGGTAGGTAACCTTAGACACCCGAGAGGTACTCCAGTAGCCTCAAGGACGGTGACAGGGAGGTTCTTATCTACCCAGACTTGACACTACTGTTGTTCCAGGCTATGAGACCCGGTAGGAGGGTTGTCGTAGTCAGTGGGAGCAGCGGAAGCATAGTGGGCAAGATGCTTATATCTATTTATAGACTTAAGCAGTTATAGCGGAGATAGATCATCTAATTTTGATATGACAGTCATGGTTTTGACTTCAATCAGAATAGGGGATAGATCTGTTAAGAAGGTAATAGGGTGTGATGTCATGGTATCTGGATGACATACACAGAGTAGGAAGTAAAATTCCTATACTACGATCGGTTGTACTGTGGTCGTCACACAGTTTTTTCTCCAGACAGGATATGGATATAATATTTGACATTCTGGTTTCTAGATCTATGGTTTTAGATCTGGATTTGGGTAGTTTTCCAATGTAGGTACTTTGACAGTATTCTAATGGTTTTTAGAATAGATGACTCCTAGCATGGTGGTGTACCTGCAGGTGATGGAGTCACCCTCTCTAAAGGTGTCTTACAGACTAAAGGGGAGAGGGATGTGCATGATTGACAGATCACTTGCTTAGGCAATTGAGTCAATCGTGAGATGTCAAGTACCACACCAGATGTTGTTTTTG
This sequence comes from Agapanthus africanus, assembly GCA_030015575.1. Taxonomy (NCBI): domain Eukaryota; kingdom Viridiplantae; phylum Streptophyta; class Magnoliopsida; order Asparagales; family Amaryllidaceae; genus Agapanthus; species Agapanthus africanus. The sequence continues at coordinate 196,618,690 of JASDDO010000010.1, read as the reverse complement.
CACTAGATGCAATAAGTTTGTATTAATCCAATCCTGGAGAAACATAAGGAAGCAGTTTTAGAACATAAGTACATGTTCTACGGAATTGATGACGGCAGCCTCCTTCGGGAGACGATTATCATTCTAGGCTTCAAAGGTGACATGGATGACAGAGTGATTGTCAGAGTTATAGTTTTCCCTCAGACGAGGGACAATATTATGGACAGGTAGTCCAAGAGAATACTGTGGGAGGCATGGTGCTGGATACTGATTAGGTTCAGTGATCGATACAGTCTAAGAAGTTTGGATTTGGAGTTCATTTATGAACTAGGTCCCATCAGATATCCAGACATATTCTAAGACAGGTATTACTCGATTCGGGAGATGGCTTTCTCCGCGAACTTGAGATTAAGAGAGATATAGAAAGAAACATTTAGGCGGATCCACTCACTAAGGCTATTTCTCGAACACAATAGTTTTACAAACGGGCTTTGTAATACTGATTAGTAGAGGAGTTGGATGTTCGTTTTCACACGGGCTGTGAGTAGTCGACATCGCAATAATTAGCCTTGAGTGCAAGTGGGAGATTGTTGGAGATAGTGCCCTCATAGTCAATTATTGGATCACAGGTACGTGATTGCAATGATTGCGGAGGACCTATACCGGTAGGACAGTCTTACTCAAGATGATAGTATGCTATCTGGTTTGCCTTTATCAGTCGTGTACATGTTCAGGTGACTGATTACATGTTACACTTTGATAGAGCCCTTAGGATCTTGCTTTACTACCAACAGTATGATGGCGATCATATACGTGAGAGTTGGGTAGTTTATATGCATATCCTTATTTGTGGTCTCTAGTCGTGGGAGTTTCGAGACAGGGCATCGATACTCTGGAGTAGACTAGTGTGTACAGTAGAGACCCCGACGAGGGGCGGTGGCCGGTCTCACAAGCCACTGGTGTTAGTTGGATCACCTAAGATGTATACAGGTGCTCATTGGGTTATGAGTACACCGGACAGGACTCGCCGGGAATCTGCTAGTTAGTACTATATCTATCGTCAGATAGCAGTTCCCTGGTGACATGTGTACAGGTTAGTTCATCGACCTGAGGTCGTCATTTGTCTCGTGTGAGTTCCCACTGTGCTTTGATTTCTACCCTACCACGGCTCAAAGGAGTCGTGCAAACAGGTAGTTTTTGGGTACAGTCCCGAGCCATATGGAGGCACGTGAGCGGATCGGCAGGGGATTCGTCTCTCCCGGTATTAGGGGCGAGATCGTGCTGTGTCTAGGAGAGCCATTACACAAACCCCACGGCCGTGGCAAGATATTTACTGGTAGGTACTCCAGTAGTATCTCTGGGTGTTATTGGGCTACACTCCGACACGACTTATACTGCTCTTGGGGGTCTGACGTTACTAGCCCCCTAGGCAGATATGTGATACTTATAGACGAACGGACCAGACTGTATATACATTGTCACTGTTAGGCTCAGTAGGGTTTTCCGGATGAGTTCGCTCATCGGCATCCCTTGAGGTCAGTCCATGGGCGGCCGTTACGCATTGCTAGTGCCGCTGACGGTTTGTGGTTAAACCCACTGCCAGGGTACTGACGAGTCATTAGAGTCCCCCAGAGACAGTTTCCCAAGTTCGGGCGAAACGTTGTAGAGGCCGTATGGTTTTATGGCAGGGTTCGGAAAATGCACGTGCGTTTACGCACGTGTTATTATTCGGGCAGATGATACTGGTCGGCTTTGGTTTAAGCCGGATCCGAGTATTATATTGAGTAGGTATAATATCTTTGTCTCAGTTGCATTTGTATTCGGTCGTAATACAAATGCGGGTATATTTATACAGTTTCGGGGTTATCCTGAAAGTCGTTTCAGGATCACTTTTGGAAGTTGCCAGTTTCCAGTTTTCTATCAGCCGTCTTTTAACATTCGGTTAAAGACGGATTTATCTTTTCTTCAGTTGAGGTGAGTCAGTGTTCTAGAAGCATCTAGATGAGGTGACTAGGATTAATTGGTGTTGAGTTTTCATTGGATGCATTTAATGGTTCATTAATGCATGATGACTAGGTTTATGACTCATGCTTTAATATTAAAGCATTTTGTTTAGCTAAGGATATTTGTTCATGATCTTTTGCTTAAGGTTACTCTCCTCTCTCTCCTACACTCACCTCCCTCTACCTATATATGGCCGGCCCTCTCTCTCCTCCCTCACACTCTTACTTGATGTTTCATTTGTAGAAAAGATATGATAGTATTTGGGGTGCATGGAATTTTACAGTCCATTTCATTCCATCACCCAATTCCCTCGGCAACTTCATTAACCGATCGTCCACGGATTTGGACGAAGTGAGACAAAGTCATCTACTCATTCTCTACATCATTCTTGGTCGTCTCTTTTAGCAAACTTGACGATCGAGTTGCCTCAAGTCAGAGGCGGGAGCCCGTTTAAAGAATCAGTGACGTGGTGCCACCTGGACGAGGAGATCGAAGATCGAAGAGATCGGAGCAGCCGCAACGGAGCGTGGGATGATGGTTAAAGAACGAAGGACTCGGATCGTTCGGTATAACCTTTCTACACTCTTTACAGTTTGTTAGTTTAGCAATAATGGCAGATCCGGGTTAAAGTATACGATAGCGCCAGTTAAAAGTTTTTTGTTCCGCATTTGGCGTCTGTAGACTGCCGGGGCGCTAGCGTAGACTTACAAACCTTTGTAGTCCGGTCCTTCACTTCATAAGCTCCGTGTTGAGGTCCCTTCGCGGCTATCCTCTATTTCCCGGACTCTAGAAAGGTTCCACGAAGAGAAAGATGCATGTTTGCTTTCGATCTTCGATAACAAAGATGATCTACCTTGAAGTTTCATTAACACAAGCTCTCACTTATAAATGAAGTGAACACCCTAATCTAAATGGCTAGGATAGATTAGGATGATGAAGTAGGATTTTATCTCTCATTTATTTTCATTAACTCACTCATTTTCATCACTTGATAAAAAGCTAGAAAGCTTTTCATGAAAGAAGAAGAAAGAAGAAGAAGAATGAATCCTTTTGTGATGAACAATGAATAAAACCTATGGTTACAAATACAACCCTTGAGTTACTTTAACTCATGTAGAGATTTAACCTAGGGTGAAAGGTTTGGGTTGGGTTAAATAATATCTTGCAAAAATATCAACACATAATATCTTAGCAAGAAACAAAACATAAGCTTCTAGAAGAAGTTAACCCAAATCAAACCCTAACCGTGTTTAATCTCTACTAATCATGTTCCATTTGTAAACATAACTTGTTACAATATTATATATCACATATACAATATTTATTGTAACAAAATAAAATAATTCAATTAACATATATCGCATATATATCAATGTATTACCCGAGTGAGAAAAAGAATCTTTTTGTGAGCTTATACTAGTTAATGTAATTTAATATATCAAATATATAATTATACATTAAATTATCGAATCATCACTTGATCCGATAATCCGGCTATTTCACAAATAACCAACTAATATAATCTGTATCAGTTCATCGAATCAACACTTGATCCGATGACCTGACTATATCACATATACCCTGCCGATATCCCATATCGCGAGAATCTAATACGGTATCACATACACGTATTGTTCTCGGTCCAGCACATATCACATATGTGCTCCTATTCCATTTTGCCTAAGTTAAGAAACCTCTGTGTAGGACTCTAAAGAATCGTCAATACGCCGGCAGTATGTGATGGTCATATCAAACACCCACAAGCTGCAAGCAATCAGCTAAACGTAACAGCCATCCAAGTATTAAGAGATTAGAAGATAAACAAGTAAGCATGTACATTCTCCTGCGAATCCAATCAGTAACACTCCCGTACAGTCCGGTCTCTTCGTCTGATATGTCGCATATCTCGTAAACGCCAGACCCCAGTAGCTTGATAAGTCATGTAGATATGAGGTCTATAACAGTTCGAGAAACTACTGATAACACTTACGAGTAAATATCAGCAACCCTGGCCAGAGATTTCTAGTTATAGCCAATCAAACACAGTGCAACATCAACTCCCAATACCGGGAGAGAAGAATCCCCTCCTATCACTCATTGCCTCCATGTGATTCGGGACTGTACCCAAAAGCCACCTTTTTGCACGCCCTCTTGGACTTGGTATGATGGAAAACAAAGCACAGTGGGAATCACACAAGACTCTATGACGATCTCAGGTCTACAGACTAACATGTACCAGTCTCACCAGAGATTTGCCATCTGACGTGTGGTATATTACCATCTGGGAGTTCACGGTGAGTCCGTCCAGTGTACCCATTCTCCACTGAGCACCCGTATACTTTCTCTGATGTTAAACACCAATGGATATGGGATCATCCATCGCCCATCATATGTGTCAAGAAGCGCATACGCTAGTCTACTCTGGAGTATCGAAGCCCTGTCTCGGTACTCCCATGACTAGGAACATTTGAAGGATGTACTTGACGACTACACTGTCCCCATTAGTATGATCCGCATCATAGTCCTGGTAGTCAAGTACTCATCCTAAGGGCTTTATCAACATGTAACATAGAGACAATCAGAGTACATGTTAAGATAAAGTGCAACCAGATAGCGTACTATCATGTCGAGCAAGAAAGTCCTCCCGATATATGGCCAATCATCCACTACAATATACATCGTATGTACAGTAATGGCCTCTAGGGCATACATATAACTAACAATCTTCAACTTGCACTAGGGCCATCTGTTGTGGTATCACATACCCAACAATTAGATGTGGTTGATGTATCTCATACTCAACCATCCCATAATAGTCTCTACTGGGAAAAATGCCTTTGTTAGTGGATCCGCGCTTTTGTCCTCTGTGTCTACTCTCCTATCCTTGATCTCTCTGGAGATCAACAATCTCCATGATCAGGTGATACCGCCTAAGAATTATATCTTGATTTCTGATGGGACAGGGGTTCCTTGGCATAAGCCACAACTCCATTGTCACACAATGGTAGAACGAAGTTCATCTCATGAACTTATATATATCCAGACTGCCTCTTTGGTAGCATCCTTGGTAACGATGTATCTTGCCTTTAATCGTCTAGTAAGTCACGGTATCTAACATGGAACTCTTCCAACATACCGTCCCTCCACTGAGGGTAAAGACAATGCCTGTGACTGACATTCAGTCGTCCTTATCACCCTGGAACCTTTTCCAGTGATTCTCCCCAGGATCGATTGATACCATCTCACTACAAATAGTGAGAATCCTAACATCCAATTACATCTATCTCATAGATCAAAACCCAGGATTTAGGAGGTATCACTTTGATCCTTATGGAGAATCCTTGTGATAAGCGGAGATTGACCGAGCGTAGCATAGGAAACTCCTTTCCTATCAAGAGTATGCCATCCACGTACTCTACGAGGATCACCACCATACTCCCTACTACCTTTTTGTATATACAAGGTTCATCTACCATTTTGATGAAGTCAAATTCTTTGACTATCACATCAAAACAGATGTTCCAACTCCGCGATGCCTGATTTATCTTATAAAACAACTTGCACACGTTTCCGCTGCTCCCACTGTCTACGAAGCCCTCTAGCTGTGTACTTATAGAAGCTCTCTTCCAAATCATCATTTAGAAAAGAAGTTATGACACCCAACCGGCAGATATCGCAGTCATGGTATGTAGCTATGGCAAGTAGGATCTGGATGGACTAAAGAATAGATTTAAAAGTCTCAACTTTTTCATGTACACCAAGTAATCTTCGTAAGATATACTTGCTCCTGATGAGGATTTAACCCTTCAGATAAAGCAACCAAAGTCCATACTTTGTTGGTGTATAAGAATTCCATCTCAGATCGCTAAGCATCGAGCCATTCTTACAGAGTCCCACTCCTGATGGCCTGCTCGTAACTAGTTGGGTCATCATCTCATGATGCAATCCTCGCTCCCACTGTCATATAGAAAACCGAAGTATCTCTCAGGTGGGTGAGGAACCCTACTAGATCGGCGGAGAGGCTGAGGTTCATTAGAAACTATTGAATCTTTTGGTTCTACCAAATCATCAGCTGCAGTTTGTATAGCTGGAACACTTTCCAGTTCTACCTCATGACCACTAATTTCTTCATAAGAAATTCCCTTTCACAAAGGTTGCATGTTGAGAAACAAAATATCTTTTGTTCCTCGGTTTGGTAGAAGATATTCCCTTGCAAATGCTTGTGATATCCAACAAACTTCCATAGAACTGATCTTGCCTCGAGCTTGTCTGGATTTTGCTTTTGACATAGGCCGGACAACCCCAAATCTTAACATCCTGAAGAGATGGGCTCTTCCCATACCATATCACATATGGAGTGGTAGACATCTGATTTGATTGGAACCCTATTCAATAGGTATATAGCTTCTCAAGTGCATAACTCCCAAAAGGAAATAGGAAACTCAGTAGTACTCATCACAGAGCGCACCATATCTAATAGGGTGTGTTTGCTCCGCCCCGATACACCGACGTGCTTTAGTGTATACGGAGTTGTGATGCTGAGAGAGAATCTCATTCTCCTTTAGAATAGTCCAGGAATCTCCGTGCTCATGTATTCTCCTCCCTTATCTCATCAAAGGACATAATACTTATACCCGTTTTGGTTCTCTACTTATAACTTATATTCATTGAATTTCTCAAAAGTTCCAGACTTTTGTTTCAAAATGAACATATGTCCGGATCTTGAGAGATAATCAGTGAATGTAATGAAGTACAAAGAACCGGTCTTGGCATGTGTAGACAGGGGACCTTCATACATCAGCATGTATCAATCCTAAGAGTTCACTAACTCTTTCTCTGTTTCCAATAAACAGAGCTGTGGTCATCTTATCTTTGTTACATGACCGGCAAGTTTCACAAGATGTAAATTCAAACTAATTTAAATATGCATCTAAATATAACTTCAGCTAGTCGGGTCACATTGATATGACCTAGTCTATAATACCTCAAGAAGGATCCGTTCATTTCTGAACACTTCCTCTTGTGTGTGTTCTGTATACAAAATTATATCCTTCTTTACTAATAAAGAGACCGATATGATGTTGTACATCAGGTTCGGTATCTAATAACATTCGTTCAGAATCAATGTATTTGCTAATACAGGGTGATAACTACCAACAGACTTGGCTGCAACACTTGCACCGTTTCTATCTCATGAAACTTATCACCCGTTCTCAGTTCTCTACCTATCTGTAGCCCATGTAACAAATTACATATGTGGGATCCTGATCTGGTATCTCATACTCAGGACGTAAAGGATACTGAGGAAAAGTTCTCGGTAATGAACACACCCGAAGAAGATGCATCAACATGCACTTTTTTCGTTTGGGCGGCACGGGAATTCTGGTAATCCCCTATTTCCTGCTCTGTCTTATAACAATTATAAGTTGGAGCGGGACCAACGTTCCCTAGCGCAGTATAACAAGCGGGTTCGGCCAACACATCCGTATTATTATCTTGATTAAGGAGTGACATAGTCGCAACCAGGAGAGAGAGAGAAGAAAACACTCAGCGTGCGCTTTTACAAGATTAGATTGGTTATCAATTTATCTAATCAGGATGGCTCCCACTGTTTTAGTCAAATCTTTCTTCAAACCCTAAGAGGAAAGACTAGCCGGGATTAATTACACTCTACAAGTTCGCCAATCATTCGGCCAGGCCAGTGTCGGTACTTTGAGGGAGGTTCCCCGAGCTTTCGCACGGACCTAATTAAAATAAACCTCGTTTTCCCAGGGGCGTAACCCCAATGACACCTTTCTAGTCACTTACTTGATCGGCTAATTGTAATGTGTAAAACTCTCCCAGGAGTAACTCTTACTCGCAGCGGGTATCGAGATCCAACTATCTCATAGAAGGTATGCAATCTCATTGCAAATTTCAACACTTGAAATTCCCAATAATATTTTACCCCTAGAAACTTATGACCTTGGCTAAGGTCAACAAATCATAAGTGCTAGCCAAGTTCAACCCGTCATTTCCCGATTGAATTAAACCCACCCGCCCGACCCTTGGCTAAGGTCAACAAAGTCGTACGACTACCCTAACTCAATCGCATCATATGCTTATACAGATAAGCACTAATCAGCTACCGCACACTACGCCTTGGCTAAGGTCGACAAACGCAGTACGAATACTAACCGGTACCTATCTGAAATGACGGAGGGTACGACAGGTTTTTAAGAAAACCCTTTGCGTAATGAACTTGATATTGTTGTAGAATCGAGTGATTTTGAATGGAGTGTTTTTGAGGCTTTTCTAGTTTCTCTAAAGAGGTCACTCCCGGTGAAGGGATCTTCGGCTCTTTCCTTATCGAATAAGGTGCAGGATATTTCGCAAATACCACTATGCAAAGCAAGAACTATAGAAACAATCAAAAGACAAACCGTGTTTGTAGCATCTGCCAGTTATTGCTAATGGGGCCACTCCCTGTGAAGGGATCTCGGCTCTTTCCTTATCGAATAAGGTGTTGGATGTTCTACAAGGAACACCGCTATGCAAAGCAAGAACTAGAGCTACAAGTTTTTAAATAAGATTCTACAACATCTTTAGGTTTCTTTTAGTTTCATTAATCTCATTAACGAAGTCCCATTTTATTATGCTTCACAAGCATCACATTTGAAACGAAATCTGCAATATAACATATATCTCATATATATAATATAAACATTCGTCTCAGGAAGTAATATGATCTCATCACAGAACATTGCAGCAGAAGAACATATATGAAATATTGGATATACTAGGAGGTCCGTGTTTTAATACGAGCCTGCATGAAGCACAGATTCAACGGTCGCGATGAATAGCCAAACCCACATCCCTAGACCCCTAAGAGAGCGGCAAGCAACACTACCAATTCTAGGGTTTGGAGACCCGGTCTCGACTCCTCGAGATGGTCTCCCACTGGACCCTAGAACCCGGTTACTTGTGCTCCCCGCCTTGGGTCTACCTAATGCGGAAAAGTAAATAATATATAATGGTGACATCATCCTCAGCCCGGAAGTGCCCCAATAAAAGAATATTACATATAGATGAATTTTACATGAATGAAAATGAAAAACTCTCATCTCACATAAAACCCCGGCTATTCAAACACGACGATCCAATATAACATATCACAGCAACACAGAATATCACATATCATCAACGTAAGTAAGTATGCATACACCGATTGTCGTTGATGTATAGCAACGAAAACTGACGATACAACTACATACTACACTTACGGTCGCAGAAAAGAAAGTGTAAAACTACAACAGTTGGAATCCGCAACCTCCTTAGACATCGCATGCCTAACAATTATAAACTCCGCATTTTAGTCTCTTTATCGAAAACACTTTTCAATATCTAGTCGGGCAATTCAACAAGATTCCCGAAAAACTGATCGAATGCTCGTCGCAAACTTTAGTAGACGGCCGCACCCCCGATGTCGTCGACGAAGTGCACTAAGGTGGAACACCACTTCCGCGAGCACCCGAACGGATGCTTTTGGCGACGGGGTTCTCCGACAGTCACTTGGTCGGGGCTATAGGGTGTGGTTGTCTATTAAGTTTACCCGGCGAGTATCCGCGTACGCTACGTGATTGCGATGGAATTTTGATCGCATCAAAATCCCGTGGCAACCGATCAACTAGTACTGAAGTGCTAAATTTATAACATTCAAATTAGTTATCTCATAACTACTTGTGTATTCCAAATATTGTATCACATTCCAGATAAATAGACAATGTTAAACTTTCCGATCGAATAAACAAACACCCAAGATTTCCCAAAAAGTTCTCAACACTTGAAATCAGTTTAAAAACATCCATCACATGCCACAGTACCAATGGTCCAGCCGTAGAAGGGTCAAGCCAACGCCTCACATGTGGCAATGTCGTACTGCCACAAACCCTAAGGTTTAGAGGCGGTTCAGACGGTCACATAATCGAGTTAAGGTTTGTTGTCTTGTAGAGGGTCCACCGCGTTACTTGCACGACTTAGAACGTTCTTAAACAACGGAAAAATCCAACAATTGGAAATTTTCCGGCATGGGAAAAAGTGAGTTATTGATATCCGTTCGAACTTTTAACACGTTCTAAAAATTACCCGGACAAAATAAAACGAAGTTAAACTTTCCGATCGAATCAACGAGTTCCCAATACATTCCAGAAAACTTAACACTTGGGTAGAATAAAAATTCCCAGAACAATCAGGAAATCTGTACGAATATTACTGTGTAAAATGAAACCCTAATGCTACTGTTTGGCCGCGGGACCGCCGCTCAAGCCAGGATATTGCCGCGGTTCCGCGGTGCATTAAAGGCATTATAGGGTCATTTTGCACAGTAATCCATCAAATCACCTGCCGATTTTTCTGAGCATTTTTAATACGAAAAAATCAACATTTTAAATTTTTTTCCAGAAACTAAGTTTTATCGGGTATTCGGAGTTCGATCGGACTTTAAACTTCGCTTAAACCTCTAGCTTGCTCTGATACCATTGTAGGGATACTAGACACTCTCACAAGGGTCTACAAGGCATCAACCATGCCCGATTCAAAAATTAGACATGCCGAACTACCCTAACCAAAATCTTTAAACTAGAGATTAAGCAAAACAAAGAATGTTAAACACTTTAACATCTAAGAGTTTGGGATTACAACCTTTGTAGTCCTGTCCTTCACTTCATAAGCTCCGTGTTGAGGTCCCTTCGCTGCGATCATCGATTTCCCGGACTCTAGAGAGGTTCCACGAAGAGAAAGACGCATGCTTGCTTCCGATCTTCGATAATAAGGATGATCTACCTTGAAGTAGGATTTTAGATCTCATTTATTTTCATTAACTCACTCATTTTCATCACTTCATAAAAAGCTAGAAAGCTTTTCATGAAAGAAGAAGGAAGAAGAAGAAGAATGAATCCTTTTGTGATGAACAATGAATAAAACCTATGATTAAAAATACAACCCTTGAATTACTTTAACTCATGTAGAGATTTAACCTGGGGTGAAGGGTTTGGGTTGGGTTAAATAATATCTTGCAAAAATATCAACACATAATATCTTTGCAAGAAACAAAACATAAGCTTCTAGAAGCTTCAAGAAGAAGTTAACCCAAATCAAACCCTAACCATGTTTAATCTCCACTAATCATGTTGTATTTGTAAACATAACTTGTTACAATATTATATATCACATATACAATATTTATTGCAACAAAATAAAATAATACAATTAACATATATCGCATATATATCAATGTATTACCCGAGAGAGAAAAAGAATCTTTTGGTGAGCTTATACTAGTTAATGTAATTTAATATATCAAATATATAATTATACATTAAATTATCGAATCAACACTTGATCCGATAATCCGGCTATTTCACAAATAACTGACTAATATAATCTGTATCAGGAATCAACACTTGATCCTATGACCCAGCTATATAACATATACACGGCCGATATCTCATATCGCGAGAATCTAATACGGTATCACATACACGTATTGTTCTCGGTCTCGCACATATCACATATGTGCTTCTACTCTATTTTTCCTGAGTCAAGAATCCACTGTGTAGGACTCTAAAGAATCGTCAATACACCGGCAGTAGGTAATGATCATATCAAACACCCATAAGCTGCAAGCGGTCAGCTAAACGTAACAGCCACCCAGGTATTGAGCGATCAGAAGATCAACAAGCAAGCCTGTACATTCTTCTGCGAATCCAATCAGTAACACTCCCGTACAGTCCGGTCTCTTCGTTTGATATGTCGCATATCTCTCCTAGGGGTGGTAAACGTCAGACCCCAGTAGCTTGATAAGTCGTGTCGATATGAGGTCTATAACAGTTCGAGAAACTACTGATAACACTTACTAGTAAATCCCAGCAACCCTGGCCAGGGATTTCTAGGTATAGCCAATCAAACACAGCGCAACATCAACTCCCTATACCAGGAGAGACGAATCCCCTCTTATCGCTCATTGCCTCCATATGATTCTGGACGGTACCCAAAATCCACCTTTTTGCATGCCCTCTTAGACATGGTATGATGGAAATAAAAGCACAGTGGGAATCACACAAGACTCTATAACGATCTCGGGTCTACAGACTAACCTGTACCAGTGTCACCAGAGAGCTGCCATCTGACGTGCGGTATATTACCATCTGGGAGTTCTCAGCGAGTCCGTTCAGTGTATCCAGTCTCCACTGAGCACCCGTATACCTTCTCTAATATCAAACACCAATGGATATGGGATCATCCATCGCCCATCATATGGGTCAAGAAGCGCATACGCTAGTCTACTCTGGAGTATTGATGCCCTGTTTCGGTACTCCCACGACTAGGAACATTTGAAGGATGTACTTGACGACTACACTGTCCCCATTAGTATGATCCGCATCATAGTCCTGGTAGTCAAGTACTCATCCTAAAGGCTTTATCAGCATGTAACATAGAGACAATCAGAGTACATATTAAGATAAAGAGCAACCAGATAGCATACTATCTTGTCGAGCAAGAAAGTCCTCCCTATATATGTCCAAGCATCCACTATAATATACATCGTATGTACAGTAATGGCCTCTAGGACATACATATAACTAACATAATGTATGCGACATATAACAGAAATGTAAGCATATCCGTATATCATGCAACTTGGAACAACAATATGCACATATCGAGGGAAAACAGCTCTTTTAAAATGAATCCAGTTTTAAATCAAGCCAGAATCATCTATGTATGTGCAAATACGTATGTATGCAAGTATGGGTGTACAATATGTGTGTACTCAAGTATGAGTGTATAATATGTGTGTACGCAAGTATGTCATGCAAAGAGTTATATCCTGATGCAACAGTCCTACTGTGTAGTGACATGGCAATTATCGTTGATGAAGTGTGTGAGCTGGCAAGCGGGTGTACGTAGAGCATACGCATCATCGATAATGGTGCTGGTGTCCTGACAGCATGGGTTTAATATAACATAAATCCCAAGTATATAAGCATGCAATGCGCTAATAACCACATGAATATATGGACAAGGAAAGTAAATGCAACAATAAGGAATCTACAATAGTTATACGAGTTATACAGTTTGTCATTTAAAATAATACGAATCGTGGTGTTTAGAAAAAAATAAGGGCTACGGTGTTATTAGGAAAAGATGTGTCTTTTGAAAATATCCGTAGAATCCCTTGGCCTGTCTTTAAAATACTCACAATTAGTTAGTTTTGAAATAGGTATGACTCGAGTCTAGTCTAACATCTATAAGTAAATTACAGGACTAAACGAACAGTCTAACCGAAAGGGTAAGGGAAAACCGCTTAAATCTGAGTCGATATATGTAAATATAATAGTCGGTGATCCCGCCTCAATAGTATCACATATGATACAATATACAATATGACATCCTCGAGTCAAGAGTGCGGATTTATCATCAATATATAGCCCGTACAATAAATCCATCGTACGGCATCCAAAATCTGAGTACGGGTCGAATACCACATTTATCTCATCATTTATCTGGTATCCTTATCATCATAGCTCATGAACTGGGATACTGATCTAAGTCTAGTACAAAATGATACTATCTACATATGTGTAAATGCGTGTGTATGAAAACACAACGCCTAAGGCCCGCTAATAATCTCATGTCGTATCTCAAATACGAACCAATCACATCACCTATCTCATGGAATCAAGCCTAAACTCATCGACTCATCTCCAAGTATCATCGAGTATCCTCATTATCCATGGATAGGTATACGTATATATATATATATATGTATATGTATATATATGTAAATATATATATATATATGCCTAGTCACATACCTATGTGTGTGTGTGTGTATATATATATATACGTATCCCCATATACGCACAAGTAATAATAATAATGCATGCAAGGGTGTGTGTGCGTGTGTGCAAACCTATTCAATGGTTCGCGACTAAGAAATCAACCACGACACTATCATCCAAATTCACAACACATATGTAAATATATAACATATCATCAACTACACTACTAACTGCGGGGGTGCTATACGCCATCCACCCGATTTCCCCCGTAGATATAGTCTACTCACCTGCTTCTTGTGTGCCGATGCCGATGTCGCCATCTCCTTCTTCAACATCTCGACATCATGTGGGGGTACCTACACATATAATCCAATCGCAATGCGTATTAAAATCCAATCGGAAAAACCAAAACGGCACACACTACGCTCATAGGTAAAAACCTATAGCCTCGCATGCAAACACGACCAACAACCTTAGTCGTTGACGTTCAAACGCCACACGACGGAAACACAATATCAAATACCAAAAATCAAGTTAACACGAAGTCTTAAAACAAGGCCTCAACTCATGAAAAAGATCCCAGATTTTACCCTATATGAAATCAGCCAATTTTGCACATGTAAAGGGTCTATTTTACTGACATAGGAGCTACAGACGATGCACGAAGCCAAAATGAGGTACCCAGGCCGCAAATTGCGGTCCAGGGGATTAAATTTGCGGCCTTGGTGTTAGGGTTTGGTCTCGGTTCTCTAGGGTATTCTCCATATCACCTGCACATCTCTCTGCGATCGCTAAATAATTTTCAGGTCACCCGGGTTATAGCAGATGTCAAAATACACTCACAGAATTCACAATACGATGTCGGGGATTTCTAAGTTCGCTAATTGGGGTTCTAGTCTCTGGTTTAGGTCTCCAATCAATCACCACAGGGGTTTAAGGTCAATATTAAGCCTCAATTACACTATCTCAATTCAATTCAAACCCTAATTCCCAACTTGAGATTCCAAAGTTCACTAAACCGCACAAAAATCGATTTTAATCTTGAATAGAGGCTTAAGCAATTGACATACTACATTATATGTGAAGGGATTACCTCAATTGGCACCTATGAATCCCCTACAGTTTCCAAAACTCAAACTTTCTTGGTCCAAAGTATAGCTTGTGAGCTTGTGCACCTTTTTTGTGAAGTGGGGATGGAGTTTTTTTTTGAGTTTTTAGTGATGAAATGGTGGTTTGAGGTGGAGGGGAAAAGGGGTGGTACCATGGTTGAGGGAGGAGAGTAAAATGAAGGAATGATGAAAGAAGAAACAATGGGAGCTTGGTCAAGTTGACCCCTCACCCTCTCTCTCTCTCTCTCATGCCCATGCTTCACTATTCTATTCTTTAATCCATTTTGTTTTTGTTTTGTTTTCTTTTCCTTTTCTTTCCTCTTCTCACTTAAAGCCCAAAACCAAGAATGAAAAATGAAGAGAAAGCCATGTAGGAAAATGTAACACAAGTGTAAAAATGATATGGTGCATGTTTTGCACAAAACACGCTTAAAACCTGATTAGCGATTTTTAATCGCGATTAGCACTAAAATAGTGTCAAATAAATCATAAACTTTCATAATTTGAATGAATCTCATAAAGCACCCTCATTTCAGTAATTTCCAAAAGTTTTCAAATTTTCCCCATTTATCGGTATTTAATTATACCACAATATTAAAATATTCATTATTTTTAATATTTAATTATAAAAATTCCCAAAAATAATATTTTATTTTCTTTTGAAATGTTACAAAAAATGAGACGGGTAACTCAGCAACACTCATCATGGAACGAAACATATCTAATAGGGTCCGATTCTGTCGTTCTGACACACCATTGTGCTGCGGTGTGTTAGGAGGAGTGAGCTGAGAGAGAATCTCATTCTCTTTTAGGAAGTCTGCAAACTCTGTACTGAGATACTCCCCACCTCGATCTGATCGAAGCATTTTGATGCTCAACCTGGTTTGTTTTTCTACTTCGAGTTTATATTCAGTGAATTTCTCGAAAGCTTCGGACTTGTGCTTTAATAAAAATAGATGACCGAATCTTGAGAAATCATCAGTGAAAGTAATGAAGTATGAAAAACCGCCACTAGCCTGTGTAGACATTGGCCCACATACATCACTATGTATGAGGCTTAAGAGCTCAGTAGCTCTTTCTCCGAGTCCTTTAAATGGAGTTTTGGTCATTTTACCCTTGATACAAGACTGGCAAGTCGTATAAGATTTATATTCAAAAGGTTTTAAATATCCATCTTTGTGTAACTTGTTTAGTCTTGTTTCGTTAATATGACGAAGTCTAAAGTGCCAAAGTAAAGCTTCATTTATTTCTGAAAATTCTTTTATTAGTAGTGTTGTATGCTGAAAACTGTGTGTTGATTTAAGACGTATATCCCATTATTAAGTGTACCATACCCAACCAACATTTGATTAAGGTGAATGTTCATAAAATTGTTCTGCAATACAAAATTATATCCTTCATTTTCTAACAAAGAAAGGGATATTATATTACAAAGCATACTAGGTACATAATAACATGGGTTCAAAACCAATATACATCCAGACGGAAACCCCAAGTGATACTCTCCCACTGCAACTGTATGTACATTGGAGCCATTTCCAACCCGGAGAGTATATTCACCTGTCTTCAAAACCTTGCTATTTCTCAGCCCCTGCATAGAATTGCAAATGTGAGAACCTGAACCGGTATCTAATACCCACGAAGCATAGTTTATTAAAAAACAGTTTTCTGTCACAAACACACCTCAAGCGGAAGCATCCCCATGCTTCTTCTTCTTGAGCTCCAAGTACTCAGTACAATTGCGCTTCCAGTGTCCCGCTTTGTGTCAGTGATAACATTCCCCCGTCCCCGATTCCCCAGCCATGGACTTATCTTTCCCCTTAGCCTTTTTGACTCCACCCTTAGGTTTGGTGGGTTTCTTCTTCATCTTTCCCTTGGCCTTAGCATTCGGACGAGAGGAGGAAGACGGCCCAACACTCAAAATGGGAGACTTCACTGACTTCAGCGTGCTCTCTGCACTCCTTAGCATATTAAGGAGTTCAGGTAGTTCATTCTCCATGTTGTGCATGTTGAAGTTAACTATAAATTGAGCAAAGGTGGAGGAGAGAGACTGTAGAATATTATCAGTATATTGCTCATTGTCCATTGTCCACCCAAGGTCCTCAAGCTCTTCTATGAGAGCTATCATCTTCAGAACATGGTCTCCTACTGGTCTGCCAGGGGCCATCCGCATCTGAAACAGCTTTCTGGATGCTTCGTATCGTAAGACACGAGATTGCTCTCCATATAATTCCTTTGTATGGAGAAATATGGCTTGGACGTCCATATTCTCGTGCTGCTTCTGATGTGTGTTATCCATCGATGGAAGTGCGAGGCATTTGGCCGTGGCACGGTCAGCGTCCCATGTCCGGCGGACTTCAATATCTGCAACCGAAGATTTTGGACCTGGGACGGGCGGGGATAGAGCCGTGGGGACATATGATACCTTATCGTAAGTCAAGGCAATGTTAAGGTTTCTCAGCCAGTCTTTATAATTGGTCCCATTCAGTTTGTTTTTATCTAGTTGAAGCTTGAGTCCTGTCGTTGGTATCTGCCATTAAGCTAGAGGAAAGAAAGTAGGGATTTTCTTAGCACCACTACTAAGGTTTGGTAGCATGACACATGCCATATTAAAAATTATAGGGTGCTAGAGAAACTATTATAAGGATCACACTAGAAAAGCTAGGGTAACACTAAACTTTAACACAATCCACAAGTAGTAAAAGCTAGGTTTAGAGAATACAACCTTTGTAGCTCCCTTCACTAGACTACTTGTCCACTTGCGGTTTGGAAGAAGCTTCCTTGAGATCCTCCAAGTCCACGATGATCCACCCGGAGTCCTCTTTGTCCAATCTTGTAGCTTCACTTGATCAAAAGAAGAAGTAGAAGCCAACACTCTAAACTAATGGGCAAGAGTAGTGTAGAATGGTGATGTGGTTTGTTTTCTCACTTCAAAGCCCTAACTTGATCACTATCTTACTCACTAATGAAAGCTAGAGAGCAAGGGAGAGGAGGAAGAAGATGATGGCAAATGAGAGCTCAAGAGATATTGATAAAGATGAGGATAAAAATGAGAATAGAAAATATATATATATTCATCTTCTCACCTTTAACCCAAGTTAAAAAATATCTAGATATTTATCTTTGGATCAAAAATGGCCATGGAAAATAACTCATGGTTAACACAAAGGTTAGTGGAGGAATAAAATAATCAACCATGAGTAATTATCCAATTCCATTTATCTCAAAAATAAATATCAAAATATTTACTAGCATGTGAGTCTTATATTGCCACCATCTAATGTATCAACAACCATGATACAAAAGAGTATGCATGTATGTGTGCATTCACATCCAAATGTGCATCAATGTAAACATGTGCATACAGGCATGCATACACCTAAAGACAAAAGGGTTTAAAGTGAAAATGCAAATGGCCAATGTTAAATCAACACTTGATTTAGCAAACCGGTCATATCTCATACGACCCGACCAATAGCAAACCGCCCGATTAATATACTGTATCACATACGCGGATTTAATCGGGTCCATGCACATATCTCATATGCACACCACATCCTTTCGCCTGGGATAGGTAACTCCATTGTGGGACTCTAAGACTCGTCAATACGCCGGCAGTGGGTGATGATTATATCAAGCACCCCCAAGCCGCAAGAGGTCAGCTAAACGTAATAGCCACCCGAGTATTGAGCGATCGGAAGAAAATAAGTGAACCTGTCATAACTCCCGTTGAGCCAACCGGCAACACTACCGTACAGTCCGGTCTCTTCGTCAGATATGCTGCATATCAAGTCTAGAGATAGTAACGTCGACCCCAATAACTCAATAAGTCGTGCCGATGAATGGTTTATAACAGATCGAGAAACTACTGATTACTCTTATCAGTAAATCTCAATAGCCCTGGGCAGGGGCTTACTGATATAGCCAATCGAGCACAACACATCATCAACTCCAAATGTCGGGAGAGACGAAACCCCTCCTATCGCTCATCGTCTCCATGTGTCTCGAGACTGTACCCAAAACCCACCTGTTTGCATGACTCGGTAGAGCCGTGGTAGGGTGGTAATCAAAGTACAGTGGGAGAACACACAAGATTCTATGATGATCTCGGGTTTACAGAGTAACCTGTACCTGTGTCACCTGAGAACTGCTATCCGACGATAGATATAATACCATATAGGAGTTCTCGGCAAGTCTGTCCAGTGTACCCAGTCACCACTGAGCACCCATATACGATCTTAATGTCAAACATTAATGGATGTGGGAACATCCATCGCCCATCATATGGGTCTAGTATCATATACGGTAGTCTACTCTGGTATATCGAAGCCCCATCTCGATACACCTACGACTAGGGACATTTCAGGATATTCTTATAAACTACAGACGTCCCACTAGTATGATCTCCATCATAATCATAGTAGTCAAGCAAATATCCTCAGGGCTTTATCAACATGTGTAAATGATTAAAAGCATGATCAAGTCAACATGTCAGATAAAGAAGAACCAGATAGCATACTATCATGTCGAGCAAGAATGTACACTGAATATATATATATATATACATGTATAAATACATCCACTATGATATAATGGCCTGTAGGGCATACATATATCCAACAATCTCCCACTTGCACTAAAGCCAGTTATTGGCGAATATCATACCCGACATCTCAAAAAGTCGCACATGTTGCGGATGAGGGAGGGCCTTGGTGAGTGGATCCACGGTGTTATTCCTTGTGTCTACTCTCCTAATTTCGATCTCGCGGCGATCTACAATCCACCGGATCAAATGAAAGCGCCTCAGGATGTGTCTGGACCGCTGATGGGACCTGGGCTCCTTAGCTAACGCCATAGCCCCATTACTATCACAATACAATGGTATTGGATCAATAATAGTTCGAACTACTCCTAGCTCCGAGATGAACTTCTTCATCCAGACGGCTTCCTTGGCGGCATAATTAGCAGCAATGTACTCAGCTTCCATCGTAGAGTCTGCAACGGTATCCTGTTTGGAACTTTTCCAACTTACTTCCCCTCCATTGAGGGCAAATACAAACCCAGAGATAGATTTGTTGTTGTCCTTATCACTCTGGAAGCTCGAATCGGTAAAGGCCTCCATTTGGAGATCTCCATTACCATACACCAAGAACAATTCTTTAGTCCTTCGTAAGTACTTAAGAATGTTCTTCACAGCTATCCAGTTATTCTCCCCTAGGTTGGATTGATACCTGCTTACTACACTAAGTGCATAAGCTATATCTGGGCGTGTACATGACATCACATACATTATAGATCCTACTGCTGAAGCATAGGGTATAATGCTCATCCGAGCTCTCTCTTCATCGATCTTTGGGCAAAAGTCCTTAGAGAGAGTGACCGCATGGCAAGCGGGTAAGGCACCCCGCTTGGAGACTTCCATACTAAATCTTTTTAGGATGGTGTTAATGTACCTGGTTTGGGACAATCCCAATAACCTCTTGGATCTATCCCTATAGATCCTAATACTCAGAATGTATGTGGCATCACCCAGGTCCTTCATAGAGAACCTTAGTGATAAGAAAGATTTGACCGACTGTAGCATATGAATATCATTTCCTATCAGAAGAATGTCATCCACCTACAATATGAGGAATGTGACAGCTCTCCCTACAGTCTTCTTATAAACACAAGGTTCATCTGGATTTTTCATGAAATCAAACTCTTTGATAACATCATCAAAACAGGTGTTCTAACATCGTGATGCTTACTTTAATTCATAAATGGATTTAAGCAATCTACATGCTTTCCCGCTGCTCCCACTATCAATGAAGCCTTCTGGCTAATCCATATAAACGCATTCTTCTAAATCTCCATTTAGAAATACTGTTTTAACGTCCATCTGCCAGATTTAATAGTCGTAGTGAGCAGCAATATCAAGTAGGATCCGAATGGATTTAAGCATGGCTACGGGAGAAAATGTTTCGTCATAGTCCAGACCTGGTCTTTGACGAAAACCCTTCGCCACAAGTCTTGCCTTATAGGTCTCTACGTGCTCATCTACACCAGTCTTTCTTTTAAAGATCCATTTGCACCCCACAGGTTTTACCCCAGGGGTACAACGTCCAAAGTCCATACTTTGTTGGTGTACATATACTCCATTTCAGATCTCATGGCATACAGCCACTTCACAGAGTCTCCACTCATGATAGCTTGCTGAAAGCTGGTAGGATCATCATCTTCCATGATGCAGTCTTCTCTGTCACCATCAATGAGGAAACCGTAGTACCTCTCCGGTGGGCGAGAAGTCCTACCAGACCTATGGAGTGGCCGAGGTTCATCAGTTTCTGTTGCAACAGCCGGTTCAACCAAGTCGTCATTTGTAATTTGTGTTTCTAGAACCTATTCTAGATCTACCACACTGCCATCAGTTTCAATTGTAAAAAGCTCTTTTTCTAAAAATGTGGCATACTGAGAGACAAACTCATTTTGTTCCTCCATGTAGTAGAATAGATATCCATAAGAATTCTTTGGATATCCCACAAAATTACACATGACTGACCGTGTCTCGAGTTTTTCCGGATTCTGCTTTTTAACATAGGCCGGACAACCCCAAATCTTAATTCGTTTAAGAGATGGTCTTTTCCCATGCCATATCTCATACGGCGTGGTAGACACGGTTTTGTTTGTGACCCTGTTCAGTAGAAACGCTGCAGTCTCCAATGCATGCCCCCAAAACGAGACGGGTAACTCAGCATCACTCATCATGGAACGGACCATATCTAATAGGGTCCGATTCCGTCGTTCTGACACACCGTTGTGCTGTAGTGTGTAAGGAGGAGTGAGCTGAGAGAGAATCCCATTCTTTTTTTGGAAGTCTGCAAACTCTGTACTGACGTACTCACCACCACGATCTGATCGAAGCATTTTGATGCTCAAGCCGGTTTGTTTTTCTATTTCTAGTTTATAATCAGTGAATTTCTCGAAAGCTTCGGACTTGTGCTTTAATAAAAATACATGACCGAATCTTGAGAAATCATCAGTGAAAGTAATGAAGTATGAAAAACTGCCTCTAACCTGTGTAGACATTGTTAGTGTCTATGCCCTAGGGGCCATTATTGTATCATACTAGCTTGTATATTACTTAATGGAAGCTTGGGATATTCACAGTTATATTAACAGTCTTGCTAAACATGGTAGTATGCTACTTGGTTTATATCTATCTTAATATGTGTATATACTAGCATATCGAGAATACATATTGATAGAGTCCTTAAGATCTTGCTTGACTACCAGCGTTGTGATGGCAGTCACACTAGTGGGGGCAGGGTAGTCTACAAGCACATCCTTTTTATTCAGGTCCCTAGTCGTAGGATTATCGAAACAGGGCATCGATACTCCGAAGTAGACTAGTGTGTGCACTTCTCATCCCAGTTGGGGAGATGGTCTGTCCCACAGCCATCAGTACGTTGTACTGGAGATAGTATACAGGTACTCGTTGGGTTACGGGTACACCGGATAGGACTCGCAGGAAACTGTTGGTTGGTATTATACCCGTCGTCAGTTAACAGTTCCCTGGTGACATGAGTACAACATAGTTCACAGACTTGACACTGCTGCTTCGCCTCGAGTGTGTTCCCACTGTTCTTAGATTACTACCCTACCATGGCTCAAAGGAGTCGTGCAAACAGGTAGCAATTGGGTGCAGTCCTGAAGCACTTGGAGGCAGTGGCGGTTAGATAGGATTCGTCTCTCTGGGTATTGGGAGTTGATATCACGCTGTGTTTGGAGAGCCATTACGCAAAGTCCCTGGCCAGGGCAAGCGAGATTTACCGGTAGGATTTCCAGTAGCTTCTCAAGTTGTAATGGGCTTCACTCCGACACGACTTATACAGCTTTTAGGGGACTGACGCTTGCCGCCCCTAGGCCCGATATGCGATAGTCATTGACGAACAGACCGGACTTTACGGAGATTGTCACATCAGGCTCAGTAGGAGTTCGGATAGGTTTCCTCATCGGCCTTCTTATCGACATCTACCATGGGACCGTTACATACAGCTAGTGCCGCTTGCGGTCTGTGGTTAAACCCACTGCTAGCATAGTAATCGAGTCTTTAAAGTCCCACACAGAGAGTTTCCCTGCTTCGGGCAAAACGATATAGTGGTTGTATGGTTTTACGACAGGGTTCGGACACATACGTGTTTTTACGCACATACGATGTTCGGACAGTTTATACTAGCAGGCTTTGGTTTAAGCCAGATTCAAGTATTGGATTATTGGATTTATACAGTCTCAGTATTTTCGTGTTTTCACGGATAGGAGGCGCGTTCTCGTAATTTTTCGAGAAGCTTCTAGAAGATTGATGAGTTGGAGCCTTAGGTGGAATTTGCATTAATTTGATTAATGAATCATGGTGTGATTCATCCAAAGGAGTTAATGATGCATTTATTGATTAATAACTCATGGGATGAATCACACAAGGTGAGTTAATGAAGCATGTTGATATTATTATTTGTTATTCATTTAATAAATATCATATGCTTCATATATTCACAATGAGATATTTTTCCAAGATCATTCTCACTCTCACCTTCTCTCTCCTCAAGCTCTCTGTCTTCAAGAACTAACCCTAACCTCTCATGTGTTGAGATCCGAGGGTTAGCAAGACTAATAGATCCTAATCCTTTTCTATATCCTCTAGGTTGGCTTGATTAGCACTTATAGCCACTTAGTTACCTCAAGTGTGAGGTTAAACCTTGGAGAAGTAGCTCTCGGGTGGATCTTCTATCACAACGAGGAGGCCGACGAGGAGGTGGTCTACGAGAACAAGAAGGACTTTATTCATTAGGTATAATCTTCTTTCATAGTAGCTAATCACTTCTATGATGTTGTTAGTTAGGGTTTGGCAAAGATCCGTAAAGTTAGTCGATGTTAGTTTAAACAAAAATGACTGTTTTACCTATTCCGCCTCCCCGGATCATGTGGGGTGTCTAACGTCGACTTACAGTGGTATCAGAGCCTCGCTAAACCATAACTAACTTGTTAGCAAAGTCGTTAGATATTCGATCGCAAAACGAACCCGAAAAAACATCATTTTGACCTAGCCGATTTTAAAACGGGGTCTAAAAATTTTTCAGGGACCCTTAAAAATACAAGCAGGGATTTATAAGATTACTGGAGAAATTTGGGATCGTAACTCGGCCAGACCGCCGCGGAACCGCGGCCAATCCAAAGAGATCCGCCGCGGATCCGCGGCGGAGTTGAAGCCGAGTCAGCCCAAATTTGCCCAGTTACTTTTCTGTGTTGATGTTGTATTTTCTGGGATGTTCTGTTTCTGCTCAGGTTTCAGGTGCACAGAGAATTATTTGCAGAAGATTCATTTTTGTTTGCTTGATCGAAATTCTAAGATGTTTGGCTAACTTGATTATATCTGTGTTTTGTTTAATGTGTTCGTAAACCTCCCCTCACTGCTAATATGTCGGTTAGCAGGGGGTTGCACATTTCGGTAATGGGTTTTACTGGTTTGTGTTTGTGGACTTGTTGGATTGTCGTGAATGGATAGCCGGGGATGTGTGACGAGTGTTTCTTTCATTCAAATGTAATTTGTAAATTGTTGTAACATTCTTTTGCGGGGCACATCCGGGCTGAGGTTGTAGCCACCGTTGTATTATTTCATATACTGTTTTATGCTCCTAGGATAGATCAAAGATGGGGTGCACAAACTACTTGGTACTTTGAAGTGTTTAGTGGCCTACTCACGTTGTTGAGGGAGACCGCTTCATTTTGGATACTTGGCGGGTAGTTTGCCGTACCCGTAGGGGTTTATGGTGGGGTTTTGGCTATTCATCACGACTGTGAAATCCGTCTTTCTTTGCAGGCCCAAAAGTAATGCGGATTCGTAGAAAATCCAATATGTTCATCTGTGATCTGGAATGCCTATTATTGCGACTGACGAATGTATAATATCTATATATGATAGCTATTAGATGTCACTTATGTTTTGCACCCGTTCTAGCCCAGCCCCGCTCTGTCGTTAGTTAAGTAACCTAACGGGTGAATGACGCGACCCAGTGGCGAATGCAGATGGCATAAAAGGACGATGTATTTTCGTTTTTTTCTGCAATGATAGGTTAATTGATGGGACGCATTATATTAATGCAAAGAAAATAAACCAAAGTTGAATCGTTGGAACAGTTTAAAAGAAACCACTCGGTTATTTTAAAACAGAGGATATTTTTTAAATTGCGGAGCTTTAACCACTCCTTTTAAAAGCTATCAGGTTCCTTCGATCATATCAAGTTCACTACGTTCATGGTTTCGCCAAAACCATTCGTTGCCCTCCGTCATTTCATTTGGGTATTCAGTAGTATTCAAGCTATGTATTTTGACCAACGCCAAGGCATAGTGTTTGGTAGCTGCTGGGTATTCATTTGTTGCATAGATAGATGAGTTAGTTTGGGACAGTCGTATTATCATTTGGCCAACTTCAGGGGTATGTACGGATGGGTTCAAATTAACAAGATAATGATTGGTAGAACTTGACATGTGACTTATGACATATTGACCAACGCCAAGGTCATAAGAGCATGGGGCGGAAATTAATATCGGGAATTTCTAAAGAAACTGAAATTTTCTAAGAGTTGCATACCATTTGCAGTGTGATAATTTTGGTAGGATTCCTTCAGCTTTATCACACGATGATATTTGGATCCCGATCCTACTGGAGTATCCGCTACATTGACGCGTTTGTGTACCTGATATTATCAGGTAGAGACGTGCAATCATAGAGCAGGCACATCTGTCAACTCTCTATATTCATTCAAGTTCCACCAACATTGACGTGACTTGTGAGATAGTTACGAGTGGACAGGGATGTAAAGAGAAGTTTCATGGTTCGATTCAAGGTGTCTGTCTTGTTGTTTGCTTGGGTCGAGCATCTGAGGCCGGCTGGAGAGTTGCAACCTTTAACCGTTCCGAAGTAGGAGTGGGAGCAGATCTCCATGAATTTCGTTATGGTTTCAACCCAGGGTTAGTTAGGGTGTGACTCCAATCGGATTCTTGTCGTCCGGTTATACTCAGTTTGCTCAGTTGTTCTTAGTTAAGTTGTGTGTTTGTGTTAGTTGTTTTCAGCAGTTGGGGATCGTCACTCGCCATTGTTAGGGTTCTTCTTCGATAGCTGTTATCAGGAGACGCTCCAATTTGCAACCTTTATGCTTAGGGGTTAGGTCGTGTCGATCACCAGTCTGTTGTTCTTCTGACTCTCAGTAGGTAGGATTTTGAACCCCAGCTAGTCTAGAGACTTCGGAGATGATCCAGTTGATTCAGGTCAGGATGAGAGTAGCCCGGTGCAAATTGAGGTATTATGCCGACTGTGTTGGTCGTAGACATAAGTGTGCAGTGGCAAATCATGTATTCCTGCGGATTTTTCCGATGAAGGACGTGTTGGATTTTGGGAAGCTTGTCCCAGGATTGTAGGTCCTTTCGAAATCCTATAAGCGAGTTAGTTTCGTTGCCTTTAATTTGGCACTTCCGCCCAGATTATTGAGTTTTCACCTCGTATCTCTTTTGATGATACTTTACAATTTCCTTCATGACCTTTCTCACATGATTTGGCACCAGGCCTTTTGGTATGCACGCGATCGTTTCACTTACCGGCAGCCAATTGTGTTAATGGCTCGGCAGGTAAAGAAACTTCGGTCAAGCATCTTGCCATCTGTGAAGGGTTTTTCTTCGACGTAGCCGTATAGTGAGGTAATCACTTGGGAGGCTGTGAGCGAGATTTGAGAGTTGTAATCTTCTCTTTGAAGGTACGCGTAGAAGTATATTTTTAAATTCGGGGACGTATTTCTTTTAGGGGGGAGATTGTAACACCTTAGAATGTGTTTTGTGGCTAATTATATTTTTAATGTACAGATTTTAATAAAAAGTTTACCAAATTAAGTTTCAAATATTTTATCCTATTTAATGAGTATTTTATTAGAATTTTTCTAGGCACACACACACTTGTGTATGTAAACTAGGGTTTAGAGATGGGGTTAGACCATGATTTGCAAGCATGATGGATTAACCCATTCTCTTTAACTTAATTAATATTGTTTAGGTGCTTTTGGGTTTTTATTTGTATATGGTTCTTTTCAAAAATAAAATGAATTTGAAAAGGGTTTTTAATTTGAGTTGAAATGTTGACCAAGAGAGAGTGAGAGGGGGGGCATGGGGCAACATGGCATGAGCCATGCCTATTTAATGAAGATAGAGAATGAGAAGGGGGTCATTGTTGTTTGTTCTCATTTCTCCCACTCATTTCCTTGCTCTCATTCTCTCACACTCTCTCTCACAAACACACACACCCACAACAGCAGAGCAAGGCAGCAGCAGCAGCTCCACCAGCATCTATCAGCAGCAGCAGCAGACAGCATTCATCATCATCAGCAGCAGCAACAACAGGCAGCAAAAGCAGCAGCAGGTGCTCCAGCAACTTGCAGCAGCTCATTTCACTTCTTCACCTGTCTTCTAGGGTACCTTAGGGTATATTTCCTAAACCCAATCCCTTAGTTGCTAAGCTTGTTTGTTGATTAGCTTCGATTAGTGTTAAATAACTAGTTTAGTGCTAGATTATGGTGTTTTTGTGGAAATTGGGATAAGTGAATTTTGTGTTAGCTAACCTAGCTTATTTTAGTGTTATTAGGGTCACTTCAACTGAGAAATAACCCAGATTTCACTAAAATACCATAGGTTTTCCTTATTGTGCTAAATATCGTATTTTGGCGTCGTTTTACGACATCTATGATCTGCTTTAAGACAAAATTGAGCAAACTGGAGCATGTACACTAGGTATAGATACCACCACCAGAATACGAACCCTCCACTCCCAATTATGGCCGCCGATTTAATCAATCTGGCCGCAATTTGCGGCCAGGAAGAAGGGTAGGGTCATGGGGTTTTGGGTAGGGTACTCTGCAGTGTTGTATAGTGCTTTGGCATGTATAGTTTTGTAAGATTTGACCTGTAGCAAAATCTGGGATCTAATATCATTTTGCATGTCCGTTGTGTTTACGCGATACGCGCGATACATGAGTGAGTTTTGCGATCCAGTGTGTCGCGGCGTGTCGCGGTAGTTTTAAACGCGTATACACACGTTTTAGCGTATCGTGCACACGCGCGTTTACTTCGCGACGCGAGTTTCTCGTTTGGGTTCGATATCGCGTTTTGCGGAATATTTGGCTTATATATGATTTCCATGTCTTATTTGCAGGTTTGTAGGCGGGGACTACGGACACTGCTACAGGGGGGAGCAGATGGTAGTTTTCACCTAGCGTAGAGCGTAGGTGAGTAGATTTAACATCTACAGGGGAATCGCCCCCATGGCGTTATGCGTCTGGGCTAGGATTCAAATACTTGTCGCGTATTCTACGTCATTGTTAGAATTGCGCCTTTACCTTATTTTCTTGATATAGTTGTACTTTGACTAGCAGCCGTAGGACACTGCACATATTATTGACGGTTCATGTTGCACGAGCACGGATTGTATGCTACACACACACCGTCAATAATTGCCATGTCACACACAAACCCCTTATAGATACTATATTGCTTATCATACATGACATCTAGTTTATCGGTATACCTATAGTGTATCTTACCATTAGTGATAGGTACATTTACATCTTACGATACAGCTACAGGTATACCTTGCTCATATTTTACTTATACCCAGGGGGGTATCCTACATATTCTACATATACCCAGGGGGGTATAAGACATCACTTACTTATTGGTAGACACCTATACTTAGCTGTACCTTATTGATTTCGCATACATCTGGTTTCAGCTACATATTTTCTTTAAACACTTTTGTATATATAACACGGGATTTGGCCGTTATTATATATACCCTTACACCAATATTAGTGGAATGGGACGCTAATATATGTGTATTGACCCCATCATATTTATTTCTGCAAATATATACCTTTAGGATGTTAGAATTCTACTTTAGTTTTGATTTGGGATAATAGGTGATTCATTGAGATTGGATATTGGACATACATATGGGAATACTGATTTGTACATTCGGGATATAGGAGATTACTCGATATTGTACATTGAGGAGACGCGAGACTTATATGATGTGATAGCCCAATATGGGGGGCTGATTTGAGGAATTGGGATTTGAGTGTCTTGATGGATTATGATCCTACCATGATGACAGGATTCCGTAGGATGACATATTTCACTCCATACCTCATACCATTTCATTTATGCACTGTTCCAAGTATTAGGAGTACCTGTTAGTGCACCCTTCATGATTGCTGCATATTTACATTCTCATATCCTTGTTGCATGGTTATTGCATACTACTGTCATTTTACTATTGCTTCACATATTGATTGTACCTGCTAGTGTACTTTCCATTATTCTGTATTCACCTGACATGTTACTACTGTAATTGTATATCTTAGATTCATGTTGTACATTCATTCCTGCGATTACCTGCATATGTCATCTACTATTCACGTGTTGGCAACTCACCCCCGTTGTGCCATAGGTGTTACAGGTTGTTCCCCAGAGTAGTCGAGGCAGGCTATTCAGCTATTCAGCTATCATCTTTTGCTACAGATATCGCATCGACTCACAGTATACTATTTTACTTAGGTGGGTTGGATGATTATCTGTATTTCATATTGCACATTCGTTGTATCTTGTACTCTCCATCTACTACTATGTTGTTGACTTAGAGACTTGGTGAGGACGATATTGTATATTATTTGTGGATTTGTTGTCCTTTATATACAGCTTTCTCTCTATTGACTTTATTTCTTCTCTACGGCGTCGTATATTTGTGTTGTATTCATCTTGGCTAGTTTTTACAAAATGGGGTGTTGCCAAAATTTTAAAGAAATAAAGTAGGACTTTTACAGAATTTGGGTTGTGATTTCAAATGTTTCAAAATACTTTTATTATCTTTTCCGTATTTTTATGGTTTAGATTTCTGGGTTTTGGCTTTCTTTTACTGCGTTACGCCTTTAGGCGTTGCGTAGTATTAGGGCCGTCACGTGCCAATCTCGGGTCGTGACAAAGTTGGTATCAGAACGATATGTTTTATCTTTCGGAATGTAGAATGGCCTTAGTATGATGGAGTAGGTATCTTAAGCTAAGTAACGTAGTGTGTGTATGTCTGCAGCATACCCACGATGCGGTACTTCGCCTTAAGTGACCTAAGTACAAATTGCTTGAAATTCCTTCCTTGATGATTCATATCCTTGAGATTCGATTCCTTATTCTCATCGAATCTTATATCTATTTATAGCCTTGACGCCGATGACTATGGGGACTCAGAGTGATGCAGCGAGGGCCGAGGTCAGAGTTGGCTCGGGTGAGACGAGTACTGACCAGGTTGGCACTCTAGTTGCACAGGTGCAGACGGATCAACCTACGACATATACTATTGATAGGCTTTTGGCAGAGATGGAGGACTTCAGTCAGACGATGAGTTCATTGGTTGATGTCGTTCGAGAGCTACGACAGGAGGTTGTCACCCCTATTACTCAGTTGTCACTTACGATCAGCATGCAGCAGTCCGTCACCAACATAGCACCAGTGGTTGCAGCTCCAGTTGACGAGGCGCATATTCCAGAGGCGCAGAGAGGTCCAGCACAGTGGAGGACTCGTACCAGTGTACCAGCCCAGAGACAGAGGTTTGGTCATCGAGACAGATTTCGTGGCCGTCGCGGGAGTAGCAGAGGCTTAGGATGAGGACAGTCGTTCAACTCTCATTCCCAGGAGGGTCAGCAGTCAGCGCGTGGATGTTTTCGATGCGGGAGCCTTCAACACTTCGTCAGGGATTGTTCCTTAGCACCTCGTCAGGATCGTTTTCACAGAGGCCGTGGACATGGAAGGTTCGCTCAGAGGGCTCAGTCTATCAGAGGAGCTCAGCCAGTTGCGGGTAGAGGGCAGACACAGGAGTTTGCTTCTACTCATCGGGACGCGCAGGCATCCAATGTGGAGTTTTCAGGTATCCTTAATTTATATGTTCTTTTGATGTACTCATTTGCTTTTCATACTTGTACCGTGGTTGGGTAGATTAGTCGTAGTTTGTTGTTTTAACTTCTGTCAGCAATTCTTTTATTGCGCGACACGTATTTTAGTTGTGTGCCAATCGGATAGGAGATAGAGATTCGTCCGTCGTTTTGGTCCTTCTAGAGATGTTTGATTTTACGTTCTCCTGGGCACGGACTGATTAATTACGTGCTAGACGTCTGTGGACTACCGTGAGGAAACAGTCAGGTTTGTTTTCCCGGCAGGTCAGTTCTTGTTTTGCTGGTGGATAGTTGTGCCGCCTCCCACAACTTGAATTCAGCCTTTTTCACGAGTCGGCTACTGAAGAGATGTTGTGGATTCTTGGCGTTCATTCGTGATACCGTAGCCACAGAGGGTTTGTTGGACCGGTGTTCCTTTCGTGCGAGAGTTTTTCCGACGTTGTTCCGGATGAGCCGGCGAAGCTTGGGAGCTAAAGGATCAGCTGCAGAGTTGTCGTTTGGGGAGTTTTGTGCATCTGAGTGTTTCGCTTTTGGAAGCTCCTATTTTTGTTCGTCAAGGAGAAAGACGGCAGTTTGGGGTTGTAAGTCGATGTACAACACCCCACGACTTGCGGGGAGGCGGAAATATGAAAAACGATCAAGTTCTTTGCTTAAACATCGACTAACCGCATGAATCGAAGCTAAACGATAACTAACAACTAACATAGAAGTTCAAAACTACTATGTGAAGTGATTATACCTAAAGAACCGTGTCCTTCGTCTTTACGAACTCCACCTCCTCCTTGGCCTTCTCCAAGTAGTAGATGATCCACCACGAGAGCTTTACTCCAAGCTTTGCCTCTAAACTTGAGGGAACTAGGTTTCTTTAAGTGCTAATCAAAGTACCTAGATGATATAGAGTGAGGGTTATGGATTAAGTAGTCTAACTAATCCTTGTACTCAACACATGAGAGGGGAGGATTAGGGTTTGAAGAGAGGAAGCTTTAGGAGAGAGAAGGTGAGAATGATAATGAAATGAGAAAATGAGTTATCATAATATATATCAATCATTATTGTTTTTCAAGAAAAGAAAAAGAAAATGATTTACAACCATGCTTGATAAATATCTAATGGTGATTCATCTACATGAGTCATTAAGCATTTATGATGCATTAATGACATGGATGAATCATCTATATGACTCACTAATCTCATTTAATGTATATGCCACCTTAACCGCCTTAGTCACCATCTTCTAGAAGCTTCTCGCGCAATTACGAGAACGCCCCTCCTATCAGTGAAAACACGGAAAAACTTTAGACTGTATAAATCCAATAACCGGATACTAGTAACTGGCTTAAACCAAAGCCGTCTAGTAAAAACTGTCCGAAAGTCGTACGTGCATAAACACACATATGTGTCCGAACCCTTGTCGTAAAACCATACGACCTCTATATCGTTTCGCCTGGAGTAGGGAAACTCTCTGTGTGGGACTCTAGAGACTCGACTACTATGCTGGCAGTGGGTTTAACCACAGACCGCAAATGGCACTTGCTGTACGTAACGGTCCCCAGGTAGATGTCGATAAGAAGGCCGATGAGGAAACCCATCCGAACTCCTACTGAGTCTGATGTGACAATCTCCATACAGTCCGGTCCGTTCGTCTAAGAATATCGCATATTGGGCCTAGGGGGCGGCAAGCGTCAGTCCCCTAATAGCGGTATAAGTCGTGTCGGAGCGAAGCCCATTACACCCTGAGAAACTACTGGAACCTACCAGCAAATCTCGCTTGCCCTGGCGAGGGACTTTGCGTAATGGCTCTCTGACACAGCGCGATATCAACCCCCAATACCGGGAGAGACGAATCATGTCTAACCGCCACTGCCTCCAAGTGCTCGGGACTGCACCCAACTGCTACCTGTTTGCATGACTCCTTTGAGCCGTGGTAGGGTAGCAATCTAAGAACAGTGGGACACACTCGAGGCGGAGTAGCAGTGTCAAGTCTACGGACTATGCTGTACTCATATCACCTGGGAACTGTTCACTGACGACTGGTATAAAACCAACCAACAGTTCCCTGTGGGTCCTGTCCGGTGTACCCGTAACCTAATGAGCACCTGCATACTATCTCCAGTACGACGTACTGATGGCTGTGGGACAGACCATCTCCCCAACTGGGATGAGAAGCGTACACACTAGTCTACTCCGGAGTATCGATGCCCTGTCTCGATAATCCAACGACTTGGGACCTGAATAAGGATGTACTTGTAGACTACCCAGCCCCCACTAGTGTGACTGCCATCACAACGCTGGTAGTCAAGAAAGATCCTAAGAGCTCTATCAATACATATACTCACATATTAAGATAGAAAAAACCAAGTAGCATACTACCATGTTTAGCAAGACTGTTATATACATGTGAATATCCCAAGCTTCCATTAAGTAATATACAAACTAGTATGATACAATAATGGCCCCTAGGGCATATACACTAACAATCTCCCACTTGCACTAGGGCCATGAACTGGCATATCGAAGATCGATGATTTCGAGTAGCCTCTCGAACTGAATCTGAGGTAGGGCCTTTGTGAATGGATCAGCAATGTTCTCTTCAGTAGCAACTCTCCGAACCTCGATCTCCCGACGATCAATGATCTCCCTGATCAGGTGATACCGCCTTAAGATGTGTCTGGACTTCTGATGGGACCTTGGTTCCTTCGCTAAAGCTATAGCTCCGTTGTTGTCGCAATACAGAGGTATTGGATCAACAATGGTAGGAACCACCTGAAGTTCTGTTAGGAACTTCTTCTTCCAGACTACTTCTTTTGCGGCATCGCAAGCAGCTATATACTGCGCTTCCATCGTCGAGTCAGCAACGGTGTCCTGCTTGGAGCTCTTCCAGCACACCGCCCCTCCATTGAGGGTAAAGACAAAACTCGACATGGACTTGGAATTGTCATTATCACTCTGGAAGCCGGAATCAGCAAAGGCCTCCAACCTGAGGTCTTTTCAGCCGTAAACCAAGAACATCTCCTTAGTCCTCCTCAGGTACTTGGGAATGTTCTTTACTGCTATCCAGTGCTTCTCCCCTGGGTCTGACTGATACCGGCTTACCATGCTTAGTGCGTAAGCTACATCTGGTCTGGTGCACAACATCGCATACATTATAGAGCCTACCGCAGAAGCGTAGGGTATAATAGACATGTGTTCCCTTTCTAAATCAGTCTTGGGAGACATCTCTTTGGATAGGGTGATTCCGTGACAAGCCGGTAGATTATCGCGCTTAGAATCTTCTATACCGAATCTTTTCAGTACAGTGTCGATATACCTGGACTGTGAAAGTCCCAACATCCTCTTGGATCTATCACGATAGATCCGGATCCCTAAAATGTAAGAGGCATCTCCCAGGTCTTTCATGGAGAACCTGTGTGACAAGAATCCTTTGACAGATTGTAGCAAAGGAATGTCATTTCCTATCAACAGAATGTCATCCACGTACAAGACGAAGAATAAGACACTTCTGGCTACAACTTTACTATATATGCATGGTTCATTTGGATTTTTGATGAAGTTATATTCTTTGACTGTTTCATCAAAACAGATGTTCCAACTCCGCGATGACTGCTTCAGTCCATAAATGGACATAAGCAACTTGCATACTTTCCCGCTGCTCCCACTCTGATTGAAACCCTCTGGCTGATCCATATAGACGCACTCTTCTAAATTTCCATTCAGAAAAGCCGTCTTTATGTCCATCTGCCAGATTTCATAATCATGGAAGGCAGCAATAGCAAGAAGGACCCGAATGGATTTGAGCATAGCCTCTGGAGAAAAAGTTTCATCATAGTCCAAACCAGGTCTTTGACGAAAACCCTTTGCAACAAGTCTAGCCTTATAGGTTTCCACCTGTCCATCCACACCAATCTTTTTCTTGAAGATCCATTTGCATCCTATGGGTTTTACCCCATCTGGAGCAAAGTCCAAAGTCCATACTTTGTTGGTGTACATGGACTCCATTTCGGTGCGCATTGCATCTAGCCATCGTACCGAGTCGCCGCTCTGGATGGCCTGCTGGAAGCCAGTAGGTTCATCATCATCTATGATGCAATCCTCTCTATCCCCATCTATGAGAAAACCGTAGTATCTCTCAGACGGATGAGACGGCCTACTACTCCTGCGGAGGGGTGCGGGAATGTCCTGTTCTTCTTGAACTACTTGTTCTACCAAACTTTCAGTATTTGTTTGTGGTTCTGGAATTTCTTCCAGTTCTATTTCGCTCCCACTTATTTCCTTTTCTAAAAACTGCTGTTCCAGAAAATGGGCATTACAAGAAACAAAAACCTTTTGTTCCTCTGCGTAATAGAAATAATATCCCTTGGAGTTCTTTGGATATCCCACAAACTTACATTTTACTTATCGTGCCTCGAGCTTGTCCACATGCTGCTTTTTAACAAAAGCTGGACATCCCCAAATCTTCATATGCTGAAGATGGGGTTTCTTCCCACTCCACATCTGATATGGGGTGGTAGGCACAGTCTTGGTAGGAGCCCTGTTCAGAAGATATGCCGCTGAATCTAGCGCATAACCCCAAAAAGATCGCGGTAACTCAGCATTACTCATCATGGATCGTACCATATCTAATATGGTTCGATTCCGTCTCTCTGATACACCGTTATGCTGTGGAGTGTATGGAGGAGTAAGCTGAGAGAGAATTCCTTTCTCTTTTAGGTAACCTAGGAACTCGGCACTCAAGTATTCACCACCTCGATCAGATCTTAGTGTCTTGATACTTTTGCCGGTTTGGTTTTCTACTTCATTCTTATACTCTTGGAATTTCTCAAAAGCCTCGGATTTATGTTTCATCAGATAAATGAATCCGTACCTTGAGTAATCATCCGTGAAAGTAATGAAATAGGAATAACCACCTCTTGCATGTGTAGACATTGGACCACATACATCGCTGTATATGAGTCCTAAGAGCTCGCTCGCTCTTACTCCATGTCCAGTAAATGGAGTCTTTGTCATCTTTCCATTGAGACAAGATTGACAAGTGTCATAAGTTTGATATTCGAACGAGTCCAAATATCCTTCTCTATGCAACTTAGTCAGCCTTCTCTCATTGATGTGACCCAGTCTACAATGCCATAAGAAAGCTTTATTTAAATCTGGAGACTTTCTTTTTAGTGTGTTCTAGACATTGAAAATTTGGAGTTGGTTTAACACATATATACTGTTGGATATAGTGCCCTCAGAGGCAATTATTGGATCACAGGCACGTGATTGCAATGATTGAGGGAGGACCTATCCCGGTAGGACAGTCTTACTCGAGATGATAGTATGCTATCTGGTTTACCTTTATCATCTTGTACTGCTTTAGGTGACCTGACAGGTCGCTATTACACGTTGATAGAGCCCATAGGATTCTTGCTTGACTGCCAGCAGTATGAGGGCGATCATATAAGTGAGAGCTGGAGTCTATAAGCACATCCTTAAATAGTCCCTAGTCGTGGGAGTTTCGAGACAGGGCATCGATTCTCCAGAGTAGACTAGTGTATACAGTCGAGACCCCGACGAGGGGCGGTGGCCGGTCTCACAAGCCACTGGTGTCAGTTGGTTCACCTAAGATGTATACAGGTGCTCATTGGGTTATGAGTACACCGGACAGGACTCGCCGGGAACATGCTAGTTGGTTTTATACCTGACGTCAGATAGCAGTTCCCAGGTGACATGTGTACAGGTTAGTTCATCGACCTGGGGATCGTCATTTGTCTCATGTGAGTTCCCACTGTGCTTTGATTACTACCCTACCACGGCTCAAAGGAGTCGTGCAAATAGGTTTTAGTTGGGTACAGTCCCGAGCCACATGGAGGCAGTGAGCGGATCTTCAGGGGTTCGTCTCTCCCGGTATTGGGGGTGAGGTCGCGTTGTGTCTAGGAGAGCCATTACACGAAGTCCTTGGCCAAGGCAGGAGATTTACTGGTAGGTAATCCAGTAGTATCTCAGGGTGTTCTGGGCTACACTCCGACATGACTTGTACCGCTTTTAGGGGTCTGACTTTTACCAACCCCCTAGGCCCGACATGCGATGCTCATAGACGAACGGACCGGACTGTACGGATATTGTCACTGACAGGCTCAGTAGGGTGTCAGGATGAGTTCACTTATCGACGTCCCTTTTAGTCAATAACTGGTGGCCCGTCACGTATTGGCTTATACCTCTGACGTGCTAGTGGTTAAATCCACAGCCATAGTATTGAAGAGTCTTTAGAGTCTACCACACTTTCAGTTACTCAAGCTTTCGGGCGAAACGCTGTAGAGGCCGTATGGAGATATGGCAGGGTCCGATCAGATACGTGCGGTATTGCACGGATCAGGATCGGACGGTTAGTACTAGAGGCCGTATAGATATATGTCAAGGTTCGATCGGATACGTGCGGTATTGCACGGATCAGGATCGAACGGGTATTACTAGCCGGTTTTGGTTTAAGCCGGATCCTAGTATAGTACAGTGTAGATTTTGTCTCATTGCATTTGTATCCGGTCGGAATACAGATGCGGGTGTGTATGCACAGTATGGGGGTTTTCCTGTAATTTTTTACGGGACCATTTTTCTGGAGTTGCCAGTTTGCATTCCGTTCCGGCCGGTTTTCCTTTATTCTTTCCCGGCCGGACTTTTTCGATGGAGGGGGTTATTTGCAAATAACACATTGTGGAGGGGTTTCTTGCAAATGTATTGATTATGATGGCATCTTTTCTTTTCAACCATCATTTGATTCTTTCTTAGTCTTTTCCTTTGCTTTAATGAGATGAGAAAGGATTAGGATTGATTTGTGGATTTGTTATCATGATGTTTGGTTGTGGTCACCTCTTGCTTTCTCCTACCATCACCTCCCTTCATGCTTCATATTCTTTGCTCCACCATTTTCTAAAAGGATAAGGTTTCATTTGAGAGGGAAGAAGAAGAAGAGAGCTTCATTTTGAGAGTGTAGCATTTTGATCTCATTTCATGTTAAGAAAAATGCAAGCACCATTTTTCTTATCTTGATTCCTCCATCATCTTCAAAGGCAACAAACCCCAAATGAGACATAGCCTCAACCCTACACATTCTACAGCAAATCTTGGACGCGTCGGCCAGCCAACTTCGCGCCCGAGTTGCCTCGGTATTGAGGTGGGAGCCCGTGAAAGATGCAGGCGATGTGGTGCCCTTCCGGCGAGGAGGCGACGACCGGAGTTTCCGCAGTGGATTAGGACGACGAGGAGAAGACCGGAGGACTCGGATCACTCGGTATATCTCTTCCCCTTCTTGTAGTTAGCTTAGACTAGTTAATGGTTCGATCCGGGTGTTTAGTGCGCGGTGGTGCCGGTTTGCTAAGTTCGCAAAAATTAAAGTTTATCACCGCTTCCGCATTTGGCCGTCGGATTGACGGCCGGGGCGCCGCCGTGCACTTACAGTGGTATCAGAGCCTCGCCATTAACTTCGTCTAGCTTCGTTTGATGTGTTTGCATTTCCGATCGACCAAAATTCCAAAAACCCGCGTTTTTCCTCACATCAGTTTTCTGTCGATTTTTTTCTGGCTCTAAAAATTTTTCAGGTTGTCTCAGAATGATGTGCAGGGAGTTCTAAGACTGCTGTAAAAATTCGACGCAGTGAGTCGATCACTGAGGCGCGGAACCGCGGCCAAACCCCCCCTTGGGCCGCGGTTCCGCCGCACATTGGTGTCTTCACTGCATCATATTTTTCCAGTGGGCTTCTGGGCTAATTTTAGGGGTTTTGGAATATTAAAATTGGGCCCAGAATTTCTGTGAGTGCAACAGTATTGAGTGGGGGCCCACTTGTTAATTATTTGATCGATCGGATATTTTAGACACATTATTTCACAGTATTTACATTATATCTGCGACCGTGAATGTCACTTGATCGGTAAATCCAGTCTAACTGCTATAGCCCGGTCAGACGAATTTGCGAACGTGACTTTCACGTTGATGTTCTGTGATTTTGCTGTGATGTTGCGGATCGGTCGTGGGGGATAGCCTGGATGCAATGTTAGTACAGTTTATGTTGTATTATGTACATTTGATATTGCGGGGCGAGCGTCCGACATGTGGACTGCCGTCACTGCCTGTTTGTATTATTCTTTTAGGGCACGGCCTAGTTGCGGTCGATGTACCCGTTGTATGTATATTTTACTTTCTGTACTAGGATTACCCCGCGGAGGAGTGCACAGATAGCCGGGTTCTGGAAGGCAACAAGCCCGCATCTTATGGCATTGGGACGGAGGGGGATTCACTCTAGAATTGGCGGGCTATTCGCCGCACTCGTAGGGGGTACAGGTTGACCCAGGAGGGGTGCCCGAGTTACCGGATTCCGTGAAGTGCTGGGTGGTCCATTCACGGTGCTGAAGGGGGCTGCCTCGCTTCAGGTTTTGGCGGGTAACTTGCTGCGCCCGTAGGGGTCTAGGATTTCATTGCACAGGATATCCACACGACCAGGGGAACGTCGGGTTTCAGTGGTGGCTCTGTGAAACCCGGGGATCCCAGATATCTGTATTGTTCTGTGATGCTGTACATTTCTGTGATGTTGCATTTTATCTCGCCTTGAGCGAAATATATATATTGGTATATATATTAGTAGATGTTGTATATGTTTTACATCCGCGCTAGTCCAGTCCCCGCTCTGCCGTTAGTTAGCTAACCTAACGGGTGATGACGGGACCCAGTGGCGAATGCGGATGGCATAAACGTACGTCAGTATATTTTCGTTCTTTGTGGTGTGATCAATTGATGGGACTGCATTGATTCGGATCAATGCAAGTTAAAACAAACCTATTCTGATGTTGTTGGAACACTTTTCAAAAAGCTGTTATTGCAAGGACGTTCACTTTTGTTTTGCATCGTGGTATTCAGTTGGAATATCCTGCTCCTCAGTCGACGAGGCAAGGGCCGAGACCGGGAGTGACCCCTTGGACAGAAGTTTGCGTCAGGGCATTAACTTCACTATAGCCGATTACTTTTGCTTTGCAACGTGGTATTCATTTGGAATATCCTGCACCCCATTCTACGGGGAAAGAGCCGAGATCCCTTCACCGGGAGTGACCTCTTTAGCAAAGGTTTTCGTCACTATATTTTTAAAAGCTATCAGTTCCTTCAACGATATCAAGTTCACTACGTTAAAGGTTTTCTCCAGAAACCATTCGTAGCCCTCCGTCGTTTCATATGGGTAGTCAATAGTATTCAAGCTGTGTTTGTTGGCCTTAGTCAAGGCACAGTGTTTGGTAGCTATTGGGTATTCATATGTTGCATAGATAGATGCGTTGGTTTGGGACAGTCGTATAGCCTTGTTGGCCTTAGTCAAGGGCTTGTACGGGTGGGTTCAAATCAACCTGGACAATGACGGGTAGAACTTGACATATGACTTATGATTTGTTGGCCTTAGTCAAGGTCATAAGAGCATGGGGTAAAAATCACATCGGGAGTTTCAAAAGAACTGAAACTTGCCAGATATGCGCATACCTTCTGGAGTATGATACCGTGAGCGGATTCCGTCACGTTATGATGTGATGAGAGTTGGATCCCGATTCCCACTGATGAGTTGGTTTACTCCTCGGGTGTCCCCGACTAATTCTTCTTTCAGGTTTGGAGGAGAATTTAAGGTACAGTGGGAGGTTTCCTGATTAGATAAATTGGTAACCATTCTGATCTAGGGTAGAGTGCACGCTGAGTGTTTCTTTTCTCTCTCTCTCTGGCAGTGACCAAGTTGACCGAACCTTCTTAACACTGGCTTTTGGATTGTCAGAGTTGCAAACCTCATTGCCACTCCTACTTTTACCCTTTTCTCCAGGACACCCCGTATTACTACGAACGTCCACTTCCATTGGACAAAACCATCGTATGGTTATATACGAACTCGAAGGACTTCGAGGATGCTTTCTGGTTCTGGAGAAAACGAATAGGACTATTCAGTTGTCTTTTCCTTCTATCTTCTCTCAGGTTGCGAGTACTCCTTGGTTTAGGGGTAGTACACCTATTATGCAAATTGGATAGTCTTCTTCCAAACCATAAGCAGGTGCCGACCGGTAGGGAATGAAGAAAACCAATTAGCATAACGATGGTGTGCAGAAGGTATTAAGTTCAGACAAAGCAAGGGATTAGTAAGAGGGCAAAGTAAATTGCGACTGCTATTCACGACCAAACCAAGTATTCCTTCGCCAATCCTAAATCACCTTTGTATTTCTCCAGGACACTCCGTATCACTACGAAGATCCACAGTTTATTTGGATACTCCATCGTATGGTTATATACGAACTCGAAAGGAACTTGTTCCAGTTCGGGGATGGATTCTGGTTGAGGAGAAATAGGAATAAGGTTTATTCAGGTATCTTTTATCCTCACCTTCTCTCGCATTGCGAGTGCTCCTAGGATTAGGATAGTACACCCATTATGCTTATTGGATAGTCTTCTTCCAAACCATAGGCTGGTGCCGAACGGTAGGGAAGGAAGAAAACCAATTGGCCTAAAGGGGTGTGCAGAAGGTAATGACTAAAGACATATGAAGGGATTTGGAGAGGTGGCAAAGAATTATACGGTTATAGTTGTGAATCTAGATAATGGTAGAGGCATTACTAGGAATACCAGGATACCCC
The DNA here is from genome assembly GCA_030015575.1 of Agapanthus africanus. Classification (NCBI taxonomy): domain Eukaryota; kingdom Viridiplantae; phylum Streptophyta; class Magnoliopsida; order Asparagales; family Amaryllidaceae; genus Agapanthus; species Agapanthus africanus. The sequence continues at coordinate 196,577,141 of JASDDO010000010.1, read as the reverse complement.
ATCGAAACATTTCAATTTTAAAGTTCAGCTGTGTACTGTTAAAAGAAAACTGATTTCCCTATTGGACACTTGCTCCAGGGTATGTATTTACCAGGTTTGATTCTCACATCTGTATAGTTTTACAGATGATGAGTGGGAGTAAGCTATTGGGAATAGGGTAATCATCCTCATTATATCGGGATTCGTTGTAATTAGTGATATTTGAGGAGATCATCTGGGCTGTTTGCCGGTCGGCAAATATTTGGTTTTGAATATCCGCTGTTGTGCACCAATTTAAAATTGATATATCTGTACGCCTATTTTCATAGAGTAAGATATACCTTTTGATATTATGTCAATGACATTTACCTATATCAGTGGATGGTTAGGTAAGGAGCATTAAACAGCGGTGTAATTCTTCTTAACCATAAGTACAATTTTCAACCTACGACACACAGTGAATGAGTCACTAGACTCAGGGGACTTATACAGAGTATTGTATATTGTCTAGTGTCCACTAGGACAGAGGGGTTGGTCCTCATACTATATTCTGTTTACCTTTAGCTTCTCTGGTTCTTAGACATATGTTTCGTAGAAACACAGAGTCTAAGTTTTGAGGAGTTATAGGTATAAGGATAAAGTAGAGAACCAGATATTGCAAGTATCGGGATTCTTCAAGGCGATCGAAGATGTAGATATTTGTGAATGGTATTCAGTTGGTAGTAATGGTTAAGAGAACTTGCTTCTCTTTCAGGTTACTCATAATTGGATGCATTCCTAAGTTGAGTAACGCTGATCGCCCTTTTTCCATTTAGTTGACATGCACTGGGGACAGCTGCATGATTTGAATCTGGTTCAATTAAATCAGTGCCTCTGGTTCTATATTGGATATAGAACAGTTAATATCTTAACGTTGTTAAAGTACGGGGAGTTGTCCGGCTTATGATTAAAACCAGACACTGGACAACTCAAGGCACGTTTCTGTAATGGCTGTTTGTGGGTTGACCCAGGCTATGACGAGGGTTATCTTTCTACCATCTGGCAGATCAATAGAAATATTGTTCTAGACTCGCCACAGTTTTATTAAAAATGGATTTTTTCAAAAACAGTAGTGGGAGTATGGTAGAACTGGAAGTGATTCCAGAACCGCAAATGATTACTGAAGATTTGATAAGGAACCTAAAGATTCAATCTGGTTTGACATTCCATTGGCCACTCCGCAGATAAGGTGGGTAACCTCAGGCACCCGAGAGGTACTCCGGTAGCCTCAAGGACGGTGACAGGGAGGTTCTTGTTTACCCAGACTTTCCATTGCTGTTGTTCCAGACTATGAGACCCGGCAGGAGGATGAGTATAGCGTCGTTCTAAACTGGTTTTAGAAGTGCACGTCTATATGACTCTGCCAGAGGGTTGTCGTAGTCAGTGGGAGCAGCGGAAGCATTGGTGGACAGGTAGCTTATGTCTATTTGTAGACTAAAGCAGATGTAGCGGAGATAGATCATCTATTTCTGACGTGACAGTCATAGGTTTGACTTCATCAGAATAAGGGATGGATCTGTTAAGTAGGTAGTAGGGTGTGATGTCCTGGTATTTGATGACATACACAGAGTAGGAAGTGATATTCCTATACTACGATCGGTTATACTTTGGTCGTCACACAGTAGTTTCTCCGCACAGGACTTGGACATTATATCAGACATTTTGGTTACTAGATCTATGGTTTTAGATCTAGATTTGGGTGGTTTCCCAATCTGGGTACTTTGACCGCATTCTATGAGTATTTAGAATGGACGACTCATGGCACGGTAGTGTACCTGCAGGTAATGGAGTCACCCTCTCTGAAGCTGTCTTACAGACTAAAGGGGAGAGGGATGCGCATGATTGGCAGATCACTTGCTTAGGCAATTGAGCCAATCATGAGATGTCAAGTACCACACCAGATGTTGTTCTTGCAGTAGGTGCAATAAGTTGATATTGATCCAATCCTGGAGAAACAGTCGGAAGCAGTTTTAAAACATAAGTGGATGTTCTAGGGATATGATAACGACAGCCTCATTCGAGAGACAGTTATCATTCCAGGCCTCCAAGGTGACCTGGACGACAGGGAGGTTGTCAGAGTTATAGTTTTCCCTCTGACGAGGGGCAGTATTTTGGACAGATGGTCCAAGGAAATACTGAGGGAGGCATGGCGCAGGATACTGATTAAGTTCAGTTGACGATACAGTCTAAGAAGTTTGGATTTGGAGTTCATTTATGAGCTAGGTCCCATCAGACATCCAGACATTCTAAGACAGGTATTGCTCATTTCGGGAGATGGCTTTCTCCGTGAACATGAGATATAGAGAGACATAGAAAGAAACACCACAGGCGGGTCCACTCACTGAGGCTATTCCTCGAATGCAATAGTTTCGTAAACGGATTTCTGGAGACTGACTAGTAGGGGAGTTGGGTGTTCGGTATCACACAGGCTGTGAGTATGCGACATCGCAATAATTATCCTTGAGTGCAAGTGGGAGATTGTTGGATATAGTGCCCTCAGAGTCAATTATTGGATCACAGGCACGTGATTGCAATGATTGAGGGAGGACCAATCCCGGTAGGACAGTCTTACTCGAGATGATAGTAAGCTATCTGGTTTACCTTTATCATCGTGTACTGCTTTAGGTGACCTGACAGGTCGCTATTACACGTTGATAGAGCCCCTAGGATTCTTGCTTGACTGCCAGCAGTATGAGGGCGATCATATAAGTGAGAGCTGGAGTCTATAAGCACATCCTTAAATAGTCCCTAGTCGTGGGAGTTTCGAGACAGGGCATCGATTCTCCAGAGTAGACTAGTGTATACAGTCGAGACCCCGACGAGGGGCGGTGGCCGGTCTCACAAGCCACTGGTGTCAGTTGGTTCACCTAAGATGTATACAGGTGCTCATTGGGTTATGAGTACACCGGACAGGACTCGCCGGGAACATGCTAGTTTGTCTTATACCTGACGTTAGATAGCAGTTCCCAGGTGACATGTGTACAGGTTAGTTCATCGACCTGGGGATCGTCATTTGTCTCGTGTGAGTTCCCACTGTGCTTTGATTACTACCCTACCACGGCTCAAAGGAGTCGTGCAAACAGGTTTTAGTTGGGTACAGTCCCGAGCCACATGGAGGCAGTGAGCGGATCTTCGGGGGTTCGTCTCTCCCGGTATTGGGGGTGAGGTCGCGCTGTGTCTAGGAGAGCCATTACACGAAGTCCTTGGCCAAGGCAGGAGATTTACTGGTAGGTATTCCAGTAGTATCTCAGGGTGTTCTGGGCTACACTCCGACACGACTTGTACCGCTTTTGGGGGTCTGACTTTTACCAACCCCCTAGGCCCGACATGCGATGCTCATAGACGAACGGACCGGACTGTACGGATATTGTCACTGACAGGCTCAGTAGGGTGTCAGGATGAGTTCACTCATCGACGTCCCTTTTAGTCAATAGCTGGTGGCCCGTCACGTATTGGCTTATACCTCTGACGTGCTAGTGGTTAAATCCACAGCCATAGTATTGACGAGTCTTTAGAGTCTACCACACTTTCAGTTACTCAAGCTTTCGGGCGAAACGCTGTAGAGGCCGTATGGAGATATGGCAGGGTCCGATCAGATACGTGCAGTATTGCACGGATCAGGATCGGACGGTTAGTACTAGAGGCCGTATAGATATATGGCAAGGTTCGTTCGGATACGTGCGGTATTGCACGGATCAGGATCGAACGGATATTACTAGCCGGTTTTGGTTTAAGCCAGATCCTAGTATAGTACAGTGTAAATTTTTGTCTCATTGCATTTGTATCCGGTCGGAATACAGATGTGGGTGTGTATGGACAGTATGGGGGTTTTCCTGTAATTTATTACGGGACCAGTTTTCTGGAGTTGCCAGTTTGCATTCCGTTCCGGCCGGTTTTCCTTTGTTCTTTCCCGGCCGGACTTTTTCGATGGAGGGGGTTATTTGCAAGTTTGCAAATAACACATTGTGGAGGGGTTTCTTGCAAATGTATTGATTATGATGGCATCTTTTCTTTTCAACCATCATTTGATTCTTTCTTAGTCTTTTCCTTTGCTTTAATGAGATGAGAAAGGATTAGGATTGATTTGTGGATTTGTTATCATGATGTTTGGTTGTGGTCACCTCTTGCTTTCTCCTACCATCACCTCCCTTCATGCTTCATATTCTTTGCTCCACCATTTTCTAAAAGGATAAGGTTTCATTTGAGAGGGAAGAAGAAGAAGAGTGCTTCATTTTGAGGGTGTAGCATTTTGATCTCATTTCATGTTAAGAAAAATGCAAGCACCATTTTTCTTATCTTGATTCCTCCATCATCTTCAAAGGCAACAAACCCCAAATGAGACATAGCCTCAACCCTACACATTCTACAGCAAATCTTGGACGCGTCGGCCAGCCAACTTCGCGCCCGAGTTGCTTCGGTATTGAGGTGGGAGCCCGTGAAAGATGCAGGCGATGTGGTGCCCTTCCGGCGAGGAGGCGACGACCGGAGTTTCCGCAGGGGATCGGGACGACGAGGAGAAGACCGGAGGACTCGGATCACTCGGTATATCTCTTCCCCTTCTTGTAGTTAGCTTAGACTAGTTAATGGTTCGATCCGGGTGTTTAGTGCGCGGTGGTGCCGGTTTTCTATGTTCGCAAAAATTAAACTTTATCACCGCTTCCGCATTTGGCCGTCGGATTGACGGCCGGGGCGCCGCCGTGCACTTACATATACCGTTTTCCAGTGTACCGGACCCAACCAAACTATGATTACGGTGGATGTTAACAACACCACTTCCAAACGTGAAATCATAACCTTTATTTGATAACAAGGAAACAGATATGATATTACAAGTTAAGCTGGGTACACAAAAACAGTTATGTAAAACCAAAATATGTCCACTCGTCAATCCCACGTGATAATCCCCTGCGGACACAGCTCCCACGCTAACTCCGTTAGCAACCATCAGGGTCATATCACCTTCCTTCAGCACTCTACGGTTTCTCAGTGCCTGCAATGAATTGCAAATATGAGATCCTGATCCGGTATCCAATACCCAGGAAGTAGAGTTGATTGACAGACAATTCTCAATTACAAACACACCAGAAGTCGCAGCCACAGCTTACTTCGGTTCCTGGTTCTTGGCCTTCCACGCCTTGCAATCCTTCTTCCAATGCCCTTTCCTGTGACAATGGAAGAACTCATCCTGGCCCACTACCGGTACCACAAACTTTTTCTTTCCCTTCCCTCCCACCTTACTAACAGCTCCTCTAGGTTTGGTGGCGGCCTTCTTCTTCCTTCCTTTGGCCCTAGCCTTGGACCCGGAAGAAGATGCACCTCTAACAAACATAGCGGGTATTTCCCTGGCTTTCTGCAAGGTGCCCTCTGCACTCCTTAACATGTTCAGGAGTTCCGGAAGTTCAACTTCTTTTCTTTGAATGTTGAAGTTCAGGATAAACTGGGCGTAGGTGGAAGGAAGGGACTGGAGAATAAGGTCTGTATAGAGCTCATTATCCAAAGTCGTCCCAAGGTCTGCGAGTTCTTCTATATAGCCGATCATCTTTAGGACATGTTCTTCTACCGATGACCCGACAGCCAACCTCGCTCGAAACAAGTTCTTAGAGGTCTCGTATATTTCTATACGAGATTGCTCTCCATAAAGTTCCTTTGTATGGAGAAATATGCCATCTAGTTCCATATCCTCGTGCCTCCTCTGATGTTCATTGTTCATCGAGGCAAGCACGATGCACTTGGCTTTCGCACAATCGAAATCCCAGGTTTTGTGGATTTCCATATCCGCATTACTGGATTTGGGACCAGGGACAGCAGGTGCCGTAGCGGTGAGGACGTACCCTAATTTGTCATAGGTCAAACCCATTTCGATATTCCGTAGCCAATCTTTATAGTTTGGCCCTGTCAGTATATTTTTCTCTAAAAGTAACTTAAGTCCAGTCATTTTCAGGGTCGCTGCAATTAGGAGAGAGAGAAGAAAACTCTTTAGCATGATGCTCTTGCAAGTTTAGAGTGGTTTTTAGTTTATCTAAACTGGATGGCTCCCACTGTTTCTCGAATCCTTCCTGAAACCATAAAAGAAGAATTTAGCCAGGACTATTCTCACTTGTACAATACTTGCTTAACCGTTCAGCCAGGCTGGTGTCGGTACTTCGAGGGAGGTTTTCCAACGCTTTCGCGAAGTTCCTTAATTAAATAACCTCTTTTCTCTGGGGGCATAACCCCGCTGACACCTTTCTTGACACCTACTTGGTTTATAGCATTGATCGTTAAGTGACGAATATCCTGATGAGTAGCATATACTCACAGTAGGATCGGAATCCAAATATCATCGTATGATAATGTTGACGGAATGCTACCAACATTCATCAAACTCCAAATGGTATGCATCTCTTTGCAAATTTCAGTTTCTTTAGAAATTCCCGATATAAGTTTTTGCCCCATGCTCTTATGACCTTGGCTTTGGTCAAAATGTCATAACTCACATGTCAAGTTCTACCCGTCATTATCTTGTTAATTTGAACCCATCCGTATATACCCCTGACTTTGGTCAAATGATAATACGACTGTCCCAAACCAACTCATCTATCTTATGCAACAAATGAAAACCCAGCAGCTACCAAACACTATGCCTTGACTTTGGCCAAAATGCATAGCTTGAATACTACTGAATACCCAAATGAAATGACGGAGGGCTACGAATGGTTTTGGCGAAACCGTGAACGTAGTGAACTTGATATAACCGAAGGAACCTGATAGCTTTTAAAAGGAGTGGTTAAAGCTCCGCATTTAAAAATATCTGTTTTTTAAAATTAACCAAGTGGTTTCTTTTAAATTTTTCCAACGATTAAACTTTTGGTTTATTTTCTTTGCATTATAAATAATGCGTCCCATCATTAACCTATCATTGCAGAAAACAACGAAAATACAACGTTCTCTTATGCCATCCGCATTCGCCACGGGGTCCCGTCATCACCCGTTAGGTTACTTAACTAACGGCAGAGCGGGGGCTGGGCTAGCGCGGGTGTAAAACATAAGCGACGTCTAAATAGCTATCATATATAGATATTGTACATTCGTCAGACGCAATAATAGGCATTCCAGATCTCATATGAACTTTATTGGGTTTGCAAGCAATCCGTGTTTGTTTAGAGCCTGCAACAAAAGACGGATTACACCGTTGTGATGAATAGCCATTACCCCACCCTAAACCCCTATGGGTACGGCAAACTACCCGTCAAATACCCGAAGTGAAGCGGTCTTCCTCAACAAAGTGAGTAGGCCACTAAACACTTCAAAGTACCCGGTAGTTTGTGCACCCCACCTTGGGTCTATCCTAGGAGCAAAAACAGTAAAATGAAATAATACAACGGTGGCTACAACCGCAACCTGGATGTGCCCCGCAAAATAATATTACAACATATTACAGTTACATCGAATGAATTAAAATAATAACCCATCATAAACCCCGGCTAATCATGACAACAGTCCAATACAGTTCACATCCACAAACGGTAAAAACCATTACAGAAATGTGCAACCCCCTGCCAACCGACATACTAGCAGTTAGGGGAGGTTTACGAACACATTATACAAACACAGATATAATCAAATTAGCAAACATCGTAAAATTTCGATCGAACAAACGCTTTTAGATTCTACTCCAATACTTCTCTGTGCACCTGAGACTTGAGCAGAAAAATAAACATCCCAGAAACATCACTGTTAACACCTAGGAGTTACTGAATAAATTTGGGCCCACTCGGCCCCAACTCGGCCGCGGATCCGCCGCGGATCGCATGGATCCGCCGCGGTTCCGCGGTGAGATGGCCGAGTTAGGGGTCCAAATTTCTTCAGTAGCCCTAGTTTTTCCTGCTTGTTAATCTGAAGCATCCTGAAAAATTTTTAGAGCCAGTTTAAAATTCGACAGCAAGCGTGATAATCGACGATGTTTCCGGTTCCTTTTTGCGTTCGAAATTCTTACGACTTTTCTAATGAGTTAATTATTGTTTAGCGAGGCTCTGATACCAATGTAAGTCGATGTACAACACCCCACGACTTGCGGGGAGGCGGAAATATGAAAAACGATCAAGTTCTTTGCTTAAACATCGACTAACCGCATGAATCGAAGCTAAACGATAACTAACAACTAACATAGAAGTTCTAAACTACTATGTGAAGTAATTATACCTAAAGAACTGTGTCCTTCGTCTTTACGAACTCCACCTCCACCTCGGCCTTCTCCAAGTAGTAGACGATCCACCACGAGAGCTTTTCTCCAAGCTTTGCCTCTAAACTTGAGGCAACTAGGTTTCTTTAAGTGCTAATCAAAGTACCTAGATGATATAGAGTGAGGGTTATGGATTAAGTTGTCTAACTAATCCTTGTACTCAACACATGAGAGGGGAGGATTAGGGTTTGAAGAGAGGAAGCTTGAGGAGAGAGAAGGTGAGAATGATAATCAAATGAGAAAATGAGTTATCATAATATATATCAAGCATTATTGTATTTCAAGAAAAGAAAAGAAAATGACTTACAACCATGCCTGATAAATATCTAATGGTGATTCATCTCCATGAGTCATTAAGCATTTATGATGCATTAATGACATGGATGAATCATCTATATGACTCACTAATCTCATTTAATGTATATGCCACCTTAACCTCCTTAGTCACCATCTTCTAGAAGCTTCTCGCGCAATTACGAGAACGCCCCTCCTATCCGTGAAAACACGGAAAAACTTTAGACTGTATAAATCCAATAACCGGATACTAGTAACTGGCTTAAACCAAAGCCGACTAGTAAAAACTGTCCGAAAGTCGTACGTGCATAAACACACGTATGCGTCCGAACCCTTGTCGTAAAACCATACGACCTCTATATCGTTTCACCTGGAGTAGGGAAACTCTCTGTGTGGGACTCTAGAGACTCGACTACTACGCTGGCAGTGGGTTTAACCACAGACCGCAAGCGGCACTAGCAGTACGTAACGGTCCCCAGGTAGATGTCGATAAGAAGGCCGATGAGGAAACCCATCCGTACTCCTACCGAGTCTGATGTGACAATCTCCATACAGTCCGGTCCGTTCGTCTAAGACTATCGCATATCGGGCCTAGGGGGCGGCTAGCGTTAGTCCCCTAATAGCCGTATAAGTCGTGTCGGAGCGAAGCCCATTACACCCTGAGAAACTACTGGAACCTACCAGAAAATCTCGCTTGCCCTGGCCAGGGACTTTGCGTAATGGCTCTCTGACACAGCGCGATATCAACCCCCAATACCGGGAGAGACGAATCCTGTCTAACCGCCACTGCCTCCAAGTGCTCGGGACTGCACCCAACTGCTACCTGTTTGCACGACTCCTTTGAGCCGTGGTAGGGTACCAATCTAAGAACAGTGGGACACACTCGAGGCGAAGTAGCAGTGTCAAGTCTGCGGACTATGCTGTACTCATGTCACTTGGGAACTGTTCACTGACGACTGGTATAAAACCAACCAACAATTCCCTGTGAGTCCTGTCCGGTGTACCCGTAACCTAACGAGCACCTACATACTATCTCCAGTACGACGTACTGATGGCTGTGGGACAGACCATCTTCCCAACTGGGATGAGAAGCGTACACACTAGTCTACTCCGGAGTATCGATGCCCTGTCTCGATAATCCAATGACTAAGGACCTGAATAAGGATGTGCTTGTAGCCGACCCAGCCCCCACTAGTGTGACTGCCATCACAACGCTGGTAGTCAAGCAAGATCCTAAGAGCTCTATCAATACGTATACTAACATATTAAGATAGAAAAAACCAAGTAGCATACTACCATGTTTAGCAAGACTGTTATATACATGTGAATATCCCAAGCTTCCATTAAGTAATATACAAACTAGTATGATACAATAATGGCCCCTAAGGCATATACACTAACAAGGGTTGCGTATCGACGGATCGTTAATTGAACCGGCTTACGGTGCGGATAGGTATCCTTCACCTCGCCGTGAAGATTTCTTCGATCATCTCCACAGTGCGAGACATTTTCTAAGTTTGTTTGGGATCGGGTAATCATTATTGCAGTTCGGAGTGATAGCATTCCGAAGACTGCCTTGTGCGTGCTACGGGCTTTGTGTGTTTTGGTGTATCATTGGACTCACCAGTGCCCTAGCAGAATTCGTAGATATGATGAACCAGATTTCTGCAGGCCGTTCCTCGACCAGTTATTGTTGTGTTATTTACGACATTCTGGTCTATCTAATGTGTCTTGAGGAACAGGAGCAGCACTTGAGGATTTATTAGGGAGATACTGGGAGAGCCCCAGCGGTTGCTGGATTCTCGGAGTGTTTCTTCAAGCTTGTTTGTGTTGACTCCTAGGTCTTGTCGTCACGGGAGACGGTTTTGTATGGTCCCGAGGGAGATCGTGGCCGTACAGCTTAGGTCCAGACTTGTGTCCAGGACGGAGGTCCGCAGATTTTGGGCTTAACAGGTTCTTACCACCGTTTCGTGCAGGATTGCTAGAGTGGTGCTGCACCGTCGACTGAAAGGACCGGAAGGGAGTTTCCTTTCTTTGGACAGAGGCATGTGTGCGGGGTTTTCAGCGGTTGAAGATTCTGTTAACAACTGCACCAGTTTTTTCCTTGCTTGTGGTTCGGGCGACCTTGTTGTTTTACTGTAATGTTTCTTGAGTGGGCTCGAGTGTGTACTGAGGTGACACTATAGAGTTATCGCTTTTGCTTCCCTACATTTGGAGGAAGTACGAGGAGGGTATTCCACTCATGATCTGGAGATGGCCGCGGTAGTTTTACGATGGAGATTTGGAGACAATACTCGTTCGGAAGTCGTGTCTGATTTTCACGGACCACCAGAGCTTAATGTACATCTTCCTGCAGCGGATTTTGATTGTTGTGATAGTCTTATGCAGATTTGCAGTTCTTGTGTAATCGTCGAGTACAGCTTAAGTTCGTCTCTACGGAGGGGACAACTTGCTCATGTCCGCGCCCGACACTTTTCTTAAATCGCTTTCGCGAGACACTGCCCGCCGATGCTCGTACGTCAGAGATACTTGAGCATACTCGGCTAGGTAATGATTCGGAGTCCTTGATTTGTGACAATGGTGTGCTAAGTTAGGGACGCGTTTGTGTACCTGATATTATCAGGTAGAGACGTGCAATCCTAGAGCAGGCACATCTGTCAACTCTCTATATTCATTCAAGTTCCACCAACATTGACGTGACTTGTGAGATAGTTACGGGTGGACAGGGATGTAAAGAGAAGTTTCATGGTTCGATTCAAGGTGTCTGTCTTGTTGTGTGCTTGGGTCGAGCATCTGAGGCCGGCTGGAGAGTTGCAACCTTTAACCATTCCGAAGTAGGAGTGGGAGCAGATCTCCACGAATTTCGTTATGGTTTCTACCGAGGGTTAGTTAGGGTGTGACTCCAATCAGATTCTTGTAGTCCGGTTATACTCAGTTTGCTCAGTTGTTCTTAGTTAAGTTGTATGTTTGTGTTAGTTGTTTTCAGCAGTTGGGGATCGTCACTCGCCATTGTTAGGGTTCTTCTTCGATAGCTGTTATCAGGAGACTCTCCAATTGGCAATGTAGCGTTTTGAAAATCGTTTCGGTGAAATTTCGGAAAATCGGTAAAATAAGGGAGTTTTCTGTAAAAAGTCAAAATGCAAATATCTTTATTATAAACTTAAATATACTATTCTAAATATGTAATTACTAGTATTTGATGTTTATTGAACCATTGGCGAAATTTCAAATTTTCCAAAAAAAATTATTTTTAATATTATTTTAAGCCGTCATTAATACATTTAATTAGGGAAAATTACAAATTGGAATGAGTTGAAACAAATTTTGTGCATCATAAAACATTAAATAAAATTTTATCATGCGGTTTTTGAAATGAAATCGTTTGCCAAAACGGTTTAGAATATATCGAAGAAAAAAGCTTTTTTTTTTGTGAAATTAGCGAAAACTTGCAATTTGGTAACTTGAGGGGTTCTTTTTGCATGGAATTTTCTTTGCAACCTCACACACATCCACACCCACTCACATGGACGGCCCCACCACCACATGACAGCAGCCCACTCCCTCCCCCTCCTTTTTGTCATCTTTCATGTGAAAAGAATGGTTAAAATCAAGGTTTTATTATATATTATGGTAATTGGGAGGGGCTTTGACCATGGAATTTTTACCCAAATCTCTCACCTCTCCCTACCCCCATCCTCTGGTCGAAATGGTCAGCAGCCCCCTCTCATTTTCCCCACCAAGTTTCCACTTCATTTCATCTCCAAAATCAACCAAAATGCTTGAAAAATCCACAAAAAATCAAGAAAATTCCAAATCAAAATCCACCTCCTACCCATTTTCCCTTGGCCACCATAGCATGGATCTAGGGATTTAGATTTCAATTTGGGAGGCAAAGTGTGCTTGTGGGATCTTCAAATTTATTTGGGTATAATTCTAACCTTATTCATATATTGTTGTTTAATTGCTTCTATGTTAACAAATTTGATGTTTAATTGGGTTTTATTGCAACTTTAGGAAATTCAAGACTAGGGTTTGAATTTAATTAGGGTTTTTATCATTAGTTTATGGTTGTAATGAGGAGATTAACATGTAATTGTATGCAAAATCTAAGCCGGATTTTAATACGACACGGTGCGTTATGATACGTAGGTACCCCATGTGGACTTCGAGACGACAAGCAAGCGCGTGGCGACGTCGGCACCGGCTAGCGAGGACCAGGTGAGTAGATTTATATCTACGGGGAGAAGTCGGGTGGATGGCGTATAGCACCCCCGCAGTCCGTGGTGGTGTATACGGATGCGTATACACACCAACAATTATTATATGTCATTTGGGATTAATAACGATGTTAGGATGGGTATTGGTGTGTTGGATTACTTTAGTGTTGCGAACCCTAGGGTAGTGTTGCACTACACATACACACATACATACTTGCATACATTCCTATTTAAATGTTCTCATGGGATTCTTTATTGTTATGTGTTCACAAACGGATTTGAGGATGATAGTACTTGGGATTTATGATGAGTCGATGAGATTTGATTTGAGGCCGTGAGATCGGTGATATAGCAGGGTTCGTATTTGAGATACGACATGACGTTGTAGCGGGTCCTTGACGTAGTGTTTCACACACGTGCATGCATACTTAGGCGGTATCAGTATTGTACTAGACGTAGATCAGTACCCCGATCATGATATTTGATAAATAGGATACCAGGTGAATAGTATGATGAATGTGATATTAACCCGTACCCAGATTTGGGGATGCCGTACGACGGATTTACGTTCGAGCTATATTTTGATGATTGATCCGCACTCTTGACTTGGGATGCCTGCTTATAGATATGGTATCGGATATGATATTATTGAGGCGGGATCACCGACTAATATATACAGGTATGTATATGGATCGACTCAGATGTTAGGCGGTTTCCTTACCTGTAGTCCAGCTTGTTAGCTTAGACCTTTAGTTTAGTTTAGTTGTTAGATTAGATTCGTTTCTTACCTATTTCAAAAACTAACGAATCGTGGGTATTTTAAAAGACAGCCCAAGGGATCCTACTGATATTTCAAAAGACGTATCTTTTCATAAAAACACCGTAGCCCATATTTTCAAAACCCCATGATTCGTGTTATTTCAAAAGGCACCATTTGTAGGACTTATATTAGATTAATGCAGATTAGTTACAGTTGCGTCTAGTATTCAGCTTCCGCTCATTATTGTGGTTCGCTTCGCATCGCATGCTTATATTATGTTTCATACTCTATTATTGATATCAGGATGTTAGGACACCAGCACCATTACCGATGATGTGTATGTACCACGTACACTTACTTGCCGGCTCACACACATATTCATCGGTAATTGCCATGTCACGTACACCTTAGAAAATATTATTGCTTGACATAGCCTGTTAGCTAATAGTTTAGACATGATATTAGCGTACTTGCCTTATATGTTAGTTTAGACATTGTAGTTATTACCTGCTATTTCATGCATACTGTTATTCATTGTTATGCCGCATTCATGGATTCTCATGCATAAATTCACTATTTTACGTGTTATTGAGGTTTTGGATTCGGATTTCCATGAGATTTTCTGGATTTGGAGGAAAAACGCAAAAACATAAATAAACCTTTTCTCTCTTTTAAAATAAAAAGTGCGGTTTTCCCATCATGTATGAGTCGTCCACCATGAGTTTGCTGTTGGATTTCGAGACCCGATTTGAGGAGTGGAGGAACCGTTTCGGGTACATGGTGGGCCCGGTGCGGTACCCCGGGGCAAGAGGAATGTGTTGTTGACGTTGAGCCCGGCAGGGGAGCACTACCGACCGGTGATATTACCCGACGCGTCGGATATCCGGAGGATACCGTCGTGGTCTTGAGATGGATGGTAGGGGCCGGTCTGGATTGACGGCACCCTAGATATTGATTTTGAGATATTGAGGTACAGAGATTGTGATACAGAGATATCGAGATATTTGGACACTAGTTTTGTGTCGATGCTGGGCACTGTTTTATGCTGATTTCATTTATGGTACCTCACTTTTAAAATACAGAAATCTCACTGATTTATGAAAGCAGTTTTCTTCAGTACATGCATTCTGTTTCATGCATTCATACATTGCTACCCGAGGCACTGACACGGCACATGGATTTACACTTGGGTTAGATATTTGCCCTAACTTTTGTTGGTTGCTGGTTATATATTTGAGGATATATTATGATCGTTGACCTACGATTGCGTTATTTATGCGATTTCTTTTCGTAGATGTTTTTCTATTCACGAGTTGGCAACTCACCCCCGTTGTGCCCCAGTTTCTTGCAGGTTTGCCGTACATGTTTCATTACGGCTTGCGGGCATAGTTTCCTTCGGGTGATTTGCTAGTAGGTTGGTTTACTTGTATCGTACCCCCTATTATATAACTTGTATATTATTACTCTGTTGTATCTAGAAGTTCCATCAACCAAACATGTATTTATTTTTGAGATAGAGACCAGTGATGTTATTCTTTCAACCTTAGAGTCGCGCGTTGTATTTCTATGGATTTCTTGCTGGTTTGAGTTTCCTTTTGAGTTTTGATCCTCGTCGTTGGCGTTGTATATTATTTTGCTTGTGTGGTTGTGACCGTCGTTTGACGAAGAGCTAGCTCCCGCTTGGGGATGCCTTTTTATTGATTTCGTATACTATTCATGTTGTATCCCGTTTGGGGGCCAGTATTTACAAAGGAGACTCTGCCGAAATTTTTAGTAAATTTTTGACGTTCTTAAAAACCGTAAAATTCGTCTTATGCTAATAAAACTACTTGTTTTAAATTGGTTTTTCCTTCACTCTACTACTTTTCTTGGTTTGGATTTCTGGGTTTTCGGCTTACTTAGATTACGTACGCCTCGAGACATTCGTAGTTTAAGTGCCGGTCATGTTCCGTACTTTCGGGACGTGACAAAGTTGGTATCAGAGCGTTAGGTTTTACCTTCGGAGCGTAGGATGACCCTTGGTTGATGGAATAGGTGACTAAAGTAGAGTGACGTACCGTAGGTATGTTCCGCGGCATATTTACGATACGCTACTCCACTTAAGAAGCCTTAGGATGTACATTTCTTTGCTCAGTATTATATTCATTCCGATCTAGCCTCATCAGTACCAGTTATGGTTTTGCTGCCACGATTACGGGCAGGGAGAGCTACGGCTAGAGTTGCGGTCAGCATGAGCTCGTCAAGAACGAGGACTGACCAGGGCATGATTCCGGCGACACACGATTGCAGAGATGTGTCTTTTCATTGTGTCTTCGCGCCACGAGCGTTGGGTGGATTGCTGTATGAGATTACTCGGACGTGCCGATTTGCATTAGAGGATTGAGCCACTGATAGAGGCCAGCCAGATTTTGATGACCATTGAAGTATTGCTTACTCCTGATGATTGAGGCACCGTTCAGCGTGCAGACAAGCAAGCCAGTTATTGCTGCGAACGACGAGATATTGCCCCAGATGCTGGAGTTAGTGCAGAATGAGTTGTACTAAGAGATGATAGAAGGTCGCTAGTCATCGAGGATGAATGACTAGGACATGTGGATCGTTCGCCTACCCCGATGCGAGATCATCAGATAGATTGATTCCAGCTAGAGACGACTTCACGCGGAGACGTTGGGAGTCGACAGAGACGATCGAATGTCAGAAACCTATTATTCCAAGTTTAAAGTAGTCGGAAATACATGCAGGCAATTCTATGGTCCCTCTAGAAGAATGAAACCCTAACTCGACATAATGACCGTGTGAAAGCCTTTGAACCTTCGGGTTTGCGGCAGTTCTACGGCGCCATTAGTGAGGCTTGGGTTTGCCCTTCTACTGCTGGACCACCGATGCTGTGGTATGTACTCGATACTATTAAACTGTGCCCAAGATGTTGAGCTCTTGGGGGATTATGAGATTTTGACGACTCGATCGGATGGCTCAACTTAATTCGGATGCTAGGTGGTGAGATGCATTTCTTGGGAGACTCCCGATACGAGGATAGCCGTTGGAGCTCAGTCCATGCAGCCACGACGAGACGAGTCCGAAGCGGTCGACATTAGAGAAAAATGGAGTTAGAGGTTCGTACAAGATCTGGATATGATGACGTTCCCCTCCGCCGACATCAGAGATGCAATGCGCATGCCGAGGCAGAGTACTGGATATACCTTCCAGAAGGAGTCGCGATGGGTATGCTGCCGTTCCAGAGCAAGATGCAGATATAGGAAAGGACGATGACTTCCGGACAGTTGGCAGAGACGAGACATGGAAGAGACCGTGAGCAGGATTCCTTCCACGAAAATGCTGCAATGATACTTGCACCCAGGATCAGATGTGTCACGTACATTCAGAGAGCCAGAGGCCGACGCCAGTGATATGTTGTCTTACGAGTGGTCGCGATGATTGACCGGGAGATGACAAGAGACGTGCCAGAACGGGATCATCCCCGTTGGCACACCTATCTGGGCCGATGAGCCGATGGACCGAGAGATTGGTAATTCATAGTGAAGACCTTGACCCGGGAGTGGTCATTTTTACGCACACTAGCAGGCCAGAGTTCATGATCATCGACGAGACGTCCCACTAGTGACCGCGACAATTGGCCAGAGATTCTTAGAGGATGCGCTTGAGCGGTACTATTCCGCCATTATTGATTTCGATGTTTTGGGTGATTTATTCGCATGATTTGATTTTGATGATTGAGGATTTACGATCTTTGCACAGTGTTGCACTTGATATCGTTTTCGTGCTTTGGTTTCACATGTTTGTGATTTTACAGCTTTAGACATTTGAGTTGATATTGTGCGTATGCACGCACATGATTTGGTTCCTTCACTCTGTATAGTTTATATATGCTTGCAGTGCAGTGATACGCCTTTTGTGCACTTAGATGCACTGGACTTCGATTTCGATTGTGATACTCGATATTTTTTTTGTGCACCTTGTGCACCTGATTTGATTTTGCGCATGTTCGGCGCTTGATGCTGGATTTCATGATTTCGTGCACGATGGATGCACCTGATTTGGATTTTCGCGCATGTTGACCGCATGTCTTGAGATGCGATTTTGGTGCACACCAGATGCACTAAATCGAGATTTTTCCTGCATGTCAGATGCACCTGATTTTGCTGTTAGGCACGTACGTTGCCTATGACCGATGTTGTGTGCACAACCGTTGCACCTTGATGTTGTTTTGTGCACCTACTTGGCACATGTATGGATTTTGATTTCCTTGCGCACCGGACGCACAGGGTTTTCATACGGACTTTTGGATTGATTTTATGGAGCAGTACGTTTTATGATATTTTCTATGTGTCATCGTACTGGGCAGGACTAGTTAGAGGACAATACCTGAATATATTTTGCATTCATTTCCTTCAGTTATTTACATATATAGATTTGATATTTACGTGTATAGTTTCGAGTTATATCATATTGGTTTTGTATTGGATTTGACATTTGTTTCTTTACCATGACTCCGATGATTGCGGGATGCTTGACGGAGTTTTGATTTGAGTTATATGCTCATTGCTCATGCGCATGCATTGCGCTATGATGCGTATTATGTACTTATGGTTTCGGTGCCCCGACGACTTGATGATTTTGCTTAGATGTTTTTGTATTTGGGGGGAGTTTGAATTTAAATTCGGGGACCGAATTTTTTTAAGGGGGGAAGATTGTAGCGTTTTGAAAATGGTTTCGGTGAAATTTCGGAAAATCGGTAAAATAAGGGAGTTTTCTGTAAAAAGTCAAAATGCAAATATCTTTATTATAAAATTAAATATACATATTCTAGCTATGTAATTACTAGTATTTGATGTTTATTGAACCACTGGCGAAATTTCAAATGTTCCAAAAAAAATTATTTTTAATATTATTTTAAGCCGTCACTAATACATTTAATTAGGGAAAATTACAAATTGGAATGAGTTGAAACAAATTTTGTGCATCATAAAACATTAAATAAAATTTTATCAGGTGGTTTTTGAAATGAAATCGTTTGCCAAAACGGTTTAGAAAATATCGAAGAAAAAGGCTTTTTTTTGGTGAAATTAGCGAAAACTTGCAATTTGGTAACTTGAGGGGTTCTTTTTACATGGAATTTTCTTTGCAACCTCACACACATCCTCACCCACTCACATGGCCGGCCCCACCACCACATGACAGCAGCCCACTCCCTCCCCCTCCTTTTTGTCAACTTTCATGTGAAAAGAATGGTTAAAATCAAGGTTTTATTATATATTTATGTAGGTGGGGGTATTATGGTAATTGGGAGGGGCTTTGACCATGGAATTTTTACCCAAATCTCTCACCTCTCCCCACCCCTATCCTCTGGTCGAAATGTTCAGCAGCCCCCTCTCATTTTCCCCACCAAATTTCCACTTCATTTCATCTCCAAAATCAACCAAAATGCTTGAAAAATCTACAAAAAATCAAGAAAAATCCCAAATCAAAATCCACCTCCTACCCATTTTCCCTTGGCCACCATAGCATGGATCTAGGGATTTAGATTTCAATTTGGGAAGCTAAGTGTGCTTGTGGGATCTTCAAATTTATTTGGGTATAATTCTAACCTTATTCATGTATTGTTATTTAATTGCTTCTATGTTAACAAATTTGATGTTTAATTGGGTTTTATTGCAACTTTAGGAAATTCAAGATTGGGGTTTGAATTTAATTAGGGTTTTTATCATTAGTTTATGGTTGTAATGAGGAGATTAACATGTAATTGTATGCAAAATCTAAGTCGGATTTTAATACGACACGGTGCGTTATGATACGTAGGTACCCCATGTGGACTTCGAGATGACAAGCAAGCGCGTGGCGACGTCGGCACCGGCTAGCGAGGACCAGGTGAGTAGATTTATATCTACGGGGAGAAGTCGGGTGGATGGTGTATAGCACCCCCGCAGTCCGTGGTGGTGTATACGGATGCGTATACACACCAACAATTATTATATGTTATTTGGGATTAATAACGATGTTAGGATGGATATTGGTGTGTTGGATTACTTTATTGTTGCGAACCCTAGGGTAGTGTTGCACTACACATACACACATACATACTTGCATACATTCCTATTTATATGTGCTCATGGGATTCTTTATTGTTATGTGTTCACATAAGGATTTGACGATGATAGTACTTGGGATTTATGATGAGTCGATGAGATTTGATTTGAGGCCGTGAGATCGGTGATATAGCAGGGTTCGTATTTGAGATACGACATGATGTTGTAGCGGGTCCTTGACGTAGTGTTTCACATACGTGCATGCATACTTAGGCGGTATCAGTATTGTACTAGACGTAGATCAGTACCCCGATCATGATATTTGATAAAGATGATACCAGGTGAATAGTATGATGAATGTGATATTAACCCGTACCCAGATTTGGGGATGCCGTATGACGGATTTACGTACGAGCTATATTTTGATGATTGATCCGCACTCTTGACTTGGGAATCCTGCTTATAGATATGGTATCGGATATGATATTATTGAGGCGGGATCACCGACTAATATATACAGGTATGTATATGGATCGACTCAGATGTTAGGCGGTTTCCTTACCTGTAGTCCAGCTTGTTAGCTTAGCCCTTTAGTTTAGTTTAGTTGTTAGATTAGATTCGATTCTTACCTATTTCAAAAACTAACGAATCGTGGGTATTTTAAAAGACAGCCCAAGGGATCCTACGGATATTTCAAAAGACGTATCTTTTCATAAAAACACCGTAGCCCCTATTTTCAAAACCCCATGATTCGTGTTATTTCAAAAGGCACCATTTGTAGGACTTATATTAGATTAATGCAGATTAGTTACAGTTGCGTCTAGTATTCAGCTCCCGCTCATTATTGTGGTTCGCTTCGCATCGCATGCTTATATTATGTTTCATACTCCATTATTGATATCATGTTGTTAGGACACCAGCACCATTACCGATGATGCGTATGTACCACGTACACTTACTTGTCGGCTCACACACATCTTCATCGGTAATTGTCATGTCACGTACACCTTAGAAAATATTATTGCTTGACATAGCCTGTTAGCTAATAGTTTAGACATGATATTAGCGTACTTGCCTTATATGTTAGTTTAGACATTGTAGTTATTACCTGCTATTTCATGCATACTGTTACTCATTGTTATGCCGCATTCATGGATTCTCATGCATATATTCACTATTTTACGTGTTATAGAGGTTTTGGATTCGGATTTCCTTGAGATTTTCTGGATTTGGAGGAAAACCGCAAAAACATAAATAAACCTTTTCTCTCTTTTAAAATAAAAAGTGCGGTTTTCCCATGATGTATGAGTCGTCCACCATGAGTTTGCTGATGGATTTCGAGACCCGATTCGAGGAGTGGAGGAACCGTTTCGGGTACACGGTGGGCCCGGTGCGGTACCCCGGGGCAAGAGGAATGTGTTGTTGACGTTGAGCCCGGCAGGGGAGCACTACCGACCGGTGATATTACCCGACGGGTCAGATATCCGGAGGATACCGTCGTGGTCTTGAGATGGATGGTAGGGGCCGGTCTGGATTGACGGCACCCTAGATATTGATTTTGAGATATTGAGGCACAGAGATATCGAGATATTTGGACACTTGTTTTGTGTCGATGCTGATTTCATTTATGGTACCTCACTTTTAAAATACAGAAATCTCACTGATTTATGAAAGCAGTTTTCTTCAGTACATGCATTCTGTTTCATGCATTCAAACATTGCTACCTGAGGCAATGACACGGCACACGGATTTACACTTGGGTTAGATATTTGCCCTAACATTTGTTGGGTTGCTGGTTATATATTTGAGGATATATTATGATCGTTGACCTACGATTGCGTTATTTATGCGATTTCTTTTCGTAGATGTTTTTCTATTCACGAGTTGGCAACTCACCCCCATTGTGCCCCAGTTTCTTGCAGGTTTGCCGTACAGGTTTCATTACGGCTTGCGGGCATAGTTTCCTTCGGGTGATTTGCTAGTAGGTGGGTTTACTTGTATCGTACCCCCCATTATATAACTTTTATATTATTACTCTGTTGTATCTAGAAGTTCCATTAACCAAACATGTATTTATTTTTGAGATAGAGACCAGTGATGTTATTCTTTCGACCTTAGAGTCGCGCGTTGTATTTCTGTGGATTTCTTGCTGTTTTGAGTTTCCTTTTGAGTTTTGATCCTCGCCGTTGGCGTTGTATATTATTCTGCTTGTGTGGTTGTGACCGTCGATTGACGAAGAGCTAGCTCCCGCTTAGGGATACCTTTTTATTGATTTCGTATACTATTCATATTGTATCCCGTTTGGGGGCCAGTATTTACAAAAGAGACTCTGCCGAAATTTTTAGTAAATTTTTGATGTTCTTAAAAACCGCATAATTCGGCTTATGCTATTAAAACTACTTGTTTTAAATTGGTTTTTCCTTCACTCTACTACTTTTCTTGGTTTGGATTTCTGGGTTTTCGGCTTACTTAGATTACGTACGCCTCGAGACATTCGTAGTTTAAGTGTCGGTCATGTTCCGTACTTTCGGGACGTGACAGGCAACCTTTAGGCTTAGGGGTTCGGTCGTGTCGATCACCAGTCTGTTGTTCCTCTGACTCTGTGTAAGTTGGATTTTGAACCCCAGCTAGTCTAGAGACTTCGGAGATGATCCAGTTGATTCAGGTCAGGATGAGAGTAGCCCGGTGCAAATTGAGGTCTTATGCCGACTGTGTTGGTCGTAGACTTAAGTGCGCAGTGGCAAATCATGTATTCCTGCGGATTTTTCCGATGAAGGACGTGTTGGATTTTGGGAAGCTTGTCCCAGGATTGTAGGTCCTTTCGAAATCCTATAAGCGAGTTAGTTTCGTTGTCTTTAATTTGGCACTTCCACCCAGATTATTGGGTTTTCACCTCGTATCCCTTGTGATGATACTTTACAATTTCCTTCATGACCATTCTCACATGATTTGGCACCAGACCTTTTGGTATGGACGCGACGTTTCACTTACCGGCAGCCAATTGTGTTAATGGCTCGGCAGGTAAAGAAACTTCGGTCAAGGATCTTGCCATCTGTGAAGGGTTTTTCTTCGACGTAGCCGTATAGTGAGGTAATCACTTGGGAGGCTGCGAGCGAGATTTGAGAGTTGTAATGTTCTCTTTGAAGGTACGCGTAGAACTATATTTTTAAATTTGGGGACGTATTTCTTTTAAAGGGGGAGATTGTAACACCTTAGAAAGTGTTTTGTGGCTAATTTTATTTTTAATGTATGGATTTTAATAAAAAGTTTACCAAATTAAGTTTCAAATATTTTATCCTATTTAATGAGTATTTTATTAGAATTTTTCTAGGCACACACACTTGTGCATGTAAACTAGGGTTTAGAGATGGGGTTAGACCATGATTAGCAAGCATGATGGATTAACCCATTCTCTTTAAGTTAATTAATATTGTTTAGGTGCTTTTGAGTTTTTATTTGTATATGGTTATTTTCAAAAATAAAATGAATTTGAAAAGGCTTTTTAATTTGAGTTGAAATGTTGACCAAGAGAGAGAGAGAGAGAGGGCATGGGGCAACATGGCATGAGCCATGCCCATTTAATGAAGAGAGAGGATGAGAAGGGGGTCTTTGTTGTTTGTTCTCATTTCTCCCTCCATTTCCTTGCTCTCATTCTCTCACAGTCTCTCTCACAAACACACACACCCACAACAGCAGAGCAAGGCAGCAGCAGCAGCAGCTCCAACATCAGCTCCACCAGCATCTATCAGCAGCAGCAGCAAACATCATTCATCATCATCAGCAACAGCAACAGCAGGCATCAAAAGCAGCAGCAGGAGCTCCAGCAACTTGCAGCTGCTCCTTTCACTTCTTCACCTGCCTTCTATGGTACCTTAGGGTATATTTCCTAAACCCAATCCCCTAGTTGCTAAGCTTGTGTGTTGATTAGCTTCGATTAGTGTTAAATAGCTAGTTTAGTGCTAGATTATGGTGCTTTTGTGGAAATTGGGATAAGTGAAGTTTGTGTTAGCTAACCTAGCTTATTTTAGTGTTATTAGGGTCACTTCAACTGAGAAATAACCCATATTTCACTAAAATACCATAGGTTTTCCTTATTGTGCTAAGTATCGTATTTTGGCGTCGTTTTACAACATCTATGATCTGCTTTTGACCCGGACCTTTCAGGACAAAATTGAGCAAACTGGAGCATGTACACCAGGTATAGATACCACCACCAGAATACGAACCCTCCACTCCCAATTATAGCCGCCGATTTAATCAATCTGGCCGCAATTTGCGGCCAGGAAGAGGGGTGGTGTCATGGGTTTTTGGGTAGGGTACTCTGCAGTGTTGTATAGTGCTTTGGCATGTATAGTTTTGTAAGATTTGACCTGTAGGAAAATCTGGGTTCTAATATCCTTTTGCATGTCCGTTGTGTTTGCGCGATACGCGCGATACGTGAGTGAGTTCTGCGATCCAGCGTGTCGTGGCGTGTCGCGGTAGTTTTAGACGCGTATACACACGTTTTAGCGTATCGTGCACACGCGCGTTTAGTTCGCGACGCGAGTTTCTCGTTTGGGTTCGATATCGCGTTTTGCGGAATATTTGGCTTATATATGACTTCCATGTCTTATTTGCAGGTTTGCAGGCGGGGACTACGGACACTGCTACAGGGGGAGCAGATGGTAGGATTCACCTGGCGTAGAGCGTAGGTGATTAGATTTAGCATCTACAGGGGAATCGCCCGCATGGAGTTATGCGTCTGGGCTAGGATTCAAATACTTGTCGCATATTCTACATCATTGTTAGAATTGCGCCTTTACCTTATTTCCTTGATATAGTTGTACTGTGACTAGCAGCCGTAGGACATTGCATATATTATTGACGGTTCATGTTGCACGAGCACGGACTGTATGCTACACACACACTGTCAATAATTGCCATGTCACACACAAACCCCTGATAAATACTATATTGCTTATCATACATGACATCTAGCTTATCGGTATACCTATAGTGTATCTTACCATTAGTGATAGGTACATTTACATCTTACGATACAGCTACAGGTATACCTTACTCATATTTTACTTATACCCTGGGGGTATCCTACATATTTTACTTATACCTAGGGGGTATAAGACATCACTTACTTATTGGTAGACACCTATACTTAGCTGTACCTTATTGACTTCGCATACATCTGGTTTCAGCTACATATTTTCTTTAAACACCTTTGTATATATAACAGGGGATTTTGCCGTTCTTATATATACCCTTACACCAATATTAGTGGAATGGGAGGCTAATATATGTGTATTGACCCCATCATATTTATTTCTGCAAATATATACCTTTAGGATGTTAGAATTCTACTTGATTTTTGATTTGGGATATTAGGTGATTCATTGAGATTGGATATTGGACATACGTATGGGATTACTGATTTTTACATTAGGGATATAGGAGATTACTCGATATTGTATATTGAGGAGACGTGAGTCTTATATGATGTGAGAGCCCAACGTGGGGGGCTGATTTGAGGAATTGGGATTTGAGTGTCTTGATGGATTGTGATCCTACCACGATGACAGGATTCCGTGGGACGACATATTTCACTCCATACCTCATACCTTTTCATTTATGCACTGTTCCATGTATTAGGAGTACCTGTTAGTTTACCCTTCATGATTGCTGCATATTTACATTCTCATATCCCTATTACATGGTTATTGCATACTACTGTCATGTTACTATTGCTTCACATATTGATTGTACCTGCTAGTGTACTTTCCATTATTCTGCATTCACATGACATGTTACTACTGTAATTGTATATCTTAGATTCATGTTGTACGTTCATTCCTGCTATTACCTGCATATGTTATTTACTATTCACGAGTTGGCAACTCACCCCCGTTGTGCCACAGGTGTTATAGGTTGTTCCCAGAGTAGTCAAGGCAGGCTATTCAGCTATTCAGCTATCATCTTTTACTACAGATACCGCATCGGCTCACAGTATACTATTTTGCTTAGGAGGGTTGGATGATTATCTGTATTTCATATTGTACATTCATTGTATCTTGTACTCTCCATCTACTACTATGTTGTTGTCTTAGAAACTTTGTGAGGACGATATTGTATATTATTTGTGGATTTGTTGTCCTTTATATACAGCTTTCTCTCTATTGTCTTTATTTCTTCTCTACGGCGTCGTATATTTTTGTTGGATTTATCTTGGCTAGTTTTTACAAAAAGGGGTGTTGCCAAAATTTTAAAGAAAGAAAGTAGGACTTTTAAAGAATTTGGGTTGTGATTTCAAATGTTTCAAAATACTTTTATTATCTTTTCTTTATTTTTATGGTTTAGATTTCTGGGTTTTGGCTTTCGTTTACTGTGTTACGGTTTTAGGCATTGCGTAGTATTTGGGCCGTCACGGGCCAATCTCGGGTCGTGACACTTTGACTTATGAAAAATTGGGGTATGTCCTTACTTCAAAGGGACCTGCTGTCCCTGGTCCAGATTCTAGTATTGCGGATAAGGAAATCCACTAGACCTGGGAGTTAGATTGCGCGAAGGCCAAATGCATCGTGCTTGCCTCTATGAAAAATGAACATCAGAGGAGGCACGAGGATATGGATCTTGAATCCATATTTCTCCACACAAAAGATTTTTATGAAAAGCAATCTTGTATAGCAAGATACGAGACCTCGAAGAACTTGTTTTAGTCGAGGCTGGCCGTCGGATCATCTGTAGGAGAACATGTCCTAAAGATGATTGGCTATATAGAAGTGCTCGTGGACTTCGGGACAACTTTGGAGAACGAGCTCTGTACAGACTTGGTTCTTCAGTCCCTTCCTTCCACCTACGCCCAGTTTATTCTGAATTTCAACATTCAAGGAAATGAAGTTGAACTTCCGGAACTCCTTAACATGTTGAGGAGTGCAGAGGGCACCTTGCACAAAGCAAGGGAAACACCCACTATATTTGTTCGCGGTGCTTCCTCTTCCGGGTCCTAGGCTAGGGCCAAAGGAAGGAAGAAGAATGCCGCTACCAAACCGAGAGGTATTGTTGGTAAGATGGGAGTTAAGGGAAAGACAAAGGTTGCGGTGCCAGTAGTGGCAAAGGACGAGTGCTTCCACTGTCGTAGGAAGGGCCATTGGAAGAAAGATTGCAAAGCTTGGATTGCCAAGAACCAGGACCTGAAGCAAGCTATGGCTTCGACTTCAGGTGTGTTTGTAATTGAAAATTGTCTGTCAATCAACTCTACTTCCTGGGTATTGGATAGCGGATCAGGATCTCATATATGCAATTCATTGCAGACACTGAGAGACAGTAGAGTGTTGAAGGTTGGTGATATGACCCTCCAGATTGCTAACGGAGCTAGCGTGGGTGCTGTGTCCGTAGGGGAATATCACCTAAGATTGACGAGTGGACATATTTTGGTTTTGCGCAACTGTTTTTGTGTACCTAGTTTAACGTGTAATATCATATCAGTATCGTTGTTATCAAAAGAAGATTATGATTTCACGTTTGTAAGCGATGTTGTTAACATCCACCTTAATCATGGTTCGATTGGGTCCGGTACACTAGATAACAGTATATACGTGCTAAACCAATTACAAATTTTCAATGTCCAGAACATACTAAAAAGAAAGTCTCCAGATATAAATCAGGCTTTCTTATGGCATTGTAGACTGGGTCACATCAATGAGATAAGGTTAACTAAGTTACATAGAGAAGGATATTTGGATCCGTTCGAATATCAATCTTATGCAACTTGTCAATCATGTCTCAAAGGAAAGATGACAAAGACTCCATTCACTGGATATGGAGTAAAAGCAAGCGAGCTCTTAGGACTCATACACAGCGATGTATGTGGTCCAATGTCTACACATGCAAGAGGTGGTTTTTCATATTTCATTACTTTTACGGATGATTACTCTAGGTACGGATTAATTTTCTTAATGAAACATAAATCCGAGGCCTTTGAGAAATTCCAAGAATATAAGAATGAAGTAGAAAAGCAAACCTGCAAAAGTCTCAAGAAACTGAGATCTGATCGAGGTGGTGAATATTTAAGTGCCGAGTTCCTAGGTTACCTAAAAGAGAAAGGAATTCTCTCTCAGCTTACTCCTCTATACACTCTACAGCATAACAGTGTATCGGATAGACGGAACCGGACCCTATTAGATATGGTACGTTCCATGATGAGTAATGCTGAGTTACCGCGATCTTTCTGGGGTTATACGCTAGAATCAGCAGCATATCTTTTGAACAGGGCTCCTACCAAGACTGTGCCTACCACGCCATATCAGATGTGGAGTGGGAAGAAACCTTATCTTCAGTATCTAAAGATATGAGAATGTCCAGCTTTTGTTAAAAAGAAGCATGCGTACAAACTCGAGGCACGATTAGTATAGTGTAAGTTTGTGGGATATCCAAAGAACTCCAAGGGGTATTTCTTCTATTACGTAGAGGAACAAAAGGTTTTTGTTTCTCGTAATGCCCATTTTCTAGAACATCAGTTTTTAGAAAAGGAAACAAGTGGGAGCGCAATAGAACTGGAAGAAATTCAAGAACCACAAACTACTACTGAAAGTTTGGTAGAACCAGTAGTTCAAGAAGAACATGACATTCCCGCACCCCTCCGCAGGAGTAGTAGGCCGTCTTATCTGCCTGATAGA
Organism: Agapanthus africanus; assembly: GCA_030015575.1. Lineage (NCBI taxonomy): Eukaryota > Viridiplantae > Streptophyta > Magnoliopsida > Asparagales > Amaryllidaceae > Agapanthus > Agapanthus africanus. Next base: position 196,548,921 of record JASDDO010000010.1, on the reverse strand, counting down.
TACTACGGTTTTCTCATAGATGGGGATAGAGAGGATTGCGTCATTGATAATGATGAACATACTAGCTTCCAGCAAGCCATCCAGAGCGGTGACTCGGTAGGATGGCTGGATGCAATGCGCACCGAGATGGAGTCCATGTACACCAACAAAGTATGGACTTTGGACTTTGCTCCAGATGGGGTAAAACCCATAGGATGCAAATGAATCATCAACAAAAAGATTGGTGTAGATGGACAGGTGGAAACCTATAAGTCTAGACTTGTAGCAAAGGGTTTTCGTCAAAGACCCGGTTTGGACTATGACGAAACTTTTTCTCCAGTGACTATGCACAAATCCATTCGGATCCTTCTTGTCATTTCCGCCTTCCATGATTATGAGATCTGGCAGATGGACGTAAAGACGGCTTTTCTAAATGGTAGTTTAGAAGAGTGCGTCTATATGGATTAGAAAGAAGGTTTCAATCAGAGTGGGAGCAGCGGAAAAGTGTGCAAGTTGCTTAAATCCATTTATAGACTAAAGCAGGCATCGCAGAGTTGGAACATCTGTTTTGATGAAACAGTCAAAGAATATGACTTTATCAAAAATCCAGATGAACCATGTATATATAGTAAAATTGTAGCACGAACTGTCGTATTCCTCGTCTTGTACGTGGATGACATTCTATTGATAGGAAATATTATTCCTATGCTACAATCTGTCAAAGTATTCTTGTCACACAGGTTCTCCATGAAAGCCCCGGGTGATGCCTCTTACATTCTGGGGATCCAGATCTATCGTGATAGATTTAAGAGGATGTTGGGACTTTAGCAGTCCAGGTATATCAACACTGTACTGAAAATATTCAGTATAGAAGATTCTAAGCGCGGTAACTTACCGGCTTCTCACGGAATCACCCTATCCAAAGAGATGTCTCCAAAGACTGATTTGGAAAGGGACCGCATGTCAATTATAACCTACGCTTCTGCGGTAGGCTCTATAATGTATGCGATGTTGTGCACCAGACCAGATGTAGCTTACGCATTGAGCGTGGTAAGCAGGTATCAGTCAGACCCAGGGGAGAAGCATTGGATAGCAGTAAAGAACATTCTCAAGTATCGGAGAAAGACTAAGGATATGTTCTTGGTTTACGGCGGAAAAGACCTCAAGGTCGAGGCCATTGCTGATTCCAGCTTCCAGAGTGACAAGGATGACTCCAAGTCCATATCAGGTTGTGTCTTTACCCTCAATGGAGGGGCGGTATGCAGGAAGTGTTCCAAGCGGGACACCGTTGCTGACTCGACGGTGGAAGCGGAGTATATCGCTGCTTGCGATGCCGCAAAAGAAGCGGTCTGGATTAAGAAGTTCCTTACAGAACTTCAGGTGGTTCCTACAATTGTTGATCCAAAACCGCTGTATTGCGACAACAACGGAGCTATAGCTTTAGCGAAGGAACCCAGGTCCTATCAGAAGTCCAGACACATCTTTTGGCGGTATCACCTGATCAGGGAGATCATAGATCGATAGGAGATCGAGGTCCGGAGAGTTCCTACATAGGAGAACACTGCAGATCTATTCACTAAGGCCTTGCCCCAGATTCAGTTTGAGAGGCTACTCGAGATGATAGGTCTTCGATACGCCAGTACATGGCCCTAGTGCAAGTGGGATATTCTTAGTGTATATGCCCTATGGGCCATTATTGTATCATACAAGCTTGTATATTACTTAATGGAAGCTTGGGATATTCACAGTTATATTAACAGTTTTGCTAAACATGGTAGTATGCTACTTGGTTTATATCTATCTGAATATGTGTATATGTTAGCATATAGAGAATACATATTGATAGAGCCCTTAGGATCTTGCTTGACTACCTAACAACCTAACTAGGAGTTTTACCTACTCGGTTAGGGGGCTATACCTTTCTTGAACTCCTTCGTATTCAACTTATTGCGGTGTACGGATCGGCCTCACCTCGTCGTCTCCTTGCGCCGAAGATGGATCCACCTGAAAGCTTCTACCTTTGGCTTCTTCTTCGAACTTGAAGAAACTAGAACACTTGGTTTGCTAAACCTCTTGAACTAGGATGAGTAGAGAAGTGATATGGGTTTTCTTTTATCTCTAAGGCAATGTTTCTCAACTCATGAGAGGGAGTTGCCTTGAGCTAGAGAGAGAGCAAGAGGAAGAGCAAGAGGGAGAGCTCAAGCAAGAGAGAGAAAGCAAATGAGAGAATGAGTAAGTCATTTGCTATCCAAGCTCTCATAATACAAAACCATCATAACAAATAATAGTAATCAAGTATTATGTGATGGTTCAAGTCAAAATGGCCATATCATTTCATGCACTCATTTTGCAAAAAGAAACAAGCAAGCAAAAGTCTTTGCCATGAAATGATAGCCATTGTCATGATGATGGTCAACCAGTCCAACCTAGTCAACCGGTCAACAATGTCAACAAGTCAACCCCTCAACAACCATGTCACTATAATACTTAATTAATATTATTGTTAATCATATTTCTTATTCTCATTAGGGTTTAGCAAAAAGTCAATAGTCAACAGTCAACAGTCAACAACCCCAATGAGAATCCTCTGCCTCTGTCTCTCTGTCAACTGTGCATACACACCCGCATCCGCGTTCCGAGGAACACGAATACAAATGAGATAAAACCAATCCCAAAATGTACACTAGGATCTGGCTTAAACCAAAGCCCGCTATTGTTAACTGTCCGGACACTAAACGGGCACAAGTGCACGGATGTGACCGAACCTTGTCGCAAAACCATGCGACCTGTCGCAAAACCATGCGACATCTACTCTGTTTTGCCTAAAGGCGAATAGCTTTCTGTGTGGGAATCTAAAGACTCGACAGTACGCTTGCAGTGGGTTTAACCACAGACCGCAAGCGGCACTAGCTGTACGTAACGGTCCCCAGGTAGATGTCGATAAGAAGACTGACGAGGTGAACCCATCTGAACTCCTAATGAGCCTGAATGTGACAGTCTCCGTACAGTCCGGTCTGTTCGTCTGAGAATATCGCATGGCGGGCCTAGGGGGCGATAAACGTCAGTCCCCTAATAGCGGTACAAGTTTTGTCGGAGTGTAGCCCAGAACACCCTGAGATAACACTGGAAACCTACCAGTATATCTCGCTTGCCCTGGCCAGGGACTTTGTGTAATAGCTCTCCTAGACACAGCGTGATATCAACCCCTAATACCGGGAGAGACGAATCATTTATAACCATCACTACCTCCAAGTGCTTCGGGACTGCACCCAACTACTACATGTTTGCACGACTCTTTTGAGCCGTGGTAGGGTAGTAATCTAAGTACAGTGGGAACACACTCGAGGCGAAGTGACAGTGTCAAGTCAGCGGACTAAGCTGTACTCATGTCACCTGGGAACTGATAACTAACGATAGGTATAGTACCAACCAACAGTTCCTGACGAATCATGTCCAGTGTACTCGTAACCTAACGAGCACCCGCATACTATCTCAAGTACGACGTACTGACGGCTGTGGGACAGACCATCTCCCACACTGGGATGAGAAGCGCATACGCTAGTCTACTCCGGAGTATCGATGCCCTGTCTCGATATTCCTATGACTAGGGACCTGCATAAGGATGTGCTTGTGGATTACCCAGCCCCCACTAGTGTGACTGCCATCACAACGCTGGTAATCAAGCAAAGATCCTAAGGGCTCCACTAATGTGTATAGGTGATATACTAAAATAAACACATGTACACATTAAAGCAGAAACAAACCAAGTAGCATACTACTATATTGAGCAAGATTGTCTATACAAGGTGAATATCCCAAGCTTCCATTAAGTAATATACAAACTCGTATGATACAGTAATGGCCTCTAGGCCATATACACTAACAGTGTGGCCGAAAAGGTCCTCGGGAATGCGTCCCAACCATCGGAGGAATACTCAATACTCTTTCATCCTCGATCAATTCACAACGCATCTGGGTGATGTCCTTTATCCGAACCTGGTCAACTACCTCGTCAACGATGCCGAACTCTGGCCTGCTGGGTGTGCACAATATGACCCCTCTTGGGTCCGGGTCTTCTCGTATAGTAATGTAACACCCGAGCCCAATGCTACTATTTTCTGTTATTGGTTGAGCAAGATAAATGAAATGAGCCAATAACAGAAAATAGTAGCATTGGGCTCGGGTGTTACATTATACCCAACTACAAAAGAATTTCGTCCTCGAAATTCCAAGAATACAAGATAGAAAACTACAGGAAAAGGTGAGGAAACTTCTGTCGGATCTCGTCTTCTCGCTCCCAAGTGGATTCTCCATGCGATCGATTACCCCAAGAAACTAGCACAAGAGGGGTAACCTTGTTCTTAAGAACCTTTTCTCTCCGATCCTTGATTTCAACTGGTCGCTCTTCAAAAGTTAGGTCCTCCCGTACAGTCAACTCCGAATGATCCAATACTTGGGTTTCATCTCGAACATACTTCCGTAGTTGAGATACATGAAACACATCGTGCATACCTGCCAAGGACTGTGGTAACGCCAAATGGTACGCTACCTCTCCAACACGCTCCAATATCTCGAAGGGTCCAACGAATCGAGGGCTAAGCTTTCCCCGACTCCCAAAGCGAATCACCCCTCTAGTCGGTGATATCTTCAGGAATACCAAATCACCGACGGCGAACACTAGAGGTCTTCTTGACGTGTCGGCCCAACTCTTCTGTCTGTCTTGAGCTGCCTTCATATGCTTCCTGATTGTATTCACCTTCTCGACTGTCTGTACCACCAAATCTGGTCCTAATAACCTTCGTTCACCAACATCATCCCAACAAACGGGTGAACGGCACTTACGACCATACAATGCTTCAAACGGAGCCATCTGAATTGTCGCTTGGAAGCTATTGTTGTACGAAAACTCCACCAGGTGTAGATGATCCTCCCAAGAACCTTTGAAGTCTAACATGCAAGTCCTCCACATATCTTCAAGGGTCTGGATCGTTCTCTCCGATTGTCCATCAGTCTGAGGATGATAAGCTGTGCTAAACTTCAATCGAGTCCCCAAACTTTCTTGTAAACTCCTCCAAAAGTGCGACAAGAATCGAGTGTCCCGATCAGACAATTTGCTTACCGGTACCCCATGCAGTCTTACAATCTCCTGCATGTACCGCTCTGCCAAAGTCTCCGTCGATTGACCAACCCGAAAAGGAATAAAGTGAGCTGCTTTGGTCAACCGATCGACAATCACCCATACTGCATTGTTGCCCTTTGGACTCTGCGGTAAAGCTGTCACGAAATCCATGGTTATATGTTCCCACTTCCACTGAGGAATCGAAAGTGGTTGCAACAAACCAGCAACCCTTTGGTGTTCAGCCTTGACTTGCTGACACACCTAACACTTAGCCACGAAGCGAGCAATTTCCCGTTTCATACCTTCCCACCAGAAGTGCTGTCGAATATCTCGGTACATCTTTGTCCCTCCTGGATGTATAGAGTAAGCTGAACTGTGTGCCTCCTTCATAAGCTCTTCACGCACAACTCCTTTTGGCACACACACACGGCTACCATACTGATTTAATGTTAAGGCTTATTGTGACCGTCGGTTTTAAGTTATAAACTAATATGATAATCAAGAGTAAAGCAAGACTTGATATTGTGTACTAGCATGTTAAAGCAAGTATTCGGATACTTGCCTCGACGGTTTCGCAAACCGGAAAGCACGGGATACTGTTGAGTTACATCGACGATTCATCAATTAATTTCAAAGACTGTAGAGTAGAAACCTGATAGGACAGTTTAGTCACCCGTGCACTTTACCCTGCTCTGTTATTGTACTGCTTTATTCATGTTCATACCTGCACTGCTTATTACCATGTTTATACTTTATACTTGATGTCACGACGCACTGACGTCTGGGTTTTGCATGGCCCAGATTCCGTACCACTGTCGACGACCGAGCAGGAGTACTTCAGCCAGCAGGCTGAACTGTGAGTTCCTTAGGGTTTAGTTTATTTATCTTCATTTCATTTCCAGATCGAGCCCGCATTATGGGACGTACTGTTTATTCATTATATTGGATCATTAGCTTCCGCACTTATTGTTTATTGATTCTTGTTATTATGGATTTGGACATGTATTAGATTAGTTTAATATTTTGTTCTTGATATCTCTACAACCGTAATGTGACTGTGGATGGATATTTCCTACCCACAGGTAGCATGGTTGGCTATGTCACGTGCCCAATCTTGCGTACTCTGGGAAGCGGGGCGTGACAAGTATTCCAGAAAGGTCCTATCGAGGTCGCTCTCAAATCTCATTCCTGACGAATTTCCCGGAAGTCATCGTCCATTGCTGAAGCTAATTCTTGTTCCGGAACGGCTTCATACTCATCGCGCCTCTTTCTGGAAGATATATCCATACACAAGGCCTCTGCGTGCTTATCGCATCTCTGATTTCAGCGGAGTGGGAACGTCATCTCGTCGAAATCTCTTGCGAACTCTTTACTTCACTCTGCTTCAATGTCGACTAATTCGGACTCGTCTCATCGTGGTTGCACGGACTGCGCACCAACGGCTATCCTCGTATCTGGAGTCTCCCAAGAAAAGTATCTCACCACCTAGCATCCGCAGGAAGTCGAACCATTCGATCGATTCGTCAAAACCTCATAATCCCCCAAGAGCTCAACATATTGGCTACAGTTTAACAACATCGAGTATATACCACGGCATCAATGGTCCAGCCGTAGAAGGGCAAACCCAAGCCTCACTAATAGCGCCGCAGAACTGCAGCAAACCCTAAGGTTCAAAGGCTTTCACACGGTCATTATGTCGAGTTAGGGTTTCATTCTTCTAGAGGGTCCATAGAATTGCCTGCATGTCTTTCCGAATATTTAACCTTGGAATAGCAGGTTTCTGACATTCGATCGTCTCTGTCGACTCTCAACGTCTCCGCGTGAAGTCGTCTCTAGCTGGAAGCAACCAATCTGATGAACTCGCATCGGTAAGCGAACGAACAACACGCCCTAGTCATCCAACCTCGGTAACTAGCGACCGTCCATCATATCTCTAAGTATATACTCATGCTGCAGTAGCTCCAATCATCTAGGCAATATCTCGTCATTTGCAGCAACAAATGGCTCATTCGTCTCTACGCTGAACAACGCCTCAATCCTCCAGGAAAGGCGATACATTGGCGGTCATCTTTAAATCGGTCTGCTCTAGATCTGAGTAAGACTCTCCACACTGGAAATCTTCAACTCAACTGGGCCTGCACCGGCGCATAAATCGAACGAATCACCTTCGTCTCTCAAATCGGGTAGCCTAGCTATCATCTGTCTCATATCCACCTGGAAGCTCCGGCGATCTCAGCTCGTAAGCTCCGGAAGCGACATCCTATGAATCTCAACAACAGCTGGTCCATCTGTCTGCACGGTAGGCTGTAAGTCCACGTTGCCCACCCCGGTGCTTACGAGAAGGCGGAAACGGTAAAAAAAACGATATTTATAACTCAAGGCAACATGGACTAACAGGAGGATCTTTGCTAAACAAAAACTAACAACCAAGCTAAGAGATTTAGCTACTCGGTAAAAGGGTTATACCTAAGTCTTGAACTCCTTCTCTTCTTTCTCCTTGGAGTGGGATGAACGGGTCGTCCTCGTCGCCTTCTCTTGCCGAAGAAAGATCCATACGATGGCCTCTACCTTTGGTTCCTACCTCAACCTAGAGGTAACTAAAGTGCTTGGTGTGCTAAACCTAGAACCTTAGGAAGAGTAGAGAGTAATTTTGGTGTTTTATCTCAAAATCAAAATGGTTCTCAACTCATGAGAGGGGAAAGCTTTGAGAGAGAGGAAGAGGATGAGAGAGAATGAGCATGCGAGAATGAGGATAATATCAACCATTCTCACATATGTGTGAATTATGATAATTAAATAATTAATCAAAGATAATAGTGATGGTTAACTTGAAATGACCATTATCATTTCACATTAATTAATTTTGCAAGAATCAAAGAGCATCTTTCATGTGAAATGATGATGGTCAATATGTCAACATAGGTCAACAAGTCAACCATAGTCAAATGGTCAACAACCCTAACCATAACACAATTATAATTAATTAATATTAATAATCATATTTCACATATACATTAGGGTTAAGAAAAAGACAACGGTCAGCAACCCTAATGAAAGTCCTCTGCCTCTGCCTCAGTCAACAGTGCATACACACCCGTATCCGTGTTTCAAGGAACACGAATACAATGAGATAAAACCAATCCCAAAACATATACTAGGATCTGGCTTAAACCAAAGCCCGCTAGTATTTTCTGTCCGGACACCAAACGTGCACAAGTGCGCGGATGTGAACGAACCCCGTCGCAAAACATGCGACCTCTACTCTGTTTTGCCTAAAGGCGAATAACCCTCTGTGTGGGACTCTAAAGTCTCAACACTACGCTGGCAGTGGGTTTAGCCACAGACCGCAAGAGGCACTAGCTATACGTAATGGTCCCCAGGTAGATGCCGATAAGAAGACTGACGACGTGAACCCATCTGAACTCTTACTGAGCCTAAATGTGACAGTCTCCATACAGTCCGGTCAGTTCGTCTGAGAATATCGCATGGCGGGCCTAGGGGGCGGTAAACGTCAGTCCCCTAATAGCGGTACAAGTCGTGTCGGAGTGTAGCCCAGAACACCCTGAGATAACACTGGAAACCTACCAGTATATCTCGCTTGCCCTCTCCAGGGACTTTGTGTAATGGCTCTCCTAGACACAGCGCGATATCAACCCCCAATACCGGGAGAGACGAATCCTGTCTAACCATCACTGCCTCCAAGTGCTTTGGGACTCCACCCAACTGCTACATGTTTGCACGACTCCTTTGAGCCGTGGTAGGGTAGCAATCTAAGAACAGTGGGAACACACTCGAGGCGAAGTGACAGTGTCATGTCAACGGACTAAGCTGTACTCATGTCACCTGGGAACTGATAACCGACGATAGGTATAATACCAACTACCAGTTCCCGACGAGTCCTGTCCAGTGTACTCGTAACCTAACGAGCACCCGCATACTATCTCAAGTACGATGTACTGACGGCTGTGGGACAGACCGTCTCCCATGCTGGGATGAGAAGCGCATACGCTAGTCTACTCTGAAGTATCGATGCCTTGTCTCGATAGTCCTACGACTAGGGACCGGCAAAAGGATGTGCTTGTGGATTACCCAGTCCCCACGAGTGTGACTGCCATCACAACGCTGGTAATCAAGCAAAGATCCTAAGGGCTCCACTAATGTGTAAAGGCGATATGCTATAAGAAACACATGCACACATTAAAGTAGAAACAAACCAAGTAGCTTACTACTATTTTGAGCAAGATTGTCTATACAAGGTGAATATCCCAAGCTTCCATTAAGTAATATACAAACTAGTATGATACAGTAATGGCCTCTACGGCAAATACACTAACAATCTCCCACTTGCACTAAGGCCATGTACTGGCGTATCGAAGACCTATCATCTCTATCAGCCGCTCGAACAGAGTCTGGGGTAAGGCCTTCGTGAATGGATCAGTAGTTTTATCTTCCGTAGCAACTGTCCAAACCTCGATCTCCTGGTGACCCACGATCTCCCTGATCAGGTGATACCGCCTCAAGATGTGTCTGGACTTCTGATGGGACCTGGGTTCCTTCGCTAAAGCTATAGCCCCGTTGTTGTCGCAATACAGAGGTATTGGATCAACAATGGACTGAACCACCTGAAGTTCTGTCAGAAACTTCCTTATCCAGACGGCTTCTTTTGCGGCATCTGCAGCAGCGATATATTCCGCTTCCATCGTCGAGTCAGCAACGGTTTCCTGTTTGGAACTCTTCCAACACACCGCCTTCCATTGAGGGTAAAGACATAACCCGACATGGACTTGGAATCATCATTGTCACTCTGGAAGCTGGAGTCAGCAAAGGCCTCAATTTGGAGGTCTTCTCCGCCATACACCAAGAACATCTCCTTAGTCCTTCTCAGGTACTTGAGAATGTTCTTTACCGCTATCCAGTGTTTCTCTCCAGGGTTTGACTGATACCGGCTTACCACACTCAGTGCATAAGCTACTTCCGGTCTGGTACACAACATCGCATACATTATAGAGCCTACCGCAGAAGCGTAGGGTATAATAGACAAGCGATCCCTTTCCAAATCAGTCTTGGGAGACATCTCTTTGGAGAGGGTGATCCCGTGACAAGCCGGTAGATTACCGCGCTTGGAATCTTCCATGCTGAGTCTTTTCAGTATTGTGTCGATGTACCTGGACTGTGAAAGTCCTAATATCCTCTTGGATCTGTCACGATAGATCCGGATCCCCAGAATGTAAGAGGAATCACCCAGGTCTTTCATGGAGAACCTGTGTGACAAGAACCCTTTGACAGATTGTTGCATAGGAATGTCATTTCCTATTAAGAGAATGTCATCCATGTATAAAACGAGGAATACGACAGTTCTTGCTACAAGTCTACTATAGATGCATGGTTCATCTGGATTTTTGATAAAGCCAAATTCTTTGACCGTCTCATCAAAACAGATGTTCCAACTCCGCGATACCTGCTTTAGTCCATAGATGGACTTAAGAAACTTGCACACCTTTCCGCTGCTCCCACTCTGAATGAAACCCTCTGGCTGGTCCATATAGACACACTCCTCTAAATTTCCATTTAGAAAAGCGGTCTTTACGTCCATCTGCCAGATCTCATAATCGTGGAAGGCAGTAATGGCAAGAAGGATCCGAATGTATTTCAGCATAGCCACTGGAGAAAAGGTTTCGTCATAGTCCAAACCAGGTCTTTGACGAAAACCCTTTGCAACAAGTCTGGCCTTCTAGGTCTCAACCTGTCCATCTACACCAATCTTCCTTTTGAAGATCCACTTGCATCCTACGGGTTCTACCCCATCTGGAGCAACGTCCAACGTCCATACTTTGTTGGTGTACATGGACTCCATTTCGGTCGGCATTGCATCCAGCCATTTTACCGAGTCAACGCTCTGAATGGCCTGCTAGAAGCTAGTCGGCTCATCACTATCAATGATGCAATCCTTTCTATCCCCGTCTATGAGAAAACCGTAGTATCTCTCGGGCGGATGAGACTGCCTACTACTCCTGCGAAGCGGCGCAGGAATGTCCTGATCTTTCGAACCCTCTGGTTCTACTAAGCTTTCAGTAATAGTCTGTGGTTCTGGAATTTCTTCCAGTTCTATTGCGCTCCCACTTATCTGATTTTCCAAAAACACAATTTCCAAGAAGTGGGCATGACGAGAAACAAAAACCTTTTGTTCCTCTTCGCAATAGAAGAAATATCCCTTGGAGTTCTTTCGATATCCCACAAACTTGCACTTTACTGAGCGTGCCTCGAGTTTGTCCGCATGCTGCTTTTTGACAAAAGATGGACATCTCCATGTCTTAATGTGCTTAAGATAGGGTTTCTTCCCACACCACATCTGATATGGTGTGGTAGGCACAGTCTTAGTTGGAACTCGGTTGAAAAGGTATGCAGCTGATTCTAGTGCATATCCCCAGAATGATCGCGGTAACTCAGCATTACTCATCATGGAACGTACCATATCCAATAGGGTCCGGTTCCGTCTCTCTGATACACCATTATGTTGCGGAGTGTATGGAGGAGTAAGCTGAGAGAGAATTCCATTCTCTTTTAGGTAATCCAGGAACTCGGCACTCAAGTATTCACCAGCTTGATCAGATCTCAGTGTCTTGATACTTTTGCCGGTTTGTTTTTCTACTTCATTCTTATATTCCTGGAATTTTCCAAAGGCTTCGGATTTATGTTTCATTAAGAAGACATATCCGTACCTTGAAAAGTCATCCGAAAAAGTAATGAAGTAAGAATAACCGCTTCGTGCATGCGTAGACATTGGACCGCACACGTCGTTGTGTTCGAGTCCCAAGAGCTCGCTCGCTCTTACTCCGTGTCCAGTGAACGGAGTCTTTGTCATCTTTCCTTTGAGACAGGATTGACAAGTTGCATATGATTGATATTCGAACGGATCCAAATATCCTTCTGTATGTAACTTCGTCAACCTTCTCTCATTGATGTGACCCAGTCTACAATGCCATAAGAAAGCCTGATTTGTTTCCGGAGACTTTCTTTTGTGTGTATTCTGGATATTGAAAATCGGTGGTTGGTTTAATACGTATATAACATTGCTTAATGTACCTGACCTAATCAGAACTTGATTAAGGTGAATGTTTACAACATTGCTTACAAATGCAAATTCATAACCTTCTTTAGATACTAAAGATACAGAAATGATATTACAAGTTGCATTGGGTACAAAATAACAATTACGCAAAACCAAAACGTGTCCATCCGACAATCCCAGGTGATAGCCCCCCACGGCCTCAGCATTCATGCCAGCTCCGTTTGCAACTCTGAGGGTCATATCAACTGCCTTCAAAACCCTACGCTTTCTCAGTGCCTGCAAAGAATTACAGATATGAGATCCTGATCCGGTATCCAATACCCAGGAAGTATAGTTTATTAATAGACAGTTTTCAATAACATACTCACCTGAAGCCGAAGCCGCAACTTGCTTCGGGTCCTGGTTTCTGGCCTTCCAAGCCCTGCAATCCTTTTTCCAGTGTCCACTCTTGTGACAGTAAAAGCACTCTTCCTTCCTTACAAGCTTTCCCGCTACCTTTGTTGCCTTTGCCTTTCCCTTCGTATCCACTTTGTTGGAGATAGTGCCCTCATAGTCAATTATTGGTTCACAGGTACGTGATTGCAATGATTGCGGAGGACCTATACCAGTAGGACAGTCTTACTCGAAATGATAGTATGCTATCTGGTTTGCCTTTATCAGTCGTGTACATGATCAGGTGACTGATTACTTGTTACACTTTGATAGAGCCCTTAGGATCTTGCTTTACTACCAACAGTATGATGGCGATCATATACGTGAGAGTTGGGTAGTTTATATGCATATCCTTAATTGTGGTCCCTAGTCGTAGGAGTTTCGAGACAGGGAATCGATACTCCGGAGTAGACTAGTGTGTACAGTCGAGACCCCGACGAGGGGCGGTGGCCGGTCTCACAAGCCACTGGTGTCAGTTGGATCACCTAAGATGTATACAGGTGCTCATTGGGTTATGAGTACACCGGACAGGACTCGCCGGGAAACTGCTAGTTGGTATTATACATATCGTCAGATAGCAGTTCCCTGGTGACATGTGTACAGGTTAGTTCATCGACCTGAGGTCGTTATTTGTCTCGTGTGAGTTCCCACTGTGCTTTGATTTCTACCCTACCACGGCTCAAAGGAGTCGTGCAAACAGGTAGCTTTTGGGTAAAGTCCCGAGCCATATGGAGGCACGTGAGCGGATCGGCAGGGGATTCGTCTCTCCCGGTATTGGGGGCGAGGTCGTGCTGTGTCTAGGAGAGCCATTACACAAAGTCCATGGCCATGGCAGGAGATTTACTGGTAGGTACTCCAGTAGTATCTCAGGGTGTTATTGGGCTTCACTCCGACACGACTTATACTGCTATTGGGGGTCTGACGTTACTAGCCCCCTAGGCAGATATGCGATATTCATAGACGAACGGATCAGACTGTATATACATTGTCACTGTCAGGCTCAGTAGGGTTTCCGGATGAGTTCGCTCATCGGCCTCCCTTGAGGTCAGTCCATGGGCAGCCGTTACGCATAGCTAGTGCCGCTGACGGTTTGTGGTTAAACCCACTGCCAGGGTACTGACGAGTCATTAGAGTCCCCCACAGACAGTTTCCCAAGTTCGGGCGAAACGTTGTAGAGGCCGTATGGTTTTATGGCAGGGTTCGGAAAATGCACGTGCGTTTACGCACGTGTTATTTTTCGGGCAGATGATACTGGTCGGCTTTGGTTTAAGCCGGATCCGAGTATTATATTGAGTAGGTATAATATCTTTGTCTCTGTTGCATTTGTATTCGGTCGTAATACAAATGCGGGTATATTTATATAGTTTCGGGGTTGTCCTGAAAGTCGTTTCAGGATCACTTTTGGAAGTTGCCAGTTTCCAGTTTTCTTTCAGCCGTCTTTTAACATTCGGTTAAAGACGGGTTTATCTTTTCTTGGATGAGGTGAGTCAGTGTTCTAGAAGTTTCTAGAAGTGATGACTAGGATGGTGACTAGGTTCATGACTCATCTTTGCATTTATTAAATGGTGACTAGGTTTTATGACTCATGCTTTAACCTTAATGCTTTTTGTTTTGGTTAAGATCTTTTCTTCATGATATGGTTTGGGTTGTGGTCACCACTTGCTCCTACACTCACCCTCCTCCATCATATAATGTGGCCGGCCCCCTCTCCTCCTCCATTCACTCATGAGAGAAAATTATGGTTGCTAAAAAGAAAAGAGTAAAGTTTTGGATGCATGGAAATTTCATAGTTCATTACTTGTTCCATTTCATTTCCATCGGCAACTTCATTTACCGATCGTCCACGGACTTGGACGAAGTGAGACAAAGTCATCTACTCATTCTCTACATCATTCTTGGTCGTCTCTTTTAGCAAACTTGACGATCGAGTTGCCTCGAGTCAGAGGCGGGAGCCCGTTTAAAGAATCGTCGACGTGGTGCCACCTCGACGAGGATATCGGAGATCGACGAGATCGGAGCAGCCGCAACGGAGCGTGGGATGATGGTTGAAGAACGAAGGACTCGGATCGTTCGGTATAACCTTTCTACACTCTTTACAGTTTGTTAGTTTAGCAATAATGGCAGATCCGGGTTAAAGTATACGATAGCGCCAGTTAAAAAGTTTTTGTTCCGCATTTGGCATCTGTAGACTGCCGGGGCGCTAGCGTAGACTTACACACTTTACTAACACCGCCCCTTGGTTTGGTGGGGGTTTTCTTCTTCTTTCCCTTGGCTTTCGCCTTGGACCTAGAAGAGGAAGATCCTCCTACAAACAAAGTGGATGTTTCCCTACCTTTCTGTAGGGTTCCCTCTGCACTCCTCAGCATGTTGAGGAGTTCTAAAAGTTCAACTTCTTTTTCTTGCAAGTTGAAGTTCAGGATAAACTGGGCATAAGTGGAAGGAAAGGACTGGAGAATCAAGTAAGTATAGAGCTCGTTCTCTAACGTGGTCCCAAGGTCCGCGAGCTCTTCAATATATCCAATCATCTTAAGCACGTGTTCCGCTACCGATGATCCGACGGCCAATTTCGCCGAAAATAGCTTTTTCGAGACTTCGTATCTGGCGATATGGGATTGCTCTCCATACAGTTCTTTTGTATGGAGAAATATGGATTCGAGGTCCATATTCTCGTGGCTCCTCTGATGTTCATTATCCATAGAGGCAAGCACGAGGCACTTGGCCTTCGCGCAGTCGATTTCCCAGGTTTTTCGGATTTCCTTATCCGCGATGCTGGTTTTGGGACCTGGGACAGGGGGAGCTTTGGTGGTAACGAGATACCCCGACTTGTCATAAGTGATTTCCATTTTTACATTCCTGAGCCAATCTTTGTAGTTTGGCCCTGTCAGTATGTTTTTATCTAGTAGTAACTTAAGTCCAGTCATGATGTTTGGTCGCTGCAATTAGGAGACAGAAGAAACACTTTAGCATGATGCTCTTGCAAGTTTAGAGTGGTTTTTAATTTGTCTAAACCGGATGGCTCCCACTTTCTCTCGAATCCCTCCTCAAACCAAAAAGGAAGAATTAGTCGGGATCAATCTCACCGTACAATACTTGCTTAACCGTTCATCCAGGCCAGAGTTGGTACTTCGAGAGAGGTTTTCCAACGCTTTCGTGAAGTTCCTTAATTAAATAACCTCTTTTCCCTGTGGGCGTAACCCCGCTAACACCTTTCTAGACACCTACTTGGTTTATAGCATTGATCGTTAAGTGAGAAAGTTCCGGAGGAGTAGCATATGCTCACAGTAGGATCGGGATCCAAATATCATCGTGTGACAAAACTGAAGGAATCCTACCAGAATCATCACACTCCAAATGGTATGCAGCGCTAGCAAGTTTCAGTTTCTTTTGAAACTCCCGATGTGGATTTTTGCCCCATGCTCTTATTACCTTGACTTTGGCCAACAAATCATAAGTCACATGTCAAGTTCTACCCGTCATTCTCCAGGGTAATTTGAACCCACCCGTACCTACCCTTGACTTTGGCCAACAAGGCAGTACGACTGTCCCAAACCAACACATCTATCTATGCTGCACATGAATACCCAATAGATACCAATCACTATGCCTTGACTTTGGCCAACAAACATGGCTTGAATACTATTGACTATCCATGTGAAACGACGGAGGACTACAAATGGTTTTAGCGAAACCGTGAACGTAGTGAACTTGATATAATCGATGGAACGAGATAGCTTTTAAAAGGAGTGGTTCAGGCTCCGTATTTAAAAGTTGTTTTTTGAAAAGAACCGAGTGGTTTTGAAAGTGTTCCAACGTCTTTTACTTGGTTTATTTTCTTGCATTAATTTTAATGCGTCCCATCATTTAATCCTACCATTGCAGAAAACAACGAAAATATGACGTACGCTTATGCCATTCGCATTCGCCACGGGGTCCCGTCATCACCCGTTAGGTTACTTAACTAACGACAGAGCGGGGGCTGGACTAGTGCGGAAGCAAAACATAAGCAACGCCTAAATAGATATCATATATAGATATATACATTCGTCACATGCAATGATAGCCATTCCAGATCACATATGAACACATTGGATATACTAGGAATCCGCATTCCGTACGAGCCTGTAACGAAGAGCGTATTACACGGTCGCGATGAATAGCCAAAACCCCACCTTAGACCCCTACGGGTGCGGCAAACTACCCGCCAAGTACCTAAAGTGAAGCAACCTCCCTCAACAACGTGAGTAGGCCACTCGGCACTTCGAGGTACCCGGTAGTTTGTGCACCCCACCTTGGGTCTATCCTAGAAGCAAAAACAGTAAAAGAAATTATACAATGACGGTTACAACCCCATCCCGGTTGTGCGGCCATGTAAATAATATTACATCAATTTACAAATTACATGAATTGAATGATAAAGAAAACTCTCATCTCACAACCCCCCGGCTATTCATCCACGTCAATCCAACGAATTCATATACACAAACCATCAATATTACAGATCACAGATATGTATAACCCCCACTAATCGACGTATAACGATTAGCAGACGCTCAATACATATATCACATCACAGATATAACCCATTAGCCAAAGTCTAGAGAAGTTCGATCAAAATACAGATTTGTAACCATCCCAAAAACAAATTTGTTCTATGGAAAATCTGGGCAGAAACAAACCATCCTAAAAATCCCAAAACATCAATATAAGAACATTGCAGGAGAAACGACCCACGGCCGAGTCAACTCGGCCGCGGATCCGCGGCAAGAGCACGCACATTGCCGCGGTTCCGCGGTGAGTTGGTCTACTCGCTGGCTCATTTTTCTTGGGTGTTCATTAAAAACCCTGAGTCGAGTTTTAGTGTATGATTTATTATTTTTAAAACAGGTTTAAAAATCGGAAGAAAGTTAGGTTTTTGAAACGTGTTTTGCGATTTTTCTCCGATCAAAATTCTAGATACTTTGCTAACTTGCTAGTTTGTATTTAGCTAGGCTCTGATACCACTGTAAGTCCACGTTGCCCACCCCGGTGCTTACGGGGAGGCGGAAACCGTATAAAAAATGATTTTTAGAACTCAAGGCAAAATGGACTAAAAGGAGGATCTTTGCTAAACAAAAACTAACAACCATGCTAAGAGATTTATCCACTCGGTAAAAGTGTTATACCTAAGTCTTGAACTCCTTCTCTTCTTGCTCCTTGGAGTGGGATGAACGGGTCGTCCTCGTCGCCTTCTCTTGCCAAAGAAAGATCCACCCGAGGGCCTCTACCTTTGGCTCCTACCTCAACCTAGAGGTAACTATTGGTGTGCTAAACCTAGAACCTTAGGAAGAGTAGAGAGTAATTTTGGTGTTTTATCTTAAAAGCAAAATGGTTCTCAACTCAGGAGAGGGGAGAGCTTTGAGAGAGAGGAAGAGGATGAGAGAGAAGGAGCATGAGAGAATGAGGATAATATCAACCATTCTCACATATATGTGAATTATGATAATTAAATAATTAATCAAAGATAATAGTGATGGTTAACTTGAAATGACCATTATCATTTCACATTAATGAATTTTGCAAGAATCAAAGAGCATCTTTCGTATGAAATGATGATGGTCAATATGTCAACATAGGTCAACAAGTCAACCCTAGTCAAATGGTCAACAACCCTAACCATAACACAATTATAATTAATTAATATTAATAATCATATTTCACATATACATTAGGGTTAAGAAAAAGACAACGGTCATCAACCCTAATGAAAGTCCTCTGCCTCTGCCTCAGTCAACTGTGCATAAACACCCGTATCCGTGTTCCGAGGAACACGAATACAATGAGATAAAACCAATCCCAAAACATATACTAGGATCTGGCTTAAACCAAAGCCCGCTAGTATTTACTGTCCGGACACCAAACGTGCACAAGTGCGCGGATATGAACGAACCCCGTCGCAAAACCATGCGACCTCTACTCTATTTTGCATAAAGGCAAATAACCCTCTGTGTGGGACTCTAAAGACTCGACACTACGCTGGCAGTGGGTTTAACCACAGACCGCTAGCGGCACTAGCTGTACGTAACGGTCCCCAGGTAGATGCCGATAAGAAGACTGACGAGGTGAACCCATCTGAACTCCTACTGAGCCTGAATATGACAGTCTCCATACAGTCCGGTCTGTTCGCCTGAGAATATCGCATGGCGGGCCTGGGAGGCGGTAAACGTCAGTCCCTTAATAGCGGTGCAAGTCATGTCGGAGTGTATCCCAGAACACCCCGAGATAACACTGGAAACCTAACCAGTATATCTCGCTTGCCCTGGCCAGGGACTTTGTGTAATGGCTCTCCTAGACACAGGGTGATATCAACCCCTAATACCGGGAGAAACGAATCTTGTCTAACCGTCACAGCCTCCATGTGCTTTGGGACTGCACCCAAATGCTACCTGTTTGCACGACTCCTTTGAGCCGTGGTAGGGTAGTGTTAGTGTATATGCCCTAGAGGCCATTACTGTATCATACTAGTATGTATATTACTTGATGGAAACTTGGGATATTCACAGTTGTATAGACAATCTTGCTCGAAATGGTAGTATGCTACTTGGTTTGTCTCTGCTTTAATATGTACATGTGTTTCTTTATTGTATCACCTATACGCATTAGTGGAGCCCTTAGGATCTTTGCTTGATTTCCAGCGTTGTGATGGCAGTCACACTCGTGGGGGCAGGGTAATCTATAAGCACATCCTTATATATACACGTCCCTGGTCGTGGGATTATCGAGACAGGGCATCGATACTCCGGAGTAGACTAGCGTATGTGCTTCTCATCCCAGCACGGGAGACGGTCTGTCCCACATCCGTCTGTACGTCGTACTTGAGATAGTATGCGGGTGCTCGTTGGGTTACGAGTACACTGGACAGGACTCGTCGGGAACTGTTGGTTGGTATTATACCTATCGTCAGTTATCAGTTCCCAGGTGACATGAGTACAGCTTAGTCCGCTGAGTTGACACTGTCACTTCGCCTCGAGTGTGTTCCCACTGTACTTTGATTACTACCCTACCACGGCTCAAAGGAGTCGTGCAAACAGGTAGTAGTTGGGTGCAGCCCCGAAGCACTTGGAGGCAGTGATGGTTAGACAGGATTCGTCTTTCCCGGTATTAGGGGTTGACATCACGCTGTGTCCAGGAGAGCCATTACACAAGTAGTCCCTGGCCAGGGCGAGCGAGGTATACTGGTTGGTTTCCAGTGTTATCTCAGGGTGTTCTGGGCTACACTCCGACACGACTTGTACCGCTATTAGGGGACTGACGTTTACCGCCCCCTTAGGCCCTCCATGCGATGTAATCAGATGAACAGACCGGACTGTACGGAGACTGTCACATTGAGGCTCAGTAAGAGTTCAGATGGGTTCACCTCGTCAGTCTTCTTATCGGCATCTACCTGGGGACCGTTACGTACAGCTAGTGCTGCTTGCGGTCTGTGGTTAAACCTACTGCCAGCGTAGTGTCGAGTCTTTAGAGTCCCACACAGAGGGTTATTCGCCTTTAGGCAAAATGAGTAGAGGTCGCATGGTTTTGCGATGGGGTTCGTTCACATTCGCGCACTTGTGCACGTTTTGTGTCCGGACAGCTTATACTAGCGGGCTTTGGTTTAAGCCGGATCCTAGTATATGTTTTGGGATTGGTTTTATCTCATTGTATTCGTGTTCCTCGGAACACGGATACGGGTGTGTATGCACAGTTGACTGAGGGAGAGGCAGAGGACTTTCATTAGGGTTGATTACCATTGTCATTTTCTTAACCCTATTGGTTATGTGTGAAATATGATTTATTGATATTAGTTAATTATAATTGTGCATGGTTAGGGTTGTTGACCATTTGACTTTATTTGACTTGTTGACCTAGGTTGACAACTTGACCATAATCATTCCATAAGAAAGATGCTCTTTGAATCTAGCAAAAAGCATTTAATATGAAATGATAATGGTCATTTCTTGATTAAACAATGACAATTATATTTAGCTAATTATCTATTTTCATAATTCACACATATATGTGAGAAGAATGGTTTATTTCTTCTCATTCTATCATTTTGATTCTCTCACCTCCTCTTCCTCTCTCTCTAGCTCTCCCCTCTCATGAGTTGAGAATCCCTTGAGCTTGAGATAAATCCTTCTAAAATACTCTCTACTCTTTCTAAGGTTCTAGGATTAGCACTCTAAGCATCTTAGTTACTTCTAGTTTGAAGTTGAAGCCAAAGGTTGAGGCCCTCGGGTGGATCTTTCTTCGACAAGAGAAGGCTACAAGGAGATCCCTTTCTTTCACTCCAAGGAGCAAGAAGAGAAGGACTTGAAGACCTAGGTATAAATCCTTTTCCGAGTAGCTAATCTTTTTAGCTTTGTAGTTAGTTTATGGTTAGCAAAGATCCTTCTTTTGTTAGTCCATGTTGCCTTGAGTTGTAAAAATCAAACTTTTATACCGTTTCCGCCTCCCCGTAAGCACCGGGGTGGGCAACGTGGAATTACAGGTAGCAATCTAAGAACAGTGGGAACACACTCGAGGCGAAGTGACAGTGTCAAGTCAACGGACTAAGCTGTACTCATGTCACCTGGGAACTGATATTTGATGATAGGTATAATACCAACCACCAGTTCCCAACGAGTCATGTCCAGTGTACTCGTAACCTAACGAGCACCCGCATACTATCTCAAGTACGACGTACTGACGGCTGTGGGACAGACCGTCTTCCATGCTGGGATGAGAAGCGCATATGCTAGTCTACTCCGGAGTATCGATGCCCTGTCTCGATAGTCCTACGACTAGGGACCTGTAAAAGGATGTGCTTGTGGATTACCCAGCCCCCACGAGTGTGACTGCCATCACAACACTGGTAATCAAGCAAAGATCCTAAAGGCTCCACTAATGTGTAAAGGCGATATGCTATAAGAAATACATGCACACATTAAAGTAGAAACAAACCAAGTAGCATACTACTATTTTGAGCAAGATTGTCTATACAAGGTGAATATCCTAAGCTTCCATTAAGTAATATACAAACTAGTATAATACAATAATGGCCTCTAGGGCATATACACTAACATGGGCGACATCATAATCTCTGAGGTATGCTGTACATCAACCGTCCTCTCTCAACTGGCAGCTCTAACAATGGCCCGATCATCCGGTGCAAAACCAAGCACTCGCCTCCACTAGAGGTCACAATCACCAATACTAACTCGAGACGTTCCCATGTCACCAGAAAACACAACGGTCGGCCCTCGTACCAGACAAGCTCGCCCTGATCGTAACCCTAGCAGCAGCCCAAACTGTGCTCAAACAATGGCGACAGGAACCTCAATCGAGTATCAAAGAGAGCAGATCAATGGCAAGAAAGAAAACAACATATCCAGAGTGGGTACATGATCATAAGAAGGAACATCATCAATGAAAGTATGATCGTGGAACTAATAGAATCGAGGATCTCAAATGGATGTATAATCATGGATATGAAGAGAATCACTGATCTCGAAAATATATGCATCCTAAGGTTCCTTAAGAGGAGTAGCATATCGTAAGTATGCCGTGGAACATACCCACGGTACGTCACTCTACTTTAGTCACCTATTCCATCAACCAAGGGTCATCCTACGCGACGAAAGTTCGGGTCTAATACCCCCTCGACTAAGTCCAAGTTCCGTAAGGTCAAGCCTAAGTTTCGTATATATATATATAGACGCCCTAGGCTCCACATAGTCAAACTTAGACCCAAACCAAGGTAAACCTAGCGCTCTAATACAAACTTTGTCATGACCCGAAAGAGCACGTGACTGGCCCTTGAACCATATGAAGTCTATAGTACTCCATCTGATCCAAGTAAGCCAAAATCCGAGAAATCTAAAACCATTTTAAGGATAAATAAACATACAAGCAATATACTATACAACGCTGAATGGCGAGGATCAAAATTCAAAAGAAACTCAGATAAGCATGAAAACCATAACACTACTAAGCGCGACTCTAAGGTCGAAATAATACATAGCTAGTGTCTGAGTCTGAAACAATATACAAGTTTTGGTTGATGGAATTTCTAGATACAAAAGAATAATACATCAACAAGGGTGGTCCTGATACAAAAGAACCCACCTACCCAAGCAAGTCCCCCCTTATGGAAGCGGTGTGCCAAAAATGCCGCTACGGAACCTGTACGGCAAAACCCTGCAAGAACTGTGGCACAACGGGGGTGAGTTGCCAACTCGTGAATAGAAAATATCTACAAGAAGGAATCGAATGCAAGACATAATCCTAGGTCAATACGATCAGTATATAATATAACCCTCAAGAGTAAGTCTGAAGCATGAAAATGTAGCAATGTAACATCTAATCATGTAGGTAGTGCCAAGTACTCGTGCCAGTGCCTCAGATAATAACATGTCATAAATGTAAGGTATGTCTGCATGAAGTAAACATAATGAATTATCAAATGGATATCAATACACATATATTAGCGTCCCATTCCACTAATATTGGTGTAAGGGTATTTATAACAGCGCCTTCATACCCTTTTATATAGACAAATGAAGTATGATCAATGTAGTCAAAGTCTGTATGTAATCAATTTCTGTATATATATGGATCCCGTCCACCTGTCACCCAATGTCAATAAGCATCATGCATGCAAATATGAGGATATAATCAAAATCATGGAGATCATCATGAAACCTGTGCCTAGCATCGACACGTAAATCCTCATCTATCGGGCTCTGTCTGCGGAATCGGCCCTCGGCCCCAGCAGTACGCCAATATCCATCTATCGACTCTGGTCGGTATCCTCCGGATAACCGCCAGGTCCAACCAATCACCGGCAGGTAGTGGTCCCACTCCTAGACTCACCGTCTACTACACAGCGAAACCGTTCTCGCCCCGGGGTACAATACCGGGTCCACCATGTACCCGTAATCGGCCTCGTCCACTCCTCGACTCGGGTTCATATGTCGCTCTCGGCACTGAGAAAACACATGGTTGACGCACTGAAATATCATAGCAAGGGAACCGGGTTTTTAAAACAATTACATATTCTCCTTGAAATATCCACGGTCCCCAAATCCAGAAATATCATGAAAATGAATATCTCAATGCGCATAATCATAAAGTATGATGTATGTGACATATAAATGAAATGCAAGTATAACAGTATATCACGCGACATGGAAATAATAGTATGAACATACAAGGTCATATCCTGATGCAATAATACTACTGTGTAGTGACATGGCAATTATCGATGATGAAGTGTGTGAGCCGGCAAGCAAGTGTACGTGGAACATACGCATCATCGATAATGGTGATGGTGCCCTAGCAACATGATAGTAATATAGCAAAAAACATATGCAAAGCAATGTGAATAGCATGAAAATACGGAATTCGAATAATCAACGCAGCAGTAAAGAATCTATACCCATATGCATATGTCATGCAGTTATGCCATTTGAAATAAGACGAATCAAGATTTTTACTAAAAGTAAGGGCTACGGTGTTCTTAAGAAAGATACGTCTTTTGGAAATACCCGTAGAATTCCTTTACTTGTCCTTAAGATATTCCTGATTCGTAGTTTTGAAATAGCTATGACTCGGGTCTAGTCTAACATCTACTATGTAAACTACAGATCTAAGTATCAAGTCAATCGGGAGGGGTATGGAAACCACATAAATCTGAGTCGATATATAGATATAATAGTCGGTGATCCCGCCTCAATAGTATCGCGCACGATACAGTATATCATATGACATCCTCAAGTCATGAGTGGGGACCTATCATCAATATAAAGCTCGTACGGTAAATCGTCGTACGACATCCCAATAGCTGGGTATGGGTCAGTATCATATTCCTCTCATCAAATATCAGGTATCATTATCATCATATCACATAATCTGGGGTACATATCTAAGTCTAGTACAAATCAATACCATCTATATAAGTATGGAAGCGGGGGTAAAACACATGCCCAACGGCCCGCTAAGATCACATGTCGTATCGCAAGTACAAATCACATCACATCACCGATCTCACGGCACAATGTCCAAAATCATCGACTCATCTCCAATGTCATCCAATATCATCAACAACACAGTGTAAGTATAGTGAATATGCAAGGGTGCGCGTGTTGGTGTAAACCTATTCTAGGGTTCGCGACTATGAACTATACTGATTTACTTCTAACCCTAAGCTATCCATAATACACCTAACACCATATCCATGACACACTATAACTATCAAATATAATATATAGTATATCAACTACGGACTGCGGGGGTGCTATACGCCATCCACCTGACTTCCCCCTGTAGATATAATCTACTCACAATGCATCTTCATTTGTCGACGTCACCACGCGCATTGCTTGTCGTCCCGATGTCTTCATGGGGTACCTACACGTCAAAGTATCATAATGCGTATTAAAACCAAATCAAAGCTAAAACGGCACACGAAACCCAAAACGATACGATAAGGGGCCTATAGGTTAGAATCTATGGGCACGCCTTCAAAACCATCAATCAATCCTCGATATCGTCGTATAAACGTCAAATAGTCGAGGTAAAACACAATACACAATTTCAGAACTAAAAATACGGAATACGGAAACACGAATCCAAAACAACAACTAAGGAAATAGGCTCCAGATTTCACCCTAGGTCAAACTAGACAAATCTACACATACCAGGGGTCTAATCTATACAAGTAGAGGCTACAGAACCAAAACGACACAAAATGGGGCAGGTCTGGCCGCAAATTGCGGCCAATAGGATTAAATTGGCGGCCGGGAAAATGAGTCTGGGTCTGGGGTTCTGGTGATAGCTTCCTAGGTGCCTGCACACTTCACTGTCCACTCAAAATAATTTTAAGAGTCTCGGGTTGATAGCAGATCCCAAATAACCTTCGCAGATTCCACAAACTTTCCGATATCGGTTTCTAAATCCATATTCCGGGCCTTAAGTCTCAGGTTTGGGTCTCAAATCATGCACAAGGGTGTTGATATAACCTCTACTGAGCTCAATTGCTCACCACAACTCACAATTCCGACAAATCCTAACTAGGTTTTCCTAAAGTCCACCAAATCACACTATATCCATTCAATCTAAATATGGGGTAAAGGTAATGCATAAACTAAGCTTTAAGGTCCATAAAATACCTCATTTGGCAACTTAAGAAAATTCTTGAGTTGCCCCTAGTGGCCAAAATCCTTGCTTCCTTGGTCCAATGTGTTGATCTTGAGCTTATGCACACTTTTAATGAAATGGGGGTAGGGTTTTGGTGATGTTTGTGAGATGATTTGGGTCTTGAATCGGGGAGGATGAAGACGGGCAACAGCTGCAACAGGAGATGGAGAAAAAGGGAGAGAGAAAAAGGGAGGAAGAATGAAGAGAATGGCTAAGTCTTTGGTCAATGAAGCCCATACCTCTCTCTCTCACACCATACCTCATATAATAATCCTTTTCCATTTCTCTTTCTTTTCCTTTTCTTTCCTCTCTAAACCCTCCTCACAAGAATAGTAACCCCAAAAGAAACATGGTATAAAATGCACAAGTGTAAGAAAAATGATATGTGCATGTTTTGCAAAAAAATGCTAAAAAAACCGATTAGCGATTTTTAATCGCGATTAGCACTAAATTAGCATATAACAAACCATAAAAACCTTAAAATGGCATAATTCCATAAAATAACCTATTTTAGAATTTTCCATAATTTTCCAAAATTTTCCCCCATTTATTATTTTGAAATGTTACACGGATAGATTTTTATAAAAATATAGTGGCGAAATCTTTGCTAAAGAGGTCACTCCCGGTGAAGGGATCTCGGCTCTTTCCCCGTAGAATGAGGTGCAGGAAATTCCAACTGAATACCGCGATGCAAAGCAAAAGCCAATCGGCTATAGTGAAGTTATTACCCTGACGCAAACTTCTGCCCAAGGGGTCACTCCCGGTGAAGGGATCTCGGCCCTTGCCTCATCGACTGAGGTGCTGGATATTCATAACTGAATACCACTGTGCAAAACAAAAAAGAACGCCCTTGTAATAACAGCTTTTTGAAAAATTGTTCCAACAACATCATAATAGGTTTGTTTAGCTTGCATTGATCCGAATCAATGCAGTCCCATCAATTAATCACGCTACAAAAGAACGAAAATATGACGTACGTATATGCCATCCACATTCGCCACTGTGTCCCGTCATCACCCGTTAGGTTACTTAACTAACGACAGAGCGGGGAATGGACTAGCGCGGGTGTAAAACATATACAACATCTACTAGTATATATATCAATATATATTTTTTAGCTCATGGCGTGATAAAATGCAACATCACAGAAATGTAATAAGCATCACAGAACAAAACAGAAAATCTGGGATCCCCGGATTTCATAGAGCCGCTACTGAAACCCGACGTTCCCTGGTCGTGTGGATAGCCTGTGCAATGAAATCTTAGACACCTACGGGCGCAGCAAGTTACCCGCCAAAACCTGAAGCGAGGCAGCCCCCTACAGCAAAGTGAATGGACCACCCGGCACTTCACGGAATCTGGTAAATGTTGTACCCCACTTCCATTAACACTAATTTCATCGAAAAAAACCTTTTTTCGATATTTTCTAAACCGTTATGGCAAACCATTTCATTTCAAAAAACCACATGATAAAATTTTGTTTAAAGTGTTATGATGCACAAAATTTGTTTCAACTCATTCCAATTTGTAATTTTCCCTAATTAAATGTATTAGTGACGGGTTAAAATAATATTAAAATAATTAATTTCGGAAAAATTTTCAGAAAATTTAAAATTTCACCAGTGGCTCAATAAACACCAAATACTAGTAATTACATAGCTATAATATGTATATTTAATTTTATAATAAAGATATTTGTATTTTGACTTTTTACGGAAAACCCTCTTATTTTACCGATTTTCCGAAATTTCACCGAAACGATTTTCAAAACGTTACAATCTTCCCCCCTTAAAGAAATTCGGTCCCCGAATTTAAATTAAAACTCCCCCCATATACTAAAACATCTAAGCAAAACCATCAAGTCGTCGGGGCTCCGAAATCGTAAATACATAAAACAAATCGTAGCGCAGCGCATGCGCATGAAAAATGAGCATATAACTCAAAATCAAAACTCCGTCAAGCATCCCGCAATCATCGGAGTCATGGTAAAGACACAAATGTCAAATCCAATACAAAACCAATGTGATATAACTCTAAACTATACATGTAAATATCCAATCTATATATGTAAATATCTAAAGGAAATGCATGCCAAATCTTTTAAAGCCGCTGTGCAATGTGCATAACACTGTACAGTGACGGACATCTATCATAAGAAAATAACCATATACATATATATCTTTTGTTTAATATGTACGTTCCGCCGTTTTGGAAACAATTTAGAAGGGTTCCTTGTTTTAAACGTTTCGTGTCATATCAGACACGTAGGTAAATACTGAGAATATAGCTCACTTTTTGGAATTCCCTTCGATAACTATCAATGCATGCAAAATATATTCAGGTACTGTCCTCTGACTAGTCCTGCTCAGTACGAAAACACATAGCAAATATCATAAAAACGTACTGCTCCATAAGAAATAAATCCCAAAATATGCATATGAATACTACGTGCGTCTGGTGCGCACGGAAATCAAAATCCATGAATGTGCCATACATGCGCACAGAAACAATATCTAAGTGCATCGGGTGTGCACGAAACATCTGTCAAAGACAACGCGTGTGCCTAACAGCAAAACCAGGTGCATCTAACATGCACGAAGAATCTCGATTTAGTGAATCTGGTGTGCACCAAATCGCATCTCAAAACATGCGCCCAACATCCGCGAAAATCCAAATCAGGTGCATCCATCGTGCACAAAATCATGAATTCCAATATCAAGCGCCGAACATGTGCAAAATCCAATCAGGTGCACAAGGTGAACAAATCAAATATTGAACATCACAATCGAAATCGAAGTCCAGTGCATCTAAATGCACAACATACGTAACACTGCACTGCAAGCATATATGAACTATACCGAGTGCAAAAGCCAAATCGTGTGTGTACATACGCACAAAATCAACTCAACTGTATGAAACCCATAAAATCATAAACATGCGAAACCAAGGCATGAAAATGATATCAAGTGCAACAACTGTGCAAAAATCGTAAATACTCAGTAGGTGCAACCATGGTACATGAAAACAAATACCATGAAACTCAATCATTAAAATCAGTCATGCGAATAGATCGTCCAAAATACCGAAATCAAATATGGCGGAATAGTCCCGCTCAAGCACATCCTCCAAGAATCTCTGGCCAACTGTCCTGGTCACTCATAGCATGTCTCGTCAACGATCCTGAACTCTGGCCTGCCGGTGTGCATAACATGACCACTCCTGGGTCCATGTCTTCTCGTAATTTATTCCAGAAAGGTCCTATCGAGATCTCTCCCAAATCTCGTCTCTGCCGAACTGTCCGGAAGTCATCGTCCCTTACTAGATCTGTTCTCGTTCCGGAACGGCTGCATACTCATCGCGACTCCTTTTGGAAGGTATATCCAAGCACAATGCCTCGGCATGCGTATCGCATCTCTGATGTCGGCGGAGTGGAACGTCATCATATCCAGATCTTGTACGGACCTCTTACTCCACTTTTCTCTAATGTCGACTGCTTCGGACTCGTCTCGTCGTGGCTACATGGACTGAGCTCCAACGGCTATCCTCGTATTTTGAGTCTCCCAAGAAATGCATCTCACCACCTTGTATCCGAATGAAGTCGAACCATCCGATCGATTCGTCAAAACCTCATAATCCCCCAAGAGCTCAACATCTTGGGTACAGTTTAGCAGTATCGAGTACATACCACATCATCGATGGTCCAGCCGTAGACGGGCAAACCCAAGCCTCACTAATGGCGCCGCGGAACTGCCGCGAACCCTAAGGTTCAAAGGCTTTCACACGGTCATTAAGTCGAGTTAGGGTTTCATTCTTCTAGAGGGTCCATAGAATTGCCTGCATGTCTTTCCGAATACTTTAAACCTGGAATAATAGGTTTCCGAAATTCGATCGTCTCTGTCGACTCTCTACGTCTCCGCGTGAAGTCGTCTCTAGCTGGAATCAATCTATCAGATGACCTCGCATCGGGTTAGGCGAACGAACCACCTGTCCTAGTCATTCATCCTCGGGTGATTAGCGACCTTCTATCATCTCTTAGTACAACTCGTCCTGCAATAGCTCCAACATCTGGGGCGATATCTCGTCGTTCGCAGCAATGACTGGTTCACTCGTCTGCACGCTGAACAATGCCTCAATCGTCATGAATAAGCAATACACCAACGGTCATCAAAATCTGGTTGGCCTCTATCAGTGGCGCAATCCTTTGGCGCAATCCTTTGGTGCAGATCAGCACAACCGAGTAATCTCATACAGTGATCCATCCAAAGATCGTGGCGCAAAAACAAAATAAAAAGACACGGCTCTGCAATCGTGTGTCACCGGAATTACGCCCTGGTCAGTCCTCATCTGTAACGAGCTCATGCTGACCGCAACTCTAGCCGTAGCTTTCCCTGCCCGTAATCGTGGTAGCAAAACCATAACTGGTACCGATGAGGATAGATCAGGAATGAATATGATACTGAGCAAAGAAATGTATATCCTAAGGCTCCTTAAGTGGAGTAGCGTATCGTACGTATGCCGCGGAACATACCCACGGCACGTCACTCTACTTTAGTCACCTATTCCATCAACCAAGGGTCATCCTACGCTCCGAAGGTAAAATCTAACACTCTGATACCAACTTTGTCACGACCCGAAAGTACGGAACATGACCGGTACTTAGATTACGTACGTCTCGAGACGTTTCGTAGTCTAAGTACCGGTCATGTTCCGTACTTTCGGGTCGTGACACCTTCGGTCTTTGGCCACCATCCCAAGCTCCTCGCAGCATCTCCGATCTCGATCTACTCGTCGGAATGGGCACCACATCATCGAGTCTTTTTATGGGCTCCCGCTTCGTCCGAAGCAACTCGGAAACGAAGTTCGCTAGCCTACGTGTCCAAGGTGAAGTAGAGAATGTGTGTGACAACTTTGTCTCTTGCATCCATTGTATGGATGGAGGTTGAAGATGAAGCCATCAACGGAAATGGTGAGCTAGAGAAAGAAGAAGAAGAGAGCATTTTTTGTGTGTTATATGTAGGGTTACTAGGCACTCTCACAAGGGTCTACAAGGCATCAACTATGCCCAATTAAAATTTTAGACATGCCGAACAACCCTAACCGAGATCGTAGACTAGAGATTATGCGAAAACAATAAGCAAGTAAACAACTTTACTTCTAAGAGTTTGGGATTACAACCTTTGTAGTCCGGTCCTTCATTTCAATAGCTCCGTGTAGTAGTCCCTTCATTGCGATCACGATCGTCCAGACTCTAGAGAGGCTCCCGCGAAGAAACGAACGTGCTTGTTTCGATGACTTCGAGGCCGAAGATGATCTACGTCGAGGAGACACAGAATCAAGCTATTGCTTCACTAGGTCGTGAACTTTGTGAAGAGAACACACTCTACTACATGAAATGTGGTAGAGGATGAAGAAGTAGGAGGTGGTCTCACATTAGAATTGATTTTCTCACACTTTTTCACAAAACTCCATTAGAGATAGCAAGCTTTTTCATGGAGCTTGAAGAAGAAGAAGACTTGTGAATAATTCATCCAAATGAATTATTGCACCCATGGTTGAGTTAAGCCCCATGGCTAACTCTTGTAGAGAATTAAGTCATGGCTATGGTTAAAGGTTGGGTTTGATAAATATCTTAAACTAGACAAAAGGGTTGACTTTGTCAAAGCTTATCCATAAGCTTATCCATAAGCTTTTGTGCAAGCTTTAGCATAACAAACTCAATCTCTTTTGAATTAGCTTAACATAAAAAGAAAACCCTAACTTAACCCTAGCATTGTGTTAATCTCATACACCCATCTTGCATGTATCATCAAACATGACATAATCCATGTACACAAATGTACATATCACGTATATATATACAATGTGCACATCATGTTAGAAAAGAAATCAATAGTGAGCTAAATATTAGTTAATGTAATTTAATATATCAAATATATATAATTATACATTAAATTATCAAATCAACTCTTGATTTAATAATCCGGCTATATCACATATAACCGACTAATATCAAATGCAACATCTTATTGAATCAACGCTCGATCCGATAACTTGGCTATATCACATATAACCAATCATGTCACACATCGCGAGAATATAATGCGGTATCACATACTCACATTAATCTCGTTCCCGCACATATCACATATGCACTCCTACACCGTTTCGCTTGAGCCAGGAAACCTTTGTGTAGGGCTTTAAAGACTCGTCAATATGCCGGCAGTAGGTGATGATTATATCAAACACCCACAAGCCGCAAGCGGTCTGCTAAACGTAATGGCCACTCAGGTATTGAGCGATCAGAAGATCAACAATCAATCGTGTACATTCTCCAGCGAATCCAATCAGTAACACTCCCGTACAGTCCGGTCTCTTCGTCTGATATGTCGCATATCTCGCCTAGGGGTGGTAAACGTCAGACCCCAGTAGCTTGATAAGTCGTGTCGATATGAGGTCTATAATAGTTCGAGAAACTACTGATAACACTTACCAGTAAATATCAGCAACCCTGGCCAGGGATTTCCAGTTATAGCCAATCAAACACAGCGCAACATCAACTCCCTATACCGGGAGAGACGAAACCCCTCCTATCGCTCATTGCCTCCATATGATTCGGGACTGTACCCAAAAGGCACCGTTTTGCACGCCCTTTTGGACGTGGTCTGATGGAAATCAAAGCACAGTGGGAATCACACAAGACTCTATGGCGATCTCGGGTCTACAGACTAACCTGTACCAGTGTCACCAGAGAACTGCCATCTGACGTGAGGTATAATACCATCTGGGAGTTCTCGGCGAGTCCGTTCAGTGTACCCAGTTTTTCACTGAGCACCCGTATACCTTCTCTGATGTCAAACACCAATGGATATGGGATCATCAATCGCTCATCATATGGGTTGAGAAGCGCATACGCTAGTCTACTCTAGAGTATCGATGCCCTGTCTCAGTACTCCCACGACTAGGAACATTTGAAGGATGTACTTGGCGACTAAACCGTCCACACTAGTATGATCTGCATCATAGTCCTGGTAGTCAAGTACTTATCCTAAGGGCTTTATCAACATGCAACATAGAGACAATCAGATTACATGTTAAGATAAAGAGCAACCAGATAGCATACTATCATGTCGAGCAAGAAAGTCCTACCTATATATGTCCAAGCATCCACTACAATATACATCGTATGCACAGTAATGGCCTCTAGGGCATACATATAACTAACATTATATGATAAAATGAGAGAGTGAGAATGAAATAATACAAGAGCAAACCCTTGCCATGGCTGCCCTTCTCTCTCTTCTTATCATATCAACACTCAAATCGATCCAATAATGTGACACATGCATAAAGAAAGAGACCATGAGACACCACTTGTGCATGTATTACAATTAATGCTCTTAATCATGACTTTTAGCACATTATTTCCATTTGTAAACATTAACCCAAATGTTTACAACAATAAAAAGATACGGCAATATCTAAAGTAAACTCGTGACGGAATACAAGGATACCCCTCACCTGTATATACATACCTGCATTCGCATTCCGACTGAATGCGAATGCGATGAGACTAAAGTAATCCAACAAATCTAATACTAGGATCAGGCTTAAACTAAAGCCCACTAGTATGATCCGCCCGATCATGATCCGTGCACTACCGCACGTATATGATCGAACCATGCCATATATCATACGACCTCTACAACGTTTCGCCCGAAACTTGAGAAACTGTCTATGGGGGACTCTAAAGACTCGTCAATACTTTGGCTGTGGATTTAACCACTAGCACGTCAGTGGTACTAGCTGTACGTAACGAGCTATCAGGTATTGACCAAAAGGGAGGTCGATGAGCGAACTCATCGAGACACTATACTGAGCCTGTCAGTGACAATATACGGACAACCCGGTCCGTTCGTCTATGAGCATCGCATGTCGGGCCTAGGGGGTTGGTAAAAGTCAGACCCCCAAAACCGGTACAAGTCGTGTCGGGGTGTAGCCCAGAACACCCTGAGATAGAACTAGAATACCTACCAGTAAATCTCCTGCCTTGGCCAAGGACTTCGTGTAATGGCTCTCCTAGACACAACGCGATCTCACCCCCAATACCGGGCGAGACGAAACCCCTGCCGATCCGCTCACTGCCTCCATGTGGCTCGGGACTGTACCCAACTAAAACCTGTTTGCACAACTTCTTTCAGCCGTGGTAGGGTAGTAATCAAAGCACGGTGGGAACTCACACGAGACAAATGACGATCTCAGGTCGATGAACTAACCTGTACACATGTCACCAGGGAACTGCTATCTGACGTCAGGTATAATACCAACTAGCATGTTTCTGGCGAGGCATGTCCGGTGTACTCATTACCTAATGAGCACCTGTATACATCTTAGGTGATCCAACTGACACCAATGGCTTGTGAGACCAGCCACCACCCCTCGTCGGGGTCTCGACTGTATACACTAGTCTACTAATGGAGTATCGATGCCCAGTCTCGAAAATCCCACGACTAGGGACCACATTAAGGATGTTCTTATAGACCCCAGCTCCCACGTATATGATCGCCAACATACTGTTGGACGTCAAGCAAGAATCCTATGGGCTCTATCAACGTGCAATAGTGACCTGTAATGTCACCTAAAGCATGTACACGATGATAAAGATAAACCGGATAGCATACTATTATCTTGAGTAGGACTGTCCTACCGGTATAGGTCCTCCCTCAATCATTGCAATCACGTGCCTGTGATCCAATAATTGACTCTATGGGCACTATATCCAACATGAATTCTTTGCCATAGTCGGCTGGTAAAATGGGTGCCTCGGTCTGACACGATACACGTCGGGACGCCATGCAACTATACGATCTCATCAATATATATCTGGGCATACTGAGCAAATCCAAAAGTGGTCTTCACCGGCAGGAAGTGAGCCGCTTTCGTGAATCGATCCACGATCACCCAAATGGATTCATACCCTCGACTAGTCTTAGGTAGACCTAGAATGAAGTCCATAGAAATCTGCTCCCATTTCCACTACGGAATGGGCAATGGCTGTAGCTCTCCCGCGGGCCTCTGGTGCTCGGCCTTGACTTGCTGACAAGTCAGGCATCTCGACATAAAGTCTGTGACGTCCTTCTTCATCCCTTCCCACCAGTAAATGCCTCTCAGATCATGGTACATCTTGGTGGAACGTGGATGAACACTGTACACC
Organism: Agapanthus africanus; assembly: GCA_030015575.1. Taxonomy (NCBI): domain Eukaryota; kingdom Viridiplantae; phylum Streptophyta; class Magnoliopsida; order Asparagales; family Amaryllidaceae; genus Agapanthus; species Agapanthus africanus. Next base: position 196,513,917 of record JASDDO010000010.1, on the reverse strand, counting down.
GATCGATGCGCCTCCTCGAGAATCTCACGCTTCAGTCCCTCAGAATCTGGTACGCATAGTCGAGTCCTAAATCGCAGTATCCCCTGATCATCGATCACGAACTCGGAGTACCTTACCTGTCTAATCTTCTCCCTGAGTTCTGAAAGACGGTCGTCACTGGGCTGCGCCTCGCGGATACGGTCAAGCAACTGCGGACGTGCACGGACATGCGCAAGTTGTCCCCCGGTCGGAGTGAACTCGAACTGCACTTGCCTGTCGCATAAAATCTGCTAATCTGCTGACGACTGCCTCTGCACTACGCTCAAACAAGATAGACTACCTCCGGGCCTCCGACTCAAAGCATCCTCTACAACGTTCGCCTTGTCCGGATGATAAAGGATCTCGCAATCATAGTCCTTCACTAGCTCCATCCAACGGCGCTGTCTCAGATTCAGGTCTCGCTGCTGAAATATGTACTTCAAGCTCTTGTGATCCGTGAATATCTATCTCGACTCGCCGTATAGGTAATGTCGCCAGATCTTGAGTGCAAAGACCACTGTGCCATCTCCAAATCATGAGTGTGGTAGTTCTGTTTGTGTTTCTTTAGCTGCCGAGAAGCATACGCGATAACCCTGTTGTGCTGCATCAATACGCACCCTAGCCCCACTCGAGAAGCATCACAATAACCACAAATCCGTCCGATCCCGAAGGCAATGATAACACCGGCGCCGTAGTCAAACAGGTCTGTAACTGCTGAAAGATATGCTCGCACGCCTCCGTCCAATCAAAAGGCTCCCTTCCTGGTCAACCCGGTCAACGGTGCAGCCAGGCCGAGGAAGCTGCAAATCTCTGTAACTGATGCTGGTCTGGGCCAATGCTGAACGGCCTCGAACTTCTTCGGGTCCATACATATACCATCTCGCGTAATAACGTGACCTAAGAAATTTACGCTGTCAAGCCAAAACACGCACTTGGAGAATTTTGCGAATAGCTGGTGCTCCCTCAAGGTCTGCAATGTGATCCGCAGGTGCTGTTCATGCTCCTCTCGGCTCCGGAAATACACCAAAATGTCTTCAATAAATACGATGATGAACAGATCAAGATACTGCTTAAAAATATGGTTCATCAAGTCCATAAACGCTGCTGGGGCATTGGTGAGTCCGAACGACATCACCAAAAACTCATAGTGGCCGTTACGCGTGCGAAAATCGGTCCTCGGAATATCCTCCTGCCGGACTCGCAACTGATGGTAGCCCGATCACAAGTCAATCCTCGAAAAGTATCCTGCACCCTGAAGCCGGTCGAACAAGTCATCAATACGTGGTAAGGGATATCTGTTCCGTACGGTAACCCTGTTTAGCAGACGGTAATCAATGCACAAGCGCAAACTGCCATCCTTCTTCTTGACGAACAGGACAGGAGAACCCCACGGAGACACACTAGGTCGAATAAGCCCTTTATCCAGCAAATCTTGCAAATGACCTTTCAACTCTCTAAGCTCCGCCGAGGCCATCCGATAAGGCGGTATGGAAATAGGCCCCGTGCCGGGAATCAAGTCAATGCAGAAAACAATATCGCGGTGAGGCGGTATCCCAGGAAGCTCGTCAGGGAAAACATCAGGGAACTCACTAACAATCGGAACCTGGTCCAACGGAACCTCTGTAGCGCTAGTATCGCAAACATAGGCTAGAAATCCCTGACATCCCTTCCTCAAAAGCAGTCCAGCGCGAAGAGACAAAATCAAACTATGAGGGGCGACACCACGGTCCCGCTGCACAACAAAAGCCGACTCGCCGGGAAAACAAAACCTAACTCTCTTCTCGCGGCAGTCCACAGACACGTAGCACGTGGCTAACCAGTCCATGCCCAAGAGAACGTCGAAGTCCAACATCTCCAGAAGAATCAAGTCGACAGGAAACTCTCTCTCACCAATACGGACAACACACGACCGGAACATGTGTCTAGCAATAAACGACTCGCCCACAGGAGTGGTCACAGCAAGCGGCAGATCAAGCAAGCCAGACTCTCTACCCAAACTCGGCACGAAGTGTGTGGAAACGTACGGGTGCGTGGATCCCGGATCAAACAACACGTGTGCGCCAACAGAACATACTGAAAGAGTACCTAGGACCACTTCATTTGACGCCTGCGCGTCCTGATGAGTCAAAGCGAATACCCGTGCCTGTCCTCTACCTGCGACTGGCGGTCCCCTACTAGCAACTGGCTGTCCCCTGCCGGTAGCTGGCTGTCCTCTCCCTTGGCTACCTCGTCCTCTCTGAGCAAACCCTCCGCGACCACGACCTCTCTGTGCATGAGTCTGACACGGAGCAACAGCAGCTACAATAGGCAACGCCCTCTGGGGTGGAGAAGGTAGAAATGTGACATGTGGTACGGCTGTCTCGCCCTCACGTGGCTCCGGACAATCTCGTACACGATGATAAGTACTCCCGTATCGGAAAAATCTAGATGGTGCCGGCTGACCCTCCTGGGGATAAGAGCTGAATAGCCGACCTCATCCCGATCTTCCGATACCCCCCGTACCTGAACGGAACCTATCTCTAAGCCTAAACGGCTGTCTCTGTGCTAACGTATCTGTACGAACTCTCTTCGGCCGTGGAACTACCAAAGTCTCAGCAAGGCGCTCCTCGACTAATAGGGCTGTGTCTACAGCTGCTGCATAAGTATCGCAATGTTGAGCGCTGATCGCAAGAAACCGTAGGGTAAGCAAGCCTCGAACAAACCTCTTAACTCGCATCTCCTCAGTAGCTACTAAATACGGGGTGTAAACAGATAGCTCGGTGAACCGCACATCATACTCTGCCACCGTCATATCCGGCGTCTGGCGTAATGACTCGAACCGGCGCGCTCGACCATCCCTGACACTCTGTGGAAGGAAACGGGCTAGAAATACTGTCACAAACTCAGCCCAGGTCATGGGAGGAAGACCTGCTGCTCTTCCCTTCTCTATCGACTCGCACCACTTCTGCGTAAGACCTTCCAGGCGAAAGCTCGCGAACTCCACCCATCTCGCATCTGAGCATCTGAGTGAATGACATATCCGGGCCATCCTATCGATAAATGACTGCGGATCCTCGGCTGCATCGGTGCCTGTGAAGACCGGAGGCTTCAGCCTCATAAACTCTCATAGCGATACTGTGATAACCTCTGTGGCTGCAGGTGCAACTGCCTGCACCGTAGGTACCATCGCGGTCCCTGCAACGGGTGGAACTACCTCTGGTCGTTGCGCTCGAAGTGCCTCAACTAACGACCCCATCATCTGGCGCATCTCCTGGATACCGGCCCCTGGCATAGCGATCTGGTCTGTCGAAGGGGAAACAGTCTGCTCCGGTACAACGGGTGTACTGCCCGGGTCAGTCCTCGTCTCAGACGAGTCAATTCTAATCTCGGCTCTAGCGGCCGCTCTCTGCGCCCTCGTAGTCTTCGGAGGCATAATGGCTTGAAATGAAACAAGATTCGATGAGAGTGCGGAAATCAAATTGTAAGAATGTATATAATCACGGAGGAATTTCAACCAATAAGTCCTAAGGTCACTTAGGCGGAGTACCGTGTCGTGAGTATGCCACGGAACATACACACGCTACGCCACTTTGCTTCAGCTACCTACTCCATCATACCAGGGTCATCCTACACTCCGAAAAGTAAAACCTACGCTCTGATACCAACTTTGTCACGATCAAAAGTTCGGCCCGTGACCGGCACTTATCCATGTAACGTCTACAGGCGTAACGCGACTAAGTAAGCCGAAACCAAGAAATCAAAAACCATTAAAAGTAGTGAGTGTTGAAAACATTGGTTTAAAACATTTAGAAAACTCGAGTAAAAATCATTAAAATTTGAGTTATTTTCTTAAAAATTTCTGTAGCACCTCCTTTGTAAGAATTAGCCCCGAAATCGGGTACATGATATGATATAAGTAAAATGACATACAATAAGAATAAAGCATCCCCAAACGGGAGCAATCACTCCCAACGGCGGAAACAACCACCACAATAATAGTATACGACGCCGTAGCGAAGAATGAAAAAAATAAGTGAAAAACAACATAAAAGATAAAACTGCATAAATAAAGCCGGCTCACACGAGCTCGACATCCAGAATACAAAATAATAAACATCGTCCTCACAACTGGTCTCTAAGTCAATACATGAAATGGTAGATGGAGATTACTAGAAACAATAGAGTGTACAAATGGAAAATAAACGGATACTGCAAAACCCACCTATAAGCAAAGGGATCACACGCCAACTGCAGTGGTATCTGTAGCAAAAAGATACAAGGAAGTAGCCCTCCCGCAACTACTCTGAGGGTCGACCTGCAAACACCGTGGCACAACAGGGGTGAGTTGCCAACTCGTGAATAGTAAATAATGTATAAAGGTAATCGCGAGTATGCACGTACTGCGATACTCTAACATGCGCAATCAGATAACATCTATATGATGTGCTAGGTACGCAATAATCATGCATAACAAGTGCAATCTAATAACATCTATATGATGAGCCGGGTATACGGTAATCATGCAAAGTACTCTATCAGGTATTACGACTGCATGTTGCAATGCATAATAATGAATGCTGAGCATGGGATAAAATATCATCTACACGAATCATCATCGTGGAAAAATACCCGGTGTCCACCAAATACATCCCAAATCCCAATAACTCAGGCGCCGTCACTCTAATCGGCCCTCAAATCCTGTAAATCTCATGGAACCATGAGTACCCAACATCGGCACTCTAAAATATCATGAATTAATCGTGTCCAGCATCGACATGCAAATCCTAAGGTATCGGGCTCCGTCAGTCCGGATCGGCCCACAGGCTCTGTCTGTGGAATCGGCCCTCGGCCCCGGAAGTACGGGTCGGCCCATATCCATCTCTCGACTCTGGTCAGTATCCTACGGATAACCGCCGGATCCAATAAATCACCGGTAGGTAGCAGTCCCTCTGCCAGGCTCACCGTCTGTATACACAGCATCCCTTTCTTGTCCTGGGGTACCATACCGGTTCTACCATGTACCCGCAATCGGCCTCATCCAGCTCCTCGAATCGGGTTCACATGTCAGACGTCTCAGAACCGAGAAAACGCATGGTGGACGCACTGAAATATCACATCAAGAGAAACCGGGTTTTTCAAAACAGTGCATACTTTCTTAAAATAATACCATGGTTCCCAAATCCAGAATTCACACGAATCCAGAACTCACTAACAATCCATGCAATGTGTCGTATGCCACATAAAATCGTACTATGAGTAAAAAGGGAAAACCGCTCTTTTTAAAAGGATCCAGTTGAAACATTTCATGCGGTCCCCAATTTTTCAAATCAAAGTCAGCACCATCTATGTATGTACGAGAGTATGTATGTATGTAGGCATGGATGCGCAAAGATATATATATCCGCAAGTATGGATATACAGTATGTATGTGTGCCAATATAGATCTACAAGTGGTATATACGCAAGCATGAAAGTACAGTATGTATGTGTGCCAATATGGATGTACAAGTGGTATATACACAAGCATGAATGTACAGTATGTATGTGTGCCAATATGGATGTACAAGTGCTATATACGCAAGCATAAATTTACAGTATGTATGCGTGCCGATATGGATGTACAAGTGGTATATACGCAAGCATGAATGTACAGAATGTATGTGTGCCAATATGGAAGTACATGTGGTATATACGCAAGCATGAATGTACAGTATGTATGTGTGCCAATATAAATGTACAGGTGGTATATACGCAATCATGAATGTACAGTATGTATGTGTGCCAATATGGATGTACAAGTGGTATATACGCAAGCATGAATGTACAGTATGTATGTGTGCCAATATGGATGTACAAGTGGTATATACGCAAGCCTGAATGTACAGTATGTATGGCTCATAGCAATCCTATAGTGCAACGTCATGGCAATCACTAACGCTTGTGGTGTAACATACGATTAATGCTCGTGCATCTTGAACCGTTAGTGACAGTGCGGTGTTACATAACTACTGTATCTATATGTAACAAGGGAGGGGTACGCTACAATAGTACATATACACAAACAATATATATATATATATACACACACGCGCGGCTACAATATCCTATCAAGCCCAGACGCTTAACGCCATACGGGTGATTTCCCCGTAGATGTTAAATCTACTCACCGTGATATCATGCTAAGTGAAGCCGACTACCTGCTTCCCCTTCCTAGCGGCGTCCGACTACCCGCCTGTGAACCTAGAATTTACACAAAGAATACACATAAGCTAAAATCCTGCAAATACGCGATATTAAAACCAAACGAGAAACTCGCGTCGCAAACTAAACGCGTGTGCATCCGATACTCCAAAACGTGTGTATATGCGTCAGAAACTATCCTGACACGCCGCGAAACACAGGAATCACCAAACCCACTCACAGAACGTACGTGTTGCGCAAGTTTAAAAGTATTGAAACAAGGTATTTAGTTCCAGATTTTGATACAAGCTGAACTAGAAAAAGTTGCACACACCAAACACCATAAATAAGTAGCAGACTCCCCCAGAACAAACCTAGGCACCCAACTCCCTCCTCTGGCCACAATTTGTGGCCAGAATGAATTTATTTAAGGCCAGTGTTGTGAATTAGGGTCTCGTGCTCCATGTGTGTGGTCTAGGTCCAGTGAACATGCTCCAGTAAACTCAACTTTTCTCTGAAACACCCGGGTCAAAAGCAGATCTCAAAATCGCTTACAATTTACATTAAAACGTTAAATAACACTAATTTGAAACAATATGGTATTTTTGTGAAATCTGGTGCAAAACTTGGTTTAAATGGCCTTAAAAACGCTTAGTCAAGTTAAATTAGCCATAAAAATCCTCACTTGGCCAAATCTCCACCTAAATAAAAAATCTAGCACTAATGACCACATTAATTACTAAATTAGCTTAAATATGTTAGTTATATGTATGCCCTAGAGGCCATTACTATACATAGGATGTATATTGTAGTGGATGCTTGGACATATATAGGGAGGACTTTCTTGCTCGACATGATAGTATGCTGTCTGGTTGCTCTTTACCTTAACGTGTACACTGATTGTCTCTCTGTTACATGTTGGTAAAGCCCTTAGGAAGTGTACTTGACTACATGGACTATGATGCGGATCATACTAGTGGGGACATGGTAGTCCATAAGTACATCCTTCAAGGTCCCTAGTCGTGGGTGTATCGAGGCGGGGCATCGATATACCAGAGTAGACTGGCGTATACCTTCTCGACCCATACAGATGGGCGATGGATGATCCCATATCCATTGGTGTTTGACATCAGAGATGATATACGGGTGCTCAGTGGAGACTGGGTACACTGGACGGACTCGCCGAGAACTCCCAGATGGTATTATACCTTATGTCAGATGGCAGTTCTCTGGTGACACTGGTACAGGTTAGTCTGTAGACCCGAGATCGTCATAGAGTCTTGTGTGATTCCCACTGTGGTTTGATTTCCACCTTACAACGTCCAAGAGGGCATGCAAAACGGTGGTTTTTGGGTACGGTCCCGAATCACATGGAGGCAATGAGCGATAAGAGGGGATTCGTCTCTCCCGGTATAGGGAGTGATGTTGTGCTGTGTTCGATTGGCTATAAACGGAAATCCCTGGGCATGGTTACTGAGATTTACTGGTAAGTGTTACCAGTAGTTTCTCGAACTGTTATAAACCTCATATCGACCCGACTTATCGAGCTACTGGGGTCTGGCGTTTACCACCCCTAGGCGAGATATGCGACATATCAGACGACGAGACCGGACTGTACGGTAAGTGTTACTGGTTGGATTCACAGGAGTATGAGCGGGCTTGCTCATTGATCTTCTGATCGCTCAATACCCAGGTGGCCATTACGTTTAGCAGACCGCTTGCGGCTTGTGGGTGTTTGATATGATCATCACCTACTGCTGGCGTATTGACGAGTCTTTAGAGTACTACACAGAGGTTTCCTAGCTCAAGCGAAACGAAATAGGAGCGCATATGAGATATGTGCGGGACCGAGAATAATACCAATATGTGATACTGTATTCTATTCTCGCGATTTGTATCATCGGACTGTTATATGTGATATAGCCGGGTTACCGAATCAAGTGATGATTCGATATATTGATACACTTGATATTAGTCGGTTATAAGAGATATGACCGGATCATTAAATCAAGTATTGATTTAATGATTTAATGTATAATTATATATTTGATATATTATTTTACATTAACTAGTATTGTTCACTTAAAATGGATTTTCTCACTTGATGTGCACAAGTAGTTTATGTGATATATTTTTGTGCACTGGATTGTATCATGTTTGATGATACATGCAAACTTTGGTGTATGTTTGCTTTAAACCATCTTTAGGTTAATGGTTATGTTTTAATTTGTTTTATTTATTTTCTTTATTCATTTTGGCAAAAATAAAATGGAGGCTTGTTTTGTTTTATTCTTGAAGCTTCATGAAGCTTTGAAAGTCTTTGCCATTTTGTTTTTTGCCTTAACCTAACCATTACACCTAAACCCTAGTTTATTCTCTACACAAGTTAACTCACCCATGGTTGCATTATGATAAGATTCACTTGATTTATTTCTTTTAAGTTAATTCTTTTTTCATTCTTCTTCTTCTTCATGAAGAAAAGAAGAAAGCTTGTTTGAAAATTATCAAGTGATGAATCCAAGTGAGAAATCCAAATCCAAAGTGAACCTACTTCCTATTTATTCATTCTCTACCACTTGCCATGTTGTATAGGGTGTTTTCTTCACAACTTTCATGACCTAGTGAAGATGGAGCTTGAGTTAGAGTTGCCTCGACGTAGATCATCTTCGGCATCGAAGTCAACAACCTAGCCCGCTTATTTCCCCGACGAAACCATCGCTAGAGTCCAGGATCCCGGTGATCGCAGCGAAGGGACGTCATCACGGAGCTAAAGAAGTGGTGGACCGGATCTACAAAGGTTGTATTTCCATTCACTTATTAGCAAAGTTGTTTGCTTGCTTGTAGTTTCGCCTAATCTCTAGTTAACGATCTATATTAGGGTTTCTCGGCACCTAAATTTTTGAATTTGGCATGGTTGATGTCTTGTGGAACCTCTTGTGTGTGCCTAGGAACCCTACAGTGGTATTAGAGCCTAGCTAGAGCTTTGGGCGATGTGTAGACGATGCTAGAAACCCGATCGAACCCCGAAACCCTAATCGATACCCCTTTCTGTACATTTTCTGAAAATGTGGTTTTTTGTGAATTAAAAATACTCAGAAAAATAAGCAGGGTTTTCTAGGAGTTACTGTTAAACACGTGACCCTAAATCGATATATGCGCCGCGGAACCGCGGCACGAGCCTGCTCGTGCGGCGGTTCCGCGGTCGTGACGTCACATCATTGTTTTATTTTGACACAGTAACCTCTATATGAATATCCTGATTATTATGGGAATTTTTAATTTATACTCAACAGTTGAGTTTTCTGGGTTGTATTGGGGACTCGGTGTTTCGATCGGGAAGTTTAACTTCGTCTGTGTTTTTCCTGATAATTTTAGAAAATGTTGAAAAGTTCGACCGGATATAAATACCCAATTTTTCCCCTGTCGGGAAATTTCCAAGTGTTGGATCTTTCCGTAGTTTAAGAACGTTCGAAGTAGTGCAAGTAACGCGATGGACCCTCTAGAAGACAACAAACCGTAACTCGATTTTGTGACCGTCTTGAACTGGCCTTTGAACCTTAGGGTTTGGGGCAGTACGGCGTGCCACATGTGAGGCGTTGGCTTGACCCTTCTACGGCTGGACCGTTGGTACTGAAGCATGAAGTGAATGTTTTTAAACTTATTTCATGTGTTCAGCTGTTTCGGGAAAACTTGGGTGTTTGATTGTTTGATAGAAAAGTTTAACATTTTTCTATTTATTTGTAATGTGATACAATATTTGGAATTCACAAGTAGTTATGAGATTACTAATAAGAATGTTATAAACATAGCACTTTAGTCTCACTTGATCTTTTGCCACGGGATTTTGATGTGATCAAAACTCCGTCGCAATCACGTAGCGTATGCGGATATTCGCCGGATAAACTTAATAGACAGCTACACCCCTTAGCCCCGACCAAGTGACTGAAGGAGAACCCCGTCGCCGAAAGCATCCGTTCGGGAGCTCGCGGTAGCGGTGTTCCGCCAGGGTGCACTTCGTCGACGGCATCGGGGGTGCGGCTGCCTACTAAAGTTTGCGACGAGCATTCGATCAAAATGTCGGGAATCTTGTTGAATTGCACGACTTGATATTGAAAATAGTTTTCGATAAAGATACTAAAATGCGGGGTTTATAATCATTAGGCATGTGATGTCTAAGGAATTCAGATGGTTAGGCATGCGATGTCTAAGGAGGTTGCGGATTCCAACTGTTGTAGTTTTACACATTCTTTTCTGTGACCGTAAGTGTAATATGTGATATCGCCGGTTTCGTTGCTATATGTCAACGACAATTGGGATACGCATGTTTACTTACGTTGATGACATGTGATGTTATGTGTTGCTGGATATATTATATTGGATCGTCGTGTTTGAATAGCCGGGGGTTTTTATGTGAGATGGGTGTTTTTCATTTTCATTCATGTAAAAACTTGTATGTAATATTCTTTTATTGGGGCACTTCCAGGTAGCGGAAGATGTCACCCATTGTATATTATTTACTTTTCCGCACTAGGATAGACCCAAGGAGGAGGGCACAAGTAAATGGGTTCTGGAGTCCAGTGGGAGACCAACTCGAGGAGTCGAGTCCGGGTCTCCTAACTCTAGAATTGGTAGGGTTGCTTGCCGCTCTCATAGGGGTCTAGGAGTGTGGGTTTGGCTATTCATCGCGACCGTGGAATCTGTGTTTTATACTGGCTCGTATTAAAAACACGGACGCCCTAGTATATCCAATATTTCATATGTTTCTTCTGCTGCGATATCTGTGATGTGATCATTTGATATGTTGTGATACATACTATATATAATATATTTGATATATTATATAGACGTTACTTATGTTTTGCACTCGCGCTAGCCCTGCCCCGCTCTGTCGTTAGTTACCTAACCTAACGGTGCATGAGGGGACATCGAGGCGAATGCGGATGGCATAAGTGTACGTCGTATTTATCTGTGATGTTTAGGTGATTTAAATGATGGGACTTCATTAATATGATTAATGAAATAAAAGAAACCTAAAAGATGTTGTGGAATCGAATTTTCAAAAATAGGTAGCTACGGTTCTTGCTTTGCATCGCGGTGTTCTTTGTAGAACATCCTGCACCTTATTCGATAAGGAATGGGCCGAGATCCCTTCACCGGGAGTGACCCCTTTAGCAATAACTGGCAGATGCTACACCCCTCGGTTTGTCTTCTGATTGCTTCTATACTTTTTGCTTTGCACAGCGGTATATATGATATATCCTGCACCTTATTCGATGAGGAAAGGGCCGACGATCCCTTCACCGGGAGTGACCCCTTTAGCAAAACTAGAAAAGCCTAAAAAACACTCCATTTTAAAATCATTTGATTCTACAACGATATCAAGTTCATTACGCAATAGGTTTTCAGAAAAACCTGTCGTAGCCCTCCGTCATTTCAGATAAGTACTAGTTAGTATTCGTGCTGCGGTAGTTTGGCCTCCGTCAAGGCGTAGTGTACGGTACCTAACTAATGCTTATCTGCTTGCATACGATGCGATTGGATTAGGGTATTCGTACGGCGTTGTTTGGCCTCCGTCAAGGGTCGTGCGGGTGGGTTTAATTCAATCAGGAAATGACGGGTTGAACTTGACTAGCGGACTATGGGTAGTTAGGCCTCCGTCAAGGTCATAGGACGCTAGGGGAAAAATTATCAGGAATTTCAAGTGTTGAAATTTGCAATGAGATTGCATACCTTCTATGAGATAGTTGGATCCCGATACCCACTGCGAGTAATTGTTACTCCTGGGAGAGTTTTACATATTACAATTAGCCGATCAAGTAGGTGTCTAGAAAGGTGTCAACGGGGTTACGCCTCTGGGAAAACGAGGTTTACTTTAATTAGGTCCGTGCGAAAGCACGGGGAACCTCCCTCAAAGTACCGACACTGGTCTGGCTGAAAGATTGGCGAACTTGTAGCGTGTAATTAATCCCGGCTAGTCTTTCCTTTTAGGGTTTGAAGGAAGATTTGATAAAAACATTGGGAGCCATCCTGATTAGATAAAATATATAACCAATCTAATCTTGCAAGAGCGCACGCAGAGTGTTTTCTTCTCTCTCTCTCCAGGCAGCGACCAAGTCACTCCTTAATCAAGATAATAATACGGATGTATTGACCAAACCCGCTTGTTATTCTGAGCTAGGGAACGTTGGTCCCGCTCCAACTTATAATTGTTATAAGACAGAGCAGGAAATTGAGGAATACCAGGATTCCCATGCCGCCCAAACGAAGAAAGTGCATATGATGCATCATCTTCGGGTGTGTTCGTTACATAGAACTGTTTCTCAGTATCCTTTACGTCCTGAGTATGTGATACCGGATCAGGATCCCGCATATGTAATCTGTTACATGGGATACAGATAGGTAAAGAACTGAGAACGGGTGAAAAGTTTCATGAGACAGAAAACGGGGCAAGTGTTGCAGCCAAGTCTGTTGGTCACTGTCACCCTGTATTACCAGTACATTGATTCTGAACAAATGCTATTAGATACCGAACCAGATAAAAAATCATATCAGTTTCTTTATTAGTAAAGAAACGATAAAAATTTGTATTGTTGGATAATATTTTGAACATTTCCTATATCAAAAGTTGATCGGTTCCGACACGTTATCTAAAAGCATTGATGTTCTAAATCAAACTACAGTTCTTAGTATACGGAACACACACAAGAGGAAGAGTTCAGATATGAACGAATCCTTCTTGAGGTATTGTGGACTAGGTCATATCAATGCGACCCAACTGGCTGAAGTTACATTTAGATGCATATTTAAATCAGTTTGAATTTACATCTTGTGAAACTTACCAGTCATGTCACAAAGATAAGATGACCATAGCTCCGTTTAGTGGAAACAGAGAAAGAGTTAGTAAACTCTTTGGACTGATACATGATGATGTATGTAAGGTCCCCTGTCTACATATGCCAAGACCGGTTCTTTGTACTTCATTACATTCTCTGATAATCTCTCAGGATTCAGACATATGTTCCTGTTGAAACACAAGTCCGAACCTTTTGAGATATTCATTGAATGTAAGTTAGAAGTAGAGAACCAAAATACGGGTATATGTATTATGTCCTATGATGAGATCAGGGAGGAGAATACTTATGCATGGAATTCTTGGACTATTCTAAAGGAGAATGAGATTCTCTCTCAGTGTTACTCCTCTGAATACACCACAGCACAACGGTGTATCGGGGCGGAACAATCACACCCTATATGATATGGTGTGCTCTATGATGAGTACTACTGCATTTCCTATTTCCTTTTGGGAGTTATGCACTTGAGAAGATGCATACCTATTGAATAGGGTTCAAATCAAATCAGTTGCCTACCACTTCATATGTGATATGGAAAGGGAAGAGCCCATATCTTAAGTTAGTTAAGATTTGGAGTTGTCTGGCCTATGTCTAAAAAGAAAAATCCGGACAAGCTCGAGGCAAGGTCTGTTATGTAGAACTGGAAATGTTCCAGCTATACAAACTGCAGCTGATGATTTGATAGAACCAAAGGATTCAGTAGATTCCAGCGAACCTCAGCCTCCCCGCCGATCTAGTAGGGTTCCTCATCCGCATGAGAGATACTTCGATTTCTCTATGACAGTGGGAGCGAGGATTGCATCATGAGATGATGACCCAACTAGTTTCGAGCAGGCCATCAAGAGTAGGAACTCTGTAAGAATGGCTGGATGCTTAGCGATCTGAGATGGAATCCATGTACACCAGCAAAGTATGGACTTTGGCTGCTATATCTGAAGGGTTAAATCCCCATCAGGAGCAAGTATATCTTGAGAAGATTACTTGGTGTAGATGGAAAAGTTGAGACTATCGAAGCTAGACTTGTTAAAGGTATTTCGTCATCAACCAAGCGTGGATAATGATGAAACCTTTTCAAGTAGCTATGCTTAAGTCCATCCAGATCCTACTTGCTACGGCTACATACCATGACTACGATATCTGGTGGTTGGGTGTCATGACTGCTTTTCTAAATATTGATTTAGAAGAGAACGTCTATAAGTACACAGCCAGAGGGATTCGTAAACAGTGGGAGCAGCGGAAACATGTGCAAGTTGCTTTACAGATTAAAGCAGGCATCGCGGTGTTGGAACATCTGTTTTGATGAGTTAGTCAAAGAGTTTGACATCATCAAAATGGTAGATGAACCTTGTATATACAAAAAGGTAGTAGGGAGTATGGTGGTGATCCTCGTATAGTACGTGGATGACATACTCATGATAGGGAAGTAGTTTCCTATGCTACGCTCGGTCAATCTCCGATTATCATAAAGATTCTCCATAAAGGATCAAAGTGATACCTCCTAAATCCTGGGTTTTGGATCTATGAGATAGATCTAATTGGATGTTAGGATTATCACTAGATGTAGTGAGATGGTATCAATCGATCCTGGGGAGAATCACTGGAAAGTTTCCAGGGTGATAAGGACGACTGAATGTCAGTCACAGGCATTGCCTTTACCCTCAGTGGAGGGACGGTATGTTGGAAGAGTTCCAAGCTAGATACCGTGACATACTAGACGAATAAAGGAAAGATACATCGTTACCAAAGATGCTACCAAAGAGGAAGTCTGGGTGTATATTAGTTCATGAGATGAACTTCGTTCCTACCATTTTGAGACAATGGAGTTGTGGCTTTTTCCAGGGAACGCCCGTCCCATCAGTGATCCAGACATATTCTAAGGCAGTGTCACCTGATCATGGAGATAGTAGATCTCCGGGGTGATCGAGGTTAGGAGAGTAGACTCAGAGGACAACACGGCGGATCCACTCACAAAGGCCTTTTCCCAGAGAGAGACTTATATGGGATGGTTGAGTATTAGATACTGCAACCACTGCTACAGATGTCCCCAGTGCAAGTGGGAGATTGTTAGTTATATGTATGCCCTAGAGGCCATTACTATACATAGGATGTATATTGTAGTGGATGCTTGGACATATATAGGGAGGACTTTCTTGCTCGACATGATAGTATGCTATCTGGTTGCTCTTTACCTTAACGTGTACACTGATTGTCTCTCTGTTACATGTTGGTAAAGCCCTTAGGATGTGTACTTGACTACCTGGACTATGATGCGGATCATACTAGTGGGGACATGGTAGTCCATAAGTACATCCTTCAAGGTCCCTAGTCGTGGGTGTATCGAGACGGGGCATCGATATACCAGAGTAGACTAGCGTATACCTTCTCGACCCATACAGATGGGCGATGGATGATCCCATATCCAATGGTGTTTGACATCAGAGATGATATACGGGTGCTCAGTGGAGACTGGGTACACTGGACGGACTCGCCGAGAACTCCCAGATGGTATTATACCTTACGTCAGATGGCAGTTCTCTGGTGACACTGGTACAGGTTAGTCTGTAGACCCGAGATCGTCATAGAGTCTTGTGTGATTCCCACTGTGCTTTGATTTCCACCTTACCACGTCCAAGAGGGCGTGCAAAACGGTGGTTTTTTGGTACAGCCCCGAATCACATGGAGGCAATGAGCGATAGGAGGGGATTCGTCTCTCCCGGTATAGGGAGTTGATGTTGCGCTGTGTTCGATTGGCTATAACCGGAAATCCCTGGCCAGGGTTACTGAGATTTACTGGTAAGTATTACCAGTAGTATCTCGAACTGTTATAGACCTCATATCGACACGACTTATTGAGCTACTGGGGTCTGCCGTTTACCACCCCTAGGCGAGATATGCGACATATCAGACGACGAGACCAGACAGTACGGTAAGTGTTACTGGTTGGATTCACAGGAGTGTGAGCAGGCTTGCTCGTTGATCTTCTGATAGCTCAATACCCGGGTGGCCGTTACGTTTAGCAGACCGCTTGCGGCTTGTGGGTGTTTGATATGATCATCACCTACTGCCGGCGTATTGACGAGTCTTTAGATTCCTACACAGAGGTTTCCTGGCTCAAGTGAAGCGAAATAGGAGCGCATATGAGATATATGCAGGACCGAGAATAATACCAGTATGTGATACTGTATTCTATTCTCACGATTTGTATCATCGGACGGTTATATGTGATATAGCCGGGTTACCAAATCATGTGTTGATTCGATATATTTATACACTTGATATTGGTCGGTTATATGAGATATGACCGGATCATTAAATCAAGTATTGATTTAATGATTTAATGTATAATTATATATTTGATATATTACATTACATTGACTAGTATTGTTCACTTAAGATGGATTTTCTCACATGATGTGCACAAGTAGTATATGTGATATATTTTTGTGCACTTGATTGTATCATGTTTAATGATACATGCAAACTTGGGTGTATATTTGCTTTAAACCATATTTAGGTTAATGGTTAGGTCTTAATTTGTTTTATTTATTTTCTTTATTCATTTTGGAAAAAATAAAATGGAGGCTTGCTTTGTTTTATTCATGAAGCTTCATGAAGCTTTGAAAGTCTTTCCCATTTTGTGTTTTGCCTTAACCTAACCATTACACCTAAACCCTAGTTTATTCTCTACACAAGTTAACTCACCCATTGTTGCTTTATGATAAGATTCACTTGATTTATTTCTTTTAAGTTAATTCTTTTTTCATTCTTCTTCTTCTTCTTCATGAAGAAAAGAAGAATGCTTGCTTGAAAATTATCAAGTGATGAATCCAAGTGAGAAATCCAAATCCAAAGTGAACCCACTTCCTATTTCTTCATCCTCTACCACTTGCCATATTGTATAGGGTGTTTTCTTCACACGTTTCATGACCTAGTGAAGATGGAGCTTGAGTTAGAGTTGCCTCAACATAGATCATCTTCGGCATCGAAGTCAACGACCTAGTCCGCTCATTTCCCCGACGAAACCATCGCTAGAGTCCGGGATCCCGGTGATCGAAGCGAAGGGACGTCATCACTGAGCTAAAGAAGTAGTGGACCGGATCTACAAAGGTTGTATTTCCATTCACTTATTAGCAAAGTTGTTTGCTTGCTTGTAGTTTCGCCTAATCTCTAGTTAACGATCTATATTAGGGTTTCTCGGCACCTAAATTTTTCAATTTGGCATGGTTGATGCCTTGTGGAACCACTTGTGTGTGCCTAGGAACCCTATAAAATAACCATATTCTTAGCAAAGAAAGAAGATAAGTTTAAAAAATTATACCTTTAGTGGTCTTTGGGTGCAAGAAGAAGGAGAAGAAGTGGAGGGGGTTCTGCTGCAGCTGCTGCTTGCTGTTGCTGTTGCTGCTTGCTACTGCTGTTGCTGTTGTTGTGTTGTTGCTGCTGCTGTTGCTAGTGTTGCTGCTGCTGCTGATGCTGGAGTTAGTGCTGCTGCTATTGCTTCAGCTGCTGCTGCTGTTGTAGTTGTGTGTGTGTGTAAAAGTGAGAGGGAGAGAGATGTAAGAATGAGTGTGTGAGTGTTTGAGTGTTTTCAAAAAAGAAATGAGAGATATAAGAGTCAACCCCCTTCTCTCTCCTCATTAATTACCAAGCATGGCTCAAGCCCATCATGCTCTCTCTCTCTCTCTCCCCAACTCAAGTCAACCCCAAACACAAAGCTAATTAAAAAAAACTAACACACTAAATTAATTCATATTAACCTAATTAAATGGGTTAGCCCACCATGGTCATCTAAACATGGTTTAACCCCAAACTTAGCCCTAGTTAACATGCATATGTGTGTGCAAGCCTAATTAAATTCTAATAAAATATTCATTAATTTTGATAAAATATTTGAAAATCGTTTTGGTCAACTTTTTACTAAAAACCATACATTAAAACATAATTAGCCACTAATCACATTCTAAGGTGTTACAGAACCGTGAAAACCCTCTATGTGGGACTCTAAAGACTCGTCAATACGCTGGTAGTGGGTTTAACTACAAGTACGTCAGCGGCACTAGCTGTACATAACGGCTACCCAGGTATTGAGCGAAAGGAAGGTCGACGAGCAAACTCATCCAAACCCATACCGAGCCTGACAGTGACAATACCCGTACAGTCCGGTCTGTTCGTCTAAGAGTATCGCATATCGAGTCAAGGGGGTGGATAAAGTCAGACCCCTAATAACGCGACATTTAGTGTCGGTATGAAACCCATCACCCCCTGAGAAACTATCGATTCTAGATCAGTAATTCTCGTCCACCCCGGCCGGGATTTGTGGTGATGGCCACCCGTGCACAACGCGACATCAATACCCAATAATGGGAGAGATGAATCCCGGACGATCCGCTCACTGCCTCATGTGGGTCGGGACTGTACCCAACTAAAACCTGTTTGCACGACTCCTTTGAGCCGTGGTAGGGTAGTAATCAAAGCACAGTGGGAACTCACACGAGACAAATAACGATCTCAGGTCGACAGACTAACCTGTACACATGTCACCAGGGAACTGCCATCTGACAATAGGTATAATACCATTTAGAAGGTTCCTGGTGAGTCCGTCCAGTGTAATCATAACCCAATGAGCACCTGTACACTATCTTAGGTGAACAACTGACACCAATGGCTTGTAAGACCGGCCATCGCCCCTCGACAGGGTCTGGATAAGTATACACTAGTCTACTCTGAAGTATCGATGCCCAGTCTCGATACTCCCACGACTAGGGACATTTAAGGATGTGCTTATAGACCACCCAGCTCCCACGTATATGATCGCCATCATAATGCTGGTAGTCAAGCAAGAATCCTATGGGCTCTATCAACATGTAATAGTGATCAGTAATACCACCGGAAGCATGTACATGATGATAAAGACAAACAATATAGCATACTATCAACTCGAGTAAGACTGTCCTTCCAGTATAGGTCCTCCCTCAATCATCACAATCGCGTGCCTGCGATTAAATAATTGACTTGAGTGCACTATAGCCAACACTTTCCTCGTCGAATGAGGTGCTGGATATTCATATCCGAATACCGCTGTGCAAAACAAAAGAAAACGTCTTTGTAATTATAGCTTTTGAAAATTGTTCCAACAACATCAAATAGGTTTGTTTTCCTTGCATTGATCAGAATCAACGCAGTCCCATCAATTAATCACACCAGAAAATAACGAAAATATGATGTACGTATATGCCATCCGCATTCGCAACTGGTCCTCGTCATCACCCGTTAGGTTATTTAACTAACGACAGAGCGGGGGCTGGACTAGCGCGGGTGCAAAAAATATACAACATCTATTAGTATATATATAACAATATATAATAATCGTTCCAAGCATGATAAATGCAACATCAGAGATAAGCGATAAGCATCTCATAACAAACGAATAATCTGGGAGCCCCGGGTTTTCTTTGAGCCGCAAGTGAAACCCGACGTTCCCCTGGTCGTGTGGATAGCCTGTGCAATGAAAACCTAGACCCCTATGAGCACAGCAAGTTTCCCGCCAATCCCAGAAGCGAGGAAACCGCAATCAACAACGTGAATGGGACACCCAGCACTTCATGGAATCCGGTAACTTGAGCACCCCTCTGTGGGTCAACCTATACCCACTACGAGTGCGGCGAATAGCCCACCAATTCTAGAGTGAGGCCCCTTTCGTCTCAATGCCATGAGATGCGGGCCCGTTTCCTTTAGAACCCGGCTAACCGTGCACTCCACCGCGGGGTAATCCTAGTACAGAAAAGAAAAGAATATGTACAACTGTGACATCGACCTCAACCCGGTCGTGCCCCAAACAAATAATATACAAACTGGACGTGAAGACAGTCCACATGTCGGACGCTTGCCCCGCAATATCAAATGTACAAATGAAACTAAACTGAACTACCATTGCACCACTGGTTATCCACCATGACGATCCCGCCACAACCACAGCACAACATAAAACATCAACGTGAATGTCATGTTCGCAAACTCATCTAAAAGAACATATAGCAATTACACGAGTTGTAACGCTCTAATGACATTCACGGTCGCAGATAGTTTGTTTGAACAGAAAACTATGACAATAGAATTCCGCGCGCAATTAGCAAACTAACCAATTTCCAAAACCATGAAAAAGCAGTGAGCTAATGTCTCAAAAACCGACCGTTTAAAGACAATTCGGAAGTCCGAAACAAAACAAAACGCGACCGAACCTTCGCATGGAGTTAGAGAACGAAATTAACTTTGAGTCTGTGGCCTATAGGGGGTATCCTACCCTTGAGGCCACCACGAGGTGGCCAGGGTGTGAGGCAGACCCGAAACTGCCTAAGGTGAGGCAGTTTCGGGTCCCCACCGCCAAGACCACCTTGTGGTGGTCTGGGGTAGTGTACCCAGCCGTTCGATCCCCCCAGGGATTCCCTGGGGTGCCTATGCACCATCCTGCGGCTTCTCAGTTCAAACCGTGAGCCCGCGGGGTGTGCAAACATCTTAAACTTTCAGTTTTTGGAACTGTTTTTGTCGGCAGTTTTTGCACGACAAAAACGACGGATTTCTAATATCGCAAAGAGTTAACTAAGGCTTATGGAGTGGATCTGATACCATGTTGGGTTATACAAGCACCCCGACCATCAATCTGTGACCAAATGCGGAACAAAAATTTATAAAACTTGGCGCTACCACAACCAATTACCAGGATATACCAATAAGCCCTAGATAACAAAACATGCATAGGAGTTAGAATGGTTATACCGAATGATACGTGTCCTTCGGTCTTGAACCATCTTCCCAAGCTCCTAGAGGCTTCATTGGTCAAGCTTGATCTCCAGTCTCCCTCCATCGAAGATGATCCACCCGAGATTCTATGCAACGAGCTCCAACCTCATATCTGAGGCAACTAGGGCACCTAGATCACTACTCTAGATACCGTAGATGAAGTAGAGTGTGATGAAGGATTAATTTATCTCAAGACACCTAAGGATTCTCAACTCATGAGAGGGTTTGGGTGGAGCTAGAGGAAGATGAAGATGCCATGAGAAGGTGTGCAGGATGACCTTGGTATGATAAGTAGGTAGCTTAAACAGAGTGACGTAGCGTGTGTATGATCCACGGCATACTTACGACACGGTACTCCGCCTAAGTGACCGTAGGACATATTGCTTGTAATTCCTTCCTTGATTCCATGTATCACTATGATTCGATTTCTATGTTCTTATCGAATCCTGTTTTCATTTCCAGCCATTATGCCACCGAAGACTACGAGGGCGCAGAGAGCGGTCGTGAGAGCCGAGGTCAGGATAGGCTCATCAGAGACGAGGACTGACTAGGGCGGTATGCCTATTCCACAGATGCGGATTGATCCACCATCACTAGATCGTATTACCAGGCTAGTAGCCGGTATGCAGGATTTGCGCTAGATGATGGGGTCGTTGGTTGAGGCCAGTCGAGCGCAGAGACAAGAGGTTGTCCCACCTTTCATGGGGACCGTGATGGTGCCTACGGTTCAGGATGTCATACCTATAGCTACGGAGGTTATCACCGTATCATTATCTGAGTTCAAGAGGCTGAAGCCTCCGGTTTTCACCGTCACCGATATAGCTGAGGATCCCCAGTCGTTTATCGATCATATGGCCAGGATCTATCATTTGCTGAGATGCTCCGACGCGAGATGGGTAGAGTTCATGAGTTTTCGTCTGGAGGGTCTTGCCCAGACATGGTGCGAGTCTTTAGAGAGGGGAAGAGCCGCAGGTCTTTCCTCTATGACCTGGGCTGAGTCCGTGATAGTTTTTCTTTCCCGTTTTCTTCTGCAGAGCGTCAGGGATGCTCGAGCTCGCAGTTTTGAGTAGTTACGCCAGACTCCGGGTATGACGGTGGTAGAGTACGATGTTCAGTTTACCCAGCTATCTGTGTATGCTCCATATTTGGTGGACACTGTGGAGATGCGGATCAAGAGATTTGTGCGAGGCCTGATTACCCAGTTGTTCCTCAGTATCAGCGCCCAGCATTTTGACACATATGCAGCCGCAGTGGACGCAGCCCTACTGGTTGAGGAGCGTTTTTCCGAGATTTTGGTCATTCCGGAACATAAGAGGGTCCGTATTGGTGTATCAATCCGGAGTCAGATGAATAGACGCCGTGACAGATTTCGTTCAGGTCGTGGGAGTAGCAGAGGCTTGGGACGAGGCCAGTTATTTAGCTCTTATGTTAGTTATATGTATGCCCTAGAGGCCATTACTATACATGAGATGTATATTGTAGTGGATGCTTGGACATATATAGGGAGGACTTTCTTGCTCGACATGATAGTATGCTATCTGGTTACTCTTTACCTTAATGTGCATACTGATTGTCTCTCTGTTACAAGTTGGTAAAGCCCTTAGGATGTGTACTTGATGTTAGTGTATATGCCCTAGAGGCCATTACTGTATCATACTAGTTTGTATATTACTAAATGGAAGCTTGGGATATTCACCTTGTATAAACAATCTTGCTCAATATAGTAGTATGCTACTTGGTTTGTTTCTACTTCAATGTGTACTTGTGTTTATTTCAGTATATCACTTATACGCATTAGTGGAGCCCTTAGGATCTTTGATTGATTACCAGCGTTGTGATGGCAGTCACACTAGTGGGGGCTGGGTAATCTATAAGCACATCCTTATACAGGTCCCTAGTCGCAGGACTATCGAGACAGGGCATCGATACTCCGGAGTAGACTAGCGTATGCGCTTCTCATCCCAGTGTGGGAGATGGTCTGTCCCACAGCCATCAGTATGTCGTACTGGAGATAGTATACGGGTGCTCGTTGGGTTACGAGTACACTGGACAGGACTCGTCGGGAACTGACAGGTTGGTATTATACCTATCGTCAGTTATCAGTTCCCAGGTGACATGAGTACAGCTTAGTCAGCTGACTTGACACTGGCACTTCGCCTCAAGTGTGGTCCGACTGTACTTTGATTACTACCCTACCACGGCTCAAAGGAGTCGTGCAAAAGGGTAGTAGTTGGGTACAGTCCCGAAGCACTTGGAGGCAGTGACGGTTAGACAGGATTCGTCTCTCCCGGTATTGGGGGTTGACATCGCGCTGTGTCTAGGAGAGCCATTACACGAGTAGTCCTTGGCCAGGGCAAGCGAGATATACTGGTAGGCTTCCAGTGTTATCTCTGGGTGTTTTGGGCTTCACTCCGACACGACTTGTACCGCTATTAGGGGACTGACGTTTTACCGCCCCCTAGGCCCGACATGCATTGTATTAGACGAACAGACCGGACTGTACGGAGACTGTCACATTCAGACTCAGTAGGAGTTCAGATGGGGTTTCACCTCGTCAGCCTTCTTGTCGGCATCTACCTGGGGACCGTTACGCACAGCTAGTGCCGCTTGCGGTCTTTGGTTAAACCCACTGCCAGCGTAGTGTCGAGTCTTTAGAGTCCCACACAGAGGGTATTCGCCTCTGGGCAAAACAGAGTAGAGGTCGCATGGTTTTGCGACAGGGTTCGTTCTCATCCGCGCACTTGTGCACGTTTGGAGTCCGGACGGATATTACTAGCTGGCTCTGGTTTGAGTCATATACTGGTATATGTTTTGGGGTTGCTTTTATCTCTCAGTATTCATGTTCCTCGGAACAAGAATGCAGGTGTGTATGCACAGTTATTTGAGGAGGAGGAAGAGGACTTTCATTAGGGTTTCGGAACGGGTGCGTATGCACAGTTGACAGTCGTCTTTTTCCAAATCCTAATGGATTTATGTTATATCAATTAATAATATTAATAAAATGAAATTGTGTCATGGCTGGTTTTTTTGTTGACTTGTTGACCATGGTTGACTTGTTGACCATGGTTGAAGTTTTGACCATCATCATTACAAAAGAAAGATGCTCTTTGATTCTAGCAAATTCATTTAATGTTTGAAATGATAATGGTCTTTCCTAAACCTTCCATCAACCTTTTCATTTTTCATTATTATTATTAATTTGATAATTCTTTTGCTTTTTTTTATGGTTGCAAAAAGAAAAGAGCTCATTCTATCATTTAGATTCTCTCTCCTCACTTCATCTTCTTCTTCCTCTAGCAAAAGGAGAATCCTTCTCATGTGTTGAGAATCCCTCTCCTTAAAAGAAAAGCACCCCTTAGACACTCTCTACTCACTCTAGGAACAAAGGTTTAGCAAGCCGAAGATTCTAGTTCTCTCCAAGTTCGAGAAAGAGCCCGAAGGTTGAACCCTCAGGTGGATCCATCTTCGACGGAAGAAGGCGACGAGAAGAGAACCATCAACCTCTACTAGGTTTCAAGAAGAAGGAGTTCAAGTTAGGTATAACCACTTTGCCGAGTAGTTAACTCTTCTTTGCATGTTTGCTAGTTTAGTTTAGAAAAGATCCCGACTTTGTTAGTACATGTTGCCCCATGCGCTAAAAATTTGATTTTTATACCGTTTCCGCCTCCCCGTAAGAACCGGGGGTCGCAACGTGGACTTACAGTGGTATCAGAGCCTAACTAAACTTAAACTAGCTTGGTAGTGAAGTGTAACGAAGTTCGGAACCGAAAAATCCAAAAACCAAACTTTTACAAAACCTTAGTTTCTGTTAAAAAATTTTCTGGTCAAAACAAGATTTGTTATACACCTAAATTCGGCTCAGGGTTTTGTGTGAACACCCAAGAAAAACGATCCCCTGATTCCTTCAAACCGCCGCGGTTCCGCGGCATGAGGTAGGCATTTGCTGCTGAACCGCCGCCGTTTAGGGTCCTCTCATGATCGGGTTTTGTGCAGTGTTCTTCTGGTAGGGTTTTAGGATTTTTAAGATATATTATATGTGCCCAGATTTTCCAGAATAGAAATTTTTTTTTGGGGGCCTATAATTCCGTATTTTTTTCCGAACTTCACTACACTTGGACTATATTGGTTATATCTGTGATGTTTGAATGTATTGAACGTCGGCTAATCGCTATAAGACGATTAGTCAAGGTTATACATCTCTGTGATCTGTGTTTGATATTGGAATGTGTATATGAATGTGTTGGACTGTCGCGGGTGAATAGCCGGGGTGGATGTGAGATGAGCTTTTGTTTTTCTTTCATTCATTTGTAACATGTAAATTGATGTAATATTATTATTTGTTTGGCCGCACAACCGGGTCGGGGTTGTAGCCGTCATTGTATAATTCTTTTTACTGTTTTTGCTTCTAGGATAGACCTATGGAGGGGTGCACAAACTGTCGAGTACTTGGCGGGTAGTTTGCCGCACCCGTAGGGGTCTTGGGTGGGGTATTGGCTATTCACCGCGACAGTGTAATCCGCTTTTCGTTGCAGGCTCGAACGGATTGCGGATTCCTAGTATATCCAATGTATTCATCTGTGATCTGTAATGTCTATCATTGCTATATTTATAACTATTTAGGCGTTGCTTATGTTTTACAGCCGCGCTAGCCCAGCCCCCGCTCTGTCGTCAGTTAAGTAACCTAACGGGTGATGACGGGGCCCCGTGGCGAATGCGAATGGCATAAGCGTACGTCATATTTTGGTTGTTTTGTGCAATGGTAGGATTAAATGATGGGACGCATTAAAAGAACTAATGCAAGAATATCACGCATTAAAAGAACTAATGCAAGATAATAAACCAAGCTAAAATCGTTGGAACACTTTCGAAAAACCACTCGGTTCTTTTCAAAAAAAAAATAACTTTTAAATGCGGAGCTTGAGCCACTCCTTCTAAAAGCTATCTCGTTCCATCGATTATATCAAGTTCACTACGTTCACGGTTTCGCCAAAACCATTCGTAGCCCTCCATCATTTCAGTTAAATATACGGTAGTATTCAAGCTATGTATTTTGACCTCACGCACAGGCATAGTGATTGGTAGCTGCCGGATATTTATCTGTTGCATAGATAGAATGCGTTGTTTTGAGACAGTCGTACTGCCATTTTGGCCTACGTCAAGGGTAGGTACGGGTGGGTTCAAATTAACCAGGATAATGATGGGAAGAACTTGACATGTGACTTATGACATTTTGACCTCACGCCAAGGTCATAAGAGCATGGGGCAAAAATCCACATCGGGAGTTTCATAAGTACTGAAACTTGCTAGGTTTGCATACCATTTGGAGTGTGGTGATTCTGGTAGGATTCCTTCAGTTTCGTCACGCGATGATATTTGGATCCCGATCCTACTGTGAGTATATGCTACTCCTCGGGAAATTTCTCACTAAACGATCAATGCTATAAACCTAGTAGGTTCCTAGAAAGGTGTTAGCGGGGCTACGCCCCAAGGGAAAAGAGGTTATTTAATTAAGGAACTCCGCGAAAGCGTTGGAAAACCTCCCTCGAAGTACCGACACTAGCCTGGCTGAACGGTTAAGCAAGTATTGTGCGGTGGGATTGATCCCGACTAATTCTTCCTTTATGGTTTGAGGAGGGATTCGAGAAACAGTGGGAGCCATCCTGTTTAGACAAATTAAAAACCACTCTAAACTTGCAAGAGCATCGTGCTAAAGTGTTTCTTCTCTCTCTCCTAATTGCAGCGACCATTCGACATGACTGGACTTAAGTTACTTCTAGATAAAAACATACTGACAGGGCCAAACTACAAAGATTGGCTCAGGAATGTCAAAATGGCAATCACTTACGACAAGCTGGGGTATCTTCTTACCACCAAAGCTCCCCCCGTCCCAGGTCCCACCTCCAGCGTCGTGGATAAGGAAATCCGTAAGACTTGGGAGATTGATTGCGCGAAGGCCAGGTGCCTCGTGCTTGCCTCTATGGACAACGAACATCAGAGGAGGCACGAGAATATGGATTTGGAATCCATATTTCTTCATACAAAAGAACTGTATGGAGAGCAGTCTCGTATCGCAAGATATGAAGTGTCGAAGAAGTTGTTTTCGGCAAAGTTGGCCGTCGGATCATCGGTAGCGGACCACGTGCTTAAGATGATTGGCTACATTGAGGAGCTCGCGGAACTTGGGACCACGTTGGAAAGTGAACTCTATACGGATTTAATTCTCCAGTCCCTTCCATCCACTTACGCCCAGTTTATACTGAACTTCAACTTACAAGAAAAGGAAGTTGAACTTTCAGAACTCCTCAACATGCTGAGGAGCGCAGAGGGCACCTTACAGAAAGGTATGGAAACACCCGCTTTGTTTGTAGGAGGATCTTCTTCCTCTAGGTCCAAGGCAAAAGCCAAGGGAAAGAGGAAGAAAGCCCCCGCCAAACCAAGAGGCGGTGTTAGTAAAGTGGGTACGAAGGGAAAGGAAAAAGCAACAATGATTGCGGGGAAGCTTGTAGGAAAGGAGGAATGCTTCTATTGTCATAAGAGTGGACACTGGAAGAAAGATTACAGGGCTTGGAAGGCCAGGACACAGGAACTGAAGCAGGTTGCGGCTTCAGCTTCAGGTGTGTATGTTATTGAAAACTGTCTTTCTATAAACTCTACTTCCTGGGTATTGGATACCGGATCAGGATCTCATATCTGTAATTCTTTGCAGGCATTGAGAAACCGTAGGTTTTTGAAGGCAGGTGACATGACCCTCAGAGTTGCGAACGGAGCTAGCATGGATGCTAAAGTCGTGGGGGACTATGACCTGGGAATGTCAGATGGGCATGTTTTGGTTTTGCGTAATTGCTTTTTTATACCCAACGCAACTTGTAATATCATTTCTGTATCTTTGGTTTCTAAAGAAGGTTATGAATTTGCGTTTGTAAGTAATGTTGTAAACATTCACCTTAATCAAGTTCTGATTGGGTCAGGTACACTGAGCAATGGTATATACGTGTTAAACCAACCACAGATTTTTAATGTCCAGAATACACACAAAAGAAAGTCTCCAGATATCAATCAGGCTTTCTTGTGGTATTGTAGACTGGGTCACATCAATGAGAGAAGGTTGACTAAGTTACATACAGAAGGGTATTTGAATCCGTTCGAATATCAATCGTATGCCACTTGTCAATCCTGTCTCAAAGGAAAGATGACAAAGACTGCGTTCACTGGACACGGAGTAAGAGCGAGCGAGCTCTTGGGGCTCGTACACAGCGATGTGTGCGGTCTAATGTCTACACTTGCGCGAAGCGGTTTTTCTTACTTCATTACTTTTACGGATGATTTTTCAAGGTTCGGACTTGTCTTCTTGATGAAACATAAATCCGAAGCCTTTGGAAAATTCCAGGAATATAAGAATGAGGTAAAAAACAAACCGGCAAAAGTATCAAGATTCTAAGATCGGATCGAGGTGGAGAATACTTGAGTGCCGAGTTCCTGAACTACTTAAAAGAGAATGGGATTCTCTCTCAGCTTACTCCTCCATACACTCCGCAACATAACGGTGTATCGGAGAGACGGAACTGCACCCTATTGGATATGGTACGGTTCATGATGAGTAACGCTGAGTTACCGCGATCATTCTGGGGGTATGCACTAGAATCAGCTGCGTACCTTTTGAACCGAGTTCCCACTAAGACTGTGCCTACCACACCATATGAGTTATGGAGTGGGAAGAAACCCTATCTTCAATATCTGAAGATCTGGGGATGTCCGGCTTTTGTCAAAAAGCAGCATGCGGACAAACTCGAGGCACGCTCAGTACTGTGCAAGTTTGTGGGATACCCAAAGAGCACCAGGGGTATCTTTTCTACTATGCAGAGGAACAAAAAGTCCTTGTTTCTCGTAATGCCCACTTTCTAGAATACCAGTTCTTAGAAAAGGAAATTAGTGGGAGCGCAGTAGAACTGGAAGAAATTCCAGAACCACAAACTATTACTGAAAGCTTAGTAGAACCAGAGGGTTCAAATGAACAGGACATTCCTACGCCGCTCTGCAGGAGTAGTAGGCAGTCTCATCCGCCCGAGAGATACTACGGTTTTCTCATAGACGGGGATAGAGAGGATTGCATCATAGATTATGATGAGCCTACTAGCTTCCAGCAGGCCGTTCAGAGCGTTGACTCGGTAAAATGGCTTGATGCAATGCGGACCGAAATGGAGTCCATGTACACCAACAAAGTATGGACGTTGGACATTGCTCCAGACGGGGTAAAACCCGTAGGATGGAAGTGGATCTTTAAAAGGAAGATTGGTGTAGATGGACAGGTTGAGACCTATAAAGCTAGACTTGTAGCAAAGGGTTTCCGTCAAAGACCTGGCTTGGACTATGACGAAACCTTTTCTCCAGTGGCTATGCTGAAATCCATTCGGATCCTTCTTGCCATTGCTGCCTTCCACGATTATGAGATTTGGCAGATGGACGTAAAAACCTCTTTTCTAAATGGAAATTTAGAGGAGTGTGTCTATATGGATCAGCCAGAGGGTTTCATTCAGAGTGGGAGCAGCGGAAAGGTGTGCAAGTTGCTTAAGTCCATCTATGGACTAAAGCAGGCATCGCGGAGTTGGAACATCTGTTTTGATGAGACGGTCAAGAAATTTGGCTTTATCAAAAATCCAGATGAACCATGCATCTATAGTAGATTTGTAGAGAGAACTGTAGTATTCCTCGTTTTATACGTGGATGACATTCTCTTAATAGGAAATGACATTCCTATGCTACAATCTGTCAAGGGGTTGTTGTCGCACAGGTTCTCCATGAAAGACCTGGGTGATGCCTCGTACATCCTGGGGATCCGGATCCATCGTGATAGATCCAAAAGGATATTCGGACTTTCTCAGTCCAGGTACATCGACACCATAGTGAAAAGATTCAGTATGGAAGATTCCAAGCGCGGTAACCTACCGGCTTGTCACGGGATCACCCTCTCTAAAGAGATGTCTCCCAAGACTGATTTAGAGAGGGATCGCATGTCTATTATACCCTACGCTTCTGCGGTAGGCTCTATAATGTATGCGATGTTGTGTACCAGACCGGATGTAGCTTATGCACTGAGTGTGGTAAGCCGGTATCAGTCAAACCCTGGGGAGAAACACTGGATAGCGGTAAAGAACATTCTCAAGTACCTGAGAAGGACTAAGGAGATGTTCTTGGTGTATGGCGGAAAAGACCTCCAGATCGAGGCCTTTGCTGACTCCAGCTTCCAGAGTGACAAGGATGATTCCAAGTCCATGTCGGGTTTTGTCTTTACCCTCAATGGAGGGGCGGTGTGTTGGAAGAGCTCCAAACAGGAAACCGTTGCAGACTCGACTATGGAAGCGGAATACATTGCTGCATCTGATGCCGCAAAAGAAGTTGTCTGGATGAGGAAGTTCTTGAAAGAACTTCAGGTGGTTCCGTCCATTGTTGACCCAATACCTCTGTATTGCGACAACAACGGGGCTATAGCTTTAGCGAAGGAACCCAGGTCCCATCAGAGATCCAGGCACATCTTGAGGCGGTATCACCTGATCAGGGAGATCGTGGATCGCAAGGAGATCGAGGTTCGGAGGGTTGCTTCAGAAGAAAACACTGCAGATCCATTCACCAAGGCCTTACCCCAGACTCAGTTCGAGCGGCTGATCAAGATGATAGGTCTTCGATACGCCAGTACATGGCCTTAGTGCAAGTGGGAGATTGTTAGTGTATATGCCCTAGAGGCCATTACTGTATCATACTAGTTTGTATATTACTTAATGGAAGCTTGGGATATTCACCTTGTATAAACAATCTTGCTCAATATAGTAGTATGCTACTTGGTTTGTTTCTACTTCAATGTGTACTTGTGTTTATTTCAGTATATCACTTATACGCATTAGTGGAGCCCTTGGGATCTTTGCTTGATTACCGGCGTTGTGATGGCAGTCACACTAGTGGGGGCTGGGTAATCTATAAGCACATCCTTATACAGGTCCCTAGTCGCAGGACTATCGAGACAGGGCATCGATACTCCGGAGTAGACTAGCGTATGCGCTTCTCATCCCAGTGTGGGAGATGGTCTGTCCCACAGCCATCAGTATATCGTACTGGAGATAGTATACGGGTGCTCGTTGGGTTACGAGTACACCGGACAGGACTCGTCGGGAACTGACAGGTTGGTATTATACCTATCGTCAGTTATCAGTTCCCAGGTGACATGAGTATGCTTAGTCCGCTGACTTGACACTGGCACTTCGCCTCGAGTGTGTTCCCACTGTACTTTGATTACTACCCTACCACGGCTCAAAGGAGTCGTGCAAACGGGTAGTAGTTGGGTACAGTCCCGAAGCACTTGGAGGCAGTGACGGTTAGACAGGATTCGTCTCTCCCGGTATTGGGGGTTGACATCGCGCTGTGTCTAGGAGAGCCATTACACGAGTAGTCCCTGACCAGGGCAAGCGAGATATACTGGTAGGCTTCCAGTGTTATCTCAGGGTGTTTTGGGCTTCACTCCGACACGACTTGTACCGCTATTAGGGGACTGACGTTTTACCGCCCCCTAGGCCCGACATGCGATGTATTAGACGAACAGACCGGACTGTACTGAGACTGTCACATTCAGACTCAGTAGGAGTTCAGATGGGGTTTCACCTCGTCAGCCTTCTTGTCGGCATCTACCTGGGGACCGTTACGCAAAGCTAGTGCCTCTTGCGGTCTGTGGTTAAACCCACTGCCAGCGTAGTGTCGAGTCTTTAGAGTCCCACACAGAGGGTATTCGCCTCTGGGCAAAACAGAGTAGAGGTCGCATGGTTTTGCGACAGGGTTCGTTCTCATCCGCGCACTTGTGCACGTTTGGAGTCCGGACGGATATTACTGGCTGGCTCTGGTTTGAGTCAGATACTGGTATATGTTTTGGGGTTGCTTTTATCTCTCAGTATTCATGTTCCTCGGAACAAGAATGCAGGTGTGTATGCACAGTTATTTGAGGAGGAGGAATAGGACTATCATTAGGGTTTCGGAACGGGTGCGTATGCACAGTTGACAGTCGTCTTTTTCGAAACCCTAATGGATTTATGTTATATCAATTAATAATATTAATAAAATGAAATTGTGTCATGGTTGGTTTTTTTGTTGACTTGTTGACCATGGTTGACTTGTTGACCATGGTTGAAGTTTTGACCATCATCATTACAAAAGAAAGATGCTCTTTAATTCTAGCAAATTCATTTAATGTTTGAAATGATAATGGTCATTCCTACACCTTCCATCAACCTTTTCATTTTTCATTATTATTATTAATTTGATAATTCTTTTGCTTTTTGCTATGGTTGCAAAAAGAAAAGAGCTCATTCTATCATTTAGCTTCTCTCTCCTCACTTCATCTTCTTCTTCCTCTAGCAAAAGGAGAATCCTTCTCATGTGTTGAGAATCCCTCTCCTTAAAAGAAAAGCACCCCTTAGACACTCTCTACTCACTCTAGGATCAAAGGTTTGGCAAGCCGAAGTTTCTAGTTCTCTCCAAGTTCGAGAAAGAGCCCGAAGGTTGAACCCTCAGGTGGATCCATCTTCGACGGAAGAAGGCGACGAGAAGAGAACCATCAACCTCTACTAGGTTTCAAGAAGAAGGAGTTCAAGTTAGGTATAACCACTTTGCCGAGTAGTTAACTCTCCTTTTCATGTTTGCTAGTTTAGTTTAGAAAAGATCCCGACTTTGTTAGTCCATGTTGCCCCATGCGCTAAAAATTTGATTTTTATACCTCTTCCACCTCCCCGTAAGAACCGGGGGTCGCAACGTGGACTTACAGTTGACTACCTGGACTATGATGTAGATCATACTAGTGGGGACATGGTTGTCCATAAGTACATCCTTCAAGGTCCCTAGTCGTGGGTGTATCGAGACGGGGCATCGATATACCACAGTAGACTAGCGTATACCTTCTCGACCCATGTAGATGGGCGATGGATGATCCCATATCCATTGGTGTTTGACATCAGAGATGATATACGGGTGCTCAGTGGAGACTGGGTACACTGGACGGACTCGCCGGGAACTCCCAGATGGTATTATACCTTACGTCAGATGGTAGTTCTCTGGTGACACTGGTACAGGTTAGTCTATAGACCCGAGATCGTCATAGAGTCTTGTGTGATTCCCACTGTTCTTTGATTTCCACCTTACCACGTCCAAGAGGGCATGCAAAATGGTGGTTTTTGGGTACAGTCCCGAGTCACATGGAGGCAATGAGCGATAGGAGGTGTTTCGTCTCTCCCGGTATTGGGGGTTGATGTTGCGCTATGCTCGATTGGCCATAACAGGGAAGTCCCTGGCCAGGGCTGGTTTAGAGATTTACTGGTAAGTGTTACCAGTAGTTTCTCGACCCGTTATGAGCCTCATATCGGCATGACTTATCGGTTATTTGGGTCTGACGTTTACCACCCCTAGACTTGATATGCGACATATCAGACGAGGAGACCGGACTGTACGGTAGTGTCACTGTCAGGCTTTTTGCAGGAGTTGGAGCGGGCTTCCTTGCTGATCTTCTGATCGCTCAATACCCAGGTAGCTGTTACTTCCAGCTAGTACTGCTGACGGCTTGTGGGTGCCTGATATGATCTTCACCTACTGCCAGGGTATTGACGAGTCTTTAGAGTCCTACATAGAGGTTATACTGGCTCAGGCAAAACGAAATAGGAGCGCATATGTGATATGTGCGGGACCGAGAATAATGCGTGTATGTGATACCGTATTCTATTCTCGCGACTATTGTATCGGCCGGTTTTATGAGATATAGCCGGGTTATCGAATCAAGTGTTGATTAGATAAGTTGGTACATTTTGTGTTAGTCGGTTATATGAGATATAACCGGGTTATTAAGTCAAGTGTTGATTTAATAATTTAGTGTATAATTGTATATGTGATATACTAATTTACATTAACTAATATTGGTTCACTTAAGCATTTATTTTTCTCACTTGTGCACAACTTAATATATATGTGATATATATTTATTTGTGTTCATTTTTTTGTATCATGGTTGTTGATACAACTATCATGGGTGTATAAAACTTATACCATACTAATTATAGGTTTAGGTTTTTATATTTAAAGTAAATCTAAAACAAATGGATAATGAGCTCACATGCATGAAGCTTCATGAAGCTTATGGTTGCATTGACTTAGTCCACTAGTTTTGTTTTACTTAAGATATTAATTAACCTAACCACTATAATTAGCCATGGTTATGTCTCTACATGAGTTAGTATATGATACACACTCACCCATGGTTAGCTAACTCTCTCTCTTGATTAGTTTTCATTCTCATTTTGAGCTCATCTTCTTCCTCAGTCAATTTCTTTCGAGGGTTTGATAAAGAGAGAGAATGATAGTGAGAAAAGAAATTCTAAAGTGTACCCATTTCCTATTTCATCATCCTCTACTAGACTAGCACTTTAGTTTAGGGTGTTTGCTTCACTAATTCTTTAGTTAGTGAAGTAGAAGCTTGAGTTCGTATTCCCTCGACGTAGATCATCTTCGGCCTCGAAGACTTCAAGCAAAACCGTTGCCCTCTTCTCATGGAGCCGTCCGAGAGTCCGGGAGTTCGATGATCGCAGCGAAGGGACTACAACAAGGAGCTTTAGAAGTGAAGGACCGATCTACAAAGGTTGTATTTCGTATTCACTTAGTGTTAAAAAGTTTAACTTGTTTGTTTTCTCCTAATAGTCTAGCAAAGATCTTGGTTAGAGTTATTCGGCACGGCTAAAAATTTGAATCGGGCATGGTTGATGCCTTGTAGAACCTTCTTACAGTGTCTAGTAACCCTACATCTTATCCCCAGGAGGGTCAGCGGTCATCGTCTGGATGTTTCTGGTGCGGGAGTTTTTATCATCGCGTCAAAGATTGTACCGAGGCACGTGAGGACGAGGTAGCTGTATCACATGCTACCTTACCACCTTCTCCACCTCAGAGAGCGTTTCCCCTTATGCCTGTTGTTGCTCTGCGTCAGACTTATGCTCAGAGAGGTCGTGGTCGCGGAGGTTTTGTTCAGAGAGGACGGGGTGGCGGAGGCGGAGGAAAGCTAGTCGCCGGTAGAGGTTAGGCTCGAGTATTTGCTTTGACTCATCAGGACGTGCAGGCGTCCAATGCAGTGGTTTAAGGAACTCTTTCTGTATGTTCTTACGATGCACGCGTTTTGTTTGATCCGGGATCTACGCACTCGTATGTTTCTACACACTTCGTGCCGAGGTTGGGCCGAGAGTCGTGTTTGCTAGATCAGCTGTTTGTCGTGACTACTCCTGTTGGCGAGTCTTTTGTTGTGCGACATGTGTTTCGGTCGTGTGTCGTTCGTATTGGAGATAGAGATTCGTCTGTCGACTTGATCCTTCTTGAGATGTTGGACTTCAATGTTCTCTTGGGTATGAACTGGTTATCTACTTGCTATGCATCTGTGGACTTCCGCGAGAAGACAGTCAGGTTTTGTTTTCCGGGCGAGTCAGTTCTTGTTGTGCAGGGGGACCGTGTTGCCGCCCCTCACAATTTGATTTCTGCCCTTTGCGCTAGTCAGCTCTTGAGGAGAGGATGTCGGGGATTCTTAGCTTTCATTCGTGATACCGGAGCCACGGTAGATTTGTTGGACCGGGTTCCTATATTGAGAGAGTTTCCTGACGTATTTCCCGATGAGTTACCTGGATTGCCGCCAGAGCGTGAGATTGAGTTTTGCATTGATTTGATCCCCGGCACGGAGCCTATTTCTATACCGCCTTACCGGATAGCCACGGTGGAGCTTAAAGATCAGCTGTAAGAGTTTCTTTATAGGTGACTTGTGCGTCCGAGTGTTTTTCCCTAGGGAGCTCCTGTTCTGTTCGTCAAGAAGAAGGACGACAGTTTGAGGTTGTGCATTGATTATCGTCAGTTGAACCGAGTTACGGTACGGAATAGGTATCCTTTACCTCGCATTGATGATTTGTTTGATCAGCTCCAGGGTGCAGGACATTTTTGTAAGATTGATTTGAGATCGGCTTATCATCAGTTGCGGGTTCGGAATGATGACATTCCGAAGACTGCTTTTTGTACGCGCTACGGGCATTATGAGTTTTTGGTGATGTCGTTCGGACTCACCAATACCCCACCAGCGTTCATGAATTTGATGAACCGGATTTTCAGGTCGTTCCTTAACCAGTTTATTATTGTGTTTATTGATGACATTCTGATTTATTCCAAGAGTCGAGAAGAGCAAGAGCAACACTTGAGGATTTCTTTGAAGACATTGAGAGAGCATCAGCTGTGTCACGACCCGAAAAGTACCGAGCGTGACTAACACTTAAATTACGAAACGTCTCAAGGAGTATGTAATCTAAGTAAGCCAAAACCCAGAAATCAAAACCAAGCAAAGCAGTAGAGTGAAGGAAAAACCAATTTTAAAGCAAGAATTATAAAAACATAAGCCAAAGTATGCATTTTTAAATTGTCAAGACTTTTCTGAAAATTTCGGCATAGTTTCCATTATAAATTTAGACCCCAAACGGGTATAAAACCTGATAAAGCATGTATAATGAATAAAGGTATCCCCAAGCGGGAGCTAGCTCTTCGCTAACCGGCGCACAAAACCACACAATGCAATATAATATACAACGCCGAAATGCGAGGATCAAACTCAGGATAAAAATCCAACATCATCAAGAAAACTAGAGGAAAACCATAATAATACAGCGCGCAACTCTAAGGTCGAAAGAATATACACTGGTCATCTATCTCTATCAAATATACAAGTCTGCTTAAAGGATTTTTACTAGATACAACTGAAATAATAAATATACAATGGTGGTCACGATGCAAGTGAACCACCAACCAAAGAAATCACCCGAAAGGGACAGTGTGCCAGCAAAGCCGCAACGAAACCTGTACGGCAAAACCTGCAAGGAACTGTGCCACAACGGGGGTGAGTTGCCAACTCGTGGGTAGAAAACATCACAGAGCAGAAATCGTATGTATGACGCATCCTAGGTCATATCAAGTAATATCCTCAAATAATATCCTAACCCATCTACATATAAGTGCAATACTACGTGCCCGTATCAGTGCCTCAAATAGCAACATATCAGATATATGATGTATGAATTCATTACGAATGGAAACAGAATACATCATGAGTGAGACAACTGTTTTCTTTTTTTAATTAGATTCATGTATGTATATAAATCGAATATCATCAATGAAATCAACAGAGAAATCAGTGTCAAGCATCAACACAAAACATGAATCTCAATATCTCAGGCTCCGGCTATCCGGACTGGCCTGTATCATCAAATCTCAATATCTCAAATCTCAACATCCCAATATCTCAATACCTCGGGCTCCGTCAGTCCGGATCGACCTATATCATCAATCACACGACCACGAAAGGTATCCTCCGGATATCTGTCGCTCCAGACAATCACCGGTAGGCAGTCTGCCCCTGTCGGGCTCATCGACTACAACTCGATCTTCTTGCCCTGGGGTACCATACCGGGTCCACCATGTATCCGCAGACGGTTCATCCAACTCCTCGAATCGGGTCTTGAAAACCATCTCATAACCGAGAAAATATCATGGTGGACAAGACTCATCATATCCAGGAAAATCGTATTTTTCTCTTTAAAATAAATCATCAGTTTATAAAACTTTCACATGCGGTTTCCAAATCCAGAAAATCTCGAAAAGGATCTGAAATCATTAAATAACCATGTCAAAAAATAGTGAAAACCGGCATAAATCTCCATAATACTACATAACCAATCAATATATAAATGCATTTGATATCATGCAATGAATGCAATAGTAAAACTAGCATATGAAAGCTATAACCAATTGCAACTATCAGCTAACAAGCTATGTCAATGAAATAGTGTTCTCTAAAGTGTACGTGACATGGCAATTACCGATGATGATGTGTGTGAGCCGACAAGAAAGTGTATATGAAGCATACGCATCATCAGTAATGGTGCGGGTATCCTGACAGCATGGTGTCATAATCACTAAGTACACAATAAACATGCAATGAGACGATAACAACATAATAAATGGCAAATAAAAAGTATATGCAGCAATAATATGCGGAATATGAATAATAATGTAACAATAAGGAACCTACATTACTATATATGTGTCTTTCTGTTTTGCCATTTGAAATAACACGAATCGTGAGGTTTTGAAAATGAGAGCTACGGTGTTTTTAAGGAAAGATACGTACTTTGAAATATCCGTAGAATCCCTTGCACTGTCTTTAAAATACACACGATTCATTAGTTTTTAAATAGGTATGAATCGAATCTAGTCTAACCTCGACAAATAAACTACAGGACTGAGCTAACAGGCTAATAGAAAAGGGTAAGGAAAACCACCTAAGTCAGAGTCGATATATATATATATATATATATATATATATATAATAGTCGGTGATCCCTCCTCAATAGTATCTCACACGATACACTGTATAATATGACATCCTCGAGTCAAGAGTGCGGATCTATCATCAATATAGCTCGTACGACATCCCAAATCAGGGTACGGGTCAAATATCACATTTATCACATTATTCATCCGGTATCTTCATCATCACCTATCGTGAACTGGGTACTGATCTACTTCTAGTACAATACTGATACCATCTATATATACATATGGTTGTGTATGAAACACAACGCCTAAGGACCCACTATAACATCATGTCGTATCTCATAATACGAACCACGTCACATCACCGATCTCATGGCACTATACCCAATCTCATCGACTCATCTCCAAATACCATATACTATCCACAACATCCGTGCATACGTATATGTATATATTTATAAACCCACACATCCACATCTATCTATACACATATAACATATACACTCGAACCCATATCCCGTGTGTGTATGTGTCTGTGTAACAACCTTACTCTAGGGTTCACGACTATGAAACCAACTAAATCAATTTCCTCAAATCTCGCTAACACTAAGCCATGATCTTCTAAAGCTTATTGTAACGTCTTAAAAATAAATAAATAAATAAAATTCTTTAAGTAAATTTTATGATTTTCGGTAAAGTAAAACGTTGTTTTTGTAAAACTAAACCGTAATTATTTTTCACTATAAATTTAAAAATACCTATTTTAATTATGTTATTATTAGTAAATGGTATTTATTTAGTCACTTATAAATTTTTAGTTTAATTAAATATTTTTCCTAAATTAATTATTTTAAATATTAACACAAGCTTTATTTATACACTAAATTAGTGTAACTTTCAAATTTGAATGGGTTTAATTTGCAAAAATGAATCATTTCATATTAGAATCTATTGTGTATCATGCAAAATTTATTTACAAATTTTTCCATGATTCTAGAATTTTCTTTAGTTGTTTTAGAAAAGAAATGAAAGAAATTAAAGAAAAGGTTGAAAAGACATAAAGAGGTGATATTTTGGGGGGAACTTTCTACATCATTCTTCACTCTTTCCTTTCTCTCCATCACCTCCTAATTTTGGCCGGCCTCCTCTCC
Source organism: Agapanthus africanus (assembly GCA_030015575.1). Classification (NCBI taxonomy): domain Eukaryota; kingdom Viridiplantae; phylum Streptophyta; class Magnoliopsida; order Asparagales; family Amaryllidaceae; genus Agapanthus; species Agapanthus africanus. Next base: position 196,474,577 of record JASDDO010000010.1, on the reverse strand, counting down.
TTGGCAGCCCCCCTTTTTCCCACTTGGTTTTTGTTACAAAATCCATCAAAAATTCAACAAAAATTCAACAAAAATTCAACAAAAAATCCACAAAATCCTAATTAATTCCTACCCTCTATTCTTTACTCATCTTTACATGGATTTTGGAGATGGAAAGCATTCATTTTGGAGGCTTATTTTCATGTTTGGAATGCATATTGTGGAGGTATAAATCTTATTCTTTTGATTTATTGTTATTAAATGTTTCATTTAAGCATGTTTAGATTTAATAAATTAATTCTCTTTACAAGTTTTAAAATTCAAGTTAGGGTTTATAAAATCAAGTTATGAATTTTATTAATTAAGTAGGGTTATAATAACTAGTTTAACACTTTTAGAGATGAAAAATCATGCATGGTTAATGTATTGTAATTTGTTCATTCAAATTGTTTAAATCAAGCAATTTTTGCAAACTAGATTTTTTGTATATTACATATATTGAGGAGATAAAATTCCAATTAATGTTTGTAACACTATATTGTAGTTTTAATGAGGGTACTAACTTGTTAGTGGAATGAAGAACTTAATTTGGTTACTAGTTTCTTTTGATAATTGAAAAATACTAATAAAAATGCTATTTTTGCTAACTAGTTTTTGGAAATTCTTAAATAAATGAGAATTAAAATCTAATTTATTATTTCATTATATTATTATCATTATTAATTGTAGTTTAATACATTAATTCATGCAAAATCAAGTTTAGTTGTGGAATTGTGGAATTTTGCTTGTGAGATGTTGAAAATTGATAAAAGATGCAAACTAGAAATTCCAATTTAACACAAATTTGTGTAATAAAATTATAGTAGTGGTTTCTATAATCTAGTCAGGTTATTTAATGAATATTATGACCATTAGTTTCTTTTAAACATCGAGTTTTGAAGTAAAACGGTAAATTGGCGTTTCGGGTTTTTCGAAATCGGACGATTTGATCGATTTTTAGGGTTTCGATGAATTAAATCATGTTTTGTACTATAAGTGATGAGTTTTAAAACTATGAGTTATTTTTTTATGTTTATCTCGATCAATCGGCATTTGTACGCCGATATCGAGCGTTATTTGGTTCTTTTGCATGAGCGGGACATAGGTTTTAACTTATGCGCGTTTCGTGAGTCGTTTTGATGTTGTTCGTGATCCAGTTTACGATATTATATGTGTTTGCGTATAGGTACCCCCCCTCACGTGGACTGTGGGCGATGAAGAAGAGGATGGCGATACCGTCTTCGGCAGACAAGGACCAGGTGAGTAGATGTATATCTACGGTGGGGAAGTCGGGTGGATGGCGTTTAGCACCCCCGCAAACGTAGAATAGTACTAGTATTTATTGTCGTTAGGAAGCTAGACATGACCTTAGATCCTTGGTGAGTAGGACCATAGTAATGACCCTAGGTTAGACTAGACTGATTAGAAAGACCATACCAGAGGATGAATACCTTGGAAGAGATTCCTAGGTTTCAGGTAGATACACACACGCACACACTGAAACTCGACGTGGTGTATACGTATATGTGTATATATATATATGACTAGGTGTAGGTATATATATACACAATACGTATATGTGATACAAGGATGTGATATGATACACGGGGATGAAATAATATGACTGGGCTTGATGCCGTGATTCTTGGCATACGGTCATGTTATGATGTTAGCGGATCATTAGAAAATGAGATAATGGATAGGTATACATAAATAATAAAGGGTGGTGATGATATTGAAGTACATGGGACTCTAATATAGAACCCGGACCGTAACCCGTGACTTGATTTCGATATCATATATGTGTGACTTGATTACGATATCATATAGAGGTGACTTGATTACGATATGATATAAGTATGACCTAATCATAATATGATACATGTGGCATGATATTTCTGAGGATAAATTAACGATGTATATTTATGCTGGCAATGATACATGATTGATGTATGCGATTACAGTACAGTACCTTGATCATGACATGATTTGATGATGGTATTATACGAATGATGAGACATGTAGGTGATACTTGACCCGTACCCCAATATTGGGATGCCGTACGATGGATTTTACCGTACGAGGCATAGATGTGATGATTGATCCGCACTCATGATTTGAGGAAGCCGTACTACGTACGTGACGCTATTGAGGCTGGATCGCTGACTATTAGAGATATGGATTCAGACCTTAGGTGGACTATTAGTTCTTATTGATTAGTTTCTTAGGTTTAGTTCCTTAGGAGGTTAGATGGACACTAGTTTAGGCTCGAGTCATATAGTTGTAGTTATACTTGTATATCAGATGAGTGGTTATTATACATCCGTCTTTACATTCATACCGTAATCATAATGTTGCATGTTCATACATATGTTTCTATAATCATTATAAAACACTGCCTGTTAGGACACCAGCACCATTACCGATGATGCGCATATTCCACGCACACTTATTTGCCGGCTCACACACATCATCATCGGTAATTTCTATGTCACGTACCCTTTAGATCATATTATCTTCATTTGATACAATCAGCTAACAGCTAGATCGATATAACATTGTGATAAATCTCTGGTGTTAGTATACATATGGTATTTATTACTTAGACATTTCATGCATTCGCATTTTCATGTTATCATGCAGTATTATGGGGCATATGCCGACACTTATCATATACTTACTCATGATTTTGGGATTTTGGATTTCTATGAGATTTCTGGATTTTTGGGGAAAACAACAAGAATATATAAAAACTTCTCTCTCCCTCCTCCTCTCTTTTTAAAACATAAGATGCGGTTTTCTCGTGATGTATGTGTCGTCCACCATGAGATTCCATGTTTTCTGTTGGATTTCGAGACCCGATAAAAGGAGTGGATGAACCGTCTCGGGTACATGGTGGGCCCGGTATGGTACCCCGGGGCAAGAAGATCGAGTTGTAGACGATGAGCCTGGCAGGGGAGGACTACTACCGGTGATGTCTGGCACGGCGGATATCCGGAGGATACTGACCGTTGTCGTGAGATTTGATGATATGGGCTGATCCGGACTGACGGAGCCCGAGATATTGAGACTATGAGACATTGAGATTATGAGGTATTGAGACTTGAGATTTACATGTTTTGTGTCGATGCTTGACACGGATTTCCATGGATTTCATCGTTGATATTTCAGATTTCTATACACATTTTACCATGATAAAAGCTAAAGATTTCTTATATAGATATATCCAGATTTTAGGATTGATTGTTTTACATTCATGGTGTATGCATACTCATTAACATGACATATTACTATTTGAGGCACTGACACGGGCACGGAGCTTTTGCACTACACATAGTTTATTACCCTGCCATTACTAGATGATTAGTATTATATTAGTATATTATTATGATCTAGGAAAGCGTCGTGCATTCGATTTCTTTTCGCAGATATCTTCTACTCACGAGTTGGCAACTCACCGCCGTTGTGCCAAATTTTATTACAGGTTGATGTACAGGTTTTCCTGGCAGCTTGCTGGCACATCTTTTCATTCAGGGTGATTTGCACGGTTGGTTGGTTCACTTGTATCTGGACCGCCATTGTACTTTTATTATTTCATTTGTATTTAGAAAGCTCCATCAACCAAACTTGTATTACATGATAGTTTACTGGACCAGTTATTTATTTCGACCTTAGAGTCGCGCATGTATTATTATGGTATCTGGTGGATTTGTTTTCTTTTTAAGTTTTGAGCCTTGCCCTTTGGCGTTGTATACTATTGTGCATTGGTGTGGTTGTTTCCGCTTGTTGGCGTAGAGTTTGCTCCCGTTTGGGGATGCTTTTTTATTGTTTATATGTATTTATAGTTGTTTGTACCCGTTTGGGGCCAGTTTTTACAAAGGAGACTCTGCCGAAATTTTTGAGAAAATTTGATCTTGTTTTTAAACTTGTTTTCTACATGTTTTCCTTCTTCTTCTTCTTCTTTTATGGTTTAGATTTCTGGGCTTCGGCTTACTTAGGTTACGTTGCGCCTCTAGATGATTCGTAATCTAAGTGCCGGTCACGTTCCGTACTTTCGGGTCGTGACACTTATCTTGCTAAGAATTCATATCTTATCATAACACAAAAATGTATAACTATATCACATCACATCATATTTTACGAAAAAGCGGGGGTGCTATACGCCATCCACCCGACTTCCCCCATAGATATATATATACACACTTTTGCTTGCCGATGCCGATGTCGCCACGCGCTTGCTTGTCGTCTCTAAATCTTCATGAGAGTACCTACATAAAATAAACAATCGCAATCTCTATTAACATCAAGTCCGGAAACAAAACGGCACACGGATTGCCTATGGGTCAAAACATATAGCCCACGCGTGCAAAAACGACTAAACAACCCTTATTGTTGATGTACAAACATGAAACAACCCAATACGAATACAAATATCAAAAATTAGCATTTCAAAATACGGAAAACATAGGCAAAATCACACCAGAATGCTCCCAGATATTGACTCACGTCAAATAAAGCTAAGCAAACAAGTCTAGGGTGCTGTATATGATGTATATGAGCTACTGGACCCACCCCGACACCTCATGCCACCAAGTGGCCGGCCCCTACCATTAATGTTCCGGTAGCTTGGCCCTCCCTACTCTGTTGGGCTTCGTCTTTGTAGGGTGGTCTCCTGGTGGTGTATCTAGGTCCCTGATATTGTTTGCTACTCTCAAAAACTCACCGGGTCACTCCAGATTTCTCTGCACACACCAAACACTCACAAAACCGACATGGATCAATTCTAAAGTTTGTATTCTCTGTTCTTAACTCAGTTCCAGGTCTCTAATTTGATCCCTAGGGTCTTGTACAGCCACCACACATCACCAATTCCCCAAAATCCTCAAACCCTTCTCTTGAATTTTCTAAACACCACATACCCTAACCAAACACATTCTAAACTAATCTAGAATACAAGAAATCTAAAAGTAAACTAAATGGAAGAATTTATACCTCCTTTAGGATACTCAAGGCATCCCTAGCTCCCCAAAGTTGTCAAAATCCCATTTTTCTTGGTCCAATGTGCTTCCCTTGAGCTTGTGCATGTTTTTAAAGAAATGGTTATGGCGTTTTAGTGAATATTTTGATATGGGTCAATGAAGGTAGAAGATGGAGGGAGATGAGGAAGAAGAAGAAGAAGAAGAAAATGGTGAAGGAACAATGAGGCAGCACCCGCTTATCTCTCTCTCAAGCATGGTCTCCTATCATGATTATGTCCCCTTTTCTCTCTCCTCAAGTCATCATTACACCCTTTTTCTATTCTTTTTATTTCTCACGACAATAAAACCAAATACATAACAGAAATGAAATGAACCAACATGTAACATGTCATGGTAGACTAGCCATGAAAACTGTAGAAACACGGATTTGGCTTAATCGCGATTAGCAGTGCACAAATCGGGTTTTTTTTAGCAAAACTGCAAATAATAAATTTTAAAAAAGCCAAATCCTTTAAATATATTTTTAAAAGAATAAATCATTTTAATTTCCATTTATTTCATAATTATAGGTATATATTTATACCCTTTTTCGAAAACCCCAATTTCGCAAATCAGGCGGTTTTCGGGAAATATATTATTTTGATATTAAATTCCAAAAATAATATTTTATATTTTCTGAAATGTTACAATCTTCCTTCCTTAAAGAAATTCGGTCCCCGAATTTAAATTTAAACCACTCAAATACTAAAACATTTCAGTAAAAAGTCCAAGCCGTCGAGGCTCCGAAATCTTCAATACATAAAACGCATCATAGCGCAATATCTGTGGATGAACAATGAGCAGATAACTCCAAATCAAAACTCCATCAAGCACCCCGCAATCATCGGTGTTATGGAGAAGACATCAATATCAAAGCCCAAAACGAAACCAATCTTGATATACATCAAAACCATACATGTAAACGTCAAAACTATACATTTAAACATCAGAAGGAAATGCATGCCAAACCATTCATGTTGCTGTGCGATGCACGTATCGCGGCACAGTGACGGACGTCTATTGTAAGAAAATAACTATATATATACTTATCCTTTGTTTAATATGTACGTCCCACCGTTTTGAAATGATTTAGATTGGTTTCCTTTATAAAATGTTTCGTGTCATCTCAGACACGTAGGTAAATACTGAGACTATAACTCCTTTTTTGGAAATCCCATCGATAGCTATCAATGCATGCAAAACATATCCAGGTATTGTCCTCTGACTAGTCCTGCTCAATACGTAAACAAATAGTAAATATCATAAAGGCGTACTGCTCCATAAGAATCAATCACGAAATGTACATATGAATGTTACGTGCATTTGGTGCACACGAAAATCAAAATCCATGAATGTTACATACATGTGCACAGAACTAACATCTAAGTGCAACGGGTATGCACGAACACCTGTCAAGGGCAACTAGTGTGCCTGACAGCCAAAACTAGGTGCATCTGATATGCACGAAGAATCTCGATTGAGTGCATCTGGTGTGCATCAAAATCGAACCAAGCGCCCAAATATGCGCAAGAATCCAAATCCAGTGCACAAGGTGCATGAAAACAATATCGAATATCGCAATCGAAATCAACGGTATACAACACAACTCAATCCAAATCCAAATCCAAATCAAGTATACCGTGGTATATAATCCCACAACCATGTGCATCAGCGTGCACAAAATCGAATCAAAATACTAAAAGTGTATGAAAACTATGCCGAAAGCATAAGTCAAATCACATGCATACCATAGGCATGAAATCAAAATCAACATCTCGAATGATATCTAATCAAAGTCAAGTGCTACTATGGTGCACAAAATCTCAATCCAGTGCAACTAACATGCACGAATGGAAATCCCAATCGAGTGCATCCGGAGCGCACAAAACCAAATCTCATATCACGCGCTCAACATGCGCGACAATCCCAAATCAAGTGCTTCCGTCCTGCACGAATGAAGGCTAAACCAAGTGCATCTAACATGCATAATAAAATCTAAATCAAGTGCATCCAAGGCGCATAAAATCCAATACCAAGCGCCTAATATGCGCAAAATCCAACCCAAGAGCGTCAGTCCGTGAAAAGTATCTAGTGCAGTAACATGCATGAAAGCGAACATCAAATTCAGACGCGCACAAAACAAAAATCTGGTAACACAAATGCTCAAGATATATATCGGGTGCAACCAAGGTACGGAGTATATGTCCGGTGCAACCAATGCACAAAATACCTAGCTGGTGCAACAAATGCTAGAAATACGAATCCGATGCATCTAGTGCACGAAATATCAAATACAGTGCATCCAGGGCAGAAAATACCAAATCCAGTGCATCCAGTGCACGAAATACTAAATACAGTGCATCCAGTGCACACAATACAAATCGGGTGCAACAAGTGCCCGGAGATGCATCAATAACTCAAAGGCGTATAAAAAGCAACACCGAGTGTGCCAAGGTGTATAAAATCATAAACGTGTGCAACTGCGTGCACAAAACATGTATCAATGCACTGCAAGCACATGTAAGCCATACCGAGTGCAAAAACCAAATCGAGTGCATACCATATGCATAAAAATAAAATCAACCGTAGGAAATCCACAAAATCATAAACATATGCAGCCAAGGCACAAACCGATATCAAGTGCAATAAATACGCACAAATCATAAATCAACACAACGGTGTACAAAAACATATCTCAAGTGCAATAACTTTGCACAAAAACGTAAATAACCAGAAGGTGCAGCCATGGTGCACGAAAACCATACCAAAAAGCCCAATCATCAAAACTCAAATCCAAGCGATAAAAGCATGATACTCGGATCACAACGCAAAATGCAACGAAAGACACTAAAGTACGCCTCCAACAATGTCGAAAAGTGTCGGTACGTTCAACACTAGCAGAGCAAGAACATCCGCTGTCTCCTGCTCACGGTCTAGCGTCTTCTGTCCCTGGGTCCTCATTTCTCTGTGGATTACCGATCTCTCAATCCATTGGCTCGTCGGCCCGGTCCGGTGTACTAATGGAAACGATCCGCTCTTGTACTCCTCTGGTCCTCCCATGACCAATTAGCACGACCAATCATCAAGCAGTACGTCTCTGACGTCGGCCTCTGGGCATCTGAATATACATCACACATCTGATCCTCGGTGTAAATATCATTGCAGCAGTGTCCTGGAAAGAACTTGCTCAGGGTCTCTTCCAATCTCGCCTATGCCGAACTGTACGGAGGCTATCATCTTTTACTATATCTCTTTCTTATTCTGGAATGGCTGCATACTCATCACGACTCCTCCTGGAAGATATATCCATTTACAACGCCTATGCATGCGTATCTCTTCTGTGATGTCAGCGGAGTGGAACGTCCTCTCGTCACGATCTCGTACGAACCTCTTACTGCACCTTTCTCCAATGTTGACTGATTCGGACTCGTCTCCTCGTGGCTTCATGGACTGCGCTCCAACGGCTGTACTCGTATCTGGAGTCTCCCAAGCAATGTATCCCATCACATGATATCCGAACGATGTCGAACTTTTCGATCGATTCGTCGAGGTTCCATAATCCCCCAAGAGTTCAACATCTTGGGTATAGTTAAATAGAATCGAATATATGCCACAGCACTTATGGACCAACCGTAGAAGGGAAAACCCAAGCCTCACTTATGGCACCGCTGAACTTCCGCAAACCCTAAGGTTCATCGGCGTTCCATGGTCATTATGTCGAGTTAGGGTTTCATTCTTCTTGAGGGTCCGTAGAATAACTTGCATTTTTTTTCGAATACTTTAAACTTGGAAAATGGATTCCTGACATTCGATCGTCTATATCGACTCTCAACGTATCAGCATGAAGTCGTCTCTAGTTGGAATCAATCAATCTGATGACCTCGTATCGGGGTAGGCACTGAATCACGTGTCCTAGTCCTTCATCTTTGGTGACTACCGATCTTCTAACATATTTCGAAGTATAACTCGTGCGACATTAACTTCAAACATCTGGGGCAAAATCTTTTCATTTGCCGAAGTCGCTGGCTCATTCGTCGGCACGTTGAACAGTGCCTCAATCATCAAAATATCTGTGCTTTGACGGTCATCACAATCTGGCTGGCCTCTGGTGTTAGCCCAATCCGCTGGTGCCGATCTGCACATCCGAGAAATCTCGTAAAGGCGATCCATCAAACGCTTATGGTGCAAAAACACAATAGAATGACGCCTCTATGAAATCGTATGTCCCTGGAATCACGCCCTGGTCAGTCCTCGTCCGTGACGAGCTCGTGCTGACCGCAACTCTAGCCGTAGCTCTCCACGCCCGTACAACCATGATAACAAAACCATAAACTGGTACCGATGAGGATAGATCATAAGAATGAATATAATGCTGTGCAAAGAAATGTACATCCTAAGGCTCCTTAAGTGGAGTATCGTATCGTAAGTATGCCACGGAACATACACACGGTACGTCACTCTACTTGAGTCACCTACTCCATCAACCAAGGGTCATCCTACACTCCGAAGGTAAAACCTAACGCTCCAATACAAACTTTGTCATGACCCGAAAAGTACCGAGCGTGACTGGTACTTAAATTACGAAACGTCTCTAGGCGTATATAATCTAAGTAAGCCAAAACCCAGAAATCAAAACCAAGTAAAGCAGTAGAGTGAAGGAAAAACCAATTGTAAAGCAAGAAGTTTAACAACATAAGCCGAAGTATGCATTTTTAAAATGTCAAGTCTTTTCTGAAAATTTTGGCAGAGTTTCCTTTGTAAATTCATACCCCAAATGTGTACAAAACCTGATAAAGCATGTATAATGAATAAATGCATCCCCAAGCGGGAGGTAGCTCTTCGCCAACCGGTGGATAAAACCACACAATGCAATATAATATACAACGCCGAAATGCGAGGATCAAACTCAGGATAAAAATCCAACATCATCAAGAAAACCAGAGGAAAACCATAATAATATAGCGCGCGACTCTAAGGTCGAAAGAATATACACTGGTCATCTATCTCTATCAAATATACAAGTCTGGTTGATGGAGTTTTACTAGATACAACTGAAATAACAAATATACAACGGTGGTCACGATGCAAGTGAACCACCAACCAAAGCAATCAACCGGAAAGGACAGTGTGCCAGCAAAGCCGCAGCGAAACCTGTACGGCAAAACCTGCAAGGAACTGTGGCACAACGGGGGTGAGTTGCCAACTCATGAGTAGAAAAAATCACAGAGCAGAAATCACATGTATGACGCATCCTAAGTCATATCAAGTAATATCCTCAAATAATATCCTGATCCATCAACATATAAGTGCAATACTACGTGCTCGTGTCAGTGCCTCAGATAGCAACATATCAGATATATGATGTATGAATGCATTACGAATGGAAACATAATACATCATGAGTGAGACAATTGTTTTCTTTATTTAATGAGATTCCTGTATGTATATAAATCAAATATCATCAATGAAATCAACAGAGAAATCAGTGTCAAGCATCGACACAAAATATGAATCTCAATATCTCAGGCTCCGGCTATCCGGACTGGCCCGTATCATCAAATCTCAATATCTCAAATCTCAACATCCCAATATCTCAATACCTCAGGCTCCGTCAGTCCGGATCGGACCATATCATCAATCACACGACCACGAACTGTATCCTCCAGATATCCGTCGCGCCAGACAATCACCGGTAGGCAGTCTGCCCCTGCCAGGCTCATCGACTACAACTCGATCTTCTTGCCCCGAGTACCATACCGGATCCACCATGTACCCTCAGACGGTTCATCCAACTCCTCGAATCGGGTCTCAAAAACCATCTCAGAATAGATTCAAGTTATTTAGTGTACCATACCCAATCAACTCTTGATTCAAGTTAATGTTCATAACATTATTTTGCAACACAAAATGATATCCTTCATTGTCCAACAAAGAAACGGATATTATATTACATAGCATACATGGCACAAAATAACAAGGGTTAAAAACCAAAATACAACCCGAAGGCAACCCAAGATGATACTCTCCTACGGATACATCATGTACAGTGGAACCATTTCCAACCCGCAGAGTATGGTCTCCAGTCTTCAAAACTCTACTGTTTCTCAGCCCCTGCATACAATTGCAGATATGAGAACCAGAACCGGTATCTAATACCCAAGATGCAGTGTTAATTGAAAAACAGTTCTCAGTTACAAACACACCTTAAGTGGAAGCATGAGCATGCTTCTTCTTCTTGAGATCTGCAAGATACAAAGCACAGTTCCGTTTCTAATGTCCCGTCTTGTGGCAGAAAAAGCATTCCCCTTTTCCACTTCCCGCGGCCCCAGTTTTGTCTTTCACCTTCGCCTTTTGGACTCCATCTTTCGGTTTGATGGACTTCTTCTTCTTCTTTCCTTTGGCCTTGGCTTTTGGGACGGAAGAGGAAGATGGCCCAGCAAGCAGAGCGAGAGTCTTCACTGTTTTCAGCGTGCTCTCTGCACTTATCAACATATTGAGAAGTTCAGGCAATGATTTCTGTAAATCGTTCATAGTGAAATTCAGTATGAACGGAGCAAAGACGGGGGAGAGAGACTGCAGAACAACATCCGTATATTGCTCATTATCCATAGTCCATCCCAGTTCCTCAATTTCTTCTATAAGACCAATCATCTTCAATACATGGTCTCCTACTGATGCATCAGGGGCCATCCGCAACTGAAACAGCTTTCGAGATGCTTCGTATCGCAAAGTACGAGATTGCTCTTCACACAACTCTTTTTTATGAAGAAAGATGGATTGTACATTTATCTTCTCATGTTGTTTCTGATGGATGTTGTCCATAGAAGCAAGCGTGAGGCACCTGGCCGTGTTGCAATCAATATCCCATGTTTTTCGGATCTCCCTATCTGAAACAGATGATTCGGGTCCTGAGACGGGTGGGGCTTTGGTAGTGAGAACATATGATACTTTATCATATGCGAGTGCAATGTTCAAGTTCATCTTCCATTCTTTATAATTCGGCCCAGTCAGTTTGTTTTTCTCTAGTAGAAGCTTATGTCCCGTCATCGGTATCTGCCATTAGGAGAGAGAAAAGAATACACTCAGCGAAATGCTCTTGCAAAGAATTAGATTGGTTATTATCTTATTTAATCGATGTCTCCCACTTCAAATTTCCTTTCAAAACCTGAAAAGAGAACTAGCCAGGATTAATTACATTCTACAGTTTCGCTAAGCGGTCAGCCAGGCCAGTGTCGGTACTTTGAGGGAGGTTCCCCATGCTTTCGCACGGACCTAATTAAAATAAACCTCATTTTCCCAGAGGTCATACCCCGTTAACACCTTTCTAGACACATACTGGATTAGCTAATTGTAAAGTGCAAAACTCTCCTGGAAGTAACACTTACTCACAGTAGGATAGGGATCCAACTATCATATAGATGGAATGCAATCTTACTGCAAATTTCAACTCTTGAAACTCCCGATATAGTTTCTACCCCTAGATGCTTATGACCTTGGCAATGGTCAAAATATCACAAGCACTAGTCAAGTTCTACCCTTCATTTCGAGATTAACTAGACCCACCCATATGACCCTTGACTATGATCAACATAATCACATGAATGTCCTAACTGATCGCATCATATGCTTTGTAGGAAGACATCACTTAGCTACCGTGCAATACGCCTTGACTATGATCAAAATACGCAGCACGAATACTAAGTACTCTGCTTCCTTAAATGACGGAGGGTTGCGGATGGTTTTTATGAAAACCATTAACGCTTTGAACTTGATCTCGTTGTAGAATCAAAACAGTTTAAAAAAGGAGTGGCTTAAGCTCCGCATATTTTGAAACTTGTGTTTTTCATTAAAAGGCCGAGTGGGTTTCAAATCCGATTCTACAACATCTTTTGGTTTCTTTTACTTTACATTAATCTCATTAATGTAGTCCCATCATTTAAGTTCCTAAGCCATCACAGAAAAGAAACGAAAAAAGAATGTATACTTATACCACCCACATTCGCCACAGTGTCCCGTTATGCACCGTTAGGTTACTTAACTAACGGCATAGCGGGGCGGGACTAGCGCGGGTGTAAAATATAAGCAACGTTTATATATATCATATATATAATAATAATCCATTCGTCTCAGATACTAAGTAATCACGTTACAGAATATCAACAGCAGCAGAAGCACATATGAAAATAAAAAGGATATCTAGGAGCTCCGTATTTTGTATTCAGACAGTAATAGAGAATACGGATTCCTTGGTCGCGATGAATAGCCAAGCCCACACCTCTAGACCCCCATGAGAGCGGCAAGTGATCCTGCCAATTCTAGAGTTTAGGAGACCCGGGCTCGACTCCTCCAGATGGCCTCCCACTGAACCCGAGAACCCGTTCACTTTTGCTCTCCTCCTTGGGTCTATCCTAATGCGGAAAAGTAAATAATATTCAATAATGGTGACATCATCCTCAACCCGGAAGTGCCCCAAACAAAAGAATATTACATACAATGGACTTTTACATGAATGAAAATAAACACTCTCATCTCACATAAAACCCCCGGCTATTCGATAGCGACAATCATGCATCATATCTCAGCAACACATAATATCTCATATCATCAACGTAAGCAAGTATGCGTATCCCAATTGTCGTTGATGTATAGCAACGAAGCCGGCGATACACCACATACTACGCTTACGGTCATAGAAAAGAAAGTGAAAAACAACAATTGCAATAACAGATATCAAGACAATGTTTAACGTTTCGATCAAATCAACAAACAACCACGTTTTACCCCTAGAGCTCAAATCTTGAGCAAAGTTACAAATACTCAAAATCCCGCCACAGTGTCTTATGATCCAACCGTAGAAGGAGTTAACCAACGCCTCACCTATGACACCACGGCACTATGGAAAACCCGAAGTTTCGTTCGCGGTTCCGTGGGCATAGAATCGAGTTAAGGTTATTATGATCTTCTAGAGGGTTTATAGGATACTTGCGCTACTATTGAATATAAAGTTAACTTTGGAAAAACACAACACTTGGAAATTTCAGCGGGCAAGAAAGTGGGGTGTCCGATAGTCGCTCGAAATGCAAAAAATAATCTAGGTTACCAATTTAGTGTTAAAAAATACGATTACGAATCACTACGAAATAGCTCAAGGTCGATATAATCATCACATGAAAAATTGGACTAAATAAACAATACTAGAAACCCTAATTTGCAAACAACAGAGCACGGGTGAAACAGGGGGTGCATAGGGGGTAGGAAGGCCGGCCTGGCCGGAATTTGTGGGGATGTACTCGGCCAAAATCCAAGCACACACCCTGCCCCGTATATCACCTGGGTTCTTAGGATTGCCTGCACTGCATTCTGTACATGTTTGAAAAATTTTTAGAGCACCTTTTTAAAAATTTCCTGAGACCATATATAGGGTTCCGTAATACCGTATTTTTCGGAGTCGGATTCGTTTTCGTATTTGTTATAACACCAAGTCCAGAATTCTAGCTTGGCTCTGATACCATTGTTAGGTTTCCCTAGCACCTACTTATGAGTATGAAAGCATCACACATGCCACTTTAAAATTTCTAGAGGTGCTAAGCAAACAAAGCATGGATCTTTAACTAGAATTTCTAGGGTAACATCACAAGTATCACATACAATAACTATATTAACACTAAGTGAAAGGAATACAACCTTTGTAGTCCTCTTGGTAGTGACTCCTAGGATCGTTGAGAGTTGGAAAAGCTTGCAAGTGAGCTCCTTTGTCCACGATGATCCACCGAAAGTTCACTAGCTCCAAGCTTGTAGCTCTAGTTGATGCAAGAAGAAGATGATGCTAAACACTCTAAACTAATTGGCTAGATTAGAGTAGAATGATGAAGTGGTGTGTTTTCTTTTATCAAAACTCTTTCTTTTTATCTCTCACTCACTTTGGAAAAACCTAGAAAGCAAGGAGGAAGAAGAAGATGAAGGCAAAAGCTTTTGATAATGATAAAGCTTAATGAATAATAGAGAAGATAAGTATATATATTTTCTATTCTTCATCTCAAACCATGGTTACATAATATAGATATTATTGCACTTGAGTTAAAAGACAAAAGAAAAATTAACTCATGGTTAAAAAGTGGGTGAACAAAGTTTAGTTCAAGATGAGTGTAGAAGATTACCATGGATTAATCTTTATCTTTTTCTTTTGTATATGATGTATATATGCATTTGTTTTAATGAGAATAAGATGGGGTCTCTTCCCACACCACATCTCAAATGGCGTGGTAGGCACAGTCTTAGTGGGAACTCGGTTCAAAAGGTATGCGGCTGATTCTAGCGTATATCCACAGAATGATCGCGGCAACTCAGCGTTACTCATCATGGACCGCACCATATCCAATAGGGTGTGGTTCCGTCTCTCCGATACACCGTTATGTTGCGGTGTGTATGGAGGAGTAAGCTGAGAGAGAATTCCGTTCTCTTTTAAATAATCCAGGAACTCGGCACTTAAGTATTCTCCACCTCGATCCGATCTTAGAATCTTAATACTTTTGCCGGTCTGTTTCTCTACTTCATTCTTATACTCCTTGAATTTTCCAAAGGCCTCGGACTTATGTTTCATTAAGAAGACATAACCGTACCTTGAGAAGTCATCCGTAAAAGTAATGAAGTAAGAATATCCGCTTCGCGCATGTGTAGACATTGGACCGCACACGTCACTGTGTACGAGTCCCAAGAGCTCGCTCGCTCTTACTCCATGTCCAGTAAACGGAGTCTTTGTCATCTTTCCTTTGAGACAGGATTGACAAGTGGCATACGACTGATATTCGAAAGCATTCAAATACCCTTCTGTATGTAACTTCGTCAACCTTCTCTCATTGATGTGACCCAGTCTACAATGCCACAAGAAAGTCTGATTTATTTCCGGAGACTTTCTTTTGTGTGTATTCTGGACATTGAAAATCTGTGGTTGGTTCAATACGTATATACCATTACTCAATGTACCTGACCCAATTAAAACTTGATTAAGGTGAATGTTTACAACATTACTTACAAAAGCAAATTCATAACCTTCTTTAGAAACTAAAGATACAGAAATGATATTACAAGTTGCGTTGGGTACAAAAAAACAATTACGCAAAACCAAAACATGTCCATCTGACATTCCCAGGTGATAGTCCCCCACGGCTTTAGCATCCATGCTAGCTCCGTTCGCAACTCTGAGGGTCATGTCACCTGCCTTCAAAACCCTACGGTTTCTCAACGCCTGCAAAGAATTATAGATATGAGATCTTGATCCGGTATCCAATACCCAGGAAGTAGAGTTTATTGAAAGACAGTTTTCAATAACATACACATCTGAAGCTGAAGCTGCAACCTGCTTCAATTCCTGTGTCCTGGCTTTCCAAGCCCTGCAATCATTCTTCCAGTGTCCTTTATTATGACAATAGAAGCACTCTTCCTTATCCACAAGCTTCCCCGCTATCTTTGTTGCTTTTTCTTTTCCCTAAGTATCCACTTTACTAACACCGCCCCTTGGTTTGGCGGGGGCTTTCTTCTCTTTCCCTTGGCTTTCGCCTTGGACCTAGAAGAAGATGATCCTCCTACAAACAAAGTGGATGTTTCCCTACCTTTCTATAGGGTGCCCTCTGCGCTCCTCAGCATGTTGAGGAGCTCTGAAAGTTCAACCTCTTTTTCTTGTAAGTTGAAGTTCAGTATGAACTGGGCGTAAGTGGAAGGAAGGGACTGGAGAACTATATCCTTATAGAGTTCACCCTCCAATGTGGTCCCTAGGTCCGCGAGCTCCTCAATGTAGCCGATCATCTTTAGCACGTGCTCGGCTACCGATGATCCGACGGCCATCTTTGCCGAAAACAACTTTTTCGACGCTTCGTATCTTGCGATACGTGATTGCTCTCCATACAGTTCTTTTGTATCGAGAAATATGGATTCAAGGTCCATATTCTCGTGCCTCCTCTGATGTTCGTTGTCCATCGAGGCAAGTACGAGGCACTTGGCCTTCGCGCTATCAATCTCCCAAGTCTTGCGGATTTCCTTATCCGCGACGCTGGAAGTGGGACCAGGGACAGGGGGAGCTTTGGTGGTAAGAAGATACCCCAGCTTGTCGTAAGTGATTGCTATCTTGACATTCCTGAGCCAATCTTTGTAGTTTGGCCCTGTCAGTTTGTTTTTATCTAGGAGTAACTTAAGTCCAGTCATGTTGATTGGTCGCTGCAATTAGGAGAGAGAAGAAGAAACACTCAGCATGATGCTCTTGCAAGTTTAGAATGGTTTTTAGTTTGTCTAAACAGGATGGCTCCCACTGTTTCTCAAATCCCTCCTCAAACCATAAAGGAGGAATTAGTCAGGATCAATCCCACCGTACAATACTTGCTTAACCGTTCAGCCAGGCCGGTGTCGGTACTTCGAGGGAGGTTTTCCAACGCTTTCGCGAAGTTCCTTAATTAAAGAACCTCTTTTCCCTGGGGGCGTAGCCCCGCTAACACCTTTCTAGGCACCTACTAGGTTTATAGCATTGATCGTTTAGTGAGAAATTTCCCGAGGAGTAGCATATACTCACAGTAGGATCGGGATCCAAATATCATCGCGTGACGAAACTGAAGGAATCCTACCAGAATCATCACACTCCAAATGGTATGCAAATCTAGCAAGTTTCAGTACTTATGAAACTCCCGATGTGGATTTTTGCCCCATGCTCTTATGACCTTGACTTTGGCCAAAATATCATAAGTCACATGTCAAGTTCTACCCGTCATTATCCAGGTTAATTTGGATCCATCCGCACCTACCCTTGACTTTGGCCAAAATGGCAGTACGACTGTCCCAAACCAACGCATCTATCTATGCTACACCTGAACACCCAATAGCTACCAATCACTGTGCCTTGACTTTGGCAAACATACATAGCTTGAATACTATTGACGATTCATGTGAAACGACGGAGGGCTACGGATGGTTTTGGCAAAACCGTGAACGTAGTGAACTTGATTTGGTCGATGGAACGAGATAGCTTTTAAAAGGAGTGGCTCAAGCTCCGCATTTAAAAGTTGGTTTTGAAAAGAACCGAGTGGTTTTTCGAAAGTGTTCCAACGATTTTAACTTGGTTTATTATCTTGCATTAGTTCTTTTAATGTGTTATATTCTTGCATTAGTTCTTTTAATGCGTCCCATCATTTAATCCTACCATTGCAGAAAACAACCAAAATATGACGTACGCTTATGCCATTCGCATTCACCACTGGGCCCCGTCATTACCCGTTAGGTTACTTAACTAACGACAGAGCGGGGGCTGGGCTAGCGCGGCTGTAAAACATAAGCAACGCCTAAATAATATCATATATAGATATACTGCAATGATAAACATTTCAGATCACAGATGAATACATTGGATATACTAGGAATCTGTAATTCGTACGAGCCTGTAACGAAAGACAGATTACACGGTCGCGGTGAATAGCCAATACCCCACCCAAGACCCCTGCGGGTGCGGCAAACTACCCACCAAGTACCCGAAGCGTAGCAACCTCCCTCATCTCCATGAGTAGGCCACTCGACACTTCGGCATACCCGGTAGTTTGTGCACCCCCTCCATGGGTCTATCCTAGGAGCAAAAACAGTAAAAAGAAATTATACAATGACGGCTACAACCCCGACCCGGTTGTGCGGCCATACAAATAATTATTACATCAATTTACAAATTTACATGAATTGAAAGAAAAGAAAACTCTCGTCTCACAACCCCCGGCTATTCACCCGCGACAATCCAACATATTCATATACACATTCCAGCAACATTACAGATCACAGATTTGTATAACCCCCACTAATCGACATATAGCGATTAGTAGACGTTCAATACAAATATCACATTACAGAAAAACCCGTTAGCTTAAGTCTTTTAGAAGTTCGATCAAAAATACGGATTTTCGGGACCCCAAAATAAAATTTTCGTTCTGGAACATCTGGGTTGAAAATACATGTACCAAAATTCCCAAAATACCCCCAGAAGCACACTGTAGCAAAGAAACACCAGAGAGGGGGCAAGGAGGCCGCGGAACCGCGGCAATAGCAAGCGATTGCCACGTTTCCGCGGTCGTTTAGGGGGATCACATGGTTATTTTTCTACAGTGCCTTTTAAAAACCCTGAGCCGATTTTAGGTGTTAAAATAATCAACTTTTGAACAGTAAAAAAATCGACAGAAACTCGAATTTTTGGGGTTCGTTTTCGGGACTTTTTCTTTGATCGATCTTCTAGTTACTTGCTAACATGTTAGATAGAGTTTAACTAGGCTCTGATACCACTGTAAGTCCATGCTACCTCTCTCGGTACTTTCGGGAATGCGGAATTTGGTAAAAAACGATTTTTACGGAGGTGGTAACATGGACCTAAAACCCGGATCTTGGTTAAACATCTATCTAACAACCTAACTATGAGTTTCTAGCTACTCGGTTAGGGGGTTATACCTTGCTTGTCTTGAACTCCTTCGTCTTCAAGCAACGATGGTGGTCCGGATTGGCTTCTTCTCGTCGTCTCCGTACGCCGAAGATTGATCCACCAGAAAGCACCAACCTTTAGCTCCTTCTTCGTTCTTTGAAGAAACTAGTTCACTTGGTTTGCTAAACCTAGTGAACTAGAATGAGTAGAGAAGAATTAGAATGGGATTTTATCTATGGTTCTTGATTCTCAACTCATAAGAGATATGAACCATAGAGTCAAGAGAGGGAGCAAGAGGATGAGGGTGAGAGCAAGAGCAAGAGAGCTCAAGAACAAGAGAGAGAATGAGCAAGAAAGAATGAGCAAGTATTTTGTCTCTCACCCTCTCATAATCCAAAGTCATGATAACTCATCATACCAAAAAGGTCTTCTGTGATGGTTGAAGCAACCATAACCATATCATATCATGCACTCATTTTACACAAATGAGCAAGCAAGTAAAAGTCTTTACCATGAAATGATAGCTATGGTTATCATGATGGTCAACTAGTCAAGCCTAGTCAACCGGTCAACAAAGTCAACAAGTCAACAAAAGTCAACAAGTCAACAAAGTCAACAACCATGTCACCCTAATACTTAATCAATATAATAGTTAATCACATATCATATTCTCATTAGGGTTGATCAAAAGGTCAATAGTGAACGGTCAACTGTCAACAACCCTAATGAGAATCCACTGCCTCTGTCTCCCTGTCAACTGTGCATACACACCCGTATCCGCGTTCCGAGGAACACGAATGAAAACTGGATAAATCCAATCCCATAAAGTACACTAGGATCTGGCTTAAACCAAAGCCCGCTAGTGTAAACTGTCCGGACACTGTACGTGCACAAGTGCACGGATGTGACCGAACCCTGTCGCAAAACTATGCGACCTGTCGGAAAACCATGCGACCTCTACTCTTTTTCCTAAAGGCGAAAAGCTTTCTGTGTGGGACTCTAAAGACTCGACACTATGCTGGCAGTGGGTTTAACCACAGACCGCAAGCGGCACTAGCTGTGCGTAACGGTCCACTGGTAATGCCGATAAGAAGACGGACGAGGCGAAACCCATCTGAACTCCTACTGAGACTGAGTGTGACATTCTCCATACAGTCCGGTCTGTTCGTCTGATACATCGCATGGCGGGCCTAGGGGCGGTAAACGTCAGTCCCCCAATAGCGGTACAAGTCGTGCCGGAGCGAAGCCGAAAACACCCTGAGATAACACTGGAAACCTACCAGTATATCTCGTTTGCCCTGGCCAGGGACTACTCGTGTAATGCTCTCCTAGACACAGCGCGCTGTCAACCCCCAATACCGGGAGAGACGAATCCTGTCTAACCGTCACTGCCTCCAAGTGCTTCGGGACTGCACCCAACCACTACCTGTTTGCACGACTCCTTTGAGCCGTGGTAGGGTAGTGATCAAAGTACAGTGGGAACACACTCGAGGCGAAGTGACAGTGTCAAGTCAGCGGACTAAGCTGTACTCATGTCACCTGGGAACTGATAACTGACGATAGGCATAATACCAACTAGTCAGTTCCCGACGAGTCCTGTCCAGTGTACCCGTAACCTAACGAGCACCTGCATACTATCTCAAGTACGACGTACTGACGGCAGTGGGACAGACCGTTTCCTACACTGGGATGAGAAGCTCATGCGCTGGTCTACTCCGGAGTATCGATGCCCTGTCTCGATAGTCCTGCGACCAGGGACCTGCATAAGGATGTGCTTATAGATTACCCAGCCCCACTAGTGTGACGGCCATCACATCGTTGGTAATCAAGCAAAGATCCTAAAGGCTCCACTAATGTGTATAGGCGATATACAAAAATAAACACATGTATACATTGAAGTAGAAACAAACCAAGTAGCATACTGCTATTTTGAGCAAGATTGTATATACAAGGTGAATATCCCAAGCTTCCATTAAGTAATATACAAACTAGTATGATACAGTAATGGCCTCTAGGGCATATACACTAACAATCTCCCACTTGCACTAAGGCCATGTACTGGCGTATCGAAGACCTATCATCTCGATCAGCCGCTCGAACTGAGTCTGGGGCAGGGCCTTGGTGAATGGATCTGCAGTGTTATCTTCTGAAGCGACTCTCCGAACCTCGATCTCCTGGCGATCTACGATCTCCCTGATCAGGTGATACCGCCTCAAGATGTGTCGGGATCTCTGATGGGACCTGGGTTCCTTCGCTAAAGCTATAGCTCCGTTGTTGTCGCAATACAGAGGTATTGGGTCAACAATGGACGGAACCACCTGAAGTTCTTTTAAGAACTTCCTCATCCAGACAGCTTCTTTTGCGGCATCACATGCAGCGATGTATTCCGCTTCCATCGTCGAGTCTGCAATGGTTTCTTGTTTGGAACTTGATCGCACGCCTGGAGCGTGTCGGATGTTCAAAGAATTAAAGTATAACCGCGATCAGGACGGTGTCGCTATGCAGCTAGCCGGTTGAGCATGGGTCGGTCCACAGGGAGATAGTTGTATTTCCGTTCTTGTCTTAGACGAGTCAATAATGAATTTGTTTGATTGTTCAGTCTAACCTAAGTGTATTATCTGCAAGTATAAAGTTGTTAAGAAAAGGATACGAGATTATAAGCTAAAGAAATCCGTACTCAAAACCTTTGAGCCGAATCTTGACCAATTGAAGCTAGAGCAATCGGCAACAATGTGGATTAGGGGATTTAAGCGCGGTATTCGTGGAATCCGGCTTATTTACCCTTGTCCTTCCGTTCTTGTCTCTTGCTTTCGCCTCCGGCCAAACCGAACGCAACCGGTCGTGGTTAGGAATAACCGTTACCTTGTCAGGGTACGGTGCCTATCGAGCGCTTGCGTATCGTTTGGGCGGAGTTCAATGGAAAATACGGGAAAAGGAAATTGGTAAAGAAATGTTAACTTATAATACCGTATTTCTTCTTAACAATAATAATTACATTCATTCACAAAAGAGAACCAAAAAGAGAGAACAAAAAGAAAAGAACAAAGAAAAGAAAAGATACAAGTAATTATGTGCATGAATTTAAGTGCAAGTAATTAAAGACAAGGTAATAAAAAGCAAGTAATAAAACGCGATAAAAAGAACAAGAAACTAGGACTCAAGACAAGCATGTGATCAATAGCCAACCCTTAAACTTGGAAGCTCAATCAAGAGGTTGCAAGATCAAGGGAAGGGTAGAGAACGCATGTGAAATGAAGTGCTAATTCCATGAAAGAATACGACCCTTGAGATCAATAACTAACCCTTAACCATTCAAGCTCAATGAAGAGGTTGAATGATCAAGAGAAAGCAAGAATCTCAAAGGGAAGAAGAAACACAAGAGAATGATACAAAAAGCCCTCATCTTCATTGATCTCCCACTCAAAAAGTTCTCACTACAATTTTCATGGAAAAAGAATGAAGAAGAAGAAGAAAAAGACTAAATCCTAAAAAGAAAGAAGAACAAAACTACACAAAAAAAAGGCTAAAGAAAAGCTCCCTTGGTTTTGCTCAGATCCGGGGTATTTATAGGAGGGGAATGGGAAACCTAGGGCAACCATCAGACCCTAGACAAAATTACCAAACAGACCCCAAAAGATCACAGAGAGAGGACACAGTACGGCCGCGTTTCCGCGGCCAATACCCCCTATTGGCCGCGGAAACGCGGCCAAGTGGTGGAGTTGTGTGGTGAATTTTGGTGGCTTTCCCAGGTTCACTTTTTCCTCGTGTTTGAAATATTCATACTTCACAGAACTCATCCAGAATATTTGCAGATTTCTAAGTCCAAGATTGCATTATCTTTTCTTTACTTTTGACTTTATCTCCCTCGAGCTCTGCGCACCCATTGATTCTTGTGCAGCCCCCTTCGTGCTCTGTGCTTGTCCCAGACACGAATGACCACTGTCACATGTCTTATATCTGGAACCGGTACTCGGCACTGGACGGATATGGATGACCGGAACCCGGCTTTTATCTGCAGTGACAGATGTTCTGTATTTGGCGTAACTGTGGAGATTTTATCTTGATTTGCAATATTTGTACCGGAAACCTGTATTCTGTCAATATGTAACAAACACGGATTAAAAGTACCTACCTATAAACACACGAGCGTAAGAATGGGCGGTATAAAATGCAATATTCTGGTATGAACAGAACTCTTCCAACACACCGCCCCTCCATTGAGGGTAAAGACAAAACCCGACATGGACTTGGAATCATCTTTTGTCACACTGGAAGCTGGAGTCAGCAAAGGCCTCGATCTGGAGGTCTTTTCCGCCATACACCAAGAACATCTCCTTAGTCCTTCTCAGATACTTGAGAATGTTCTTTACCGCTATCCAGTGTTTCTCCCCAGGGTTTGACTGACACCGGCTTACCACACTCAGTGCATAAGCTACATCCGGTCTGGTACACAACAGCGCATACATTATAGAGCCTACCGCAGAAGCGTAGGGTATAATAGACATGCGATCCCTCTCCAAATCAGTCTTGGGAGACATCTCTTTAGAGAGGGTGATCCCGTGACAAGCCGGTAGGTTACCGCGCTTGGAATCTTCCATACTGAATCTCTTCAGTATGGTGTCGATGTACCTGGACTGTGAAAGTCCTAATATCCTCTTGGATCTGTCACGGTAGATCCGGATACCCAGAATGTACGAGGCATCACCCAGGTCTTTCATGGAGAACCTGTGTGACAAGAACCCCCTGACAGATTGTAGCATAGGAATGTCATTTCCTATTAAGAGAATGTCATCCACGTATAAAACGAGGAATACTACAGTTCTCGCTACAAATCTACTATAGATGCATGGTTCATCTGGATTTTTGATAAAGCCAAATTCTTTGACCGTCTCATCAAAGCAGATGTTCCAACTCCGTGATGCCTGCTTTAGTCCATAGATGGACTTAAGCAACTTGCACACCTTTCCGCTGCTCCCACTCTGAATGAAACCCTCTGGTTGGTCCATATAGACACACTCCTCTAAATTTCCATTTAGAAAAGCGGTCTTTACGTCCATTTGCCAGATCTCATAATCGTAGAAGGCAGCAATGGCAAGAAGGATCCGAATGGATTTCAGCATGGTTACTGGAGAAAAGGTTTCGTCATAGTCCAAGCCAGGTCTTTGGCGAAAACCCTTTGCTACCAGCCTAGCTTTATAGGTCTCAACCTGCCCATCTACACCAATCTTCCTTTTGAAGATCCACTTGCATCCTACGGGTTTTACCCCATCTGGAGCAATGTCCAACGTCCATACCTTGTAGGTGTACATGGACTCCATTTCGGTCCGCATTGCATCCAGCCATTTCACTGAGTCAACGCTCTGAACGGCCTGCTGGAAGCTAGTAGGCTCATCATAATCTATGATGCAAT
Organism: Agapanthus africanus; assembly: GCA_030015575.1. NCBI lineage: Eukaryota > Viridiplantae > Streptophyta > Magnoliopsida > Asparagales > Amaryllidaceae > Agapanthus > Agapanthus africanus. The sequence goes on along the minus strand of JASDDO010000010.1, from coordinate 196,449,697 downwards.
CCTCTCTATCCCCGTCTATGAGAAAACCGTAGTATCTCTCGGGCGGATGAGTCTGCCTACTACTTCTGCGGAGCGGCGTAGGAATGTCCTGTCCTTCCGAACCCTCTGGTTCCGCTAAACTTTCAGTAATAGTCCGTGGTTCTGGAATTTCTTCCAGTTCTACTGCGCTCCCACTTATTTCCTTTTCTAAGAACTGGTGTTTTAGAAAGTGGGCATGACGAGAAACAAGAACTATTTGTTCCTCTTCACAGTAGAAGAAATATCCCTTGGAATTCTTTGGATATCCCACAAACTTGCACAGTACTGAGCGTGCCTCGAGCTTGTCCGCATGCTACTTTTTGACAAAAGCTGGACTTCCCCATGTCTTAATGTGATTAAGATGGGGTCTCTTCCCACACCACATCTCAAATAGCGTGGTACGCACAGTCTTAGTGGGAACTCAGTTCAAAAGGTATGCGGCTGATTCTAGCGCATATCCCAAGAATGATCGCGGCAACTCAGCGTTACTCATCATGGACCGCACCATATCCAATAGGGTGCGGTTCCGTCTTTCCGATACACCGTTATGTTGCGGGGTGTATAGAGGAGTAAGCTGAGAGAGAATTCCGTTCTCTTTTAAATAGTCCAGGAACTCGGCACTTAAGTATTCTCCACCTCGATCCGATCTTAGAATATTAATACTTTTGTCGGTCTGTTTCTCTACTTCATTCTTATACTCCTGGAATTTTCCAAAGGCCTCGGACTTATGTTTCATTAAGAAGACATAACCGTACCTTGAGAAGTCATCCGTAAAAGTAATGAATTAAGAATATCCGCTTCGCGCATGTGTAGACATTGGACCGCACACGTCACTGTGTACGAGTCCCAAGAGCTCGCTCACTCTAACTCCATGTCCAGTAAACGGAGTCTTTGTCATCTTTCCTTTGAGACAGGATTGACAAGTGGCATACGACTGATATTCGAACGCATTCAAATACCCTTCTGTATGTAACTTCGTCAACCTTCGTGACCCAGTCTACAATGCCACAGGAAAGTCTGATTTATTTCCGGAGACTTTCTTTTGTGTGTATTCTGGACATTGAAAATCTGTGGTTGGTTTAATACGTATATACCATTACTCAATGTACCTGACCCAATCAAAACTTGATTAAGGTGAATGTTTACAACATTACTTGCAAACGCAAATTCATAACCTTCTTTAGAAACTAAAGATACAGAAATGATATTACAAGTTGCGTTGGATACAAAAAAGCAATTACGCAAAACCAAAACATGTCCATCTGACATTCCCAGGTGATAGTCCCCCACGGCTTTAGCATCCATGCTAGCTCCGTTCGCAACTCTGAGGGTCATGTCACCTGCCTTCAAAACCCTACGGTTTCTCAACGCCTGCAAAGAATTACAGATATGAGATCTTGATCCGGTATCCAATACCCAGGAAGTAGAGTTTATTGAATGACAGTTTTCAATAACATACACACCTGAAGCTGAAGCTGCAACCTGCTTCAATTCCTGTGTCCTGGCTTTCCAAGCCCTGCAATCATTCTTCCAGTGTCCTTTCTTATGACAATAGAAGCACTCTTCCTTATCCACAAGCTTCCCCGCTATCTTTGTTGCTTTTGCTTTTCCCTTCGTATCCACTTTACTAACACCGCCCCTTGGTTTGGCGGGGGCTTTCTTCTTCTTTCCCTTGGCTTTCGCCTTGGACCTAGAAGAAGATGATCCTCCTACAAACAAAGTGGATGTTTCCCTACCTTTCTGTAGGGTGCCCTCTGCGCTCCTCAGCATGTTGAGGAGCTCTGAAAGTTCAACCTCTTTTTCTTGTAAGTTGAAGTTCAGTATGAACTGGGCGTAAGTGGAAGGAAGGGACTGGAGAACTATATCCGTATAGAGTTCACCCTCCAATGTGGTCCCTAGGTCCGCGAGCTCCTCAATGTAGCCGATCATCTTTAGCACGTGCTCGGCTACCGATGATCCGACGGCCATCTTTGCCGAAAACAACTTTTTCGACGCTTCGTATCTTGCGATACGTGATTGCTCTCCATACAGTTCTTTTGTATGGAGAAATATGGATTCAAGGTCCATATTCTCGTGCCTCCTCTGATGTTCGTTGTCCATCGAGGCAAGTACGAGGCACTTGGCCTTCGCGCTATCAATCTCCCAAGTCTTGCGGATTTCCTTATCCGCGACGCTGGAAGTGGGACCAGGGACAGGGGGAGCTTTGGTGGTAAGAAGATACCCCAGCTTGTCGTAAGTGATTGCTATCTTGACATTCTTGAGCTAATCTTTGTAGTTTGGCCCTGTCAGTTTGTTTTTATCTAGGAGTAACTGAAGTCCAGTCTTGTTGATTGGTCACTGCAATTAGGAGAGAGAAGAAGAAACACTCAGCATGATGCTCTTGCAAGTTTAGAATGGTTTTTAGTTTGTCTAAACAGGATGGCTCCCACTGTTTCTCAAATCCCTCCTCAAACCATAAAGGAGGAATTAGTCAGGATCAATCCCACCGTACAATACTTGCTTAACCGTTCAGCCAGGCCGGTGTCGGTACTTCGAGGGAGGTTTCCAACGCTTTCGCGAAGTTCCTTAATTAAAGAACCTCTTTTCCCTGGGAGCGTAGCCCCGCTAACACCTTTCTAGGCACCTACTAGGTTTATTGCGTTGATCGTTTAGTGAGAAATTTCCGAGGAGTAGCATATACTCACAGTAGGATCGGGATCCAAATATCATCGCGTGACGAAACTGAAGGAATCCTACCAGAATCATCACGACTCTAAATGGTATGCAAATTAGCAAGTTTCAGTACTTATGAAACTCCCGATGTGGATTTTTGCCCCATGCTCTTATGACCTTGACTTTGGCCAAATATCATAAGTCACATGTCAAGTTCTACCCATCATTATCCAGGTTAATTTGGATCCATCCGCATCTACCCTTGACTTTGGCCAAAATGGCAGTACGACTGTCCCAAACCAAACGCATCTATCTATGCTACACATGAACACCCAATAGCTACCAATCACTGTGCCTTGACTTTGGCCAACCATACACAGCTTGAATACTACTGACGATTCATGTGAAAACGACGGAGGGCTACGGATGGTTTTGGCAAAACCGTGAACGTAGTGAACTTGATTTGGTCGATGGAACGAGATAGATTTTAAAAGTAGTGGCTCAAGCTCCGCATTTAAAAGTTGGTTTTGAAAAGAACCGAGTGGTTTTCGAAAGTGTTCCAACGACTTTAACTTGGTTTATTATCTTGCATTAGTTCTTTTAATGCGTGATATTCTTGCATTAGTTCTTTTAATGCGTCCCATCTTTTAATCCTACATTGCAGAAAACAACCAAAATATGACGTACGCTTATGCCATTCGCATTCGCCACTGGGCCCCGTCATTACCCGTTAGGTTACTTAACTAACGACAGAGCGGGGGATGGGCTAGCGCGGCTGTAAAACATAAGCAACGCCTAAATAATATCATATATAGATATACTGCAATGATAAACATTTCAGATCACAAGATGAATACATTGGATATACTAAGGAATCTGTAATTCGTACGAGCCTGTAACGAAAGACAGATTACACGGTCGCGGTGAATAGCCAATACCGCCACCCAAGACCCCTACGGGTGCGGCAAACTACCCGCCAAGTACCCGAAGCGTAGCAACCTCCCTCATCTCCATGAGTAGGCCACTCGACACTTCGGCATACCCGGTAGTTATGCACCCCCTCCATGGGTCTATCCTAGGAGCAAAAACAGTAAAAGAAATTATACAATGGACGGCTACAACCCCGACCCGGTTGTGCGGCCATACAAATAATTATTACATCAATTTACAAATTTACATGAATTGAAAGAAAAGAAAACTCTCGTCTCACAACCCCCGGCTATTCACCCGCGACAATCCAACATATTCATATACACATTCCAGCAACAGTACAGATCACAGATTTGTATAACCCCCACTAATCGACATATAGCGATTAGTAGACGTTCAATACAAATATCACATTACAGAAAAACCCGTTAGCTTAAGTCTTTTGGAAGTTCGATCAAAAATACGGATTTTCGGGACCCCAAAATAAAATTTTCGTTCTGGAAAATCTGGGTTGAAAATACATGTACCAAAATTCCCAAAATACCCCCAGAAGCACACTGTAGCAAAGAAACACCAGAGAGGGGGCAAGGAGGCCGCGCGGAACCGCGGCAATAGCAAGCTATTGCCGCGTTTCCGCGGTCGTTTAAGGGGATCACATGGTGATTTTTCTACAGTGCCTTTTAAAAACCCTGAGCCGATTTTAGGTGTTAAAATAATCAACTTTTGAACAGTAAAAAAATCAACAGAAACTCGAATTTTTGGGGTTCGTTTTCGGGACTTTTTCTTTGATCGATCTTCTAGTTACTTGCTAACATGTTAGATAGAGTTTAACTAGGCTCTGATACCACTGTAAGTCCATGCTACCTCTCCCGGTACTTTCGGGAATGCGGAATTTGGTAAAAAACGATTTTTACGGAGGTGGTAACATGGACCTAAAACCCGGATCTTGGTTAAACATCTATCTAACAACCTAACTATGAGTTTCTAGCTACTCGGTTAGGGGGTTATACCTTGCTTGTCTTGAACTCCTTCGTCTTCAAGCTCCGATGGTGGTCCGGATTGGCTTCTTCTAGTCGTCTCCGTACGCCGAAGATAGATCCACCTGAAAGCTCCAACCTTTATCTCCTTCTTCGTTCTTTGTAGAAACTAGTTCACTTGGTTTGCTAAACCTAGTGAACTAGAATGAGTAGAGAAGAATTAGAATGGGATTTTATCTATGGTTCTTGATTCTCAACTCATGAGAGATATGAACCATAGAGTCAAGAGAGGGAGCAAGAGGATAAGGGTGAGAGCAAGAGCAAGAGAGCTCAAGAACAAGAGAGAGAATGAGCAAGAAAGAATGAGCAAGTATTTTGTCTCTCACCCTCTCATAATCCAAAGTCATGATAACTCATCATACCAAAAAAGTCTTATGTGATGGTTGAAGCAACCATAACCATATCATATCATGCACTCATTTTACACAAATGAGCAAGCAAGTAAAATTCTTTGCCATGAAATGATAGCTATGGTTATCTTGATGGTCAACTAGTCAAGCCTAGTCAACCGGTCAACAAAGTCAACAAGTCAACAAAAGTCAACAAGTCAACAAAGTCAACAACCATGTCACCATAATACTTAATCAATATAATAGTTAATCACATATCATATTCTCATTAGGGTTGATCAAAAGGTCAATAGTCAACGGTCAACTGTCAACAACCCTAATGAGAATCCACTGCCTCTGTCTCCCTGTCAACTGTGCATACACACCCGCATCCGCGTTCCGAGGAACACGAATGCAAACTGGATAAATCCAATCCCATAAAGTACACTAGGATCTGGCTTAAACCAAAGCCCGCTAGTGTAAACTGTCCGGACACTGTACGTGCACAAGTGTACGGATGTGACCGAACCCTGTCGCAAAACCATGCGACCTGTCGCAATACCATGCGACGTCTACTCTTTTGCCTAAAGGAGAAAAGCTTTCTGTGTGGGACTCTAAAGACTCGACACTACGCTGGCAGTGGGTTTAACCACAGACCGCAAGCGGCACTAGCTGTGCGTAACGGTCCCCGGGTAATGCCGATAAGAAGACGGACGAGGCGAAACCCATCTGAACTCCTACTGAGCCTGAGTGTAACATTCTCCGTAAAGTCCGGTCTGTTCGTCTGATACATCGCATGGCGGGCCTAGGGGGCGGTAAACGTCAGTCCCCCAATAGCGGTAACAAGTCGTGCCGGAGCGAAGCCCAAAACACCCTGAGATAATACTGGAAACCTACCAGTATATCTCGTTTGCCCTGGCCAGGGACTACTCGTGTAATGGCTCTCCTAGACACAGCGCGATGTCAACCCCAATACCGGGAGAGACGAATCCTGTCTAACCGTCCCTGCCTCCAAGTGCTTCGGGACTGCACCCAACCACTACCTGTTTGCACGACTCCTTTGAGCCGTGGTAGGGTAGTGATCAAAGTACAGTGGGAACACACTCGAGGCGAAGTGACAGTGTCAAGTCAGCGGACTAAGCTGTACTCATGTCACCTGGGAACTGATAACTGACGATAGGCATAATACCAACTAGTCAGTTCCCGACGAGTCCTGTCCAGTGTACCTGTAACCTAACGAGCACCCGCATACTATCTCAAGTACGACGTACTGACGGCTGTGGGACAGACCGTTTCCCACACTGGGATGAGAAGCGCATGCGCTGGTCTACTCCGGAGTATCGATGCCCTGTCTCGATAGTCCTGCGACCAGGGACCTGCATAAGGATGTGCTTATAGATTACCCAGCCCCACCAGTGTGACGGCCATCACATCGCTGGTAATCAAGCAAAGATCCTATGGGCTCCACTAATGTGTATAGGCGATATACAAAAATAAACACATGTACACATTGAAGTAGAAACAAACCAAGTAGCATACTACTATTTTGAGCAAGATTGTATATACAAGGTGAATATCCCAAGCTTCCATTAGGTAATATACAAACTAGTATGATACAGTAATGGCCTCTAGGGCATATACACTAACACCAACTCCGCGATGCCTGCTTTAGTCCATAAATGGACTTAAGCAACTTGCATACTTTCCCGCTCCCCCCACTCTGATTGAAATGCTCTGGCTGATCCATATAGACGCATTCTTCTAATTTTCCATTCAGAAAAGCCGTCTTTACGTCCATCTGCTAGATTTCATAATCATGGAAGGCAGCAATAGCAAGAAGCACCATAATGGATTTGAGCATAGCCACTGGAGAAAAAGTTTCGTCATAGTCCAAACCAGGTCTTTGACGAAAACCCTTTGCAACAAGTCTAGCCTTATTGGCTTCCACCTGTCCATCTACACCAATCTTTTTTTTGAGGATCCATTTGCATCCTATGGGTTTTACCCCATCTAGAGCAAAGTCCATACTTTGTTGGTGTACATGGACTCCATTTCGGTCCGCATTGCATCTAGCCATCGTACCGAGTCGCCGCTCTGGATGGCCTGCTGGAAGCTAGTAGGTTCATCATCATCTATGATGCAATCCTCTCTATCCCTATCTATGAGAAAATCGAAGTATCTCTCAGGCGGATGAGACGGCCTACTACTCCTACGGAGGGGTGCGGGAATGTCCTGTTCTTCTTGAACTACTGGTTCTACCAAACTTTCAGTATTAGTTTGTGGTTCTGGAATTTCTTCCAGTTCTATTTCGCTCCCACTTATTTCCTTTTCTAAAAACTGCTGTTCTAGAAAATGGGCATTACGAGAAACAAAAACCTTTTGTTCCTCTGCGTAATATAAATAATATCCCTTAGAGTCTTTGGATATCCCACAAACTTACACTATACTGATCGTGCCTCGAGCTTGTCCACATGCTGCTTTTTAACAAAAGTTGGACATCCCCAAATCTTCATATGCTCAAGATGGGGTTTCTTCCCACTCCACATCTGATATGGGGTAGTAGGCATAATCTTGGTAGGAGCCCTGTTCAGAAGATTTGCCGCTGAATCTAGCGCATAACCCCAAAAAGATCGCGGTAACTCAGCATTACTCATCATGGAACGTACCATATCCAATAGGGTTCGATTCCGTCTCTCCGATACACCATTATGCTGTGGAGTGTATGGAGGAGTAAGCTGAGAGAGAATTCCTTTCCCTTTTAAGTAACCTAGGAACTCGGCACTCAAGTATTCACTAGCTCGATCAGATCTTAGTGTCTTGATACTTTTGCCGGTTTGGTTTTCTACTTCTTTCTTGTACTCTTGGAATTTCTCAAAAGCCTCGGATTTATATTTCATCAGATAAATGAATCCGTACCTTGAGTAATCATCCGTGAAAGAAATGAAATAGGAAAAACCACATCTTGCATGTGTAGACATTGGACCACATACATCGCTGTGTATGAGTCCTAAGAGCTCGCTCTCTCTTACTCCATGTCCAGCAAATGGAGTCTTTGTCATCTTTCCTTTGAGACAAGATTGACAAGTGGCATAAATTTGATATTCGAACGAGTCCAAATATCCTTCTCTATGTAACTTAGTCAACCTTCTCTCATTGATGTGACCCAGTCTACAATGCCATAAGAGAGATTTATTTAAATCTGGCGACTTTCTTTTTAGTGTGTTCTGGACGTTGAAAATTTGGAGTTGGTTTAACACATATATACCGTTATCCAGTGTACCGGACCCAATCAAACCATGAGTAAGGTGGATGTTAACAACATCACTTACAAACGTGAAATCATAACTTTTATTTGATAACAAGGAAACAGATATGATATTACACGTTAAGCTGGGTACACAAAAACAGTTATGTAAAACCAAAATGTGTCCACTCGTCAATCCCAGGTGATAATCCCCTACGGACACAGCTCCCACGCTAGCTCCGTTAGCAACCATCAGGGTCATATCACCTTCCTTCAGCACTCTACGGTTTCTCAGTGCCTGCAATGAATTGCAAATATGAGATCCTGATCCGGTATCCAATACCCAGGAAGTAGAGTTGATTGACAGACAATTCTCAATTACAAACACACCTGAAGTCGAAGTCACAGCTTGCTTCGGTTCCTGGTTCTTGGCGTTCCACGCCTTGCAATCCTTCTTCCAGTGCCCTTTCCTGTGATAATGGAAGTACTCATCCTGGCCCACTACCGGTACTGCAAACTTTTTCTTTCTTTTCCCATCCACCTTACTTACACCTCCTCTAGGTTTGGTGGCGGCCTTCTTTTTCCTTCCTTTGGCCCTAACCTTGGACCCGGAAGAAGATGCACCGCTAACAAGCATAGCGGGTGTTTTCCTTGCCTTCTGCAAGGTGCCCTATGCACTCCTTATCATGTTCAGGAGTTCTGGAAGTTCAATTTCTTTTCTTTGAATGTTGAAGTTCAGAATAAACTGGGCGTAGGTGGAAGGAAGGGACTGGAGAATAAGGTCTGTATAGAGCTCACTATCCAAAGTCGTCCCAAGGTCTGCGAGCTCTTCTATGTAGCCAACCATCTTTAGGACATGTTCTCCTACCGATGATCCGATAGCCAACCTCGCTCGAAACAAGTTCTTAGAGGTCTCGTATCTTGCTATACGAGATTGCTCTCCATAAAGTTCCTTTGTATGGAGAAATATGGCATCTAGTTCCATATCCTCGTGCCTCCTCTGATGTTCATTGTTCATCGAGGCAAGCACGATGCACTTGGCTTTCGCGCAATCATACTCCTATGTTTTGCGGATTTCCTTATCCGCATTACTGGATTTGGGACCGGGGACAGCAGGTGCCTTAACAGTGAGGACGTACCCCAATTTGTCATAGGTCAAAGCCATTTTGACATTCCGCAACCAATCTTTATAGTTTGGCCCTGTCAGTATATTTTTCTCTAAAAGTAACTTAAGTCCAATCATTTTCAGGGTCGCTGCAATTAGGAGAGAGAGAAGAAAACTCTTTAGCATGATGCTCTTGCAAGTTTAGAGTGGTTTTTAATTTATCTAAACTGGATGGCTCCTACTGTTTCTCGAATCCTTCCTCAAACCATAAAAGAAGAATTAGCCAGGACTATTCTCACTGTACAATACTTGCTTAACCGTTCAGTCAGGCTGGTGTCGGTACTTCGAGGGAGGTTTTCCAAAGCTTTCGCGAAGTTCCTTAATTAAATAACCTCTTTTCTCTGGGGGCGTAACCCCGCTGACACCATTCTTGACACCTACTTGGTTTGTAGCATTGATCGTTAAGTGACGAATATCCTGATGAGTAGCATATACTCACAGTAGGATCGGGATCCAAATATCATCGTATGATAATGTTGAAGAAATGCTACCAACATTCATCAAACTCCAAATGGTATGCATCTCTTTGCAAATTTCAGTTTCTTTAGAAATTCCCGATATATATTTCCAAGCTCTTATGACCTTGGTCATAAGTCACATGTCAAGTTCTACCCGTCATTATCTTGTCAATTTGAACCCATCCGTACATACCCCTGACTTTGGTCAAACGATAATACGACTGTCCCAAACTAACTCATCTATCTTATGCAACAAATGAAAACCCAGCAGCTACCAAACACTATGCCTTGACTTTGGCCAAAATGCATAGCTTGAATACTATTGAATATCCAAATGAAATGACGGAGGGCTACAAATGGTTTTGGCGAAACCGTGAACGTAGTGAACTTGATATGACCGAAGGAACCTGATAGCTTTTAAAAGGAGTGGTTAAAGCTCCGCAATTAAAAATATCATCTGTTTTAAAATAACCGAGTGGTTTTTCTTTTAAATTGTACCAACGATTCCTCTTTTTGGTTTATTTTCTTTGCATTATAAATTATGCGTCCCATCATTAACCTATCATTGCAGAAAACAACAAAAATACAACGTCCTCTTATGCCATCCGCATTCGCCACGGGGTCCCGTCATCACCCGTTAGGTTACTTAACTAACGGCAGAGCGGGGGCTGGGCTAGTGCGGGTGTAAAACATAACTGACGTCTAAATAGCTATCATATATAGATATTGTACATTCGTCTGACGTAATAATAGGCATTCCAGATCTCATATGAAATTTATTGGATTTGCAAGAAATCCGCGTTTGTTTTGAGCCTGTAACAAAAGACAGATTACACAGTTGTGATGAATAGCCATTACCCCACCCTAGACCCCTACGGGTATGGAAAGCTACCGCCAAATACCCGAAGTGAAGCGGTCTCTCTCAACAAAGTGAGTAGGCCACTAAACACTTCAAAGTACCCAATAGTTTATGCACCCCACCATGGGTCTATTATAGGAGCAAAAACGGTAAAATGAAATAATACAACGGTGGCTACAACCGCAACCTGGATGCGCCCCGCAAAATAATATTACAACATATTACAATTACATTGAATGAATGAATATAACAACCCATCTCAAACCCCGGTTAAACATCACAACAGTCCAATGCAGTTCACAACCACAAACAGTAAAAACCATTACAGAAATGTGCAACCCCCTGCCAACCGACATACTAGCAGTTAGGGGAGGTTTACGAACACATTATACAAACACAGATATAATCAAATTAGCAAACTTCGTATAATTTCGATCGAGCAAACATATCAGATTCTACTCCCAAAACTTCTCTGTGCACCTGAGACTTTGAGCAGAAAATAAACATTCCAGAAAACACAACAATATCACAAAAGAATAACAGGAGCAAATTGGGTCGAATCGGCCCCAACTCGGCCGCGGATCAGCGGCGGATCGGTGGGATCGGCTGCGGTTCCGCGGCTGTATGGCCGATTCACTAACCCATTTTTCTCCAGTGTTCTTATCTTTCTAAACTTGTTACTTGCAGCAACCTGAAAAATTTTTAGAGCCTGTTTAAAATTCGACAGAAACTTGTGATATCGATGTCGTTTTTTGGTTCGTTTTGCGTTCGAAATTCATACGACTTTGCTAATGAGTTAATTATTGTTTAGCGAGGTTTTGATACCACTGTAAGTCGATGTACAACACCCCACGACTTGTAGGGAGGCGGAATAATGAAAAACTATCTTGTTTTAGGCGTAAACATCGACTAACCGAGAATGTTTGCATAAACAATAACTAACAAGAAACCATAGAAGAGTTTGTAGGGTTGCTATGCACGCGCACAAGGGTCTACGAGGCATCAACCATGCCTGAATAAAAATTTAGCCGTGCCGAACAACCCGAATACGGAACTTTAAACTAGAGATTAGGCGAAAACAACATGCTAAACATTTTAACACTAAGTGAGAGGGATTACAACCTTTGTAGATCCGGTCCTTCACTTCATATGCTCCGTGTTGTGGTCCCTTCGCTGCGATCATCGGGATCCGGACTCTCGAGAGGTTCCACGAAGAGAAAGACGCAACCTTTGCTTCCGATCTTCAATACTACGATGATCTACCTTGAAGTTTCTTTAACACAAGCTAACACTCATGAAATGATGTGAACATCCTCATCTAAATGGCAAGGGAAGATGAGGATGATGAAGTAGGAATTTTGCTCTATTTATTTATCTTTTTCTCATATTTATTCATCACCTTTGAAAAATCAAGCAAGGTTTTTCATGGAAGAATGAAGGAGGAAGAAGATGAATAATCATTTGTGATGAATAGAAAGAATGTTATCATAATCATTTATGCAACCATGGTTGTATTAACCATTGTAGAGAGTTTACTAGGGTTAGGGTTTGGGTTGGGTTAAGTGTGAGTCATGGATAAAGATCAACACAAATATCTTTATCATGACAAAGTAAAAGCTTCTAGAATCAACTAGAAGGTTTAACCCTAATCCAAACCCTAATCATGTTTAAACTCCTCTAATCATGTTGCATTAATAATTATAATATGTTACAATATTATATATCACATATACATTATTTATTGTAACAAAATAAAATAATACATTTAACATATATCGCATATATATCAATGTATTACCCGAGTGAGAAAAAGAATCTTTTAGTGAGCAAATATTAGTTAATGCAATTTAATATATCATATATATTATTATACATTAAATTATCGAATCAACACTTGATCCGACAATCCGGCTATATCGCATATAACCGGCTAATATTTATCCGTACCGATTCATCGAATCAACACTTGATCCGATGACCCGGCTGATATCAAATATCTCGAGAATAGAATACGGTATCATATATCGCATTATCCTCGGTCCCGCACATATACATATGTGCTCCTACTCCATTTTGCCTGAGTCAAGAAACCTCTGTGTAGGACTCTAAAGAATCGTCAATACGCCGGCAGTAGGTGATGATCATATCAAACACCCACAAGATGCAAGCGGTCACCTAAACGTAACAGCTACCCAGGTATTGAGCGCTCAGAAGATCAACAAGCAAGCCTGTAACTTCTCCTGCGAATCCAAACAGTAATACTCCCATACAGTCCGGTCTCGTCGTCTGATATGTTGCATATCTCGCCTAGGGTTGGTAAACGTCAGACCCCAGTAACTCGATAAGTCGTGTCGATATGAGGTCTATAACAGTTCGAGAAACTACTGATAACACTTACCAGTACATATCAGCAACCCTGGCCAGGGATTTCCGGTTATAGCCAATCGAACACAGCACAACATCAACTCCTTATACCGGGAGAGACGAATCCCCTCCTATCGCTCATTGCCTCCATACGATTCGGGACTGTACCCAAAAGCCACCTTTTTGCATGCCCTCTTGGACGTGGTATGATGGAAATCAAAGCACAGTGGGAATCACACAAGACTCTATGACGATCTCGGGTCAACAGACTACTCTGTACCAGTGTCACCGGAGAACTGCCATCTGACGTATGGTATAATACCATCTGGGAGTTCTCGGCGAGTCCGTCCAGTGTACCCATTCTTCACTGAGCACCCGTACACCATCCTTGATGTCATACACTGATGGATATGGGATCATCCATCGCCCATCATATGGGTCAAGATGCGTATACGCTAGTCTACTCTGGTGTATCAATGCCCTGTCTCGATACACCCTCGACTAGGAACAGTTATAGGATGTACTCGTCGACTACCATGGCCCCACTAGTATGATCTCATCATAGTCCCAGTAGTCGAGTACATATCCTAAGGGCTTTATCAACATGTAATATAGAGACAATCAGAGTACATGTTAAGATAAAGTACAACCAGATAGCATACTATCATGTCGAGCAAGAAAGTCCTCCCTATATATGTCCTAACATCCACTACAATATACATCGTATGTACAGTAATGGCCTCTAGGGCATACATATAACTAACAATCTCCCACTTGCACTAGGGCCATCTGTTATGGTATCACATACCCAACAATTAGCTGCGGTTGAAGTATCTCATACTCAACCATCCCATAAAAGTCTCCACTGGGAAAAAGGCCTTTGTGAGTGGATTCGCGCTGTTGTCCTCTGTGTCTACTCTCCTAACCTCGATCTCCCTGGAGATCAACCATCTCCATGATCAGGTGATACTGCCTAAGAATTATATCTGGATTTCTGATGGGACGGTAGTTCATTGGCAGAAGCCACAACTCCATTGTCATACAATGGTAGGAACGAAGTTCATCTTATGAACTTATATATATCCAGACTGCCTCTTTGGTAGCATCCTTGGTAATGATGTATCTTGCCTTTAATCATCTAGTATGTCACGGTATCTAGCTTGGTACTCTTCCAACCTACCGTCCCTCCACTGAGGGTATAGACAAGCCTGCGACTGACATTCAGTCGTCTTTATCACCCTGGAACCATTCCAGTGATTCTCCTCATGATCGATTGATACCATCTCACTACAACTAGTGAGTATCCTAACATCCAATTAGATCTATCTCATAGATCCAAAACCCAGGATTTAGGAGGTATCACTTTGATCCTATATGGAGAATCCTTGTGATAAGCGGAGATTGACCGAGCGTAGCATAGGAAACTCCTTCCCTATCAAGAGTAAGTCATCCACGTACTCTACGAGGATCACCACCATACTCCCTACTACCTTTTTGTATATACAAGGTTCATCTACCATTTTGATGAAGTCAAACTTTTTGACTACCACATCAAAACAGATGTTCCAACTCCGCGATGCCTGTTCTATCATATAAAACATCTTGCACACGTTTCCGCTGCTCCCACTGTCTACGAAGCCCTCTGGCTGTGTACTTATAGACGCTCTTTTCTAAAACTTCATTTAGAAAAGCAGTCATAACACCCAGCCACCAGATATCGTAGTCATGGTATGTAGCCGTGGCAAGTAGGATCTGGATGGACTTAAGCATAAATCCTTAGAAAAGGTTTCAACATAATCCATACCTGGTCAATGATGCAAACCTTTAACAAGTCTAGCTTTGAAAGTCTCAACTTTTCCATGTACACCAAGTAATCTTCTCAAGATATACTTGCTCCTGATGGGGATTTAACCCTTCAGATAAAGCAACCAAAGTCCATATTTTGTTGGTGTATAAGGATTCCATCTCAGATCGATAAGTATCCAGCCATTCTTACAGAGTCCCACTCCTGATGGCCAGCTCGAAACTAGTTGGGTCATCATCTCATGATGCAATCCTCGCTCCCACTGTCATAGAGAAACCGAAGTATCTCTCAGGTGGGTGAGGAACCGTACTAGATCGGCGGAGAGGCTGAGGTTCGTTGGAAACTATTGAATCCTTTGGTTCTACCAAATCATCAGCTGCAGTTTGTATAGCTGGAACCTTTCCAGTTCTACATAACAGACCTTGCCTCGAGCTTGTCCGGATTATGCTTTTAGACATAGGCCGGACAACCCCAAGTCTTAACAAACTTAAGATATAGGCTCTTCCCTTTCATATCACATATGAAGTGGTAGACAACTAATTTGATTTGAACCCTATTCAATAGGTATGTAGCTTCTCAAGTGCATAACTCCCAAAAGGAAATAAGCAACTCAGTAGTACTCATCATAGAGCACACCATATCACATAGGGTGCTATTGCTCCGCCCCGATACACCGACGTTCTGTGGTGTATACGGAGGAGTAATGCTGAGAGAGAATCTCATTATCCTTTAGAATAGTCCAGGAATTCCGTGCTCAAGTATTCTCCTCCTTGATCTCATCAAAGGACATAATACTTTTACCCGTATTTTGGTTCTCCACTTCTAACTTATATTCTGTGAATATCTCAAAAGGTTCAGACTTGTGTTTCAACAGGAACGCATGTCTGAATCTTGAGAGATTATCAGAGAACGTAATGAAGTAAAAAGAACCTATCTTGGCATATGTAGACAGGGGACTTTCATACATCAGCATGTATCAATCCCAAGAGTTCACTAACTCTTTCTCTGTTTCCAACAAACAGAGCTGTGGTCATCTTATCTTTGTGACATGACCGGCAAGTTTCTCAAGATGTAAATTCAAACTAATTTAAATATGCATCTATATGTAACTTCAGCCAGTCGGGTCGCATTGATATGACCTAGTCTACAATACCTCAAGAAGGATTCGTTCATTTCTGAACTCTTCCTCTTGTGTGTGTTCCGTATACTAAGAACTGTAATTTGATTTAGAACGTCAACGCTTTTAGATAACGTGCCTGAACCGATCAACTCTTGAAATGTTCAAAACATTATCCAACAATACAAAATTATATCCTTTCTTTACTAATAAAGAAACTGATATGATTTTGTATATCAGGTTCGGTATCTAATAACATTCGTTCAGAATCAATGTATTCTGGTAATACAGGGTGACAGTGATCAACAGACTTGGCTGCAACACTTGCACCGTTTTCTGTCTCATGAAACTTATCACCCGTTCTCAGTTCTTTACCTATCTGTAGCCCATGTAACAGATTACATATGCGGGATCCTGATCCGGTATCACATACCCAGAACGTAAAGGATACTGAGAAACAGTTCTCTGTAATGAACACACCCGAAGATGATGCATCAGCATGCACTTTCTTCGTTTGGGCGGCACGGGAAATCTGATATTCCCCAATTTCCTGCTCTGTCTTATAACAATTATAAGTTGGAGCGGGACCAACGTTCCCCAGCTCAGTATAACAAGCGGGTTCGGTCAATATATCCGTTTTATTATCTTGATTAAGGCGTGATATGGTCGCTATCTAGAGAGAGAGAGAGAAGAAAACACTCAGCGTATGCTCTTGCAAGATTAGATTGGTTATCTAATATATCTAATCAGGATGTCTCCCACTGTTTTAGTCAAATCTTCCTTCAAACCCTAAAAGGAAAGACTAGCCGGGATTAATTACACGCTACAAGTTCGCCAATCTTTCAGCCAGGCCAGTGTCGGTACTTTGAGGGAGGTCCCCCGTGCTTTCGCACGAACCTAATTAAAGTAAACTTCGTTTTCCCAGAGGCGTAACCCCGTTACACCTTTCTAGACACCTACTTGATCGACTAATTGTAATGTATAAAACTCTCCCAGGAGTAACTCTTACTCGCAGCGGGTATCGGGATCCAACTATCTTATAGAAGGTATGCAATCTCATTGCAAATTTCAACACTTGAAATTCCCAATAATATTTTGCCCCTAGCGTCCTATGACCTTGACGAAGGCCAAACTCTCATAGTCCGCTAGTCAAGTTCAACCCGTTCATTTCTTGATTGAATTAAACCCACCCGCACGACCCTTGACGAAGGCCAAACTACGCCGTACGAAGACCCTAATCCAATCGCATCATATGCTAGCAGATAAGCACTAGTCAGCTACCGTACACTACACCTTGACGGAGGCCAAACTACCGCAGCACGAATACTAACTAGTACTTATCTGAAATGACGGAGAGCTACGACAGGTTTTTAAGAAAACCCTTTGCGTAATGAACTTGATATCGTCGTAGAATCGAGTGATTGTAAATGGAGTGTTTTTGAGGCTTTTCTAGTTTTGCTAAAGGGGTCACTCCCGGTGAAGGGATCGTCGGCCCTTTCCTCATCGAATAAGGTGCAGGATATATCATATATACCGCTGTGCAAAGCAGAAACTATAGAAGCAATCAAAAGACAAACCGAGTTTGTAGCATCTGCCAGTTATTGCTAAAGGAGTCACTCCCGGTGAAGGGATCTCGGTCCTTTCCTTATCGAATAAGGTGCTGGATGTTCTTCAAGGAACACCGCTATGCAAAGCAAGAACTGTAGCTACCAGTTTTTATAAACAAGTTTCTAGAACATCTTAGGTTTCTTTTAATTCATTAATCTCATTAATGAAGTCCCATTTTAATTATGCTTCATAAGCATCTCTTTTGAAACGAAATCTGCAATATAACATATATCTCATATATATAATATAATCATTCGTCTCAGGCAGTAATATGATGTCATCACAGAACATTGCAGCAGAAGAACATATATGAAATATTGGATATACTAGGACGTCCGTGTTTTCAATACGAGCCTGTATAAAACACGGATTCCACGGTCGCGATGAATAGCCAAACCCACATTCCTAGACCCCTACGAGAGCGGAAAGTAACACTGCCAATTATAGGGTTAGGAGACCCGGTCGCGACTCCTCGAGATGGTCTCCCACTGGACCCTAGAACCCGGTTACTTATGCTCCCCGCCTTGGGTCTACCTAATGCGGAAAAGTAAATAATATACAACGGTGACATCTTCCGCTACCTGGAAGTGCCCCAATTAAAGAATATTACATACAAATGAATTTTACATGAATGAAAAAGAAAAACTCTCATCTTACATAAACCCCCGGCTATTCAAACGCGACGATCCAATACATCATATCACAGCAACACATAATATCTCATATCATCAACGTAAGCAAGTATGCGTATCCCGATTGTCGTTGATGTATAGCAACGAAGCCGGCGATACAACACATTCTACGCTTACGGTCACAGAAAAGAAAGTGTAAAACTACAACAGTTGGAATCCGCAATCTTCTTAGACATCGCATGTCTAACCAAATGAATTCCTTAGACATCGCATGCCTAACAATTATAAACCCCGCATTTTAGTCTCATTATCGAAAACTCTTTTCAATATCAAGTCGGGCAATTCAACAAGATTCCCGACGTCCTGATCGAATGCTCGTCGCAAACTTTAGTAGACGGCCGCACCCCCGATATCGTCGACGAAGTGCACCAAGGCGGAACACCGCTACCGGGAGCACCCGAACGGATGCTTTCGGCGACGGGGTTCTCCTACAGTCACTTGGTCGGGGCTATGGAGTGAGGCTGTCTATTAAGTTTACCCGGCGAGTATCCGCGTACCCTACGTGATTGCGACGGACTTTTGATCACATCAAAATTCCGTGGCAACCGATCATCTGAGACTAAACTGCTATGTCTATAATATTCAAATCAGTTATCTCATAACTACCTGTGGATTCCAATTATTGTATCACATTCCAGATAAATAGAAAAAGTTAAACTTTCCGATCGAATCATCAAGCACCCAAGAATTCCCCAATATATCTCAACACTTGAAATCAGTTTAAAAACGTCCATCACATGCCACAGTACCAATGGTCCAGCCGTAGAAGGGTCAAGCAAACGCCTCACATGTGGCACGCCGCACTGCCCCAAACCCTAAGGTTCAAAAGGCAGTTCAAGACGGTCACATAATCGAGTTAAGGTTTGTTGTCTTCTAGAGGGTCCATAAAGTTACTTGCACGACTTAGAACATTCTTAAACACGAGGAAAAATCCAACTTTTGAAAAATTTTCCGACAGGGGAAAAAGTGAGTTATTGATATCCGTTCGAACTTTTTAACAGTTTCTAAAATTATCCGGAAAGCCAAAATAGACAAAGTTAAAAAATCCGATCGATTCATCGAGTCCCCAATACAACCCCAGAATACTCAACTGTAGAGTATACATTAAAATTACCCAGAAAAGACAGGGGTTAAGTATAAAGATTACTGTGCAAAAAGGAGTCAACGAATCAACAGTGCTGCCGCGGAAACGCCGCGCCACGAGGGCTTAGGCCGCGGTTCCGCGCCGTGATGACGGAGTTAGGTCTCCGTTTTTCACAGTTTTTCATAAAAAACCCTGCTTGATTTTCTGGATATTTTTAATATTGAAAAATCCCTGTTTTTGAAAAATGGACAGAGAGCATGGCTAAAATGGGGTTTCGGGTTCGTTCGGATTTCAAACGTCGTCTAGACTTCGCCTAAAGCTCTATCTTGGCTCTGATACCACTGTAGGTCAGGCAGCCACCCCATCCAATGGGGTCGCCGTGGCACCAACGGGTCCCTCAGCCGCTACTTTTTACGCATGCCCCCTCGCGAGGACTACAACCCACCGGAACACCTTCCGGTCTCGGGACACCCTGGGGGTAAGAGCCTATGCTTCGCCACACTGTCACACAGTGAGAACCCCCCATAGGTCGACATCCAATGCCTAGTAGCTCTGATACAACTGTAGGGTTGCTATGCACGCGCACAAGGGTCTACGAGGCATCAACCATGCCCGAATAAAAATTTAGCCGTGCCGAACAACCCGAATACGGAACTTTAAACTAGAGATTAGGCGAAAACAACATGCTAAACATTTTAACACTAAGTGAGAGGGATTACAACCTTTGTAGATCCGGTCCTTCACTTCATATGCTCCGTGTTGTGGTCCCTTCGCTGCGATCATCGGGATCCGGACTCTCGAGAGGTTCCACGAAGAGAAAGATGCAACCTTTGCTTCCGATCTTCGATACTACGATGATCTACCTTGAAGTTTCTTTAACACAAGCTAACACTCATGAAATGATGTGAACACCCTCATCTAAATGGCAAGGGAAGATGAGGATGATGAAGTAAGAATTTTGCTCTATTTATTTATCTTTTTCTCATATTTATTCATCACCTTTGAAAAATCAAGCAAGGTTTTTCATGGAAGAATGAAGGAGGAAGAAGATGAATAATCATTTGTGATGAATAGAAAGAATGTTATCATAATCATTTATGCAACCATGGTTGTACTAACCATTGTAGAGAGTTTACTAGGGTTAGGGTTTGGGTTGGGTTAAGTGTGAGTCATGGATAAAGATCAACACAAATATCTTTATCATGACAAAGTAAAAGCTTCTAGAATCAACTAGAAGGTTTAACCCTAATCCAAACCCTAATCATGTTTAAACTCCTCTAATCATGTTGCATTAATAATTATAATATGTTACAATATTATATATCACATATACATTATTTATTGTAACAAAATAAAATAATACATTTAACATATATCGCATATATATCAATGTATTACCCGAGTGAGAAAAAGAATCTTTTAGTGAGAAAATATTAGTTAATGCAATTTAATATATCATATATATTATTATACATTAAATTATCGAATCAACACTTGATCCGACAATCCGGCTATATCGCATATAACAGGCTAATATTTATCCGTACCGATTCATCGAATCAACACTTGATCCGATGACCCGGCTGATATCAAATATCTCGAGAATAGAATACGGTATCATATATCGCGTTATCCTCGGTCCCGCACATATCACATATGTGCTCCTACTCCGTTTTGCCTGAGTCAAGAAACCTCTGTGTAGGACTCTAAAGAATCGTCAATACGCCGGCAGTAGGTGATGATCATATCAAACACCCACAAGCTGCAAGCGGTCAGCTAAACGTAACAGCTACCCAGGTATTGAGCGCTCAGAAGATCAACAAGCAAGCCTGTAACTTCTCCTGCGAATCCAAACAGTAACACTCCCGTACAGTCCGGTCTCGTCGTCTGATATGTTGCATATCTCGCCTAGGGGTGGTAAACGTCAGACCCCAGTAGCTCGATAAGTCGTGTCGATATGAGGTCTATAATAGTTCGAGAAACTACTGATAACACTTACCAGTAAATCTCAGCAACCCTGGCCAGGGATTTCCGGTTATAGCCAATCGAACACAGCACAACATCAACTCCCTATACCGGGAGAGACGAATCCCCTCCTATCGCTCATTGCCTCCATACGATTCGGGACTGTACCCAAAAGCCACCTTTTTGCACGCCCTCTTGGACGTGGTATGATGGAAATCAAAGCACAGTGGGAATCACACAAGACTCTATGACGATCTCGGGTCGACAGACTACTCTGTACCAGTGTCACCGGAGAACTGCCATCTGACGTATGGTATAATACCATCTGGGAGTTCTCGGCGAGTCCGTCCAGTGTACCCAGTCTCCACTGAGCACCCGTACACCAACCTTGATGTCAAACACCGATGGATATGGGATCATCCATCGCCCATCATATGGGTCAAGATGCGTATACGCTAGTCTACTCTGGTGTATCGATGCCCTGTCTCGATACACCCTCGACTAGGAACAGTTATAGGATGTACTCGTCGACTACCATGTCCCCACTAGTATGATCTCATCATAGTCCCAGTAGTTGAGTACATATCCTAAGGGCTTTATCAACATGTAATATAGAGACAATCAGAGTACATGTTAAGATAAAGTACAACCAGATAGCATACTATCATGTCGAGCAAGAAAGTCCTCCCTATATATGTCCTAGCATCCACTACAATATACATCGTATGTACAGTAATGGCCTCTAGGGCATACATATAACTAACAGAGTTAACTACTATGATAAGTGATTATACCTAAAGAACCGAGTCCTTCATCTTGTCGTTCTCCACGTCCTCTCCGGCCTTCTCTATGTAGTAGAAGATCCATCCGAGAGCTTTACTACAAGCTTCACCTCTAACTTGAGGTAACTAGGTTTCTTAAATCGCTAATCTAAGTAACCTAGGTGATATAGTGAATGGTTAAGGATTAAGTAGTCTACTCTAATCCTTAGTCTCAACACATGAGAGGGGAGGATTAGGGTTTGAAGAGAGAGAGCTTGAAGAGAGAGAAAGTGAGCAAGAGAATGAGATGAGATAATGAGCTATCATAATATATATCAAGCATTATCATTTATCCAATAAAAGAAAATAAAGGATTAATAATCATGCTTCATAAATACAAGAGGGTGATTCATCTCCATGAGTCATTAAGCATTTATGATGCATTAATGACATGGATGAATCACTCAAATGACTCACTAATCTCATTTAATGCATATGCCACCTTAACCCCCAAGTCACCATCTTCTAGAAGCTTCTCGCGTAATTACGAAAACACCCCTCCTATCCGTGAAAACACGGAAAAACTTTAGACTGTATAAATCCAATAACCGGATACTAGAAACTGGCTAAAACCAAAGCCGGCTAGTAAAAACTGTCCGGATGTCGTACGTTCGTAAACACACGTATGCGTCCGAACCCTTGTCGTAAAACCATACGACCTCTATATCGTTTCGCCTGGAGTAGGGAAACTCTCTGTGTGGGACTCTAGAGACTCGACTACTAAGCTGGCAGTGGGTTTAACCACAGACCGCAAGCGGCACTAGCTGTACGTAACGGTCCCCAGGTAGATGTCGATAAGAAGGCCGATGAGGAAACCCATCCGAACTCCTACTGAGTCTGAAGTGACAATCTCCGTACAGTCCGGTCTGTTCGTCTAAGACTATCACATATCGGGCCTAGGGGGTGGCAAGCGTCAGTCCCCTAATAGCGGTATAAGTCGTGTCAGAGCGAAGCCCATTACACCCTAAGAAACTTCTGGAACCTACCAGCAAATCTCGCTTGCCCTGGCCAGGGACTTTGCGTAATGGCTCTCCGACACAGCGCGATATCAACCCCAATACCGGGAGAGACGAATCATGTCTAACCACCACTGCCTCCAAGTGCTCGGGACTGCACCCAACTGCTACCATTTTGCACGACTCCTTTGAGTCGTGGTAGAGTAGCAATCTAAGAACAGTGGGACACACTCGAGGCGAAGTAGCAGTGTCAAGTCTGCGGACTATGCTGTACTCATGTCACCTGGGAACTGTTCACAGACGACTGGTATAAAACCAACCAACAGTTCCCTATGAGTCCTGTCCGGTGTACCCGTAACCTAACGAGCACCTGCATACTATCTCCAGTACCACATACTGACGGCTGTGGGACAGACCATCTCCCCAACTGGGATGAGAAGCGTACACACTAGTCTACTCTGGAGTATCGATGCCCTGTCTCGATAATCCTACGAATAGGGACCTGAATAAGGATGTGCTTGTAGACTACCCAGCCCCCACTAGTGTGACTGCCATCACAACGCTGGTAGTCAAGCAAGATCCTAAGAGCTCTATCAATACGTATACTCATATATTAAGATAGAAAAACCAAGTAGCAAACTACCATGTTTAGCAAGACTGTTATATACATGTGAATATCCCAAGCTTCCATTAAGTAATATACAAACTAGTAAGATAAAATAATGGCCCCTAGGACATATACACTAACACATCCATGATGCAATCTTCTCTATCACCATCAATGAGAAACTCATAGTATCTCTCTGGTGGGCGAGAAGTTCTACTAGATCTCCGGAGTGGCTGAGGTTATTGAAGTTCTACTGTAACATTAGTTTCAACCAATTCGCCATCAGTACTATCTGTGAAGATTTCATTTTCCAAAAATGTGGCATGCTGAGCAACAAACACCTTTTGTTCCTCCTTGTGGTAGAATAGATATCCATACGAGTGTTTTGGATACCCCAAAAATTTACATATGACCGATCGTGTCTCGAGTTTGTCTGGATTCTGCTTTTTAACAAAAGCCGGACAACCCCAAATCCTAACTCTTTTAAGAGATGGTCTCTTTCCACTCCATATCTCATATGGAGTGGTAGACACGATCTTGGTTGGAACCCTGTTTAACAGATACATTGCTGTCTCCAATGCATGCCCCCAAAAGGAAAGCGGTAACTCAGCATCACACATCATGGACCGTACCATATCTAATAGGGTACGATTCCTCCGTTCCGACACACCGTTGTGCTGTGGTGTGTAAGTAGGAGTGAGCTGAGAGAGAATCCCATTCTCTTTAAAGAAGTCTGAAAACTCTGTACTTAAGTACTCTCCACCTCGATCTGATCGAAGTTTCTTGATGCTCAAGCCTGTTTGTTTTTCTACTTCAAGTTTGTAATCCTTGAATTTCTCGAAATCTTCAGATTTGAGCTTTATCAAAAACACGTGTCCGAATCTTCAGAAATCATCAGTAAAAGTGATGAAGTATGAAAAACCACCTCGTGCATGTGTAGACATTGTTCCTCATACATCACTATGTATGAGGCTTTAGAGTTCCACATCTTTTTCTCCGTGTCCAGTAAACGGAGTTTTGGTCATTTTACCCTTGATACAGGACTGGCAAGTTGCATAAGATTTATATTCAAAAGGATTTAAATATCCATCTTTATGTAACTTATTTAGTCTTGTTTCATTAATATGACTAAGTCTACAATGCCAAAGATAAGCTTCATTTATATCAGAAAATTTTCTTTTATTAGTATGTTGTATGTTGAAAACTATGTGTTGGTTCAGGACGTAAATACCGTTATTTAGTGTACCATACCCAATCAACTCTTGATTCAAGTTAATGTTCATAACATTATTTTGCAACACAAAATGATATCCTTCATTATCCAACAAAGAACCGGATATTATATTACATAGCATACTTGGCACAAAATAATAAGGGTTCAAAACCAAAATACAACCCGAAGGCAACCCAAGATGATACTCTCCTACGGATACAACATGTACATTGGAATTATTTCCAACCCGCAGAGTATGGTCTCCAGTCTTCAAAACTCTACAGTTTCTTAGCCCCTGCATACAATTGCAGATGTGAGAACCAGAACCGGTATCTAATACCCAAGATGCGGAGTTAATTGAAAAACAATACACACCTGAAGTGGAAGCATCAGCATGCTTCTTCTTCTTGAGATCTGCAAGATACAAACCACAGTTCCGTTTCCAATGTCCTGTCTTGTGGCAGAAAAAACATTCCCTTTTTCCACTTCCCGCGGCCTCGGTTTTGTCTTTCCCCTTCACCTTTTGGACTTCATCTTTCGGTTTGATGGACTTCTACTTCTTCTTTCCCTTGGCCTTGTCTTTTGGGACGGAAGAGGAAGATGGCCCAGCAAGCAGAGCGGGAGTCTTCGCTGTTTTCAGCGTGCTCTCTGCACTTCTCAACATATTGAGAAGTTCAGGCAATGATTTCTTTAAATCGTTCATATTGAAATTCACTATGAACGGAGTAAAGGCGGGGGAGAGAGACTGCAGAACAACATCCGTATATTGCTCATTATCCATAGTCCATCCCAGTTCCTCAATTTCTTCTATAAGACCAATCATCTTAAGGACATGGTCTCCTACTAATGCACCAGGGGCCATCCGCATCTGAAACAGCTTTCGAGATGCTTCGTATCGCAAAGTACGAGATTGCTCTTCATTCAACTCTTTTGTATGAAGAAAGATGGATTGTACATCAATCTTCTCGTGCTGTTTCTGATGGATGTTGTCCATAGAAGCAAGCGCGAGGCACCTGGACGTGTTGCAATCAATATCCCATGTTTTTCGGATCTCCCTATCCGAAACAGATGATTCAGGTCCTGTGACGGGTGGGGCTTTGGTAGTGAGAACATATGATACTTTATCATATGCGAGTGCAATGTTCAAGTACCTCTTCCATTCTTTATAATTCGGCCCAATCAGTTTGTTTTTCTCTAGTAGAAGCTTATGTCCCGTCATCGGTGTCTGCCATTAGGAGAGAGAAAAGAATATACTCGGCGAAATGCTCTTGCAAAAAATTAGATTGGTCATTATCTTATTTAATCGATGTCTCCCACTGCTTTAATCAAATTTTCTTTCAAAACCTGAAAAGAAAACTAGCCAGGATTAATTACATTCTACAGTTTCGCTAACCGGTCAGCCAGGCCAGTGTCGGTACTTTGAGGAGGTTCCCCGTGCTTTCGCACGGACCTAATTAAAATAAACCTCGTTTTCCCAGAGGTCATACCTCGTTAACACCTTTTTATACACCTACTGGATTAGCTAATTGTAAAGTGCAAAACTCTCCAGGAAGTAACACTTACTTACAGTAGGATTGGGATCCAACTATCATATAGATGGAATGCAATCTTATTGCATATTTCAACTCTTGAAACTCCCGATATGGTTTTTACCCCTAAATGCTTATGACCTTGGCTATGGTCAAAATATCACAAGCACTAGTCAAGTTCTTCCCGTCATTTCGAGATTAACTAGACCCGCCCATATGACCCTTGACTATGATCAATATAATCACATGAATGTCATAACTGATCGCATATTCTTTGTAGGAAGACATCACTTAGCTACCGTACACTACGCCTTGACTATGATCAAAATACGCAGCACGAATACTAAGTACTCTGTTTCCTAAAATGACGGAGGGTTGCGGATGGTTTTTATGAAAACCTTAAACGCTTTGAACTTGATATCGTTGTAGAATCAAAACAGTTTAGAAAAGGAGTGGCTTAAGCTCCGCATCTTTTGAAACTTGTAGTTTTCATAAAAAGGCCGAGTGGGTTTCAAATCCGATTCTACAACATCTTTAGGTTTATTTGACTTTACATTAATCTCATTAATGTAGTCCCATCATTTATGTTCCTAAGCCATCACAGAAAAGAAACGAAAATAGAACGTATACTTATACCACCCGCATTCGCCACAATGTCCCGTTATGCACCGTTAGGTTACTTAACTAACGGCATAGCGGGGAGGGACTAGCGCGGGTGTAAAATATAAGCAACATTTATTATATATTATATATATAATAATAATCCATTCGTCTCAGATACTAAGTAATCACATTACAGAATATCAACAGCAGCAGAAGCACATATGAAAATAAAAAGGATATCTAGGAGGTCCGTATTTTGTATTCATCTAGTAATAGAAAAAACGGATTCCACGACCGCGATGAACAGCGAAGCCCACACCCCTAGACCCCTATGAGAGCGGCAAGTGATCCTGCCAATTCTAGAGTTTAGGAGACCCTGTCTCGACTCCTCGAGATGGCCTCCCACTGAACCCTAGAACCCGATCACTTGTGCTCCCCTCCTTGGGTCTATCCTAATCCGGAAACGTAAATAATTTACAATAATGGTGACATCATCCTCAACCCGGAAGTGCCCCAAATAAGAGAATGTTACATACAATGGACTTTTACATGAATGAAAATAAGCATTGATCGACACCTTTCTCGACACCTACTTGGTTTATAGCATTGATCGTTAAGTGACGAATCTCCTGATGAGTAGTGGATACTCATAGTAGGATCGGGATCCGAATATCATCGTGTGATAAAACTGAAGGAATCCTACCAAAATTATCACACTCCAAATGGTATGCATCTCTTTGCAAATTTCAGTTTCTTTAGAAATTCCCGATATAAATTTCTACCCCATGCTCTTATGACCTTGGCGTTGGACAAAATGTCATAAGTCACATGTCAAGTTCAACCCATCATTATCTTGTTAATTTGAACCCATCCATACATACCCCTGACGTTGGCCAAATAATAATACGACTGTCCGGAACTAACTCATCTATCTATGCAACAAATGAATACCCGGCAGCTACCAAACACTATGCCTTGGCTACGAATGGTTTTGGCGAAACCGTGAACGTAGTGAACTTGATATGATCGAAGGAACCTGATAGCTTTTTAAAAGGAGTGGTTAAGCTCCGCAATTAAAAAATATCTTCTGTTTTAAAAATAACCGAGTGGTTTCTTTTAAACTATTCCAACGATTCAACTTTGGTTTATTTTCTTTGCATTAACCATCAATTAACCTATCATTGCAGAAAACAACAAAAATACAACGTCCTCTTAAGCCATTCGCATTCGCCACTGGGTCCAGTTATTCACCCGTTAAGTTACTTAACTAACGACAGAGCGGGCGCTGGGCTAGCGCGGGTGCAAAACATAAGTGACTCCTAATAGCTATCATATATAGATATTGTACATTCGCCAGACGCAATAATAGGTATTCCAGATCACAGATTAACATATTGGATTTTTTACGAATCCGCATTCCTTTTGAGCCTGCAAAGAAAGACGGATTACACAGTCGCGATGAATAGCCAAAGCCCCACCCTAGACACCTACGGGTACGGCAAACTACCTGCCTAGTACCCGAAGTGAAGCGGTCTCCCTCAACAATGTGAGTAGGCCACTAAACACTTCAAAGTACCCGGTAGTTTGTGCACCCATCTTGGGTCTATCCTAGGAGAAGAAAACAGTAAATGAAATAATACAACGGTGGCTACAACCTCAACCCGGATGTGCCCCGCAAAAGAATATTACAACAATTTACAAATTACTTTTGAATGAAAGAAATGCTCGTCTCACATCCTCGGCTATCCATTCACGACAATCCAACAAGTCCACAAACACAAACCAGTAAAAACAATTACAGAAATGTGCAACCCCCTGCTAACCGACATACTCGAAGTTAGGGGAGGTTTACGAACACATTAAACACATAACATATATAATCAAGTTAGCCAAACATCTTAGAATTTCGATCAAGCAAACACAAATAATTCTCTGTGCACCTGAAACCTGAGCAGAAACAGAACATCCCAGAAAATAGAAAATTAACATAGAAGAGTTACTGGGGAATTTTGGGCTGACTCGGCTCCAACTTGGCCGCGGATCCGCGGCGGATGGCTTGGATCGGCCGCGGATCCGCGGCGGATCGCTTGGATCGGCCGCAGATCCGCGGCGGTTTCGCCGAGTTAGGATCCCAAATTTCTCCAGTACCTTATAATTCCCTGCTTTTATTTTTAAGGGTCCCTGAAAACTTTTTAGACCCCGTTTTAAAAACGGCAGAAACATGGTGAAAAAGTCGTATTTTTGGGTTCGTTTTGCGATCGAATTTCTAACGACTTTGCTAACAAGTTAGTTATGGTTTAGCGAGGCTCTGATACCACTGTAAGTCGACGTTAGACACCCCACATGATGCGGGGAGGCGGAATAGGTAAAACAATCATTTTGTTTAAACTAACATGGACTAACTTTACGGATCTTTGCTAAACCCTAACTAACAACAACATAGAAGTGATTAGCTACCATGAAAGAAGATTATACCTAATGAATCAAGTCCTTCTTGTTCTCATAGACCACCTCCTCGTCGGCCTCCTCGTTGTGATAGAAGATCCCCCCCAAGAGCTACTTCTCCAAGCTTAACCTCTCACTTGAGGTAACTAGGTTGCTATGAGTGCTAATCAAAGTAACCTAGAGGATATAGAATATGATTAGGGATCTCTTAGTCTTGCTAACCCTTGAATCTCAACACATGAGAGGTTAGGGTTAGTTCTTTGAAGAGAGTGAGCTTGAGGAGAGAGAATGTGAAAGTAATTGTCTAATGAAAATAAACTCATTTGTGTATATATATCATGAAGCATAAAATATCTTGCATAAAATATCTTTGCACAAATATCTTCATGCTTCATTTAATACAAATGAATCATCTAATGAGTCATTAAAACCATTAATGCTTCATTAACTCATTTGATGAATCATCTCCATGAGTCACAAATCCATTTAATGCATATTACACCTAAGCTCTCCACCTCATCAATCTACTAGAAGCTTCTCGAGTAATTACGAGAACGCCCCTACTATCCGTGAAAACACGGAAATACTGAGACTGTATAAATCCAATAATCCAATACAAGAATCTGGCTTAAACTAAAGCCTGCTAGTATAAACTGTCCGAACATCGTACGTGCATAAATGCACGTACGATGTACGAACCCTGTCGTAAAACCATACGACCTCTATATCGTTTCTCCCGAAGCAGGGAAACTCTCTGTGTGGGACTCTAAAGACTCGACACTTACGCTGGCAGTGGGTTTAACCACAGGCCGCAAGCGGTACTAGCTGTACGTAACGGTCACCAGGTAGATGTCGATAAGAAGGCCGATGAGGAAACCCATCCGAACTCCTACTGAGCCTGATGTGACAATCTCCGCACAGTCCGGTCTGTTCGTCAATGACAATCACATATCGGGCCAAGGGGGGCGGCAAGCGTCAGTCCTCTAAAAGCGGTATAAGTCGTGTCAGAGCGAAGCCCATTACACCTTGAGAAACTACCGGAAATCCTACCAGTAAATATCGCTTTCCCTGGCCACGGACTTTGCGTAATGGCCCTCCAAACACAGCGCGATATCAACTCCCAATACCGAGATAGACGAATCCTATCTAACTGCCACTGCCTCCAATTGCTTCGGGACTGCACCCAACTGCTACTTGTTTGCACGACTCCTTTGAGCCGTGGTAGGGTAGCAATCTAAGAACAGTGGGAACACACTCGAGGCGAAGCAGCAGTGTCAAGTCTGCGGACTATGCTGTACTCATGTCACCTGGGAACTGTTAACTGACGACGGGTATAATACCAACCAACAGTTCCCTACGAGTCCTGTCCAGTGTATCCGTAACCCAACGAGCACATGTATACTATCTCCAGTACGACGTACTGATGGCTGTGGGACAGACATCTCCCCAACTGTGATGAGAAGCGTACACACTAGTCTACTCCGGAGTATCGATGCCTTGTCTCGATAATCCTACGACTAGGGACCTGGAAAAGGATATGCCTGTAGACTACCCAGCCCCCACTAGTGTGACTGCCATCACAACGCTGGTAGTCAAACAAGATCCTAAGGGCTCTATCAATATGTTTTCTCGATATGCTAACAAATACACATATTAAGATAGAAATAAACCAAGTAGCATACAACCATGTTTAGCAAGACTGTTAATATAACTGTGAATATCCCAAGCTTCCATTAAATAATATACAAGCTAGTATGATACAATAATGACCCCTAGGGCATATACACTAACAACTATGAACATCCACTTCCATTGGATAAAACCATCGTATGGTTATATACGAACTCGAAGGAACTTGTTCCAGATTCGAGGTTGGTTTCCGGTTCTGGAGAAAATGAATAGGACTATTCAGTTGTCTTTTCCTTTTACCTTCTCTCAGGTTGAGAGTGCTCCTTGGATTAGGACGGTACACCTATTACGCTAATTGGATAGTCTTCATCTAAACCATAGGCAGGTGCCGAAAGGTAGGGTATGAAGAAAACCATTCAGCCTAAAAGATGTACAGAAGGTATTAAGTAAAGACAAATAAAGAGATTAGTAAGAGGGCAAAGTAAATTCCGACTGCTATTCACGACCAAACCAAGTATTTCATCGCCACTCCTACTTCACCTTTGTATTTCTCCGGAACACCCCGTATCACTACGAAGATCCACCGTTTATTTGATACTCCGTCGTATGGTTATATATGAACTCGTAGGAACTTATTCCAGTTCGGGGATGGATTCTGGTTCAGGAGAAATAGGAATAAGGTTTATTCAGTTCTCTTTTATCTTTACCTTCTCTCGCGCTGCGGGTACTCCTAGGATTAGGGGATTACACCCATTATGCTTATTCGATAGTCTTCTTCCAAACTATAGGCTTGTGCCGAACGGTAGGGAAGGAAGAAAACCATTTGGCCTAAAGGTGGTGTACAGAAGGTAATGACTAAAGACATATAAAGGGATTTGGAGATATGGCAAAGAAATATACGGTTACAGTTGTGAATCTGATAATGGAAGAGGCATTACTAGGAATGCCCGGATACCCTTTCGAAACATTTACATGTTTCAGTTTCACTGTGTATTGTTAAAAGAAAACTAATTTCCCAATTAGCCCTTGCTCCAGGGTATGTATTTACCAGGTTTGATTCTCACATCTGTATGGTTTTACAGATGATGAGTGGGAGTAAGTTATTGGGAATTAGGTGATCATCCTCATTATATCGGGATTCGTTGTAATTGGTGATATTTGAGGAAATCGCCTGGGTTGTTTGCCAGACGACAAATATTTGGTTTTGAATATCCGTTGTTATGCACCAATTTCAAATTGATATATCTGTACGTTTGTTTTTATAAAGTGAGATATAACTTTTTGAAATTATGCCTATGACATTTACCTATATCAGTGGATGGTTAGGTAAGGAGCATTAAACAGCGGTGTAATTCTTCTTAACCATAAGTACAGTTTTCAACCTACGACACATAAGGAATGAGTTATTAGACTTAGGGGACTTATACAGAGTATTGTATGTTTTCCAGTGTCCATAAGGACTGAGGGGTTGGTACTCGTACTATGTTCTGTTTACTTGTGACTTCTCTATTTCTTAGACATGTGTTTCATAGAAATACAGATCCAAGTTTTGAGAAGTTATAGGTATATGAATAAAGTAGAGAACCGGGTATTGCAAGTATCATGATTCTTCAATGTGATCGAAGATGTAGATACTTTTGTATGATATTCAGTTGATAGTAATGATTATGAGAACTTGCTTCTCTTTCAGGTTATTCATATCTGGATGTATTCCTAAGTTGAGTAACGCTGATCGGCCTCCTTCCATTTAGTTGACATACACGGGAGATAGCTGCATGATTTGAATCTGTTTCCAATTAAATCAGTGCCTCTGTTTCTATATTGGATATAGAATAGTTCATATCTTAACAATGTTAAGGTACGGGGAGTTTTCCGGCTTATGCTTAAAACCAGACTCTGGATAACTCAAGGCACGTTTCTGTAATGGAAGTTAGTGGGTTGACCCAGGCTATGACGAGGGTTGACTTTCTACCATCTGGAAGATCAATAGTGATATTGTTCTTGACTCGCCACAGTTTTAATAAAAATGGATTTTTTCATAAAACAGTAGTGGGAGTATGGTAGAACTGGAAGTGATTCCAAAACCGCAAACGATTACTCAAAATTTAATAGGACCTAAAGATTCAATCTGGTTTGACATTCCATTGGCCACTCCGTAGATATGGTGGGTAACCTCAGGCACTCGAGAGGTACTTCGGTATGCTCAAATATGGTGACAAGGAGGTTCTTGTTAACCCAGACATGCCATTGCTGTTGTTCCAGACTGTGAGACCCGGCAGGAGGATGAGT
Source organism: Agapanthus africanus (assembly GCA_030015575.1). Classification (NCBI taxonomy): domain Eukaryota; kingdom Viridiplantae; phylum Streptophyta; class Magnoliopsida; order Asparagales; family Amaryllidaceae; genus Agapanthus; species Agapanthus africanus. The sequence continues at coordinate 196,416,279 of JASDDO010000010.1, read as the reverse complement.
ATGGCGTCGTTCTAAACTAGCTCTAGAAGTGCACGTGTATATGACTCTGCCAGAGGGTTGTCGTAGTCAGTGGGAGCAGCGGAAGCATAGTGGACAAGTAGCTTATGTCTATTTATAGACTAAAGCAGATATAGCGGAGAAAGATCATCTATTTCTGATGTGACAGTCATAGGTTTGACTTCATCAGAATAGGGGATGGATCTGTTAAGAAAGTAGTAGGTGTAAGTCTATGTCACTCCCCCCACGAACTTGCGGGGAGGCGGAATATATGAAAAACGATTATCAAAGCTTCGTAACACGGACTTGAGCGCATGAATCGTATCTAAACCGTTACTAGCAAACTACGAGAGGTTTAACTACTCGGATTCAAAGTTATACCTCACGTTACTTGTCCTTCGGGTCTTCATCGTTGTCCTCCACTCCTCTGTCACGCCACGAAAGAGCACGTGACTGGCCCTTGAACCATATGAAGTCTATAGGACTCCATCTGATCCAAGTAAGCCAAAAGCCCAGAAATCTAAAACCATTTTAGGAATAAGTAAAGAAAACTGGTTTAAAGAAGTGAAGAATACAGGTTTGAAGTCAAGGTTTTTAAATAACTAAGCCGAAGGTACATTTTGAAAACAATAAAGTCTTTTCTAAAAATTTCGGCAGAGTTTCTCTTGTAAAACTGGCCCCGAATGGGGTACATCATGAATAACAATATATAAAATGATAAAGGCATCCCCAAGCGGGAGCTAGCTCTTCGTCAATCGACGGTCACAACCACGCAATGATAAGATAATATACAACGCCAAGTGGCGAGGATCAAAACCAAAAGAAAGCTCAAAAGCAACAGTAAAACCACAATACTACTAAGCGTGACTCTAGGTCGAAAAATACAACACTGTCTCTAAGTCTGAAAGAATATACAATATTTGGTTGATGGACAATTTCTAGATACAATGAAATAAATAAATACAAAGGTGATTCCTGATAAGAAAGAATCCACCTACCAAAGCAAATCACCCGCAAGAAGGTAGTGTGCCAGAAATGCCGCAATAGAACCTGTACGGCAAAACCTGCAAGAACTGTGGCACAACGGGGGTGAGTTGCCAACTCGTGAATAGAAACATCTACAAGTAGAAACCGACTGCAAGACATAAACCTAAGTCAACGATCAGTAATATAATCCACAAGAGTACATCTGAGTGTGATAAGGTGGCAAGGTAACATCTAATCATGTATGTAGTGCCAGGTACTCAGGTAATAACATGTCATCAGTATAAGGTATGTCTGCATGAAGTAAATATGGTGAAATACCAATGATATCAATACACATATATTAGCGTCCCATACCACTAATATTGGTGTAAGGGTATATATAACAGCGCCCTCATACCCTGTTATATATACAAATGAAGTATGATAAGTGTAAATCCAATCTGTATATGAACCATGTCTGTATATATGTGGAACCCGTCCACCTGTCACACACTGACAGTAAGCATCATGTATGCAATGTGAGGATATAACCAAAATCATGGAAAACTCATCATGAAACCCGTGCCAAGCATCGACACGTAAATCCTCATCCATATGGGGCTCCGTCTGCGGTATCGGCCCTCGGCCCCCGGCAGTACGAGTCAACCCATGTCCATCTCTGGGCTCCGTCTGCGGTATCGGCCCGTCGGCCCCCGGCAGTACGCCCATCTCTCAGCTCCAGGCGGTATCCCCCGGATATCCGCCGAGCTCAAATACAATCACCGGTAGGTACTCGCCCGCCTCCAGGCTCAATCGGCATAACCCATCGATCATATCGCCGAGGGGAACCATACCGGGCCCACCACGAACCCGCAAACGGTACATCACCTCCTCGAATCGGGTTTCAAGCACACGTCTCAGCACCGAGAAAACGCGTGGTGGACGCACCGAAATATCATATCACGAGGTACCGGGTTTTCATAAAAGTGCCTCTTTTCTTAAATAACCCCGCGGTCCCCAAAAACCAGAAATCACATGAAAATCCAACATCAGGAAGTAAATCCAATGCGATGTGCTATGCAGTCAATCCATGATGTATGCAATAAGTAAAGAGAGGTAATCATATCGGAAATCATGTAACATGGAATATCTTGCAGTCCTCAATCTCAATCAAGTATGAATCATCTATGTTTGTGTACAGGTACATGTGTACAATATGCCAAGCAGTAATCATATCATGAATGCAACAGTACTACAGTGTAGTGGCATGACAATTATCGATGATGAAGTGTGTGAGCCGGCAAATAGTGTACGTGAAACATACGCATCATCGATAATGGTGCTTGTGTCCTAACAGCATGATAATAGCATAATAATGAACATATGCCAGCAATGCGAGTAGCATGAAAAAGCAGATATCTAATAGTCAACACCACAGTGAAGTATCTACTATGTAGGCTACATCTAAGTAACAGGTCAATCAGGAGGGGTAGGTGTGGAAACCTCCTAAATCTGAGTCAATGTATATATATAAAGATATGTAGTCGGTGATCCCGCCTCAATGTCATATCGTAAGATATCCTCGAATTATGAGTGCGGATCTATCATCAATATCGGCTCGTATGGTAAATCGTCGTACGGCATCCCCAATAGCTGGGTAGGGTCAACATCTCACTGTCTCATCACATAACAGATATCACCATCATCAGATCGTATAGTCTGGAGTACTACTCTATGTCTAGTACAAAACGGTAACATCAGTAAATATGCATGCGGGGGTAAACACATATCCCAAGCCCGCAAGAAGCACAAGTCATCTCCCACATATGAATCGTATCAAATCACCGATCCCAGGGCACCAAGCCCACATCATCGACTCATCTCCAAAGTCATCACATATCATCAATCACAGTGCAAGTACAAGTGATAAGCAAGGGTGTATGTGTAGGTGTAATTCTGTCCTAGGGTTCACGACTATGAACTACACTAGTCACTTCTAACCCTACACTATCCATAATACACCTAATATCACAATAACTACATAATAATAATCTATCTACGGACTGCGGGGGTGCTATACGCCATCCACCCGACTTCCTCCTGTAGATATAATCTACTCACCTGTAACCCGTGTGTCGGTGTCGATGTCTCCGTCATCTTCCGCATCGCCTCAGATCGTCGCGGTGTACCTACACGAATCACACGTATCGCATCGCATCAAAACCAAATCAACACTTGAAACGACACACTAAATCCAATACGATACGATAAGGGGCCTATAGGTGAAAACCTATGGCACGCCTTCAAAACCATCAATAAATCCTCTATATCATCGTATAAACGACAAATAGTCGAGGCAAAACACATTCCACCATTTCAGAATCAAAAATACGGAATACGGAAATACGAATCCAAAACAACAACTTAGGATATATGTCCCAGATTTCACCCTAGAATGAATCTGTCAAAACTAGAAGTACCCAGGGCCAAGAATTGATGAAATGGGGCCAGGCACGCAAAACGAGGAGATTCCTCTCTGGTCTGGCAGCAATTTGCGGCCAGAAAGGAGGTTTTGGCGGCCGGGAAGAAGAGTTAGGGGCTAGGGTTTTGGGGTTATCTTCCTGGGTGCCTGCACATGCTACTGTCCACTCAATTTTATTTTAGGATACCTCGTATGATAGCAGATTCCAAATAACAGTGACAGACTGCACAATTTCCCCGATATCGGTTTCTAAAATCCGTATTATGGGTTCTAGCTTCGGGTTTTGGGTTCCAATACAAACACTAGGGTGTTGGTAAGACCTCTACTGAGCTTAATTTCCCAAGACAACACAAGTTTCCTCAAACCCTAACTTGGTTATTCTCAAATTGATAATATCACACAATATCGATTAAATCTTGACATGGGGTTATAGGAAAGGCTATAATTAAGCAAATGGTTCAGAAATTACCTTCATTAGCAACTCAAGAAAATTCTTGAGTTGCCCTCTAGTGGCCAAATCCATGCTTCTTTAGCTCCATGTGTAGATCTAGGGATTTTGCACATTTTTAATGAAAGGAGATTGGGGTTTTGGGGTGTTTTTAGAGATGAAGTGAGAAGTTGAAGAGGGAGGGAAATGGGGGTGCAGGAGCAGCAGCAGGAGGAGGGAGGAGAGGGGAAGAAAGATGAGGAATGAAGGGGTATGGCTAAGGGTAAGTAGTCAAAGTCCACCTCTCTCTCTCACCTACCCTCATTTTCTTTTCTTTTCTCTTTTCTTTTCCATTTAATCCATAATCCAAACCTTCTCACCTCAATAGTAACCCCAAAAGAAAACCAAGGCAAGAAAATGCACAAGTGTAGGAAAATGTGATATGTGCAAGTTTTGCACAAAATTGCTAAAAAACCCGATTAGCGATTTTAATCGCGATTAGCACTAAATTAGTGTCAAAATGATCACAACAACTTAAAAATGTCATAATTTCAATAATTAACCCATTTTAGAATTTTCCATAATTTTTCATAATTTTTTCTAACATTTTTCCTATTTATTTGCATTTAATATTAAAATAATCAATAAAATAATATTAAATTATAAAAATTCCGAAAATTAATATTTTATATTTTTTTGAAAATGTTACAATCTACCCCCCTTAAAGAAATTTGGTCCCCGAATTTAAATTTAAACCCCCAATACTAAAAACAATTCCAGTAATAATCCATTTTGTCGGGGCTCCGAAAATATCAACACATAAAACATCACAGCGCAATGCATGCGCATGAAAAATGAGCAGATAACTCAAAAGCAAAACTCCGTCAAGCATCTCGCAATCATCGGAGTCGAGGTAAAAACAAAATGTCAAATCCAATACAAAACCGATATGATATGGATCAAAACTACACATGTAGACATCCAATCCATACATGTAAGTAGCTGATGCAAAAGCATGCAAAAGTATATCCAGGTACCGTCCACTGACTAGTCCTGCTCAGCATGAAAGCAAAAATCCAACATCATAAAAGGTACTGCTCCAAAAGGAATAAATCCCAAAATGCACGTAACACAATCATGTGCGTCTGGTGCGCACGGAAATCAAGAATCCATAAATGTGTCAAACAGGTATACAAAACAACATCTAGGTGCAACGGGTGTGCACGAAACATCTGTCGTAGGCAACGTGTGTGCCTGACAGAAAAATCAGGTGCATGTGACATGCACGAAGAATCCCGATTTAGTACATCTGGCGTGCACCAAAATCGTATATCAAAACGCTAAGAGTGCATGAAAACCACACTGGAAGTGCAAATCAAATCACTGTATACTGTAGGCATGAAATCTCAATCAATATCTCAAATGTAATAACTCTGCACAAATATATAAATATCCAGTGGGTGCATGAAATCAATATCATGAAACTCAGTCATCAAAACTAAATCATGCAAACAGAACGCCCCAAATACCGAAATCCAAAATGACGGATACGTGATAATCAAATCACAAAATCACAAATCATGAATACCGTCTTCGGTAGATCCTCCTTCAAGGTCGAGAAGGAGTCGATGCATCCACTGCTAGCAGCGCAAGATATCTACTTGCCTCTTGCTCACGATCTGGCGTCCTCTGACTCTCTAGGTTCTTATCTTCTCTGCGGATTACCAATTTCACAGTCAATCGGCTCATCGGCCCTGTCAGATGTGCTAACGGGGACGATTCCGTTCTGGCACTTCTCTGGTCACCTCTCGGTCAATCCTCACGACCACTCGTAAGGCGGCATATCACTGGCTTCGGCCTCTGGCTCTCTGAATGTACGTCACACATCTGATCCTGGGTGCAAACATCATTGCAGCAATGTCCTGGAAGGAATCCTGCTCAAGGTCTCTTCCAATCATGCCTATGCCGATCTGCACAGAGGCTGGCTCTCCTGCACAACCTCTTCTCGCTCAAAAGACACCTGTATCCTCAGAACAACATCTCTCAGAAACTGGTCACATCCCAACGTCTCTGTAAGCAAATCAGGTCTCTAATCTCGACGGAAAGCAATGACAGCTCGTCAGTGCCTCACACGAACCTCTTGTTCCGACTGTCTCCATCGTTGTCCACTATGACGTCATGCCAAGCTACCATGCACTGCACTGTTCTCGGCCACGGTCAATCTGAAGTCTCTCACACGGACTCGAATCACGTATTCTGTAGCTTCATCACTCTGTAGCAGATGTCAGGTCGAACTGGTCCTCGGGAACACTCCCAACCATCGAAGGAATACCCATCACTCGTCCGTCCTTGATCAATTCGCAACGCGTCTGGGTAGGTTCCTTTATCCGATCCTGGTCAACTACCTCATCGACAATGCCGAACTCTGGTCTGCTGGGTGTGCGCAAAACTACCACTCCTGGTCTAAGTCTTCTCGTATCGTCCTCCAGAAAGGTCCTGTCGAGGTTCCTTTCTCAATCTCAATCCTGCCGAAATGCCCGGAAGTCATCATCCAATGCTGAAGCTAAAGCTTATTCCGGAACGGCTGCATACTTATCGCGCTTCTTTCTGGAAGATATATCCATATACCACGCCTCGGGGTGCATATCACATCTCTAATGTCAGCGGAGTGGGACATCATCTCGTCGAAATCTCGAGCGAACTCTTTTCTTCACTCTGCGTCAAATGTCGACTGATTCGGACTCGTCTCATCATGGCTGCATGAACTGCGCTCCGACGGCTACGCTCGTATCTGGAGTCTCCCAAGCAGTATCCCATCACGATATCCGAAAGATGTCGAACCATCCGATCGGCTCGTCAGAACCTCATAATCCCCCAAGAGCTCACACCTCGGGTACAGTTTAATAGTATCGAGTACATGCCACAGCGTCGGTGGTCCAGCCGTAGAAGGGCAAACCCAAGCCTCACTAATGGCGCCGAGGAACTGCCGCAAACCCGAAGGTTCAAAGGCTTTCACACGGTCATTAAGTCGAGTTAGGGTTTCATTCTTCTAGAGGGTCCATAGAATCACCTGCATGTCTTTCCGTATACTTTAAACTTGGAAAATAGGCTCCTGACATTCGATCGTCTCTATCGACTCTCAACGAACCTGCGTGAAATCGTCTCTAGCTGAAATCAATCCACCTGATGACCTCGCAACGGGGTAAGCGAACTCACCACACGTCCTAGTCGTCCATCCTCGGTGACTAGCAACTCGCTATCATCTCTCTAAGTACACGCTCATGCTGCAGTAGCTCCAATCATCTGGGCGATATCTCATCATTTGCAGCAACCACTGGCTCCTATGCCTGTACGCCGAACAACGCCTCAATCCTCCAGGAAAGGCAACACATAAGCGGTCATCTCTGAGTCGATCTGCTCTAGGTCTGAGTAAGACTCTCCACACTGGAAATCTTCAACTCAACTGGGCCCGCTCTGGCGCAAAATCGGACGAATCACCTTCGTCTCTCAAATCGGGTAGACTAGCTCACATCTGTCTCATATCTGCCTGAAAGCTCCGGCAATCTCAGCTCGTAAGCTCCGAAAGCAACATCCTGTCAATCTCAGCAACAGCTGGTCCCTCTGTCTGCACGATAGGCGACATCACAATCTCTGAGGTATGCTGTACATCAACAGTCATCTCTCAACTGGCAGCTCTAACAATGGCCCGATCATCCGGTGCAAGACCAAGCACTCGCCTCCACTAGAGGTCACAATCACCAACACTAACTCGAGACGTTCCCATGTCACCAGAAAACACAATGGTCGGCCCTCGTACCAAACGAGCTCACACCGGCCGTAACCCTAGCAGCAGCCCAAACTGCGCTCAACCATGGTGACAGGAATCTCAATCGAGTATCAAAGAGAGCACATCAATGGCATGAAAGGAAACAACAGATCCAAAGTGGATACATGATCATAGGAAGGAACAGCATCAATGGAGGTATGATCATGAAACTAGTAGAAGCGGGAATCTCAAATGGATGTATAATCCAGGATATGAAGAGAATCACTAATCTCGAAAAACATGCACATCCTAAGGTTCCTTAAGCGGAGTGGCGTGTCGTAAGTATGCCGCGGAACATACCAACGGTACGTCACTCTACTTTAGTCACCTAATCCATCAACCAAGGGTCATCCCAGTACGACGAAAGTTCGGGTCGAATACCCCCTCGACCAAGTCTAAGTTCCGTAAGGTCAAGCTTAAGTTCCGTATATAAATAACTCCCTAGGCTCCACATAGTCAAACTTAAACTCGAACCAAGGTCAACCTAGCGCTCTGATACCAACTTTGTCACGCCCCGAAAGAGCACGTGACTGGCCCTTGAACCATATGAAGTCTATAGGACTCCATCTGATCCAAGTAAGACAAAAGCCCAGAAATCTAAAACCATTTTAGGAATAAGTAAAGAAAACTGGTTTAAAGAAGTGAAGAATACAGGTTTGAAGTCAAGGTTTTTAAATAACTAAGCCGAAGGTACGTTTTGAAAACAATAAAGTCTTTTCTAAAAATTTCGGCAGAGTTTCTCTTGTAAAACTGGCCCCGAATGGGGTACATCATGAATAACAATATATAAAATGATAAAGGCATCCCCAAGCGGGAGCTAGCTCTTCGTCAATCGACGGTCACAACCACGCAATGATAAGATAATATACAACGCCAAGTGGCGAGGATCAAAACCAAAAGAAAGCTCAAAAGCAACAGTAAAACCACAATACCACTAAGCGCGACTCTAGGTCGAAAAATACAACACTGTCTCTAAGTCTGAAAGAATATACAAGATTTGGTTGATGGACAATTTCTAGATACAATGAAATAAATAAATACAAAGGTGATTCCTGATACGAATGAATCCACCTACCAAAGCAAATCACCCGCAAGAAGGTAGTGTGCCAGAAATGCCGCAATTGAACCTGTACGGCAAAACCTGCAAGAACTGTGGCACAACGGGGGTGAGTTGCCAACTCGTGAATAGAAACATCTACAAGTAGAAACCGACTGCAAGACATAAACCTAAGTCAACGATCAGTAATATAATCCACAAGAGTACATCTGAGTGTGATAAGGTGGCAAGGTAACATCTAATCATGTATGTAGTGCCAGGTACTCAGGTAATAACATGTCATCAGTGTAAGGTATGTCTGCATGAAGTAAATATGGTGAAATACCAATGATATCAATACACATATATTAGCGTCCCATACCACTAATATTGGTGTAAGGGTATATATAACAGCGCCCTCAGACCCTGTTATATATACAAATGAAGTATGATAAGTGTAAATCCAATCTGTATATGAACCATGTCTGTATATATGTGGAACCCGTCCACCTGTCACACACTGACAGTAAGCATCATGTATGCAATGTGAGGATATAACCAAAATCATGGAAAACTCATCATGAAACCCGTGCCAAGCATCGACACGTAAATCCTCATCCATATGGGGCTCCGTCTGCGGTATCGGCCCTCGACCCCCGGCAGTACGAGTCAACCCATGTCCATCTCTGGGCTCCGTCTGCGGTATCGGCCCGTCGGCCCCCGACAGTACGCCCAACTCTCAGCTCCAGGCGGTATCCCCCGGATATCCGCCGAGCTCAAATACAATCACCGGTAGGTACTCTCCCGCCTCCAGGCTCAATCGGCATAACCCATCGATCATCTCGCCGAGGGGAACCATACCGGGCCCACCACGAACCCGCAAACGGTACATCACCTCCTCGAATCGGGTTTCAAGCACACGTCTCAGCACCGAGAAAACGCGTGGTGGACGCACCGAAATATCATATCACGAGGTACCGGGTTTTCATAAAAGTGCCTCTTTTCTTAAATAACCCCGCGGTCCTCAAAAACCAGAAATCACATGAAAATCCAACATCAGGAAGTAAATCCAATGCTATGTGCTATGCAGTCAATCCATGATGTATGCAACAAGTAAAGAGAGGTAATCATATCGGAAATCATGTAACATGGAATATCTTGCAGTCCCCAATCTCAATCAAGTATGAATCATCTATGTTTGTGTACAGGTACATGTGTACAATATGCCAAGCAGTAATCATATCATGAATGCAACAGTACTACAGTGTAGTGGCATGACAATTATCGATGATGAAGTGTGTGAGCCGGAAAATAGTGTACGTGAAACATACGCATCATCGATAATGGTGCTGGTGTCCTAACAGCATGATAATAGCATAATAATGAACATATGCCAGCAATGCGAGTAGCATGAAAAAGCAGATATCTAATAGTCAACACCACAGTGAAGTATCTACTATGTAGGCTACATCTAAGTAACAGGTCAATCAGGAGGGGTAGGTGTGGAAACCTCCTAAATCTGAGTCAATGTATATATATAAAGATATGTAGTCGGTGATCCCGCCTCAATGTCATATCGTAAGATATCCTCGAATTATGAGTGCGGATCTATCATCAATATCGGCTCGTACGGTAAATCGTCATACGGCATCCCCAATAGCTGGGTAGGGTCAACATCTCACTGTCTCATCACATAACAGATATCACCATCATCAGATCGTATAGTCTGGAGTACTACTCTATGTCTAGTACAAAACGGTAACATCAGTAAATATGCATGCGGGGGTAAACACATATCCCAAGCCAGCAAGAAGCACAAGTCATCTCCCACATATGAATCGTATCAAATCACCGATCCCAGGGCACCAAGCCCACATCATCGACTCATCTCCAAAGTCATCACATATCATCAATCACAGTGCAAGTACAAGTGATAAGCAAGGGTGTATGTGTAGGTGTAATTCTGTCCTAGGGTTCACGACTATGAACTACACTAGTCACTTCTAACCCTACACTATCCATAATACACCTAATATCACAATAACTACATAATAATAATCTATCTACGGACTGCGGGGGTGCTATACGCCATCCACCCGACTTCCCCCTGTAGATATAATCTACTCACCTGTAACCCGTGTGTCGGTGTCGATGTCTCCGTCATCTTCCGCATCGCCACAGATCGTCGCGGTGTACCTACACGAATCACACGTATCGCATCGCATCAAAACCAAATCAACACTTGAAACGACACACTAAATCCAATACGATACGATAAGGGGCCTATAGGTGAAAACCTATGGCACGCCTTCAAAACCATCAATAAATCCTCTATATCGTCGTATAAACGACAAATAGTCGAGGCAAAACACATTCCACCATTTCAGAATCAAAAATACGGAATACGGAAATACGAATCCAAAACAACAACTTAGGATATATGTCCCAGATTTCACCCTAGAAAGAATCTGTCAAAACTAGAAGTACCCAGGGCCAAGAATTGATGAAATGGGGCCAGGCACGCAAAACGAGGAGATTCCTCTCTGGTCTGGCCGCAATTTGCGGCCAGAAAGGAGGTTTTGGCGGCCGAGAAGAAGAGTTAGGGGCTAGGGTTTTGGGGTTATCTTCCTGGGTGCCTGCACATGCTACTGTCCACTCAATTTTATTTTAGGATACCTCGTATGATAGCAGATTCCAAATAACAGTGACAGACTACACAATTTCCCCGATATCGGTTTCTAAAATCCGTATTATGGGTTCTAGCTTCGGGTTTTGGGTTCCAATACAAACACTAGGGTGTTGGTAAGACCTCTACTGAGCTTAATTTCCCAAGACAACACAAGTTTCCTCAAACCCTAACTTGGTTATTCTCAAATTGATAATATCACACAATATCGATTAAATCTTGACATGGGGTTATAGGAAAGGCTATAATTAAGCAAATGGTTCAGAAATTACCTTCATTAGCAACTCAAGAAAATTCTTGAGTTGCCCTCTAGTGGCCAAATCCATGCTTCTTTAGCTCCATGTGTAGATCTAGGGATTTTGCACATTTTTAATGAAAGGAGATTGGGGTTTTGGGGTGTTTTTAGAGATGAAGTGAGGAGTTGAAGAGGGAGGGAAATGGGGGTGCAGGAGCAGCAGCAGGAGGAGGGAGGAGAGGGGAAGAAAGATGAGGAATGAAGGGGTATGGCTAAGGGTAAGTAGTCAAAGTCCACCTCTCTCTCTCACCTACCCTCATTTTCTTTTCTTTTCTCTTTTCTTTTCCATTTAATCCATAATCCAAACCTTCTCACCTCAATAGTAACCCCAAAAGAAAACCAAGGCAAGAAAATGCACAAGTGTAGGACAATGTGATATGTGCAAGTTGTGCACAAAATTGCTAAAAAACCCGATTAGCGATTTTAATCGCGATTAGCACTAAATTAGTGTCAAAATGATCACAACAACTTAAAAATGTCATAATTTCAATAATTAACCCATTTTAGAATTTTCCATAATTTTTCATAATTTTTTCTAACATTTTTCCTATTTATTTGCATTTAATATTAAAATAATCAATAAAATAATATTAAATTATAAAAATTCCGAAAATTAATATTTTATATTTTTTTGAAAATGTTACATCCTCGTAGTCTCCTTGGAACATCGCCACCTCTACGGCTTCCTCGAGTCAAAGACGATCCACCCGAGAGCTCCTACGCCAAACTTGATCTCTAACTTGAGATAACTAGGTTGCTCAAAGTGCTAATCTAAGCTACCTAGGGGATATAGAGTGAGATTATGGATGTATTAGTCTAGCTAACCCTTGATCTCAACACATGTGAGGTTAGGGTTAGGGTTTCATGAATGAGAGAGCTTGAGGAGAGAGAAAGTGGTGATGAGAATGATATTGAAAAATGAACTCATTTCAATATATCAACCATAACAATTTATCAAATAAATAATAAACATGATTGATCATCATGGTTGATGCATTCACCTTGTGTGATTCATCACATGAGTCATTAGCTCAATAAATGAAGCATTAACTCCATGGATGAATCACACAAATGAGTCATTAAGCAATAAATGCTTATGCCACCTTAACCCCCAAGTCACCATGCATCTAGAAGCTTCCCGGAAAATTACGAGAACATCCCTCCAATCCGTGAAAACACGGAAAAACTTTAGACTGTATAAATCCAATAACCTGATACTAGAATCTGGCTTAAACCAAAGCCGGCTAGTAAAAACTGTCCGAACGCCGTACGTGCGTAAACACACGTATGCGTCCGAACCCTTGTCGTAAAACCATACGACCTCTATATCGTTTCTCCTGGAGGAGGGAAACCCTCTGTGTGGGATTCTAAAGACTTGACACTACGCTGGCAGTTAGTTTAACCACAGACCGCAAGTGGCACTAGCTGTACGTAGCGGTCCCCAGGTAGACGTCGATAAGAAGGCCGATGAGGAAACCCATCCGAACTCCTACTGAGCCTGATGTGACAATCTCCATACAGTCCGGTCTGTTTGTCTAAAACTATCGTATATCTAGCCTAGGGTGCGGCAAGCGTCAGTCCCCTAATAGAGGTAGAAGTCGTGTCGGAGCGTAGCCCATTACACCTTGAGAAACTACTGGAACCTACCAGTAAATCTCACTTGCCCTGGCCAGGGACTTTGCGTAATGGCTCTCTGACACAGCGCGATATCAACTCCCAATACCGGAAGAGACGAATCCTGACTAACCGCCACTGCCTCCAAGTGCTCAGGACTGCACCCACCTGCTACCTGTTTGTACGACTCCTTTGAGTCGTGGTAGGGTAGCAATCTAAGAACAGTGGGACACACCCGAGGAGAAGTAGCAGTGTCAAGTCTGCGGACTATGCTGTACTCATGTCACCTGGGAACTGTTAACTGACGACGGGTATAATACCAACCAATCAGTTCCCCTGCGAGTCCTGTCCGGGGTACTCGTAACTTAACGAGCACCTGTATACTATCTCCAGTACGACGTACTGATGGCTGTGGGACAGACCATCTTCCCAACTAGGATGAGAAGCGTACACACTTAGTCTACTCCGGAATATCGATGCCCTGTCTCGATAATCCTATGACTAGGGACAAGTATAGGATGTTGATTATAGACTACCCAGCCTCCACTAGTGTGACTGCCATCACAACGCTGGTAATCAAGCAAAGATCCTATGGGCTCTACTAATATGTATAAGTGATATGATACAAGAAACATATGCACATATTAAAGTAAACACAAATCAAGTAGCATACTACCATTTTTAGCAATACTGTATATACAACTGTGAATATCCCAAGCTTCCATTAAGTAATATACATACAAGTATGATACAATAATGGCCCCTAGAGAATATACACTAACAATCTCCCACTTGCACTAGGGCCATGAGCTGGCATATCGTAGACCTATCATCTCGAATAGCCTCTCGAACTGCGTCTGAGGAAGGGCCTTCGTAAATGGATCGGCAATGTTATTCTCTGTCTCTATTCTTTCTTTATCTCGATCTCCCGGCGATCTATGATCTCCCTGATCAGGTGATACCGCCTTAAGATGTGTCTGGACTTCTGATGGGACCTGGGTTCCTTCGCTAAAACTATAGCGCCGTTGTTGTCACAATACAGAGGTATTGGATCAACACTGGTATGAACCACCTGAAGTTCTGTGAGGAACTTCTTCATCCAGACAGCTTCTTTTGCGGCATCGCAAGAAGCTATGTACTCCGCTTCCATCGTTGAGTCAGCAACGGTCTCCTGTTTGGAACTCTTCCAACAGACCGCCCCTCCATTAAGGGTAAAGACATAACCCGACATGGACTTGGAGTCATCTTTGTCACTCTGGAAGCCGGAGTCGTCAATGGCCTCAATCTGGAGGTCTTTTCCGCTATACACCAAGAACATATCTTTTGTCTTCCTTAGGTACTTGAGAATGTTCTTTACTGCTATCCAGTGATTCTCCCATGGGTTTGCCTGATACCGGCTTATAACGCTCAATGCGTATGCTACATCTGGTCTGGTACATAACATCGCATACATTATAGAGCCTACCGCAGAAGCGTAGGGTATAATCGACATGCGATCCCTTTCCAAATCAGTCTTGGGAGACATCTCTTTGGAGAGGGTGATTTCGTGACAAGCCGGTAGATTACCGTGCTTAGAATCATCCATACTGAATTTCTTCACTATGGTGTCTATGTACCTGGACTGCGAAAGTCCCAACATCCTCTTTGATCTATCACGATAGATGCGAATCCCCAGAATGTAGGTGGCATCACCCAGGTATTTCATGGAGAATTTTTGTGACAAGAATCTTTTGACTGACTGTAACATAGAAATATCATTTCTTATTAGGAGAATGTCATCCACGTACAAGACGAGGAATACTACAGCTCTCCCTACAATCTTACTGTATATGCAAGGTTCATCTGGATTTTTGATAAAGTCAAATTCTTTGACAGCATCATCAAAACAGATGTTCTAACTCCGCGATGCTTGCTTCAGTCCATAAATGGACTTAAGCAACTTGCATACTTTACCGCTGCTCCCACTCTGAATGAATCCCTCTGGTTGATCCATATAGACGCTCTCTTCTAAATTACCATTTAGAAAGGCCGTCTTTACGTCCATCTTCCAGATTTCATAATCGTGGAAGGCAGCAATAGCAAGAAGGACCCGAATGGGTTTAAGCATAGCTACTGGAGAAAAGGTTTCGTCATAGTCCAAACCAGGTCTTTGACGGAAACCCTTTGCAACCAGTCTAGCCTTTTAGGTTTCAACCTATCTATCTACACCAATCTTCTTTTTGAAGATCCATTTGAATCCTACGGGTTTTACCCCATCTGGAGCAATGTCCAAAGTCCATACATTGTTAGTGTACATGGACACCATTTCGGTCCGCATTGCATCCAGCCATTTTACTGAGTCACCGCTCTGAATGGCTTGCTGGAAGCTAGTAGGCCTATCATAGTCAAAAGTGCAATCCTCTCTATCCCCGTCTATGAGAAAACCATAGTATCTCACGGGCGGATGAGATTGCCTACTACTCCTGCGGAGTGGCGTCGGAATGTCCCTTTCTTCTGAAACCTCTGGTTCTACCAATCATTCAGTAACAGCTTGTGGTTCTGGAATTTCTTCCAGTTCTACTGCGCTCCCACTCTTCTGATTTAAAAATTCAGTTTCTAAGAAGTGGGCATGACGAGAAACAAAAACCTTTTGTTCCTCTGCGTAATAGAAACAATATCCCATGGAGTTCTTTGGATATCCCACAAACTTACATTGTACTGAGCATGCCTCGAGCTAGTCCGCATGCTGCCTTTTTACAAAAGCTGGACATCCCCATGCTTTCAGATACTGAATACATGGTTTCTTCCCACTCCACATCTGATATGGTGTGGTAGGCACTGTTTTGGTTAGAACCTTGTTCAAAAGATATGCAGCTAATTCTAGCGCATAACCCCAGAAAGATCGCGGTAACTCAGCCTTACTCATCATGGAACGAACCATATCCAATAGGTTCCGATTCCTCCTTTCTGATACACCATTGTGTTGTGGTGTGTACGGAGTAGTAAGCTGAGAGAGAATTCCATTCTCTTTTAAGTAACCAGAAACTCGGCACTTAAGTATTCACCGCCTCGATCAGATCTCAGTGTCTTTATACACTTGCCTGTTTGGTTTTCTACTTCATTCTTGTATTCTTGGAATTTCTCAAAGACCTCGGATTTATCCTGTATTAAGAAGACATGTCCATACCTAGACAAATCATCCGTAAAAGTAATGAAGTAGGAATAACCTCCTCTCGCATGTGTAGACATTGGGCCGCACACATCACTATGTACGAGTCCTAAGAACTCGCTTGCTCTTACTCCGTGTCCAGTAAACCGAGTCTTTGTCATCTTTCCTATGAGACAAGATTCACAAGTAGCATAAGATTGATATTCGAACGGATTCAAATATCCTTCTCTATGTAACTTAGTCAACCTTCTCTCATTGATGTGACCTAGTCTACAATGCCATAAGAAAGCTTGTTTAATTCTGGAGACTTTCTTTTAAGTTTATTCTGGATATTGAAAACCTGAACTTGACTTAATACGTATATACAGTTATCTAATGTACCTGACACAATCAGAACTTGATTTAGGTGGATGTTAACTACATCGCTTATGAATGTAAAATCATATCCCTCTCTCGAAAGTGAGGACACTGATATGATATTACAAGTCAAACTAGGTATATATAAACAGTTACGTAAAATCAAAATATGCCCACTTGTCAATCCTAGGCGATATTCTCCTACGGATTCAGTGTCCACGCTCATTCAGTTTGCAACTCTGAGAGACAAATCACCTAGCTTCATAACTCTACGGTTTCTCAAAGCATGTAATGAATTACAGATATGAGATCCTGCTCCAGTATCGAGTAGCCAGGAAGTAGAGTTAATTGACAAACAGTTCTCAATAACAAATATACTTCAGGCTGAATCCACAACATGCTTCGTATCCTGGCTACTGGCTTCTAAAGCCCTGTAATCATTCTGCCAATGCCCAATCACATAACAATAGGAATGTCCCTCTTTTACATTCAGTCCCAAAACTTTTGCCCTTCTCTTTCCTTCTACTTCCCTGGTTTCCTTCAGGGTAGAAGGCAGAGACTGTAGAATCATGTCAGTATCTGACCTGTTTCCCAACGTGGTCTCCAGGTCCTGGAGCTCATAAATACAGCTAGTCATAGTAAGGACGTTGTCCCCTACAGATGACCTGACAACTATCCTAGCTTGAATTAATTCGTTTGTGGTCTCATGTCTTGCGATATGAGATTGCTCTCCATATAAAACTTTGTTATGGAGAAAGATGGAAACAGAGTCCATCTTCTCGTGCTGCTTTTGGTATACACCATCAACTGAAGCTAACACGAGGCATTTGGATTTCGCTTTATCCTTTTCCCCTGTCTGGCGGATATCCATATCCGTGACGGTGGAAACTGGACCTGGGACGACAGGATCTTGTGTAGTAATAGGGTGGTCCAGCTTGTCATAGGCAATGGACATTTGGACAGGCCTTTGCCAGTCAAATAAGTCAGATTCAGTCAAATTGTTATCTAGATGTAACCTATGTGTGGTCACAAGGTCGCTGCAATTAGAGAAAAAGAAGAAAACACTTTAGCATGATGCTCTTGCAAGTTTAGATCGGTTTTTAATTTATCTAAACAGGATGGCTCCCACTGTTTCTCGAATCCCTCCTCAAACCATAAAAGAAGAATTAGCCAGGACTATTCTCACCGTACAATTCTTGCTTAACGTTCAGCCAGGTCAGTGTCGATACTTCGAGGGAGGTTTTCCAACACTTTCGCGAAGTTCCTTAATTAAATAACCTCTTTTCTCTGGGGGCGTAGCCTCGCTGACACCTTTCTAGGCACCTACTTGGTTTATAGCATTGATCGTTAAGTGACGAATCTCCTGATAAGTAGCATGTACTCACAGTTGGATCGGGATCCAAATATCATCGTATGATAATGTTGAAGGAATCCTACCAACATTAATCAAACTCTAAAGGGTATGCAACACTAGCAAGTTTCAGTTTCTTTAGAAACTCCCGATGTGGATTTTTGCCCCATGCTCTTATGACCCTGACGAAAGCCAACAAATCATAAGTCACATGTCAAGTTCTGCCCATCATTGTCTTGTTAATTTGAACCCACCCGTACATACCCTTGACGAAAGCCAACAAGGTAATACGACTGTCCCAAACAAACCCATCTATCTATGCAACAAATGAATACCCCAGCAGCTACCAAGCACTATGCCTTGACGAAAGCCAACAAACATAGCTTGAATACTACTGACAATCCATAAGAAATGACGGAGGGCTACGACTGGTTTTGGCAAAACCGTGAACGTACTGAACTTGATATAATCGAAGGAACCTGATAGCTTTTTAAAGGGAGTGGTTAAAGCTCCGTAATTAAAAATTCTGCTCTTTTAAAATAACCGAGTGGTTTCTTTTAAATTTGTTCCAACGATTAAACTATGGTTTATTTTCTTTGCATTATAATAATGCGTCCCATCATTTATCCTATCATTGCAGAAAACAACAAAAATACCATGTCCTCTTATGCCATCCGCATTCGCCACGGGGTCCCGTCATCACCCATTAGGTTACTTAACTAACGACAGAGCGGGGGCTGGGCTAGCGCGGGTGTAAAACATAAGTGACGTCTAATAGCTATCATATATAGATATTGTACATTCGTCAGACGCAATAATAAGTATTCCAGATCACAGATGAACTTTATTGGATATACTAGCAATCCGCATTTGGTTTGAGCCTGCAATAAAAGACGGATTACACAGTTGTGATTAATAGCCATTACCCCACCGTAAACCCCTACGGGTACGGCAAACTACCCGCCAAGTAACCGAAGTGAAGTGGTCTCCCTCAACAAAGTGAGTAGGACACTAAACACTTCAAAGTACCCGGTAGTTTGTTTACCCCGCCTTGGATCTATCCTAAGACCAAAAACAGAATAAAGAAATAATACAACGGTGGCTACAACCGCAACCTGGATGCGCCCTACAAAAGAATATTACATCATATTACATTTATATCGAATGAATGAATATTAAACTCATCTTAAAACCCCGGCTAATCATCACAACACTCCAATCAAGTCCATATACACAAACAGTAAACATTACAAAAATGTTCAACCCCCTGCCAACCGACATACTAGCAGTTAGGGGAGGTTTACGAACACATTAAACATTACAGATAAAAACCCAATTAGCAAATATCTTAGAACATCGATCGACAACCATTTTTCGTGTCTACCCTAATAGAAAGCCAGCACTGAAGTAACCTGGGTAGAACCAAAACATACAGGAAACCAAAACACCAAAAAATATGAATAACAGAGTAAATCCGAGTCAACTCGGCGTTGACTCGGCGGCGGATCCGCGGCCAAAAGCACCTTCTTGCCGCGGATCCGCGGCCATCTTGCCGAGTTAGGGGCTCGTATTTTCCCAGTATTCTTATATTTCCCTGCTGTGAATTTTAAGGCATATCAAATAATATTTTAGACATGTTTAAAATTAACAGAAACTGTTAGGGGGTTAGGGTTTTGTTTTCGTGTTTTCCGTCGATCGAACTTCTAATTAGTTGCTAACAAGCTAGTAATGGTTTAGGTATCTCTGATACCACTGTAAGTCCATGTCATGTACCCCACGAAATTGCGGGGAGGCGGAATACTTGAAAAACGATTATCAAAGCTTCGTAACACGGACTTGAGCGCATGAATCATATCTAAACCGTTACTAGCAAACTACGAGAGGTTTAACTACTCGGATTCGAAGTTATACCTCACGTTACTTGTCCTTCGGGTCTTCATCGTTGTCCTCCACTCCTCTTAGGCTCCTTGGAACATCGGCACCTCAACGGCCTCCTCGAGTCAAAGACGATCCACCCGAGAGCTCCTACGCCAAGCTTGATCTCTAACTTGAGATAACTAGGTTGCTCAAAGTGCTAATCTAAGCTATTTTTTGGAGATAGTGCCCTCAGAGTCAATTATTAGGTCACAGGTACGTGATTGCAATGATTGATGGAGGACCTATCCCGGTAGGACAGTCTTACTCGAGATGATAGTATGCTATCTGGTTTACCTTTATCATCGTGTACTGTTTTAAGTGACCTGACAAGTCGCTATTACACGTTGGTAGAGCCCCTAGGATTCTTGCTTGACCACCAGCAGTATGAGGGCGATCATATAAGTGGGAGCTGGGGTCTATAAGCATATCCTTAAATGGTCCCTAGTCGTGAGAGTTTCGAGACAGGGCATCGATACTCCAGAGTAGACTAGTGTATACAGTCGAGACCCCGACGAGGGGCGGTGGCCGGACTCACAAGCCACTGGTGTCAGTTGGATCACCTAAGATGTATATAGGTGCTCATTGGGTTATGAGTACACCGGACAGGACTCGCCGGGAACATGCTAGTTGGCCATATACCAGACGTCAGATAGCAGTTCCCTGGTGACATGTGTGCAGTTTAGTTCATCGACCTAGGGATCGTCATTTGTCTTGTGTGAGTTCCCACTGTACTTTGATTACTACCCTACCACGGCTCAAAGGAGTCGTGCAAACAGGTTTTAGTTGGGTACAGTCCCGAGCCACATGGAGGCAGTGAGCGTATCTTCAGGGGTTCGTCTCTCCCGGTATTGGGGGTGAGGTCGTGCTGTGTCTAGGAGAGCCATTACACGAAGCCCTCGGCCGAGGCAAGGAGATTTACTGGTAGGTATTCCAGTAGTATCTCAGGGTGTTCTGGGCTACACTCCGACACGACTTGTACCGCTTTTGGGGGTCTGACTTTTACCTACCCCCTAGGCCCGCCATGCGATGCTCATAGACGAACGGACCGGACTGTACGGATATTGTCACTGACAGGCTCAGTAGGGTTGTCAGGCTGAGTTCGCTCACAGACGTCCCTTTTAGTCATTACCTGGTAGCCCGTTACGTATTGGCTTATACCTCTGACGTGCTAGTGGTTAAATCCACAACCAAGGTGTTGACGAGTCTTTAGAGTCCCCCACATTCAGTTACTCAGCTTTCGGGCGAAAAGTTGTAGAGGCCGTATGGAGATATGGCAAGGTTCGATCAGATACGTGCGGTATTGCACGGATCAGGATCGGACAGTTTGTACTATAGGCCGTATGGATATATGGCAGGGTTCGATCAGATACGTGCGGTATTGCACGGATCAGGATCGAACGGATATTACTGGCCGGCTTTGGTTTAAGCCGGATCCTAGTATAGTAAAGTGTAGATTTTGTCTCATTGCATTTGTATTTCGGTCGAAATACAGATGCGGGTGTGTATGCACAGTATCGGAGTTTTCCTGTAATTTATTACGGGACCAGTTTTCTGGAGTTGCCAGTTTGCTTTCCGTTTCGGTCGATTTCCATTGTTTCGTTCATTGGCCGAAGTTTGGTGGAGGAGGGTTTATTTGCATTGTTGCAAATAAGCATTTGTGGAGGGGGTCTTTGCATATTATCATGTCATGATACTTGTCCCATCATTTGACTTTCCTTTTTCATGATAGCTTGACTTTGGATGTCATCATGGTTGTTGTTGATTGGTTGGTGGAGTATGGATTTGGTTGTAATGATTGTTTCTTTTCACCATTCTTTTCTCTCATGATTATGATAGTGGTTGAATCATTTTTTACACCACACACTCTCTCTCCAATCTCACTCCCTCCTTGTCTTTGGCCGGCCATTCCCTTAGGGGAGTGGATGGATTCATTTTTATGGTGTGGCATTTTGTTTCTCCTGCTTGCTAGAAAAGCCCTCTAGCTCATTTCCTAAAGTTGCTATCTTTTCTTCCACCAAATGGCAAAGCTCCAAAAACCACATTTGAGACTTGAGTACTACATATTCTACAGTGAATCTTGGGCATGTCGAGTAGCCGGCTTCGTACCCGAGTTGCCTCGGCATTGAGGTAGGAGCCCGTAAAAGAAGTAGGCGATGTGGTGCACTTCCGGCGACGAGGAGGAGACGGGACATTCCGCAGGAGATTGGGACGACGACGAGAAGACCGGAGGACTCGGATCTGTCGGTATATCTCTCTTCCCTTTCTTGTGATAGCTAGGACTAGTTAGTGGTTCGATCCGGGTGTTTAGTGCGCGGTGGTGCCGGTTTGCTAAGTCCGCAAAATTTAAGTTTATCACCGCTTCCGCATTCCGGCGTCGGATTGACGGCCGGGGCGCCGCCGTGCACTTACAGTGGTATCAGAGCCTCGCCATTAACTTAGTCTAGCTTGGTTTAATGTGTTTTGCATTTCCGATCGACCAAAACTCGAAAATCTACATTTTTGTTAGCATCAGTTTCTGTTGAAATTTTTTGGTCTCCAAAAATTTTTCTGGTTGTAAAATATTGATGTACTGGAAAATCTAAGAGCTCTGTAAAAATTCGATGAAGTGAATCCATAGTGGGAGCGCGGAACCGCTGCAAATACCCCATTCCCGCCGCTGTTCCGCCGCGCACTGTGGAGATCCCTGCACCAAATTTCTACAGTGTCTTTCTGGGGTTAAAATTGGGGTTTTGGAATATTGACATTGGGCCCAGAATTTCTTGATCTGCTACAGTAATGTTTGGGGGCCCACTTGTTAAATTTTGATTGATCGGATATTTTAAACACATTTTTCACAGTATTTACATTATATCTGCGACCGTGAATGTCACTTGATCGGTAAATCCGGTCTAACTGCTATAGCCCGGTTAGACGGATTTGCGAACGTGATTTTCACGTTGATGTTCTGTTTTTGCTGTGATGTTGCGTATCAGTCGTGGGGGATAGCCTGGATGCAATGCTAGTATAGTTGTGGTTGTATTATGTACATTTGATATTGCGGGGCGAGCGTCTGACATGTGGACTGCTGTCACTGCCTGATTGTATTATTATTTTGGGGCACGACCTGGTTGCGGTCGATGTACCCGTTGTATGTATATTTTACTTTCTGTACTAGGATTACCCCGCGGAGGGGTGCACGGATAGCCGGGTTCTGGAGGGCAACAAGCCCGCATCTCATGGCATTGAGACAGAGGGGGCTTCACTCTAGGATTGGCAGGCTATTCGCCGCACTCGTAGGGGGTATAGGTTGACCCAGGAGGGGTGCCCAAGTTGCCGGATTCCGTGAAGTGCTGGGTGGTCCATTCACGGTACTGAAGGGAGCTGCCTCGCTTCAGGTTTTGGCGGGTGACTTGCCGCGCCCGTAGGGGTCTAGGTTTTCATTGCACAGGCTATCCACACGACCAGGGAAACGTCGGGTTTCAGTAGTGGCTCTGTGAAACCCGGGGATCCCAGATATCTGTATTGTTTCTGTGATGCCGTTCATTCTCTGTGATGTTGCATTTTTTATTACGCCTTGAGCGAATATAATATATTGGTATATATATTAGTAGATGTTGTATATATTTTACATCCACGCTAGTCCAGTCCCCGCTCTGTCGTTAGTTAGCTAACCTAACGGGTAATGACGGGACCCAGTGGCGAATGCGGATGGCATATACGTACATCAGTATATTTTCGTTCTTTGTGGTGTGATCAATTGATGGGACTGCATTGATTCGGATCAATGCAAGTTTAAAAACAAACCTAATCTGATGTTGTTGGAACACATTTCAAAAAGCTGTTATTGCAAGGACGTTCACTTTTGTTTTGCATCGTGGTATTCAGTTGGAATATCCTGCTCCTCATTCGACGAGGCAAGGGCCGAGATCCCTTCACCGGGAGTGACCCCTTGGACAAAAAGTTTGCGTCAGGGCATTAACTTCACTATAGCCGATTACTTTTGCTTTTCACCATGGTATTCAGTTGGAATATCCTGCACCCCATTCTACGGGGAAAGAGCCGAGATCCCTTCACCGGGAGTGACCTCTTTAGCGAAGGTTTTCGTCACTATATTTTTAAAAAGCTATCAGTTCCTTCGACGATATCAAGTTCATTACGTTAAAGGTTTTCGCCAGAAATCATTCGTAGCCCTCCGTCGTTTCATATGGGTAGTCAATAGTATTCAAGCTGTGTATGTTGGCCAAAGTCAAGGCACAGTGTTTGGTAGCTGTTGGTTATTCATATGCAGCATAGATAGATGCGTTGGTTTGGGACAGTTGTACTGCCATTTTGGCCAAAGTCAAGGGTAGGTAAGGGTGGATTCAAATTAACCTGGAGAATGACGGGTAGAACTTGACATGTGACTTATGATATGTTGGCCAAAGTCAAGGTCATAAGAGCATGGGGCAGAAATCACATCGGGAGTTTCAAAAGCACTGAAACTTGCCAGATATGCGCATACCTTCTGGAGTGTGATGACGTGAGCGGATTCCGTCACGTTATCATGCGATGAGAGTTGGATCCCGATTCCCACTGATGAGTTAGTTTACTCCTCCGGTAACCCCGACTAATTCTTCTTTTAGGTTTGGAGGAGAATTTGAGGTACAGTGGGAGGATTCCAGATTAGATAAATTGGTAACCATTCTGTTCTAGGTTAGAGTGCACGCTGAGTGTTTCTTTTCTCTCTCTCTTTGGCAGCGACCTTTGACCCGACCCTAAGACTATGACTCAGTGACCAAGTTGACCGAACCTTCTTAAAACACTGGCTTTTGGATTGTGAGAGTTGCGAACCTCAATGCCACTCCTACTTTTACCCTTTTCTCCAGGACACCCCGTATTACTACGAACGTCCACTTCCATTGGACAAAACCATCGTATGGTTAGATACGAACTCGAAGGAATTTATTCGAGGATGGTTTCAGGTTCTGGAGAAAACGGATAGGATTATTCAGTTGTCTTTTCCTTTTACCCTCTCTCAGGTTACGAGTACTCCTTGGTTTAGGGGTAGTACACCTATTACGCAAATTGGATTGTCTTCTTCCAAACCTTAGGCTGGTGCTGACCGGTAGGGAATGAAGAAAACCAATTAGCATAACGATGGTGTGCAGAAGGTATTAAGTTAAGACAAAGCAAGGGATTAGTAAGAGGGCAAAGTAAATTGCAATAGATATTCACGACCAAACCAAGTATTCCATTGCCAATCCTAAATCACCTTTGTATTTCTCCAGGACACTCCGTATCACTACGAAGATCCACAGTTTATTTGGATACTCCATCGTATGGTTATATACGAACTCGAAGGAACTTGTTCCAGTTCGGGGATGGATTCTGGTTCAGGAGAAATAGGAATAAGATTTATTCGGTTGTCTTTTATCTTCACCCTCTCTCTCATTGCGAGTGTTCCTAGGATTGGGACAGTACACCCATTATGCTTATTGGATAGTATTCTTCCAAACCATAGGCTGGTGCCGAACGGTAGGGAAGGAAGAAAACCATTTGGCCTAAGGGGTGTGCAGAAGGTAATGACTAAAGACATATGAAGGGATTTTGAGAGGTGGAAAAGAATTACACGGTTACAGTTGTGAATCTGGATAATGGAAGAGGCATTACTAGGAATACCAGGATACCCCATCGAAACATTTCAATGTTTCAGCTTCACTGTGTACTGTTAAAGGAAAACTGATTTCCCAGTTAGACACTTACTCCAGGGTATGTATTTACCAGGTTTGATTCTCACATATGTATGGTTTTACAGATGATGAGTGGGAGTAGGTTATTGGGAATTGGGTGATCATCCTCATTATATCGGGATTCGTTGTAATCGGTGATATTTGAGGAAATCACCTGGGCGGTTTGCCGGTCGGCAAATATTTGGTTTTGAATATCCGCTTTTATGCACCAATTTCAAATTGATATATCTGTACGTCTATTTTCATAAAGTGAGATATACCTTTCTGAAATTATGTCTATGACATTTACCTATATCAGTGGATGGTTAGGTAAGGAGTATTAAACAGCGGTGTAATTCTTCTTGACCATAAGTACAGTTTTCAACCTACGACACACAGTGAATGAGTTATCAGACTCAAGGGACTTGTACAGAGTATTGTATGTTGTCCAGGGTCCATCAGGACAGAGGGGTTGGTCCTCGTACTATATTCGGTTTACTTATGACTTCTCTAGTTTTTAGACAGGTGTTTCGTAGAAACACAGGGTCCGAATTTTGAGAAGTTATAGGTATTTGAATAGAGTAGAGAACCAGGTGTAGCAAGTATCGGGATTCTTCAAAGAGATCGAAGATGTAGATACTTGTGTATGGTATTCAGTTGATAGTAATGATAAAGAGATCTTGCTTCTCTTTCAGGTTACTCATAATTGGGAGCATTCCTAAGTTGAGTAACGCTGATCGTCCTTCTTCCATTTAGGGAACATGCACTGGGGACAGCTGCATGATTTGAATCTGGTTCAATTAAATCAGTGCCTCTGGTTCTATATTGGATATAGTACAGTTCATATATTAACGGTGTTAAGGTACGGGGAGTTGTCCGGCTTATGATTAAAATCAGACTCTAGATAACTCAAGGCACGTTTCTGTAATGGCTGTTTGTGGGTTGACCCTGGCTATGACGAGGGTTGACTTTCTACCATTTGGGTGAACAATAGCAATATTGTTCTAGACTCGCCACAGTTTTATTAAAAATGGATTTTTTCAGAAAACAGTAGTGGGAGTATGGTAGAACTGGAAGTGATTCCAGAACCACAAACGATTACTGAAGATTTGATAAGGAACCTAAAGATTCAATCTGGATTAACATTCCATTGGCCACTCCGCAGAAAAGGTGGGTAACTTCAGGCACCCGAGAGGTACTACGGTAGCCTGAAGGACGGTGACAAGGAAGTTCTTGTTTACCCACAATTACCATTGCTGTTGTTCCAGGCTGCGAGACCCGGCGAGAGGATGAGTATAGCGTCGTTCTAAACTAGTTTTAGAAGTGTACGTCTATATGACTCTGCCAGAGGGTTGTCGTAGTCAGTGGGAGCAACGGAAGCATTGGTGGACAGGTAGCTTATGTCTATTTATAGACTAAAGCAGATGTAGCGGAGATAGATCATCTTTTTCTAACGTGACAGTCATGGGTTTGACTTCATCAGAATAGGGGATTGATCTGTTGAGAAGGTAGTAGGCTGTGATATCCTGGTATTTGGATGACATACACAGAATAGGAAAAGAAACTCCTATACTACAATCGGTTATACTTTGGTCGTCACACAGTGATTTCTTCACAAAGGACTTGGATTTTATATCAGACATACTGGTTACTAGATCTAAGGTTTTAGATCTAGATTTGGGTGGTTTCCCAATCTGGGTACTTAGACAGCATTCTAAGGGTATTTAGAATGGACGAAAACTGGCACGATAGTATACCTGCAGGTGATGGAGTCACCCTCTCTAAAGGTGTCTTATAGACTAAAGTAGAGAGGGATGTGCATGGTTGGCAGATCACTTGCTCAAGCAATTGAGTCAATCATGAGATGTCAAGTACCACACCAAATGTTGTTCTTGCACTAGATGCAATAAGTTGATATTGATCCTGTCCCAGAGAAACAGTCGGAAGCAGTTTTAGAACATAAGTGGATGTTCTAGGGACATGATAACGACAGCCTCATTCGGGAGACAGTTATCATTCCAGGCTTCCAAGGTGACATGGACGACAAGGAGGTTGTCAGAGTTAGAGTTTTTCCTTCTGACGAGGGGCGGTATTTTGGACAGGTGGTCCAAGGCAATACTGAGGGTGGCATGGCGCAGGATACTGATTAAGTTCAGTTGACGATACAGTCTAAGAAGTTTGGATTTGGAGTTCATTTATGAGCTATGTCCCATCAGACATCCAGACACATTCTAAGACAGGTATTGCTCATTTCGGGAGATGGTTTTCTCCGCGAACTTGAGATATAGAGAGACATAGAATGAGACATCAAGGCGGATCCACTCACTAAAGCTATTCCTCGAACGCAATAGTTTCGCAAACGAGCTTTGTGAGACTGACTAGTAGAGGAGTTGGGTGTTCGGTATCACACGGGCTGTGAGTATGCGACATCGCAATAATTAGCCTTGAGTGCAAGTGGGAGATTGTTGGAGATAGTGCGCTCAGAGTCAATTATTAGGTCACAGGTATGTGATTGCAATGATTGATGGAGGACCTATCCCGGTAGGACAGTCTTACTCGAGATGATAGTATGCTATCTGGTTTACCTTTATCATCGTGTACTGTTTTAAGTGACCTGACAAGTCGCTATTACACGTTGGTAGAGCCCCTAGGATTCTTGCTTGACCACCAGCAGTATGAGGGCGATCATATAAGTGGGAGCTGGGGTCTATAAGCATATCCTTAAATGGTCCCTAGTCGTGAGAGTTTCGAGACAGGGCATCGATACTCCAGAGTAGACTAGTGTATACAGTCGAGACCCCGACGAGGGGCGGTGGCCGGTCTCACAAGCCACTGGTGTCAGTTGGATCACCTAAGATGTATACAGGTGCTCATTGGGTTATGAGTACACCGGACAGGACTCGCCGGGAACATGCTAGTTGGCCATATACCAGACGTCAGATAGCAGTTCCCTGGTGACATGTGTGCAGGTTAGTTCATCGACCTGGGGATCGTCATTTGTCTTGTGTGAGTTCCCACTGTACTTTGATTACTACCCTACCACGGCTCAAAGGAGTCGTGCAAACAGGTTTTAGTTAGGTACAGTCCCGAGCCACATGGAGGCAGTGAGCGTATCTTCAGGGGTTCGTCTCTCCCGGTATTGGGGGTGAGGTCGTGCTGTGTCTAGGAGAGCCATTACACGAAGCCCTCGGCCGAGGCAAGGAGATTTACTGGTAGGTATTCCAGTAGTATCTCAGGGTGTTCTGGGCTACACTCCGACACGACTTGTACCGCTTTTGGGGGTCTGACTTTTACCAACCCCCTAGGCCCGCCATGCGATGCTCATAGACGAACGGACCGGACTGTACGGATATTGTCACTGACAGGCTCAGTAGGGTTGTCAGGCTGAGTTCGCTCACAGACGTCCCTTTTAGTCAATACCTGGTAGCCCGTTACGTATTGGCTTATACCTTTGACGTGCTAGTGGTTAAATCCACAACCAAGGTGTTGACGAGTCTTTAGAGTCCCACACATTCAGTTACTCAGCTTTCGGGCGAAAAGTTGTAAAGGCCGTATGGAGATATGGCAAGGTCCGATCAGATACGTGCGGTATTGCACGGATTAGGATCGGACAGTTTGTACTATAGGCCGTATGGATATATGGCAGGGTTCGATCAGATACGTGCGGTATTGCACGGATCAGGATCGAACGGATATTACTGGCCGGCTTTGGTTTAAGCCGGATCCTAGTATAGTACAGTGTAGATTTTGTCTCATTGCATTTGTATTTCGGTCGAAATACAGATGCGGGTGTGTATGCACAGTATCGGGGTTTTCCTGTAATTTATTACGGGACCAGTTTTTTGGAGTTGCCAGTTTGCTTTCCGTTTAAGCCGATTTCCATTGTTTCGTTCATTGGCCGAAGTTTGGTGGAGGAGGGTTTATTTGCATTGTTGCAAATAAGCATTTGTGGAGGGGGGTCTTTGCATATTATCATGTCATGATACTTGTCCCATCATTTGACTTTCCTTTTTCATGATAGCTTGACTTTGGATGTCATCATGGTTGTTGTTGATTGGTTGGTGGAGTATGGATTTGGTTGTGATGATTGTTTCTTTTCACCATTCTTTTCTCTCATGATTATGATAGTGGTTGAATCATTTTTTACACCACACACTCTCTCTCCAATCTCACTCCCTCCTTGTCTTTGGCCGGCCATTCCCTTAGGGGAGTGGATGGATTCATTTTTATGGTGTGGCATTTTGTTTCTCATGCTTGCTAGAAAAGCCCTCTAGCTCATTTCCTAAAGTTGCTATCTTTTCTTCCACCAAATGGCAAAGCTCCAAAAACCCCATATGAGACTTGAGTACTACATATTCTACAGTGAATCTTGGGCACGTCGAGTAGCCGGCTTCGTGCCCGAGTTGCCTCGGCATTGAGGTGGGAGCCCGTAAAAGAAGTAGGTGATGTGGTGCACTTCCGGCGACGAGGAGGAGACGGGACATTCCGCAGGAGATTGGGACGACGACGAGAAGACCGGAGGACTCGGATCTGTCGGTATATCTCTCTTCCCTTTCTTGTGATAGCTAGGACTAGTTAGTGGTTCGATCCGGGTGTTTAGTGCGCGGTGGTGCCGGTTTGCTAAGTCCGCAAAATTTAAGTTTATCACCGCTTCCGCATTCCGGCGTCGGATTGACGGCCGGGGCGCCGCCGTGCACTTACACTATTTAGGGGATATAGAGTGAGGTTATGGATGTATTAGTCTAGCTAACCCTTGATCTCAACACATGATAGGTTAGGGTTAGGGTTTCAAGAATGAGAGAGCTTGAGGAGAGAGAAGGTGGTGATGAGAATGATATTGAAAAATGAACTCCTTTCAATATATCAACCATAAAAATTTATCAAATAAATAATATACATGATTAATCATCATGGTTGATGCATTCAGCTTGTGTGATTCATCACATGAGTCATTAGCTCAATAAATGAAGCATTAACTCCATGGATGAATCACACAAATGAGTCATTAAGCAATAAATGCTTATGCCACCTTAACCCCCAAGTCACCATGCATCTAGAAGCTTCCCGG
Source organism: Agapanthus africanus (assembly GCA_030015575.1). Taxonomy (NCBI): domain Eukaryota; kingdom Viridiplantae; phylum Streptophyta; class Magnoliopsida; order Asparagales; family Amaryllidaceae; genus Agapanthus; species Agapanthus africanus. The sequence continues at coordinate 196,385,422 of JASDDO010000010.1, read as the reverse complement.
AAAATTACAAGAACGCCCCTCCAATCCGTGAAAACACGGAAAAACTTTAGACTGTATAAATCCAATAACCCGATACTAGAATCCGGCTTAAACCAAAGCCGGCTAGTAAAAACTGTCTGAACGCCGTACGTGCGTAAACACACGTATGCGTCCGAACCCTTGTCATAAAACCATACGACCTCTATATCGTTTCGCCTGGAGCAGGGAAACCCTCTGTGTGGGACTCTAAAGACTCGACACTACGCTGGCAGTGGGTTTAACCACAGACCGCAAGCGGCACTAGCTGTACGTAACGGTCCCCAGGTAGATGCCGATAAGAAGGCCGATGAGGAAACCCATCCGAACTCCTACTGAGCCAGATGTGACAATCTCCGTACAGTCCGGTCTGTTCGTTTAAGACTATCTCATATCTAGCCTAGGGGGCGGCAAGCGTCAGTCCCCTAATAGTGGTATAAGTCGTGTCGGAGCGTAGCCCATTACACCCTGAGAAACTACTGGAACCTACCAGTAAATCTCGCTTGCCCTGGCCAGGGACTTTGCGTAATGGCTCTCTGACACAGCGCGATATCAACTTCCAATACCGGTAGAGACGAATCCTGTCTAACCACCACTGCCTCCAAGTGCTCGAGACTGCACCCAACTGCTACCTGTTTGCACGACTCCTTTGAGTCGTGGTAGGGTAGCAATCTAAGAACAGTGGGACACACTCGATGTGAAGTAGCAGTGTCAAGTCTGTGGACTATGTTGTACTCATGTCACCTGGGAACTGTTAATTGACGACGGGTATAATACCAACCAATCAGTTCCCCTGCGAGTCCTGTCCGGTGTACTCGTAACCTAACGAGCACCTGTATACTATCTCTAGTACGGCGTACTGATGGCTGTGGGACAGACCATCTCCCCAACTGGGATGAGAAGCGTACACACTTAGTCTACTCCGGAATATCGATGCCCTGTCTCGATAATCCTATGACTAGGGACAAGTATAGGATGTTGCTTATAGACTACCCAGCCCCCACTAGTGACTGCCATCACAACGCTGGTAATCAAGCAAAGATCTTATGTGCTCCACTAATATGTATAAGTGATACGTTACATGAAACATATGCACATATTAAAGTAGACACAAACCAAGTAGCATATTACCATTTTTAGCAAGACTGTATATACAACTGTGAATATCCCAAGCTTCCATTAAGTAATATACATACAAGTATGATACAATAATGGCCCCTAGGGCATATACACTAACAGTAGGGTGTGATGTCCTGGTATTTGGATGACATACACATAGTAGGAAGTGAAATTTATATACTACGATCGGTTATACTTTGGTTGTCACACGGTGGTTTTTCCACATAGGACTTGGATATTATATGAGACATTCTGATTACTAGATCTATGGTTTTAGATCTGGATTTGGGTAGTATCCCAATCTGGGTACTTAGACAGCATTATAAAGGTGTTTTAGAATGGTCCACTCCTGGCACGGTAGTATACCTGCACGTGATGGAGTCACCTTCTCTAAAAGTGTACTAAAGGGGAGAGGGATGTACATGATTGGCATATCACTTTCTTAGGCAATTGAGTTGATCATGAGATGTCAAGTACCACACCAGATGTTGTTTTTGCACGAGCTGCAATAAGTTGATATTAATCCAATCCTGGAGAGACATTCGGAAGAAGTTTTAGAACATAAGATGATGTTCTAGGGATATGATAACGACAGCCTCCTTCGGGAGACGGTTATCATTCCAGGCTTCTAAGGTGACCTGGATGACAGAGTGAATGTCAGAGTTATAGTTTTCCCTCTGAAGAGGGGTAGTAGTTTGGACTGGTGGTCCAAGGGGATACCGAGGGAGGAATGGTGCATGATACTGATTAAATTCGGTTGACGATACAGTCTAAGAAGTTTGGATTTGGAGTTCATTTTTGAACTAGGTCCCATCAGATATCCAGGCATATTCTAAGACAGGTGTTGCTCATTTCGGGAGATGGCTTTCTCCGCGAACTTGAGATAAAGAGAGACATAGAAAGAAACATTAGGGCGGATCCATTCACCGAGGCTATTCCTCGAATGCAATAGTTTCGCAAACGGGCTTTGTGAAACTGATTAGTAAAGGAGTTTGGTGTTAAGTATCACACGGGCTGTGAGTATGCGACATCGCAATAATTAGCCTTGAGTGCAAGTGGGAGATTGTTGGATATAGTGCCCTCAAAGTAAATTATTGGATCGTAGGCACGTGATTGCAATGATTGAGGGATGACCTATACCGGTAGGACAGTCTTACTCAAGATGATAGTATGCTATCTGGTTTATCTTTATCATCGTGTACATGCTTTAGGTGACCTTACAGATCGCTATTACACCTTGATAGAGCCCTTAGGATTCTTGCTTGACTCCCAGCAGTATGATAGCGATCTTATACGTGGGAGCTGGGGTCTATAAGCTCATCCTTAAAAGGTCCCTAGTCGTGGGAGTTTTCGAGATAGAGCATCGATACTCCGGAGTAGACTAGTGTATACAGTCGAGACCCAGACGGGGGGTTATGGCCGGTCTCACAAGCCATTGGTGTTAGTTGGTTCACCTAAGATGTATACAGGTGCTCATTGGGTTATGAGTACACCGGACAGGACAAGCCGGGAACATGCTAGTTGGTATTATACCTGACGTCAGATAGCAGTTCCCTGGTGACATGTGTACAGGTTAGTTCATCGAGCTGAGATCGTCATTTGTCTCGTGTGAGTTCCCACTGTGCTTTGATTACTACCCTACCACGGCTCAAAGGAGTCGTGCAAACAGGTTTTAGTTGGGTACAGTCCCGAGCCACATCGAGGCAGCAAGCGGATCGGCAGGGGTTTCGTCTCTCCCGGTATTTGGGGTGAGATCGCGCTGTGTCTAGTAGAGCCATTACACGAAGTCCTTGGCCAAGGCAGGAGATTTACTGGTAGGTATTCCAGTAGTATCTCAGGGTGTTCTGGGCTATACTCCGACACGACTTGTACTTCTTTTGGTGGTCTGACTTTTACCAACCCCCTAGTCCCGACATGCGATCCTCATAGACGAACGGACCGGACTGTATGGATATTGTCACTGACAGGATTAGTAGGGTGTCAGGATGAGTTCGCTCATCGACCTCCCTTTTGGTCAATACCTTGTAGCCAGTTACGTCTAGCTAGTACCACTGACGTGCGAGTGGTTAAATCCACAGCCAAAGTATTGGCGAGTCTTTAGAGTCCCCCACAGACAGTTTCTCAAGTTTCGGGCGAAACGTTGTAGAGGCCGTATGGTATTATGGCAGGGTTTGATCATATACGTGTAGTAGTGCACGGATCATGATCGGGCGGATCATACTAGTGGGCTTTAGTTTAAGCCGGATCCTAGTATTAGATTTGTTGGATTACTTTAGTCTCATCGCATCCGCACTCGGTCGGAATGCGGATGCAGGTATGTATATACAGGTGAGGGGTACTCTTGTGATCTGTCAAGAGTTTACTTTAGTAAATGCCATTCTCTTTTTATTGTTGCAAACATTTGGATTAATGTTTGAATATGGAAATAATGAGCTCAAAATCATGATTAAGAGCATTAATTGTGACACATGCACAAGTGATGACTCATGGTCTCTTTCTTTGTGCTTGTGTCACATTATTTGATTGATTTGTGGATGAAATGAGAGGGAGAAAGAGAAAGGGCAGCCATAAGCTCATGGTTAGCTCTTTTATATCATTAGTACTCTCACTCTCATGATCATCTCAACACAAAAGAAAAAGAATAAGAAAACTTCTTCTTCTTCCTCTTCTTTCTTGAGCTCACTATCTCCTCAATAATGGCATCCACTAAATCCTCAAGAGACAAAATGATCACACACATTCTCTACATCGCCTTGGACAAGTCGGCTAGCGAACTTCGTGCCCCAGTTGCTTCGGATGAAGCGGGAGCCCGTAAAAAGACTCGAAGATGTGGTGCCCTTTCCGACGAGGAGATCGAGATCAGAGATGCCGCGAGGAGCTTAGGATGGTGGCCAAAAACCGAAGGACACGGATCGATCGGTATAGCTTTTCCAACACTTTCTTTAGTTGCTAGTTATAGGTTAATGGTTCAATCCAGGATTAAAGTCTGCGATAGCACCGGTTTCATGTTTTCAAAAAGTTTTCGTTTCCGCATTTTAGCCTCGGACAGACGGCCGGGGCGCTACCGTAGACTTACAAGATTTACCTAGCTCGAGATCATCGGTGAGTAGTTTTAAAATCTACGGAGAAATCGCCCGTATAGAGTTAAGCGTCAAGGGCTAGATATGATATTATAGCCACATGTTATATGCATATGAGTTGATTGTGCTTGAGCATCATTGCATACCATAACTTGTTGTACCTTGACTTAGTAACTATTGGACACTGCACCATTACTGACGGTTCATATTGCACGAGCACTAAATTGTATGCTACACACACACCGTTGGTAATTGCCATGACACGCACAACATGTACACATATGTGGTACTGCATTAGTTATTGACATTGAGGCAGTGTTCTTGTACCACCTTACTAAGGGAATTTGTATTGTTCCACCTTCATTATTATCATCAGTTAGACGTTGATTCTTGTTCTATTACGCATATGAAATGCATCATGCATACATACCTACATGCATACACACATACTATGCAATAGCTACATATACACCTTTATATGATGTTGCATTTGATTTTGGAGAATGTGGGAACCGCATGATATTATTAAAAATTGATTCATCTAAAAGAGTTGTTTTCCCTTGATATGCTCCTATTACTGTTCTATGTTGCTTACATCATATTTCATGGATTTACGCATTGAGATACGGATTTCATGTTATTTATGGATTTGAGAACTGTGGTGATATTTCATGAATGTATGCATTGTTTTGAAAACCCGGTTTCTCTTGATATGATATTTCGATGCGTCCCCCATGAGTTTTCTCGGTTCTGAGATTTGTGTTAGAAACCCGATTTGAGGAGATGGATGATCCGTTTGCGGGTTCATGGTGGACCCGATGTGGTACCCCGGGGCAAGGAAGGCATGTTGTGCAGTAGACGATGAGCCTGGAAGAGGGACTACTACCTACCGGTGATAGTTTGGACCCGGCGGTTATCCGGAGGATACCGACCGGAGTCGTGAGATGGATATAGGCCGATCCGGACTTACGGATCCCGTGGACCGATCCGGACTGACGGAGCCCGAGTTATGTGGATTTACGTGTTGATGTTGGACACAGGTTTTCATGATGTTTCGAGTGTCGATGTTGGGCACTCAGGTTCCATGATATTTACGGATATGAGGGCTGATCAGAGTGACGGCGCCTGAGGTATTAGGATTTTGGGCGTCGTTGATGGACACAGGGATTTTCTACAATGATGATTCATTGATGATGTTATGTTTTATCCCACACATAGGATTTATTTGATATGCATTGTTTCATGTAGTTGTAATACCCAGATGATGTACCTTGATCATGATTGTTGCATATCCATATTGCCATACTTATGCTATCAGATTGCATGTGATAGATTATCGTTGTTTGTGCATACTTGCGATTATCTGTATGATTTTACTTACTATTCACGAGTTGGCAACGCACCCCCGTTGTGCCACAGTGTTTTGCAGGCTTGACCCTTAGAGTAGTCGCGGCAGGGCTCCATATTGTATCTATTTCAGCGGATATCGCTGCGGTTGGCTGTGAGGCCTTTTTGCTGTAGGTGGGTTTTGTAAGTCCATGCTACCTCTCCCGGTACTTTCGGGAATGCGGAATTTGGTAAAAAACAATTTTTACGGAGGTGGTAACATGGACCTATAACCCGGATCTTGGTTAAACATCTATCTAACATCCTAACTAAGAGTTTCTAGCTACTCGGTTAGGGGGTTATACTTAGCTTGTCTTGAACTCCTTCGTCTTCAAGCTCCGATGGTGGTCCGATGGCTCCTTCTCGTCGTCTCCGTACGCCGAAGATAGATCCACTTGAAAGCTCCAACCTTTAGCTCCTTCTTCGTTCTTTGAAGAAACTAGTTCACTTGGTTTGCTAAACCTAGTGAACTAGAATGAGTAGAGAATAGTTTGTGTGGGATTTTATCTATGTTTCTTGATTCTCAACTCATGAGACAAGAGAACCATAGATTAAAGAGAGGGAGCAAGAGCAAGAGGGTGAGAGCAAAATGGAGAGCTCAAGAACAAGATAGAGAATGAGCAAGAAAGAATGAGGCTCTCTTTTGTCTCTCACCCTCTCATAATCCAAAGTAATCATAACTCATCATATCAATAAAAGTCTTATGTGATGGTTGAAGCAACCATAACATTATCATGTCATGCACTCATTTTACTCAAATGAGCAAGCAAGTAAAAGTCTTTGGCATGAAATGATAGCCATGGTTATCATGATGGTCAACTAGTCAAGCCTAGTCAACCGATCAACAAGTCAACAAAAGTCAACAAAGTCAACAAAAGTCAACAACCAAGTCACCATAATACTTAATTAATATAATAGTTAATCACATATCATATTCTCATTAGGGTTGAGCAAAAACTCAAAAAGTCAACGGTCAACTGTCAACAACCCTAATGAGAATCCGCTGTATGTGCCTCCCTGTCAACTGTGCGTACACACCCGCATCCGCGTTCCGAGGAACACGAATGCAAACTGGATAAATCCAATCCCATAAGGTACACTAGGATCTGGCTTAAACCAAAGCCCGCTAGTGTAAACTATCCGGACACTGTACGTGCACAAGTGCACGGATGTGACCGCACCCTGTCGCAAAACCATGCGACCTGTCGCAATACCATGCGACCTCTACTCTTTTGCCTAAAGGCGAAAAGCTTTCTGTGTGGGACTCTAAAGACTCGACACTACGCTGCCAGTGGGTTTAACCACAGACCGCAAGCGGCACTAGCTGTGCGTAACGGTCCCCAGGTAATGCCGATAAGAAGACCGACGAGGCGAAACCCATCTGAACTCCTACTGAGCCTGAGTGTGACATTCTCCGTACAGTCCGGTCTGTTCGTCTGATACATCGCATGGCTGGCCTAGGGGGCGGTAAACGTCTGTCCCCCAATAGCGGTACAAGTCGTGCCGGAGCGAAGCCCAAAACACCCTGAGATAACACTGGAAACCTACCAGTATATCTCGTTTGCCCTGGCCAGGGACTACTCGTGTAATGGCTCTCCTAGACACAGCGCGATGTCAACCCCCAATACCGGGAGAGACGAATCCTGTCTAACCGTCACTGCCTCCAAGTGCTTCGGGACTGCACCCAACCACCACCTGTTTGCACGACTCCTTTGAGCCGTGGTAGGATAGTGATCAAAGTACAGTGGGAACACACCCGAGGCGAGGTGACAGTGTCAAGTCAGCGGACTAAGCTGTACTCATGTCACCTGTGAACTGATAACTGACGATAGGTATAATACCAACTAGTCAGTTCCCGACGAGTCCTGTCCAGTGTACCCGTAACCTAACGGGCACCCGCATACTATCTCAAGTACGACGTACTGACGGCTGTGGGACAGACCGTCTCCCACACTGGGATGAGAAGCGCATGCGCTGGTCTACTCCGGAGTATCGATGCCCTGTCTCGATAGTCCTGCGACCAGGGACCTGCATAAGGACGTGCTTATAGATTACCCAGCCCCACTAGTGTGACGGCCATCACATCGCTGGTAATCAAGCAAAGATCCTAAGGGCTCCACTAATGTGTATAGGCGATATACAAAAATAAACACATGTACACATTAAAGTAGAAACAAACCAAGTAGCATACTACTATTTTGAGCAAGATTGTATATACAAGGTGAATATCCCAAGCATCCATTAAGTAATATACATACTAGTATGATACAGTAATGGCCTCTAGGGCATATACACTAACAATCTCCCACTTGCACTAAGGCCATGTACTGGCGTATCGAAGACCTATCATCTCGATCAGCCGCTCGAACTGAGTCTGGGGCAAGGCCTTGGTGAATGGATCTGCAGTGTTGTCTTCTGAAGCGACTCTCCGAACCTCGATCTCCTGGCGATCCACGATCTCCCTGATCAAGTGATACCGCCTCAAGATGTGCCTGGATCTCTGATGGGACCTGGGTTCCTTCGCTAAAGCTATAGCCCCGTTGTTGTCGCAATATAGAGGTATTGGATCAACAATGGACGGAACCACCTGAAGTTCTTTCAAGAACTTCCTCATCCAGACAGCTTCTTTTGCGGCATCAGATGCAGCGATGTATTCCGCTTCAATCGTCGAGTCTGCAACGGTTTCCTGTTTTGAGCTCTTCCAACACACCGCCCCTCCATTGAGGGTAAAGACAAAACCCGACATGGACTTGGAATCATCCTTGTCACTCTGGAAGCTGGAGTCAGCAAAGGCCTCGATCTGGAGGTCTTTTCCGCCATACACCAAGAACATCTCCTTAGTCCTTCTCAGATACTTGAGAATGTTCTTTACCGCTATCCAGTGTTTCTCCCCAGGGTTTGACTGATACCGGCTTACCACACTCAGTGCATAAGCTACATCCGGTCTGGTACACAACATCGCATACATTATAGAGCCTACCGCAGAAGCGTAGGGTATAATAGACATGCGATCCCTCTCCAAATCAGTCTTGGGAGACATCTCTTTAGAGAGGGTGATCCCGTGACAAGCCGGTAGGTTACCGCGCTTGGAATCTTCCATACTGAATCTCTTCAGTATGGTGTCGATGTACCTGGACTGTGAAAGTCCTAATATCCTCTTGGATCTGTCACGGTAGATCCGGATACCCAGAAAGTACGAGGCATCACCCAGGTCTTTCATGGAGAACCTGTGTGACAAGAACCCCTTGACAGATTGTAGCATAGGAATGTCATTTCCTATTAAGAGAATGTCATCCACGTATAAAACGAGGAATACTACAGTTCTCGCTACAAATCTACTATAGATGCATGGCTCATCTGGATTTTTGATAAAGCCAAATTCTTTGACCGTCTCATCAAAGCAGATGTTCCAACTCCGCGATGCCTGCTTTAGTCCATAGATGGACTTAAGCAACTTGCACACTTTTCCGCTGCTCCCACTCTGAATGAAACCCTCTGGCTGGTCCATATAGACACACACCTCTAAATTTCCATTTAGAAAAGCTGTCTTTACGTCCATCTGCCAAGTCTCATAATCGTGGAAGGCAGCAATGGCAAGAAGGATCCGAATGGATTTTAGCATGGCTACTGGAGAAAAGGTTTCGTCATAGTCCAAACCAGGTCTTTGACGAAAACCCTTTGCTACCAGCCTAGCTTTATAGGTCTCAACCTGTCCATCTACACCAATCTTCCTTTTGAAGATCCACTTGCATCCTACGGGTTTTACCCCGTCTGGAGCAATGTCCAACGTCCATACCTTGTTGGTGTACATGGACTCTATTTCGGTCCGCATTGCATCCAGCCATTTCATTGAGTCAACGCTCTGAATGGCCTGCTGGAAGCTAGTAGGCTCATCATAATCTATGATGCAATCCTCTCTATCCCCGTCTATGAGAAAACCGTAGTATCTCTCGGGCGGATGAGACTGCCAACTACTTCTGCGGAGCGGCGTAGGAATGTCCTGTTCTTCCGAACCTTCTGGTTCCACTAAACTTTCAGTAATAGTCCGTGGTTCTGGAATTTCTTCCAGTTCTACTGTGCTCCCACTTATCTGGTTTTCCAAAAACTCAGTTTCCAAGAAGTAGGCATGACGAGAAACAAGAACTTTTTGTTCCTCTTCACAGTAGAAGAAATATCCTTTTGAGTTCTTTGGATACCCCACAAACTTGCACTGTATTGAGCGTGCCTCGAGCTTGTCCGCATGCTGCTTTTTGATAAAAGCCGGACATCCCCATGTCTTAATGTGCTTAAGATAGGGTCTCTTCCCACACCACATTTCATATGGTGTGGAAGGCACAGTCTTAGTCGGAACTCGGTTCAAAAGGTACGCAGCTGATTCTAGCGCATACCCCCAGAATGATCGCGGTAACTCAGCATTACCCATCATGGACCGAACCATATCCAATAGGGTTCGGTTCCGTCTCTCCGATACACCGTTATGTTGCGGAGTGTATGGAGGAGTAAGCTGAGAGAGAATACCATTCTCTTTTAAGTAATTCAGGAATTCGGCACTTAAGTATTCTCCACCTCGATCCGATCTTAGAATCTTAATACTTTTGCCGGTCTGTTTCTCTACTTCATTCTTATACTCCTGGAATTTTTCGAAGGCCTCGGACTTATGTTTCATTAAGAAGACATAACCGTACCTTGAGAAGTCATCCGTAAAAGTAATGAAGTAAGAATGTCCGCTTCGGGCATGTGTAGACAATGGACCGCACACGTCACTGTGTACGAGTCCCAAGAGCTCGCTCGCTCTTACTCCATGTCCAGTAAACGGAGTCTTTGTCATCTTTCCTTTGAGACAGGATTGACAAGTGGCATACGACTGATATTCGAACGCATTCAAATGCCCTTCTGTATGTAACTTAGTCAACCTTCTCTCATTGATGTGACCCAATCTACAATGCCATAAGAAAGTCTGATTTATTTCTGGAGACTTTCTTTTGTGTGTATTCTGGACATTAAAAATCTGTGGTTGGTTTAATACGTATATACCATTACTCAAAGTACCTGACCCAATCAGAACTTGATTAAGGTGAATGTTTACAACATTACTTACAAACGCAAATTCATAACCTTCTTTAGAAACTAAAGATACAGAAATGATATTACAAGTTGCGTTGGGTACAAAAAAGCAATTACGCAAAACCAAAACATGTCCATCTGACATTCCCAGGTGATAGTCCCCCACGGCTTTAGCATCCATGCTAGCTCCGTTCGCAACTCTGAGGGTCATGTCACCTGCTTTCAAAACACTACGGTTTCTCAACGCCCGCAAAGAATTACAGATATGAGATCCTGATCCGGTATCCAATACACAGGAAGTAGAGTTTATTGAAAGACAGTTTTCAATAACATACACACCTGAAGCTGAAGCTGCAACCTGCTTCAATTCCTGTGTTCTGGCCTTCCAGGCCCTACAATCATTCTTCCAATGTCCTTTCTTGTGACAATAGAAGCATTCTTCCTTATCCACAAGCTTCCCCGCTATCTTTGTTGCTTTACCTTTTCCCTTCGTATCCACCTTACTAACACCGCCCCTTGGTTTGGCGGGGGCCTTCTTCTTCTTTCCCTTGGCTTTCGCCATGGACCTAGAAGAAGATGATCCTCCTACAAACAAAGTGGATGTATCCCTACCTTTCTGTAGGGTGCCCTCTGCGCTCCTCAGCATGTTGAGGAGCTCTGAAAGTTCAACCTCTTTTTCTTGTAAGTTGAAGTTCAGTATGAACTGGGCGTAAGTGGAAGGAAGGGACTGAAGAACTATATCCGTATATAGCTCACTCTCCAATGTGATCCCTAAGTCAGCGAGCTCCTCAATGTAGCCGATCATCTTTAGCACGTCCTCGGCTACTGATGATCTGACGGCCATTCTTGTCGAGAATAACTTTTTCGACGCTTCGTATCTTGCGATACGAGATTGCTCTCCATACAGTTCTTTTGTATGGAGCAATATGGATTCCATGTCCATATTCTCATGCCTCCTCTGATGTTCGTTGTCCATCGAGGCAAGCAGGAGGCACTTGGCCTTCGCGCTATCAATCTCCCAAGTCTTGCGGATTTCCTTATCCGCGACACTGGAAGTTGGACCAAGGACAGGGGGAGCTTTGGTGGTAAGAAGATACCCCGCTTGTCATAAGTGATTGCTATCTTGACATTCCTGAGCCAATCTTTATAGTTTGGCCCTGTCAGTTTGTTTTTATCTAGGAGTAACTTAAGTCCAGTCATGTTGATTGGTCGCTGCAATTTGGAGAGAAGAAGAAACACTCAGCATGATGCTCTTGCAAGTTTAGAGTGGTTTTTAGTTTGTCTAAACAGGATGGCTCCCACTGTTTCTCGAATCCCTCCTCAAACCATAAAGGAAGAATTAGTCAGGATCAATCCCACCGTACAATTCTTGCTTAACCGTTCAGCCAGGCCGGTGTCGGTACTTCGAGGGAGGTTTTCCAACGCTTTCGCGAAGTTCCTTAATTAAAGAACCTCTTTTCCCTGGGGGCGTAGCCCCGCTAACACCTTTCTAGGCACCTACTAGGTTTATAGCATTGATCGTTAAGTGAGAAATTTCCCGAGGAGTAGCATATACTAACAGTAGGATCAGGATCCAAATATCATCGCGTGACGAAACTGAAGGAATCCTACCAGAATCATCACACTCCAAATGGTATGCAAATCTAGCAAGTTTCAGTACTTATGAAACTCCCGATGTGGATTTTTGCCCCATGCTCTTATGACCTTGACTTTGGCCAACAAATCATAAGTCACATGTCAAGTTCTACCCGTCGTTCTCCAGGTTAATTTGAATCCACCCGTACATACCCTTGACTTTGGCCAACAAGGCAGTACGACTGTTCCAAACCAACGCATCTATCTATGCTGCACATGAATACCCAATAGCTACCAATCACTATGCCTTGACTTTGGCCAACAAACACAGCTTGAATACTATTGACTATTCATGTGAAACGACGGAGGGCTACGAATGGTTTTGGCAAAACCGTGAACGTAGTGAACTTGATTTAGTCGATGGAACGAGATAGCTTTTAAATGGAGTGGCTCAAACTCTGTATTTTAAAAGTTTGTTTTGAAAAGAACCGAGTGGTTTTTCGAAAGTGTTCCAACGACTTTAACTTGGTTTATTATCTTGCATTAGTTCTTTTAATGCGTGATATTCTTGCATTAGTTCTTTTAATGCGTCCCATCATTTAATCCTACCATTGCAGAAAACAACGAAAATATGACGTGCGCTTATGCCATTCGCATTCGCCACTGGGCCCCGTCATTACCCGTTAGGTTACTTAACTAACGACAGAGCGGGGGCTGGGCTAGCGCGTCTGTAAAACATAAGCAACGCCTAAATAATATCATATATAGATATACTGCAATGATAAACATTTCAGATCACATATAAATACATTGGATATACTAGGAATCTGTAATTTGTACAAGCCCGTAACAAAAACAGATAACACGGTCGCGGTGAATAGCCAATACCCCACCCAAGACCCCTACGGGTGCGGCAAACTACCCGCCAAGTACCCGAAGCGTAGCAACCTCCCTCATCTCCATGAGTAGGCCACTCGACACTTCGGCATACCCGGTAGTTTGTGCACCCCTCCATGGGTCTATCCTAGGAGCAAAAACAGTAAAAAGAAATTATACAATGACGGCTATAACCCCGACCCGGTTGTGCGGCCATACAAATAATTATTACATCAATTTACAAATTTACATGAATTGCAAGAAAAGAAAACTCTCGTCTCACAACCCCCGGCTATTCACCCGCGACAATCCAACATATTTATATACACATTCCAGCACATTACAGATCACAGATTTGTATAACCCCCACTAATCGACATATAGCGATTAGTAGACGTTCAATACAAATATCACATTACAGAAAAACCCGTTAGCTTAAGTCTTTTAGAAGTTCGATCAAAAATACGGATTTTCGGGACCCCAAAAAGGAAATTTTCGTTCTGGAAAATCTGGGCACAAAATATATGTTCCAAAAATCCCCAAATACCCCCAGAATAACACTGCACCAAAGATTGACCACGGCCGAGTCAACTCGGCCGTGGATCCGCGGCGGGAGCGTGCTCCCGCCGCGCTTCCGCGGCGCTTTGACTTGGTCGTGGGTCCATCTTTGGTGGTTATTCACAGAAAAGCCTGAGCCAATTTTAGGTGTTAAAATAATCAACTTTTGAACAGTAAAAAATTCGACAGAAACTTGAAATTCTTAGGGTTCGTTTCGGGACTTTTTCGTTGATCGATCTTCTAGTTACTTGCTAACATGCTAGATAAAGTTTAACTAGGCTCTGATACCACTGTAAGTCCATGCTACCTCTCCCGGTACATTCGGGAATGCGCAATTTGGTAAAAAACAATTTTTACGGAGGTGGTAACATGGACCTATAACCCGGATCTTGGTTAAACATCTATCTAACATCCTAACTAAGAGTTTCTAGCTACTCGGTTAGGGGGTTATACCTAGCTTGTCTTGAACTCCTTCATCTTCAAGCTCCGATGGTGGTCCGATGGCTCCTTCTCGTCGTCTCCGTACGCCGAAGATAGATCCACTTGAAAGCTCCAACCTTTATCTCCTTTTCGTTCTTTGAAGAAACTAGTTCACTTGGTTTGCTAAACCTAGTGAACTAGAATGAGTAGAGAATAGTTTGTGTGGGATTTTATCTATGGTTCTTGATTATCAACTCATGAGACAAGAGAACCATAGATTAAAGAGTGGGAGCAAGAGCAAGAGGGTGAGAGCAAAATGGAGAGCTCAAGAACAAGAGAGAGAATGAGCAAGAAAGAATGAGGCTCTCTTTTGTCTCTCACCCTCTCATAATCCAAAGTAATCATAACTCATCATATCAATAAAAGTCTTATGTGATGGTTGAAGCAACCATAACATTATCATGTCATGCACTCATTTTACTCAAATGAGCAAGCAAGTAAAAGTCTTTGGCATGAAATGATAGCCATGGTTATCATGATGGTCAACTTGTCAAGCTAGTCAACCGGTCAACAAAGTCAACAAGTCAACAAAAGTCAACAAGTCAACAAAGTCAACAAAAGTCAACAACCAAGTCACCATAATACTTAATTAATATAATAGTTAATCACATATCATATTCTCATTAGGGTTGAGCAAAAAGTCAACGGTCAACTGTCAACAACCCTAATGAGAATCCGCTGTCTGTGCCTCCCTGTCAACTGTGCATACACACCCGCATCCGCGTTCCGAGGAACACGAATGCAAACTGGATAAATCCAATCCCATAAGGTACACTAGGATCTGGCTTAAACCAAAGCCCGCTAGTGTAAACTGTCCGGACACTGTACGTGCATAAGTGCACGGATGTGACCGCACCCTGTCGCAAAACCATGCGACCTGTCGCAATACCATGCGACCTCTACTCTTTTGCCTAAAGGCGAAAAGCTTTCTGTGTGGGACTCTAAAGACTCGACACTACGCTGGCAGTGGGTTTAACCACAGACCGCAAGCGGCACTAGCTGTGCGTAACGGTCCCCAGGTAATGCCGATAAGAAGACCGACGAGGCGAAACCCATCTGAACTCCTACTGAGCCTGAGTGTGACATTCTCCGTACAGTCCGGTCTGTTCGTCTGATACATCGCATGGCGGGCCTAGGGGGCGGTAAACGTCAGTCCCCCAATAGCGGTACAAGTCGTGCCGGAGCGAAGCCCAAAACACCCTGAGATAACACTGGAAACCTACCAGTATATCTCGTTTGCCCTGGCCAGGGACTACTCGTGTAATGGCTCTCCTAGACACAGCGCGATGTCAACCCCCAATACCGGGAGAGACGAATCATGTCTAACCGTCACTGCCTCCAAGTGCTTCGGGACTGCACCCAACCACCACCTGTTTGCACGACTCATTTGAGCCGTGGTAGGGTAGTGATCAAAGTACAGTGGGAACACACCCGAGGCGAAGTGACAGTGTCAAGTCAGCGGACTAAGCTGTACTCATGTCACCTGGGAACTGATAACTGACGATAGGTATAATACCAACTAGTCAGTTCCCGACCAGTCCTGTCCAGTGTACCCATAACCTAACGGGCACCCGCATACTATCTCAAGTACGACGTACTGACGGCTATGGGACAGACCGTCTCCCACGCTGGGATGAGAAGCGCATGCGCTGGTCTACTCCGGAGTATCGATGCCCTGTCTCGATAGTCCTGCGACCAGGGACCTGCATAAGGACGTGCTTATAGATTACCCAGCCCCACTAGTGTGACGGCCATCACATCGCTGGTAATCAAGCAAAGATCCTAAGGGCTCCACTAATGTGTATAGGCGATATACAAAAATAAACACATGTACACATTGAAGTAGAAACAAACCAAGTAGCATACTACTATTTTGAGCAAGATTGTATATACAAGGTGAATATCCCAAGCATCCATTAAGTAATATACATACTAGTATGATACAGTAATGGCCTCTAGGGCATATACACTAACAGGTTTGCAGTTATCCGATTATATCCATTGTATATCTCATTGTATCTAGTACTCTCCATCTACCACTTTCATGTATTGACTTAGAGACGAGTTTGTGAGGACCGATATTGTATATTTTGTGACTCTGGGTGTCGTGCTTGTGTGAGCCGGCCTTTCTTATGTAGTTTTATCTCCTTATTCTATTTTTCATTTTTATTGTCTATTTCTTCGTTACGGCGTCGTATATATGATTGTGGTGGTTGTTTCTGCCTTTGGGCGTGATTTACTCCCGTTTGGGAATGCTTTATTTATATCTTGAGTTTGTACCCGTTTCGGGGCTAGTTTTTCCAAAGGAGGTGCTCCCAAAATTTTTAAGAAAATAAACTTAAGCATTAAGATTTTTACTTGAGATTTCCAAATGTTTTTAACAATGTTTTTATCACTTACTTCTTTTTATGGTTTAGATTTCTAGGTTTTCGGCTTACTTAAATTGCGTTACGCCTGTTGACGCCACGTGGTTTAAGTGCCGGTCACGTGCCTAAATTTAGGTCGTGTCACATGTACAATAATGGCATCTAGGGCATTCATATAACTAACAATATCCCACTTTCAATAAGGCCATATCTTGTAGTATCTGGGGAGGGCCTTCGTGAGTGGATCCGCTACGTTTTTCTTCGTGTCAACTCTCCTGACCTCGATCTCCCGGCGATCTACTATCTTCCTGATCAGGTGATACCGCCTCAGAATATGTCTGGATCTCTGATGGGACCTGGGTTTCTTGGCAAAAGCTACCGCTCCATTGTTATCACAATACACAGGTATTTGATGCTCAATGGATGGAACCACACCAAGCTCAGCAATGAACTTCTTCATCCAGACGGCTTCTTTGGCAGCATCGTTGGCAGCGATGTATTCAGCCTCCATCGTCGAGTCTACTATGGTGTCTTGCTTGGAACTCTTCTAACACACCGCCCCTCCATTGAGGGTAAAAACAAAACCCGGGACCGACTTACTGTCGTCCTTATCACTCTGGAAGCTCGAATCGGTAAAGGACTCCACCTGGAGATCACCGTTACCATACACCAAGAACATTTCTTTAGTCCTTCTCAAGTACTTAAGAATGTTCTTCACAGCTGTCCGATGGTTTTCCCCAGGATCTGATTGATACCTGCTCACTACACCTAGTGAGTAAGCTACATCCGGTGTAGGGATTCTCTAGCACCATCCTAGATTTTGGGTTTCCTCAAACATGCTATATTAAAATTTTTGGGGGTGCAAAACAATACCAACAATGAATCGAACTAGAAAAATAGAGTAACAACTGTAAGTCTACGGTAGCGCCCCGGCCGTCATTCTGACGCCAAACGTGAAACAAAAACTTTTATAACTGGCACTATCGCATACTATAACCCGGATCTTGCCATTAACACTACACTAACAAACTGTAAAGACGTAGAAAGGCTATACCAATCGATCCGAGTCTTTCGGTCTTTAGCCATTATCCCACGTTCCTCACGACAACTCCGATCTCTCGTCTTCTCATCGAGGTGGCACCACGTCAACGGATCTTTAAACGGGCTCCCGCCTCTATACCGAGGCAACTCGGTCATCAAGTCTGCTAAAAGAGATGACCAAAATGAAGTAGAGAATGAGTAGAATACTTTGTCTCAAACACCTTAGGGTTCTCATCACATGAGAGGGATAGGGTGGAGGTTATAGAAGATGCTTAGGAGTTGGAAATGGTGAACTCAAGAAACACTCAAGAGAGAGAGAGAGAGAGAGAGCTCAAGCATAATGACTTGTTCTTCTCTTGTGAATAGATAAATGAGGTTATATATTCTAAACCCAAAAGAAAAATATCTTATAAAAATATCTCCTCAAATATCTGTCCACAAAACAAAACTCATTAATTCTTAATGACTCACTAGATGACTCATTACATGAGTCATTAGTGAACATTCTAGAATTGATGAGTCACAAAGAATGAGTCACCCTTTTCAAAACCTATTTAATCATTTAAACCAAAATGATTAACCAAAAGAAATGCATCTTCTAAAGTATTCTCGTAACGGATTACGAAAATACCCATCACCTGTATATACATACTTGTATCCGTATTCCGACCGAATACGAATACGAGAGACTAAAATATTCCGACTCAATATAATACATGGATCCGGCATAAACCAAACCAACCAGTATTATCTGTCCGAAATATGACACGTGCACAAGTGCACGTGCATTTTCGAACCCTGCCATAAAACCATACATCCTCTACAACATTTCGCCCGAACTTGGGAAACTATCTGTGGGGGACTCTAAAGACTCGTCAGTACCCTGGCAGTGGGTTTAACCACAAGCACGTCAGCGGCACTAGCTATGCGTAACGGCTACCCATGTACTGACCGAAAGGGAAGCTGATGAGCGAATTCATCCTGGAACCCTACTGAGCCTATCAGTGACAATATACATACAGTCCGGTCTGTTCGTCTATGAGTATCGCATATCGGGCCTAGGGGGCTGGTAACGTCAGACCCCCAATAACGCTATAAGTCGTGTCGGAGAGAAGCCCTGAACACCCTGATATACTACTGGAGTACCTACCAGTAAATCTCCTGCCTCGGTCGAGGGCTATGTGTAATGGCTCTCCTAGACACAGCGCAATCTCACCCCCAATACCGGGAAAGATGAATCCCCTACCGATCCGCTCACTTGTCTCCATGTGGCTCGGGACTGTACCCAAACAAAACTGTTTGCACGACTCCTTCGAGCCGTGGTACGGTAGAAATCAAAGCACAGTGGGAACTCACACGAGAAAAATGACGACCTCAAGTCGATGAACTAACATGTACACATGTCACGAGGGAACTACTATCTGACGCTAGGTATAATACCAACTAGCAGGTTCCTGGCGAGTCCTGTCCGGTGTACACATAACCCAATGCGCAACCTGTATACATCTTAGGTGATCCAACTGACACCAGTGGCTTGTGAGACCGGCCACCGCCGCTCGTCGGGGTCTCGACTGTATACACTAGTCTACTCCGGAGTATCGATGCCCTGTCTCGAAACTCCCATGACTAGGGACCACTTTTAAGGAAGTGCTTATGGACTACTCAACTCTCACATATATGGTCGCTATCATACTGTTGGTAGTGAAGCAGGATCCGAAGGGCTCTATCAACGTGTAATAGTGAACAATCACCTAAAGCTGTACACGATGATAAAGGCAAACCATATAACATACTATCATCTTTAGTAAGACTGTTCTACCGGTATAGGTCCTCCCTCAATCATTGCAATCACGTACCTGCGATCCAATAATTGACTTTGAGGGCACTACATCCAACTGTTGGAGACAGTGCCCTCAGAGTCAATTATTGGATCACAGGCACGTGATTGTAATGATTGAGGGAGGACCTATCCCGGTAGGACAGTCTTACTCAAAATGATAGTATACTATCTGGTTTATCGTTATCATCATGTACTGCTTTAGGTGACCTTACGAGTCGCTATTACACGTTGATAGAGCCCCTAGGATTCTTGCTTGACTACCAGCAGTATGATGGCGATCATATACGTGGGAGCTGGGGTCTATAAGCACATCCTTAAAAGGTCCCTAGTCGTGGGAGTTTCGAGAAAGGGCATCGATACTCCAGAGTAGACTAGTGTATACAGTCGAGACCCCAACGAGGGCCGGTGGCCGGTCTCACAAGCTACTGGTGTCAGTTGGTTCACCTAAGAGGTATACAGGTGCTCATTTGATAATGAGTACACCGGACAGGACTCGCCGGGAACCTGCTAGTTGGTTTTATACCTGACGTCAGATAGCAGTTCCCTGGTAACATGTGTAAATGTTAGTTCATCGACCTGAGATCGTCATTTGTCTCGTGTGAGTTCCCACTGTGCTTTGATTACTACCCTACCACGCTCAAAGGAGACGTGCAAACAGGTTTTAGTTGGGTACAGTCCCGAGCCACATGGAGGCAATGAGCGGATCTGCAGGGGTTTGCCTCTCCCGGTATTGGGGGTGAGGTCGCGCTATGTCTAGGAGAGCCAGAACATGAAAAGTCCTTGGCCAAGGCAGGAGATTTGCTGGTAGGTATTCCAGTAGTATCTCAGGGTGTTCTGGGCTACACTCCGACACGACTTGTACCGCTTTTGGGGGTCTGACTTTTACCAACCCCCTAGGCCCGCCATGCGATGCTCATAGACGAACGGACCGAACTGTACGGATATTGTCACTGACAGGCTCAGTAGGGTGTCAGGATGAGTTCGCTCATCGACGTCCCTTTTGGTCAATAGCTGGTAGCCCGTCACGTATGGCTAATACCTCTGACGTGCTAGTGGTTAAATCCACAGCCATAGTATTGACGAGTCTTTAGAGTCCACCACACACAGTTACTCAAGTTTCGGGCGAAACGCTGTAGAGGCCGTATGGAGATATGGCAGGGTTCGATCAGATACGTGCGGTATTGCACGGATCGTGATCGGACGGTTTTTACTTGCCGGCTTTGGCTTAAGCCGGATCCTAGTATTAGATAGTGTAGATATTGTCTTTTTGCATTTGTGTTCGGTGTGAAGACAAATGCGGGCATGTATATGCAGTAGTGGGGTTTTCCTGTAATTTATTATGGGATCAGTTTTCTGAAGTTGCCAGTTTGCATTCCGTTCCGGCCGGATTTTCTTTGTTCCTTCACGGCCGGACTTTTGTGATGGAGGGGTTATTTGCAAGTTTGTGAATAACTTATTGAGGAGGGGTTTCTTGCATTTGTGGCATTATGAAAGGTTAAGCACTTTTTCATGATGGCTTGCTTTATTGAGATTAGAGTTGATTTGAATTGGATATGACCTTGTTATCATTTCTCTTGGATATGGTCACCCTCTACTTTTCCTACCATCACCTCCCTTCATATTTTGTTGATTCCTCCACCATTTGAAAAAAGGGGGCCGGCCATTTTTTCATGAGAGGAGAGGGAGTTCATTATTTTCATAAGGGAAAATGATTCATTCTCCTTTTAGCTTTGCTTGCTTCAAAATTCCTATGCTCATTCCTCCATCACCATGGCAACCTCATAACTCCAAAGAGACATAGACTCTATACTACATCTACAGCATTTCTTGGACGCGTTGGCTAGCCAACTTCGCGCCCGAATTGCCTCGGTCCAGAGGTGGGTGTCACGACCCGAGAATTCGACTCGTGACCGGCACTCAACCACGCAACGTCTACAGGCGCAACGCGGCTAAGTAAGCCGAACCCAGAAATCAAAATCAATAAATATAGAGTGATTTAAAACATTTGTAAAAACAATAGTAAATGTCTGAAAAACTTCCATTTATTTAGTAGAAATCCCTTTTAAGTTCAAAAGTTATGAGTTTTATAATTTTGGTAACATTTCCTTTTTAAAACATTAGCCCCGAAAGTCGGGTAAAAGTAAGGTGTAGCGGAATAACAAGTGACATGAATAAAGCATCACAATATGATATACGACGCCGTAGCGAAGAATACACAGTAAAACAAGGACCATATCATAAAAGATGAGACTGCATAAAGTAACATCGGCTCACATGCGAGCTCGACACCAGAATATAAAATCATACATATCGTCCTCACAACTGTCTCTAAGTCAATACAAAAGGTAGATGGAGAGTACTAGATACATCAATATACAACTGAAAGATAACAGATACCGTACAAAACCCACCTATCAGCAAAAGACTAGCTCTGCTCAAAAGGGGTATCTGTGCCAAAAGATGCGATAACAGCCAGCCGTGACTACTCCCAAGGCAACCTGCAAACACTGTGGAACAACGGGGGTGAGTTGCCAACTCGTGAATAGAGATAACATATAAAGGTGATCGCAAGCTTGCACATATAGCGTGGCTCTACTAATGCCAGCAGATGATATCAATGCATGTCAACAGTGGATACAATAGTAATGCATGTACTCTAACAGGTAAATGCCACAGGATGAGATGTATAGTAATCAATACTGAGTATGGGATAAATAATATCTACATGGACCATGTCAACATGGAAAACAATGATCGGTGCCTCAAACTGCACCCAAATCCCACATATACTCAGGCGCCGGCACACCCATCGGCCCTCAAATCCTGTATATCTCGGAGGAATCACGAGTGCCCAACATCGGCACCCAAAACATCATAAAATACTCGTGTCCAGCATCGACACGTAAATCCTCGAATATCGGGCGCCGTCAATCCGGACCGGCCCCACGGGGTCTGTCTGCGGTATCGGCCCTCGGCCCCGGCAGCACGGATCATCCCGCATCCATCACTCGACTCTGGTCAGTATCCTCCGGACATCTGCCAGGTCCGACCAATCACCGGTAGGTACTCGCCCGCCTCCAGGCTCAATCGGCAAATCCCATCGATCATCTCGCCGAGGGGAACCATACCGGGCCCACCACGAACCCGCAAACGGAACATCCACTCCTCGAATCGGGTTTCAAGCACACGTCTCAGTACCGAGAAAACGCATGGTGGACACACCAAAATATCATACCACGAGGTACCGGGTTTTTCAAAATAGCATATCTTTCCTTAAATAATTCCACGGTCCTCAAAACAGAAATCACATGAAAATCCAATACCAACAGTAAAATCCAATGCGAGGTACAATATACATCAATCCATGGTATGGTATAAGGGGAAAACCGCTTTTAAAGTAGTTTCGTTTCCGGTTTTAAAAGATGCCGTGCGGCTCCCAATATACATGAAAACCATATCAAATCACATATGAAGCGAACTCTAGCAATATAATCATGGCAGCTCTACAGTGAGTGTATCATGGCAGTTACTAACGGTGTGTGTGTAGCATGTAAATAGTGCCCGTGCAACATAAACCGTTAGTAATAGTGCGGTGTTCTATCAGTTCTAAGCAATATATATATCAACACAGCAGGGAATGCAATATGCGATGACAGTCTATGGGGTGCATGTAACATATAGTAAATAAGTCCTATCAGCCCTGACGCATAACGCCATGCGGGCGATAACCCCGTTGATGTGAAATCTACTCACCGTGTCTCGCGCTAAGTGTATCCAACCACTTGCTTGCCCTTCTTCGCAGCGTCCGTCTCACTGGCCTGCGAACCTAGAATCACATACACATATCACACATAAGCTTAAGTCACAAAACGCGACATTATAATCCAACAAGAAACCTGTGTCGCAAACCAATCGCGCGTGTGCGCGATACGCTAAAACGTGTACTCAAGCGCCACGAAACTACCCCGACGCGCCGCGATACGCAGAAACCCAAACCTACTCACGTATCGCGTGTGTCGCGAAGGTTTAGAAAACGGCAAAATAGGTATTTGGTCCCAGATTTTTCTACAGACCCAAACTCCCAAAAATATATATACCAAAACACTACACACAATGGCAGACACCCACTGGACCAAACCCCAACCCAAACCCTACCCATCTGGCCGCAATTGGCGGCCAGAATGAGGAAATTGGCGGCCTACTGTAGCAATATGGGGGTCGGGTTTCACCTGGTGTATCAGCTCTACTCCACTACACTACAGTCTTCCCAAAATCATTCTGCACTCACCGGGTCAATAGCAGTTCCAGAAAACTCACATTTTGCCCAAATACGACATTTGCATCAAATATGAAATCTGGTGGTATTTTAGTGTAATAGGGGTTGGACTAGGTTACAATGGCCTCAACAGACCACAATCATCCTACTGGAACTAATCTACACCTCATTAGCACAAAGTTCACACTAAACACCCCATATCGCACTAAAACACACAAAAATCCTTTAACCGATGCAAAGCTACACTAACTAGGCAAACTAGGGAAGCAAGATAGGAATTATACCTCACTCTCGACCCTAGGGAGCTGCAGGAAGGAGAAGAAGTGAAGGGGAGGGGCTGCACTGGGTGCTGGAGCTGCTGCTGTCCACTGCTGCTACTGCTGAATTCAGCTGCTGCTGCTATTGCTTCATGTTGCTGCTACTGTTGCTGTGCCTGCTGCTGCTTCTGGAGCTGGGGAGAGGTAAGTGTGTTGTGTGAGTGTGTTGGTGTGTTGTGTATGTGAGAGTGTGAGAGTTTGAGAGAAAGACCAAAAAAGAAATGAGAGCCACCCTTATCATTCATACAAAAGTCACCCATCTCTCTCTCTCACCTCATTTAATGCAAGCATGGCCTAAAGCCATGATGCACTCTCTCTCTCTCTCTCACAAGTCATCACTAAATCTTAAATTCAAATTAAAGCAACCTCTTAACAAATTAATTAAACTTACTTAAACCCCAAAAGAATTAATCCTACAATTAACCCACCATGGTTAATAATTATTGTATTTACTTAATTTAAAAACCCTAGTTTACATGCACATATGTGTGCAAGCCTAGGAAAATTTTGGAAAAATATTTATTAGATTAGGAAAAATATTTAAAACACAATTTGGTAAACTTTTTATTAAAAACCATTATTTAATTATAATTATTCACAACCCTTATCCTAAGTTGTTACAATCTCTCCCCCTTAAAGAAATTCGTCCCCGAATTTCAAAAATCTAACTAAGGTTACCTTCAAGAAGATGGGGATACGTCTTCATCATTTCGCTTTCGATCTCCCAAGTGACCTCTTCACGGTTCTGACCACGCCAAAGTACCTTAACTGATGGAATCTCCTTCGATCTCAATTTCTTCACTTGTCGGTCCAAGATCATCACCGGCTGCTCTGCATAGGAAAGATCACGCTCAAGCTGGATCGTCGGATGCTGAATCGCGTGCGAAGGATCATGTAGATATCTGCGGAGCATCGAAACATGGAATACGGGGTGCAAGTCTGGAAAGCTGGGCGGAAGGGCTAACCGGTAAGCTACTGCACCGACACGCTCGAGGATCTCGAAGGGGCCCACATACCTGGGACTGAGCTTCCCCTTCTTCCCAAACCTCATCACACCTTTCATTGGGGAGACCCTCAAGAAAACATGATCACCAACAGAAAACTCAAGTCTGCGTCGTCGACGGTCTGCATAAGACCTCTGCCTACTCTGCGCTGCTCTCATCCTATCGCGAATCAACTGGATCTTCGCGGTCGTCTCCTCAACGATCTGTGGCCCTAAGATACTGCTCTCACTGAGCTCTGTCCAACAAGTAGGCGACCTACATTTCTCCCATAAAGTGCCTCAAATGGTGCCATCTGAATAGTCTCCTGGTAGTTGTTATTATAGGAGAACTCTACTAAGGGCAAATGATGATCCCAGCTACCTCCGAAATCTAGTACACAAGCTCTGAGCATGTCCTCGAGAGTCTGGATGGTCCGCTCTGACTGTCCGTCGGTCTGCGGATGAAATGCCGTGCTGAAACTCAAGCGAGTGCCCAAAGCCTCCTGAAGCCTCTGCCATAGTCTACTGGTAAACTGGGTGCCTCTGTCGGACACAATGCACGTCGGAACTCCGTGTAGTCGCACTATCTCGTCAATATAGATCTGGGCATACTGAGTAAACCCGAAAGTCGTCTTCACCGGTAGGAAGTGAGCCGCTTTCGTCAAACGATCCACGATCACCCAGATGGAGTCATACCCCCGACTAGTCCTGGGTAGACCCACCACGAAATCCATCGAAATCTGTTCCCATTTCCACTCCGGACTGGGTAACGGCTGTAGCTCTCCCGTGGGCCTCTGGTGCTCAGCCTTGACTTGCTGACAAGTCAGGCATCTCGATACAAAATCTGCAATGTCCCTCTTCATTCCGTCCCACCAGTAAACATCTCTCATATCATGATACATCTTGGTGGAACCGGGATGGACGCTATATACCGATCGATGTGCCTCCTCAAGAATCTCACGCTTCAGTCCCTCAGCATCAGGTACGCACAGTCTGACTCCAAACCGTAGTATCCCCTGATCATCGATCACGAACTCGGAAAATCTGTCCTGTCCCCTCTGTGCCATGATCTCTGAACATCGGTCATCACTGAGCTGTGCCTCACGTATACGATCGATCAACTGTGGGCGTGCACGGACATGAGCTATCTGTCCTCCAATCGACGTGAACTCGAACTGTACTCGACTGTCGCATAATATCTGCCAATCTGCGGATGACTGCTCCTGTACTGCGCTCAAACAAGATAAACTACTCCCGGGCCTCCTGCTCAAAGCATCCGCCACCACATTTGCCTTGCCCGGGTGATATAAGATCTCGCAGTCGTAATCCTTCACTAACTCCATCCATCGACGCTGTCGAAGGTTCGGTCCCGCTGCTGGAATATGTATTTCAGACTCTTGTGATCCGTAAATATCTGGCACGACTCGCCCTATAGGTAGTGTCGCCAGATCTTAAGTGCGAAGAACACTGCTGCCATCTCCAAATCATGAGTGGGGTAGTTCTGCTCGTGCTTCTTCAACTGTCGCGAGGCATATGCGATCACCCTATCATGCTGCATCAGAACGCACCCCAATCCCACTCGAGAAGCATCACAAAAGACCACAAATCCGCCCGATCCGGAAGGTAAGGATAACACCGGTGCCGTCATCAGCCGTGTCCGTAACTCCTGAAAACTGTGCTCGCACTCCTCTGTCCAATCGAAGGGAATTCCCTTCCGGGTCAACCCGGTCAACGGTGTAGCAATACGTGAGAAGTCCTGCACGAAACGCCTGTAATAACCGGCCAATCCCAAAAAGCTGCGAATCTCCGTCACCGATGTGGGTCCGGGCCAATGCTGAACGGCCTCGATCTTCCTCGGGTCTACACATATACCGTCTCGTGAAATCACGTGACCCAAGAAGTCCACGCTGTCTAGCCAAAAGCACACTTGGAGAATTTCGCATAAAGCTGGTGCTTCCTCAATGTCTGCAATGTAATCCGCAGGTGCTGCTCGTGCTCATCACTACTCCGGGAATACACCAAGATATCGTCAATGAAAACTATGATGAACAGATCCAAATAAGGCCGGAAAATACGGTTCATCAAATCCATGAAGGCTGCTGGCGCATTGGTGAGTCCGAACGACATCACCAAAAACTCGTAATGGCCGTAGCGCGTACGGAAGGCTGTCCGGGGAATGTCCTCCTGTCGAACCCGCAGCTGATGATAGCCCGATCGTAAATTGATCCTCGAAAAGTACCCTGCCCCCTGAAGCTGGTCGAACAAATCGTCGATACGCGGCAATGGATACCTGTTCTGCACTGTCACCCCGTTCAGCTGGCGATAGTCGATACAAAGACGCAAACTGCCATCCTTCTTCTTGACGAACAGGACTGGAGCACCCCAAGGAGAAACACTGGGTCGAATAAGTCCCTTGTCCAGCAAATCCTGTAACTGACCCTTCAACTCTCGAAGTTCCGCCGGGGCCATCCGATAGGGCGGTATAGAAATAGGCCCCGAACCAGGAACCAAATCAATACAGAAAGAAATGTCTCGCTCGGGTGGCAACCAAGGAAGCTCGTCAGGGAACACATCAGGAAACTCGCTAACAACCAGAACCTGATCTAAAGGAACCTGTGTAGCACTAGCATCGCAAACATATGCGAGAAATCCCTGACATCCCTTCCTCATAAGCTGTCCAGCGCGGAAAGAAGAAATCACACTGTGAGGGGCGGCACTACGGTCCCCCAACACAACAAAAACCGACTCACCGGGAAAGCAGAATCTAACTGTCTTCTCACGGCAGTCCACAGAAGCATAGCACGTGGCTAACCAATCCATGCCCAAAAGAACGTCGAAGTCCAACATCTCCAGAAGGATCAAGTCGACAGGCAACTCTCTCTCGCCAATACAGACGACACAGGATCGGAACACGTGCCTAGCAACAAACGACTCTCCCACAGGAGTAGTCACCACAAGCGGCTGATCAAGTAAGCCGGACTCTCTACCCAAACTCGGCACGAAGAGTGTGGATACGTACGAGTGTGTGGATCCGGGATCGAACAGTACATGTGCATCAACTGAACATACAGGGAGGATACCTGAAACCACTGCATTGGACGCCTGCGCGTCCTGATGTGTCAAAGCAAAGACCCTCGCCTGTCCACCACCTGTAACTGACTGACCTCTGCCTCGGTCATCTTGTCCTCTCTGAGCAACTCCTCCACGCCCACGACCTCTCTGAGCATAAGTCTGGCGCGGAGCAACGGTAGGCGCAACGGGCAACGCCCTCTGGGGTGGTGAAGGTGGTAAGGTAACATGCGGTGCTGCCGCCTCCCTCCGGTGCGTCTCTGGACAATCTCGAACGAGGTGAAGTAGGCTGCCACATCTGTAGCAACCCCGCGGCGACTGCTGACCGTCCTGGGGATACGAACTAAACATCCGACCCCGTCCCGAATCTCTGCTACCCCTCGTACCGGAACGATACCTGTCGCGGCGTCTGAATGACTGCCTCCGTGCGGAAATACTGGTACGAACTCTCTTCGGCTCTGGAAGTACCGAAGTCTCAACAAGGTGCTCCTCGACCACTAGGGCTGCGTCTACAGCTGCTGCATAGGTCTCGTAGTGCTGCGTGCTGATCGCGAGGAACACTGGTGAAAGCAAGCCTCGAACAAATCTCCGGACTCGCAACTCCTCGGTGGCCACTAAATGGGGGGCGTAGACTGCTAGCTCTGTAAACAGTACGTCATACTCTGCCATTGTCATCCCTAGCGTCTGGCGCAAAGACTCAAACCTGCGTGCTCGGGCATCTCTAACACTCCGGGGAAGGAAACGGGCTAGAAATATAGTCACGAACTCCGTCCAGGTCATAGGAGGAAGACCTGCTGCTCTGCCCTTCTCCACTGAATCACACCATTTCTGCGCAAGACCTTCCAGGCGAAAGCTCGCGAACTCGACCCATCTCGCATCTGCGCATCTGAGGGAACGGCATATCCTGGCCATCCTGTCTATGAAAGACTGTGGGTCCTCGGCTGTATCGGTGCCTGTGAAAACCGGAGGCTTCAGCCTCATGAACTCTGATAGCGATACTGTAATCACCTCCGTGGCTGCAGGGGCAACTGGCTGTGCGGTAGGCACCATCGCGGTCTCTGGAACTGGTGGATCTACCTCTAGTCGCTGCGCTCGAAGCGTCTCAACTAGCGATCCTATCATCTGGCGCATCTCCTGCATACCAGCCCCTAACGAGGCGATCTGCTCTGTCACGGCAGGAACAGCCTGCTCGGGTACAACCGGCGTACTGCCCGGATCAGTCCTCGTCTCGGACGAGTCAACACGAATCTCGGCCCTCGCGGCCGCTCTCTGTGCCCTCGTAGTCTTAGGCGGCATAATGGCTGAAAGAAAATTTGGATTCGATAAGAACACGGAAATCGAATCACAAGAATATAAGGAGGAATCAAATCAATAAGTCCTAAGGTCGCGTAAGCGGAGTACCGTGTCGTGAGTATGCCGCGGAACATATACACACTACGCTACCCTGCTGCAGCTACCTACTCCATCATACCAGGGTCATCCTACACTCCGAAGGTAAAACCTACGCTCTGATACCAACTTTGTCACGACCCGAGAATTCGACTCGTGACCGGCACTCAACCACGCAACGTCTACAGGCGCAACGCGGCTAAGTAAGCCGAACCCAGAAATCAAAACCAATAAATATAGAGTGATTTAAAACATTTGTAAAAACAATAGTAAATGTCTGAAAAACTTCCATTTATTTAGTAGAAATCCCTTTTAAGTTCAAAAGTTATGAGTTTTATAATTTTGGTAACATTTCCTTTTTAAAACATTAGCCCCGAAAGTCGGGTAAAAGTAAGGTGTAGCGGAATAACAAGTGACATGAATAAAGCATCACAATATGATATACGACGCCGTAGCGAAGAATACACAGTAAAACAAGGACCATATCATAAAAGATGAGACTGCATAAAGTAACATCGGCTCACATGCGAGCTCGACACCAGAATATAAAATCATACATATCGTCCTCACAACTGTCTCTAAGTCAATACAAAAGGTAGATGGAGAGTACTAGATACATCAATATACAACTGAAAGATAACAGATACCGTACAAAACCCACCTATCAGCAAAAGACTAGCTCTGCTCAAAAGGGGTATCTGTGCCAAAAGATGCGATAACAGCCAGCCGTGACTACTCCCAAGGCAACCTGCAAACACTGTGGCACAACGGGGGTGAGTTGCCAACTCGTGAATAGAGATAACATATAAAGGTGATCGCAAGCATGCACATATAGCGTGGCTCTACTAATGCCAGCAGATGATATCAATGAATGTCAACAGTGGATACAATAGTAATGCATGTACTCTAACAGGTAAATGCCACAAGATGAGATGTATAGTAATCAATACTGAGTATGGGATAAATAATATCTACATGGACCATGTCAATATGGAAAACAATGATCGGTGCCTCAAACTGCACCCAAATCGCACATATACTCAGGCGCCGGCACACCCATCGGCCCTCAAATCCTGTATATCTCGGAGGAATCATGAGTGCCCAACATCGGCACCCAAAACATCATAAAATACTCGTGTCCAGCATCGACACGTAAATCCTCGAATATCGGGCGCCGTCAATCCGGACCGGCCCCACGGGGTCTGTCTACGGTATCGGCCCTCGGCCCCGGCAGCACGGATCATCCCGCATCCATCACTCGACTCTGGTCAGTATCCTCCGGACAACTTCCAGGTCCGACCAATCACCGGTAGGTACTCGCCCGCCTCCAGGCTCAATCGGCAAATCCCATCGATCATCTCGCCGAGGGGAACCATACCGGGCCCCCACGAACCCGCAAACGGAACATCCACTCCTCGAATCGGGTTTCAAGCACACGTCTCAGTACCGAGAAAACGCGTGGTGGACACACCAAAATATCATACCACGAGGTACCGGGTTTTTCAAAATAGCATATGTTTCCTTAAATAATTCCACGGTCCTCAAAACAGAAATCACATGAAAATCCAATACCAACAGTAAAATCCAATGCGAGGTACAATATACATCAATCCATGGTATGGTATAAGGGGAAAACCGCTTTTAAAGTAGTTTCGTTTCCGGTTTTAAAAGATGCCGTGCGGCTCCCAATATACATGAAAACCATATCAAATCACATATGAAGCGAACTCTAGCAATATAATCATGGCAGCTCTACAGTGAGTGTATCATGGCTGTTACTAACGGTGTGTGTGTAGCATGTAAATAGTGCCCGTGCAACATAAACCGTTAGTAATAGTGCGGTGTTCTATTAGTTCTAAGCAATATATATATCAACACAGCAGGGAATGCAATATGCGATGACAGTCTATGGGGTGCATGTAACATATAGTAAATAAGTCCTATCAGCCCTGACGCATAACGCCATGCGGGCGATATCCCCGTAGATGTGAAATCTACTCACCGTGTCTCGCGCTAAGTGTATCCAACCACTTGCTTGCCCTTCTTCGCAGCGTCCGTCTCACTGGCCTGCGAACCTAGAATCACATTCACATATCACACATAAGCTTAAGTCACAAAACGCGACATTATAATCCAACAAGAAACCTGTGTCGCAAACCAATCGCGCGTGTGCGCGATACGCTAAAACGTGTACTCACGCGCCACGAAACTACCCCGACGCGCCGCGATACGCAGAAACCCAAACCTACTCACGTATCGCGCGTGTCGCGAAGGTTTAGAAAACGGCAAAATAGGTATTTGGTCCCAGATTTTTCTACAGACCCAAACTCCCAAAAATATATATACCAAAACACTACACACAATGGCAGACACCCACTGGACCAAACCCCAACCCAAACCCTACCCATCTGGCCGCAATTGGCGGCCAGAATGAGGAAATTGGCGGCCTACTGTAGCAATATGGGGGTCGGGTTTCACCTGGTGTATCGGCTCTACTCCACTACACTACAGTCTTCCCAAAATCATTCTGCACTCACCGGGTCAATAGCAGTTCCAGAAAACTCACATTTTCCCCAAATACGACATTTGCATCAAATATGAAATCTGGTGGTATTTTAGTGTAATAGGGGTTGGACTAGGTTACAATGGCCTCAACAGACCACAATCATCCTACTGGAACTAATCTACACCTCATTAGCACAAAGTTCACAATAAACACCCCATATCGCACTAAAACACACAAAAATCCTTTAACCGATGCAAAGCTACACTAACTAGGCAAACTAGGGAAGCAAGATAGGAATTATACCTCACTCTCGACCCTAGGGAGCTGCAGGAAGGACAAGAAGTGAAGGGGAGGGGCTGCACTGGGTGCTGGAGCTGCTGCTGTCCACTGCTGCTACAGCTGAATTCAGCTGCTGCTGCTATTGCTTTATGTTGCTGCTGCTGTTGCTGTGCCTGCTGCTGCTTCTGGAGCTGGGGAGAGGTAAGTGTGTTGTGTGGGTGTGTTGGTGTGTTGTGTATGTGAGAGCGTGAGAGTTTCAGTGAAAGACCAAAAAAGAAATGAGAGCCACCCTAATCATTCATACAAAAGTCACCCCTCTCTCTCTCTCACCTCATTTAATGCAAGCATGGCCTAAAGCCATGATGCACTCTCTCTCTCTCTCTCACAAGTCAACACTAAATCTTAAATTCAAATTAAAGCAACCTCTTAACAAATTAATTAAACTTACTTAAACCCCAAAAGAATTAATCCTACAATTAACCCACCATGGTTAATAATTATTGTATTTACTTAATTTAAAAACCCTAGTTTACATGCACATATGTGTGCAAGCCTAGGAAAATTTTGGAAAAATATTTATTAGATTAGGAAAAATATTTAAAACACAATTTGGTAAACTTTTTATTAAAAACCATTATTTAATTATAATTATTCACAACCCTTATCCTAAGGTGTTACAGTGGGAGCCCGTAAAAGTATTTGGCTACGTGGTGCCCTTTCCGACGAGGACGTGACGGACGGAGATTCCGCGGGAGATCGGAGAGGAGACGAAGACCGAAGGACACGGATCGCTTGGTATATCTCTTCACCCATCTTTATGTTTGCTAGTAGCTAGGTTAATGGCCCGATCCGGGTTAAAAGTGCGTGGTGGTGCCAGTTTGCTAGTTTGCAAAGTTTTTCGTTTCCGCATTTCCGGCGTCGGATCGACGGCCGGGGCGCCGGTTTGCTTGTCGTAAGTGATTGCCATCTTGACATTCCTGAGCCAATCTTTGTAGTTTGGCCCTGTCAGTATGTTTTTATCTAGTAATAACATAAGTCCGGTCATGTTGAATGGTCGCTGCAATTAGGAGAGAGAAAAGAAACACTTTAGCATGATGCTCTTGCAAGTTTAAAGTGGTTTTTAGTTTGTCTAAACAGGATGGCTCCCACTGTCTCTCGAATCCCTCCTCAAACCATAAAGGAAGAATTAGTCGGGATCAATCTCTCCGTACAATACTTGCTTAATCGTATAGCCAGGCGAGTGTCGGTACTTCGAGGGAGGTTTTCCAACGCTTTCGTGAAGTTCCTTAATTAAGTAACCTCTTTTCCCTGTGGGCGTAGCCCCGCTAACACCTTTCTAGACACCTACTAGGTTTATAGCATTGATCGTTAAGTGAGAGATTTCCCGAGGAGTAGCATATACTCACAGTAGGATCGGGATCCAAATATCAACGCGTGATAAAACCGAAGAAATCCTACCAGAATCATCACACTCCAAATGGTATGCAGCGCTATCAAGTTTCAGTACTTATGAAACTCCCGATGTGGATTTTTGCCCCATGCTCTTATAACCTTGACTTTGGCCAAAATATCATAAGTCACATGTCAAGTTCTACCTGTCATTCTCCTGGTTAATTTGGACCCACCCATACCTACCCTTGACTTTGGCTAAAATGACAGCACGACTGTCCCATACCAACGCATCTACCTATGCTTCACATCAATACCCAATAGCTACCAATCACTATGCCTTGACTTTGGCCAACATACATAGCTTGAATACTTTTTGACCATTCATGTGGAATGACGGAGGGCTACGAATGGTTTTGGCGAAACCGTGAACGTAGTGAACTTGATATAATCGATGGAACGAGATAGCTTTTAAAAGGAGTGGTTCAAGCTCCGCATTTAAAAGTTTAGTTTTGAAAAGAACTGAGTGGTTTTCAAAGTGTTCCAATCGACTTTTACTTGGTTTATTTTCTTGCATTATTCTTAATGCGTCCCATCTTTTAATCCTACCATTGCAGAAAACAACCAAAATATGGTGTACGCTTATGCCATCCGGATTCGCCACGGGGCCCCGTCATCACCCGTTAGGTTACTTAACTAACGACAGAGCGGGGGATGGACTAGCGCGGATGCAAAACATAAGAAACACCTAAATAGTTATCATATATAAATATATAGCAATGATAGCCATTCCAGATCACAGATGAACACTTTGGATATACTAGGAATCCGCGATTCGTTCGAGCCTGCAACGAAAAGCGGATTACACGGTCGCGATGAATAGCCAATACCCCACCCAAGAGCCCTACGGGTGCGGCAAACTACCCGCCAAGTATCTGAAGCGAAGCAACCTCCCTCAACGACATGAGTAGGCCACTCGGCACTTCGAGATACCCGGTAGTTTGTGCACCCCTCCATGGGTCTATCCTAGGAGCAAAAACAGTAAAAAGAAATTATACAATGACGGCTACAACCTCGACCCGGTTGTGCGGCCAAACAAATAATATTACATCAATTTACATATTACATGAATGAAAGAAAACAGAAACTCTCATCTAACATCCACCCCGGCCATTCATCCGCGACAATCCACCGAGTTCATATACACAAACAAATAAGCATTACAGATCACAGATATGTATAACCCCCACTAATCGACGCATAGCGATTAGCAGACGTTAAATACATATAAACATCACAGATATAACCTAATAGTCAAAGTATAGTGAAGTTCGATCAAAAATACGGATTTATAGCCACCCCAAATACAAATTTCTATTTTGGAAAATCTGGGAAGAAATAAAATATCTTAAAAATCCCAAAACCATAAAAAAAGAACACTGCAAGAGAAACGAGCCACGGCCGAGTCAACTCGGCCGCGGAACCGCGGTGAGTTGGTCG
The DNA here is from genome assembly GCA_030015575.1 of Agapanthus africanus. Taxonomy (NCBI): domain Eukaryota; kingdom Viridiplantae; phylum Streptophyta; class Magnoliopsida; order Asparagales; family Amaryllidaceae; genus Agapanthus; species Agapanthus africanus. Next base: position 196,350,315 of record JASDDO010000010.1, on the reverse strand, counting down.
GTTCGCTGGTTCGTTTTTCTTGGGTGTACTGTAAAACCCTGAGCCGATTTTTGAGGTGTGATTTATTATTTTTACAGCAGATTTAAAAATCGGCAGAAACTAGGGTTTTTTGAAAAAAAATTTGTGATTTTTACCGATCGAACTTCTTTACACTTTACTAACTAGCTAGTTTATGTTTAGTTAGGCTCTGATACCACTGTAAGTCCACGTTGCCCACCCCGGTGCTTGCGGGGAGGCTGAAACGGTATAAAAATCGGATTTTTATGGTACTAGGCAACATGGACTATCAAAAGGAGGATCTTTGCTAAACAAAAACTAACTACAAAGCTAACTAGTTTTAGCTACATGGAAGAAAGGTTATACCTTGGGCTTTATGTTCTTCTCTCCTTGCTCCTTGGAGTGAACGGAAGTGATCTCCTTGTCGTCTTCACTAGTCGAAGAAGGATCCACCCGAGAGCCTCAACCTTTGGCTTCAACTTCAAGCTAGAAGTAACTAAGATGCTAGAAGTGCTAATCCTAGAACCTTAGATGAGAGTAGAGATTATTTTAGAGAGGTTTATCTCAAGCTCAAGTGTTTCTCAACTCATGAGAGGGGAGAGCTTGAGAGAGAGGAAGAGGAGGAGAGAGAATCAATATGATAGAATGAGGAGAATAATGAACCATTCTCAAATATATATGTGAATTATGTAAATTAGATAATTAGCTAGATAATTGTCATGGTTAATCAAGACTTGACCATTATCATTTCACATTAAATGCAAATTGCAAGGATCAATGAGCATCTTTTATATGGAATGATGATGGTCAACATGTCAACCTAAGTCAACAAGTCAAGATAGTCAAATGGTCAACAACACTAACCATGCACAATTATATTTAACTAATATCAATTAATCATAATACACACATAAGCATTAGGGTTAAGAAAATGACAATAGTCATCAACCCTAATCAAAGTCCTCTCCCTCTGTCTCAGTCAACTGTGCATACGCACTCGTATCCGTGATCCGAGGAACACGAATACAAAGAGATAAAACCAAACCCAAATCATATACTAGGATCCGGCTTAAACCAAAACCCGCTAGTATGAGCTGTCCGGACAGCAAACATGCACAACTGCACGGATGTGAACGAACCCTGTCGCAAAACCATGCGACCTCTACTCATTTTGCCTAAAGGCGAATAACTCTCTGTGTGGGACTCTAAAGACTCGACACTACGCTGGCAGTGGGTTTAACCACAGACCGCAAGCGGCACTAGCTGTACGTAACGGTCCCCAGGAAAATGCCGGTAAGAAGACTGACGAGGTGAACCCATGTGAACTCCTACTGAGCCTTAATGTGAAAGTCTCCGTACAGTCCGGTCTGTTCGTCTGATACATCGCATGGCGGGCATAGAGGGGCGGTAAACGTCAGTCCCCTAATAGCGGTACAAGTCGTGTCGAAGTGTAGCCCAAAACACCCTGAGATAATACTGGAAACCTACCAGTATATCTCGCTTGCCCTGGTCCGGGACTACTTGTGTAATGGCTCTCCTAGACACAGCGCGATGTCAACCCCCAATACCGGGAGAGACGAATCCTGTCTAACCGTTACTGCCTCCAAGTGCTTCGGGACTGCACCCAACTACTACATGTTTGCACGACTCCTTTGAGTCGTGGTAGGGCAGTAATCAAAGTACAGTGGGAACACACTCGAGGCGAAGTGACAGAGTTAAGTCAGCGGACTAAGCTGTACTCAAGTCACCTGGGAACTGATAACTGACGATAGGTATAATACCAACCAACAGTTCCCGACGAGTCATGTCCAGTGTACTCGTAACCTAACGAGCACCCGTATACTATCTCAAGTACGACGTACTGACGGCTGTAGGACAGACTGTCTCCCACGCTGGGATGAGAAGCGCATACACTAGTCTACTCCGGAGTATCGATGCTCTGTCTCGATAGTCCTACGACTAGGGACCTGTATAAGGATGTGCTTATGGATTACCCAGCCCCCACGAGTGTGAGCGCCATCACAACGCTGGTAATCAAGCAAAGATCCTAAGGGCTCTACTAATATGTATAGGTGATATAATAAAAGAAACACATGTACACATTAAAGCAGAGACAAACCAAGTAGCATACTACCATTTCGAGCAAGATTGTATATACAACTGTGAATATCCCAAGCTTCCATCAAGTAATATACATACTTGTATGATACAGTAATGGCCTCTAGGGCATATACACTAACAACACCCGCCGTACAACCGATCGTAGTATAGGAATTTTACTTCCTATTCTGTGTATATCATCCAAATACCAGGACATCACACCCAACTACCTTCTTAATAGATCCATCCCCTATTCTGATGAAGTCAAACCCATTAATGTCACATCAAAAATAGATGATCTATCTCCGCTATATCTGCTCAAGTCTATAAATAGATATAAGCAACTTGCCCACTATGCTTCTGCTGCTCCCACTGACTACAACAACCCTCTGGCAGAATAATATATACGTGCACTTCTAAAGCTAGTTTAGAACGACGCTATACTTAACCTCCTGCCGGGTCTCATAGACTGGAACAATAGTAGTGTCAAGTCTGGGTAAACAAGAATCTCCCTGTCACCGTCCTTGAGTCTACCGGAGTACCTCTCGGGTGTCTAAGGTTACCCACCATGACTGCGAAGTGGATAATGGAATGTCAAACCTGATTGAAACTTTAGGTCCTATTAAATTTTCCGTAATCGTTTGCGGTTCTGGAATCACTTCCAGTTCTACCATACTCCCACTATTGTTTTCTGAAAAATCCATTTTACTAAAACGGTGGCGAGTCAATAACAATATCACCATTGATCTTCCAGATGGTAGAAAGTCAACCCTCGTCATAGCCTGGGCCAACCCACAAACTGCCATTACAGAAACGTGCCTTGAGTTATCCAGAGTCTGGTTTTAAGCATAAGCCGGACAACTCCCCATACCATAACATCGTTAAGATATGAACCATTCTATATCCAATATAGAAACTTTGACACTTATTTAATTGGAACCAGATTCTAATCATGCAGCAGTCTCCAGTGCATATCAACTTAATGGAGAGAGGCTAATCAGTATTACTCAACTTAGGAATACATCCAATTATGAGTAACCTGAAAGAGAAACAAGTTTCTCAAAACCATTACTATCAACTGAATACCAATCACAAGTATCTACATCTTCGATCTCTTTGAAGAATCCCGATACTTGCGACATCTGGTTCTCTACTTTATTCCTATACCCACAACTTCTCAAAACATAGACCTTGTATTTCTACGAAACACTTTTCTAAAAACTAGAAAAGTCACAAGTAACCAGAACATAGTACGAGGACCAACCCCTTTGTCCTGATGGACATTGGACAACATACAATACTCTGTATAAGTCCACTGAGTCGAATAACTCAAAACCTGTGCATCGTAGGTTGAAAACTGTACTTATAGTTAAGAATTACTTCGTTGTTCAATGCTCCTTACCCAATCGTCGACTGATATAGGTAAATGTCATGGACATAATTTCAAAAAGTTATATCTCACTTTATAAAAATAAACGTATAGATATATCATTTTGAAATTTGTGCACAACAACGGATACTCAAAACCAAATACATGCCGTCCGGCAAAAACCCAGGCGATTTCCTCAAATATCACCAATTACAACGAATTCCAATATAATGAGGATGATCACCATATTCCCAATAACTTACTCCCACTCATCATCTGTAAAACCATACAGATGTGAGAATCATACCTGGTAAATACATACCCTGGAGTAAGTATCTAATCGGGAAATCAGTTTTCCTTTTAACAATGCACAGTGAAACTGAAACATGAAAATGTTTCGTAGGGTATCCTGGTATTCCTAGTAATGCCTCTTCCATAATCCAATTCATGACTGTAACCGTATATTTTTTTGCCGTCTCTCCAAATCCCTTTATTTTTCTTTATTCATTACCTTCTGTACACCCGTTTAGGCTAAGTGGTTTTCTTCCTTCCCTACCGTTCGGCACCAGCCTATGGTTTGGAAGAATACAATCCAGTAAGCATAATAGGTGTACTCTCCTAATCCTAGGAGTACACGTAACCTGAGAGAAGGTGATGATAAAAGCCAACTGAATAATACCATATTATATTTCTCCCGAACCGGGGAAAAAGGCAAAGGTGAAGTAGGAGTGGCGATGAAGTACGCGGTTTGGTCGTGAATGATAGCAGTCGCAATTTACTTTGTCCTCTTTCTAATCCCTTTATTTTGTCCTTACTTATTACCTTCTGTACACCCTACTTAGGCTAATTGGTTTTCTTCATTCCCTACCTTTCGGCACCTGCCTATGGTTTGGAAGAAGACTATCCAATAAGCGTAATAGGTGTACTCTCCTAAACCAAGGAGCCCTCGCAACCTGATAGAAGGTGCTGATAAAAGACAACTGAATAAACTAATTCAATTTCTCCTGAACCTAGATCCATCCTCGAAGAAGTCCCTTCGAGTTCGTATATAACCATACGATGGATCTATCCAATGGAAGTTGATGTTCGTAGTGATACGAGGTGTTCTGAGAAATGCAAAAGGTAAAAGAAGGAGCGACAATGACTTATGCAAATCGGACAATCCAAAATCTAGTATTTTAAGAAGGTTCGGTCAACTTGGTCACTGAGTCATAGTCTATGGTCGGTCAAAGGTCGCTGCCAAAGAGAGAGAGAGAAAAGAAACACTTTGTGTGCACTCTAACCTAGATCAGAATGGTTATCACTTTATCTAATCAGGAAACCTCACACTGTAATGTCAAATTCTCCTCCAAACCTGAAAGAAGAATCAATCGGGATCACCCGAAGAGTAAACCAACTCATCAGTGGGAATCAGGATCCAACTCTCATCGTATGATAACGTGAAGGAATCCACTCAAGTTATCACACACCAGAAGGTAAGCGCATGCATGGCAAGTTTCTGTTTCTTTAGAAACTCCCGATATGATTTTTACCCCATGTTCTTATGACCTTGACGAAGGCCAACAAATCATAAGTCACATGTCAAGTTCTACCCTTCATTATGTTGTCAATTTGAATCCACCCGTACATACCCTTGACGAAGGCCAACAAGGTAATTCGACTGTCCCAAACCAACTCATCTATCTATGCAACAGAAAAGTAACAAGCAGCTACCATCCACTATGCCTTGACGAAGGCCAACAAATATAGCATGAATACTACGTGCTACCTATCTGAAACGACGGAGGGCTACGGCTGGTTTTTGGCGAAAAACCTTTAACGTAATGAACTTGATCTCATTGAAGGAACCTGATAGCTTTTTATAAAAATATAATGGCGAAAACCTTTGCTAAAGAGGTCACTTCCGGTGAAGGGATCTCGGCTCTTTCCTCGTGGAATGAGGTGCAGGATATTCCAACTGAATACCGCGATGCAAAGCAACATGTAATCGACTATAGTGAAGTTATTACCCTAACGCAAACTTCTGCCCAAGGGGTCACTCCCGGTGAAGGGATCTCTCGGCTCTTGCCTCGTCGAATGAGGTGCAGGATATTCCAACTGAATACCATTGTGCAAAACAAAAGAAAACGTCTTTGTAATAACACTTTTTAAAACTGTTCCAACAACGTCCAAACAGGTTTTTTTTCCCTTGCATTGATCAGAATCAACGCAGTCCCATCAATTAATCACACCAGAAAAGAACGAAAATAAAATGTACGTATATGCGATCCGCATTCGTCACTGGGTCCCTTCATTACCCGTTAGGGTTACTTAACTAATGACAGAGCGGGGACTGGACTAGCGCGGGTGCAAAACATATACAACATCTACTAGTATATATACCAATATACAATAATCGCTCCAGGCCTGATAATATGCAACATTACAGAAAAGTAATAAGCATCACAGAACAATACAGATAATCTGGGATCCCCGTGTTTCACAGAGCCGCTGCTGAAACCCGACGTTCCCCTGGTCATGTGGATAGCCTGTGCAATGAAAACCTCGACCCCTACGAGTGCGAGAAGTTACCCGCCAAAACCTAAAGTGAGGCATCCCCCTACAGCAAAGTGAATGGACCACCCAGCACTTCACGGAATCCGGTAACTTGGGCACTCCATCTTGGGTCAACCTGTACCCTCTACGAATGCGGCGATTAGTCTGCCAATTCTAGAGTGAAGCCCCTATGCCTCTCAAAGCCATGAGATGCGGACCTGTTGCCCTCCAAAACCTGGTTATCCGTGCACTCCGTCGCAGGGTAAACCTAGTACAGAAATGAAAAATATGTACAACGGGTACATCGACCTCAGCCCGGTCGTGCCCCAAAAGAATATTATACAAACAGGCAGTGACGGCAGTCCACATGTTGGACGCTCGTCCCGCATTATCAAATGTACAAATAAATCTAAACTGCACTACCATTGCACACAGCTATCCACCACGACAAATCCGCAATATCACAGCACAACACGGAACATCAACGCGAATGTCACGTTCGCAAACCCGTCTAATAGAGCTATAGCAATTAGACGCAATTTACCGCTCGAATGACATTCATGGTCGGAGATATAACGTAAGTACTGTTAACTAACAAGTTTAAAATTCCGATCGACAAAACTTCCCGAAGTGGGCCGCACGTACAACTGCAGTACTCAAACAAAATCTGGGCCCAAACAAAATATTCCAGAAACCACAATTCCCTATGCAAGAACCGCAGAAGAAATATTGTACACTGAAGCACCAAGCCATCGGCGGAACTGCGGCCAAAACTGGGCATGTGCGTCGGTTCCGCGGCACTATGGTTGAATCAGTGGCTCGAATTTCTACTGTGCTCTTAAAAAAGCCTGCTCAATTTTCTGAGATGCTCAAAATAATTTTTAGACGACAAAACAAAATCGACAGAAACTTTAGCCTGAAAAGTGCGGTTTTGGAAATTTCGTTCGATCGATGTTTTAAACACGTTAGAACAAGTTAGTAAAGGTTAATGGCATGGATCTGATACCATGTAAGTATACGGTAGCGGCCCCACCGTCATTCTGACGCCAAACGCGGAACAAAAACTTTTATAACTGGCGCTATCGCATACTATAACCCGGATCTAGCCATTAACGCAATACTAACAAACTGTAAAGAGGTAGAAAGGCTATACCGATCGATCCGAGTCCTTCGGTCTTTAGCCATCATCCCACTCTCCTCGTGGAAACTCCAATCTCTCATCTCCTCATCGAGGTGGCACCACGTCAACGGATCTTTAAACGGGCTCCGGCCTCTATACCGAGGCAACTCGGTCATCAAGTCTGCTAAAAGAGATAACCAAGATGAAGTAGAGAATGAGTAGAATACTTTGTCTCAAACACCCTAGGGTTCTCATCACATGAGAGGGATAGGGTGGAGGTTAAAGAAGATGCTTAGGAGTTGGAAATGGTGAACTCAAGAAACACTCAAGAGAGAGAGGGAGAGAGCTCAAGCATAATGACCTGTTCTTCTCTTGTGAATAGATAAATGAGTTTATATATTCTAACCCCAAAAGAAAAATATTTTATAAAAATATCTCCTCAAATATCTATCCACAAAACAAAACTCATTAACTCTTAATGACTCACTAGATGACCCATTACATGAGTCATTAGTGAACATTCTAGAATTGATGAGTCACAAAGAATGAGTCACCCTTTTCAAAACCTATTTAATCATTGAAACCAAAACAAATGCATCTTCTAAAGTATTCTCGTAACGGATTACGAAAATGCCCCTCACCTGTATATACATACCAGTATCCGTATTCTGACCGAATACGAATACGAGAGACTAAAATATTCCGACTTAATATAATACATGGATCCGGCTTAAACCAAAGCCCACAAGTATTATATGTCCGAAATATGACACGTGCACAAGTGCACGTGCATTTTCGAACACTGCCTTAAAACCATACGGCCTCTACAACGTTTCGCCCGAACTTGGGAAACTATCTATGGGGGACTCTAAAGAATCGTCAATACCCTGGCAGTGGGTTTAACCACAAGCACGTCAGCGGCACTAGCTGTGCGTAACGGCTGCCCATGTACTGACCGAAAGGGAAGCTAATGAGCGAACTCATTCTGGAACCTTACTGAGCCTATCAGTGACAATATACATATAGTCCGGTCCGTTCGTCTATGAGTATCGCATATCGGGCCTAGGGGGCTGGTAACGTCAGACCCCCAATAGCGGTATAAGTCGTGTCAGAGAGAAGCCCTGAACACCCTGAGATACTACCGGAGTACCTACCAGTAAATCTCCTACCTCGGCCGAGGGCTATGTGTAATGGCTCTCCTAGACACAGCACGATCTCACCCCCAATACCGGGAGAGACGAATCCCCTGCCGATCCGCTCACTTGCCTCCATGTGGCTCGGGACTGTACCCAACTAAAACCAGTTTGCACGACTCCATTGAGCCGTGGTAGGGTAGAAATCAAAGCACGGTGGGAACTCACATGAGACAAATGACGATCTCAGGTCGATGAACTAACCTGTACACATGTCACCAGGGAACTACTATCTGACGCTAGGTATAATACCAACTAGCAGGTTCCCGGCGAGTTCTGTCCGGTGTACTCATAACCCAATGAGCACCTGTATACTTCTTAGGTGATCCAATTGACACCAGTGGCTTATGAGACCGGCCACCGCCCATCGTCGGGGTCTCGACTGTATACACTAGTCTACTCCATAGTATCGATGCCCTGTCTCGAAACTCCCACGACTAGGGACCACTTTTCAGGATGTGCTTATGGACTACCCAACTCACACGTAGATGATCGCCATCATACTGTTGGTAGTCAAGCAGGATCCTAAGGACTCTATCAACGTGTAATAGCGAACAGTCACCTAAAGCTGTACACGATGATAAAGGCAAACCAGATAGCATACTATCATCTTGGGTACAACAGTCCTACCGGTATAGGTCCTCCCTCAATCATTGCAATCACGTACCTGTGATCCAATAATTGACTTTGAGGGCACTACATCCAACAACAACATATAGTATCACATACTAAGTTGTGTCTAACACTGAGAGATAAGTAATACAACGTTTTTAGACCTCCTTTTGTGACTCCATGGATCGAGTAGGGATTGAACTGGTTCGCTTGAATCCTTTCAAGTCCACGATGATCTACCACGAAGTCCCTTTGCTCAATCTCCTGGCTTCACATCATCTACGAAGAAGTGGATTAAACAACCTACACTAATGGGCTAGATTAGTATAGATTGGTGATGAGGGTTTGGATCTCATTTAAAAACCTTTTCTTTTTATTTTCTTCTCTCACTTTTGAAACCCTAGACAGCTTGAAGGAGGAGGAAGAAGATAATGGCTAAACTTGACTCAAGTTAGAATAATGAAACATAATCCCAAGTGAATGAGAATTATCCCATGCTTAACTATGGTTACAAGATATCAAGATATTTTGAGACTTGAGGTTAAGCAAAACCATGGGCTACAAAACCATGGGCAATGAAACCATGGTATTGACTTTGGTCAACCCAAGAGAAGAGAGTTGAATAGTCAACCATGATTTTATTCCCTTTTTGCTTTCCTCAAATAATCAAAATGCATAAATATGTTACCATGTGAGTCTTGCATTGCCACCACCAATGTATCATCAACCATGACACATGTATATTTGCATGTGTGCTTCCATATGAACATATACATACACTAATTCATGCATCATAAAGAAATAGGTTTCAATAAATGAGTTAATGGACTTAGTATTAAATCAACACTTGATTTAATAACCCGGTTATATCACATACGACCCATCCAATAGTAAACGCCCGACTAAAATACAGTATCTAATACACGCATTTAATCGAGCTCCCGCGCATATCCCATATGCACCCCACATCTTTTCGCCTGAGCTAGGAGACCCCTTTGTGGGACTCTAAGACTCGTCAATACGCTAGCAGTAGGCAGTGATCACATCACATGCCCACAAACCTTCAGTGGCACAAGCTGTACGTAACGGCTTCCAGGTATTGAGCGATCAGAAGAAACACAAGCGAACCTATCAAAACTCCCGTCGAACCAACTGGCAACACTTACCGTACAGTCTGGTCTCTTCGTCATATGTTTTGCATATCAAGTTTAAGGATGGTATCGTCGACCCCATTAATCCAATAAGTTATACCGGTATATGGCTAATAACAGTTCGAGAAACTACTGATAACACTTATCAGTAAATATCATCAGCCATGGCCAGGGACTTCCTGTTATAGCCAATCGTACATATCGCAACATCAACCCCCAATAACGGGATATACGATACCCCTCCTATCGCTCATTGCCTCCATGTACCTCGGGACTGTACCCAAAATCCACCTGTTTGCACGACTCAGTAGAGCCGTGGTAGGGTGGAGATCAAAGTACAGTGGGAGAGACACAAGACTCTGTGACGATCTTGGGTCTACAGACTAACCTGTACCAGTGTCACCTGAGAACTGCTATCCGACGATAGATATAATACCACATAAGAGTTCTAGGCAAGTCCGTTCAGTGTACCCAGTCTCACTGAGCACCCGTATACGGTCTTTGGTGTCACCACACCAATAAATATGGGATCATCCATCGCCCATCATTTGGGACAAGTAACGTATACGCTAGTCTACTCTGGAAATATCGATGCCCCGTCTCGATACACCCACGACTAGGAACATTTTAAGGATATGCTTATAAACTACACATGTCCCACTAGTATGATCCGCATCATAATCTCAGTAGTCAAGAAAATATCCTAAGGGCATTATAACCTGTACCAAATGAATAAGAAGCATGATCAAATGAACATGTCAAGATAAAGTATAACCATATATCATACTATCATGTTGAGCAAGAATGTCCCCTGAGTATACACACACACACACACACACATACCAGTACATACACTATCATATAATGGCTTCTAGGGCATACATATATCCAACAATCTCCCACATGCATTAAGGCCAATTATTGGCGTATCTCATACATAACATCTCAAAAAGTCGTTCATGTTGCCGTAGAGGGAGGGCCTTGGTGAGTGGATCCGCGGTGTTATCTTTTGTATCTACTCTCTGAATTTCGATCTCGCGGTGATCAACTATCTCCCGGATTTGATGATATCGCCTGAGAATGTGTCTAGATCGCTGATGGGACCTGGACTCTTTGCCCAACACCATAGCCCTTTTATTATCACAATACAATGGTATTGGATCAATAATGGTCAGAATTACTCTTAGCACCGAGATGAACTTCCTCATCCAGACGGCTTCCTTGGCAGCATCATTTTGAGATCCCCGTTACCATACACCAAGAACATTTCTTTAGTCCTTCGCAAGTACTTAAGAATGTTCTTCACAGCTGTCCTGTGATTCTCCCCTGGATTGGATTAATACCTGCTTACTACACCCAGTGCATAAGCTACATCAGGGCGTGTACATAATATCGCATACATTATAGATCCTACAACAGAAGCGTAAAGGCATAATGCTCATGCTAGCTCTCTCTTCATCAATCTTTGGGCAAAAGTCCTTGGAGAGAGTGGCTCCATGACTAGCGGGTAAGGCACCCCGCATGGAATCTTCCAAACTAAATATCTTTAGGATGGTGTTAATGTACCTGCGTTGGGACAATCCCAGTAACCGTTTAGATCTATCCCTATAATTCTTCATGCCCAATATGTATGAGGCATCACCCAGGTCCGTCATGGAGAACCTTTGTGATAAGAACAGTTTGACCGATTGCAGCATAAGAACATCATTTCCTATCAGAAGAATGTCATTTACGTACAATACGAGGAATGTGACAGTACTTCCTATAATCTTCTTATAAACACAAGGTTCATCTGGATTTTTGACGAGATCAAACTCTTTGATAACATCATCTGTTGGAGATAGTGCCCTCATAGTCAATTATTGGATCACAGGCACATGATTACAATGATTGAGGGAGGACCTATCCCGGTAGGACAGTCTTACTCAAGATGATAGTATGCTATCTGGTTTATCTTTATCATCATGTACTGCTTTAGGTGACCTTTCAGGTCACTATTGCACGTTGATAGAGCCCTAGGATTCTTGCTTGACTACCAGCAGTATGAGGGCAATCATATACGTGGGAGCTGGGGTCTATAAGCACATCCTTAAAAGGTCCCTAGTCGTGGGAGTTTCGAGACAGGGCATCGATACTCCAGAGTAGACTAGTGTATACAGTCGAGACCCCGACGAGGGGCGGTGGCCGGTCTCACAAGCCACCGGTGTCAGTTGGTTCACCTAAGATGTATACAGGTACTCATTGGGTTATAAGTACACCGGACAGGACTCGCCGGGAACATGCTAGTTGGTCTTATACCTGACGTCAGAGATCAGTTCCCTGGTGACATGTGTACAGGTTCGTTCATCGACCTAAGATCGTCATTTGTCTCGTGTGAGTTCCCACTGTGCTTTGATTACTACCCTACCACGCTCAAAGGAGACGTGCTAACAGGTTTTAGTTGAGTACAGTCCCGAGCGACATGGAGGCAGTGAGTGAATCTGCAGGGGTTCGTCTCTCCCGGTATTGGGGGTGAGGTCGCGCTGTGTCTAGGAGAGCCATTACACGAAGTCCTTGGCCAAGGCAGGAGATTTACTGGTAGGTATTCCAGTAGTATCTCAGGGTGTTCTGGGCTACACTCCGACACGACTTGTACCGCTTTTGGGGGTCTGACTTTTACCAACCCCCTAGGCCCGCCATGCGATGCTCATATACGAACGGACCGGACTGTACGGATATTATGACTGACAGGCTCAGTAGGGTGTCAGGATGAGTTCACTCATCGACGTCCCTTTTGGTCAATACCTGGTAGCCCTTCATGTATAGGCTAATACCTCTGACGTGCTAGTTGTTAATTCCACAACCAAAGTATTGACGAGTCTTTAGCGTCCCCCATAGACCAGTTTCTCAAGTTTCGGGCGAAACGCTGTAGAGGCCGTATGGAGATATGGCAGGGTTCGATTAGATACGTGCGGTATTGCACGGATCATGATCAGACGGATAATACTAGCGGGCTTTGGTTTAAGCCGGATCCTAGTATTGTACAGTATAGATTTTGTCTCTTTGCATTTATATTCAGTGAGAATACAAATGCGGACATGTATATGCAGTTGCGGGGTTTTCCTGTAATTTATTATGGGATCAGTTTTCTGAAGTTGCCTGTTTGCATTCCGTTCCGGCCAGTATTCAATTGTTCCTTCACGGCCGGATTTTTCTGATCGAGGGGCTAGTTTGCAAGTTTGCAAATTAGCTAAGTGGAGGGTTGTATGTGGCATTTGGCTTATCATGATAATTCAAAGCATCTTTGCTTTTTCTTTAATCATGGTTTTGCATTTAATGTGATGAGATTGTGATGAGAGTTGATTTGGATCTTTGAAGTGAAACTTGCTTTTGGATGTGGTCACCCTTTGGCTGCTACTACACTCACCTCCCTTCATGCTTTATTTTTTTCCTCTCCTCTTTTTTCCATATAGGGGCCGGCCACTTGAGGGGTGAGGAGAGAGGGGTTCATTTTTTATGAGGGAAATTTGGTCATCTCATTTTTTGCATGCTACACAAATTCATCAACCTCACTCCAAAGTCCATTGCTCATTCCTCCATCACCAAGGCAACTTCACAACCCCAAATGAGACAATGTTTTCTACACTAGTCTACAGCATTCCTTGGACGCGTCGGCTAGCCAACTTCGCGCCCGAGTTGCCTCGGTCCAGAGGTGGGAGCCCGTAAAAGAACCCGGAGATGTGGTGCCCGTTTCAACGAGGAGGCGACGTCCGGAGATTCCGTGAGGAGATCGGTGTGGAGGCGAAGACCGAAGGACGCGGATCGCTTGGTATAGCCTTCTATCCCATCTTGTAGTTTGCTAGAGTTAGAATAATGGCTCGATCCGGGATTTTTTGCGCGGTGGTGCCGGTTTTCTAGTTTGAAATGTTTTTCGTTTCCACATTCCGGCGTCGGATTGATGGCCAGGGCGCCGCCGTGCACTTACAGTGGTATCAGAGACTCGCTATTAACCTAGTCTAGCTTGCTCTAACGTGTTTAGAACTTCGATCGGACGAATTTTCAAATACCGCGTTTTCATTGCATTAGTTTCTGTCAAAATTTTTTTGGGCTTTAAAATTTTTTCAGGTTGTTGCAGAAACACATGCAGGCAAATTTAAGGATTCTGCAAAAATTTTGTTGGGTGATGCTTCAGTTAGACCGCGGAAACGCGGCCAAACCCTTAGTTTGGCCGCGGTTCCGCGGTGGAAGGAAGTCAACGCCGTACCAAAATTTTACAGAGGGCTTTATACATGGAAATAGAGTTTTTGGAATATTCTTTTACGGCCCAGATTTTCTCTGAGTGCTACAATTGTGCTTGGGGCCCACTTGGGTAAATTTGATCGATCGAAAATTTTAAACATGTTAGTTCACAGTATTTACATTATATCTGCGAACGTGAATGTCACTCGATCGGTAAATGTAACATTTCGAAATAATAAAAATATTATTTTTGGGAAATTAATAATTTAATATTATTTTATTGATTATTTTAATAATTCGATATAATTAAATACAAATAAATGGGGGGGAAATTTTCGGAAAAATTATGGAAAATTCTAAAATAGGGTAAATTAGAGAATTATGCCATTTCTAAGTTTAATTGATTAGTTATATGCTAATTTAGTGCTAATCGCGATTAAAAATCGCTAATCGGTTTCATAGCATTTTTGTGCAAAACATGCACATATCATTTGTATCACACTTGTGCATTTTCTTGCCATGGTTCACTTTGGGTTTACTATTCTTGGGAGAAGGATTTTGAGAGAAAAAGAAAAGAAAAGAAATGGGAAAGGATTATAATATTGGGTATGGGCAAGTGAGAGAATGAGAGGGTGAGATGTGTTGACCAAGACTTGGCCATTCCCTTCATTCCTCACTCATTTTCCCTCCCTCTCCTTCAAGTGGCTGTTGCTGCTCCTGCTTCCTCCCCTTCCTCCAACTTCAATGCCCCATTTCACATCAAAAAAAAACTCCAAGACCCAATCTTCGTTTCATTAAAAGTGTGCACAAGCTCAAGATCTACACATTAGACTAGAGAAGCAAGGATTTTGGCCACTAGGGGCAACTCAAGAAAATTCTTGAGTTGCCAAATGAGGTATTTTTCTGGACTATTAGCTTAGTTTTAGTATTACTTATACCCCATGTTTAGTTTAGAACCGATATTGTTTGATTTTGTGGACTTGAAGAAAACCTAGTTAGGGTTTGAGGAAATTATGAGTTGTAATGTGAAATTGAGTTCAGTAGAGGCTACACCAACACCCTAGTGCATGAATTGAGACCACAACCTGAGATTTGAAACCAAAATACGGATTTATGTATACGATATCGGAGAATTTGTGAAATCTGTGATGGTTATTTGGGATCGGCTATCAACCCGAGACTCTGAAAATTATATTGAATGGACAGTGACATGTGCAGGCACCCAGGAAGTTAACCCCAAAGCCCTAGCCCCACTTCCTTTTCCAGGCAGCAGATTTAATCTGTTTAGCCGCAATTTGCGGCCTGGGTCCCAACATTTTGTCTCGTGTTTGTTCTGTAGATCCTACATGTATATTTTAGTCCTCTGATATGTATAGATTTGTCTAATTTGACCCAGGGTGAAATCTGGAGCCTTTTTCCATAGTTGCTGTTTTGGATTCGTGTTTCCGTATTCCGTATTATTAGTTCTGATATTGTGTATTGTGTTTTAACTTGACTATTCGGCGTTTATACGACGATATCGAGGATTGATTAAGGGTTTTGAAGGCATGCCTATAGGTTCTAACCTATAGGCCCCTTATCATATCGTTTTGGGTTTCGTGTGCCGTGTTAGCTTTGATTTGGATTTAATACGCAGATACGATACTTTGATGTGTAGGTACCCCATGAAGACTTCGGGACGACAAGCAAGCGCGTGGCGACGTCCACAAATAAAGACGCAAGGTGAGTAGATTATATCTACTGGGGGAAGTCGGATGGATGGCGTATAGAACCCCCGCAGTCCGTAGCCGGTATACTATATATTATGCTTGATAGAAAAGTGTGTCTTGGATGTCGTGTTAGGTGTAGTATGGATAGCTTAGAGTTAGAAGTAAACTAGTATAGCTCATAGTCGCGAACCCTAGAATAGGTTTACACCCACACGCACACCCTTGCATATTCACTATACTTACACGGTGTTGATGATGATATTGGATGACTTCGGAGATGAGTCGATGATATTGGGCTTTGTGCCACGAGATCGGTGATGTGATGTGATTCGTATTTGGGATACGACATGTGATTCTTGCGGGCTTGGGATGTGTGTTTACCCCCGCATTCATACTTTGTAGATGGTATCAGTTGTACTAGACTTAGATCAGTACCCCAGAGTAAGTGAGATGATGATAGTGATACCTGATATTTGTTCAGAGGAATAAGATATTGACCGTACCCAGTTAATGGGATGCCGTACGAGCCTATATTGATGATTGATCCGCACTCGTGACATGAGGATTGGCATATGATATACTGTATCGTACGCGATACTATTGAGGCGAGATCACCGACTATTATATATATATCGACTCAGACTTAGGTGGTATCCTTACCCCTCCTGATTGACTTGATACTTAGATCTGTAGTTTGCATAGTAGATGTTAGACTAGACCCGAGTCATTCTTATTTCAAATGGCATAACCGCATGACATATACATATGGGTGTAGATTCATTACTGTTACGTTGATTATCCAATTTCGGCATATTCCTGCTATTCACATTGGTTTGCATATGTTTACTACTATATTACTATCATGTTGCTAGGACACTAGCACCATTATCGATGATGCGTATGTTCCACGTACACTTGCTTGCCGGCTCACACACTTCTTCATCGATAATTGCCATGTCACTACACAGTAGCATTATTGCATCAGGATATGACCTTGTATATGAATACTATTATTTCCATGTTGCATGATATACTGTTATACTTGCACTTCATTTAGATGACACATACCCATACTTGTACACATATATTGATATCTTCATACTTGCTTAGATTACGCATTGAGATATGTTGTTTCCATGTTAATTCTGGATTTGGGAAACCGTGGATATTTCAAAGAGAATAGTTAATTGTTTAAAAACCCGGTTTCCCTTGATATGATATTTCGGTGCGTCCACCATGTGTTTTCTCGGTGCTAGAGTGATATATGTGAACCCGAATCGAGGAGTTGGATGAGGCCGATTACGGGTACATGGTGGACCCGGTATGGTACCCCGGGGCGAGAACGGTTTCGCTGTGTAGTAGACGGTGAGCCTGGCAGAGGGACTACTACCTACCGGTGATTTGTTGGACCTCGCGGTTATCCAGAGGATACTGACCAGGGTCGATAGATGGATATGGGCGTACTGCCGGGGCCGAGGGCCGATTCCGCAGACATAGCCCGTGGGCTGATCCGGACTGACGGAGCCCGATAGATGTGGATTTACGTGTCGATGCTAGGCACGGGTTTCATGATGTTTTCCATGATTTGATTATATCCTCATATTTACATACATGTTGCTTATTGTCATTAGGTGACGGGTAGACGGGTTCCACGTTTATTGTCATTAGGTGACGGGTGGACGGGTTCCACGTTTATTGACATTGGGTGACGGGTGGACGGGTTCCACGTTTATACAAACATTGATTACATACAGACCTTGACTACATTGATCATACTTCAATTGTATATATAACAGGGTACGAGGGCGCTGTTATATATACCCTTACAGCAATATTAGTGGAATGGGACGCTAATATATGTGTATTGATATCCATTTGATACTTCATCATGTTTACTTCATGAAGACATACCTTACATTTATGACATGTTGTTATCTGAGGCACTAGAACGAGTACTTGGCACTACCTACATGAATAGATGTTACACTGCGACATTTTCATGCTTCAGACTTACTCTTGAGGGTTATATTATATACTGATTGTATAGACTTAGGATTAACTCTTGCATTCGATTTCTGCTTGTAGATATTCTCTATTCACGAGTTGGCAACTCACCCCCGTTTTGCCAAAGTTCTTGCAGGGCTTGCCGTACAGGTTCCATAGCGGCACTTCTGGCACACTGCTTTCTTTTGCGGGTGATTTGCTTGGTAGGTGGGTTTTTTGTATCAGAACCGCCGTTGTACATTTATTATTCATTGTATCTAGAAATTCCATCAACCAAAACTTGTATATTGTTTCAGACTCAAATACTAGTGATGTATTATTTCGACCTTAGAGTCGCGCTTAGTAGTGTTGCAGTTTTCATGCTTATCTGGGTTTCTTTGAATTTTGATCCTCTCCCTTCGGCGTTGTATAGTGTATTGCTTGTATATTCATTTATCCTTAAATTGGCTTTCGATTTCTGGGCTTTTGGCTTACTTGGATCAGATGGAGTCCTATAGACTTCATATGGTTCAAGGGCCAGTCACGTGCTCTTTCGGGTCGTGACAAAGTTGGTATCAGAGCGCTAGGTTGACCTTGGTTCGAGTCTAAGTTTGACTATGTGGAGCCTAGGGCGTCTATATATATACGGAACTTAGGCTTGACCTTACGGAACTTAGACGCAGTCGAGGGGGTATTAGACCCGAACTTTCGTCGCGTAGGATGACCCTTGGTTGATGGAATAGGTGACTAAAGTAGAGTGACGTACCGTGGGTATGTTCCGCGGCATACTTACGACACGCCACTCCGCTTAAAGAACCTTAGGAGGTACATATTTTCGAGATCAGTGACTCTCTTCATATCTATGATTATACATCCATTTGAGATCCCCGATTCTATTAGTCCCATGATCATACCTTTATTGATGCTGTTCCTTCTTATGATCATATATCCACTCTGGATCTGTTGTTTTCTTTCCTGCCATTAATCTGCTATCTTCGATACTCGATTGAGGTTCCCGTCACCATGTTGAGCGCGGTTTGGGCTGCTGCTAGGGTTACGGTCAGTGCGAGCTCGTCTGGTACGTGGGCTGACCATGGTGTTTTCTGGTGACATGAGAATGTCTCGAGTTAGTATTGGTGATTGTGACCTCTAATGGAGGCGAGTGCTTGGTTTGCACCAGATGATCGGGCCATTATTAGAGCTTCCAGTTGAGAGAGGACTGTTGATGTACAGCATACCTCGGAGATTATGATGTCGCCTACCGGGCAGACAGATGAAACAGCTGTTGCTGAGATGGACAGGATGACGCTTCCGGAACTTACGAGCTGAGATCGCCGGAGTTTCCAGGAGGATATGAGACAGATGTTAGCTAGTCTACTGATTTGAGAGACGAAGGTGCTTCGTCCAATTTATGCGCCGGAGCAGGCCCAGTTGAGTTAAAGATTTCCAGTGCAGAGAGTCTTACTCAGATCAAGAGCAGACCGATTTAGAGATGACCGCCAATGTATTGCCTTTCCTGGAGGATTGACGCGCTGTTCAACGTACAGACGAATTGGCCAGTTGCTGCTGCAAATGATGAGATACCGCCCAGATGATTGGAGCTACTGCAGCATGAGTATATACTTAGAGATATGATGGAAGGTCGCTAGTCACCGAAGATGAATGACAAGGACATGTGATTCGTGCGTTTACCGACGCGAAGTCATCAGATAGGTTGCTTCCAGCTAGAGACGACTTCACGCGGAAACGTTGAGAGTCGATAGAGACGATCGGATGTTAGGAGCCCATTTTCCAAGTTTAAAGTATTCGGAAAAATATGCACAATTCTATGGACCCTCTAGAAGAATGAAACCCTAACTCGACATAATGACCGTGTGAAAGCCTTTGAACCTTAGGGTTTGCGGCAGTTCTGCGGCGCCATTAGTGAGGCTTGGGTTTGCTCTTCTACGGCTGGATCATTGATGCTGTGGTATGTACTCGATGCTGTTAAACTGTACCCAAGATGTTAAGCTCTTGGGGGATTACGAGGTTTTGACGAACCGATCGAATGGTTCGACTTCCTTCGGATGCTAGGTAGTGGGATACTTTTCTTGAGAGACTCCAGATACGAGTATAGCTATTGGAGCACAGTCCATGCATTCACGATGAGACGAGTCCGAATCAGTTGATATTGAAGCAGAGTGAAGAAAAGACTTCGCAAGAGATTTCGACGAGATGACGTCCCACTCCGCTGACATTAGAGATGTGATACGCACCCAGAGGCGTTGTATAGGGATATATCTTCCAGAAAGAGGCGCGATAAGTATGCAGCCATTCCGGAATAAGAATTAGCTTCAGCAATGGATGATGACTTCCGGGCAATCCGGCAGGAATGAGATTGGAGAGAGAGACCTCGACAGGACCTTTCTGGAATACGATACGAGAAGACCTAGACCCAGGGGTGGTCATTTTGCGCGCACCCAGCAGGCCAGAGTTCGGCATCGTCGACAAGGTTGTTGACCAGGTTCGAATAAAGGACCTTACCCAGATGCGTTGCGAATTGATCAAGGACGGAGGAGTATTGTGTATTCCTCCGATGGTTGGGACGCGTTTCCGAGGACCTGTTCGGCCAGACATATTCTATAGAATGGTGGAACTACAGAGTACGCGATTTCGAGTCCGTGCGAGAAACTTCGGATTGACCGTGGCCGAGAACAGTGCAGTGCGTAGATAGCATGTCGTGACGTCGAAGTGGACGGAAATACAGACAAGCGGACAAGAGGTTCGTACGAGACGCTGACGAGCTGTCATTTCTTCCCGTCGAGACCAGAGGTCAAATATGCTTACAGAGGCGTTGGGATTCAACCAGATTCTGAGAAATGTTGGGCTGAGGACACAGATGTCTATTGAACGAAAAGAGATTACGCAAGAGAGCCAGCCTTCGTACAGTTCGGCATAGGCAAGATCGGAAGAGACCTTGAGCAGGATTCCTTCCAGGACATTGCTGCAATGATGTTTGCACCTAGGACCAGATGTGTGATGTGCATTCAGAGAGCCAGAGGCCGACGCCAGTGACATGCTGCTTTACGAGTGGTCGTGAGGATTGACCGAGAAATGACCAGAGAAGTGCCAGAACGGAATTGTCCCCGTTAGCTCACCTGACAGGGCCGATAAGCCGATCGACTGTGAGATTGGTAATCCACGGAGAAGATAAGGACCCAGAGACAGAGGACGCCAGACCATGAGAAAGAGGCAAGTAGATATCCTGCGCTGCTAGCATTGGATGCACCCTTAGTGTTTTGAGGTACGATTTTGGTGCACACCAGATGCAGAAAATCGGGTTTCCTTGTGCATGTCAGATGCACCTGGTTTTGCTGTCAGGCACACACGTTGCCTATGACAGATGTTGTGTGCACACCCGTTGCACCTGAATGGTACTTATGTGGATTCTGTTTTCCGTGCGCACCTGACGCACGGGGTATTCTTATTTACGTCTTAGGATTGTAGTTTGTGGAGCTCCGACAATTAGGACTTTTTTTTTGACTGAATGTTTTAGTACTTGGAGGTTAAATTTAAATTCGGGGACCGAATTTATTTAAGGGGGGTAGATTGTAACATTTCGAAATAATAAAAATATTATTTTTGGGAAATTAATAATTTAATATTATTTTATTGAATATTTTAATAATTCGATATAATTAAATACAAATAAATGGGGGGAAATTTTGGGAAAAATTATGGAAAATTCTAAAATAGGGTAAATTAGAGAATTATGCCATTTCTAAGTTTAATTGATTAGTTATATGCTAATTTAGTGCTAATCGCGATTAAAAATCGCTAATCGGTTTCTTAGCATTTTTGTGCAAAACAAGCACGTATCATTTGTATCACACTTGTGCATTTTCTTGCCATGGTTCACTTTGGGTTTACTATTCTTGGGAGAAGGACTTTGAGAGAAAAAGAAAAGAAAAGAAATGGGAAAGGATTATAATATTGGGTATGGGCAAGTGAGAGAATGAGAGGGTGAGATGTGTTGACCAAGACTTGGCCATTCCCTTCATTCCTCACTCATTTTCCCTCCCTCTGCTTCAAGTGGCTGTTGCTGCTCCTGCTTCCTCCCCTTCCTCCAACTTCAATGCCCCATTTCACCTCAAAAAACAACTCCAAAACCCAATCTTCGTTTCATTAAAAGTGTGCACAAGCTCAAGATCTACACATTGGACTAGAGAAGCAAGGATTTTGGCCACTAGGGGCAACTCAAGAAAATTCTTGAGTTGCCAAATGATATATTTTTCTGGACTATTAGCTTAGTTTTAGTATTACTTATACCCCATGTTTAGTTTAGAACCGATATTGTTTGATTTTGTGGACTTGAAGAAAACCTAGTTAGGGTTTGAGGAAATTATGAGTTGTAATGTGAAATTTAGTTCAGTAGAGGCTACACCAACACCCTAGTGCATGAATTGAGACCACAACCTGAGATTTGAAACCAAAATAAGGATTTATGGATACGATATCGGAGAATTTGTGAAATCTGTGATGGTTATTTGGGATCGGCTATCAACCCGAGACTCTGAAAATTATATTGAATGGACAGTGACATGTGCAGGCACCCAGGAAGTTAACCCCAAAGCCCTAGCCCCCACTTCCTTTTCCAGGCAGCAGATTTAATCTGTTTAGCCGCAATTTGCGGCCTGGGTCCCACCATTTTGTCTCGTGTTTGTTCTGTAGCTCCTACATGTATATTTTAGATCCCTGATATGTATAGATTTGTCTAATTTGACCTAGGGTGAAATCTGGAGCCTTTTTCCTTAGTTGCTGTTTTGGATTCGTGTTTCCGTATTCCGTATTATTAGTTCTGATATTGTGTATTGTGTTTTACCTCGACTATTTGATGTTTATACGACGATATCGAGGATTGATTAAGGGTTTTGAAGTCGTGCCCATAGGTTCTAACCTATAGGCCCCTTATCGTATCGTTTTGGGTTTCGTGTGCCGTGTTAGCTTTGATTTGGTTTTAATACGCAGATACGATACTTTGATGTGTAGGTACCCCATGAAGACTTCGGGAAGACAAGCAAGCGCGTGGCGACGTCCACAAATAAAGACGCAAGGTGAGTAGATTATATCTACTGGGGGAAGTCGGGTGGATGGCATATAGCACCCCCGCAGTCCGTAGCTGGTATACTATATATTATGCTTGATAGTACAGTGTGTCTTGGATGTCGTGTTAGGTGTAGTATGGATAGCTTAGAGTTAGAAGTAAACTAGTATAGCTCATAGTCGCGAACCCTAGAATAGGTTTACACCCACACGCACACCCTTGCATATTCATTATACTTACACGGTGTTGATGATGATATTGGATGACTTCGGAGATGAGTCGATGATTGGACTTTGTGCCGCGAGATCGGTGATGTGATGTGATTCGTATTTGGGATACGACATGTGATTCTTGCGGGCTTGGGATGTGTGTATACCCCCGCATTCATACTTTGTAGATGGTATCAGCTGTACTAGACTTAGATCAGTACCCCAGAGTAAGTGAGATGATGATAGTGATACCTGATATTTGTTGAGAGGAATAAGATATTGACCGTACCCAGTTAATGGGATGACGTACGACGACTTACCGTACGAGCCTATATTGATGATTGATCCGCACTCGTGACATGAGGATTGGCATATGATATACTGTATCGTACGCGATACTATTGAGGCGGGATCACCGACTATTATATATATATCGACTCAGACTTAGGTGGTATCCTTACCCCTCCTGATTGACTTGATACTTAGATCTGTAGTCTGCATAGTAGATGTTAGACTAGACCCGAGTCATTCTTATTTCAAATGGCATAACCGCATGACATATACATATGGGTGTAGATTCTTTACTGTTACGTTGATTATCCAATTTCCGCATATTCCTTATATTCACATTGCTTTGCATATGTTTACTGCTATATTACTATCATGTTACTAGGACACTAGCACCATTATCGATGATGCGTCTGTTCCACGTACACTTGCTTTTCGGCTCACACACTTCTTCATCGATAATTGCCATGTCACTACACAGTAGCATTATTGCATCAGGATATGACCTTGTATGCGCATACTATTATTTCCATGTTGCATGATATACTGTTATACTTGCACTTCATTTAGATGACACATACCCATACTTGTACACATATATTGATATCTTCATACTTTCTTAGATTACGCATTGAGATATGTTGTTTCCATGTTAATTCTGGATTTGGGAAACCGTGGATATTTCAAAGAGAATAGTTAATTGTTTAAAAACCCGGTTTCCCTTGATATGATATTTCGGTGCGTCCACCATGTGTTTTCTCGGTGCTAGAGTGATATATGTGAACCCGAATCGAGGAGTTGGATGAGGCCGATTACGGGTACATGGTGGACCCGGTATGGTACCCCGGGGCGAGAACGGTTTCACTGTGTAGTAGACGGTGAGCCTGGCAGAGGGACTACTACCTACCGGTGATTTTTTGGACCTGGCGGTTATCTAGAGGATACTGACCAGAGTTGATAGATGGATATGGGCGTACTGCCGGGGCCGAGGGCCAATTCCGCAGACATAGCCCGTGGGCTGATCCCGACTGACGGAGCCCGATAGATGAGGATTTACGTGTCGATGCTAGGAACGAGTTTCATGATGTTTTCCATGATTTGATTATATCCTCATATTTACATACATGTTGCTTATTGTCATTAGGTGACGGGTGGACGGGTTCCACGTTTATTGTCATTAGGTGACGGGTGGACGGGTTCCACGTTTATTGTCATTGGGTGACGGGTGGACGGGTTCCACGTTTATACAAACATTGATTACATACAGACCTTGACTACATTGATCATACTTCAATTGTATATATAACAGGGTACGAGGGCGCTGTTATATATACCCTTGCACCAATATTAGTGGAATGTGACGCTAATATATGTGTATTGATATCCATTTGATACTTCATCATGTTTACTTCATGCAGACATACCTTACATTTATGACATGTTGTTATCTGAGGCACTAGCACAAGTACTTGGCACTACCTACATGATTAGATGTTACACTGCCACATTTTCATGCTTCAGACTTAGTCTTGAGGGTTATATTATATACTGATTGTATTGACTTAGGATTATGTCTTGCATTCGATTTCTTCTTGTAGATATTCTTTATTCACGAGTTGGCAACTCACCCCCGTTGTGCCACAGTTCTTGCAGGGCTTGCCGTACAGGTTCCATAGCGGCACTTCTGGCACACTGCTTTCTTTTGTGGGTGATTTGCTTGGTAGGTGGGTTCTTTGTATCAGATCCGCCGTTGTACATGTATTATTCATTGTAACTAGAAATTCCATCAACCAAAACTTGTATATTGTTTCAGACTCAGATACTAGTGATGTATTATTTCGACCTTAGAGTCGCGCTTAGTAGTGTTGCAGTTTTCATGCTTATCTGGGTTTCTTTGAATTTTGATCCTCGCCCTTCGGCGTTGTATAGTGTATTGCTTGTATTCATTTATCCTTAAATTGGTTTTAGATTTCTGGGCTTTTGGCTTACTTGGATCAGATGGAGTCCTATAGACTTCATATGGTTCAAGGGCCAGTCACGTGCTCTTTCGGGTCGTGACAGTAAATCCAGTCTATCTGCTATAGCCCTTTTAGACGGATTTGCGAACGTGACATTCACGTTGATGTTCTATGTTGTGCTGTGATGTTGCGGATTGGTCATGGGGGATAGCCTGGATGCAATGGTAGTACAGTTTGGTTTATTATGTACATTTGATATTGCGGGGCGAGCGTCCGACATGTGGACTGCCGTCACTGCCTGTTTGTATATTATTCTTTTGGGGCACGACCGGGTCGAGGTCGATGTACCCATTGTATATTTTACTTTCTATACTAGAATTACCCCACGGTGGGGTGCACGGATAGCCGGGTTCTAGAGGGCAACGAGCCCGCATCTCATGGCATTGAGATGGAGGGGGCTTCACTCTAGAATTGGCGGGCTATTCGCCGCACTCGTAGGGGGTACAAGTTGACCCAGGAGGGGTGCCCAAGTTACCGGATTCCGTGAAGTGCTGGGTGGTCCATTCATGTTGCTGAATGGGGCTGCCTCGCTTCAGGTTTTGGCGGGTAACTTGCCGCGCCCGTAAGGGTCTAGGATTTCATTGCGCAGGCTATCGACATGACCAGGGGAACGTCGGGTTTCAGTAGCGGCTCTATGAAACCCGGGGATCCCAGATATCTGTATTGATCTCTGATGCTTATTACATTTCTGCGAATATTATATATTGATATATATACTAGTAGATGTTGTATATGTTTTGCATCCGCGCTAGTCCAGTCCCCGCTCTGTTGTTAGTTAAGTAACCTAACGGGTGATGACGGGACCCTGTGGCGAATGCGGATGGTATATACATACATCATTATTTTCGTTCTTTATTGGTGTGATCAATTGATGGGACTGCGTTGATTCGGATTAATGCAAGCTAAACAAACCTATTCTGATGTTGTTGGAACACTTTTCAAAAAGCTGTTATTGCAAGGACGTTCTCTTTTGTTTTGCATCGTGGTATTCAGTTGGAATATCCTGCTCCTCAGTCGACGAGGCAAGGGCCAAGATCCCTTCACCGGGAGTGACCCCTTGGACAGAAGTTTGCGTCAGGGCAATAACTTCACTATAGCCGATTACTTTTGATTTGCATCGTGGTATTCAGTTGGAATATCCTGCACCTCATTCTACGGGGAAAGAGCCGAGATCCCTTCACCGGGAGTGACCTCTTTAGCAAAGGTTTTCGTCACTATATTTTTAAAAGCTATCCAGTTCCTTCAACGATATCAAGTTCATTACGTTAAAGGTTTTTCGCCAGAAACCATTCGTAGCCCTCCATCATTTCAGGAAGGTAGCACTTAGTATTCATGCTATGTATGTTGGCCTTCATCAAGGTATAGTGTATGGTAGCTGCTTGTTACTTTTCTGCTGCATAGATAGATGCGTTGGTTTGGGACAGTCGTACTACTATTTTGTCCTTCGTCAAGGGTATGTACGGGTGGGTTCAAATTAACCTAGACATTGACGGGTAGAACTTGACATGTGACTTATGATGTGTTGGCCTTCGTCAAGGTCATAAGAGCGTGGGGTAAAAATCACATCGGGAGTTTCTAAAGAAACTGAAACTTGCCAGATATGCGCATACCTTCTGAAGTGTAATAACGTGAGCGGATTCCGTCACGTTATCATGCAGATAAGCATAAATAGCTACCGCACACTACACCTTGACAAGGTCAACAAACGCAGCACGAATACTATGAAGTACTTATCTGAAATGACGGAGGGCTACCACGGGTTTTTAACAAAACCCTTTGCGTAATGAACTTGATATCGTTGTAGAATCGAGTGATTTTAAATGGAATGTTTTTTAGGCTTTTCTAGTTTTGCTAAAGGGGTCACTCCCGGTGAAGGGATCGTCGGCCCTTTCCTCATCGAATAAGGTGCAGGGTATATCATATATACCACTATGCAAAGCAAAAACTACAGAAGCAATCAAAATACAAACCGAGGGGTGTAGCATCTGCCAGTTATTGCTAAAGGGGTCACTCCCGGTGAAGGGATCTCGGCCCTTTCCTTATCGAATAAGGTGCTGGATGTTCTACAAGAAACACCGCTATGCAAAGCAAAAACTAGAGCTACCATTTTTTATAAACAAGTTTCTACAACATCTTAGGTTTCTTTTATTTCATTAATCTCATTAATGAAGTCCCATATTAATATGCTTCACAAGCATCTCTTTTGAAACGAAATCTGCAATATAACATATATCTCATATATATAAAATATAAACATTCGTCTCAGGCAGTAATATGATCTCATCACAGAACATTGCAGCAGAAGAACATATATGAAATATTGGATATACTAGGACGTCCGTGTTTTCAATACGAGCCAGTATAAAACACGGATTCCACGGTCGCGATGAATAGCCAAACCCACATCCCTAGACCTCTACGAGAGCGGCAAGTAACACTGCCAATTCTAGGGTTAGGAGACCCGGTCTCGACTCCTCGAGATGGTCTCCCACTGGACCCTAGAACCCGGTTACTTGTGCTCCCCTCCTTGGGTCTACCTAATGCGGAAAAGTAAATAATATACATCAACGGTGACATCTTCCGCAATCTGGAAGTGCCCCAATAAAAGAATATTACATACAAATGAATTTGAGACTGAACTGCTAGATTTATAATATTCAAATTAGTTATCTCATAACTTTTTGTGGATTCCAAATATTGTATCACATTCCAGATAAGACAGAAAATGTTAAACTTTCTGATCGAACAATTAAACACCCAAGATTTCCCCAATATATCTCAACACTTGAAATCAGTTTAAAAACATCCATCACATGCCACAGTACCAATGGTCCAGCCGTAGAAGGGTCAAGCCAACGCCTCACATGTGGCACGCCGTACTGCCCCAAACCCTAAGGTTCAAAAGGCAGTTCAAGACGGTCACATAATCGAGTTAAGGTTTGTTGTCTTCTAGAGGGTCCACAGCGTTACTTGCACGACTTAGAACGTTCTTAAACTCGAGAAAAAAAATCCAACTTTTGAAAAATTTTCCGACAGGGGAAAAAGTGAGTTATTGATATCCGTTCGAACTTTTTAACAGTTTCTAAAATTATCCGGAACAAACTAAACGAAGTTAAATCATCCGATCGAATCAACGATTCCCCAATACAACCCTTGAAAACTCAACACTTGAGTGGAATTAAAATATTCCCAGAAAATAATAACAAGAAAGGGCCTAAAAATAATTACATGAAATTTCAGGGACTAAGTCCAAATTTTGGCCGCGGAACCGCCGCCAAACCCTTGGTTTCGCCGCGGTTCCGCGGTCAAATAGTTGACTTAGGGGACCATACTTCACAGTAATTCTTAGTTTTTCCTTCTTGTTTTTCTGAGCATTTTTAATTAAGAAAAAACCACATTTTTGAAAAATATACAGAGAGGGTTCCGTGTCGGGGTTTCGGCGTTCGATCGGACTTTAAACTTCGTCTAGACTTCGCCTAAAGCTCTAGCTTGGCTCTGATACCACTGTAGGGTTGCTAGTGCCGCGCACAAGGGTGTACGAGGCATCAACCATGCCCGATTAAAATTTTAGCCGTGCCGAACAACCCGAATACGGATCTTTAAACTAGAGATTAGGAGAAAACTAACATGCTAAACAGTTTAACACTAAGTGAGAGGGATTACAACCTTTGTAGATCCGGTCCTTCACTTCTTAAGCTCCGTGTTGTGGTCCCTTCGCTGCGATCATCGGGTTCCGGACTCTCGAGAGGTTCCACGAAGAGAAAGATGCAGTCTTGCTTCCGATCTTCGATACAAAGATGATCTACCTTGAAGTTTCATTAACACAAGCTAACACTCACTAAAATTGAGTGAACACTCTCATCTAAAGGGCAAGGGAAGATGAGGATGATGAAGTAGGATTTTTGCTCTCTCTATTTATCTTTTTCTCACATTTATTCATCACTTGGGAAAAAGCTAGTATGCTTTTTCCATGAAGAAAGAAGAAGGAAGAAGATGATGAATATGATAGAATTCCTTTTGTGATGAATAGTAATCAAGAATATATGATAGATTATCCAACCATGGTCAAGGATGAGAGGCTAAACCTATGTAGAGAATAAACTAGAATTAGGGTTTGGTTAGGTCAAAACATGAGTCATAACAAAATATCTTTATCATGACAAAATAGAATCCTTCTAGAATGAACAAGAAGAAGCTAACCCTAATCAAACCCTAATCCATTTTATATCATCCTTAAACATGTTTTATAATAAATCATATCATGTCACAATAATATATATCACATATATATTATATATTTGCAACAAAAGAAAATAATACAATTAACATATATCGCATATATATCAATGTATTAATCCGGTGAGAAAAAGAATCTTTTAGTGAGCTAATATTAGTTAATGTAATTTAATATATCATATATATTATTATACAT
Organism: Agapanthus africanus; assembly: GCA_030015575.1. Taxonomy (NCBI): domain Eukaryota; kingdom Viridiplantae; phylum Streptophyta; class Magnoliopsida; order Asparagales; family Amaryllidaceae; genus Agapanthus; species Agapanthus africanus. The sequence goes on along the minus strand of JASDDO010000010.1, from coordinate 196,320,298 downwards.
TAAATTATCGAATCAACCCTTGATCCGACAATCCGGCTATATCGCATATAACTGACTAATATTTATCCGTACCGATTCATCGAATTCACACTTGATCCGATGACCCGGCTGATATCAAATATCGCGAGAATAGAATACGGTATCTCATATCGTATTATCCTCGGTCCCGCACATATCACATATGTGCCCCTACTCCGTTTTGCCTGAGCCAAGAAACCTCTGTGTAGGACTCTAAAGAATCGTCAATACGCCGGCAGTAGGTGATGATCATATCAAACACCCACAAGCTGCAAGCAGTCAGCTAAACGTAACAGCCACCCGGGTAATGAGCGCTGGGAAGATCAACAAGCAAGCCTGTACATTCTCCTGTGAATCCAAACAGTAACACTCCCGTACAGTCCGGTCTCGTCGTTTGATATGTCGCATATCTCGCCTAGGGGTGGTAAACGTCAGACCCCAGTAGATTGATAAGTCGTGTCGATATGAGGTCTATAACAGTTCGAGAAACTACTGATAACACTTACCAGTAAATCTCAGCAACCCTGGCCAGGGATTTCCGGTTATAGCCAATCGAACACAGCACAACATCAACTCCCTATACCGGGAGAGACGAATCCCCTCCTATCGCTCATTGCCTCTATGTGATTCGGGACTGTACCCAAAAGCCACCTTTTTGCACGCCCTCTTGGACGTGGTATGATGGAAATCAAAGCACAGTGGGAATCACACAAGACTCTATGACGATCTCGGGTCAACAGACTACTCTGTACCAGTGTCACCGGAGAACTGCCATCTGACGTGAGGTATAATACCATCTGGGAGTTCTCGGCGAGTCCGTCCAGTGTACCCAGTCTCCACTGAGCACCCGTACACCATCCTTGATGTCAAACACCGATGGATATGGGATCATCCATCGCCCATCATATGGGTCAAGATGCGTATACGGTAGTCTACTTTGGTGTATCGATGCCCTGTCTCGATACACCCTCGACTAGGAACAGTTATAGGATGTACTCATCGACTACCATGGCCCCACTAGTATGATCTCATCATAGTCCCAGTAGTCGAGTACATATCCTAAGGGCTTTATCAACATGTAACATAGAGACAATCAGAGTACATGTTAAGATAAAGTACAACCAGATAGCATACTATCATGTCGAGCAAGGAAGTCCTCCCTATATATGTCCAAGCATCCATTACAATATACATCGTATGTACAGTAATGGCCTCTAGGGCATACATATAACTAACAATAGGTTGACCCAAGAAGGGATTCCGTGAAGTGCTGGGTGGTCCATTCACGTTGTTGAAGGGGGCTGCATCGCTTCAGATTTTGGTGGGTAACTTGCCGCGCTCATAGGGGTCTAGGTTTTCATTGCACAGGCTATCCACACGACCAGGGGAATGCCGGGTTTCATTTGCGGCTCTATGAAACCCGGAGATCCCAGATTATCTGTTTTGTTCTGTGATGCTTATTACTTTTCTGTGATGTTGCATTTTTCACGCCTGGAGCGATTATTATATATTGATATATATACTAGTAGATGTTGTATATGTTTTACACCCGCGCTAGTCCAGTCCCCGCTCTGTCGTTAGTTAAGTAACCTAACGGGTGATGACGGGACCCAGTGGCGAATGCGGATGGCATATACGTACATTTCATTTTCGTTCTGTTCTGGTGTGATTTATTGATGGGACTGCGTTGATCATTATCAATGCAAGAAAAACAAAGCTATATATGATGTTGTTGGAACCAATTTTTCAAAAAGCTGTTATTACAAGGGTGTTCTCTTTTTATTTTGCACAGTGGCATTCGGTTATGAATATCCAGCACCTCATTCGACGAGGCAAGAGCCGAGATCCCTTCACCGGGAGTGACCCTTTGGATAGAGGTTTGCGTCAGGATAATAACTTCACTATTGTCATGACCCAAAGTTTGGCCCGTGACCGGCACTTAACCACGTAACGTCTACAGGCGTAACGCGACCAAGTGAACCGAAAACCCAGAAATCAAACCACTGAAAATATAGAGTGTTAAAAGTTTTTAAATGAAAGCACTTACTAACATGATAAGAAATCTAAGTAAACAATCACCAAGATAGAAATATACGACGCCGTAGCAAAGATCAAGGTCCATAAGTGGGAACATCACAGATAGGATAAACTACAAGTACAGTCGGCTCACAACGAGCTCGACACCAGAATACAAATAAAGTACATCATCGTCCTCACACTGTCTCTAAGTCAAATACATACATGGTAGATGGAGAATACTAGATACAACAATGTACATAACTGAAAGATAAACAGATACCGCACAAAACCCACCTATCAGCAAAAGAGCTAGTACACCAACTATGGGGGTATCTGTGTCAAAAGATGCAAGCGCAGCCTGCCGCGACTACTCCGAAAGGCAACCTGCAAACACTATGGCACAACGGGGGTGAGTTGCCAACTCGTGAATAGAGATAACATATAAAGGTAATCGCGAGCATGTACGTACTGAGCTAATCTATCATATGCCAACAGATGATATCAATATGTGATAAGCAGTATGTGCAATAATCATGCAAGTGCTCTATCAGGTAATGTAACTACAGGATGAGGTACAATAATAAATGCTGAGCATGGGCAATATAATATCTGCACGGAATGTCAACGTGGAATATATAATCAGTGTCCATCAATGCACCCAGATCCCCCAAATAGCTCAGGCGCCGGCACTCTCATCGGCCCTCAAATCCTGTACATCTCTGAGAATCCCGAGTGCCCAACATCGGCACCCAAATATCATAAATACTCGTGTTCAGCATCGACACGCAAATCCTCATCCATCAGGCCCCGTCAGTCCGGGTCAGCCCACAGGCTCCGTCTGCGGTATCAGCCATCGGCCCTGGCAGTACGGATCACCCCACATCCATCTATCGACTCTGATCAGTACCCTCCGGATAACTGTCAGGTCCAACCAATCACCGGTAGGTAGTAGTCCCTCTGCCAGGCTCACCGTCTACTACACAGCGAAACCGTTCTCGCCCCGTGGTACCATACCGGGTCCACTATGTACCCGTAATCGGCCTCAACCAGCTCCTCGATTCGGGTTCACATATATCACTCTAGCACCGAGGAAACACATGGTGGACGCACCGAAATATCATATCAAGGGAACCGGGTTTTTAAATGATTATGTATATTTGAAATAGCCACGGTTCCCAAATCCAGAAATCACATGTAATCCAAACCAATATGCAAGTCAATGATCCGATATTATATGTGCATCAAATATGAATATCATGCCAAGTCACATATAGATGAGCTACAATATAATAATCCGATGTGATATATACATCAAGTAGGAATAGCATGTCAAGTCACATATAGATGAGCTACAATATAACGATCCGATGTAAATTCTACAGTGTGAGTGTTATGGCAATTACTAACGGTGTGTGTGTAACATGCAGGATAGTGCTCGTGCAACATGGACCGTTAGTAATGGTGCGGTGTTCTATCAATTCTAGTTATGTCCAAATAGCAGGGAATGCAGTATGCACTAAATAGTAGCCATGAATAGTCAATGTATGCAAGGAAACTATAAGGTCCTATCAGCCCTGACGTATAACGCCATGCGGGCGATATCCCCGTAGATGTGAAATCTACTCACCTTAGTCTCTCGCTAGGTATAGCCAACAACTTGCTTCCCTTTCTGCGCGGCGTCCGCCGTACTCGCCTGCGAACCTAGAATTACACAATACATCATACATAAGCTTGACATCACACAAACACGACATTAAAGCCGAACTAGTAACTCGTGTCGCGAACCAAGCGCGCGTGTGCGCGATACGCCAAAACGTGTGACTACGCGCCTGAAGCCACTCCGACGCGTCACGATACGCAGAAACCCAAAACCCACACACACGTATCACGCGTGTCGCGAAAGATTGAAAATACGGGAAAATAGGTATTCTACTCCAGATTTTGATACAGAAAAGATATTGTAAAACTATATATACCAAAATAACTCACATAGCAGCAGACACCATCACCCCAAACCCCAACCCAAAACACCCCCATCTGGCCGCAAATTGCGGCCAGAATGCTTATTTCGGCGGCCTAGGTAGGGAATTGGGCTCCCAGGTTTGGTGTGTGCACTCTATACCCCCCACACATGCTACAGTAACCACTAGTTTCACTCTGAATAATCTCGGGTAGCAGCAGATCCTACAGAGCCTTAATTCTAGTTAAAATCCACACTTTTGCACTAAATTCAAATTTTAGGGTATTTTTGTGCAAACTGAAACAAAACCTGGCCTAAGATAGCTCTAATAACACATAATAGAGCTAACACAACTAACAAAACCCTAATCTAACATGTGAATCAGAAATATCCTTTAATATCACCAAAAATGCACAAAAATGAGATTTTTGCTAAACAATACTACAAGTTCAAGGAAAAGGAGTGCTAACATGAGTTAATACCTTCTAAGAATCTTGCAAAACACCAAAAGTCTCAGCTTTTCCCTCAAGTGTGCAGATTTGCTTCAAAGACCTCAAAAAGCTCACTTTTCCTAAGGTTTTGTGAAAGAAATATGTGGTTTTTGTGTAGGATTTAAATGAGGAACTAAAGAGAAGTGAAAAGAGAAGAGAATATGGAGAAAAATGGGGGCTTGCTGCTGGAATTTCTGCCGAATTCTCAAGTGGGGAAAAGAGAGAGAGAGAAGGGAAGAAAATGGGTTTAAAGGTCAAACTTTCACCTAACCACCATGCCTCATTGTTTAATTGGATTTTGAATTATAAAAAGGGTTATGATATGAATAAAATGGTGGGGAAAAAGTTAGCAACCATGCAACAAAAGAATGGTTAACACTTTAACCTAGGTCAAGGAAAATTATGCTAAGTGTGCATGTGTGCACTAACACAAGAAAATTCATAATATGTAAACACTACTAAATATAACTAATAATCCTATGAACAAATATATAATAACACGTACAATCACTAATTATCATGAAAAGCACTCAAACGGAAATTCAAAGTGTTACAACTATAGTCGATTACTTTTTTCTTTGCATCATGGTATTCAGTTTGGAATATCCTGCACCTCATTCGATGGGGAAAGAGCCGAGATCCCTTCGCATGGAGTGACCTCTTTAGCAAAAGTTTTCGCTACTATATTTTTATAAAACCACTTGGATTCCTTCAACGATATCAAGTTCATTACGCTAAAGGTTTTTCACCAAAAATCAGCCGTAGCACTCCGTCATTTCTGAAAAGTAGCGCCTAGTATTTGTGCTATGTTTGTTGGCTTCCGTCAAGGCATAGTGTGCGGTAGCTATGTGTTGCTTTTCTATAGTATGGATATGCATTAATTTAGGACAGTCGTGCAGCCTTGTTGGCATCCGTTAAGGGCGAGTACGGGTGGGTCTAAATTAATCAGGACAATGACGGGTAGAACTTGACTTGCAACTTATGATTTGTTGGCATCCGTCAAGGTCATAAGTTGCTTGGGGCAAAAATCACATCGGGAGTTTCAAACATACAGGAAACTTGCCAGGCATGCGCATACCTTCTGGAGTATGATGATGTGAGTGGCTTCCATCACGTTATTATGCGATGATGGTTGGATCCCGATTCTTACTGATGACTAGTATTACTCCTCGGGTGATTCTGGCTAATTCTTCTTTCAGGTATGAAGGAGAATTTGAGAAAACAGTGGGAGGTTTCCTGATTAGATAAAGTGATTAACCATTCTGATCTAGGTTAGAGTGCACGCAGAGTATTTTTACTTTTTTCTCTCTTTGACTGCGACCATGACCCGACCCTAGACTATAACTCAGTTACCAAGTTAACCGAACATTCTTAAAACACTGGCTTTTGGATTGTTTGGGTTGCATACATCATTGCCACTCTTTCTTTTACCCTTTGATTTTCTCCAGAGCACCCCGTATTATTACGAACATCCACTTCCATTGGATAAATCCATCGTATGGTTATATACAAACTCGGAGGAACTTCTTCGAGGATGGATTCTGGTTCCGGAGAGATCGAATAGGATTATTCAGTTGTCTTTTCCATTTACCTTCTCTCAGGCTGTGAGGTCTCCTAGGATTAGGAGAGGGTGCACCTATTACGCTTATTGGATAGTCTTCTTCCAAACCATAGGCAGGTGCCGAAAGGTAGGGAATGAAGAAAACCAATTAGCCTAAGTTGGGTGTACAGAAAGTAATAAGTAAAGACAAAATAAAAGGATTAGAGAGAGGGCAAAGTAAATTGCGAATGCTATCATTCACGACCGAACCACGTATTTCATAGCCACTCATAAATTCACCTTTGTATTTCTCTAGAACACCCCGTATCACTACGAACATCCAATTCCATTGGGTAAATCCATCGTATGGTTATATACGAACTCGAATGAACTTTTTCGAGGATGGATTCTGGTTCAGGAGAAATAGGAATAAGGTTTATTCGGTTTTCTTTTATCATTAACTTCTCTCAGATTGCGAGTGCTCCTCGGATTAGTAGAGTACACCTATTATGCTTATTGGATAGTTTTCTTCCAAACCATAGGCTGGTGCCGAACGGTAGGGAAGGAAGAAAACCATTAAGCCTAACGATGGTGTGCAGAAGGTAACGACTAAAGACAAATAAAGGGCATTGGAGAGATGGCAGGGAAATATATGGTTACAGTCATGAATCGGAATAATGGAAGAGACATTACTATGAATACCCGGATACCCTTTCGAAACATATTCATGTTTCAGTTTCACTGTGTATTATTAATAGAAAACCGATTTCCTAATTAGACCCTTGCTCTAGGGTCTGTATTTACCAGGTATGAATCTCACATCTGTATGGTTTTACAGATGATGAGTGGGAGTAAGTTATTGGGAATTATGTGATCATCCTCATTATATCGGAATTCGTTGTAATTGGTGATATTTGAGAAAATCGACTGGGTACAGTTTTCAACCTACGACGCAAAGAGTTTGAGTTATTCAACTCAGGGGACTTATACAAAGTATTGTATATTGTCCAGTGTCCATTAGGATAAAGGGGTTGGTCCTCGTACTGTATTCTGTTTACTTGTGACTTCTCAAGTTTTAGACAAGTGTTTCGTAGAAATACAAGATCTAAGTTTTGAGAAGTTATAAGTAAAAGAATAAAGTAGAGAACCTGGTGTCGCAAGTATCGGGATTATTCAAGGTGATTGAAGATGTAGATACTTGTATGAGGTATTCAGTTAATAGTAATGGTTTTGAGAAACTTGTTTCTCTTTCTGGTTACTCATAATTGGATGCACTCCTAAGTTGAGTAATGCTGATAGTCCTCTCCCCATTAAGTTAACATGCACTGGAGACAGCTGCATGATTTGAATCTGGTTCCAATTAAATCAGTGCCTCTATTTCTATATAGAATGGTTCATATCTTAACGATGTTAAGGTACGGGGAGTTGTCCGGCTTATGCTTAAAACCAGACTCTGGATAACTCTAGGCACGTTTCTGTAATGGCAGTTTGCGGGTTAACCCAGGCTTTGACGAGGGTTGACTTTCTACCATCTGAAAGATCAATAGTGATATTGTTCTTGACTTGCCACAGTTTTAGTACAATGGATTGTTTCAGAAAATAGTAGTGAGAGTATGGTAGAACTTGAAGTGATTTCAGAACCACAAACGATTACAGAAAATTTAATAGAACCTAAAAATTCAATCAGGTTTGACATTCCATTAGCCACTCCGCAGATATGGTGGGTAACCTCAGGCACCCGAGAAGTACTTCGGTATCCTCAAGGACGGTGATAGAGAGGTTCTTGTTTACCCAGACTTGCCATTGCTGATGTTCCAGACAATGAAACCCGGCAGGAAGATGAGTATAGCGTCGTTCTAAACCAGCTTTAGAAGTGCACATGTATATGACTCTTCCAGAGGGCTGTCGTAGTCAGTGGGAGCAGTGGAAGCATAGTGGACAAGTAACTTATGTCTATTTATAGACTAAAGCAAATATAGCGGAGATAGATCATCTATTTCTGATGTGACAGTCATAGGTTTTGGCATCATCAGAATAGGGGATGGATCTGTTAAGAAGGTAGTAGGGTGTGATGTTCTGGTACTTGGATGACATACATATAGTATGAAGTGAAATTCCTACACTACGATCGGTTATACCGTGGTTGTCACACAGTAGTTTCTCCACATAGGATATGGATATAATATCATATGTTGTTTTTGCACTAGAAGCAATAGGTTGATATATTATTCCAATCCTGGAAAAATGTTCGAAAGCAGCTTATGAACATAAGTGGTTGTTCTAGGGATTTGATAACGACAGCTGATTGATCTTATTTTCCGTTGTCGGTTTTAGAAAAATTATATAGAATCACAACCAAAAATATTTGACCGCAATAAATAACGGTGTCGGATTGTAGCGCGTTAGTAAGTGCGGATCGTCCACAGGGATTGCGCGATTCGTTCGTATCTTGTTTTGTTTGAATCGAAACTTTAATAGAAAAGAAAAGCAAAGAAAATGATTCAAGTTTTTTATCGATGAGTTTCAAGTATCACTATTCTAATCAAGAATCAAGAAAACGATAAACATCGAGAATCAAGTATCGATAGAATTCCAATCAATTTAGGTTTCAAGATTTGAAGTAAAACTCGTAGGAATCGAGTAGATTGTAGATGTGACGAAGATTCAAGAATATGATTTCTTATCCATTAACAGGTTGAAGCTAAATCGATGTAGATTCATCGAGGATCAAGGATCATGCGAAGAAATAGGGTTCCTCGTCCTATCCTTTGTCCTTTCGATGAATCACATTCACTAGATAGCTTCTTGAAAGTCGAATGATCAATTTTTGATCTCTAGATCGTGCGAAAGGAATCAAGAACGCATTCGCATCGATCTAGATCATCGATCAATTGATTTTCAAAAATTTACAATTGTTTTAAGACTTAAGAAAACGTTTAAAGATTCATCAACATCATCATTCTACAATCGTTTCGATTCCTCCACGAGCGGAGTTTTATTCAAGCATCATCATAAAGAATATATTCAAGAATTGAAATTTAAGCATAATGCTCGAATTGAAAATAAGCAAATTAAAGAATCTTCACCTTTATTACATCAACAAGTAGTTACAATTCTCAAGAATTACAAGAGGTAGGAACTTCGCTCGTCGAATCTACCATCGCTCGGCTCCTTGAGTCTTGGATCGCTTGGATCTCGTGCTCCGTTGAAGTCCGGTTCCGCTTCTAAAGGATCTTGAAGACTTTCTTGGCTTGCACTCAATGGATCTTGAGGTTTCTTGATTTTGGATTGGATTAGGGTTAGCGTTTGAGGTGGTAGGAATTGGTTGAAGAACTAGAATGGGAGAGATTAGAGATTGATCAACTAAGGATTCAACAACTAATGAACAACCTCTTCAAGTCAGCCTTGGGGTCTATTTATAGGTTTCCCAAACCCTAGCTCTAGGAATTTCAATTTTGAATTTCCCTCCAAAAAGTTAGTTATAGGGAGAGGCTTCTAGAAGTAGTTAGTTAGGGGGTTAGCTTCTACCCTAAGCTAGGAGGTTAGGGGAAGGTCCTAGGTCCTTAATGGAGTTTATGTGAAGCTTGTTTAGGAAACTTGGACATCATTAGCTTTCAACCCAAGGTTTGCTGATCTGGCAGAAATTTCTAGGGTGTTCTGAAAAGTGTAGTGGCTTGATGAGGTGCTCTGAATGAGGGAAGACTTGTGCAGCTGAAACGAGGTGATGTGGCAGTCACGTGACCGCGGATCCGCGGCACAAGCTGGCTTAGGCCGCGGTTCCGCGGTCCTTTGAGGGCCTTAGTGCTTGATACTTCAGGTACTGTCTTCTTCTGTCTTTAGGTGTAGTTTCGGATATGTTGATTCCCTGAATTCCTTCTAAATCATTTCCAGATTTCAAATTCTTGAGTTGGCGTATTCTTTAACAGTCTTCGTTTGTAAATTTGACCGATCTTCTGTAATTTCCTGCACAGGCTTCGAAACACAAGTTGCGATATATAGGAATGATGCCATGCTATGAATGTAAGTCGATGTAGTACACCCCAGTACTTATGGGGAGGCGGAATTTACAAAAAACTATCAAGTTTAAACAACGAACATCGACTAACCGCTTGAATCGAAGCTAAACCCTAAAAACCGTATTCTTATGAGTTTCTTTACATAAGAGATTAGGGATTATACCTAATGAACCGGTCCTTCTTCTTTACGTCCTCCTTGGTTCTCCTCGGCCTTCTCTAGGTAGTAGACGATCCACCCGAGAGCAAAACTCCAAGCTAAACCTCTAACTTGAGGTAACTAATCAACTTTGATTGCTAATCAAAGATGATAGAATGATAAAGAGTGAAGGTTATGGATTGTTTAGTCTAACTAAACCTTTGATCTCAACACATGAGGATTAAGGATTAGTATTAGAAGATGAGAGCTTGAGGAGAGAGAATGTGTAATATGATAATGAGAGAAGAGAGAGAGTGTATCATAATAATATGAAGCATTCTTATTTTCAACAAATGAATAAAAAGAAATGAATAAGCATGCTTCACAAAATATCTTGTGATGATTCATTAACATGAGTCATTAAGCAATAAATGTGCATTAATGAAGTGAATGAATCACCACTATGACTCACTCTCTTTCCAAAACAAACCTCCTTAGTCACATCTTCTAGAAGCTTCTCGAGTAATTACGAGAACGCCCCTCCGATCCGTAAAAATACGGAAAAACTTTAGACTGTAAAAATCCAATAACCGGATACCAGTAACTGGCTTAAACCAAAGCCGACTGGTAAAATCTGTCCGAAAGTCGTACGCGCGTAAACGCACGTATGCGTCCGAACCCTTTGTCGCAAAACCATGCAACCTCTATATCGTTTCGCCTGGAGTAGGAAACTCTCTGTGTGGGACTCTAGAGACTCGACTACTACGCTGGCAGTGGGTTTAACCACAGACCGCAAGCGGCACTAGCTGTACGTAACGGTCCCCAGGTAGTTGTCGATAAGAAGGCCGATGAGTAAACCCATCCGAACTCCTACTGAGTCTGATGTGACAATCTCCATACAGTCCGGTCCGTTCGTCCATGACTATCGCATATCGGGCCTAGGGGGGCGGCAAGCGTCAGTCCCCTAATAGCGGTATAAGTCGTGTCGGAGTGAAGCCCATTACACCCTGAGAAACTGCTGGAACCTACCAGCAAATCTCGCTTGCCCTGGCCAGGGACTTTGCGTAATGGCTCTCTGACACAGCACGATATCTACTCCCAATACCGGGAGGGACGAATCCTGTCTAACCGCCACTGCCTCCAAGTGCTCGGGACTGCACCCAACTGCTACCTGTTTGCACGACTCCTTTGAGCCGTGGTAGGGTAGCAATCTAAGAACAGTGGGACACACTCGAGGCGAAGTAGCAGTGTCAAGTCTGCGGACTACGCTGTACTCATGTCACCTGGGAACTGTTCACTGACGACTGGTATCAAACCAACCAACAGTTCCCTGTGAGTCCTGTCCGGTGTACCCGTAACCTAACGAGCACCTGTATACTATCTCCAGTACGACGTACTGACGGCTGTGGGACAGACCATCTCCCCAACTGGGATGAGAAGCGTACACACTAGTCTACTCCGGAGTATCGATGCTCTGTCTCGATAATCCAACGACCAGGGACCTGAATAAGGATGTGCTTGTAGACTACCCAGCCCCCACTAGTGTGACTGCCATCACAACGCTGGTAGCCAAGCAAGATCCTAAGAGCTCTATCAATACGTATACTCACATATTAAGATAGAAAAACCAAGTAGCATACTACCATGTTTAGCAAGACTGTTATATACATGTGAATATCCCAAGCTTCCATTAAGTAATATACAAGCTAGTATGATACAGTAATGGCCTTCTAGGGCATAAACACTAACAATCTCCCACTTGCACTAGGGCCATGTACTGGCATATCGCAGACCAATGATCTCGAGTAGCCTCTCGAACTGAATCTGAGGAAGGGCCTTCGTGAATGGATCAGCAATGTTCTCTTCTGAAGCAACTCTCCGAACCTCGATCTCCTGACGATCAATGATCTCCCTGATCAGGTGATACCGCCTCAAGATGTGTCTGGACTTCTGATGGGACCTTGGTTCCTTCGCTAAAGCTATAGCTCCGTTGTTGTCGCAATACAGAGGTATTGGATCAACTATGGTAGGAACCACCTGAAGTTCTGTCAGGAACTTCTTCATCCAGACTGCTTCTTTTGCGGCATCGCAAGCAGCTATATACTCCGCTTCCATCGTCGAGTCAGCAACGGTGTCCTGCTTGGAGCTCTTCCAGCACACCGCCCCTCCATTGAGGGTAAAGACATAACCCGACATGGACTTGGAATCGTCCTTATCACTCTGGAAGCCGGAATCAGCAAAGGCCTCCAACCTGAGGTCTTTTCCGCCGTAAACCAAGAACATCTCCTTAGTCCTCCTCAGGTACTTGAGAATGTTCTTTACTGCTATCCAGTGCTTCTCCCCTGGGTCTGACTGATACCGGCTTACCACGCTTAGTGCGTAAGCTACATCTGGTCTGGTACACAACATCGCATACATTATAGAGCCTACCGCAGAAGCGTAGGGTATAATAGACATGCGTTCCCTTTCCAAATCAGTCTTGGGAGACATCTCTTTGGAGAGGGTGATTCCGTGACAAGCCGGTAGATTACCGCGCTTTGAATCTTCCATACTGAATCTTTTCAGTACAGTGTCGATATACCTGGACTGCGAAAGTCCCAACATCCTCTTGGATCTATCACGATAGATCCGGATCCCCAGAATGTAAGAGGCATCACCCAGGTCTTTCATGGAGAACCTGTGTGACAAGAATCCTTTGACAGATTGTAGCATAGGAATGTCATTTCCTATCAATAGAATGTCATCCACGTACAAGACGAGGAATACGACACTTCTGGCCACAACTTTACTATATATGCACGGTTCATCTGGATTTTTGATAAAGTCATATTCTTTGACTGTCTCATCAAAACAGATGTTCCAACTCCGCGATGCCTGCTTTAGTCCATAAATGGACTTAAGCAGCTTGCATACTTTCCCGCTGCTCCCACTCTGATTGAAACCCTCTGGCTGATCCATATAGACGCTCTCTTCTAAATTTCCATTCAGAAAAGCCGTCTTTACGTCCATCTGCCAGATTTCATAATCATGGAAGGCAGCAATAGCAAGAAGGACCCGAATGGATTTGAGCATAGCCACTGGAGAAAAAGTTTCGTCATAGTCCAAACCAGGTCTTTGACGAAAACCCTTTGCAACAAGTCTAGCCTTATAGGTTTCCACCTGTCCATCTACACCAATCTTTTTCTTGAAGATCCATTTGCATCCTATGGGTTTTACCCCATCTGGAGCAAAGTCCAAAGTCCATACTTTGTTGGTGTACATGGACTCCATTTCGGTCCGCATTGCATCTAGCCATCGTACTGAGTCGCCGCTCTGGATGGCCTGCCTGAAGTCAGTAGGTTCATCATCATCTATGATGCAATCCTCTCTATCCCCATCTATGAGAAAACCGTAGTATCTCTCAGGCGGACGAGACGGCCTACTACTCCTGCGGAGGGGTGCGGGAATGTTCTGTTCTTCTTGAACCTCTGGTTCTACCAAACTTTCAGTAGCAGTTTGTGGTTCTGGAATTTCTTCCAGTTCTATTTCGCTCCCACTCTTCTGATTTTCTAAAAATTCAGTTTCTAAGAAGTGGGCATGACGAGAAACAAAAACCTTTTGTTCCTCTGCGTAATAGAAATAATATCCCTTGGAGTTCTTTGGATATCCCACAAGCTTACACAGTACTGAGCGTGCCTCGAGCTTGTCCACATGCTGCTTTTTTACAAAAGCTGGACACCCCCATGTCCTAAAATGTTTTAGACAGGGTTTCTTCCCACTCCACATCTGATATGGTGTGGTAGGCACAGTCTTGGTTGGAACCTGGTTCAAAAGATATGCTGCTGATTCTAGCGCATAACCCCAGAAAGATCGCGGTAACTCAGCATTACTCATCATGGATCGTACCATATCCAATAGGGTTCGATTCCGTCTCTCCGATACACCGTTGTGCTGTGGAGTGTATGGAGGAGTAAGCTGAGAGAGAATTCCTTTCTCTTTTAGGTAACCTAGGAACTCGGCACTTAAGTATTCTCCACCTCGATCAGATCTCAGTGTCTTAATACTTTTGCCTGTTTGGTTTTCCGCTTCACTCTTGAATTCCAGGAATTTCTCAAAGGCTTCTGATTTATGCTTCATTAAGAAAACATATCCATACCTAGAGAAATCATCTGTAAAAGTAATGAAGTAGGAATAACCACCTCTCGCATGTGTAGACATTGGACCACATACATCACTGTGTATGAGTCCTAAGAGCTCGCTCGCTCTTACTCCTTGTCCAGTGAATGGAGTCTTTGTCATCTTTCCTTTGAGACAAGATTGACAAGTGTCATAAGTTTGATATTCGAACGTGTCCAAATATCCTTCTCTATGCAACTTAGTCAACCTTCTCTCATTGATGTGACCCAGTCTACAATGCCATAAGAAAGCTTTATTTAAATCTGGAGACTTTCTTTTTAGTGTGTTCTGGACATTGAAAATTTGGAGTTGGTTTAACACATATATGCCGTTATTTAGAGTACCGGACCCAATCAAACCATGATTAAGGTGGATGTTGACAACATCTCTTACAAACGTGAAATCATAACCTTTATTTGATAACAAGGAAACTGATATGATATTACACGTTAAGCTGGGTACAAAATAACAGTTATGTAAAACCAAAATGTGTCCACTTGTCAATCCTAGGTGATAATCCCCGACGGACGCAGCTCCCACGCTAGCTCCGTTAGCAACCCTGAGGATCATATCACCTTCCTCCAGCACTCTACGGTTTCTCAGTGCCTGCAATGAATTGCAAATATGAGATCCTGACCCGGTATCCAATACCCAGGAAGTAGAGTTGATCGACAGACAATTCTCAATTACAAACACACCTGAAGTCGAAGCCACAGCTTGCTTCGGTTCCTGGTTCTTGGCGTTCCACGCCTTGCAATCCTTCTTCCAGTGCCCTTTCCTGTGACAATGGAAGCACTCATCCAGGCCAACTACCGGTGCTGCAATCTTTTTCTTTCCCTTCTTTCCCACCTTACTAACACCTCCTCTAGGTCTGGGTGCGGCCTTCTTCTTCCTTCCTTTGGCCCTAGCCTTGGACCCGGAAGAAGATGAACCGCCAACAAACATAGCGGGTGTTTCCCTTGCCTTCTGCAAGGTGCCCTCTGCACTCCTTAACATGTTCAGGAGTTCCGCAAGTTCAACTTCTTTTCCTTGAAGATTGAAGTTGAGGATAAACTGGGCGTAGGTGGGAGGAAGGGACTGGAGAACAAGGTCTGTATAGAGCTCATTATCCAAAGTCGTCCCAAGGTCTGCGAGCTCTTCTATATAGCCAATCATCTGTAGGACATGTTCACCTACCGATGACCCGACAGCCAACCTCGCTCGAAACAATTTCTTTGAGGTCTCGTATCTTGCTATACGAGATTGCTCTCCATAAAGTTCCTTTGTATGGAGAAATATGCCATCTAAGGACATATCCTCGTGCCTCCTCTGATGTTCATTATTCATCGAGGCAAGCACGATGCACTTGGCTCTCGCGCAATCTAAATCCCAGGTTTTGCGGATTTCCTTATCCGCATTGCTGGATTTGGGACCAGGGACAGCAGGTGCCGTAGCGGTGAGGACGTACCCCAGTTTGTCATAGGTCAAAGCCATCTTGACATTCCGCAGCCAATCTTTATAGTTTGGCCCCGTCAGTATATTTTTCTCTAAAAGTAACTTAAGTCCAGTCATTTTCAGGGTCGCTGCAATTAGGAGAGAGAGAAGAAAACTCTTTAGCATGATGCTCTTGCAAGTTTAGAGTGGTTTTTAGTTTATCTAAACTGGATGGCTCCCACTGTTTCTCGAATCCTTCCTCAAACCATAAAAGAAGAATTAGCCAAGACTATTCTCACCGTACAATACTTGCTTAACCGTTCAGCCAGGCCGGTGTCGATACTTCGAGGGAGGTTTTCCAACGCTTTCGCGAAGTTCCTTAATTAAATAACCTCTTTTCTCTGGGGCGTAACCCCGCTGACACTTTTCTGGACACCTACTAGGTTTATAGCATTGATCGTTAAGCGACGAATATCCTGATAAGTAGCATATACTCACAGTAGGATCGGGATCCAAATATCATCGTCTGATAATGTTGTAGGAATGCTACCAGCATTCATCAAACTCAAAATGGTATGCATCTCTTTGCAAATTTCAGTTTCTTTAGAAATTCCCGATATAAGTTTTTGCCCCATGCTCTTATGACCTTGACTAAGGGCCAACAAATCATAAGTCACATGTCAAGTTCTGCCTATCATTATCCTGTTGATTTGAACCCATCCGTATACTCTTGACTAAGGGCCAACAAAGTAATACGACTGTCCCAAACCAACTCATCTATCTATGCAACAAATGAATACCCCAGCAGCTACCAATCACTATGTCTTGACTAAGGGCCAAACAAACATAGCTTGAATACTACTGACCATTCATAAGAAATGACGGAGGGCTACGACTGGTTTTGGCGAAACCGTGAACGTAGTGAACTTGATATAACCGAAGGAACCTGATAGCTTTTAAAAGGAGTGGTTAAATCTCCGCATTTAAAATTATCTGTTTTAAAAATAACCGAGTGGTTTCTTTTAAATTGTTCCAACGATTTAAACTTTGGTTTGTTTTACTTTGCATTATAGATAATGCGTCCCATCATTAACCTATCATTGCAGAAAACAACGAAAATATAACGTCCTCTTATGCCATCCGCATTCGCCACGGGGTCCCGTCATCACCCGTTAGGTTACTTAACTAACGACAGAGCGGGGGCTGGGCTAGCGCGGGTGTAAAACATAAGTGACGTCTAAATAGCTATAATAAATATAGATATTTTACATTCGTCTGACGCAATGATATTCATTCCAGAACACAGATAAACAATATTGGATTTGCAAGCAATCTGTATTTCTTTTGAGCCTGCAAGAAAAGACAGATTACACAGTTGTGATGAATAGCCGTTTACCCCACCCTCGACCCCTACGGGTACGGCAAACTACCCACCCGGCAGTCTGTGTACCCCACCTTGGGTCAGTCCTAGGAGCAAAAACAGTAAAATGAAATAATACAACGGTGGCTACGACCGCAACCTGGAAGTGCCCCGCAAAAATAATATTACAACAAATTACATTTACAACAAATGAATTAAACCATAACCCTTTGCTAACCCCGGCTATACACCACAACAGTCCAATACAGTTTATATGCACAAACAGATATAACCATTTCAGAAATGTGCAACCCCCTGCCAACCGACATACTAGCAGTTGGGGGAGGTTTACGAACACATCAAACAATCACAGATATAATCCAATACGCAAATACTGTATTTTTCGATCGAATAAACAACTTCAAAATTGCTCCAAAATCTGCTCTGTTAAACAGTAACCTGAGCAATAATTAAATATTCCAGAAAACCCTAAATGTCACAGGGGACCCACACAAGAAAGACGAGTCCATGACTCGACCAAAGCGCCGCGGATGCGCGGCAGATCCCACCGATCCGCCGCGCTTCCGCGGCCGAGTTGCCGAGTCATGGGCTCGAATTTCTTGGGTGTTCTCCTGGACTCCTTTCTAGCTCTCTGAACACTCCAAAAAAATTTTAGGACTTGATTTTAAGTTCGACAGAAACTATACAGAATTAGGGTTTTCCGGGTTCGTTTTTTCGTTCGAAATTCGTACAAATTTGCGATTAAGTTATTTAGTGTTTAGCGAGGCTCTGATACCACTGTAAGTCGATGTAGTACACCCCAGTACTTATGGGGAGGCGGAATTTACAAAAAACTATCAAGTTTAAACAACGAACATCGACTAACCGCTTGAATCGAAGCTAAACCCTAAAAACCGTATTCTTATGAGTTTCTTTACATAAGAGATTAGGGATTATACCTAATGAACCGGTCCTTCTTCTTTACGTCCTCCTTGGTTCTCCTCGGCCTTCTCTAGGTAGTAGACGATCCACCCGAGAGCAAAACTCCAAGCTAAACCTCTAACTTGAGGTAACTAATCAACTTTGATTGCTAATCAAAGATGATAGAATGATAAAGAGTGAAGGTTATGGATTGTTTAGTCTAACTAAACCTTTGATCTCAACACATGAGGATTAAGGATTAGTATTAGAAGATGAGAGCTTGAGGAGAGAGAATGTGTAATATGATAATGAGAGAAGAGAGAGAGTGTATCATAATAATATGAAGCATTCTTATTTTCAACAAATGAATAAAAAGAAATGAATAAGCATGCTTCACAAAATATCTTGTGATGATTCATTAACATGAGTCATTAAGCAATAAATGTGCATTAATGAAGTGAATGAATCACCACTATGACTCACTCTCTTTCCAAAACAAACCTCCTTAGTCACATCTTCTAGAAGCTTCTCGAGTAATTACGAGAACGCCCCTCCGATCCGTAAAAATACGGAAAAACTTTAGACTGTAAAAATCCAATAAC
This sequence comes from Agapanthus africanus, assembly GCA_030015575.1. Taxonomy (NCBI): domain Eukaryota; kingdom Viridiplantae; phylum Streptophyta; class Magnoliopsida; order Asparagales; family Amaryllidaceae; genus Agapanthus; species Agapanthus africanus. The sequence goes on along the minus strand of JASDDO010000010.1, from coordinate 196,301,667 downwards.
CGGATACCAGTAACTGGCTTAAACCAAAGCCGACTGGTAAAATCTGTCCGAAAGTCGTACGCGCGTAAACGCACGTATGCGTCCGAACCCTTTGTCGCAAAACCATGCAACCTCTATATCGTTTCGCCTGGAGTAGGAAACTCTCTGTGTGGGACTCTAGAGACTCGACTACTACGCTGGCAGTGGGTTTAACCACAGACCGCAAGCGGCACTAGCTGTACGTAACGGTCCCCAGGTAGTTGTCGATAAGAAGGCCGATGAGTAAACCCATCCGAACTCCTACTGAGTCTGATGTGACAATCTCCATACAGTCCGGTCCGTTCGTCCATGACTATCGCATATCGGGCCTAGGGGGGCGGCAAGCGTCAGTCCCCTAATAGCGGTATAAGTCGTGTCGGAGTGAAGCCCATTACACCCTGAGAAACTGCTGGAACCTACCAGCAAATCTCGCTTGCCCTGGCCAGGGACTTTGCGTAATGGCTCTCTGACACAGCACGATATCTACTCCCAATACCGGGAGGGACGAATCCTGTCTAACCGCCACTGCCTCCAAGTGCTCGGGACTGCACCCAACTGCTACCTGTTTGCACGACTCCTTTGAGCCGTGGTAGGGTAGCAATCTAAGAACAGTGGGACACACTCGAGGCGAAGTAGCAGTGTCAAGTCTGCGGACTACGCTGTACTCATGTCACCTGGGAACTGTTCACTGACGACTGGTATCAAACCAACCAACAGTTCCCTGTGAGTCCTGTCCGGTGTACCCGTAACCTAACGAGCACCTGTATACTATCTCCAGTACGACGTACTGACGGCTGTGGGACAGACCATCTCCCCAACTGGGATGAGAAGCGTACACACTAGTCTACTCCGGAGTATCGATGCTCTGTCTCGATAATCCAACGACCAGGGACCTGAATAAGGATGTGCTTGTAGACTACCCAGCCCCCACTAGTGTGACTGCCATCACAACGCTGGTAGCCAAGCAAGATCCTAAGAGCTCTATCAATACGTATACTCACATATTAAGATAGAAAAACCAAGTAGCATACTACCATGTTTAGCAAGACTGTTATATACATGTGAATATCCCAAGCTTCCATTAAGTAATATACAAGCTAGTATGATACAGTAATGGCCTTCTAGGGCATAAACACTAACAATGAAATACAGTCAATTTCCCTTATAGTGCCGGTTTTAGAGTCTAACACATGCAATCTGATATTTAATGACTGTTTTGCCAATATGTGCTATATGAATGCCGAACACTTCTAGATGAGTGCAAATGGTAGGGAAATTGCCGATTAAAAGATGAAGTATTTTCGACTGATCAAATTCCCCCAAACTTATTTTCGATCGTCTCGAGCGAACTTTTTTATTAAAAAGATAAAGATAAAATAAAGAAAGAGAAAAACTAAGTAGCACACTTTCGTAGGCAACACGATTGCACTGAGCACGTGCAACAAGCCTTTAAACCTCTAGGTGTCCCTAGTAGGAGGAGTGTTGTCTCCTGAGGGTTTTCAGCGGATTGCATCCACAAAATCCAATAATAAAAGGAAGATCATGAATATTACATTTAAAGACAATAATTGTAAAAGAAAAGCCTTGAATATTAGGGTTTCCAACTAAGCTAGCTTTTCGGTTGTCATGAGCCCTATCTTAATAGTCATGAAAAGATGTCAGAAATCACGTCCTTCCTCAATAAAACATCGTCTTATTCTTCATTCCTATCTTTCATCCAAACATCGATCATATAACCCTGCGTGTGTGTAAAGACATCCCTACACCCGGAGAATTCAATTCAAGCTATCATACTCTTTCCCATCAGCCTCAGTACTTTTTAATTAATGAATATTTAGATGAGATTGCTCACACACTTTCATGCGACCGTTAATACTTGTTGAGGTACTAATCGACCGATTACTCATGTGCTTGCTTACTTGGTGTATTTTCCTCGTCTTGCACCACCTGAGGCTTAGTAGTGACTCCCAGACCAGTTGGCTTTAGGGCACTAGGTGAAGAGGCACCCTTGCTATATTTTTTATTGCTGCCTTGGCGATAACAAAACCAGTGGTCATTTTTCTCACCATTTTATATTTTTTTCATTTTTTATTTCCTTCATACTTTTGGCTTTAAGACGAGCATTTCAAGGTATCCTCTACTATCCCGAGTTTCAAGACGTGTGTAAGTGCGAATAGCAGGGTATCAACGTTCAAAATGTTTGGCTTCCAGAATCGAAAATATTTTTCAGACTAATTTTTATCCTCAGATTAGTGACGTCCTTTATCTTACTAACCCTTGGGACAACGGCTCATAACTACTTATTACTAGTTCGTATATGAAAACTTCTAATTTTCTTGGTTTTCTTAAATTTTTCTAATCGCATGGATGTAATTTTTCACTATCTAAACTTTCATTATTTTATTTATGTACAAAAATGTTTAAATATTAAAATATTTTTATATTTTGAAAATTTTAAATTTTTGTGGATTTTGAAATTTTTTAAATTTTTATAAGTTTTTAAAGAAATGTTTTGTGGTTATGCAAATGATATGCGAATGATGCAAAAATAACCACAAACCTCCCCCAAACTTGTTTTCAACAGTGTCCTCACTGTTGCCAACAACTATATCTACAAAATCTGTAAGCCTGGGAGGAATTTATTAGTGGGGGCAAAATATATAAGTGAAGCAACTCCCCCAAACTTATTATTTTCACTCACCTCCGTTCAAAAAGATGATGCAGTGATATGCATAACATGAAGGTGAGACGGAGGAATTTTAATCCAATTAAAATGGCTCCTGTAAGAACAGGAGCTCCTCCGTGGGGTCAGTGGAAAAATACGGCTTTAGTCTATGTCCATTCACTTTGAAATATGTGCCGTTTTTAACATTTTCTACTTCTACTGCCCCGTGCGGGTATACAGACCGTACAACAAAAGGTCCCTTCCACCGAGATCGAAGCTTACCCGCGTGAAGGTGTAGTCGTGAATCATAAAGAAGGACTTGTTGACCAGGTGAAAATGTTTTCCTCAAAATGTTTTTATCATGAAAAACCTTGGTCCTATTCTTTATGATTACAGCGTTATCATAAGCTTCATCGCGGAGTTCGCTTAGCTCATTTATTTGCAGCTTCCGAAAGTTGCAGGCTTGGTTTAGGTCAAAATTGATTTCCTTAATAGCCCACAATGCTTTATGCTCAATCTCGACGGGTAAGTGACATTCCTTCCCAAACAATATCCTATATGGAGACATCCCTAGGTCGGTTTTATATGCAGTTCGGAATGCCCAAAGAGCATCCGTCAGTTTGGTCGACCAATCTTTTCTATTCTTAGTAACAGTCTTCTCCGGGATTAGTTTGATCTGTCTATTTGAAATCTCAGCCTGCCCGCTCGTTTGGGAATGATAGGGTGTAGAAAGTTTGTGGTTGATTGCGTATTTCCGCATCAGAGTCTCGAAAGACCTGTTGCGGAAATGTGTCCCATTATCGCTAATGATAGCGCGTAGGTGTCCAAATCACGAAAAGATATTTTCTTTTAAGAACTTAATGACAACTTTCCTGTCATTAGTGCGACATGGAATGGCTTCAACCCACTTTGAGACATAATCAACCGCCAGCAGTATGTACAGATTCCCAAAGAGTTGGGAAAGCGACCCATAAAATCAATGCCCCAAACATCGAAAATTTCAACAACCAAGATGGGTTGCTGAAGCATTTCATTTCTCCGGGAGATTCTACCTATGTACTGTCATTGTGTACAGGTTTTGCAATGCTCAAATGCGTCCTTGAATAAGGTCGGCCAATAAAATCCATATTGCAAAACCTTCTCCGCCGTCTTTTTAGGACCGAAATGACCCCCACAGGCCTGATCATGACAAAAAGAAAGAACACTCTTGAACTCTTCTTTCGGGACACACCGGCGAATGATCTGATCAGGACAATAGTTAAACAAATATGGATCATCCCAGTAAAAGTGTTTTACTTGGGATATAAAGCGGTATTTGTCCTGTTTTGACCAATCGCTGGGTATAAGTCCCGTGACAAGATAGTTCACAATATCCCTGAACCAAGGTTCATTGGATACGCTCAAGAGTTGTTCATCAGGAAACGAATCATTGATCGGCAGGGTCACATGGGAAGAAGAGATGCGTGAAAGATGGTCGGCTACTACATTTTCACATCCTTTCTTATCTTTGATAACAAGATCAAATTCTTATAATAGAAGGATCCAACGTATTAGTCGACCTTTTGCATCTTTCTTCGCCAGAAGATGTTTTAAGGCGGAATGGTCAGTGTACACAACTATAGGAGAGCCAATTAAGTAAGGCCTGAATTTTTCTAATGCAAATAAAACCGCCAGAAGTTCCTTTTCGGTAGTTGTATAATTGATTTGAGCATCATCCAGGGTCTTACTCGCATAGTATATCACGTGTGGCATCTTTTCAATGTGCTGTCCTAAGACTGCACCAACTGCAAAATCGGATACGTCACACATCAGCTCAAAGGGGTAGTCCCAATTTGGAGACGATAGAACGGGGGCTGTAGTGAGGGAGTGTTTAAGTGAGTCGAAATCTGCCTCACAGTCCGAGTCAAAGTGGAAGGTCGTATCCTTGGCCTAGAGAAGAGTTAAGGGTCTAGCAATTTTGCTAAAATCCTTAATAAATCTCCTATAAAAGCCCTCATGGCCAAGGAAAGATCGAATATCTTTGACGCTTTTGGGATGAGGGAGGTTTTGAATGACAACTATCTTAGCTCTGTCAACCTCAATGCCTTTCTGTGAAATAACATGTCCAAGAACAATTCCCTCTCGGACCATGAAATGGCATTTTTCCCAGTTCAAAGTTAAGTTCTTCTCTTTGCAACGAGTAAGAACTGCGTCAAGATTCGATAGGCAATCAGAAAAAGAATCTCCAAAAATCGAGAAATCGTCCATAAAGATCTCCATAAAATTCTCTACCATATCAGAGAATATCCCCAGCATACACCGCTGAAAGGTAGCGGGAGCATTGCATAACCCAAAGGGCATGCGACTGTAAGCAAAGGTACCAAAAGGACAAGTAAAAGTGGTTTTATCTTGATCCTTTTTGGCGATGGGGACCTGATTATAGCCCGAGTATCCGTCCATAAAACAATAATACTCTCGTCCCGCTAAGCGTTCCAGCATTTGATCAATGAATTGTAGAGGAAAGTGGTCTTTCCTCGTGGCAGCATTAAGTTTTCTATAATCAATACATACACGCCACCCAGTTTGGGTGCGTGTCTGAATCAACTCATTTGCCTCATTGGTAATAACAGTGATGCCGGATTTCTTAGGGACGACATGTATAGGACTCACCCATTGATTATCGGAGATTGGGTATATAATACCATTATCTAGGCATTTGACGATCTCTTTCATCACTGCTTCCTTCATGACGGGATTCAACCATATCTGTGGTTCTCGGGTTGGTCTGGCATCATCCATCACATGTATATGATGTTCAACAATCAAGGGACTAATCACTTTGATGTCCGCCATAGTCCAACCAAACGCTTCTCTATTAGATCTCAATACCGATAAAAGTCCATTCTCTTGCTCTGATGCTAGAGAAGCGGATATGATAACCGGTTTGGACTCATTATCACCTAAATAAGCATATTTAAGATGAGAAGGTAAAATTTTAAGATCTAATTCAGGCGGAGAAATAATAGAAGGTGGGATCATCGAGTGATTTTTGGAATTACAAAGAAGCTCAGAGCCTGTGAAAGATACAGACTCGGGTGGAGAAAAGTCAGGAGTGTAGGACTCAAGTGTAGGAAAAGTGTCCTCACTAAGATCATGTGTGAGATCGAACAGTGATGTGGTAGTGTCGTCGAGATCTGTAAAGAAAAGTTCATCAGCTCCACAACTTTCGGGAGCGATTTCGTGGACAAAGCACACATTAAGAATATGAGCAGAGGGTTCTGATGGCTGACTTCCAACTTTGTTGATGTTTAGTTCAATGGTCATATTTCCAAATGATAAGTTCATTGAACCATTTCTACAGTTAATAACAGCGTTGGAAGTGGCAAGGAAAGGTCGACCCAAAATCACCGGAATTTGGCCCCGGGGATTTGCTACAGGTTGTGTATCGAGTACAATGAAGTCTACAGGGAATACAAATTCCCCGACCTTTATCAACACATCCTCTAGTTCACCCCTTGGTTTGGTGATCGAACGGTCTGCCATTTGGAGAGTGCAGTGAGTAGGTTTCAACTCTCCAATCCCTAATTGCTCATAGACAGAATATGGAAGTAGGTTAACACTTGCGCCAAGGTCTAAAAGAGCACGATTTATGTTTTTACCCCCAATAGAAATTGATATCGTAGGACATCCTGGGTCCTTACGTTTCTTTGGTAGCTGGGGGATAAAAGCAGTGCTAATGTTATTAGACATGAAGACCTTCTTCGGCACTTGAGTCTTCCATTCCCTAGTGCACAAGTCCTTAAGAATTTTTTCATAAGCGGGGACTTATTGAATCGCATCTAGGAGAGGGATGTTGATGTTAACCTGTTTGAACATTTCCATAATTTTCTCCATATGAGTGTAAGACCATGCTACCTCTCCCGGTACTTTCGGGAATGCGGAATTTGGTAAATAACAATTTTTACGGAGGTGGTAACATGGACCTATAACCCGGATCTTGGTTAAACTTCTATCTAACATCCTAACTAAGAGTTTCTAGCTACTCGGTTAGGGGGTTATACCTAGCTTGTCTTGAACTCCTTCGTCTTCAAGCTCCGATGGTGGTCCGATGGCTCCTTCTCGTCGTCTCCGTACGCCGAAGATAGATCCACATGAAAGCTCCAACCTTTAGCTCCTTCTTCGTTCTTTGAAGAAACTAGTTCACTTGGTTTGCTAAACCTAGTGAACTAGAATGAGTAGAGAAGATTTAGAATGGGATTTTATCTATGGTTCTTGATTCTCAACTCATGAGAGATATGAACCATAGATTAAAGAGAGGGAGCAAGAGCAAGAGGGTGAGAGCAAAATGGAGAGCTCAAGAACAAGAGAGAGAATGAGCAAGAAAGAATGAGGCTCTCTTTTGTCTCTCACCCTCTCATAATCCAATGTAATCATAACTCATCATATCAAAAAAAGTCTTATGTGATGGTTGAAGCAACCATAACCTTATCATGTCATGCACTCATTTTACTCAAATGAGCAAGCAAGTAAATGTCTTTGGCATGAAATGATAGCCATGGTTATCATGATGGTCAACTAGTCAAGCCTAGTCAACCGGTCAACAAAGTCAACAAGTCAACAAAGTCAACAACCAAGTCACCATAATACTTAATTAATATAATAGTTAATCACATATCATATTCCCATTAGGGTTGAGCAAAAAGTCAAAAAGTCAACGGTCAACTGTCAACAACCCTAATGAGAATCCGCTGTCTGTGCCTCCCTGTCAACTGTGCATACACACCCGCATCCGCATTCCGAGGAACACGAATGCAAACTGGATAAATCTAATCCCATAAGGTACACTAGGATCTGGCTTAAACCAAAGCCCGCTAGTGTAAACTGTCCGGACACTGTACGTGCACAAGTGCACGGATGTGACCGAACCCTGTCGCAAAACCATGCGACCTGTCGCAATACCATGCGACCTCTACTCTTTTGCCTAAAGGAGAAAAGCTTTCTGTGTGGGACTCTAAAGACTCGACACTGCGCTGGCAGTGGGTTTAACCACAGACCGCAAGCGGCACTAGCTGTGCGTAACGGTCCCCAGGTAATGCCGACAAGAAGACCGACGAGGCGAAACCCATCTGATCTCCTACTGAGCCTGAGTGTGACATTCTCCGTACAGTCCGGTCTGTTCGTCTGATACATCGCATGGCGGGCCTAGGGGGCGGTAAACGTCAGTCCCCCAATAGCGGTACAAGTCGTGCCGGAGCGAAGCCCAAAACACCCTGAGATAACACTGGAAACCTACCAGTATATCTCGTTTGCCCTGGCCAGGGACTACTCGTGTAATGGCTCTACTAGACACAGTGCGATGTCAACCCCCAATACCTGGAGAGACGAATCCTGTCTAACCGTCACTGCCTCCAAGTGCTTCGGGACTGCACCCAACCACCACCTGTTTGCACGACTCCTTTGAGCCGTGGTAGGGTAGTGATCAAAGTACAGTGGGAACACACCCGAGGCGAAGTGACAGTGTCAAGTCAGCGGACTAAGCTGTACTCATGTCACCTGGGAACTGATAACCGACGATAGGTATAATACCAACAAGTCAGTTCCCGACGAGTCCTGTCCAGTGTACCCGTAACCTAACGGGCACCCGCATACTATCTCAAGTACGACGTACTGACGGCTGTGGGACAGACTGTCTCCCACACTGTGATGAGAAGCGCATGCGCTGGTCTACTCCGGAGTATCGATGCCCTGGCTCGATAGTCCTGCGACCAGGGACCTGCATAAGGATGTGCTTATAGATTACCCAGCCCCACTAGTGTGACGGCCATCAGATCGCTGGTAATCAAGCAAAGATCCTAAGGGCTCCACTAATGTGTATAGGCGATATACAAAAATAAATACATGTACACATTGAAGTAGAAATAAACCAAGTAGCATACTACGATTTTGAGCAAGATTGTATATACAAGGTGAATATCCCAAGCTTCCATTAAGTAATATACATACTAGTATGATACAGTAATGGCCTCTAGGGCATATACACTAACAATCTCCCACTTGCACTAAGGCCATGTACTGGCGTATCGAAGACCTATCATCTCGATCAGCCGCTCGAACTGAGTCTGGGGTAGGGCCTTGGTGAATGGATCTGCAGTGTTGTCTTCTGAAGCGACTCTCCGAACCTCGATCTCCTGGCGATCCACGATCTCCCTGATCAGGTGATACCGCCTCAAGATGTGCCTGGATCTCTGATGGGACCTGGGTTCCTTCGCTAAAGCTATAGCCCCGTTGTTGTCGCAATACAGAGGTATTGGATCAACAATGGACGGAACCACCTGAAGTTCTTTCAAGAACTTCCTCATCCAGACAGCTTCTTTTGCGGCATCTGATGCAGCGATGTATTCCGCTTCCATCGTCGAGTCTGCAACGGTTTCCTGTTTGGAGCTCTTCCAACACGCCGCCCCTCCATTGAGGGTGAAGACAAAACCCGACATGGACTTGGAATCATCCTTGTCACTCTGGAAGCTGGAGTCAGCAAAGGCCTCGATCTGGAGGTCCTTTCCGCCATACACCAAGAACATCTCCTTAGTCCTTCTCAGGTACTTGAGAATGTTCTTTACCACCATCCAATGTTTCTCCCCAGGGTTTGACTGATACCGGCTTACCACACTCAGTGCATAAGCTACATCCGGTCTGGTACACAACACCGCATACATTATAGAGCCTACCGCAAAAGCGTAGGGTATAATAGACATGCGATCCCTCTCCAAATCAGTCTTGGGAGACATCTCTTTAGAGAGGGTGATCCCGTGACAAGCCGGTAGGTTACCACGCTTGGAATCTTCCATACTGAATCTCTTCAGTATGGTGTCGATGTACCTGGACTGTGAAAGTCCTAATATCCTCTTGGATCTGTCACGGTAGATCCGGATACCCAGAATGTATGAGGCATCACCCAGGTCTTTCATGGAGAACCTGTGTGACAAGAACCCCTTGACAGATTGTAGCATAGGAATGTCATTTCCTATTAAGAGAATGTCATCCACGTATAAAACGAGGAATACTACAGTTCTCGCTACAAATCTACTATAGATGCATGGCTCATCTGGATTTTTGATAAAGCTAAATTCTTTGACCGTCTCATCAAAGCAGATGTTCCAACTCCGCGATGCCTGCTTTAGTCCATAGATGGACTTAAGCAACTTGCACACCTTTCCGCTGCTCCCACTCTGAATGAAACCCTCTGGCTGGTCCATATAGACACACACCTCTAAATTTCCATTTAGAAAAGCTGTCTTTACGTCCATTTGCCAAATCTCATAATCGTGGAAGGCAGCAATGGCAAGAAGGATCCGAATAGATTTCAGCATGGCTACTGGAGAGAAGGTTTCGTCATAGTCCAAGCCAGGTCTTTGACGAAAACCCTTTGCTACCAGCCTAGCTTTATAGGTCTCAACCTGTCCATCTACACCAATCTTCCTTTTGAAGATCCACTTGCATCCTACGGGTTTTACCCCGTCTGGAGCAATGTCCAACGTCCATACCTTGTTGGTGTACATGGACTCCATTTCGGTCCGCATTGCATCCAGCCATTTCACTGAGTCAACGCTCTGAACGGCCTGCTGGAAGCTAGTAGGCTCATCATAATCTATGATGCAATCCTCTCTATCCCCGTCTATGAGAAAACCGTAGTATCTCTCGGGCGGTTGAGACTGCCTACTACTTCTGCGGAGCGGCGTAGGAATGTCCTGTTCTTCCGAACCCTCTGGTTCTACTAAACTTTCAGTAATAGTCCGTGGTTCTGGAATCACTTCCAGTTCTACTGCGCTCCCACTTATTTCCTATTCTATGAACTGGTGTTCTAGAAAGTGGGCATGACGAGAAACAAGAACTTTTTGTTCCTCTTCGCAGTAGAAGAAATATCCCTTGGAATTCTTTGGATATCCCACAAACTTGCACAGTACTGAGCGTGCCTCAAGTTTGTCCGCATGCTGCTTTTTGACAAAAGCCGGACATCCCCAGATCTTCAGATATTGAAGATAGGGTTTCTTCCCACTCCACATTTCATATGGTGTGGAAGGCACAGTCTTAGTCGGAACTCGGTTCAAAAGGTACGCAGCTGATTCTAGCGCATACCCCCAGAATGATCGCGGTAACTCAGCGTTACTCATCATGGACCGAACCATATCCAATAGGGTTCGGTTCCGTCTCTCCGATACACCGTTATGTTGCGGAGTGTATGGAGGAGTAAGCTGAGAGAGAATACCATTCTCTTTTAAGTAATTCAGGAATTCGGCACTTAAGTATTCTCCACCTCGATCCGATCTTAGAATCTTAATACTTTTGCCGGTCTGTTTCTCTACTTCATTCTTATACTCCTGGAATTTTCCAAAGGCCTCGGACTTATATTTCATTAAGAAGACATAACCGTACCTTGAGAAGTCATCCGTAAAATTAATGAAGTAAGAATGTCCGCTTCGGGCATGTGTAGACATTAGACCGCACACGTCACTGTGTACGAGTCCCAAGAGCTCGCTCGCTCTTACTCCATGTCCAGTAAACGGAGTCTTTGTCATCTTTCCTTTGAGACAGGATTGACAAGTGGCATACGACCGATATTCGAACGCATTCAAATACCCTTCTGTATGTAACTTCGTCAACCTTCTTTCATTGATGTGACCCAATCTACAATGCCATAAGAAAGTCTGATTTATTTCTGGAGACTTTCTTTTATGTGTATTCTGGACATTAAAAATCTGTGGTTGGTTTAACACGTATATACCATTACTCAAAGTACCTGACCCAATCAAAACTTGATTAAGGTGAATGTTTACAACATTACTTACAAACGCAAATTCATAACCTTCTTTAGAAACTAAACATACAGAAATGATATTACAAGTTGCGTTGGGTACAAAAAAGCAATTACACAAAACCAAAACATGTCCATCTGACATTCCCAGGTGATAGTCCCCCACGGCTTTAGCATCCATGCTAGCTCCGTTCGCAACTCTGAGGGTCATGTCACCTGCTTTCAAAACACTACGGTTTCTCAACGCCTGCAAAGAATTACAGATATGAGATCCTGATCCGGTATCCAATACCCAGGAAATAGAGTTTATTGAAAGACAGTTTTCAATTACATACACACCTGAAGCTGAAGCTGCAACCTGCTTCAATTCCTGTGTTCTGGCCTTCCAGACCCTGCAATCATTCTTCCAGTGTCCTTTCTTATGACAATAGAAGCATTCTTCCTTATCCACAAGCTTCCCCGCTATCTTTGTTGCTTTACCTTTTCCCTTCGTATCCACCTTACTAACACCGCCCCTTGGATTGGCGGGGGCCTTCTTCTTCTTTCCCTTAGCTTTCGCCTTGGACCTAGAAGAAGATGATCCTCCTACAAACAAAGTGGATGTATCCCTACCTTTCTGTAGGGTGCCCTCTGCGCTCCTCAGCATGTTGAGGAGCTCTGAAAGTTCAACCTCTTTTTCTTGTAAGTTGAAGTTCAGTATGAACTGGGCGTAAGTGGAAGGAAGGGACTGGAGAACTATATCCGTATATAGCTCACTCTCCAATGTGATCCCTAGGTCAGCGAGCTCCTCAATGTAGCCGATCATCTTTAGTACGTGCTCGGCTACTGATGATCCGACGGCCATTCTTGTCGAGAATAACTTTTTCGACGCTTCGTATCTTGCGATACGAGATTGCTCTCCATACAGTTCTTTTATATGGAGCAATATGGATTCCATATCCATATTCTCATGCCTCCTCTGATGTTCGTTGTCCATCGAGGCAAGCAGGAGGCACTTGGCCTTCGCGCTATCAATCTCCCAAGTCTTGCGGATTTCCTTATCCGCGACGCTGGAAGTTGGACCAGGGACAGGGGGAGCTTTGGTGGTAAGAAGATACCCCAGCTTGTCATAAGTGATTGCTATATTGACATTCCTGAGCCAATCTTTGTAGTTTGGCCCTGTCAGTTTGTTTTTATCTAGGAGTAACTTAAGTCCAGTCATGTTGATTGGTCGCTGCAATTTGGAGAGAAGAAGAAACACTCAGCATGATGCTCTTGTAAGTTGAGAGTGGTTTTTAGTTTGTCTAAACAGGATGGCTCCCACTGTTTCTCGAATCCCTCCTCAAACCATAAAGGAAGAATTAGTCAGGATCAATCCCACCGTACAATACTTGCTTAACCATTCGGCCAGGCTGGTGTCGGTACTTCGAGGGAGGTTTTCCAACGCTTTCGCGAAGTTCCTTAATTAGAGAACCTCTTTTCCCTGGGGGCGTAACCCCGCTAACACCTTTCTAGGCACCTACTAGGTTTATAGCATTGATCGTTAAGCGAGAAATTTCCCGAGGAGTAGCATATACTCACAGTAGGATCGGGATCCAAATATCATCGCGTGACGAAACTGAAGGAATCCTATCAGAATCATCACACTCCAAATGTTATGCAAATCTAGCAAGTTTCAGTACTTATGAAACTCCCGATGTGGATTTTTGCCCCATGCTCTTATGACCTTGGCGTGAGGTCAAAATGTCATAAGTCACATGTCAAGTTCGTCCCATCATTATCCAGGTTAATTTGAATCCACCCGTACATACCCTTGACATAGGCCAAAATGGCAGTACGACTGTCTCAAACCAACGCATTCTATCTATGCAACAGATAAATATCCGGCAGCTACCAATCACTATGCCTTGGCGTGAGGTCAAAATACATAGCTTGAATACTACCGAATATTTAACTGAAATGATGGAGGGCTACGGATGGTTTTGGCAAAACCGTGAACGTAGTGAACTTGTTTTATTCGATGGAACGAGATAGCTTTTAAATGGAGTGGCTGAAACTCCGTATTTTAAAACTTTGTTTTGAAAAGAACCGAGTGGTTTTTCGAAAGTGTTCCAACGACTTTAACTTGGTTTATTATCTTGCATTAGTTCTTTTAATGCGTGATATTCTTGCATTAGTTCTTTTAATGCGTCCCATCATTTAAACCTACCATTGCAGAAAACAACCAAAATATGACGTACGCTTATGCCATTCGCATTCGCCACTGGGCCCCGTCATTACCCGTTAGGTTACTTAACTAACGACAGAGCGGGGGCTGGGCTAGCGCGTCTGTAAAACATAAGCAACGCCTAAATAATATCATATATAGATATACTGCAATGATAAACATTTCAGATCACAGATAAATACATTGGATATACTAGGAATCTGTAATTTGTACAAGCCTGTAACAAAAACAGCTAACACGGTCGCGGTGAATAGCCAATACCCCACCCAAGACCCCTACGGGTGCAGCAAACTACCCGCCAAGTACCCGAAGCGTAGCAACCTCCCTCATCTCCATGAGTAGGCCACTCGACACTTCGGCATACCCGGTAGTTTGTGCACCCCTCCATGGGTCTATCCTAGGAGCAAAAACAGTAAAAAGAAATTATACAATGACGGCTACATCCCCGACCCGGTTGTGCGGCCTTACAAATAATTATTACATCAATTTACAAATTTACATGAATTGCAAGAAAAGAAAACTCTCGTCTCACAACCCCCGGCTATTCACCCGCGACAATCCAACATATTTATATACACATTCCAGCACATTACAGATCACAGATTTGTATAACCCCCACTAATCGACATATAGCGATTAGTAGACGTTCAATACAAATATCACATTACAGAAAACCCGTTAGCTTAAGTCTTTTAGAAGTTCGATAAAAAATACGGATTTTCGGGACCCCAAAAAAGAAATTTTCGTTCTGGAAAATCTGGGCAGAAAATATATATTCCAAAAATCCCAAAATACCCCCATAAAAACACTGCACCAAAAATTGACCTCGGCCGAGTCGACTCGGCCGCGGATCCGCGGCGGGAGCGTGCTCCCGCCGCGTTTCCGCGGCTCGTTGACTCGAACGTTGGACGATTTTTGGTGAGTGCACACAGAAAAGCCTGAGCCAATTTTAGGTGTTAAAATAATCAACTTTTGAACAGTAGAAAAATCGACAGAAACTGCAAATTTTGGGGTTTTGTTTCGGGACTTTTTCGTTGATCGATCTTCTAGTTACTTGCTAACAAGTTAGATAGAGTTTAACTAGGCTCTGATACCACTGTAAGTCCATGCTACCTCTCCCGGTACTTTCGGGAATGCGGAATTTGGTAAATAACAATTTTTACGGAGGTGGTAACATGGACCTATAACCCGGATCTTGGTTAAACTTCTATCTAACATCTTAACTAAGAGTTTCTAGCTACTCGGTTAGGGGGTTATACCTAGCTTGTCTTGAACTCCTTCGTCTTCAAGCTTCGATGGTGGTCCGATGGCTCCTTCTCGTCGTCTCCGTACGCCGAAGATATATCCACTTGAAAGCTCCAACCTTTAGCTCCTTCTTCGTTCTTTGAAGAAACTAGTTCACTTGGTTTGCTAAACCTAGTGAACTAGAATGAGTAGAGAAGATTTAGAATGGGATTTTATCTATGGTTCTTGATTCTCAACTCATGAGAGATATGAACCATAGATTAAAGAGAGGGAGCAAGAGCAAGAGGGTGAGAGCAAAATGGAGAGCTCAAGAACAAGAGAGAGAATGAGCAAGAAAGAATGAGGCTCTCTTTTGTCTCTCACCCTCTCATAATCCAATGTAATCATAACTCATCATATCAAAAAAAGTCTTATGTGATGGTTGAAGCAACCATAACCTTATCATGTCATGCACTCATTTTACTCAAATGAGCAAGCAAGTAAATGTCTTTGGCATGAAATGATAGCCATGGTTATCATGATGGTCAACTAGTCAAGCCTAGTCAACCGGTCAACAAAGTCAACAAGTCAACAAAAGTCAACAAGTCAACAAAGTCAACAACCAAGTTACCATAATACTTAATTAATATAATAGTTAATCACATATCATATTTCCATTAGGGTTGAGCAAAAAGTCAAAAAGTCAACGGTCAACTGTCAACAACCCTAATGAGAATCCGCTGTCTGTGCCTCCCTGTCAACTGTGCATACACACCCGCATCCGCGTTCCGAGGAACACGAATGCAAACTGGATAAATCCAATCCCATAAGGTACACTAGGATCTGGCTTAAACCAAAGCCCGCTAGTGTAAACTGTCCGGACACTGTACGTGCACAAGTGCACGGATGTGACCGAACCCTGTCGCAAAACCATGCGACCTGTCGCAATACCATGCGACCTCTACTCTTTTGCCTAAAGGCGAAAAGCTTTCTGTGTGGGACTCTAAAGACTCGACACTACGCTGGCAGTGGGTTTAACCACAGACCGCAAGCGGCACTAGCTGTGCGTAACGGTCCCCAGGTAATGCCGACAAGAAGACCGACGAGGCGAAACCCATCTGAACTCCTACTGAGCCTGAGTGTGACATTCTCCGTACAGTCCGGTCTGTTCGTCTGATACATCGCATGGCGGGCCTAGGGGGCGGTAAACGTCAGTCCCCCAATAGCGGTACAAGTCGTGCCGGAGCGAAGCCCAAAACACCCTGAGATAACACTGGAAACCTACCAGTATATCTCGTTTGCCCTGGCCAGGGACTACTCGTGTAATGGCTCTCCTAGACACAGCGCGATGTCAACCCCCAATATCGGGAGAGACGAATCCTGTCTAACCGTCACTGCCTCCAAGTGCTTCGGGACTGCACCCAACCACCACCTGTTTGCACGACTCCTTTGAGCCGTGGTAGGGTAGTGATCAAAGTGACAGTGTCAAGTCAGCGGACTAAGCTGTACTCATGTCACCTGGGAACTGATAACTGACGATAGGTATAATACCAACTAGTCAGTTCCCGACGAGTCCTGTCCAGTATACCCGTAACCTAACGGGCACCCGCATACTATCTCAAGTACGACGTACTGACGGCTGTGGGACAGACCGTCTCCCACACTGGGATGAGAAGCGCATGCGCTGGTCTACTCCGGAGTATCGATGCCCTGTCTCGATAGTCCTGCGACCAGGGACCTGCATAAGGATGTGCTTATAGATTATCCAGCCCCACTAGTGTGACGGCCATCACATCGCTGGTAATCAAGCAAAGATCCTAAGGGCTCCACTAATGTGTATAGGCGATATACAAAAATAAACACATGTACACATTGAAGTAGAAATAAACCAAGTAGCATACTACTATTTTGAGCAAGATTGTATATACAAGGTGAATATCCCAAGCTTCCATTAAGTAATATACATACTAGTATGATACAGTAATAGCCTCTAGGGCATATACACTAACAATGAGGACTCGTTCTATTACCCCTTAACTGATTCGGGAAAAGAGCTTTAGCAATAAGTGCCGGGTCCATCATAGGAGAAGGAAGATGGGGTAGACGTGATCCCAAAAGAGGAGTGGGGACCATCTGTGGAGAAGTAGAAGGGCTATACTGAGGTGTCGAGCCTAGTGGGAAATGGAGAATAGGCTCGCGAGAAAGTGGTGGGGTAAAAGAACAAGGATCAGAAGTAGAAGTGTGTGTGTGAGGAAAGGTCTCAGCCGGGGTGTTATTGATAGGATTTTCAATATCATCAATTCCTTCCCCGACATGGTTATTCAGCATTCTTTCTGATCTCAACGTTGTAACGGCATTTACATTATAATGCCCAGGATTCGGTAGGGGTTGAGACGGAAGTTTCCCTTTTTCTCTCGCACTCATTTCGGCTTTAAGTCGTGCAATTTCAGCTTTCATCGATCTGATACTCTCAGCTTGGGCTGCTGAGTTTTTCTTTATCTCACTGACAGAAGATCTAACCTCAGCCGAAACCTCTATGAAATTTGACAAAAGTGATTTCATGGTTTGAGTGAATTGAGAGAGTTCGTCAGAACCGGTCAACTGCATAGGATTAGACTGTGCAGGAGTTGTTGACCTGGTTGTGAAAATTTTGTGACTGGTAGGGGTGCTGAGTGAGTTGAAGTGGTTGCTGTTTTGGTGGAAGAGCCCTTTGAAAATTATTTTGGCTTGGAACTGTGTTTTGAGATTGTTGTTGTTGGTTCCAAGCAAAATTCGGGTGATTCGTGGAAGAATATGGATCGTTTCTAGGTCTTTGAAATGCGGCATTGGTATGCTCGTGACCTTGAAACTGAGAGTTTAATGGACATTCTTCCGTTAAGTGAGACGGATCAGTACAGTAGCCACATACAGTTTTGTGGAGCGACATTGGGTTTAGGGAGGCTGCTGAAAATTTGTGTTCCATAGCGTCGAGCTTCTTTTGCATTGCTGCCATCTCAGCTCGAACACCTATGGACACATCTATTTGGTGCACGCCACCCCTATTCAATGGTTGGGTTCCACTCTCCCACTGTAGTGATTTTTCAGCGAACTCTTCTAAAAACTTCCAAGCTTCCCCATCATCCTTGGTCATAAAAGTACCTTGACACATGTTTTCAAGGTTCTGTTTAGTGTTTGGGTTAATGCCCTCATATATGATTCGGCAAAGATCCCATCCCGGGATGCCGTGATGAGGAAATTGAACCAATAGATCCTTGAAACGTTCAAAGCATTTAGAGAATGGTTCAGTAGGGAGCTGGGTAAATTGATTCAGTTCGCTACGGATTCGAGCTGTCTTTTGCATTGGGTAAAATTTCTTAAGGAATACCGCGACGAATTCTTCCCAATTCGTGATAGAGTGTGCGGTAGTGTTATATAGCCACTTCTCGGCTATATCGCACAAAGTAAATGGAAGAAGTCGTAGACGCATAGCATCCACTGAAAGTTATGACGTACCCATCATTGCGCCTACGTTTGCAAATTTGGTAATGAAAACGTAAGCGTCCTCAGTCTCGAGTCCGTGGAATTTGGGTAAAAGGTTGATGTATTGGGGTTTAATTTCAAAATTATCCCCGTTGGCTGGTGGAATGGATGAGCAGGTCGAAAGAGGACCTCGCAAAGGATAGCACCTCTCTTGGAGAGAGATGCGGGGTGGATTCTGCGCACCAACGGACGGCGGCAGATTAATGTTAAAGAAATTCGATGGAGGCGGATCCATCGATGTGGGTGTGGTGGTGGGTAAAGAAGAAGTAAGTGGAGAAATACCGACTTCGGAGTCGATAAAGGGTACGCGGACTAAACAGGCACTAGAATCCCGTGTCCAGCCTATCTTGCACTAAAAAGGGTTAGTACAAGTGGCAGCGTTGACTTATAATTAGGGGAAATGATATGATTGGTGTTTGTTTTGAAAAATAAATGGATTTTTGAAAAGATGATGCAAATCACAACAAATGCAATAAGCAACCCTAAAATCTAGTGGTCACCTAGGTCAAAGCTCTAGACCGCTCCTAACTGCCAAAAGACAAGTCGCGGGATCAATCCTCCACTGCCTCTTTGTCTCTCCTATGGCCAGGTAAGTGCCAGGTAAGTGGGAGGTTCTCCACTACGTAAGTAGTGGGCCTAATTAAGTAACCACTAGCCTTCGACACACTTGCCTTAGACACCACAAGAGAAACGAGGATAAGCAATGAATTACCCACAGGCTTCTTCTGTCCTAAGTGAGCGCGACGGTCCTTAGAGTCATCTCTAGATTTCTTTTAGTTAATTGGGGTAAATGCGGATGCAAATTTTGCGATTTTTGGGGCTTAGGAAGGGTAATGAACTCCCCACCTAATCTGGATTTAGTCTTTGTCCCTTAATGTCCGTATTAATTATGCAAACAACCACAAAAAATCAAAACAAGCACAATTTAATTTTGCTTTTTGCGCGGCGCTGCGATTTTTGCAAAGATACCTGCACAAAATGTTAATTGGAGCAGATTTGGGAAGGAGATAAGAAAGATAGAGATCACCTGAACAAATTTAGTGCAGCAATGCCCTGAGGAGGCCGCGGAACCGCCGCAGGAGGGGGCTTATGCCGCGGAAACGTGGTGGAACAGTAGGGTCCCTGCACAAAATTTTTACAGAGAGCTTAGGTTCAGCTCCTGAGTCCTCTGGAATTCTCCAAAAAATTATCCAATTGCACAGCAAGCTCCAGATTTCCTTGCAATAAACCACAACAAATCGTTTAGATTTTGCTCGAATTTTGATCACAAAATTGTAATAGAATAAATCTTTCAATTCAAATTTCAATATAGAACGAATTAGCGCGCGATCCCCGGCAACGGCGCCATTTTATTGATCTTTTTCCGATTGTGTGTGTAAACCAAATGATCCCCGGCAACGGCGCCATTTGATTGATCTTATTTTCCGTTGTCGGTTTTAGAAAAATTGTATAGAATCACAACCAAAAATATTTGACCGCAATCAATAACTGTGTCGGATGTAGCGCGCTAGTAAGTGCGGATCGTCCACAGGGATTGCGCGATTCGTTCGTATCTTGTTTTGTTTGAATCAAAACTTTAATAGAAAAGAAAAGCAAAGAAAATGATTCAAGATTTTTATCGATGAGTTTCAAGTATCACTATTCTAATCAAGAATCAAGAAAACGATAAACATCGAGAATCAAGTATCGATAGAATTCCAATCAATTTAGGTTTCAAGATTTGAAGTAAAACTCATAGGAATCGAGTAGATTGTAGATGTGACGAAGATTCAAGAATACGATTTCTTATCCATTAACAAGTAGATGCTAAATCGATGTAGATTCATCGAGGATCAAGGATCTTGCGAAGAATTAGGGTTCCCCGTCATATCCTTTGTCCTTTCGATGAATCACATTCACTAGATAACTTCTTGAAAGTCGAATGATCAATTTTTGATCTCTAGATCGTGCGAAAGGAATCAAGAATGCATTCGCATCGATCTAGATCATCGATCAATTGATTTTCAAGAATTTACAATTGTTTTAAGACTTAAAAAAACGTTTAAAGATTCATCAACATCATCATTCTACAATCGTTTCGATTCCTCCACGAGTGGAGTTTTATTCAAGCATCATCACAAAGAATATATTCAAGAATTGAAATTTAAGCATAATGCTTGAATTGAAAATAAGCAAGTTTAAAGAATCTTCACCTTTATTACATCAACAAGTAGTTACAATTCTCAAGAATTACAAGAGGTAGGAACTTCGCTTGTCGAATCTAGCATCGCTCGGCTCCTTGAGTCTTGGATCGCTTGGATCTCGTGCTCCGTTGATGTCCGGTTCCGCTTCTAAAGGATCTTGAAGACTTGCTTGGGTTGCACTCAAAGGATCTTGAGGTTTCTTGATTTTAGATTGGATTAGGGTTAGGGTTTGAGGTGGTAGGAATTGGTTGAAGAACTAGAATGGGGGAGATTAGAGATTGATCAACTAAGGAACAACCTCTTCAAGTCAGCCTTGGGGTCTATTTATAGGTTTCTCAAACCCTAGCTCTAGGAATTTGAATTTTGAATTTCCCTCCAAAAAGTTAGTTATAGGGAGAGGCTTCTAGAAGTAGTAAGTTAGGGGGTTAGCTTCTAGCCTAAGCTAGGAGGTTAGGGGAAGGTTTTAGGTCCTTAATGGAGTTTAAGTGAAGCTTGTTTAGGAAACTTGGACATCATTAGCTTTTAACCCAAGGTTTGTTGATCTGGCATAAATTACTAGGGTGTTCTGAAAAGTGTAGTGGCTTGATGAGGTGCTCTGAATGAGGGAAGACTTCTGCAGCTGAAACGAGGTTGTTGGAGATAGTGCCCTCAAAGTCAATTATTGGATCACAGGCACGTGATTGCAATGATTGAGGGAGGATCTATCCCGGTAGGACAGTCTTACTCAAGATGATAGTATGCTATCCGGTTTATCTTTATCATCGTGTACTGCTTTAGGTGACCTTACGGGTCACTATTGCACGTTGATAGAGCCCCTAGGATTCTTGCTTGACTACCAGCAGTATGAGGGCGATCATATACGTCAGAGCTGGAGTCTATAAGCACATCCTTAAAAGGTCCCTAGTCGTGGGAGTTTCGAGACAGGGCATCGATACTGCAGAGTAGACTAGTGTATACAGTCGAGACCCCGACGAGGGGCGGTGGCCGGTCTCACAAACCACTGGTGTCAGTTGGTTCACCTAAGATGTATACAGGTGCTCATTGGGTTATGAGTACACCGGACAGGACTCGCCGGGAACCTGCTAGTTGGTATTATACCTGACGTCAGATAGCAGTTCCCTGGAGACATGTGTACAGGTTAGTTCATCGACCTGAGATCGTCATTTGTCTCGTGTGAGTTCCCACTGTGCTTTGATTACTACCCTACCACGCTCAAAGGTGACGTGCAAACAGGTTTTAGTTGGGTACAGTCCCGAGCCACATGGAGGCAGTGAGCGGATCTGCAGGGGTTCGTCTCTCCCGGTATTGGGGGTGAGGTCGCGCTGTGTCTAGGAGAGCCAGTACATGAAAAGTCCTTGGCCAAGGCAGGAGATTTACTGGTAGGTATTCCAGTAGTATCTCAGGGTGTTCTTGGCTACACTCCGACACGACTTGTACCGCTTTTGGGGGTCTGACTTTTACCAACCCCCTAGGCCCGCCATGCGATGCTCATAGACGAACGGACCAGACTGTAAGAATATTGTCACTGACAGGCTCAGTAGGATGTCAGGATGAGTTCGCTCATCGACGTCCCTTTTGGTCAATAGCTGGTAGCCCGTTACGTATGGCTAATACCTCTGACGTGCTAGTGGTTAAATCCATAGCCATATTATTGACGAGTCTTTAGAGTCCACTACACAAAGTTACTGAAGTTTCGGGCGAAACGCTGTAGAGGCCGTATGGAGATATGGCAGGGTTCGATCAGATACGTGCGGTATTGCACGGATCGTGATCGGACGGATAATACTAGCGGGCTTTGGTTTAAGCCGGATCCTAGTATTGTACAGTGTAGATTTTGTCTCTTTGCATTTGTGTTCAATGGGAATATAAATGCGGGCATGTATATGCAGTCGCGGGGTTTTCCTGTAATTTATTACGGGATCAGTTTTCTGAAGTTGCAAGTTTGCATTCCGTTCCGGTCGGTTTTCCTTTGTTCCTTCACGACCGGACTTTTGTGATGGAGCGGGTTATTTGCAAGTTTGCAAATAAATTATTGAGGAGGGGGTTTCTTGCATTTGAGAGCTTCATGATAGATCCTTCATGATGAGATTCTTTTTCCATCACTCTTTGCATTAAATGGGATTAGAAATGGATTTGACTTGGTTATCATCACATTTGGATGTGGTCACCCCTTTGCTTTTTGTCACGACCCGAAAGAGCACGTGACTGGCCCTTGAACCATATGAAGTCTATAGGACTCCATCTGATCCAAGTAAGCCAAAAGCCCAGAAATCTAAAACCATTTTTAAGAATAAGTAAAGAAACAGGTTTAAAGAGATGAAGAAAAACATGTTTGAAATCAGGGTTTTTAAATAACTAAGCCGAATATGCATTCTAAAAACAGTACAATCTTTTCTAAAAATTTCGGCAGAGTTTCTTTTGTAAAACTGGCCCCGAATGGGGTACAACAAGGATAACAATATATGCAATAATAAAGGCATCCCCAACCGGGAGCTAGCTCTTCGTCAATTGACGGTCACAACCACACAACGATATAATATACAACGCCAAGTGGCGAGGATCAAATCCAAAAGAAAGCTAAAAGCAACAAGAAAACCACAATACTACTAAGCGCGACTCTAAGGTCGAATAATACATCACTAAAATCTAGGTCTGAAACAATATACAAATTTTGGTTGATGGAAATTCTAGATACAATGAATAAAATAAATACAATGGTGGTTCTTGATGCAAAAGAATCCACCTACCAAAAGCAAATCATTCGCAAGAAGGTAGTGTGCCAGAAATGCCGCAATGAAACCTGTACGGCAGAACCTGCAAGAACTGTGGCACAACGGGGGTGAGTTGCCAACTCGTGAATAGAAACATCTACAAGCAGAAACCGAAAGCAAGACATAATCCTAGGTCAATACGATCAGTATATAAAATCCTCAATATAACATGCAGCCTATAACAAGGCTAGGGTAAATATCTAACCCGAGTGCAATCTCGTGTGCCTGTGTCAGTGCCTCAGGTAGCAACATAACATATGAATGAGATATGAATGCGTGAAAACAGAATACATTTACATGAAGCAACTGTTTTCATAATTTAGTGAGATTTCCTTGTATTTTTAAAATAAGGTATCGTAATGAAATCAGCATAAAACTGTGCCTAGCATCGGCACAAAACGAAATCCCAATATCTCGATATCTCAAAGTCTCAAACACAATATCTAAGGCGCCGTCAGTCCAGACCGGCCCCTACCATCAATCTCAAGACCACGACGGTATCCTCCGGATATCCGACGCGTCGGGTAAAATCACCGGTAGGTAGTACTCCCCTGCCAGGCTCAACGTCATCACCACATTCCTCTTGCCCCGGGGTACCGCACCGGGTCCATCATGTACCCGAAACGGTTCATCCGTCTCCTCGAATCGGGTTTCCAAATCCATCAGCAAACTCATGGTGGACGACTCATACATCATGGGAAAACCGCACTTTTTATTTTAAAAGAGAGAATATGTTTATTTGTGTTTTTTTGCGGTTTTCCTCCAAATCCAGAAAATCTCACGGAAATCCAAATCCAAAACCTCAATAACGCGTAAAATAGTGAATATATGCATGAGGATCCATGAATGCGGCATAACAATGAATAACAGTATGCATGAAATAGCAGGTAATAACTACAATGTCTAAACTATTAGTTAATAGGTTATGACAAGCAATAGTATTTTCTAAGGTGTACGTGACATGGAAATTACCGATGAAGATGTGTGTGAGCCGGCAAGTAAGTGTACGTGGTACATACACAACATCGGTAATGGTGCTGGTGTCCTAACAGCATGATATCAATAATGGAGTATGAAACATAATATAAGAATGCAATGCAAAGCGAACCACAAAAGAGTGGGAGCTGAATACTAGACGCAACTATAACTAGTCTGCAATAATCTAATATAAGTCCTACAAATGGTGCCTTTTGAAATATCACGAATCATGGGGTTTTGAAAATAGGGGCTACGGTGTTTTTATGAAAAGATATGCCTTTTGAAATATCCGTAGATCCCTTAACCTGTCTTTTAAAAATACCCACGACCCGCTAGTTTTGAAATAGGTATGAGTCTAATCTTATCTAGCAACTACACTAAGCTATACAGCTGAACTAACCAGCTGGGCTACAGGTAAGGAAACCGCCTAACATCTGAGTCGATATATATAGATAATAGTCGGTGATTCCGCCTCAATAGTATCGCGCACGATACAGTATATCATATGACATCCTCAAGTCATGAGTGCGGATCTATCATCAATATAGGCTCATACGGTAAATCGTCGTACGGCATCCCAATAGCTGGGTATGGGTCAATATCACACTATCTCAACACATTTCGGGTGTCACTTATCATCATATCATATAATCTGGGGTACTGATCTATGTCTAGTACAACTGATATCATCTACAAGGTATGAATGCGGGGTAAACACACATCCCAAACCCGCAAGAATCACATTTCGTATCCCAAATACGAATCATAACAAATCACCGATCTCGCGGCACAAAGCCCACATCATCGACTCAACTCCAAAGTCATCCCATATCATCAAACACAGTGAAAGTATAAGAAACACACAAGTGTATGCGTGTGGGTGCAAATCTATCCTATGGTTCGCAACTAGGAACTAAGCTAGTTATTTCTACCCCTAACTAACCATAACACACTAACTATCGCACCTATAAATATACTACATAGTACTAATTACGGACTGCGGGGGTGCTATACGCCATCCACCCGACTTCCCCCTGTAGATATAATCTACTCACCTTAGGTCTTCATTTGTCGACGTCGCCACGCGCTTTCTTGTCGTCCCGAAGTCTTCATGGGGTACCTACACAGCAAGTATCGTATATACGCAATTAACACCAAAGCCAAGCTAAAACGGCACATGAAATCCAAAACGATACGATAAGGGGCCTATAGGTGAGAACCTATGGCACGCCTTCAAAACCGTCAATAAACCCTCTATATCGTCGTATAAACGCCAAATAGTCGAGGTAAAACGAAACACACCAATGCAGAAATGAAAATACGGAATACGGAAACACGAATCCAAAATAGCAACTTAGGATATATGTCCCAAATTTCACCTTAGATAGAATCTGTCAAAACTAGAAGTACCCAGGGTCAATACTAGAGGAAATAGGGCCAGGCACGCAAAACGAGGGGATTCCCCACTGGTCTGGCCGCAATTTGCGGCCAGAATGGGGATTTCGGCGGCCTCAAGAAGGAATTGGGGGCTGGGGTCTGGGGTGTTGGTTCAATGGTGCCTGCACATGTCACTGTCCACTCAATATTATTTTCAGGTGTCTCGTATGATAGCAGATTCAAGTTAACCTTCACAGATTTCACAATTTCCCCGATATCGGTTTCTAAAATCCGTATTCTGGTTCTAGCTTCAGGTTTTGGGTTCCAATTCATACACTAGGGTGATGGTATAACCTCTACTGACCTCAATTTCATATTACAACCCATAATTCACCACAACCCTAACTAGGTTTTCATCAAGTCCATAATATCACACAATATCGATATAATCTTAACTTGGGGTTAAAGGAAATGCTACAATTTAGCTAATGGTCCCGAAATTACCTCAATTGGCAACTCAAGAACTTTCTTGAGTTGCCCTCTAGTGGCCAAAATCCATGCTTCTTTAGCTCAATGTGTAGATCTAGGGATTGTGCACAATTTTAATGAAATGGAGATTGGGTTTTGGTGTAGTTTTAGAGGTGTTTTGGAGCTTGAAGAGGGGAAGGAAATGGAGTGCAGGAGCAGCAGCAGTAGGAGGAAGAAGAGGGAGGAAAAATGATGGGAGAAATGGCTAAGGGTTTTAGTCAATGATGCCCCATACCTCTCTTCTCACCTACCCTCCATTCTTTAATCTTTTCTCTTTTATTTCCTTTTCCTTTCTCTCAAAACCTTCTCACACCAATAGTAAACCCAAAGTAACATGGTAGAAAATGCCCAAGTGTGATAAAAATGATATGTGCAAGTTTTGCACAAAAATGCTAAAAAAAACCGATTAGCGATTTTTAATCGCGATTAGCACTAATTTAGTGTCAAACTAATCACAAAAACTTTAAAATATCATAATTCTCTAATTTATCCTATTTTAGAATTTTTCATAATTTTCTCAAATTTTTCCTATCTATTTGCATTTAATTATAGATTTAATATTAAAATAATCAATAAAATAATATTAAATTATAAAAATTCCCAAAATTAATATTTTATCTTTTTGAAAATGTTACAATCTACCCCCCCTTAAAGAAATTCGGTCCCCGAATTTAAATTTAAACCCCCAATACTAAAACAATTTCAGTAATAATCCAATTTGTCGGGGCTCCGAAAACATCAATACATAAAGGATATCATATAAATGTACTGCTCTACTAGAATCAATTCCCCAAAATGCATATTTAAGAATATCCTATGCGTCTGGTGCGCAAGGAATCAAAATCCATATATGTGTCAAACAGGTGTACAAAACAACATCTAGGTGTAACTGGTGTGCACGAAACATCTGTCGTAGGCAACGTGTGTGCCTGACAGAAAAAAATCAGGTGCATGTGACATGCACGAAGAATCCCGATTTAGTGCATCTGGCGTGCACCAAAATCGTATATCAAAACACTAAAGGTGCATGAAAACTACGCTGGGAGTGCAAATCAAATCATTGCATACGGTAGGAATGAAATCTCAATCAATATCTCAAATGTAATAACTATGCGCAAAAAATATATAAATATCCAGTGGGTGCATGAAACAAATATCATGAAACTCAATCATCAAAACTAAATCATGCAAACAGAACGCCCAAAATACCGAAATCCCAAAATGACGGATACGTGATAATCGAGTCACATAAATACCGTCGTCGGTAGTTCTTCCTTCGGGGTCGAGAAGGAGTCGGTGCATCCACTGCTAGCAGCGCAGGATATCTACTTGTCTCTTGCTCACGGTCTGGCGTCCTCTGACTCTGGGTCCTTATCTTCTTTGCGGATTTCCTATCTCGCAGCCAATCGGCTCCTCGGCCCTGTCAGGAAGCTAACGGGGACGATTCCGTTCTAGCACTTCTCTGGTCATCTCTTGGTCAATCCTCACGACCACTCGTAAGGCAGCATATCACTGGCGTCGGCCTCTGTCTCTCTAGAAGCACGTCACACATCTGATCCTGGGTGCAAACATCATTGCAGCAATGTCCTGGAAGGAATCCTGCTCAAGGTCTCTTCCGATCTCGCCTATGCCGAACCGTACAGAGGCTGGCTCTCCTGCACAACCTCTTCTCGCTCAAAAGACATCTGTGTCCTCAGCACAATATTTCTCGGAAACTGGTTGTATCCCAATGCCTCTGTAAGCATATCTGACCTCTGGTCTCGATAGGAAGCAATGACAGCTCGTCAGCGTCTCGCCCGAACCTCTGGTTCCACCTGTCTCTATTGTCGTCCACTATGACGTCACGCCTTGCTATCTACGCACTGCATTGTTCTCGGCCACGGTCAATCTGAAGTCTCTCGCATGGACTCGAAATCGCGTACTCTGTAGCTTCATCATTCTGTAGAAGATGTCCGGCCGAACAGGTCCTCGGGAATGCGTCCTAACCATCGGAGGAATACTGAATACTCGTCCGTCCTTGATCAATTCGCACTGCATCTTGGTAAGTTCCTTTATCCGAACCTGGCCAACTACCTCGTCGACGATGCCGAACTCTGGCCTGCTGGTGTGCGCAACATGACCACCCCTGGGTCTAGGTCTTCTCGTATTGTATTCCGGAAAGGTCCTGTCGAGGTTTCCTTCTCAAATCTCATTTCCTGCCGTATTTCCCGGAAGTCATCATCCATTGCTGAAGCTAATCTTGTTCCGGAACGGCTGCATCCTTATCGCGCTTCTTTCTGGAAGATATATCCATATGCAACGCCTCTGGGTGCGTATCCCGTCTCTGATGTCGGCGGAGTGGGACGTCATCTCGTCGAAATATCTTGCGAACTCTTTTCTTCACTCTGCGTCAATGTCGACTGATTCAGACTCGTCTCATCGTGGCTGCATGGACTATACTCCAACAGCTATCCTCGTATCTGGAGTATCCCAAGCAACGCATCCCATCACACGATATCCGAATGATGTCGAATCATCCGATCGACTCGTCAGAACCTCATAATCCCCCAAGAGATCACATCATGAGTACAGTTTAATAGCATCGAGTACATGCCACAGCGTCGGTGGTCCAGCCGTAGAAGGGCAAACCCAAGCCTCACTAATGGCGCCGTGGAACTGCCGCAAACCCTAAGGTTCAAAGGCTTTCACACGGTCATTAAGTCGAGTTAGGGTTTCATTCTTCTAGAGGGTCCATAGAATCACCTGCATGTCTTTCCGTATACTTTAAACTTGGAAAATGGGCTCCTGACATTCGATCGTCTCTATCGACTCTCAACGAACCTACGTGAAGTCGTCTCTAGCTGGAAACAATCTATCTGATGACCTCGCATCGGTAACGAGCGAACCACATGTCCTAGTCATTCATCCTCAGGTGACTAGCGACTCGCTATCATCTTTCTAAGTATATGCTCATGCTGCAGTAGCTCCAACCATCTGGGCGGTATCTCGTCATTTGCAGCAGCAACTGGCTCATTTGCCTGTACGCCGAACAGCGCCTCAATCCTCCAGGAAAGGCAACGCATTGGCGGTCATCTCTGAATCGGGCTGCTCTAGATCCGAGTAAGACTCTCCACACTGGAAATCTTCAACTCAACTGGGCCCGCTCCGGCGCAAAATCGGACGAATCACCTTCGTCTCTCAAATCGGGTAGATTAGCTATCATCTGTCTCATATCTGCCTGAAAGCTCCGGCAATCTCAGCTCGTAAGCTTCGGAAGCGACATCCTGTCAATCTCAGCAACAGCTGGTCCATCTGTCTGCACGGTAGGCGACATCATAATCTCTGAGGTATGCTGTACATCAACAGTTCTCTCTCAACTGGCAGCTCTAACAATAGCCCGATCATCCGGTGTAAAACCAAGCACTCGCCTCCACTAGAGGTCGCAATCATCAATGCCAACTCGAGACATTCCCATGTCACCAGAAAACACAATGGTCAGCCCTCGTACCAGACGAGCTCGCACTGACCGTAACCCTAGCAGCAGCCCAAACTGCGCTCAAACCTGGCGACATGAACCTCAATCGAGTATCGAAGAGAGCAGATCAATGGTAAGGAAGAGAACAACAGATCCAAAGGAAATACATGATCATAAGAAGGAACAGCATCAATAAAGTTATGATCATGAAGCTAATAGAATCGAGGATCTCAAATGGACGTAAAATCCTGGATATAAAGAGAATCACTGATCTCGAAAATATGTACATCCTAAGGTTCCTTAAGCGGAGTGGCGTGTCGTAAGTATGCCGCGGAACATACCAACGGTACGTCACTCTACTTTAGTCACCTATTCCATCAACCAAGGGTCATCCTAGTACGACGAAAGTTCGGGTCTAATACCCCCTCGACCAAGTCTAAGTTCCGTAAGGTCAAGCCTAAGTTCCGTATATATATAAACGCCCTAGGCTCCACATAGTCAAACTTAGACTCGAACCAAGGTCAACCTAGCGCTCTGATACCAACTTTGTCACGACCCGAAAGAGCACGTGACTGGCCCTTGAACCATATGAAGTCTATAGGACTCCATCTGATCCAAGTAAGCCAAAAGCCCAGAAATCTAAAACCATTTTTAAGAATAAGTAAAGAAACTGGTTTAAAGAGGTGAAGAAAAACATGTTTGAAATCAGGGTTTTAAATAACTAAGCCGAATATGCATTCTAAAAACAGAACAATCTTTTCTAAAAATTTCGGCAGAGTTTCTTTTGTAAAACTGGCCCCGAATGGGTTACAACAAGGATAACAATATATGCAATGATAAAGGCATCCCCAAGCGGGAGCTAGCTCTTCGTCAATTGACAGTCACAACCACACAACGATATAATATACAACGTCAAGTGGCGAGGATCAAATCCAAAAGAAAGCTAAAAGCAACAAGAAAACCGCAATACTACTAAGCGCGACTCTAAGGTCGAATAATACATCACTAAAATCTAGGTCTGAAACAATATACAAATTTTGGTTGATGGAAATTCTAGATACAATGAATAAAATAAATACAATGGTGGTTCTTGATGTAAAAGAATCCACCTACCAAAAGCAAATCACCCGCAAGAAGGTAGTGTGCCAGAAATGCCGCAATGAAACCTGTACGGCAGAACCTGCAAGAACTGTGGCACAACGGGGGTGAGTTGCCAACTCGTGAATAGAAACATCTACAAGCAGAAACCGAAAGCAAGACATAATCCTAGGTCAATACGATCAGTATATAAAATCCTCAATATAACATGCAGCCTATAACAAGGCTAGGGTAAATATCTAACCCGAGTGCAATCTCGTGTGCCTGTGTCAGTGCCTCAGGTAGCAACATAACATATGAATGAGATATGAATGCGTGAAAACAGAATACATTTACATGAAGCAACTGTTTTCATAATTTAGTGAGATTTCCTTGTATTTTTAAAATAAGGTATCGTAATGAAATCAGCATAAAACTGTGCCTAGCATCGGCACAAAACGAAATCCCAATATCTCGATATCTCAAAGACTCAAACACAATATCTAAGGGGCCTTCAATCCAGACCAGCCCCTACCATCAATCTCAAGACCACGACGGTATCCTCCGGATATCCGACGCGTCGGGTAAAATCACCGGTAGGCAGTACTCCCCTGCCAGGCTCAACGTCATCACCACATTCCTCTTGCCTCGGGGTACCGCACCGGGTCCACCATGTACCCGAAACGGTTCATCCGTCTCCTCGAATCGGGTTTCCAAATCCATCAGCAAACTCATGGTGGACGACTCATACATCATGGGAAAACCGCACTTTTTATTTTAAAAGAGAGAATATGTTTATTTGTGTTTTTTTGCGGTTTTCCTCCAAATCCAGAAAATCTCACGGAAATCCAAATCCAAAACCTCAATAACGCGTAAAATAGTGAATATATGCATGCGGATCCATGAATGCGGCATAACAATGAATAACAGTATGCATGAAATAGCAGGTAATAACTACAATGTCTAAACTATTAGTTAATAGGTTATGACAAGCAATAGTATTTTCTAAGGTGTACGTGACATGGCAATTACCAATGAAGATGTGTGTGAGCCGGCAAGTAAGTGTACGTGGTACATACGCAACATCGGTAAAGGTGCTGGTGTCCTAACAGCATGATATCAATAATGGAGTATGAAACATAATATAAGAATGCAATGCAAAGCGAACCACAAAAGAGTGGGAGCTGAATACTAGACGCAACTATAACTAGTCTGCAATAATCTAATATAAGTCCTACAAATGGTGCCTTTTGAAATATCACGAATCATGGGGTTTTGAAAATAGGGGCTACGGTGTTTTTATGAAAAGATATGCCTTTTGAAATATCCGTAGATCCCTTAACCTGTCTTTTAAAAATACCCACGCCCCGCTAGTTTTGAAATAGGTATGAGTCTAATCTTATCTAGCAACTACACTAAGCTATACAGCTGAACTAACCAGCTGGGCTACAGGTAAGGAAAACGCCTAACATCTGAGTCGATATATATAGATAATAGTCGGTGATTCCGCCTCAATAGTATCGCGCACGATACAGTATATCATATGACATCCTCAAGTCATGAGTGCGGATCTATCATCAATATAGGCTCGTACGGTAAATCGTCGTACGGCATCCCAATAGCTGGGTATGGGTCAATATCACACTATCTCATCACATTTCGGGTGTCACTTATCATCATATCATATAATCTGGGGTACTGATCTAAGTCTAGTACAACTGATATCATCTACAAGGTATGAATGCGGGGTAAACACACATCTCAAACCCGCAAGAATCACATTTCGTATCCCAAATACGAATCATAACAAATCACCGATCTCGCGGCACAAAGCCCACATCATCGACTCAACTCCAAAGTCATCCCATATCATCAAACACAGTGCAAGTATAAGAAACACACAAGTGTATGCGTGTGGGTGCAAATCTATCCTATGGTTCGCAACTAGGAACTACGCTAGTTATTTCTACCCCTAACTAACCATAACACACTAACTATCGCACCTATAAATATACTACATAGTACTAATTACGGACTGCGGGGGTGCTATACGCCATCCACCCGACTTCCCCCTGTAGATATAATCTACTCACCTTAGGTCTTCATTTGTCGACGTCGCCACGCGCTTTCTTGTCGTCCCGAAGTCTTCATGGGGTACCTACACAGCAAGTATCGTATATACGCAATTAACACCAAAGCCAAGCTAAAACGGCACATGAAATCCAAAACGATACGATAAGGGGCCTATAGGTGAGAACCTATGGCACGCCTTCAAAACCGTCAATAAACCCTCTATATCGTCGTATAAACGCCAAATAGTCGAGGTAAAACGAAACACACCAATGCAGAAATGAAAATACGGAATACGGAAACACGAATCCAAAATAGCAACTTAGGATATATGTCCCAAATTTCACCCTAGATAGAATCTGTCAAAACTAGAAGTACCCAGGGTCAATACTAGAGGAAATAGGGCCAGGCACGCAAAACGAGGGGATTCCCCACTGGTCTGGCCGCAATATGCGGCCAGAATGGGGATTTCGGCGGCCTCAAGAAGGAATTGGGGGCTGGGGTCTGGGGTGTTGGTTCAATGGTGCCTGCACATGTCACTGTCCACTCAATATTATTTTCAGGTGTCTCGTATGATAGCAGATTCAAGTTAACCTTCACAGATTTCACAATTTCCCCGATATCGGTTTCTAAAATCCGTATTCTGGTTCTAGCTTCAGGTTTTGGGTTCCAATTCATACACTTGGGTGATGGTATAACCTCTACTGACCTCAATTTCATATTACAACCCATAATTCACCACAACCCTAACTAGGTTTTCATCAAGTCCATAATATCACACAATATCGATATAATCTTAACTTGGGGTTAAAGGAAATGCTACAATTTAGCTAATGGTCCCGAAATTACCTCAATTGGCAACTCAAGAACTTTCTTGAGTTGCCCTCTAGTGGCCAAAATCCATGCTTCTTTAGCTCCATGTGTAGATCTAGGGATTGTGCACAATTTTAATGAAATGGAGATTGGATTTTGGTGTAGTTTTAGAGGTGTTTTGGAACTTGAAGAGGGGAAGGAAATGGAGTGCAGGAGCAGCAGCAGTAGGAGGAAGAAGAGGGAGGAAAAATGATGGGAGAAATGGCTAAGGGTTTTAGTCAATGATGCCCCATACCTCTCTTCTCACCAACCCTCCATTCTTTAATCTTTTCTCTTTTATTTCCTTTTCCTTTCTCTCAAAACCTTCTCACACCAATAGTAAACCCAAAGTAACATGGTAGAAAATGCACAAGTGTGATAAAAATGATATGTGCAAGTTTTGCACAAAAATGCTAAAAAAAAAAACCGATTAGCGATTTTTAATCGCGATTAGCACTAATTTAGTGTCAAACTAATCACAAAAACTTTAAAATGTCATAATTCTCTAATTTACCCTATTTTAGAATTTTTCATAATTTTCTCAAATTTTTCCTATCTATTTGCATTTAATTATAGATTTAATATTAAAATAATCAATAAAATAATATTAAATTATAAAAATTCCCAAAATTAATATGTTATCTTTTTGAAAATGTTACACTTTTACTACACTTACCTTCCTTCTTGTTTTGATTTTCCCTCCACCATTTTATGATAAGGGGCCGGCCACATTAAGGGGGATGAGAGAGGTTCATTTTTGATGAGGGGAATAATTCATATCTAATTTGCTTGCTTGCAAAATTCTAAAATCCTCTCCAAAGTTCATTGATCATTTCTCCATCACCATAACAACTACATAAACCCCATTAAGACAAAGTGCATTCTACACTACACCTACAGCATCTCTTTGAGGCGTCGGCTCGCTAACTTCGCTCCCGAGTTGCCTCGGTCCAGAGGTTGGAGCCCGTAAAAGAACCCGGCGATGTGGTGCCCGTTTCGACGAGGAGGCGACGACCGGAGATTCCGCGGGAGATTGGAGTGGAGACGAAGACCGAAGGACACGGATCGCTTGGTATATCTTTTCACCCATCTTTTAGTTTGCTAGTAGCTAGGTTAATGGCCCGATCCGGGTTACAAGTGTGCGGTTGTGCCGGTTTGCAAGTTTCGCAAAGTTTTTCGTTTCCACGTTTCCAGCGTAGGATTGACGGCCGGGGCGCCGCCGTGCACTTACATTGGTATCAGAGCCATGCCATTAACCTAGTCTACCTTGCTCTAGTATGTTTAAAGTTTCGATCGAACGAACTTCCAAAATCCACAATTTCTATAGCACAAGTTTCTGTCGAATTATTTTTGTCTCGAAAATTTTTCAGGTTGTTGCAGAAACTTGTGCAGAGAATTTTAAGCATTCTGCAAAAAATTGGTGAGGTGACTCTTTAGTATGACCGCGGAAACGCGGCCAAACCCCTGGTTTTGGGATATCTTGCTCTAGTATTTTTACAGTGGGCTTTTGACTAGGAAATATGGGTTTTGGGATATTCTTTTTGGGCCCAGATTTTCTGTGAGAGATACAGTACTGCTTGGGGCCCACTTCGATAAATTTGATCGATCGAAAAGTTTAAACATGTTAGTTCACAGTATTTACATTATATCTGCGACCGTGAATGTCATTTGATCGGTAAATCCAGTCTAACTGCTATAGCCCTTTTAGACGGATTTGTGAACGTGACATTCACGTTGATGTTCTGTGTTGTGCTGTGATGTTGCGGATTGGTCGTGGGGGATAGCCTGGATGCAATGGTAGTACAGTTTTGTTTTATATGCACATTTGATATTGCAGGGCGAGCGTCCGACATGTGGACTGTCGTCACTGCCTGTTTGTATTATTCTTTTAGGGCACGACCGGGTCGAGGTCGATGTACCCGTTGTATGTATATTTTACTTTCTGTACTAGGATTACCCCGCGGAGGGGTGTACGGATAGCCGGGTTCTAGAGGGAAATGGGCCCGCATCTCATGGCTTTGAGACGGAGGGGGCTTTACTCTAGAATTGGCGGGCTATTCGCCGCACTCGTAAGGGGTATAGGTTGACCCAGGAGGGGTGCCCAAGTTACCGGATTCCGTGAAGTGCTGGGTGGTCCATTCACGTTGCTGAAAGGGGGCTGCCTCGCTTCAGGTTTTGGCGGGTAACTTTCCGCGCCCGTAGGGGTCTAGGATTTCATTGCACAGGCTATCCACACGACCAGGGAAACGTCGGGTTTCAGTAGCGGCTCTATGAAACCTGGGGATCCCCGATATCTGTATTGTTCTGTGATGCTGTACATTTCTGTGATGTTGCAATTTATCACGCCTTGAGCGAAATATTATATATTGATATATATACTAGTAGATGTTGTATATGTTTTGCATCCGCGCTAGTCCAGTCCCCGCTCTGTCGTT
Organism: Agapanthus africanus; assembly: GCA_030015575.1. Lineage (NCBI taxonomy): Eukaryota > Viridiplantae > Streptophyta > Magnoliopsida > Asparagales > Amaryllidaceae > Agapanthus > Agapanthus africanus. The sequence goes on along the minus strand of JASDDO010000010.1, from coordinate 196,265,522 downwards.
AGTTAAGTAACCGAACGGATGATGACGGGACCGAGTGGCGAATGCAGATGGCATATACGTACATCATTATTTTCGTTCTTTTGTGGTGTGATCAATTGATGGGACTGCATTGATTCGGATCAATGCAAGCTAAACAAACCTATTCTGAAGTTGTTGGAACACTTTTCAAAAGGCTGTTATTGCAAGGACGTTCTCTTTTGTTTTGCATCGTGGTATTCAGTTGGAATATCCTGCTCCTCAGTCGACGAGGCAAGGGCCGAGATCCCTTCACCGGGAGTGACCCATTGGACAGAAGTTTGCGTCAGGGCAATAACTTCACTATAGTCGTTTACTTTTGTTTTGCATCGTAGTATTCAGTTGGAATATCCTTCACCTCATTCTACGGGGAAAGAGCCGAGATCCCTTCACCGGGAGTGACCTCTTTAGCAAAGGTTTTCGTCACTATATTTTTACAAAGCTATCTGGTTCCTTCAACGATATCAAGTTCATTACGTTAAAGGTTTTCGCCAGAAACCATTCGTAGCCCTCCATCATTTCAGTTAAATATTCGGTAGTATTCAAGCTATGTATTTTGACCTCACGCCAAGGCATAGTGATTGGTAGCTGCCGGATATTTATCTGTTGCATAGATAGATGCGTTGGTTTAGGACAGTCGTACTACTATTTTGGCCTTCGTCAAGGGTATGTACGGGTGGGTTCAAATTAACCTGGACAATGATGGGTAGAACTTGACATGTGACTTATGATATTTTGACCTCACGCCAAGGTCATAAGAGCATGGGGCAAAAATCTACATCGGGAGTTTCAAAAGAAACTGAAACTTGCCAGATATGCGCATACCTTCTAGAGTGTGATAACGTGAGCGGATTCCGTCACGTTATCATGCGATGATAGTTGGATCCCGATACCCACTGATGAGTTGGTTTACTCCTCGGGTGATCCCGACTAATTCTTCTTTCGGGTTTGGAGAAGAATTTGAGGTTACAGTGGGAGGTTTCCAGATTAGATAAAGTGATAACCATTCTGATCTAGGTTAGAGTGCACGCTGAGTGTTTCATTTCTCTCTCTCTTTAGCAGCGAACATTGACCCGACCCTAGACTATGACTCAGTGACGAAAATTAACCGAACCTTCTTAAACACTGGCTTTTGGATTGTCAGAGTTGCAAACCTCATTGCCACTCCTACTTTTACCCTTTTCTCCACGACACCCCGTATTACTACGAATGTCCACTTCCATTGGACAAAACCATCGTATGGTTATATACGAACTCGAAAGAATTTATTCGAGTATGGTTTCCGGTTCTGGAGAAAATGAATAGGACTATTCAGTTGTCTTTTCCTTCTACTTTCTCTCAGGTTGAGAGTACTCCTTGGTTTAGGAGATAGTACACCTATTACGCAAATTGGATAGTTTTCTTCCAAACCTTAGGCTGGTGCCGAACGGTGGGGAATGAAGAAAACCAATTAGCCTAAACGGTGTACAGAAGTTATTAAGTTAAGACAAAGAAAGGGATTAGTAAGAGGGCAAAGTAAATTGCGACTGCTATTCACGACCAAACCAAGTATTTCTTCGCCAATCCTAAATCACCTTTCTGTTTCTCCAGGAGACTCCGTATCACTACGAAGATCCACAGTTTATTGGATACTCCATCGTATGGTTATATACGAACTCGAAAGGAACTTGTTCCTGTTCGGGGATGGATTCTGGTTCAGGAGAAATAAGAATAAGGTTTATTCGGTTGTCTTTTATCTTCACCTTATCTCGCATTGCGAGTGCTCCTAGGATTAGGACAGTACACCCATTATGCTTATTAGTTAGTCTTCTTCCAAACCATAGGCTGGTGCCGGACGGTAGGGGAGGAAGAAAACCATTTGGCCTAAAGGGGTGTACAGAAGGTAATGACTAAAGACATATAAAGGGATTTGGAGAGGTGAAAAAGAAATATACGGTTACAGTTGTGAATCTGGATAATGGAAGAGGCAATACTAGGAATACCCAGATACCCCATCGAAACATTTCAATGTTTTAGTATTACTGTGTAGTGTTTATAGAAAACTGATTTCCCAATTAGACACTTGCTCCAGGGTATGTATTTACCAGGTATGATTCTCATATCTGTATGGTTTTACAGATGATGAGTGGGAGTAAGTTATTCGGAATTAGGTGATCATCCTCATTATATCGGGATTCGTTGTAATTGGTGATATTTGAGGAAGTCACCTGGGTTGTTTGCCGGACGGCAAATATTTGGTTTTGAATATACGCTGTTATGCACCAATTTCAAATTGATACATCTGTACGTCTATATTTTATAGAGTGAGATATTCCTTTTTGAAATTATGTCTGTGACATTTACCTATATCAGTGGATGGTTATGTAAGGAGCATTGAACATCGGTGTAATTCTTCATAACCATAGTACATTTTTCAACCTACGACACACAGTGAATGAGTCACTAGACTCAGGGGACTTATACAGAGTATTGTATGTTGTCCAGTGTCCATTAGGACAGAGGGGTTGGTCCTCGTACTATATTCTGTTTACTTGTGACTTCTCTAGTTCTTAGACATGTGTTTCGTAGAAACACAGTGTCCAAGTTTTGAGAAGTTATAGGTATATGAATAAACTGGAGAACCAGGTGTTGCAAGTATCGGGATTCTTCAAGGTGATCGAAGATGTAGATACTTGTGTGTGATATTCAGTTAATAGTAATGATTAAGAGAACTTGCTTCTCTTTCAGGTTACTCATAATTGAAAGCATTCCTAAGTTGAGTAACGCTGATCGGCCTCCTTCCATTTAGATGACATGCACTGGAGACAGCTGCATGATTTGAATCCGGTTCAATTAAATCAGTGCCTCTGTTTCTGTATTGGATATAGAACAGTTCATATCTTGACATTGTTAAGATACGGGGAGTTGTCCGGCTATGCTTAAAACCAGACTCCGGATAACTCAAGGCACGTTTCTGTAATGGCTGTTTGTGGGTTGACCCGGGCTATGACGAGGGTTGATTTTCTACCATCTGGAAGATCAATAGTGATATTGTTCTTGACTCGCCACAGTTTTAATAAAAATGGATTTTTTTTTCAGAAAACAGTAGTGGGAGTATGGTAGAACTGGAAGTGATTCCAGAACCGCAAACGACTACTGGAGATTTGATAAGAACCTAAAGATTCAATATGGTTTGACATTCCATTGGCCACTCCGCAGATATGGTGGGTAACCTCAGGCACTCGAGAGGTACTTCGGTATGCTCAAGGACGGTGGCAAGAAGGTTCTTGTTTACCCAGACTTGCCATTGCTGTTGTTCCACACTATGAGACCCGGCAGGAGGATGAGTATAGCGTCGTTCTAAACTAGCTTTAGAAGTGTACGTCTATATGACTCTGCCAGAGGGTTGTCGTGGTCTGTGGGAGCAGCGAAAGCATTGGTGGACAAGTGGCTTATATCTATTTATAGACTAAAGCAGATATAGCGGAGATAGATCATCTATTTCTGATGTGACAGTCATAGGTTTGACTTCGTCAGAATAGGGGATGGATCTGTTAAGAAGGTAGTAGGGTGTGATGTCCTGGTATTTGGATGAAATACACAGAGTAGGAAGTGAAATTTCTATACTACAATCGGTTATACTTTGGCCGTCACACAGTGGTTTCTCCACATAGGACTTGGATTTCATATCAGACATTCTGGTTACTGGATCTATGGTTTTAGATTTAGATTTGGGTGGTTTCCCAATCTGGGTACTTAGACAGCATTCTATGAGATTTTAGAATGGACGACTCCTGGCACGGTACTATACCTGCAGGTGATGGGGTCGCCCTCTCTAAAGGTGTCTTACAGACTAAAGGGGAGAGGGATGTGCATGATTGGCAGATCACTTGCTTAAGCAATTGGGTCAATCATGAGATGTCAAGTACCACACCAGATGTTGTTCTTGCAGTAGGTGCAATAAGTTGATATTGATCCAATCCTGGTGAAACAGTCGGAAGCAGTTTTAGAACATAAGTTGATGTTCTGGGGATATGATGACAACATTCTCCTTCGGGAGACAGTTATCATTCCAGGCTTCCAAGGTGACCTGGATGGCAGAGTGGCAGTCAGAGTTATAGTTTTCCCTCTGACGAGGGGCAGTATTTTGGACAGATGGTCCAGGAGGATACTTAGGGAAGGATGGCGCAGGATATTGATTAAGTTCAGTTGACGATACAGTCTAAGAAGTTTGGATTTGGAGTTCATTTATGAGCTAGGTCCCATCAGACATCCAGACACATTCTAAGACAGGTATTGCTCATTTCGGGAGATGGGTTTCTCCGCGAACTTGAGATAAAGAGAGACATAGAAAGAAACACCACAGCGGATCCACTCACTGTGGCTATTCCTCGAACGCAATAGTTTCGCAAACGAGCTTTGTGAGTCTGACTAGTAGAGGAGTTGGGTGTTCGGTATCACACGGGCTGTGAGTATGCGACATCGCAATAATTAGCCTTGAGTGCAAGTGGGAGATTGTTGGAGATAGTGCCCTCGGAGTCAATTATTGGGTCACAGGCACGTGATTGCAATGATTGAGGGAGGACCGATCCCGGTAGGACAGTCTTACTCAAGATGATAGTATGCTATCTAGTTTATCTTCATCATCGTGTACTGCTTTAGGTGACCTTATGGGTCACTATTGCACGTTGATAGAGCCCCTAGGATTCTTTCTTGACTACCAGCAGTATGAGGGCGATCATATACGTGAGAGCTGGAGTCTATAAGCACATCCTTAAAAGGTCCCTAGTCGTGGGAGTTTCGAGACAGGGCATCGATACTCCATAGTAGACTAGTGTATACAGTTGAGACCCCGACGAGGGACGGTGGCCGGTCTCACAAGCCACTGGTGTCAGTTGGTTCACCTAAGATGTAAACAGGTGCTTATTGGGTTATGAGTACACCGGACAGGACTCGCCGGGAACCTGCTAGTTGGTATTATACCTGACGTCAGATAGCAGTTCCCTGGTGACATGTGTACAGGTTAGTTCATCGACCTGAGATCGTCATTTGTCTCGTGTGAGTTACCACTGTGCTTTGATTACTACCCTACCACGCTCAAAGGAGACGTGCAAACAGGTTTTAGTTGGGTACAGTCCCGAGCCACATGGAGGCATTGAGCGGATCTGCAGGGGTTCGTCTCTCCCGGTATTGGGGGTGAGGTCGCGCTGTGTCTAGGAGAGCCAGTACATGAAAAGTCCTTGGCCAAGGCATGAGATTTACTGGTAGGTATTCCAGTAGTATCTCAGGGTGTTCTGGGCTACACTCCGACACGACTTGTACCGCTTTTGGGGGTCTGACTTTTACCAACCCCTTAGGCCCGCCATGCGATGCTCATAGACGAACGGACCGGACTGTACGGATATTGTCACTGACAGGCTCAGTAGGGTGTCAGGATGAGTTCGTTCATCGACGTCCCTTTTGGTCAATAGCTGGTAGCCCGTCACGTATGTCTAATACCTCTGACGTGCTAGTGGTTAAATCCACAGCCATAGTATTGACGAGTCATTAGAGTCCACCACATACAGTTATTCAAGTTTCGGGCGAAACGCTGTAGAGGCCGTATGAAGATATGGCAGGGTTCGATCAGATACGTGCGGTATTGCACGGATCGTGATCGGACGGATAATACTAGCGGGCTTTGGTTTAAGCCGGATCCTAGTATTGTACAGTGTAGATTTTGTCTCATTGCATTTGTGTTCAGTGGAAATACAAATGCGGGCATGTATATGCAGTCGTGGGGTTTTCCTGTAATTTATTACGGGATCAGTTTTCTGAAATTGCCAGTTTGCATTCTGTTCCGGCCGGTATTCCTTTATTCCTTCACGGCCGGACTTTTGTGATGGAGGGGGTTATTTGCAAGTTTGCAAATAAATTATTGAGGAGGGGGTTTCTTGCATTTGAGAGCTTCATGATAGATCCTTCATGATGAGATTCTTTTTCCATCACTCTTTGCATTAAATGGGATCAGAAATGGATTTGACTTGGTTATCATCACATTTGGATGTGGTCACCCCTTTGCTTTTACAACACTTACCTTCCTTCTTGTTTTGATTTTCCCTCCACCATTTTATGATAAGGGGCCGACCACATTAAGGGGGATCAGAGAGGTTCATTTTTGATGAGGGGAATAATTCATATCTCATTTTCTTGCTTGCAAAATTCTAAAACCCTCTCCAAAGTTCATTGATCATTCCTCCATCACCATGGCAACTACATAAACCCCATTAAAACAAAGTGCATTCTACACTACACCAACAGCATCTCTTGGACGCGTCGGTCCGCCAACTTCTCGTCCGAGTTGCCTCTGTCTAGAGGTGGGAGCCCGTAAAAGAGCCCGGCGATGTGGTGCCCATTTCGACGAGGAGGCGACGACCGGAGATTCCGCAGGAGATTGGAGTGGAGACGAAGACCGAAGGACACGGATCGCTTGGTATATCTCTTCACCCATCTTTTAGTTTGCTAGTAGCTAGGTTAATTGCCCGATCCTGGTTAAAAGTGGGCGGTGGTGCCGGTTTGCAAGTTTTGCAAAGTTTTTCGTTTCCGCGTTTCCGGCGTCGGATTGACGGCCGGGGCGCCGCCGTGCACTTACAGAGGTGATGTGGCAGTCACATGACCGCGGATCCGCGACACAAGCTGGCTTAGGCCGCGGTTCCGCGGTCCTTTGAGGGCCTTAGTGCTTGATACTTCAGATACTGTCTTCTTCTGTCTTCAGGTGTACTTTCGGATATGTTGATTCCCTAAATTCCTTCTAGATCATTTCCGGATTTCAAATTCTTGAGTTGGCGTATTCTTTAACAGTCTTCGTTTGTAAATTTGACCGATCTTCTGTAATTTCCTGCACAGGCTTCGAAACACAAGTTGCGATATATAGGAATGATGACATGCTATGAAATACAGTCAATTTCCCTTATAGTGCCGGTTTTAGAGTCTAACACATGCAATCTGATATTTAACATCTGTTTTGCTAATATGTGCTATATGAATGCCGAACACTTCTAGATGAGTGCAAATGGTAGGGAAATTGCCGGTTAAAAGATGCAGTATTTTCGACTGATCAACAGCCTCCTTCGGGAGACAGTTATCATTCCAGGCTTCCAAGGTGACCCGGATGACAGAGTGACTGTCAGAGTTATAGTTTTCCCTCTGACGAGGAGCAGTAGTTTGGACAGGTAGTCCAGGCGGATACTGAGGAAGGCATGGCGCAGGATACTGAATAATTTCAGTTGACGATACAGTATAAGAATTTTGCTGGATTTGGAGTTCACTTGTGAGCTAGGTCCCATCAGATATCCAGACATATTTTAAGACAAGTATTACTCAATTCGGGAGATGGCTTTCTCAGCGAAGTTGAGACAAAGAGAGACATATAAAGAAATATCAGGGCAAATCCACTCACTGAGGCTATTTCTCGAACACAATAGTTTTACAAACGAGCTTTGTGAAACTGATTAGTAGAGGAGTTGGATGTTCGGTATCACAAGAGCTGTGAGTACGCGACATCGCAATAATTAGCCTTAAGTGCAAGTGGGAGATTGTTGGATATAGTGCCCTCAAAGTCAATTATTGGATCGCAGGTACGTGATTGCAATGATTGAGGGATGACCTATACCGATAGGACTGTCTTGCTCGAGATGATAGTATGCTATCTGGTTTGTCTTTATCATCGTGTACATGCTTTAGTTCACTATTGCATGTTGATAGAGCCCATAGGATTCTTGCTTGACAGCCAGCAATATGATGGCGGTCATATACGTGGGAGCTGGGGGTCTATAAGAACATCCTTAAAGTGTCAGTAGTCTTGGGAGTTTCGAGACAGGGCATCGATACTCCAGAGTAGACTAGTGTATACAGTCGAGACCCCGACGAGGGGCGGTGGCCGGTCTCACAAGCCATTTGTGTCAGTTGGTTCAGCTAAGATGTAAGCAGGTATTCATTGGGTTATGAGTACACTGGACAGGACTCGCCAGGAACATGCTAGTTGGTATTATACATATCGTCAGATAGCAGTTCTCAGATGACATGTGTACAGGTTAGTCTGTCGACCTGAGATCGTCATTTGACTCGTGTGAGTTCCCACTGTGCTTTGATTACTACCCTACCACGGCTCAAAGGAGTCGTGCAAACAGGTTTTAGTTGGGTACAGTCCCGAGCCACATGGAGGCAGTGAGCGGATCGTCAGGGATTCATCTCTCCCGGTATTGGGGGTGAGATCGCGCTGTGTTTAGGAGACCCATTACACGAAATCCCTGGCCAGGGTAATCGAGATTTACTGGTAGGTATTCCAGTAGTTTCTCAGGGTGTTCTTGGCTACTCTCCGACACGACTTATACCGCTATTGGGGGTCTGACGTTTACCAGCCCCCTAGGCTCTATATGCGATACTCATAGACGAACGGACCGGGCTGTACGGATATTGTCACTGTCAGGCTCAGTAGGGTTTCTGGATGAGTTCGCTCGTCAGCTTCCCTTCCGATCAATACATGGGCAACAGTTACGTACAGCTAATACCTCTGACGTGCTAGTGGTTATACACAGTGCTTGTGTATTGATGAGTAATTAGAGTCCCCCACAGATACTTTTCCAAGTTCGGGCGAAACGTTGTAGAGGTCGTATGGTGATATGGCAGGATTCGATCATATTCGTGCACTTGTGCACGGATCATGATCGGACGGATAATACTAGCGGGCTTTAGTTCAAGCCAGATCCTAGTATTATACTGTAGGAATATTTTTTTGTGTAATTGCATTTCGTATTCGGTCGGAATACAAATGCAGTTATTTATTTACAGTTGAGGGATAATCTCGTAATTCGTTACGGGATTATTTTCGGAGTTGCCAGTTTCTTTTTCCGTCTTAAACATTCCAATCCGTGTTTTATCTTTGTGATCATTGGCTTCGACATTGACCATTTTCCTTGCCATCTTGTCTTGGCCGATTTTTAGGGACTGCCCATTCTTTTTGACATTAGTGTGTGAGCCATTGTTTCATCATTAATTGAGCATGGGTTTTTAGAGTGGGGCAGCATGGTCCTTGGTCTTGCCTCATTGACTTGTGGCTGGCGGGGGCGGGGGCAGGGGAGGGGGCCGGGGGCTTTGTGCTATTTCGCCAGCTCTTAAAGGGGAATTTTTTTTTTTGTGGTTGAAAAATATGAGACACTCACTTGACAAAAACCATCACCTCGTTCTGATTTCCACATGGAAGAATTTTACAACTGGCCGAGCACACTATATTGGAGGGCTTCTTGTTTTTATTTTGGAGTGATTGATTAATTATATAATCATATATATTCCTTCACTCACATTTTCATGTGAGGCTCACCACTTCATTCTGAAAATTCCAGAGAGACACATATTTAAAAAATCCTTAGTGCCATTTCCTCACAAGAATGGCCGAGCACATCTTGATAAAGGGCTGAATTTTTCATCTCATTGCTAAAAAAATTTCTTTGCTCACAAAATCATTCCAAATGGCGACTCCAATCTATCTCCACCCAAATGCTTGGGTATCTTGAGACAATATATTCCACGCTATCTCTATTTAATTCTTGGATATGTCGGCTAGCAAACTTCATATCCGAATTGCCTCGGTTTTTAGGCGGCGGCCCGTATAAAGATTCATAGACGTGGTGCTGCTTCGACGGGCGTGATCGGGGAGTAGACTTCGTCGGTGCACCAGCGAGGAGTTTGGCGCGGAGATTGAAGACCGAAGGACACGGATCGATCGGTATAAAATTTCCTAACTCTTTACAGTTTTGCTAGTTTACGGTTAATGGAACGATCCGGGTATTGGGTCGCGGTAGCGCCGGTTCTGTAAAATGCTTTTGTTCCGCATTTGGCGTCGGCATGAAGGCCGGGCCGCCGCCGCATCCCAACAGTAAAATCATAATGAAAGTCATAGTAACCATTTTTAAATGCATCAAGTTTTTCTCAAAAATTTCGGCAGAGTTTCCTTTGTAAATACTGGCCCCAAATGTTGGGATGCTAGGCACTGCCACATGTCCTACGAGATATGAACCATGCCCGATTAAAATTTTAGCCGTACCGAACAACCCAAAACCGGATCTTTAAACTAGAGTTTATGCGAAAACAAGCATGTTAAACACTTTAACACTAAGTGAGAGAGATTACAAGTTTTGTAGATCCGGTCCATCACTTCATAAGCTCCGTGTTGTGGTCCCTTCGCTGCGATCATCGTATTCCGGACTCTCGAGAGGCTCCACGAAAAGAAAGGTGCAGTCTTGCTTCCGATTTTCGATGACATAGATGATCTACCTTGAAGTTTTATTAACACAAGCTAACACTCACTAAATGAAGTGAACACTCTCATCTAAATGACAAGGATAGATGAGAATGATGAAGTAGGATTTTTATCTCTTATTTAGAATCTTTTTCTCACACATAATCATCACTAAGAAAAACAAGTAAGCTTTTTTCATGAAAAGAAGAAGGAAGAAGAAGATGAATCAATAATAGAAACCTTTTGTGATGAATAATGTAAAGAAGATAATGATCAATTATGCAACCATGGTTGCTAAACCTTTGTAGAGAATTAACCAAGGACTAGGGTTTGGGTTGGGTTAAAGCACGAGTCATTGGAAAATATCTTGCACAAAATAAAAAGAAACCTTCTAGAATCATCAAGAAGGAACTAACCCAAAACAAACCCTAACCTTGTTTAATCTCTACTAAACATGTTGCATTAGTTATCATATCATGTTACAATATTATATATCACATATATAATATTTATCGTAACAATATAAAATAATACAATTAACATATATCGCATATATATCAATATATTACCCGAGTGAGAAAAAAAATCTTTTAGCGAGCTAATATTAGTTAATGTAATTTAATATATCATATATATTATTATACATTAAATTATCGAATCAACACTTGATCCAACAATCCGGCTATATCGCATATAACCGATTAATACGATGACCCGGCTATATCACATATACCCGGCCGACATCTCATAACGAGAGAATCTAATACGGTATCACATACCGCATTATCCTCGGTCCCGCACATATCACATATGTGCTCCTACTCCGTTTTTCCTGAATCAAGAAAGCTCTGTGTATGACTCTAAAGAATCGTCAATAAGCCGGCAGTAGGTGATGATCATATCAAATACCCACAAGCTGCAAGCGGTCAGCTAAACGTAACAGCCACCCAGGTATTGAGCGCTCAGAAGATCAACAAGCAAGCATGTACATTCTCCTGTGAATCTAATCAGTAACACTCCCGTACAGTCCGGTCTCGTCGTCTGATATGTCGCATATCTCGCCTAGGGGTGGTAAACGTCAGACCCCAGTAGCTTGATAAGTCGTGTCGATATGAGGTCTATAACAGTTCGAGAAACTACTGATAACACTTACCAGTAAATCTCAGCAACCCTGGCCGAGGATTTCCAGTTATAGCCAATCGAACACAGCTCAACATCAACTCCCTATACCGGGAGAGACGAATCCCCTCCTATCGCTCATTGCCTCCATGTGATTCGGGACTGTACCCAAAAGCCACATTTTTGAACGCCCTCTTGGACGTGGTATGATGGAAATCAAAGCACAGTGGGAATCACACAAGACTCTATGACGATCTCGGGTCAACAGACTACTCTGTACCAGTGTCACCGGAGAACAACCATCTGACGTGAGGTATAATACCATCTGGGAGTTCTCGGCGAGTCCGTCCAATGTACCCAGGCTCTACTGAGCACCTGTACACCATCCTTGATGTCAAACACCGATGGATATGGGATCATCCATCGCCCATCATATGGGTCAAGATGCGTATACGCTAGTCTACTCTGGTGCATCGATGCCCCTGTCTCGATACACCCTCGACTAGGAACTGTTATAGGATGTACTCGTCGACTACCGTGGCCCCACTAGTATGATCTTATCATAGTCCCAGTAGTCGAGTACATATCCTAAGGGCTTTATCAACATGTATATAGAGACAATCAAAGTACATGTTAAGATAAAGAGCAACCAGACAGCGTACTATCATGTCGAGCAAGAAAGTCCTCCCTATATATGTCCAAGCATCCATTACAATATACATCATATGTACAGTAATGGCCTCTAGGGCATACATATAATTAATACCAAACGGGTACAAACATACATATACATAAGTAATGAATAAAGGCATCCCCAAGCATGAGCTAGCCCATTGCCAATTGGCGGAAACAACCGCGCAAGGAATATAATATACAACGCCGTAGGGCGAGGATCAAAACTCAAAAAGAAAACCAACATCGTCAAGAAAACCAATGAAGAACCATATTAATACAAGCGCGCGACTCTAAGGTCGAAAGAATAAACAACTGGTTTACTAAGTATATCAATAATACAAGTCTGGTTGATGGAGCTTACTAGATACAACTGAAATAAATAACAAATACTACGGTGGTCACGATGCAAGTGAACCCACTGTCACGATCCGAAATTTGTCCCGTGACGGCCCTTAAACTACGTAACGTCTACCGGCGTAACACAATTTAAGTAAGCCGAAAACCCAACAATCTAAACTATCAAAAGTAGTAAGAATTAATAGATGTTTTAAAACATTTGAAATCTCAACCCAAATTCTTTAATGTCCCAACTTTATTTCATTTAAAATTTTGGCAGCACCTCATTTGTAAAAACCATCCCCAAAAATGGGTACAATATAATATAAGTAAAGCATCCCCAAACGGGAGCAAAAACACGCTCAAAGACGGAAAACAACCACCACAACAGATATATGACGCCGTAGCGAAGAAATAAAAGACGATAGAAGTAAAAATGCATAAAAGACATCCAAGTCTCAAAATAACATACAATATCGTCCTCACATCAAGTCTCTAAGTCAACATGAAAGTATTAGATGGAGAGTACAAGGATACAATGAATATACAATACAACACGAATAACCACAATACCCACCTAAAGCAAAACTGCACACTGTGAGCCGATGCGGTATCCGCAGCCAAAGATGATAGATAGATGAATAGCCTGCCTCGACTACTGTGGGGAAACAACCTGCAAAACAAACTGTGGCACAACGGAGGTGAGTTGCCAACTCGTGAATAGTAAATAACATATGCAGGTAATCGCAAGTATGCACGTACAACGCGAATCTAACATATGTATTTAATAGCAATAAATGGTCATATGAATGCAATAGTCAAGAAAGGTACACTAACATGTACAACTAATACATGAAGCAATAATAATATGACAATCTGTATGCAACAATTATGTAAGGTACTATATCGGTACTACTAATACATGAAGAAATGATATGAATAAAGTTATGTAAATGCAACAGTCATGGAAGGTACTCTAGCATGTACACGAATGCATGCAGCAGTGCATAAACAGTAAATGTGGAGTATGGGGTGAAACATGTCATTTCCACGGAATCCTGACATCGTGGTAGGATCAAAATCCATCAAGACAATCCAAATCCCGATTTCTCAAATCAGCCCCCAAATTGGCTCTCATATCATAAGTCTCACAAATCCTGAATGTACAACATCAAGTAAATCTCATATATCCTGAATGTACAAAATCAAGTAAGTCTCATATATCATTTATGTACAATATCAAGTAATCTCAAATGTTCTAAATCCAATATCAAGTGAATATCTTATATCCTAGGTATAATTGCATGAATAAATATAATGATGTATATAAATTGATATGTATACATAAATATTAGCGTCCCATTCCACTAATATATATACTTAGGAGTAAAATATCATGAAAACAATGTGTCAAGTATCGACACAGAAATGGTGATCTATCAGGTGCTGTCACCACGACTGGCACCCTGATAGGTACGTATCACACGCTATCTGAAAAACCCGAGTGCCTAGATCTGACCTTCGTCTTCCACGTATCCATACGTACATGACTCCTGTCGGTATCCCCGCGATAACCGCCGAGTCATAGGTAATGTCACCGGATGGTATGGTTTCCATGCCAGGCTCATAGGCATGTTACGTCGACTCTTGCCCCGGGTACCTCCTGGCCCCACCATGTACCCTCATACGGCCCTCGACTCCTCCTCGCATGGGATATATATATCAGAACTGATAAATCTCATGGTGGATGCTGAAATATCATATCAGGGGAAACCGGGTTTTTCAAATAATACATAATTTCATGAAACTACCACGGTCCCAAAATCCAGAAAATATCATGAAGAATCCATATCTCAATACGAAAATCCATGAATAAAATATACACAACATAAAACTGTAATGTAAGCATATAAAGGAAAAGCCGCTAATTAACTGCAACATGTTAATATAATATATCTTTCGGTTCCTAATTTCTCCAATTCTAAATAACATCAAGTAATGGTAAATGTGTAGCTATAACCAGATATATGTGTAAACATAAAGGTATAGCAAGATATAGTTATCTACCTACCAGTAATGATGTGATATACCCTCCGGGTATAAGTGAAGTATGAAAGCAAGGTATAGAGGAATGCTATATGTCACATGCATAAACAAATATGAATCAATGTCTCAATGTCCCTAACAAAAAAATATCATATCTATACGGGCGTTGTACGTGTCATGGCAATTATTGACAGTGTGTGTGGAATACAATCAGTGCTCGTGCAATATAAGTCGTCAATAATAGTGCAGTGTCCTAAGGATACTAGTCCAAGCACAACAATAACTATGCAGTAATGTGTATGCGCAACTCTATATATACAATAGAATATGCGACAAAACATAACATTTCTAGCCCATACGCATAACGCCATGCAGGCGATTCCCCTGCAGATGTTAAATCTACTCACCACGCTCTTGGCTAAGTGAAGCCAACCACCTTTTTTCCCTTCGTCGCAGCGTCCGAAGTCCCCGCATGCGAACCTAAAATGATAAAACAAGTGTATATTAGTAATAGACCCAAAACACGTACAAACTATATTAGACCGATGCAACAACACAAAACTTACTCTTAAGTGTCCGTATTGTGGCTAACGTGCGTAGCGACACGACGAAAACAACTCAAGAGCAAAACCACTCAAAGTGCACGATCCGTGTCGTCTAACGTATCGCACTTAGAAGTAACACAAGAGACTACCTAGGTGATCCCAGATTTTTCATACAGAGAAAGCCTAACAAACAAACAGAACTAAACACACCCAAACCAAACAGACACCTACCCACAAAACCCCCAATCCCCAACTCCAACCCAACTCCGGCGTCCCCGGAAATGTCCTCCTAGTCGCCAGCCGAGGTCCGAGCAGGGTGGTTCGTTCTTCAGGTGAAGTCCTATGGTCTCAGGTACAACACAACTACATTGTTTGGTTTTCTAGTACTCTCTCCGGGTCACAACAGATCACAGATGTCACATAAAGGCACTAAAAATACGATATTTGCACGAAACGATACAAAACGCTATCTAAACTGAAACTAACATGCTAAGCTACATAATAAACACATAAACAACAACAAGAGATCATTACCTAACTAAAAGAACTCAAAGATCCAAGCTTTGCAAGCTCCATGGCATCCAAGAGGCAAAAGGCGATCAAAGATGTGATTTTCGATGAGATTTGAGAAGGATTGTGATTAATTTGTGATAAAATGGAGAGTGTTCAGTTAGAGTTGAGAGAGAATAAGGAAAATGAAAAGAGATAGAGAAATGAGAGAATGTGTGAGGATAAGAGAGTGGGAGGTGAGGTTAAGGGTGAGGGTGAGTGCACCATTAGCATTAATTCTCCATTAATGCTTTCACACACACCTTATCAAGCCACCTTCTCACTCCAAAAGAATATCTTCTCTCTTCTCACAAAATATCTAGGATTAGGGTTAAGGATTGGATTAAAGAAAAGATTAGGATAAATGGTTAAGTGTCATGGTTGCTAAGAACAAGATTAGCACAAACAAAGCCTCACATTAACGTGCACACATGCGTGCATGCCATAACAAATAATAATAAAATTATTAATTAAATGTTATAAAATTTGAGGAACCCGAATTGGTAAACATTTTACAGTAAACCCGCATTAACGTCTAAACTAACACTAACCGAAATCTAAGGCGTTACAATGTCCCCCCTTATAAA
This sequence comes from Agapanthus africanus, assembly GCA_030015575.1. NCBI lineage: Eukaryota > Viridiplantae > Streptophyta > Magnoliopsida > Asparagales > Amaryllidaceae > Agapanthus > Agapanthus africanus. Next base: position 196,249,395 of record JASDDO010000010.1, on the reverse strand, counting down.
AATTCGTCCCCGAATTTAAAATTCTCACTAAGCGTGCCTTCAAAGAGAAGATTACCAAACTCTCATATCTCGCTTGCATCCTCCCAAGTGATCACCACACTATACGGCTACGTCCAAGAAAAACCCTCCACAGATGGCAAGCCCCTTGACCGAAGTTTCTCCACCTACCGAGCCATTAACACAATTTGCTGCTGGTGAACGAAAAGATCAAGTCCAAACTAAATGGTCTGGTAATGAATCATGTGATAAAGGTCATGAAGGTAATTGCAAAGTATCTACACAAGGAATACGGGGTGAATACTAAATAATCTGGGCGGAAGTGCTAAGTTAAAGGCAACAAAACTAACTCGCTTGATGATCTCAAAAGGACCTACAATCCTGGGATAAGCTTCCCAAAACTCAACACGTCATTCATCGGAAAATCCGTAGGAATACATGATCTCCCACTGCGAACTCAAGTCTGCGACCACCATGGTCAGTATAAGACCTCTGTCTGCACTGGGCTGTCATCATCCTGACCTGAACCAACTGGATCATTTCCGAAGCCTCTAGACTAGCTGGGGTCTAAAATATCCTACTTACACAGAGTCAGAAAAACAGACTGGAGATCGACACCACCTAACAACAAAACCTAAAGGTTGCCAATTTGGAGTGTCTTTTGATAACAGCTATTGAAAGAGAACCCTAACAATAGTAAGTGACGATCCCAACTGCCGACAACAATTGGTACGTACGCACAAACATATCCTCCAGAGTCGGTATAGCCCACTCTCACAAAACCATCATCCTGCGGATGGAAAAACGGAGCTAAAGCTCAACCAGTACCCAAGGCTTCCTGAAGCTCCTGCCCTAGACGGCAAGCGAACAGGGTGCCTCTATTGGATACGACACATGAAGGAACTCTGTGCAAACGCACCAACTTAACAAAGAACAACTGAGAAACTGAGTAAAACCGGACAACAACACCAAATGGAGTCACACCCTGACTAAACCTGGGTAGACACCAAAACGTCATTCATGGAGTGTAGGAGATAGTGCCCTCAGAGTCAATTATTGGATCACAGCCACGTGCTTGCAATGATTGAGGGGAGGACCTGTCCCAGTATGACAGTCTTACTCAAGATGATAGTATGCTATCTGGTTTACCTTTATCATCATGTGCTGCTTTAGGTGACCTTAGGAGTCTCTATTGCATGTTGATAGAGCCCCTAGGATTCTTGCTTGACTTCCAGCAGTATGATGGCGATCATATAAGTGGGAGCTGGGGTCTATAAGCAAATCCTTAAAAGGTCCCTAGTCGTGGGAGTTTCGAGACATGGCATCGATTCTCCAGAGTAGACTAGTGTATACAGTCGAGACCTCGCCGAGGGGCGGTGGCCGTTCTCACAAGCCACTGGTGTCAGTTGGTTCACCTAAGATGTATACAGGTGCTCATTTGGTTATGAGTACACCGGACAGGACTCGCCGGGAACCTGCTGGTTGGGATTATACCAGACGTCAGATAGCAGTTCCCTGGTGACATGTGTACAGGTTAGTTCATCGACCTGAGATTGTCATTTGTCTCGTGTGAGTTCCCACTGTGCTTTGATTACTACCCTACCACGGCTCAAAGGAGTCATGCAAACAGGTTTTAGTTGGGTACAGTCCCGAGCTACATGGAGGCAGTGAGCGGATCTGCAAGGGTTCGTCTCTCCCGGTATTGGGGGTGAGGTCGCGCTGTGTCTAGGAGAGCCAGAACATGAAAAGTCCTTGGCTAAGGCAGGAGATTTACTGGTAGGTATTCCAGTAGTATCTCAGGGTGTTCTGGGCTGCACTCCGACACGACTTGTACCGCTATTGGGGGTCTGACTTTTACCAACCTTCTAGGCCCGCCATGCGATGCTCATAGAAGAACGGACCGGACTGTACGGATATTGTCACTGACAGGCTCAGTAGGGTGTCAGGATGAGTTCGCTCATCGACGTCCCTTTTAGTCAATACCTGGTAGCCAATTACGTATTGGCTTATACCTCTGACTTGCTAGTGGTTAAATCCACAACCAAGGTGTTGACGAGTCTTTAGAGTCCACCACACTCAGTTACTCAAGTTTCGTGCGAAACGCTGTAGAGGCCGTATGGAGATATGGCAGGGTTCGATCAGATACGTGCGGTATTGCACGGATCGTGATCGAACGGTTTTTACTAGCCGGCTTTGGCTTAAGCCGGATTCTAGTTTTAGATAGTGTAGTTTTGTTTCTTTGCATTTGTGTTCAGTGGGAATACAAATGCTGGCATGTATTTGCAGTAGCGGGGTTTTCCTGTAATTTATTACGGGATCAGTTTTCTGAAGTTGCCAGTTTGCATTCCGTTCCGGCCGGTTTTCTTTTATTCCTTCACGGCCGGACTTTCTGATGGAGGGGGTTAATTGCAAGTTTGCAATTAACTTACTTGTGAGGGGCTTTCTTGCATTTGTGGCTTTATGATGAGACTAGCATCATGATGGGATTCTATTCTAGTCTTTTTCATTGCTTTTCTTTTGATGAGAAATGAAATGGTGTGACCATTATCATCTTAGCTTATTCTTTTTCTCCTCTTGAAAATGATTCATAATTTTTCCACCTACATGGGGAGGCCAGCCACTTCCAAAAGAGAGAGAGAAATTCATATTTTTGGGTGTGGCATTTTATCTTCATCTCATTCCATGTTAGCAAAAAGACTAGCTCAAAAGGTTCATTCACTTTTCTCATTCTCCTCTCAATACCTCCATCAATGGCAACCTCATAAACCCCAAAGAGACATGGCTACTACACTGTTCTACAGCATCCCTTAGACGTGTCGGCTAGCCAACTTCGCGCCCGAGTTGCCTTGGTCAAGAGGTGGGAGCCCGTAAAAGATTCCGGCTACGTGGTGCCCTTTCCGACGAGGAGGTGATGGACGGAGTTTCCGCGGAAGATCGGAGTGGAGACGAAGACCGAAGGACATGGATCGCTTGGTATAGCTTCTCTACTCTTTTCTTGTTTGCTAGTAGCTAGGTTAATGGCCCGATCCGGGTGAAAAGTGAGCGGTGGTGCCAGTTTGCTAGTTTGCAAAGTTTTTGTTTCCGCGTTTCCGGCGTCGGATCGACGGCCGGGGCGCCCCCGCGGACATACATTGGTATCAGAGCCACGCCATTAACCATGCCTAGCTTGCTCTAGTATGTTTAGAACTCGATCGAACAAAATGCCCAAAAACCGTATTTTCAATGCATATGTGTTCTCTGTCGAAATTATTTTGGCTCCAAAAAAATTTTTCAGGTTGTCTCAGAATACTGTGCATGGATATAGAAACAATCTGTGAAAATTTGGTGGCGCGATCTCTCCAAACCGCCGCGGAACCGCGGCCAATCCCATGCTTGGGCCGCGGTTCCGCCGCGCTTTTGATTGATTACTTGATCAAAATTTTGCAGATAGCTTATGAGTTAAAAATAGGGGTTTTGGGATATTCTTTTTGGGCCCAGATTTTCTGTGAGTGCTACAGTACTGCTTGGGGCCCACTTTGATAAATTTGTTCGATCGGATATTTTAAACATGCTAGTTCACAGTATTTACATTATATCTGCGACCGTGAATGTCACTTGATCGGTAAGTCCTGTCTAACTGCTATAGCCCGGTTAGACGGATTTGCGAACGTGACCTTCACGTTGATGTTCTGTGTATTACTGTGTTGTTGCGGATCGGTCGTGGGGGATAGCCTGGATGCAATGTTAGTACAGTTTTGTTTTATATGTACATTTGATATTGCGGGGCGAGCGTCCGACATGTGGACTGCCGTCACTGCCTGTTTGTATTATTATTTTGGGGCACGACCAGGTTGCGGTCGATGTACCCGTTGTATGTATATTTTACTTTCTGTACTAGGATTACCCCGCGGAGGGGTGCACGGGTAGCCGGGTTCTAGAGGGCAACGAGCCCGCATCTCATGGCGTTGAGATGAAGGGATCTTTACTCTAGAATTGGCAGGGCTATTCGCCGCACTCGTATGGGGTACAGGTTGACCCAGGAGGGGTGCCCAAGTTACCGGATTCCGTGGAGTGCTGGGTGGTCCATTCACGTTGCTGAAGGGGGCTGCCTCACTTCAGGTTTTGGCGGGTAACTTGCCGCGCCCGTAGGGTTCTAGGTTTTCATTGCACAGGCTATCCACATGACCAGGGGAACGTCGGGTTTCAGTAGCCGCTCTGTGAAACCCAGGGATCCCAGATATCTGTATTGTTCTGTGATGCTGTACATTTCTGTGCTGTTGCATTTTATCACGCCTTGAGCGAAAATTATATATTATATATATACAAGTAGATGTTGTATATGTTTTGCATCCGCGCTAGTCCAGTCCCCGCTCTGTCGTTAGTTAAGTAACCTAACGGGTGATGACGGGACCCAGTGGCGAATGCGGATGGCATATACGTACGTCATAATTTTCGTTCTTTATTGGTGTGATCAATTGATGGGACTGCGTTGATTCGTCAATGCAAGATAAACAAACCTATTCTGATGTTGTTGGAACACTGTTTCAAAAAGCTGTTATTGAAAGGGCGTTTTATTTTGTTTTGCACAGTGGTATTCGGTTATGAATATCCAGCTCCTCAGTCGACGAGGCAAGGGCCGAGATCCCTTCACCGGGAGTGACCCCTTGGACAGAAGTTTGCGTCAGGGCAATAACTTCACTATAGCCGATTACATTTGCTTTGCATCGTGGTATTCAGTTGGAATATCCTGCACCTCATTCCACGGGGAAAGAGCCGAGATCCTTCACCGGGAGTGACCTCTTTAGCAAAGGTTTTCGTCACTATATTTTTATAAAGCTATACGTTCCTTCAACGATATCAAGTTCATTACGTTAAAGGTTTTCGCCAGAAACCATTCGTAGCCCTCCGTCGTTTCATGTGGATAGTCAATAGTATTCAAGCTGTTTATGTTGGCCAAAGTCAAGACACAGTGTTTGGTAGCTGTTGGGTATTCATATGCAGCATAGATATATGCGTTGGTTTGGGACAGTCGTACTGCCATTTTGGCCAAAGTCAAGGGTAGGTACGGGTGGGTTCAAATTAACCAGGAGAATGACGGGTAGAACTTGACATGTGACTTATGATATGTTGGCCAAAGTCAAGGTCATAAGAGCATGGGGCAAAAATCCACATCGGGAGTTTCAAAAGAACTGAAACTTGCTAGATATGTGCATACCTTCTGGAGTGTGATAACGTGAGCGGATTCCGTCACGTTATCATGCGATGATAGTTGGATCCCGATTCCCACTGATGAGTTGGTTTACTCCTCGGGTGATCCCGGCTAATTCTTCTTTCAGGTTTGGGGAAGAATTTGACGCTACAGTGAGAGGTTTCCAGATTAGATAAAGTGATAACCATTCTGATCTAGGTTAGAGTGCACGCTGAGTGTTTCTTTTCTCTCTCTCTTTGGCAGCGACCATTGACCCGACCCTAGACTATGACTCAGTGACCAAGTTGACCGAACCTTCTTAACTTTGGCTTTTGGATTGTCAGAGTTGCAAACCTCATTGCCACTCCTACTTTTACCCTTTTCTCCGGGACATCCTGTATTACTACGAACGTCCACTTCCATTGGACAAAACCATCGTATGGTTATATACGAACTCGAAGGAATTCGAGGATGGTTTCCGGTTCTGGAGAAAACGAATAGGACTATTCAGTTGTCTTTTCTTCTTTTTTTTCCTTCTCTCAGGTTGCGAGTACTCCTTGGTTTAGGAGTAGTACACCTATTACGCAAATTGGATAGTCTTCTTCCAGACCTTAGGCTGGTGTTGAACGGTAGGGAATGAAGAAAACCAATTAGCATAACGATGGTGTGCAGAAGGTATTAAGTAAAGACAAAGAAAGGGATTAGTAAGAGGGAAAAGTAAAATGCGACTGCTATTCACGACCAAACCAAGTATTCTTCGCCAATCCTAAATCACCTTTGTATTTCTCCAGGACACTCCGTATCACTACGAAGATCCCAGTTTATTGGATAATCCATCGTATGGTTATATACGAACTCGAAAGGAACTTGTTCCAGTTCGGGGATGGATCCTGGTTCAGGAGAAATAGGAATAAGGTTCATTCGGTTGTCTTTTATCTTCACCTTGTCTCGCATTGCGAGTGCTCCTAGGATTAGGAGTAGTACACCCATTATGCTTATTGGATAGTCTTCTTCCAAACCATAGGCTGGTGCCGAACGGTAGGGAAGGAAGAAAACCATTTGGCCTAAAGGGGTGTACAGAAGGTAATGGCTAAAGACATATAAAGGGATTTGGAGAGATGACAAAGAATTATACGGTTATAGTTGTGAATCTGGATAATGGAAGAGGCATTACTAGGAATACCAGGATACCCCATCGAAACATTTCAATGTTTCAGTTTCACTGTGTACTGTTAATAGAAAACTGATTTCCCAATTAGACACTTGCTCCAGGGTATGTATTTACCAGGTATGATTCTCACATCTGTATGGTTTTACAGATGATGAGTGGGAGTAAGTTATTGGGAATTGGGTGATCATCCTCATTATAACGGGATTCGTTGTAATCGGTGATATTTGAGGAAGCCACCTGGGTTGTTTGCCGGACGGCAAATATTTGGTTTTGAATATCCGTTCTTGTGCACCAATTTCAAATTGATATAGCTGTACGTCTATTTTCATAGAGTGAGATATACCTTTTTGAGATTATGTCTATGACATTTACCTATACCAGTGGATGGTTAGGTAAGGAGCATTGAACAACGGTGTAATTCTTCTTGACCATAAGTACAGTTTTCAACCTACGACACACAGTGAATGAGTCACTAGACTCAGGGGACTAATACAGAGCATTGTATATTGTCCAGTGTCCATTAGGACAGAGGGGTTGGTCCTCGTACTATATTCGGTTTACTTATAACTTCTCTAGTTCTTAGACAAGTGTTTCGTAGAAACACAGGGTCCAAGTTTTGAGAAGTTATAGGTATATGAATAAAGTAGAGAACCAGGTATTGCAAGTATCGGGATTCTTCAAGGTGATCGAAGATGTAGATACTTGTGAATGGTATTCAGTTGATAGTAGTGGTTAAGAGAACTTGTTTCTCTTTCAGGTTACTCATAATTGGAAGCATTCCTAAGTTGAGTAACGCTGATCGGCCTCCTTCCATTTAGTTAACATGCACTGTAGACAGCTGCATAATTTGAATCTAGTTCAATTAAATCAGTGCCTCTGTTTCTATATTGGATATAGAACAGTTCATATCTTGACATTGTTAAGGCACGTGGAGTTGTCCGGCTTATGCTTAAAACCAGACTCCGGATAACTCAAGGCACGTTTCTGTAATGGCTGTTTGTGGGTTCACCCGGGCTATGACGAGGGTTGACTTTCTACCATCTGGAAGATCAATAGTGATATTGTTCTTAACTCGCCACAGTTTTAATTAAAAATGGATTTTTTCAGAAAACAGTAGTGGGAGTATGGTAGAACTGGAAGTGATTCCAGAACCGCAAACGATTACTGAAGATTTGATAAGAACCTAAAGATTCAATCTGGTTTGACATTCCACTAGGCCACTCCGCAGATAAAGTGGGTAACCTCAGGCGCTCGAGAGGTACTTCGGTATGTTCAAGGATGGTGGCAGGGAGGTTCTTGTTTACCCAGACTTGCCATTGCTGTTGTTCCAGATTGTGAGACCCGGCAGGAGGATGAGTATAGCGTCGTTCTAAACTAGCTTTAGAAGTGTACGTGTATATGACTCTGCCAGAGGGTTGTCGTAGTCAGTGGGAGCAGCGGAAGCATTGGTAGACATCAGGCTTATGTCAATTTATAGACTAAAGCAGATATAGCGGAGATAGATCATCTATTTCTGATGTGACAATCATAGGTTTGACTTCATCAGAATAGGGGATGGATTTGTTAAGAAGGTAGTAGGGTGTGATGTCCTTGTATTTGATGACATACACGGAGTAGGAAGTGATATTCCTATACTACGATCGGTTATACTTTGGTCGTCACACAGTGGTTTCTCTACATAGGACTTGGATATTATATCAGACATTCTAGTTACTAGATCTATGGTTTTAGATCTAGATTTGGGTGGTTTCCCAATCTGGGTACTTTGACAGCATTCTAAGAGTATTTAGAATGGACGACTCCTGGCAAGGTGGTGTACCTGCAGGTGATGGAGTCACCCTCTCTAAAGCTGTCTTACAGATTAAAAGGGAGAGGGATGTGCATGATTGACAGATCACTTGCTTAGGCAATTGAGTCAATCATGAGATGTCAATTACCACACCACATGTTGTTCTTGAAGTAGGTGCAATAAGTCGATTTTGATCCAATCCTGGAGAAACAATCGGAAGCAGTTTATAACATAAGTTGATGTTCTAGGGAAATGATAACAGCATTCTCCTTCGGGAGACGGTTATCATTCCAGGCTTCTAAGGTGACCTGGATGGCAGAGTAGCTGTCAGAGTTATAGTTTTTCCTTTGACGAGGGGCAGTATTTTGGACAGATGGTCCAGGTGGATACTGAGGGAAGGTATGGCGCAGGATACTGATTAAGTTCAGTTGACGATACAGTCTAAGAAGTTTGGATTTGGAGTTCATTTTTGAGCTAGGTCCCATCAGATATCCAGACACATTCTAAGACAGGTATTGCTCATTTCGGGAGATGGCTTTCTCCGCGAACATGAGATATAGAGAGACATAGAAAGAAACACCAGAGCGGATCCACTCACTGAGGCCATTCCTCGAACGCAATAGTTTCGCAAACGAGCTTTGTGAGACTGACTAGTAGAGGAGTTGGGTGTTCGGTATCACACGGGCTGTGAGTACGCGACATCTCAATAATTAGCCTTGAGTGCAAGTGGGAGATTGTTGGAGATAGTGCCCTCAGAGTCAATTATTAGATCACAGGCACGTGATTGCAATGATTGAGGGGAGGACCTGTCCCAGTAGGACGGTCTTACTCAAGATGATAGTATGCTATCTGGTTTACCTTTATCATCGTGTACTACTTTAGGTGACCTTACAAGTCGCTATTGCGCGTTGATAGAGCCCCTAGGATTCTTGCTTGACTTCTAGCAGTATGAGGGTGATCATATAAGTTGGAGCTGGGGTCTATAAGCAAATCCTTAAAAGGTCCTTAGTCATGGGAGTTTCGAGACAAGGCATCGATTCTCCAGAGTAGACTAGTGTATACTGTCTTGACCCCGACGAGGGGCGGTGGCCGGTCTCAAAAGCCACTGGTGTCAGTTGGTTCACCTAAGATGTATACAGGTGCTTATTGGGTTATGAGTACACCGGACAGGACTCGCCGGGAACCTGCGAGTTGGGATTATACCAGACGTCAGATAGCAGTTCCCTGGTGACATGTGTACAGGTTAGTTCATTGACCTGAGATCGTCATTTGTCTCGTGTGAGTTCCCACTGTGCTTTGATTACTACCCTACCACGGCTCAAAGGAGTCGTGCAAACAGGTTTTAGTTGGGTACAGTCCCGAGCCACATGGAGGCAGTGAGCGGATCTGCAGGGGTTCGTCTCTCCCGGTATTGGGGGTGAGGTCGCGCTGGGTCTAGGAGAGCCAGAACATGAAAAGTCCTTGGCCAAGGCAGGAGATTTACTGGTAGGTATTCTAGTAGTATCTCAGGGTGTTCTGGGCTGCACTCCGACATGACTTGTACCGCTATTGGGGGTCTGACTTTTACCAACCCCCTAGGCCCGCCATGCGATACTCATAGACGAACGGACCGGACCGTACGGATATTGTCACTGACAGGCTCAGTAGGGTGTCAGGATGAGTTCGCTCATCGACGTCCCTTTTAGTCAATACCTGGTAGCCCGTTACGTATTGGCTTATACCTCTGACTTGCTAGTGGTTAAATCCACAACCAAGGTGTTGACGAGTCTTTAGAGTCCACCACACTCAGTTACTCAAGTTTCCGGCGAAACGCTGTAGAGGCCGAATGGAGATATGGCAGGGTTCGATCAGATACGTGCGGTATTGCATGGATCGTGATCGGACGGTTTTTACTAGCCGGCTTTGGCTTAAGCCGGATTCTAGTTTTAGATAGTGTAGTTTTGTCTCTTTGCATTTGTGTTCAGTGGGAATACAAATGCAGGCATGTATTTTCAGTAGCGGGGTTTTCCTGTAATTTATTATGGGATCAGTTTTCTGAAGTTGCCAGTTTGCATTCCGTTCCGGCCGGTTTTCTTTTATTCCTTCACTGCTGGACTTTCTGATCGAGGGGGTTAATTGCAAGTTTGCAATTAACTTACTTGTGAGGGGCTTTCTTGCATTTGTGGCTTTATGATGAGACTAGCATCATGATGGGATTCTATTCTAGTCTTTTTCATTGCTTTTCTTTTGATGAGAAATGAAATGGTGTGACCATTACCATCTTAGCTTATTCTTTTTCTCCTCTTGAAAATGATTCATAATTTTTCCACCTACATGGGGGTGCCGGCCACTTCCAAGAGAGAGAGAGAAATTCATATTTTTGGGTGTGGCATTTTATCTTCATCTCATTCCATGTTAGCAAAAAGACTAGCTCAAATGGTTCATTCACTTTTCTCATTCTCCTCTCAATACCTCCATCAATGGCAACCTCATAAACCCCAAAGAGACATGGCTACTACACTATTCTACAGCATCCCTTGGACGCGTCGGCTAGCCAACTTCGCGCCCGAGTTGCCTTGGTCAAGAGGTGGGAGCCCGTAAAAGATTCCGGCTACGTGGTGCCCTTTCTGATGAGGAGGTGATGGACGGAGTTTCCGTGGGAGATCGGAGTGGAGACGAAGACCGAAGGACACAGATCGCTTGGTATAGCTTCTCTACTCTTTTCTTGTTTTCTAGTAGCTAGGTTAATGTCCTGATCCGGGTGAAAAGTGCGCGGTGGTGCCGGTTTGCTAGTTTGCAAAGTTTTTGTTTCCGCGTTTCCGGCGTCGGATCGACGGCCGGGGCGCCCCCGCGGACTTACATGGAGATCTGCTGCCATTCCCACTCCAGAAACGGTTAAAGGTTGCAACTCTTCAGCCGGTCTCAGATGCTCAACCTAAGCTCACAACTAGACAGACACCTTGAAACGAAATTCGAAACTTCACTCTTCATTCCAGCCCACTCGTAACTATCTCACAAGTCACGTCAAATGTTGGTGGAACTTGAATGAACGCAGAAAGCTGACCGATGTGCCTGCTCTAGGATTTCGCGTCTCTACCCATCAGTAACAGGTAGACAAACGCGTCCCTAAATGTAGCACACCTTGGTCACAAATCAAGGACTCCGAATCTTTACCCAGCCGTGTATGCTCAGAATCTCAGACGAACGAGCATCAGCGGGCAGTGCTTCGCGAAAGCGATTAACGAAAAGTGGTCGGGCGCGGACATGAGCAAGCTGTCCCCTCAGTAGAGGCGAACTTAAGTTGTACTGAACGATCGCACAAGAACTGTAAATCTACAGAAAACTGTCTCAACAATCAATACCCGCTGCAGGAAGATGTACATTAAGCTCTGGTGGTCCATGAAAATCTGACACGACTCTCCGAACAAGTAGTGTCTCTAAATCTCCAACGCACGACCACCACGGCCATCTCCAGATCATGAGTGGGATATCCTGCTCGTACTTCCTCCAACTGTCAGGAAGTAAAAGCGATAACTCTATAGTGTCACCTCAGTACACAATCGAGCCGCACTCGCGAAACATTACAGTTAAACAACAAAGTCGCCCGAACTAGAAAGCAAAGAGAGAACTGGTGCAGTTGTCAACCGAGTCTTCAACTGCCGAAAACTTCGCATGCATCCCTCAGTGCAAAGAAAAAGAACCTCCTTTCCAGTCAATTCAGTCAACGGTGCAGCGATACACAAGCGATCCTGCATGAAACGGCGGTAAAAACCTGCTAAGCCCAAAAATCTGTGGACTTCCGTCCTATACACAAGTCTGGGACAAAGCTGTACGGCTTCAATCTTCCTCGGAACCATACAAAAACCGTTTCCCGTAACTACAAGACCTAAGAATCAACACAATCAAGCCTGAAGGAACACTCCGAGAATCTAGCAAACAGATGAGGCTCTCCTAATATCTGCAAAACAAATCCTCAAGTGCTGCTCATGTTCCCCACGAAACATTAGAATAGACCAGAATGTCATCAATGACACAACAATAACTGGTCGAGGAATGGCCTGAAAAATTCTGGTTCATCACATACATGAATGCTGTTAGGCATTGGTGAGTCCAATCGACACCACCAAAACACGTACTGCCCGTAGCACGCGCAAAAGCAGTCTTCAGAGTGTCATCACTCCGAACCCGCAACAATGATGACCTGATCCCCAAACAAACTTAGAAAATGTCTCGTACTCTGGAGCTGATCGAAGAAATCGTCAATGCGAGGTAAAGGATACCTATCCGCACCATAAGCCAGTTCAATTGACGATCCATCAATACAAAACCTCAAACTACCTTCTTTCTCCTTGACGAACAGAAATAGGAGCTCCCCAATGCGAAACACTCAGATGCACAAACACCCTAACAAACAACTCTGCAGCTGATCCTTAAGCTCCCTAATCTTTGCCGGCTCGTTTGGAACAACATCAAAAAACTCTCGCACGATAGGAACCCGGTCCAACAAACCCACTGTGGCTCCGGTATCACGAATGAACGACAAGAATCCACGACATCCCATCCTCAAAGGCCGACTAGCGAAAAAGGCCGAATTCAAGCTATGAGAGGCGGCACCACTGTCCCCCTGTACAACAAGAACTGACTCGCCTGGAAAACAAAACCTGACTGTTTTCTCGCGGCAGTCCACAAATGCCTAGCATGTAGCTAACCAGTCCGTGCCCAGGAGAACGTCAAATCTAACATCTCTAGAAGGATCAAAACGACGGACGAATCTAAATCTCCTATCCGACTGGCACACGACTGAAATACGTATCGCGCAACAAAATAATCGCAGACAGAAGTTAACACAACAAACGACTGATCTAGCTAATAGGACTCTCGGCAAAACCACGACACAAAGGGTGTAAAACAACAAGTGCTTCAAAAGAACACACAAATTAAGAATACCTGAAAACTCTGCATTGGAAGCCCGCGCGTCCCGATGAGTAGAAGCAAACTCTTGTGTCTGCCCTCTACCCGCAATTGGCTGAAATCCTCCTCTTCCTACCTGTCCCCTCTGAGCGAACCTTCCACATCCCCGACCTCTCTGAACACGAGTCTGACACGGTGCTAAGGAACAATCCCTAATGAGGTGATGAAGGCTCCCGCACCAAAAACATCCACGCGACGACTGATGATGCTCCAGGGATGAGAGCTGTACGATTGTCCACGTCCTAAGCCTCTGCTACTCCCGCGACGGTCACGAAATCTGTTTAGACGACAAGGCCTCTGTCTCTGGGCCAGTACACCGGTACGAGTCCTCCACGGTCCTCGAACTCCCAAAGTCTCTGGAAGATGTGCCTCGTCAACTGGGGCTACATCCATTGGTGCTATGTAGGTGACAGAATGGTGTGTACTGATCGCAAGGAACATCTGGGTAACAGGGGTGACAACCTCCTGTAGCTGCGTTCGAATGGCCTCAACCAATGAACTCATCCTCTGGCGCATGTCCTGCATCTATGCCACAAGCCTAGGGATACTATCTGCCGAAGGCGGATCCATCTGCTCCTGTGCAACGAGCGCGCCATCCTGGTCAATCCTCGTCCTACCCGAGTCCAACCTGACATCGGCCGTCGCTACATCACTCTGAGTCCCCATAGTCATCGGCGGCAAAGGCTATAAATGGAAAGGGATTCGATAAGAATATGGAAATCGAATCATAAGGATACATCATCAAGGAAAGAATTTCAAGCATGTAACGTTTTAGAAAACGTTATGGAATTTTTCCGTTTTAGGGTTAAATTGTCGGTATTTTCCGTTTTAACCCGACTGTGTTCAAACGACCATATAGACTTGCCAGCACCTAGTTTAGCTAAAATAAACCTAGTGCGCAAGCTTTGGGGTTATATGGGACGTTTTGGTTCAATTTGATTTTTCCCCCAATTTTAATATTATTTTAATGCGGTATTCGCATTTTGGGAAATTTCTGTTAAGTGATCTTTTCTCCAAATTAAGTTGAGTTAATCCAAAACCTTCTCACATATCTAGATATTTGTTGTGAAATTGGATTAAAGAAAAAGAAAAGAAAAGAGAATGAATGTAGATGCATGCATATGTATTAATGTGTGTATGAATGCATTTATTGCATTAAATGTTGGAATTTAGCTAGAAACTTCACACAATTCCTCACCTCCTTCATTTGGCCGAGCCCTTCCCTCTCTCTTCTGTTCTTAATCATTTCCCTTTTCATATTTCTTCAATCCTTTCTCAAAAATTCTCCAAAGTTCCAAATATATCACAAAATATGCACCAAGTCTTGTTTTTGCTCTTGGATCACTTGGAGCTAGGGAAAGCATAGATCTTATGAGCAAGATTGTTAGGTATAATCCCTACACTGATAAATTATAGTTTTTATACTGTGTTGTTCGTTGATTATTGTTTAGAACGCTTTTTATATCGATTAGTGCGATATCGGTTTTTTAAAGTCTTTTTAGAACTTCTATACCTGCTGTGACTTGGAGTTTTAGTGTTTGTCAAAACAAAATTATAGAGATGTACTAGTGAACCTGAGACACCACCTGAGTGACGGGGACCACCTCATTGGCCGGGGCCGGCGACCCCTATAGCGCGATCCGGCGACGCCGGCTAGGTAGGAAGGTGATGGGTTTGGGTTCTGTGGGTAGTTGTCTACTGTTGGTTAGGGGTGTTTGGTACTGTTTACTTTGTTAGTAAATTCAGTATGCAAAATCTGGGATCATTTACCTATAACCTAGTGTTTTGAGTCTGTGTGTTACGTGTTGCGACACGAATCGTGAGCTTGTGCTGCTGCTGAACTCAGTTTGGTTTTGAGGTATCGTTACGCACGTTAGCCACTAGACGTACACTCGCGAGTTAGTTTAGTGTTGGTGCGTTATTTAATACGTAGTTTTACGTTATATTGATCGATTCTGAGATGTTCGCATTATTTCTTGTGTTTGTGGAAATATAGCGTCGCAAGCGGGGACTTCGGACGCTGAGAACAAGGGGAAGAAGGTGGTCGGATTTTCATAGCTGGAGACCATTGGTGAGTACATTTAACATCTACGGGGAAATCGCCTGTATGGCGCTAAGCGTCGGGGCTAGATATGATATGATATTAGCCGTATGTTTATGTGCTTATAGAGATATATTGCATGATTGTCATTGCATATAGCTACTTGTTGTGCCTGATACTGTATCTTTTGTACACTGCACTATTATTGACAGTCCATGTTGCACGAGCACCAATGATATGCTACACACACACTGTCGGTAATTGCCATGATATGCACAACACAAATGCTCATTGATATGCCGTGCTATTAGTTAGCGACATTGAAACAGTTATACTTGTGTGATAGCGTATATGACATATGACATACCTGCATACCTACATGCCTATATATATGCCATACTATACCTACATGTTCGCGCATATACTTTTCTATTGTTACATGATCAGTTTTTATAGCATATATATCGGTGGAATGGGACACTCTATATATATATATGTGTATTCTGGATTTGCATTTTGGGAACCGCGAGATATATTTAATGACTTGATGCATTAAATAGCGGACTTTTCCCGTGATATGCTCATATTGATGTTTTATGTTGCATATGCTATTTTACATGGATTTACGCATTTGAGATATGTTTTCATGCGATATGGGAATTTCAAGTGTCGATGTTAGGCACTTATATTCCGAGAGATATATGGATTTTGACAGACCGATACGTGGAACACCAGTGTCGAGATGGGATACTTGGGTTTCGAGGAACGTATGGATATCAGAAAGACCGATACGTGGAACACAAGTGTCGAAGTGGGATACTTGGGTTTCGAGGAACGTATGAATAATGTTGATGTTAGGCACTGGTGTTCATGATGTTTTAGAGTGTCGATGTTTGACACTCAGGTTCCATCAGACGTAGAGGATTTGAGGGCCGATCTGAGGGTCGATCTGAGTATTTTGGGATTTGGGGTGTTGTTGAGTTACACCGTATTTTTCCATGATTATGATTTGTGCATGAGATTATTTACTATCCCTCACTCAGTATTCAGTTGATATGCATTTGATTCATATAGATATAGTACCCTGGTGGTGTACCTTGATCATGATAGTTGCATATTCATATTGTCATTCTCATGCTACCAGCTTACATGTTATTGATCATTGCTGTTAGTGCATACTTGCGATTTCAGTATGATGTTATTTACTATTCACGAGTTGGCAACTCACCCCCGTTGTGCCACAGGGTTTTGCAGGACTTTCCCTCTGAGTAGTCGCGGCAGGGCGTCTTATCATCACTACTTTTGCGGATACCGCTACTTTAGGCAGTGAGGCCTTTGCTTTTAGGTGGGTTTGCGGTTATCTATCTGTACTTTGTATATCTTTTTTTGTTGGATCTAGTATTCTCCATCTACCACTGTTGTATATGACTTAGAGACGACTTGTGAGGATTCAGTGTTGTATTATTTTGGTGCCTTTGGGTGCCATGCTCGTGGGAGCCGGTTATGTTGGGAAGTATACTTCTTATTGCAGTCTTTCCTTTGTTATTTCTTCGCTTCGGCGTCGTATACTTGTTGTGGTGATTGTCTCCGCCGTTGGGCATGATTTTGCTCCCATTTGGGATGCTTTATATATATTATCTGTGTTGTACCCGTTATCGGGGCTCGTTTTTACAAAGGAGGCGCTACCGAAATTTTCAAGAAAGAAAACTAGAGTTAGAATTTTTACTTTTGATTTTCCAAATGTTAAAACTATGTTTTCTCCATTGATCCAGATTTGGGTGGTTTAGATTTCTGGGTTTCGGCTTACTTGAGTTGCGTATGACTGTGGACGTTACGTAGTTTAAGTGCCGGTTACGGGCCAATTTTTGGGTCGTGAAAAAGTAATTAGTACTTAGGTCACTTTAGGCGGAGTACCGTATCGTGAGTATGCCGCGGACATACACACACTAGGTTACTCTTCTTAAGCTACCTACTCCATCATACCAAGGTCATCCAACACTCCGAAAGGTAAAACCTAGCGCTCTGATACCAACTTTTTCACGACCCGAAATTTTTCCCGTGACGGCGCTTAAACTACGCAACGTCTACAGGCGTAACGCAATTTAAGTAAGCCGAAAACCCAGCAATCTAAACAATCAAAAGTAGTAAGAATTAATAGAAGTTTTAAAACATTTGAAATCTCAACCCAAATTCTTTAAAGTCCCAACTTTATTTCCTTTAAAATTTTGGTAGCACATCCTTTGTAAAAACCAGCCCCAAAAATGGGTACAACATAATATAAGTAATGTTAGCCTATATGCCCTAGAGGCCATTACTGTATCACTACCGGGTACTTTGAAGTGCCGAGTGGCCTACTCACGTTGTTGAGGGAGGTTGCTTCACTTCGGGTACTTGGCGGGTAGTTTGCCGCAACTGTAGGGGTCTAGGGTGGGGTTTGGCTATTCATCGCGACTGTGTAATCCGTCTTTCGTTGCAGGCTCGAACGAAACGCGGATTCCTAGCATATCCAATGTGTTCATCTGTGATCTGGAATGGCTATCATTGCATTTGACGAATGTATATATCTATATATGATATCTAGTAGGAGTAGCTTATGTTTTGCATCCGCGCTAGTCCAGCCCCCGCTCTGTCGTTAGTTAAGTAACCTAACGGGTGATGACGGGGCCCCGTGGTGAATGCAGATGGTATAAGCGTACTTCATATTTTCGTTGTTTTCTGTAATGGTAGGATTAAGTGATGGGACGCATTAAATTAATGCAAAGAAAACAAACCAAAGTTAAATCGTTGGAACAATTTCAAAACCCCTCAGTTTTTTCCAAAACAGAAAACTTTTAAAAACGCGGAGCTTAAACCACTTCTTTTAAAAGCTATCAGGTTCCATCGATTATATCAAGTTCAATATGTTCACGATTTTGCCAAAACCATTCGTAGCCCTTCGTCATTTCAGTTAAATGTTCAGTAGTATTCAAGATGTATTTTGAACTTCGCCAAGGCATAATGATTGGTAGTTGCTGAATGTTTTTCTGTAGCATAGATAGATGCGTTGGTTTGGGACAGTCGTACTACTATTTTGGCCTTCGTCAAGGGTATGTACGGGTGGGTTCAAATTAACCTGGATAATGATGGGTAAAACTTGACATGTGACTTATGATATGTTGGCCTTCGTCAAGGTCATAAGAGCATGGGGCAAAAATCCACATCGGGAGTTTCTAAGGAAATTGAAACTTGCTAGTGCTGCATACCATTTGGAGTTTGATGATGTTGGTACGATTCCTTCAACATTATCACACAATGATATTTGTATCCCGATCCTACTGTGAGTATCCGCTACTCCTCGGGAAACTTTTCACTTAACGATCAATGCTATAAACCAAGTAGATGTCTAGAAAGGTGTTAGCGGGGCTACGCCCACACGGAAAAGAGGTTATTTAATTAAGGAACTTCGCGAAAGCGTCGTAAAAACTCCCTTGAAGTACCGACACCAGCCTGGCTGAACGGTTAAGCAAGTATTGTACGGTGAGATCAATCCTGACTAATTCTTCTTTTATGGTTTAATGAAGGATTTGAGAAACAGTGGGAGCCATCCTGTTTAGATAAACTAAAAACCAATCTAAACTTGCAAGTGCATCATGCTAAGTGTTTTCTTCTCTCTCTCTTAATTGCAGCGACCCGGTGACCAGACATAGGTTACATCTAGATAATAAAATGACTGAATCTGACTGTTACGACTGGCAAAGGTCTGTCCAGATGTCCATTACCCATGACAAGCCGGGCACCTCCTAACTAATCAAACCCCTGCCGTCTCAGGACCAATTTCCCCTGTCACGGATATTGATATCCGTAAGACATTGGGAAAAGACTGTGCGAATGCCAAGTTCCTCGTGTTGGCCTCAGTTGATGGTGCATACCAGAGGCAGCATGAGAAGATGGACTTAGCTTATGTTTTCCTCCATAACAAAGATTTATATAGAAAGCAATCTCGTATCGCAAGATATGAGACCTCGAACGAATTGCTTCAAGCGAGGTTGGCTATCGGGTCATCTGTAAGGGGCAATGTCCTTACAGAGACTAGCTATTTTGATGAGCTCACGGACCTGAAGACCGCGTTGAAGAACGGGTCAAATACTGACTTGATTCTACAGTCTCTGCCCTCTACTTATACCCTGAAGGAAACCAGGGAAGTAGAGGGAAAGGGAAGGGCAAAAGATTCGGGACTGGATGTAGTAAAGGAGGGACATTCCTATCGTTACGGGAAGGACATTGGCAGAAGGATTGCAGGGCTAGCAAAGCTAGTAGCCTGAATTCGAAGCATGTTGTGGCTTCGACTTCGGGTGTGTTTGTAATAGAAAACTGTATGTCAATTAACCTACTTCCTGGGTATTGGATACCAGATCAGTATCTCACATCTGTAATTCATTACAGGCTCTGAGAAACCTTAGAGTTATCAGGATAGGTGATATGACTCTCAGGGATGCCAATGGAATGAGCGAGGACGCTGAATCCGTAAGGGAATATCACCTTGGATTGACAACTGGGCAGATATTGATTCTGCGTAACTGTTTGTATGTACCTAGTATGGCTTGTAATATCATATCTGTATCCATACTTTCTAAGGAAGGATATGATTTTACTTTTGTAAGCGATGTGGTCCACATCCACCTAAATCAAGTTCTGATTGGGTCAAGTACATTAGAAAACGGAATATACGTACTGAATCAAGCTCAGGTTTTCAGTGTCCAGAACACACTTAAAAGAAAGTCTCCGGACACAAATCAGGCTTTCTTATGGCATTGTAGACTGGGTCACATCAATGAGACACGGTTAAAAAATTTACATAAAGAGGGATACTTGAATCCGTTCGAGTATCAGTCTTATGTTACTTGTGAATCTTGTCTCATGGGAAAGATGACAAAGACTCCGTTCACTGGACACGGAGTAAGAGAGAGCGAGCTCTTGGGACTCATACACAGTGATGTGTGTGGTCTAAGGTCTACACATGCGCGAAGTGGTTATTCATACTTCAATACTTTTACAGATGATTTCTCTAGGTATGGACATGTCTTCCTGATGAAGCATAAATCCGAGGCCTTTGAGAAATTTCGGGAATACAAGAATGAAGTTGAAAAACAAACAGGCAAGAGTATCAAGACACTGAGATCTGATCGACGTGGTGAATACTTGAGTGCCGAGTTTCTGGATTACTTAAAAGAGAATGGAATTCTCTCTCAGCTTACTCCTCCATACACACCACAACACAACGGTGTATCTAAAAGGCGGAATCGAACCCTATTGGATATGGTTCGTTCCATGATGAGTAAGGCCGAGTTACCGCGGTCCTTCTGGGGTTATGCACTAGAATCAGCTGTATATCTTTTGAAAAAGATTCCTTCCAAGAGTGTGCCTACCACACCATATCAGATATGTCGTGGGAAGAAACCCTATCTTCAATATCTGAAGATATGGGGATGTCCAGCTTTTGTTAAAAAGCAGCATGCGGACAAACTCGAGGCACGCTCAGTACTGTGTAAGTTTGTGGGATACCCAAAGAACTCTAGGGGGTATCTTTTCTACTACGCAGAGGAACAAAAGGTTTTTGTTTCTCGTCATGCCCACTTTACGGAACATCAGTTTTTAGAAAAAGAAACAAGTGGGAGCGCAGTAGAACTGGAAGAAATTATAGAACCACAAGCTATTACTGAAAGCTTGGTAGAACCAGAAGTTTCAGGAGAACCGGACATCCCAGCGCCACTCCGCAGGAGTAGTAGGCAGTCTCATCCGCCCGAGAGATACTACGGTTTTCTCATAGACGGGGATCGAGAGGATTGCGTCATTGAAAGTGATGAGCCTACTAGCTTCCAGCAAGCCATTCAGAGCGGTGACTCAGTAAAATGGCTGGATGCAATGCGGACCGAGATGGAGTCCATGTACACCAACAAAGTTTGGACTTTGGACATTGCTCCAGAAGGGGTAAAACCCGTAGGCTGCAAATGGATCTTCAGGAAGAAGATTGGTGTAGATGGGCAGGTTGAAACCTATAAAGCTAGACTTGTTGCAAAGGGTTTTCGTCAAAGACCTGGTTTGGACTATGATGAAACCTTTTCTCCAGTGGCTATGCTCAAATCCATTCGGATCCTTCTTTCCATTACTGCCTTCCACTATTATGAGATCTGGCAGATGGACGTAAAAACGGCTTTTCTAAATGGAAATTTGGAAGAGTGTGTCTATATGGATCAGCTGGAGGGTTTCATTCATAGTGGGAGCAGCGGTAAAGTGTGCAAGTTGCTTAAGTCCATTTATGGACTGAAGCAGGCATCGCTGAGTTGGAACATTTTCTTTGATGATACTGTCAAAGAATTAGACTTTATCAAAAATCCGGATGAACCATGCATTTAAAGTAAGATTGTAGGGAGAACTGTGGTATTCCTCGTTTTGTACGTGGATGACATTCTCCTAATAGGAAATGACATTCCTATGCTCCAGTCAGTCAAAGGATTCTTGTCACAGAGGTTCTCCATGAAGGACCTGGGCGATGCCAACTACATTCTGGGGATCCAGATCTATCGTGATAGATCTAAAAGGATGTTGGGACTTTCGCAGTCCAAGTACATCAACACCATACTAAAACGATTCAGTATGGAAGATTCAAAGCGCGGTAACCTACCGGCTTGTCACGGAATCACCCTCTCCAAAGAGATGTCTTCCAAGACAGATTTGGAAAGGGCTCGCATGTCATCTATACCCTACGCATCTGCGGTAAGCTCTATAAAGTATGTGATGTTGTGTACCAGACCAGCTGTAGCATACGCATTAAGCGTTGTAAGCCGTTATCAGTCGGACCCAGGGAAGAAACACTAGATAGCAGTAAAGAACATTCTCAAGTACCTAAGAAGGACTAAGGAGATGTTCTTGGTTTATGGCGGAAAAGACCTCCAGATCGTGGCCTTTGCTGACTCCAGCTTCCAGAGTGACAAGGATGAATCCAAGTCCATGTCGGGTTATGTCTTTACCCTCAATGGAGGGGTGGGTATGCTGGAAGAGCTCCAAGAAGGAAACCGTTGATGACTCAACTATGGAAGTGGAGTACATAGCTTCTTGCGATACCGCAAAGGAAGCTGTCTGGATGAAGAAGTTCCTCATGGAGCTTCAGGTGGTTCCTACCATTGTTGATCCAATACCGCTGTATTGCGACAACAACGGTGCTATAGCTTTAGCGAAGGAACCCAGGTCCCATCAGAAGTACAGACACATTTTGAGGCGGTACCACCTGATCAGGGAGATCGTAGATCGCCGGGAGATCGAGATGAAGAGAGTAGACTCTGAGAATAACACTGCAGATCCATTCATGAAGGCCATACCCCAGACTCAGTTCGAGCGGCTGATCGAGATGATAGGTCTTCGATACGCCAGTACATGGCCCTAGTGCAAGTGGGAGATTGTTATTGTATATGCCCTAGAGGCCATTACTGTATCATACTAGTTTGTATATTACTTAATGGAAGCTTGGGATATTCACAGTTGTATAGACAATCTTGCTCAAAATGGTAGTATGCTACTTGGTTTGTTTCTACTTTAATATGTGCATGTGTTTCTTTTAGCATATCGCTTATACATATTAATGGAGCCCTTGGGATCTTTCCTTGATTACCAGCATTGTGATGGCAGTCACACTTGTGGGGGCTGGGTAATCTACAAGCACATCCTTATACAGGTCCCTAGTTATAGGATTATCGAGATGGGGCATCGATACTCCAGAGTAGACTAGCGTATGCGCTTCTCATCCCAGCAGGGGAGATGGTCTGTCCCACAGCCATCAGTACGTCGTATTAGAGATAGTATGCGGGTGCTCGTTAGGTTACGAGTACACTGGACATGACTCATTGTGAACTGTTGGTTGGTACTATACCTTTAATCAGATACTAGTTCCCAGGTGACAGGAGTACGGCTTAGTCCATCGACTTAACACTGCTATTTCTCCTCGAGTGTGTTACCACTGTACTTTGATTACTACCCTACCACGGCTCAAAGGAGTGAAGCAAACAGGTAGTAGTTGGGTGCAGTCCCGAAGCACTTGGAGGCAGTAGCGGTTAGATAGGATTCGTCTTTCCCGGTATTGGGGGTTGATATCGCGTTGTGTCTAGGAGAGCCATTACACAAAGTTCCTGGCCAGTGCATGCGAGATATACTGGTAGCGATTCCAGTGTTATCTCAGGGTGTTCTGGGCTACACTTCGACACGACTTGTACCGCTATTATGGTACTGACGTTTACCGCCCCCTAGGCCCGCCATGCGATACTCTCAGACGAACAGACCGGACTGTACGGAGATTGTCACATTCAGGATCAGTAGGAGTTCGGATGGGTTCACCTCATCGGTCTTCTTATCGACATCTACCTGGGGACCGTTACGTACAGCTAGTGCCGCTTGCGGTCTGTGGTTAAACCCACTGCTAGCGTAGTGTCGAGTCTTTAGAGTCCCACACAGAGAGTTTC
Organism: Agapanthus africanus; assembly: GCA_030015575.1. Taxonomy (NCBI): domain Eukaryota; kingdom Viridiplantae; phylum Streptophyta; class Magnoliopsida; order Asparagales; family Amaryllidaceae; genus Agapanthus; species Agapanthus africanus. The sequence goes on along the minus strand of JASDDO010000010.1, from coordinate 196,225,791 downwards.
CTTGCACTGGGCGAAAGGTGTAGAGGCCGTAAGGTTTTACGGCAGGGCTACGATCACTTACGTGCACTTGTGCGCGTATGTTGTTCGGGCAGACAATGCCGGATCCTAGTATTGCATGGATGGATGTCACGACCCAAAATTGGCACGTGACGGCCCTAATACTACGCAACGTCTACCGGCGTAACGCAGTAAAAGAAAGCCAAAACCCAGAAATCTAAACCATTAAAAGACAAGAAAAGATAAGAAACATTGTCTAAACCTTTAAAAAAAATCTCAAGTATAAATTCTTTAAGTCCAATTTTCTTTCTTGAAAATTTCGGCAGCACCTCCTTTATAAAAACCAACCCCAAAAATGGGTACAACATAAATATAAAGTAAAGCATCCCCAACGGGAGCAAATCCATGCCCAAAGGCGGAAAATAACCACAACAACAAATATACGACGCCGTAGCGAAGAAATAGAAGACGATAGAAAGGAAACTGTATAAAAGACAACAAGTCACAACATAATATACAACATCTTCCTCACCAAGTCTCTAAGTCAATATGAAAATAGTAGATGGAGAGTACATGGATACAACGAATATACAATACAACGAATAACCATAAAACCCACCTAAGCAAACTGCATACAGTGAGCTGATGCGGTATCCGTAGCAAAAGATGATAAGATGTGTGATAATAGCCTGCCTCTGACTATCCTGAGTAACACCTGTAAACACTGTGGCACAACGGGGGTGAGTTGCCAACTCGTGAATAGTAAATAACATATGCAGGTAATCGTGAGTATGCACGTACATCGCGAATCTAACATAAGCATCTAAGCAATGAATGGTCATATGTAATGCAATAATCATGAAAAAGTACACTAGCAGGTACAATTTATACATGTAGCAATAATAATATGACAATCTGTATGTACAATCATGTAAGGTACTATATCGGTACTACTAATACATGAAGAAATGATATGAATAAAGGTATGTAAATGCAACAGTCATGAAAGATACTCTAACAGGCACACTAATGCATGAAGCTGTGCATAAACAGTAAATATAGAGTATGGAATGAAACATGTCATTTCCACGGAATCCTGACATCGTGGTAGGATTAAAATCCATCAAGACAATCCAAATCCCAATTTCCTCAAATCAGCCCCCAATTTGGCTATCATATCAAGTAAGTCTCACATATCCTTAATGTACAATATCAAGTAGATCTCACATATCCCGTATGTACAATATCAAGTATATCTCATATACCCCGAATGTACAACATCAAGTAGATCTCACATATCCCGTATGTACAATATCAAGTATATCTCGTATACGCCGAATGTACAACATCAAGTAGATCTTATATATCCCGTATGTACAATATCAAGTATATCCCGTATACCCCGAATGTACCAAAACAACAATCTCGTATATATCCTGTAATCAATATCAAATGAATTCTCAAATGTCCTAAATCCAATGTCAATGAGTCCTTTACATTCTAGATATATTTTCATGAATAAATATGATGATGTATATAAATAAATGTCAATACACATATATTAGCGTCCCATTCCACTAATATTGGTGTAAGGGCATATATAACAGCGGCTTAATCCCCTGTTATATATATAAAGGAGTAAAAAGAAATATCATGAAACCAATGTGTCAAGCATCGACACAGAAATGCCGATCTATCAGGTGCTGTCACCATGACTGGCCCTCTGATAGGTACGTATCATACGCTATCCCGAAAGCACGAGTTCCTAGCTCTGACCCTCGCCTCTTGACGTATCTATACGTACATGACTCCCGTCGGTATCCACATGATAACCGCTGAATCATTGGTAATGTCACCGGTAGGTACTTGCCCACCTTCCAGGCTCAATCGGCATGGACCGTCGATCATCTTGCTCAGGGGAACCATACCGGGCCCTACCATGTACCCTCTTACGGCACCACTCCTCGTATGGAGTATATAATCAGAACCGATAATTCTCATGTTGGATGCTGAAATATCCTATCAAGGGAAACCGGTTTTTTCAAATAATGCATAATTTCATGAACTCCCACGGTTCCCCAATCCAGAAAACATTATGAAAAATACATATCTCAATACGAACATCCATGAATATAATATACGCTACATAAACGAAAATGTGAGCATATAAAGGAAAATCCACTAATTAACTGCAACAAGTTAATATAAATATCATGTGGTTCCTAATTTTCTCCAATTCTAAAATAAAATCAGGTAAAGGTAAACATTTAGCTATAACCAGATGTATGTGAAAACATAAAGGTATAGCAAGATATATGTATCTACCTATAAGTAATGATGTATTATACCCCCTGGGTATAAGTGAAATAGGTGTGCTACGTATACCTGTAGCTATGTCATAAAGTGTGCATGTACCTATCACTAATGGTACAATACTCTATAGGTATACAGGTAACTAGCATGTAAGTATGTCAGAGCATATATGTAAGCATGTAGGTATACATGTATGCTATAAGTCAATGCGTAAAGAAATATGAATTAAAGTCTCAATGTCTCTAACCAAGTGATTGATTTGATTTCCGATTGTGTCGGTTTAGAAAATGAATAGAATTCACAATCAAAGAATTATTTGACCGCAATCAACTACGATGTCAGATGTAGCGCGTTAGCGAGTGCGGATCGTCCACAGGGATTGTGCGATTCGTTCGTATTTTGATTTGTTTGAATTGAAAAGTTAATAGAAAAGAAAAGAAAACACGATTCAAGAGTTTTATCGATGAGTTTCAAGTATCACTATTTTAATCAAGAATCAAGAAAATGATAAACATAAGAATCAAGTATCGATAGAATTCCAATCACTTTAGGTTTTCAAGATTTGAAGTAAAGCTCGTAGGAATCGAGTAAATTGTAGATGTGATGAAGATTCAAGGTTACGATTTCTTATCTAGTAACAAATTGATGCTAAATCGATGTCGAATTCATCGAAGATCAAGGATCTTGCGAAGAATTAGGGTTCCTCATCCTATCCTTTGTCCTTTTGATGAATAACATTCACTAGATAGCTTCTTGAAAGTCGGATGATTGATTGTTGATCTCTAGATCGTGCGAAAAGAATCAAGAACACATTCTCATCGATCTAGATCATCGATCAATCGATTTTCAAGAATTTACAATTGTTTTAAGACTTAAGAAAACGTTAAAGATTCGTCAACATCATCATTTTACAATTGTTTCAATTCCTCCACGAGCGGAGTTTTATTCAAGCATCATCACAAAGTACATATTCAAGAATCGAAATATAAGCATAATGCTCGAATTGAAATGTAAACAAGTTTAAAGAATCTTCACCTCTATTACATGAACAAGTAGTTATAACTCTCGAGATTTACAAGAGGAAGGAACTTCGCTCGTCGAATCTTGCATCGCTCGGCTTCTTGAGTCTTGGATCGCTTCGATCTCGTGCTCCGTTGAAATCCGGTTCCGCTTCTAAAGGATCTTGAAGACTTGCTTGGCTTTCACTCAAAGAATCTTGAAGTTTCTTGATTTTGGATTGGATTAGGGTTAGGGTTTTGACACAAGCCATGTCACCAGACTTGTGGGTGGAAATTGGGGAAGATGAAGAATGGGGAAAATTAGAGATTGATCAACTAAGGATTCAACCACTAATGATAGATTAAAGATTGATTCGCCTTTTCAAGTGAGCTTTAGGGGTCTATTTATAGGTTTTCCAAACCCTAGGTCTAGAAATTCAAATTTGAGTTTTCCCTTCAAAAGTTAGTTAGAGGAAGAGGCTTCTAGAAGTAGTTAGTTAGGGGATTAGCTTCTACCCTAAGCTAGGAGGTTAGGGGAAGGTTCTAGATCCTTAATAGAGTTTAAGTGAAGCTTGTTAAGGAAGCTAGGGGTGTTTAGTTAGGAACCCTAGGTTTGCTGAACTGGCAGAAGATTAAGGAGTATTCTGGAACTTGGAATGGCTTTCTGAAGTGTAGGTACAGAGATAAGAGTTATGAAGCAACTTTGAGATGCTGATGTGGACAAGCCGCCGTGGAACCGCGGCGCAAGGCGGCTCCGGCCGCGGTTCCGCGGCCAAGTGGCTTCTGTGGAGCTTCAAACTTGCAGTGTTGGCTTCTTTTGTACTTTGATGTCTTTCCTGATATGTTGAATCTCTTAATGATTCTTAGATCAATACCAGATTCCAAATCCATGAGTTGGCGTCTTTTTAACAATCTTCGTTTGTAAATTTGACCGATCTTCTGTAATGTCCTGCACAGACTTCGAAACACAAGTTGTGATATATAGGAATGATGCCATGCTATGAAATGCAGTCAATTTCCCTTATTGTGCCGGTTTTAAAGTCTAACACATGCAATCTGATATTTTATGACTGATTTGCTAATATGTGCTGTATGAATGCCGAACACTTCTAGATGAGTGCAAATGACAGGGAAATTGCCGGTAAAAAGATGCTGTATTTTCGACTGATCAAATTCCCCCAAACTTATTTTTGATCGTCTCGAGCGAACTTTTTATTAAAAAGAGAAGGAGAAAATAAAGAAAGAGAAAAACTAACTAGCACACTTTCATAGGCAACATGATTGCACTGAGTATGTGCAACAAGCCTTTAAACCTCTTGGTGTCCCTAGTAGGAGGAGTGTTGTCTCCTGAGGGTTTTCAGCGGATTGCACCTACAAAATCCAATAATAAAAGGAAGATCATGAATATTACATTTAAAGAAAAGAATTGTAAAAGAAAAGCTTCGAAAATTAGGGTTTCCAACTAAGCTAGCTTTTCGGTTGTCATGAGCCCTATCTTAATAGTCATGAACAAATGTCTGAAATCATGTCCTCCCTCAATAAAACATCGTCTTATTCTTCATTCCTATCTTTCTTCCAAACATCGATCATATAACCCTGCGTGTGTGTAAAGACATCCCTACACCCGGAGAATTCAATTCAAGCTATCATACTCTTGCCCATCAGCCTCAGTACTTTTTAATTAATGAATATTTAGATGAGATTGCTCACACACTTTCATGCGACCGTTAATACTTCTTGAGGTACTAACCGACCGATTACTCCTGTGCTTGCTTACTTGGTGTATTTTCCTCGTCTTGCACCATCTAAGGCTTAGCAGTGACTCCCAGACCAGTTGGCCTTAGGGCACTAGGTGAAGAGGCACCCTTGCTATATTTTTTTATTGCTGCCTTGGCAATAACAAAACCAGTGTCCATTTTTCTCACCACTTTATATTTTCTTCATTTTTTTATTTCCTTCATTTTTTGGCTTTAAGACAAGAGCATTTCAAGGTATCCTCTACTATCCCAGGCTTTAAGACGTGTGTAAGTGCGAATAGCAGGGTATCAACGTTCAAAATGTTTGGCTTCCAGAATAGAAATTATTTTTCAGACTTATTTTTATCCTCAGATTAGTGACTTCCTTCATCTTACTAACCCTTGGGACAACGGCTCATAACTACTTATTACTAGTTCGTTTAAGAAAACTTCTAATTTTCTTGGTTTTCTTAAATTTTTTTAATCTCATGGATGTAATTTTTCACTATCTAATCTTTCATTATCTTATTTATGTACAAAAAATGTTAAATATTAAAATATTTTTATATTTTGAAAATTTTAAATTTTTATGGATTTTGAATTTTTTTTAAATTTTTATAAGTTTTTAAAAGAAATGTTTTGTGCTTATGCAAATGATATGCAAATGATGCAAAAATAAGCACAAACCTCCTCCAAACTTGTTTTCAACAGTGTCCTCACTGTTGCCAACAGCTATATCTACAAAACCTGTAAGCCTGGGAGGAATTTATTAGTGGGGGCAAAATATATAAGTGAAGAATCTCCCCAAAACATACTCTTTTCACTCACCTCCATTCAAAAAGATGATGCAGTAAAATGCAGGATATGGGGTGAGATGGAGGAATTTTAATCCAAATAAAATGGCTCCTGTAAGAACAGGAGCTCCTCCGTGGGGTCAGTAGAAAAATACGGCTTTAGTATATGTCCATTCACTTTGAAAAATTTGCCGTTTTTAACATTTTCTACTTCTACTGCCCCGTGCGGGTATACAGACCGCACAACAAAAGGTCCCTTCCACCGAGATCGGAGCTTACCCGCGTGAAGGTGTAGTCGTGAATCATAAAGAAAGACTTATTGACCTTGTGAAAATGTTTTCCTGAAAATGTTTTTATCGTGAAAAACCTTAGTTCTATTCTTTACGATCACAGCGTTATCATAAGCTTCATCGCGGAGTTCGCTTAGCTCATTTATTTGCAGCTTTCGAAAGTTGCAGGCTTGGTTTAGGTCAAAATTTATTTCCTTAATAGCCCACAATGCTTTATGCTCAATTTCGAAGGGTAAGTGACATGCCTTCCCAAACACTATCCTATATGGAGACATCCCTAGGTCGATTTTAAATGCAGTTCGGAATGCCCAAAGAGCACCCGTCAGTTTGGTCGACCAGTCTTTTCTATTCTTAGCAACAGTCTTCTCCAGGATTAGTTTGATCTGTCTGTTTGAGATCTCAGCCTGCCCGCTCATTTGGGGATGATAGGGTGTAGAAAGTTGGTGGTTGATTGAGTATTTCTGCATCAAAGTCTCGAAAGACCTGTTGCAGAAATGTGTCCCATTATCGCTAATAATAGCGCGCGGGTGTCCAAATCATGAAAAGATATTCTCTTTTAGGAACTTAATGACAACTTTCCTGTCATTAGTGCGACATGGAATGGCTTCAACCCACTTTGAGACATAATCAACTGTCAGCAGTATGTACAAATTCCCAAAGGAGTTGGGAAAGGGACCCATAAAATCAATGCCCCAAACATCGAATATTTCAACAACCAGAATAGGTTGCTGAGGCATTTCATTTCTCCGGGAGATTCTACCCGTGTACTGACATTGTGTATAGGTTTTGCAATAGTCGAATGCGTCCTTGAACAAGGTCGGCCAATAAAATCCACATTGCAAAACCTTCTCCGTCGTCTTTTTAGGACCGAAGTGACCCCCACAGGCCTGATCATGACAAAAAGAAAGAACACTCTTGAACTCTTCTTTCGGGACACACCGGTGAATGATCTGATCAGGACAATACTTAAACAAATATGGATCATCCCAGTAAAAGTGTTTTACTTGGGATAGAAAACGGTATTTGTCCTGTTTTGACCAATCGCTGGGTATAAGTCCCGTGACAAGATAGTTCACAATATCCCTGAACCATGGTTCATTGGATACGTTCAAGAGTTGTTCGTCGGCAAACGAATCATTGATCGGCAGGGTCACAGGGGAAGAAGAGATGCGTTAAAGATGGTCGGCTACTACGTTTTCACATCCTTTCTTATCTTTGATAACAAGATCAAATTCTTGTAACAGTAGGATCCGACGTATTAGTCGACCTTTTGCATATTTCTTCGCCAGAAGATGTTTTAAGGCGGAATGGTCGGTGTACACAACTATAGGTGAGCCCATTAAGTAAGGCCTGAATTTTTCTAATGCAAATACAACCGCCTAATGTTCTTTTTCGGTGGTTGTATAATTGATTTGTGCATCATTCAAGGTCTTACTTGCATAGTATATCACGTGTGGCATCTTTTCGATGTGCTGTCCTAAGACTGCACCTACTACAAAGTCGGATGCGTCACACATCAGCTCAAAGGGGTAGTCCCAATTTGGAGACGATAGAACGGGGGATGAAGTGAGTGAGTGTTTAAGTGAGTCGAAAGCTGTCTCACAGTCCGAGTCAAAATGGAAGGTCGTATCCTTGGCCAGGAGAAGAGTTAAAGGTCTAGCAATTTTGCTAAAATCCTTAATGAATCTCCTATAAAAGCCCGCATGGCCAAGGAAAGATCGAATATCTTAGACGCTTTTGGAATGATGGAGGTTTTGAATGACATCTATCTTAGCTCTGTCAACCTCAATGCCTTTCTGTGAAATAACATGTCCAAGTACAATTCCTTCTTGTACCATGAAATGGCATTTTTCCCAGTTCAAAGTTAAGTTCTTCTCTTTGCAACGAGTAAGAACTGCGTCAAGATTCGCTAGGCAATCAGAAAAAGAGTCTCCAAAAATCGAGAAATCGTCCATAAAGATCTCCAGAAAATTCTCTACCATATCAGAGAATATCCCCATTATACACCGCTGAAAGGTAGCGGGAGCATTGCATAACCCAAAGGGCATGCGACTGTAAGCAAAGGTACCAAAAGGACAAGTAAAAGTGGTTTTATCTTGATCCTTTTTGGCGATGGGGACCTGATTATAGCCTGAGTATCCATCCATAAAACAATAATACTCTCGTCCTGCTAAGCGTTCCAGCATTTGATCAATGAAAGGTAGAGGAAAGTGGTCTTTCCTCATGGTGGCATTGAGTTTTCTATAATCAATACATACACGCCACCCAGTTTGGGCGCGTGTCTGAATCAACTCATTTGCTTCATTGGTTATAACAGTGTTGCCGGATTTCTTCGGAACGACATGTATAGGACTTACCCATTGGCTATCGGAGATGGGGTATATAATACCATTATCAAGGCATTTGACGATCTCTTTCATCACCGCTTCCTTCATGACGGGATTCAACCGTCTCTATGGTTCTCGGGTTGGTCTGGCATCATCCATCACATGTATATGATGTTCTACTATCAAGGGACTAATCCCTTTGATGTCCGCCATAGTCCAACCAAACGCCTCTCTATTTAATCTCAATATCGATAAAAGTGCATTCTTTTGCTCTGATGCTAGAGAAGCGGATATTATAACCGGTAAAGACTCCTCACCTAAATAAGCATATTTAAGATGAGAAGGTAAAATTTTGAGATCTAATTCGGGCGGAGAAATGATAAAAGGAGGGATTATCGAGTGATTTTTGGAATTACCAAGAAGCTCAGAGCCTGTGAAAGATACAGACTCGGGGGGAGAAAAGTCAGGAGTGCCGGAATCAAGTGTAGGAAAAGTGTCCTTACTAAGATCATGTGTAAAGTCAAACAGAGATGTGGTAATGTCGTCGAGATCAGTAAAGCAAAGTTCCTCAACTCCGCAACTATCGGGATTGATCTCGTGGACAGAGCACACATCGAGAATATGAGCAGAGGGTTCTGATGGCTGACTTCCAACTTTGTAAATGTTTAGTTCAATGGTCCTATATCCAAATGATAAGTTCATTGAACCATTTCTACAGTTAATAACAGCGTAGGAAGTGGCAAGGAAAGGACGACCCAGAATCACCGGAATTTGGCCCCGGAGGTTTGCTACTGGCTGTGTGTCGAGTACAATGAAGTCTACAGGGAATACAAATTCCCCGACCTTTATTAACACATCCTCTAGTTCACCCCTTGGTTTGGTGATTGAACGGTCTGCCATTTGGAGAGTGCAGTGAGCAGGTTTCAGCTCTCCAATCCCTAGTTGCTCATATACATAATATGGAAGTAGGTTAACACTTGCGCCAAGGTCTAAAAGAGCACGATTTATGTTTTTACCCCCAATAGAAATCGATATTGTAGGACATCCTGGGTCCTTACGTTTCTTTGGTAGCTAGGGGATAAAAGCAGTGCTAATATTATTAGACATAAAGACCTTCATTGGCACTTGAGTCTTCCTCTTCCTAATGCACAAGTCCATAAGAATTTTCGCATAAGCGGGGACTTGCTAAATAGCATCTAAGAGAGGGATGTTGATGTTAACCTGTTTAAACATTTCCATAATTTTCTCCATATGAGGACACGTTCTATTACCCCTTAACCGATTCGGGTAAGGAGCTTTCGCAATAAGCGCCGAGTCCATCATAGGAGAAGGAAGAGGGGATAGACGTGATCCCAAAAGTGGAGTGGGTATCGTCTGTGGAGAACTAGAAGGGCTATACTGAGGTGTCGAGCCTAGTGGGAAATGGAGAATAGGCTCGCTAGAAGGTGGTGGGTAGAAGAATAAGGATCAGAAGTAGAAGTGTGTGTGTGAGGAAAGGTCTCAGCCGGGGTGTTATTGATAGGATTTTCAATATCATCAATTCCTTCCCCGACATGGTTGTTCAGCACTCTTCCCGATCTCAACGTTGTGACGGCATTTACATTGTAATGCCAAGGATTTGGTAGGGGTTGAGAAGGAAGTTTCCCTTTTTCTCTCGCACTCATCTCGGCTTTAATTCGTGCGATTTCAGCTTCCATCGATCTGATACTCTCAGCTTGGGATGCTGAGTTTTTCTTTATCTCACTGACGGAAGTTCTAACCTCAGCCGAAACCTCTATGAAATTTGACAAGAGTGATTTCATGGTTTGAGTGAGTTGAGAAAGTTCGTCAGAACCGGTCAACTGCATAGGATTAGACTGTGCAAGAGTGTTGACCTGGTTGTGGAAATTCTGTGACTGGTAGGGGTGCTGAGTGAGTTGAAGTGGTTGCTGTTGTGGTTGAAGAGCCCTTTGGAAATTATTTTGGCTTGGAACCGTGTTTTGAGATTGTTGTTGTTGGTTCCAAGCAAAATTCAGGTGATTCCTCCAACCCTGATTGTACGTGGAAGAATATGGGTCGTTTCTTGGTCTTTAAAATGCGGCATTAGTATGCTCGTGACCTTGAAACGCAGAGTTTAATGGACATTCTTCCGTCAAATGAAACGGATCAGAACAACAGCCACATACAGTTTTGGGGAGCGACATTGGGTTTAGGGAGGCTGCAGAAAATTTGTGTTCCATAGCGTCGAGCTTCTTTTGCATTGCTGCCATCTCAGCTCGAACACCTATGGACACATCTATTTGGTGCACGTCACCCTTATTCAATGGTTGGGTTCCACTCTCCCACTGTAGTGATTTTTCAGCGAACTCTTCTAAAAATTTCCATGCTTCCCCATCATCCTTGGTCATAAAAGTACCTTGACACGTGTTTTCAAGGTTCTGTTTAGTGTTTGGGTTAATTCCCTCATATATGATTCGGCAAAGATCCCATCTCGGGATGCCGTGATGAAGACACTGAACCAATAGATCCTTGAAACGTTCAAAGCATTTAGAGAATGGTTCAGTAGGGAGCTGGGTAAATTGATTCAGTTCACTACGGATTCGAGCTGTCTTTTTCATTGGGTAAAATTTCTTAAGGAATGCCGCTACAAATTCTTCCCAATTCGTAATAGAGTGTGCGGTAGTGTTATATAGCCACTTCTCGGCTATATCGCACAAAGTAAATGGAAGAAGTTGTAGACGCATAGCATCCACTGAAAGTTGTGACGTACCCATCATTGCGCATACGTTTTCAAATTTGGTAATGAAAACGTAAACGTCCTCTGTCTCGATTCCGTGGAATTTGGGTAAAAGGTTGATGTATTGGGGTTTAATTTCAAAATTATCCCCGTTGGCTGGTGGAATGGATAAGCAGGTCGAAAGAGGACCTCGCAATGGATAGCACCTCTCTTGGAGAGAGATGCGGGGTGGATTCTGCGCACCAACGGACGGCGACAGATTAGTGTTAAAGAAATTCGACGGAGGTGGATCCATCGATGTGGGTGTGGTGGTGGGTAAAGAAGAACTAAATGGAGAAATACCGACTTCGGAGTCGATAAAGGGTACGCGGACTAAACGGGCACTAGAATCCCGTGTCCAGCCTATCTTGCACTAAAAAGGGTTAGTACAAGTGGCAGCGTGGCTTATAATTAGGGGTAATGAATGAATGAATGCGGTGTTTGTTTTGAAAATTGGACGGATTTTTAAAAAAAAAATGATGCAACACAACAAATGCAACACACAAAACCCTAATTCTAGGGGTCACCTAGGTCAAAACTCTAGACCGCTCCTAACTGCCAAAAGACAAGTCGCAGGATAAATCCTCCACTGCCTCTTTGTCTCTCCTGTGGCCAGGTAAGTGGGAGGTTCTCCACTACGTAAGTAGTGGGCCTAATTAAGTAACCACTAGCCTTCGACACACTTCCCTTAGACACCACAAGAGAAACGCGGATAAGCAATGAATTACCCACGGCCTTCTTCTGTCCTAAGTGAGCGCTAGATTTCTTTTAGTTAATTGGGGTCAATGCGGATGCAAATTTTGCGATTTTCGGGGCTTAGGAAGGGTAATGAACTCCCCACCTAATCTGGATTTGGTCTTTGCCCCTTAATGTCCGTATTAATTATGCAAACAACCACAAAAATCAAAACAAGCACAATTTAATATTGCTTTTTGCGCGGCGCTGCGATTTTTGCAAAGAAACCTGCACAAAATGTTAATTGGAGCAGATTTTAGAAGGAGATAAGAAAGATAGAGCTCACTGTGAGCAATTTGCACTGAGATCCCTTCACATAGGCGCGGAACCGCCGCAGATAGTGGCTAATACCGCGGAAACGCGGCCGTAGGTGATTGTCACTGTACCAAAATTCAACAGTGAACTTCTGTTCACTCCTTTAGCTCTCTGGAAATTTCCAAAAAATTTCTTCAATTACACAGCAGCTCCAGATTTCCTTGCAATGAACCACAACAAATCGTTTAGTGGTTTGTGCGAATTTTGATTACAAAATTACAATAGAATAAATCTTTCAATTCAAATTTCCATATAAAACGAATTAGCGCGCGATCCCCGGCAACGGCGATATTTGATTGATTTGATTTCTGATTGTGTCGGTTTAGAAAATGAATAGAATTCACAATCAAAGAATTATTTGACCGCAATCAACTACGGTGTCGGATGTAGCGCGTTAGCGAGTGCGGATCGTCCACAGGGATTGTGCGATTCGTTCGTATTTTGATTTGTTTGAATTGAAAAGTTATTAGAAAAGAAAAGAAAACACGATTCAAGATTTTTATCGATGAGTATCAAGTATCACTAATCTAATCAAGAATCAAGAAAATGATAAACATCAAGAATCAAGTATCGATAGAATTCCAATCACTTTAGGTTTTCAAGATTTGAAGTAAAGCTCGTAGGAATCGAGTAAATTATAAATGTGATGAAGATTCAAGATTTCGATTTCTTATCTAGTAACAAATTGATGCTAAATCGATGTCGAATTCATCGAGGATCAAGGATCTTGCGAAGAATTAGGGTTCCTCATCCTATCCTTTGTCCTTTCGATGAATAACATTCACTAGATAGCTTCTTGAAAGTCGGATGATCGATTGTTGATCTCTAGATCATGCGAAAGGAATCAAGAACACATTCGCATCGATCTAGATCATCGATCAATCGAATTTCAAGAATTTACAATTGTTTTAAGACTTAAGAAAACGTTAAAGATTCGTCAACATCATCATTTTACAATTGTTTCGATTCCTCCACGAGCGGAGTTTTATTCAAGCATCATCACAAAGTACATATTCAAGAATCAAAATATAAGCATAATGCTCGAATTGAAATGTAAACAAGTTTAAAGAATCTTCACCTCTATTACATCAACAAGTAGTTACAACTCTCGAGATTTACCAGAGGTAGGAACTTCGCTCGTCGAAATTTGCATCGCTCGGCTTCTTGATTCTTGGATCGCTTCGATCTCGTGCTCCGTTGAAATCCGGTTCCGCTTCTAAATGATCTTGAAGACTTGCTTGGCTTGCACTCAAAGAATCTTGAAGATTCTTGATTTTGGATTGGATTAGGGTTAGGGTTTTGATACAAGCCATGTCACCAGACTTGTGGGTGGAAATTGGGGAAGATGAAGAATGGGGAAAATTAGAGATTGATCAACTAAGGATTCAACCACTAATGATTGATTAAAGATTGATTCACCTTTTCAAGTGAGCCTTAGGGGTCTATTTATAGGTTTTCCAAACCCTAGGTCTAGGAATTCAAATTTGAGTTTTCCCTCCAAAAGTTAGTTCGGGGAAGAGGCTTCTAGAATTAGTTAGTTAGGAGATTAGCTTCTACCCTAAGCTAGGAGGTTAGGGGAAGGTTCTAGATCCTTAATAGAGTTTAAGTGAAGCTTGTTAAGAAAGCTAGGGGTGTTTAGTTAGGAACCCTAGGTTTGCTGAACTGGCAGAAGCTAAAGGAGTATTCTGGAACTTGCAATGGCTTTCTGAAGTGTAGGTATAGAGATAAGAGTTATGAAGCAACTTTGAGATGCTGATGTGGACAAGCCGCCGCGGAACCGCGGCGCAAGGCGGCTCCGGCCGCGGTTCCGCGGCCAAGTGGCTTCTGTGGAGCTTCAAACTTGCAGTGTTGGCTTCTTTTGTTCTTTGATGTCTTTCCTGATATGTTGAATCTCTTAATGCTTCTTAGATCAATACCAGATTCCAAATCCATGAGTTGGCGTCTTTTTAACAATCTTCGTTTGTAAATTTGACCGATCTTCTGTAATGTCCTGCACAGACTTCGAAACACAAGTTGTGATATATAGGAATGATGCCATGCTAAGAAATGCAGTCAATTTCCCTTATAGTGCCGGTTTTAAAGTCTAACACATGCAATCTGATATTTTACGACCGATTTGCTAATATATGCTATATGAATACCGAACACTTCTAGATGAGTGCAAATGACAGGGAAATTGCCGGTTAAAAGATGCAGTATTTTCGACTGATCACCTAGCAATATCATATCTATAAGTGGGTTGTGCGTGACATGGCAATTATTGACGGTGTGTGTAGCATACAACCAGTGCTCGTGCAACATGAATCGTCAATAATATGTGCAGTGTCCTAAGGATACTAGTCCAAGCACAACAATATCTAAATAATAGGGTAAATGCACAATTTTAAATATGACATAGAATATGCGACAGAAATAACATCTCTAGCCCAGACGCATAATGACAAGCGAGCGATTCTCCTGTAAATGTTAAATCTACTCACCAACGCTCCTGGCTAAGTGAAGCCTACCATCTTTTTTCCCCTTGTCGTAGCGTCCGAAGTCCCCGCTTGCGAACCTAAAATTTCAGAAACACATCACATAAGCAAAAATCCTACAATGACGAAAAGACAACGAAACGCGATGAGAACGCCCGAAAAGTTATACTGCGCACTTAGCGCATCTATCGTGCACGACATCGGCCAAAAACCCTAACTGGGGTCGCTAAACTACAAAACTGTAACACCTTAGGTCGTGTTTAGGGGTTAATTATATTTTACTAGATAGATTTTGGTAAAAGTTTACCAAATTATGTTTCAGATAATTTATTCTCATTAATGAATATTTTATTAGGATTTTTCTAGGCACACACACACTTGTGCATGTAAACTAGGGTTTAGATTTGGGGTTAACACCATGATTAACAACCATGGTGGGTTAACCTATTTGTATTAAGTGTTTTGGGCTTTAATGGGGTTTTATTTATTTGAGTGTTTTGTTAATTTGTTTTTCTTTTCTTTTCTTTTGTTGACTTGGTACATGAGAGAGGGAGTATGGGCATGGCTTGAGCCATGCTGATTAAATGAAGAGAGAGGGAAAGAGAGAGGGGCGTTTTGACTTGGGGCCTCATTTCTTTCCTCATTTTTCCTCACAACTCACACACACACACTCAGCTGAGAGAGAGAGAGAGAGAGAGAGAGAGAGGCAGCAGCAGCAAGCAGTAACAACAGCAGCAGCAGGCAATGGCAGCAGCAGCAACACCAACAGCAGCTCCCAGCAGCTGCAGCAGCACTCCCATCTTCTCCACCTCTTTTCGCCATGCACCTAGGGTCTTGTAAGGTATAGAATCCGAGCCTAACTTCTTGTTTGTTTAACGTATGTATAGTTTAGCTTCGGTTTGTGTATAAAGTGAGATTTTGTGCTTGAAATGGTGATTTGTGTGGACTTATGGTTTAGTGCTGTTAATATTGGTTAACCTAGCTTAATTAGGTGTTATTAAGGCCATGTAAACCTAGTTAGACCCCAGATTACACCAAAATACCATAGGGTTTCTAATTGTGCAAATTTAGTGTTTTTAAGTGAACTTTTTGGATTTATGTGATCTGCTATAGGCCCGAGTAGTTCAGGTTGAAATTGAGTTAACTGGAGCTTGTATATAAGGCATAGACCACACCACCAGAGCCCGAGACCCCCACCCCATAGAGAGGCCACCGATTTATTCTTTCTGGCCGCAATTTGCGGCCAGATAGGGGAATTTTTGGGTGATGTTGGGATGGGTAGGAGTCTGTTGTTATTTCTAGGCCAGTGGTATGTATAGTTTTGTAAGTTGTTAGCCTGGGTAGAATCTGAGACGTTATATCGTATTTCTAGTACGTTTGGTTCGCGCGATACGCGAGAGGGTTCCATGATTTAGCGTATCGCGGCGTATCGGGGTTAGTTTTAGACGCGTGCACACGTTTAGCGTATCGTACACACGCGCGTTTAGTTCGCGACGCGAGCGTATCGTTTGACTTCGATATCGCGTTTTGCGAGATAGTTGCTTATATATGGATTCTTGTGTAATTCCAGGTTCGCAGGCGGGTACGTCGGACGAAGCTAAGAAAGGAAAGCAGGTGGTCGGCTACAATTAGCGCATGACCAGGTGAGTAGATTTAACATCTGCAGGGAAATCGCCCGTATGGCGTTAAGCATCAGGGCGAGTCAGGATATTAGATTGTAGATGTTCATATGGACTGTAGTAGCATACCTTATTGTTGCATATAGAAATGATAGCATAGGACACTGCACTGTCACTAACGGTTCAAGTCGCACGAGCACGATTGATATGCTACACTCACACCGTTAGTGATTGCCATGACACTCACATTATAGGATTGCTACAAATCATATATCATACTGATTCTACCTTATTGATGTTGTCATGATTTGCCGCATAACACATATATTGATATCTTCATACCTGCGCACATACACACTGTATATTCATACCAGTGCACACATATATTGATATCTTCATACCTACGCACATGCACACTGTATATTCATACCAGTGCACACATATATTGATATCTTCATACCTGCGCACATGCACACTGTATATTCATACCAGTGCACACATATATTGATATCTTCATACCTGCGCACATGCACACAGTATATTCATACCAGTGCACACATATATTGATATCTTCATACCTGCGCACATGCACACTGTATATTCATACCAGTGCACACATATATTGATATCTTCATACCCGCGCACATGCACACTGTATATTCATACCAGTGCACACATATATTGATATCTTCATACCCGTGCACATGCACACTGTATATTCATACCAGTGCACACATATATTGATATCTTCATACCTGCGCACATGCACACTGTATATTCATACCAGTGCACACATATATTGATATCTTCATACCTGCGCACATGCACACTGTACATTCATGCCAGTGCACACATATATTGATATCTTCATACTTGCTTAGATTACGCATTGAGATATGTTGTTTCCATGTTAATTCTGGATTTGGGGAACCGTGGATATTTCAAAGGGAATAGTTAATTATTTAAAAACCCGGTTTCCCATGATATGATATTTCGGTGCGTCCACCATGTGTTTTCTCGGTACTAAAGTGATATATGTGAACCCGAATCGAGGAGTTGGATGAGGCTGATTACGGGTACATGGTGGACCCGGTATGGTACCCCGGGGCGAGAACGGTTTCGCTGTGCAGTAGACGGTGAGCCTGGCAGAGGGAATACTACCTACCGGTGATTGGTTGGACCTGGCGGTTATCCGGAGGATACCGACCAGAGTCTATGGATGGATACGGGACGACTCATACTGCCGGGGCCGAGGGCTGATACCGCAGACAGAGCCCGTGGGCTGATCCGGACTGACGGATGCCCTATACAGGAGGATTTGCGTGTCGATGCTTGGCACGAGTATTTCTTGATATTTTGGGTGCCGATGTTGGGCACTCACGGTTATATGAGATTTACAGGATTGGAGGACCGAGGAGGATGACGACGCCTGAGTAGTATTGGGATTTGGGTACATTGATGGGTACCGATTATACTTTCCACGATGACATTCCGTGTAGATGTTATATTTCCCATGCTCAGTATGTAGTAATTGATATCTCATCCTGTATCTATTATACCTGATATAGTACACATTGCTATACCTGATCATTGCATACCCTGTTCATTCTATATAGGGTTGTTAGATTGCATTGCTATACCTGGTCATTGCATACCCTGTTCATTCTATATAGGGTTGTTAGATTGCATTGCTATACCTGATCATTGCATACCCTGTTCATTCTATATAGGGTTGTTAGACTGCGTTGTTATACCTGATCATCACATTTCTTGCTCATCACATGGAGATGTTATTAGATCGCACTTGTTGCATGATTTGAGCATCTAGTTCATCATATAGACGTTATCTGTTGATATAGGTTAGAGTATCGTAGCACGTGCATACTCGCGATTACCTTTATATGTTATCTTCTATTCACGAGTTGGCAACTCACCCCCGTTGTGCCACAGTGTTTGCAGGTTGCCCTTCGGAGTAGTCGCGGCAGGCTGCATTCTTGCATCTTTTGACACAGATACCCCTACAGTTGGTGTACTAGCTCTTTTGCTGATAGATGGGTTTTGTGCGGTATCTGGTTATATTGCAGTTATGTACATTGTTGTATCTAGTACTCTCCATCTACCACTTATGTATTGACTTAGAGACCAGTTGTGAGGACGATGTATATTATTTTGTATTCTGGCGTCGAGCTCGTTGTGAGCCGACTTTACTTATGCAGTTTATTCCATCTGTGATGTTTCCCACCTGTTGCTCATTTTCTTCACTACGACGTCGTATATTGTTATCTTAGGGATTGTCTACTTAAGATTTCTTGACATCTTAGTAATTGGTTCTATAAATTGCTTAAATCACTCTATACTTTTACTGGTTTGATTTCTGGGTTTTCGGCTTACTTAGTTGCGTTACGCCTGTAGACGTTACGTGGTTGAGTACCGGTCACGGGCCAAACTTTGGGTCATGACAAAGTTAGTATCAGAGCGTAGGTTTTACCTTCGGAGTGTAGGATGACCCTGGTATGATGGAGTAGGTAGCTGCAGCATAGTGGCGTAGCGTGCGTATGTTCCACGGCATACTCACGACACGGTACTCCGCATAAGCGACCTTAGGACTTATTGATTGAATTTCCTTCAGGATCGTATACATCCATGTGATTCGATTTTCGTATCCTCATCGAATCCTACCTTCTTTTCAGCCATTATGCCGCCAAGGACTACGAGGGTGCAGAGAGAGGCCGGGAGAGCCGAGGTTCGAGTTGATTTATCTGAGACGAGGACTGATCCGAGTAGTACCCATGTTGTACCAGGACAGATTGTTTCTCCTACGACAGATCAGATCGATAGACTAGTGGCAGAGATGCAGAGCTTGCGCCAGACGATGAGCTCATTGGTAGAGGTCGTTCGAGCGCAGCGACAGATGGTTGCCACCCCTGTTACCCAGTTGTTCCTTGCGATCATTATGCAGTATTCCGTCCCCTACATAGCACCGATGGAGGCAGCCCCCGTTTACGAGACACGTCTTCCAGAGACCGTGAGAGTTCCAGAACAGTTATGGAATCGTACGGGTGTACCAGCCCAGAGCAGAGGGTTAGGACGAGGACAGTCGTTTGGCTTCCATCCCCAGGCAGGACAGCATTCAATGCGTAGGTGTTTACGATGCGGAAGCCTTCAACACCTCATCAGGCAGTGTTCCTTCACAGCACGTTAGGGTCGTATTCTGAGACGTCATGGACGCGGAGGGTTTGCACAGAGGGGTCAGGCTAGTAGAGGAGGAGTTCGATCAGTCGCAGATGGAGGACAGGAACACGTTTTCGCTTCGACTCATCGGGACGCGCGGGCGTCCAATGCGGAGCCTACAGGTACTCTTTCAGTATGACCTTTTGTTGCACTCGTATGTTTACACACCTCGTGCCGAGTTTAGGACGAGAGTCGTGCTAGGTAGATCAGCCGTTTGTTGTGCTAACTTCTGTCAGCAATCCTTTTGTTGCGCGACACGTAATTCGGTCGTGTGCCCATCGGATAGGAGATAGAGATTCTTCTGTCATTTTGAACCTCCTAAAGATGTTGGATTTGGCAATCTCCTGGGCACGGACTGGTTAGCTACATGTTAGGCATTGTGGGCTACCGTGAGGAAACAGTTAGGTTTTGTTTTCCCGGGCAAGTCAGTTCTTGTTGTGCAGGTGGATAGTGGTGCCGCCTCTTACCGCATGAATTCAGCCTTGTTCGCTAGTCGGCACTGAGGAGATGTCGTGGATTCTTGGCGTTTTTTCGTGATGCTGTAGACACAGTTGGTTTGTTGGACCGGTTTTCTTTCGTGCGAGAATTTTTCCGACGTCATTCCAAGATGAGCCGGCGAAGCTTAAGGAGCTAAGGATCTGCTGCAGAGTGGTTGTTGAGGGAGTTGTGCGTCTGAGTGTTTCGCATTTAGGAAGCACCTATTTCTGTTCGTCCAGGAGGAAAACAACAGATTGAGGTTGTGTATTGATGGATCGTCACTTGAATCGGCTTACGGTGCGGATAAGTATCATGTACCTCGCATTGACGATTTCTTCGATCAGCACCAGAGTGCGAGACCTTGTCTAAGTTCGTTAGGGATCCGGTCATCATTGTTGCGGGTCCGGAGTGATGACATTCCGAAGACTGCCTTGTGCGTGCTGCGGGCTTTGTGTGTTTTGGGTGTGTCACTGGACTCACCAATGCTCTAGCAGCATTCGTAGGTGTGATGAACTGGTTTTCTTCGGGCCGTTCCTCGACCAGTTATTGTTATGTTATTTATGACATCCTGGTCTTTTTAGTGTGTCTTGAGGGATAGGAGTAGCCCTCGAGGATCTGTTTTATGGATACTGGGAGAGCCCCAGTGGTTTGCTAGATTCTCGGAGTGTTCCCTTCAAGCTTATTCGTGTTGACTCCTAGGTTTTGTAGTTACGGAGACGAATTGGTATGGTTTCGAGGAAGATCGTGGCCGTACAGCTTAGGCCCAAATTTGTGAGCGGGACGGAGGTCTGCATATTTTTGGCTTAGCAGGTGTTACAGCCGTCTCATGCCGGATTGCTAGTGTAATGCTGCCCCGTTGATTAAATTGACTGGAATGGAGGTTTCTTTTCTTTGGACTGAGGCTTGTATGCGGAGTTTCCACAATTGAAGACTCGGTTAACAACTGCTTCAGCCCTTTCTTTGCTTTTGGTTCGGGCGACTTTGTGGTTTAACTGTGATGTTTCGTGAGTAGGACTCGAATGTGTACTGAGGTGACACAATGGAGTTATCGCTTTTGCTTCTTTACATTTGCAGGAAGTACGAGAAGGATATCCCACTCATGATCTGGAGATGGCCGCGATGGATTTGCGTTGGAGATTTGAGACACCACTTGTTTGAGAGTCGTGTCAGATTTTCACGGACCACCAGAGTTAAATGTACATCTTCCTACGGCGGAATTTGATTGTTGTGATAAGTCCTCCGCAGATTCACAGTTCTTGTGCGATCGTTGAGTGCAGCTTAAGTTCGTCTCTACTGAGGAGACAGCTTGCTCGTGTCAGCGCCCGACCACTTTTCTTAAATCACTTTCGCGAGACACCGCCCGCCGACGCTCGTTCGTCAGAGATATTGGAGCCTACTCGGCTGGGTAATGATTTTGGAATCCTTGACTTGTGGCAAGGGTGTGCTAGGCTAGAGAAACACTTGTGTACCTAATATTATAGGGAAGAGACGAGGAATCCTAGGGCAGGCACATCGGTCAACTCTCTGTACTCATTCAAGCCCGACCAACTGTTAACGTGACTTGTAAGGTAGTTACGGGAGGGCATGGATAGAAAGAGAAGTCTTGGGATTCGTTTCTAGATGTCTGTCTTGTTGTGTACTTGAGTTGAGCAACTGAGACTGACGGGAGAGTTGCAACCTTTAACCGTTCCGAAGAGGGAACGAGAGCAGATCTCCCCGAATTTTCATTATGGTGTCCACCCAGGAGTTGTCAGGATGTGACTCCATTCGGATGCTTGTCATCCGGTGATACTCAGTTGTTCTTGTTAAGTTGGGCGTATGTAGAAATTGTTGTCGGCAGTTGGGGATCGTTGTTTGCCATCGATAGGGTTCTCCTTTGATAGCAGTTATCAGGAGACGCTCCAATTGGTAACCTTTAGGATTAGAGGTTAGGTCATGTCGATCACCAGTCTGTTTTTCCTAACTCCGTGTTATAGGATTTTTAGACCTCAGCTAGTTTAGAAATTTCGGAAATTGACTCGGTTGTTTTGGGTCAGGATGAAAACGGTATATTGCGGATAGAGATCAGATGCTGACCAAGATGGTCGCAGATTCAAGTTCGCAATGGCAGATCTTGTATTCCCGCGGAAATTTCCGATAAATGACATGTTGAGTTTTGGGAAGTTTTCCAAGATAGTAAGTCTTTTTAGGATCCCTAAGGCGAGTTGGTTCGTTGCCTTAAGTTGGGTATTTCCACCCAGATTATTGAATATTCACCCCGTATTTCCCCATGTCGATACCTTGCAATTACCTTCAGGACCTTTCTTTTGGATTTAGCGCCAGACCATTTAGTTCGAGCGTGATCCTTCCTTCACCAAACAGCAAGTCGTAATATTGGACCGACAGGTGAAGAAACTTCGATCGAAGGTCTTGCCATCAGAGAAGGTATTTTGGTGCATCCCAAACGGTGAAGAGATCACTTGGGAGGCTGAGGGTGAGATGCGGAAGAAGTTCCCTCATATCTCTGAAGGTATGCGTAGCTATGTATTTTAAAATTCGGGGACGGATTTTCTTTAAGGGGGGAAGATTGTAACACCTTAGGTCGTGTTTAGGGGTTAATTATATTTTACTAGATAGCTTTTGGTAAAATTTTACCAAATTAAGTTTCAGATAATTTATTCTAATTAATGAATATTTTATTAGGATTTATCTAGGCGCACACACACTTGTGCATGTAAACTAGGGTTTAAATTTGGGGTTAAAACCATGATTAACAACCATGGTGGGTTAACCTATTTGTATTAAGTGTTTTGGGCTTTAATGGGGTTTTATTTATTTGAGTGTTTTGTTAATTTGTTTTTCTTTTCTTTTCTTTTGTTGACTTGGTGCATGAGAGAGGGAGTATGAGCATGGCTTGAGCCATGCTCATTAAATGAAGAGAGGGAAAGAGAGAGGGGGGTTTTGACTTGGGGCCTCATTTCTTTCCTCATTTTTCCTCACAACTCACACACACACACTCAGCTGAGAGGGGGAGAGAGAGAGAGAGAGAGAGGCAGCAGCTGCAGAGGCAGCATCAGCAGCAGCAGCAGCAAGCAGTAACAACAGCAGCAGCAGGCAGTGGCAGCAGCAGCAACACCAACAGCAGCCCCCAGCAGCTGCAGCAGCACTCCCATCTTCTCCACCTCCTTTCTCCTTGCACCTAGGGTCTTGTAAGGTATAGAATCCAAGCCCAACTTCTTGTTTGTTTAACGTATGTGTAGTTTAGCTTCGGTTTGTGTATAAAGTGAGATTTTGTGCTTGAAATGGTGATTTGTGTGGACTTATGGTTTAGTGCTGTTAATATTGGTTAACCTAGCCTAATTAGGTGTTATTAAGGCCATGTAAACCTAGTTAGACCCAAGATTACACCAAAATACCATAGGGTTTCGAATCGTGCAAATTTAGTGTTTTTAAGTGAACTTTTTGGATTTCTGTGATCTGCTATAGGCCCGAGTAGTTCAGGTTGAAATTGAGTTAACTGGAGCTTGTATACAAGGCATAGACCACACCACTAGAGCCCGAGACCCCCACCCCATAGCGAGGCCGCCGATTTATTCTTTCTGGCCGCAATTTGCGGCCAGATAGGGGAATTTTTGGGTGATGTTTGGATGGGTAGGAGTCTGTTGTTATTTCTAGGCTAGTGGTATGTATAGTTTTGTAAGTTGTTAGCCTGGGTAGAATCTGAGACGTTATATCGTATTTCTAGTACGTTTGGTTCGCGCGATACGCGCGATACGAGAGAGGGTTCCATGATTTAGCGTGTCGCGGCGTATCGGGGTTAGTTTTAGACGCGTGCACACGTTTAGCGTATCGTACACACGCGCGTTTAGTTCGCGACGCGAGCGTATCGTTTGACTTCGATATCGCGTTTTGCGAGATAGTTGTTTATATATGGATTCTTGTGTAATTCCAGGTTCGCAGGCGGGTACGTCGGACGAAGTTAAGAAAGGAAAGCAGGTGGTCGGCTACGAGTAGCGCACGACCAGGTACGACCAGGTGAGTAGATTTAACATCTACGGGGAAATCGCCCGTATGGCGTTAAGCGTCAGGGCGAGTCAGGATATTAGATTGTAGATGTTCATATGGACTGTAGTAGCATACCTTATTGTTGCATATAGAAATGATAGCATAGGACACTGTACTGTCACTAACGGTTCAAGTCGCACGAGCACGATTGATATGCTACACTCACACCGTTAGTGATTGCCATGACACTCACATTATTGGATTGCTACAAATCATATATCATACTGATTCTACCTTATTGATGTTGTCATGATTTGCCGCATAACACATATATTGATATCTTCATACCTGCGCACATGCACACTGTATATTCATACCAGTGCACACATATATTGATATCTTCATACCTGCGCACATGCACACTGTATATTCATACCTGCGCACATGCACACTATATATTCATACCTGCGCACATGCACACTGTATATTCATACCAGTGCACACATATATTGATATCTTCATACCTGCGCACATGCACACTGTATATTCATACCAGTGCACACATATATTGATATCTTCATACCTGCGCACATGCACACTGTATATTCATACCAGTGCACACATATATTGATATCTTCATACCTGCGCACATGCACACTGTATATTCATACCAGTGCACACATATATTGATATCTTCATACCTGCGCACTTGCACACTGTACATTCATGCGAGTGCATGCCAGTGCACACATATATTGATATCTTCATACTTGCTAGATTACGCATTGAGATATGTTGTTTCCATGTTAATTCTGGATTTGGGGAACCGTGGATATTTCAAAGAGAATAGTTAATTATTTAAAAACCCGGTTTCCCTTGATATGATATTTCGGTGCGTCCACCATGTGTTTTCTCGGTACTAGAGTGATATATATGAACCCGAATCGAGGAGTTAGATGAGGCCGATTACGGGTACATGGTGGACCCGGTATGGTACCCCGGGGCGAGAACGGTTTCGCTATGCAGTAGACGGTGAGCCTGGCAGAGGGAATACTACCTACCGGTGATTGGTTGGACCTGGCGGTTATCAGGAGGATACCGACCAGAGTCTATGGATGGATACGGGACGACTCATACTGCCGGGGCCGAGGGCCGATACCGCAGACAGAGCCCGTGGGCTGATCCGGACTGACGGATGCCCTATACAGGAGGATTTGCGTGTCGATGCTTGGCACAAGTATTTCTTGATATTTTGGGTGCCGATGTTGGGCACTCACGGTTATATGAGATTTACAGGATTGGAGGACCGAGGAGGATGACGACGCCTGAGTAGTATTGGGATTTGGGTACATTGATGGGTACCGATTATACTTTCCACGATGACATTCCGTGTAGATGTTATATTTCCCATGCTCAGTATGTAGTAATTGATATCTCATCCTGTATCTATTATACCTGATATAGTACACATTGCTATACCTGATCATTGCATACCCTGTTCATTCTATATAGGGTTGTTAGATTGCTATACCTGGTCATTGCATACCCTGTTCATTCTATATAGGGTTGTTAGATTGCATTGCTATAACTTATCATTGCATACCCTGTTCATTCTATATAGGGTTGTTAGACTGCATTGTTATACCTGATCATCACATTTCTTGCTCATCACATGGAGATGTTATTAGATCGCACTTGTTGCATGATTTGAGCATCCAGTTCATCATATAGACGTTATCTGTTGATATAGGTTAGAGTATCGTAGCACGTGCATGCTCGCGATTACCTTTATATGTTATCTTCTATTCACGAGATGGCAACTCACCCCCGTTGTGCCACAGTGTTTGCAGGTTGCCCTTCGGAGTAGTCGCGGCAGGCTGCATTCTTGCATCTTTTGACACAGATACCCCTACAGTTGGTGTACTAGCTCTTTTGCTGATAGGTGGGTTTTGTGCGGTATCTGGTTATCTTGCAGTTATGTACATTGTTGTATCTAGTACTCTCCATCTACCACTTATGTATAGACTTAGAGACCAGTTGTGAGGACGATGTATATTATTTTGTATTCTGGCGTCGAGCTCGTTGTGAGCCGACTTTACTTATGCAGTTTATTCCATCTGTGATGTTTCCCACCTGTTGCTCATTTTCTTCGCTATGGCGTCGTATATTGTTATCTTAGTGATTGTCTACTTAAGATTTCTTGACATCTTAGTAATTGGTTCTATAAATTGCTTAAATCACTCTATACTTTTACTGGTTTGATTTCTGGGTTTTCGGCTTACTTAGTTGCGTTACGCCAGTAGACGTTACGTGGTTGAGTGGCGGTCACGGGCCAAACTTTGGGTCGTGACAAAAACACCAAGTCTAGACCCCGATCGTCCCGATCGCGCAAAACAACACAAACAATTACGAGGAATAAAATAGATATAACCTCGTAACGACCAATCGAACCCACGTCGGAAAAACCCCGAAACCTAGTAAGCATCTTATCGCAATATTTCGCACTAGTTTCAAGCTAACGCATATCTAGCGACTACAAACACCTTATAATAGATTAACTAAGCTATATAAACCATTTCTAAATTTTTAACACTTGCTAAATAAATTTTAGCAAAAACCTAGTAAGCAAAATTGCATAATTAAACAAAGTGCTCAATAGCAAAAATTAACATTTTCTACTAGGTTAATCTTTTCCTAATCACAAATTAACACTTCAATAAAACATTAAACACATAAATCAGTTTTTACCCTAACTATATTATCCTAAAAATCAAGTCTTTAATTTCAAACATGAAATTAAAAGCTTAAATAAACAATTAATATGCTAAATAGAAATTTAGAAACAACAAAACGGATTAGGGTTAGGGTTTTATACCTCCACAAAAGATCAAAACCAAGAAACCGAACACATCATCTTTTCCTCCAAAAGGATGTTTTGAATGAAGATCTAAGCTAGTTTTGAGTTCAAGAATGAAGGAAAATGAATATATTTGAGTTTCTATGAATTAATTTGGATTTTTCATGATTTATTTGATGCAAAATGAGTTGAAAATGGGTGGAAACGATGGAGGGCAGCAAGGGGAAGGGAAGGGCCGGCCAAGGGAAGTGAGGGGGTATTTTGTGAATTTTTTGTGAAGAAATTGCTAGGAAAAAGAGTAATAAATGCTAATAAATGCAATTTGCCACCTTTACACATTTTCTTTTCTTTTTAAAATAAAACTTTTTGCACTTCAAAAAATATCTAGATATTTAAAAAGAAGTTTCTAAAAGTTTTCTAGCGACAAAAATAATTTATTCACAAGAGAAAAAAATTTCCCGATTTACGTGCGCAAAATACTGCTTTAAAAAATATTTTATTTGGGAAAAATTCTATCTGAACCAAAATATCCCAAATACCCCAAAAGTTCGCGCACAAGCTTTATTTTAGCTAAAATAGGTGCCGGTAAGTTCCTACGGACGTTTGATCGAAATCGGGTTAAAACGGAAAATACCGACAATTTTGCTCTAAAACGGAAAAATTCGCAAAAACGATTTCTGAAACGTTACAATCTTCCCCCCTTTAAAGAAATTCGGTTCCCGAATTAAAATTTTCACTAAGCATGCCTTCAAAGAGAAGATTACAAAACTCCCAAATCTCGCTCGCAGCCTCCCAAGTGATCATCTCACTATACGGCTACGTCCTAGAAAACCCTCCACAGATGGCAAGACCCTTGACCGAAGTTCCTCCACCTGCCGAGCCATTAACACAATTGGTTGCCAGTGAACGAAACGATCGCGTCCAAGTCAAATGGTCTGGTGCCGAATCATGTGAGATAGGTCATGAAGGTAATTGTAAAGTATCGACGCAAGGAATACGGGGTGAATACTCAAAAATCTGGGCGGAAGTGCCAAATAATAGGCAACGGAACCAACTAGCTTGAGGATCTCAGAAAGACCTACAATCCTGGGATACTTCTCAAAAATCAACACGTCATTCATCGGAAAATCCCGTAGGAATACATGATCTCCCACTGCGAACTCAATTCTGCGACAACTACGGTCGACATAAGACCTCTGTCTGCACTGGGCAACTCTCATCCTGACCTGAACCAACTGGACCATTTCCGAAGTCTCTAGACTAGCTGAGGTCCAAAAATCCTACTACGCAGAGTCAGAAAAACAGATTGGATAACGACACCACCTAACAAACAAAACCTAAAGGTTGCCAATTGGAGTATCTCCTGATAACAGCTATCGAAGAAGAACCACAACAATGGCGAGTGACGATCCCAATTGTCGACAACAATTAGCACGTACGCACAAGCATAACCTCTAGGGTCGGTATATCCCGCTCTCATAAAACCATAATCCTGCGAATGGAAAAACGGAGCTAAAGCTCAACCAGTAACCAAGGCTTCCTGAAGTTCCTGCCCTAGACGGTAAGCGAACAGGGTGCCTTATTTGGATACGACCCTTGAAGGAACTCCATGCAACACACAAACTAAACAAGAACAAATGAGCAGACTCAGAAAAACCGGACAACAAGCATCCGAATGGAGTCACACCCTGACTAAGCCTGGGTAGACACCATAACGAATTTCATAGAGATCTGCTCCCATTCCTACTTCGGAACAATTAAAGATTGCAACTCTCCAGTCGGTCTCAGATGCTCAACCTTAACTCAAAACAACACAGAGACCTTAAAACGAAACCCGAAACTGCTCTTTACACCCCTGCCCACCCGTAACTATCTCATCAGTTACGTCAATTGTTGGTGGAACTTGGATGTACACAGAGAGTGGACAGATGCTCCTGCTCTAGGATTTCGCGTCTCTATCCATCAACAACAGGTACACACAAATGCGTCCTTAAACGTAGCACACCCTAGTCACAAATCAAGGACTCCGAATCTTTACCCTGCCGAGTATGCTCGAGTATCTCTGACGAACGAGCATCGGCGGGCAGTGCTTCACGAAAACGATTAGGGAAAAGTAGTCGGGCGCGGACATGAGCAAGCTGTCCCCTCAGTAGAGGCGAACCTAAGCTGTACTCCACGATCGCACAAGAACTTTAAATCTGCAGAAGACTGTCTCTGACTGCGCACAACCGGAACAAACTAACCCCGGGCCTACGACTCCAGCATCAGCTACCACAATCCCCTTGCCAAGGGTAATTAATGTTGGAGATAGTGCCTTCAGAGTCAATTATTCGATCACAGGCACGTGATTGCAATGATTGAGGGAGGACCTGTCCCAGTAGGACAATCTTACTCAAGATGATAGTATGCTATCTGGTTTACCTTTATCATCGTGTACTGCTTTAGGTGACCTTACAGGTCACTATTGCACGTTGATAGAGCCCCTAGGATTCTTGCTTGACTACCGGCAGTATGAGGGCGATCATATACGTGGGAGCTGGTAGTCTATAAGCACATCCTTAAATGGTCCCTAGTCGTGGGAGTTTCGAGACAGGGCATCGATACTCCGGAGTAGACTAGTGTATACAGTCGAGACCCCGACGAGGGGCGGTGGCCGGTCTCACAAGCCACTGGTGTCAGTTGGTTCACCTAAGATGTATACAGGTGCTCATTGGGTTTTGAGTACACCGGACAGGACTCGCCGGGAACCTGCTAGTTGGGTTTATACCAGACGTCAGATAGCAGTTCCCTGGTGACATGTGTACAGGTTAGTTCATCGACCTGGGATCGTCATTTGTCTCGTGTGAGTTCTCACTGTGCTTTGATTACTACCCTACCACGGCTCAAAGGAGTCGTGCAAATAGGTTTTAGTTGGGTACAGTCCCGAGCCACATGGAGGCAGTGAGCGGATCTGCAGGGGTTCGTCTCTCCCGGTATTGGGGGTGAGGTCGCGCTGTGTCGAGGAGAGCCAGAACATGAAAAGTCCTTGGCCAAGGCAGGAGATTTGCTGGTAGGTATTCCAGTAGTATCTCAGGGAGTTCTGGGCTGCACTCCGACACGACTTGTACCGCTTTTGGGGGTCTGACTTTTACCAACGCCCTAGGCCCGCCATGCGATGCTCATAGACGAACGGACCGGACTGTACGGATATTGTCACTGACAGGCTCAGTAGGGTGTCAGGATGAGTTCGCTCATCGAAGTCCCTTTTGGTCAATACCTGGTGGCCCGTCACGTATTGGCTTATACCTCTGACGTGCTAGTGGTTAAATCCACAGCCAAGGTATTGACGAGTCTTTAGAGTCCACCACACTCAGTTACTCAGGTTTCGGGCGAAACGCTGTAGAGGCCGTATGGAGATATGGCAGGGTTCGATCAGATACGTGCGGTTTTGCACGGATCGTGATCGAACGGATTTTACTAGCCGGCTTTGGCTTAAGCCAGATCCTAGTATTAGATAGTGTAGTTTTGTCTCTTTGCATTTGTGTTCAGTGGGAATATAAATGCGGGCATGTATTTGCAGTAGCGGGGTTTTCCTGTAATTTATTACAGGATCAGTTTTCTGAAGTTGCCAGTTTGCATTCCGTTCCGGCCGGTTTTTCCTTCATTCCTTCACGGCCGGACTTTCTAATGGAGGGTGTTATTTGCAATTGTGCAAATAACAATTTGTGGAGGGGTTTCTTGCATGAGTGTTCTTTTCATCATGAGATTCTTTTATGGTCATTCCATTGCCATTATGAGATTAGAAATGGATTGGAAATTGATTTGATGAATTTCTTTTGTTTATCATTTCCTTTTTATTTTCTTGCTTGAAGAAAATTATTGATGCCCTTTTTTCTCTCTCTCCAATCTCACCCATGAGAAATGGCCGGCCACTTTTGGAGTGGTGTGAAAAAGAGAGCTTAATTTTTTGGGTGTGAAACATTATCTTCATTTTCATGCCTTGGAAAAAATTGAGAGCTCCATTTTTCCTTCTCTCAAGTTCATTCCTTTCCTCCAAACATCATGGCAACTTCATGAAACCCCCAGAGACATGGCTACTACACTATTCTATAGCAAGCCTTGGACGCGTCGGCTAGCCAACTTCGCGCCCGAGTTGCCTCGGTCAAGAGGCGGGAGCCCGTAAAAGATTCCGGCTACGTGGTGCCCTTTCCGACGAGACGATGATGGACGAACATTCCGCAGGAGATCGGAGTGGAGGCGAAGACCGAAGGACACGGATCGCTTGGTATTACTTCTCTACTCTTTTCTATTTTTCTAGTTAGCTAGGTTAATGGCCCGATTCGGGTGAAAAGTGTGCGGTGGTGCCGATTTGCAAAGTTCGCAAAGTTTTTGTTTCCGCGTTTCCGGCGTCGGATCGACTGCCGGGGCACCCCCGCGGGCTTACATTGGTATCAGAGCCACGCCATTAACCATGCCTAGCTTGCTCTAGCACGTTTAGAACTCGATCGAACAAAATCCCCAAAAACCGTATTTTTCTATGCATGTGTTTTCTGTCGAATTTTTTCAAGCTCCAAAATTTTTTCAGGTTGTTGCAGAGACATCTGCATGCATTTTTAAGAATTCCGGTAAAATTTTATTCAGTGATCCCTCAGTACGACCGCGGAAACGCGGCCAAACCACTGCTTTGGCCGCGGTTCCACGGTGGGAATGTGTCTTCACTGCACGAGATTTTCCAAGTAGGCTTATGGTTAGGAAATATGGGTTTTGGGATATTCTTTTTGGGCCCAGATTTTCTGTGAGTGCTACAGTACTCTTTGGGGCCCACTTTGATAAATTTGTTCGATCGGATATTTTAAACATGCCAGTTCACAGTATTTATATTATATCTGCGACCGTGAATGTCACTCGATCGGTAAATCCAGTCTATCTGCTATAGCCCTTTTAGACGGATTTGCGAACGTGACCTTCACGTTGATGTTCTATGTTTATGCTGTGTTGTTGCGGATCGGTCATGGGGGATAGCCTGGTTGCAATGTTAGTACAGTTCTGTTTTATATGTACATTTGATATTGCAGGGCGAGCGTCCGACATGTGGACTGCCGTCACTGCCTGTTTGTATTATTCTTTTGGGGCACGACCAGGTTGCGGTCGATGTACTCGGTGTATGTATATTTCACTTTCTGTACTAGGATTACCCCACGGAGGGGTGCACGGACAGCCGGGTTCTAAAGGGCAACGAGCCCGCATCTCATGGCTTTGAGATGAAGGGGGCTTCACTCTAGGATTGGCGGGCTATTCGCCGCACTCGTAGAGGGTACAGGTTGAACCAGGAGGGGTGCCCAAGTTTCCGGATTCCGTGAAGTGTTGGGTGGTCCATTCACGTTGCTGAAGGGGCTGCCTCGCTTCAGGTTTTGGCAGGTAACTTGCCGCGCCCCTAGGGGTCTAGGATTTCATTGCGCAGGCTATCCACACGACCAGGGGAACGTCGGGTTTCAGCAGCGGCTCTGTGAAACCCGGGGATCCCAGATATCTGTATTGATCTGTGTTGCTATACATTTCTGTGTTGCTGCATTTTTATCACGCCTTGAGCGAAAATTATATATTATATATATACTAGTAGATGTTGTATATGTTTTTCATCCGCGCTAGTCCAGTCCCCGCTCTGTCGTTAGTTAGCTAACCTAACAGGTGATGACGGGACCCAGTGGTGAATGCGGATGGCATATACGTACGTCAGTATATTTTCGTTTTTTGTGGTGTAATCAATTGATGAGACTGCGTTGATTCGGATCAATGCAAGATAAATAAACCTATTCTGATGTTGTTGGAACACTTTTTCAAAAAGCTGTTATTGCAAGGGCGTTTTCTTTTGTTTTGCATCGTGATATTCAGTTGGAATATCCTGCTCCTCAGTCGACGAGGCAAGGGCCGAGATCCCTTCACCGGGAGTGACCCCTTGGACAGAAGTTTGCGTCAGGGAAATAACTTCACTATAGCCGATTACTTTTGCTTTGCATCGTGGTATTCATTTGGAATATCCTGCACCTCATTCTACGGGGAAAGAGCCGAGATCCCTTCACCGGGAGTGACCTCTTTAGCCAAGGTTTTCGTCACTATATTTTTAAAAGCTATCAGTTCCTTCAACGATATCAAGTCCATTATGTTAAAAGTTTTCGCCAGAAACCATTCGTAGCCCTCCGTCGTTTCATATGGATAGTTAATAGTATTCAAGCTGTGTATGTTGGCCAAAGTCAAGGCACAGTGTTTGGTAGCTGTTGGGTATTCATATGCAGCATATATAGATTCGTTGGTTTGGGACAGTCGTACTGCCATTTTGGCCAAAGTCAAGGGTAGGTACGGGTGGGTTCAAATTAACCAGGAAAATGATGGGTAGAACTTGACATGTGACTTATGATATGTTGGCCAAAGTCAAGGTCATAAGAGCATGGGGTAGAAATCCACATCGGGAGTTTCAAAAGAACTGAAACTTGCCAGATATGTGCATACCTTCTGGAGTATGATAGCGTGAGCGGATTCCGTTACGTTATCATGCGATGATAGTTGGATCCCGATTCCCACTGATGAGTTGGTTTACTCCTCGGGTGATCCCGGCTAATTCTTCTTTCAGGTTTGGAGAAGAATTTGAGTTACAGTGGGAGGTTTCCAGATTAGATAAAGTGATGACCATTCTGATCTAGGTTAGAGTGCACACTGAGTGTTTCTTTTCTCTCTCTCTCTTTGGCAGCGACCATTGACCCGACCCTAGACTATGACTCAGTGACCAAGTTGACCGAACCTTCTTAACACTGGCTTTTGGATTGTCAGAGTTGCAAACCTCTTTGCCACTCCTACTTTTACCCTTTTCTCCGGGACACCCCGTATTACTACGAATGTCCACTTCCATTGGACAAAACCATCGTATGGTTATATACGAACTCGAAGGACTTCGAGGATGGTTTCTGGTTCTGGAGAAAACGGATATGACTATTCAGTTGTCTTTTCTTTTCACCTTCTCTCAGGTTGCGAGTGCTCCTTGGTTTAGGAGTAGTACACCTATTACGCAAATTGGATAGTCTTCTTCTAAACCATAGGCTGGTGCCGACCGGTAGGGAATGAAGAAAACCAGTTAGCCTAAACGGTGTACAGAAGGTATTAAGTTCAGACAAAGCAAGGGATTAGTAAGAGGGCAAAGTAAAGTGCGACTACTATTCACGAACAAACCAAGTATTTCTTCGCCAATCCTAAATCACCTTTGTATTTCTCCAGGACACTCCATATCACTACGAAGATCCCAGTTTATTGGATAATCCATCGTATGGTTATATACGAACTCGAAAGGAACTTGTTCCAGTTCGGGGATGGATCCTGGTTCAGGAGAAATAGGAATTAAGTACATTCAGGTGTCTTTTATCTTCACCTTCTCTCGCGTTGCGAGTGCTCCTAGGATTAGGACAGTACACCCTTTATGCTTATTGGATAGTCTTCTTCCAAACCATAGGCTGGTGCCGAACGGTAGGGAATGAAGAAAATCATTTGGCTTAAAGGGGTGTACAGAAGGTAATGACTAAAGACATATAAAGGGATTTGGAGAAGTGGCAAAGAATTATACGGTTACAGTCGTGAATCCGGATAATGGAAGAGGCATTACTAGGAATACCAGGATACCCCATCGAAACATTTCAATGTTTCAGGTTCACTGTGTACTGTTAATAGAAAACTGATTTCCCGATTAGACATTTGCTCCAGGGTATGTATTTACCAGGTATGACTCTCACATCTGTATAGTTTTATAGATGATGAGTGGGAGTAAGTTATTGGGAATTAGGTGACCATCCTCATTATATCGGGATTCGTTGGAATTGGTGATATTTGAGGAAGCCACCTGGGTTGTTTGCCGGTCGGCAAATATTTGGTTTTGAATATCCGTTGTTGTGCACCAATTTCAAATTGATATATCTGTACGTCTATTTTTATAGAGTGAGATATACTTTTTGAAATTATGTCTTTGACATTTACCTATATCAGTGGGTGGTTAGGTAAGGAGCATTGAACAGCGGTGTAATTCTTCTTAACCATAAGTACAGTTTTCAACCTACGACACATAGTGAATGAGTCACTAGACTCAGGGGACTTATACAGAGTATTGTATATTGTCCAGTGTCCATTAGGACAGAGGGGTTGGTCCTCGTACTATATTCTGTTTACTTATGACTTCTCTGGTTCTTAGACAGGTATTTCGTAGAAGCACAGGGTCTAAGTTTTGAGAAGTTATAGGTATAAGAATAAAGTAGAGAACCAGGTATTGCAAGTATCGGGATTCTTCAAGGTGATCGAAGATGTAGATACTTGTGTATGGTATTCAGTTGATAGTAATGGTTAAGAGAACTTGCTTCTCTTTCAGGTTACTCATAATTGGAAATATTCCTAAGTTGAGTAACGCTGATCGGCCTCCTTCCATTTAGTTGACATGCACTGGAGACAGCTGCATGATTTGAATCTGGTTCAATTAAATCAGTGCCTCTGTTTCTATATTAGATATAGAACAGTTCATATCTTGACATTGTTAAGATACGGGGAGTTGTCCAGCTTATGCTTAAAACCAGACTCTGGATAACTCAAGGCACGTTTCTGTAATGGCTGTTTGTGGGTTGACCCGGGCTAGGCAGAGGGTTGATATTCTACCATCTGGAAGATCAATAGTGATATTGTTCTTGACTCGCCACAGTTTTAATAAAATGGATTTTTTCAGAAAATAGTTGTGGGAGTATGGTAGAACTGGAAGTGATTCCAGAACCGCAAACGATTACTGAAGATTTGATAAGAACCTTAAGATTCAATCTGGTTTGACATTTCATTGGCCACTCCGCAGATAAGGTGGGTAACCTCACGCACCCGAGAGGTACTTCGGTATAATCAAGGACGGTGGCAGAGAGGTTCTTGTTTACCCAGACTTGCCATTGCTGTTGTTCCAGACTATGAGACCCGGCAGGAGGATGAGTATAGCATCGTTCTAAACTGGTTTTAGAAGCGTACGTGTATATGACTCTGCCAGAGGGTTGTCGTAGTCAGTGGGAGCAGCGGAAGCATTAGTGGACATCAGGCTTATGTCTATTTATAGACTAAAGCAGATATAGCGGAGTTAGATCATCTATTTCTGATGTGACAGTCATAGGTTTGACTTCATCAGAATAGGGGATGGATCTGTTGAGAAGGTAGTAGGGTGTGATGTCCTGGTATTTGATGACATACAAAGAGTAGGAAGTGATATTCCTATACTACGATCGGTTATACTTTGGTCGTCACACAGTGGTTTCTCCACATAGGACTTGGATATTATATCAGACATTCTGGTTACTAGATCTATGGTTTTAGATCAAGATTTGGGTGGTTTCCCAATCTGGGTACTTCGACAGCATTCTTTGAGTATTTAGAATGAACGACTCCTGGCATGGTGGTGTACCTGCAGGTAATGGAGTCACCCTCTCTAAAGGTGTCTTACAGACTAAAGGGGAGAGGGATACGCATGATTGGCAGATCACTTGCTTAGGCAATTGAGTCAATCATGAGATGTCAAGTACCACACCAGATGTTGTTCTTGCAGTAGGTGCAATAGTTGATATTGATCCAATCCTGGAGAAACAGTCGGAAGCAGTTTTAGAACATAAGTGGATGTTCTAGGGAAATGATAACAGCATTCTCCTTTAGGAGACGGTTATCATTCCAGGCTTCCAAGGTGACTTGGATGGCAGAGTGGCTGTCAGAGTTATAGTTTTCCCTCTGACGAGGGGCAGTATTTTGGACAGTTGGTCCAGGTGGATACCGAGGGAAGGCATGGCGCAGGATACTGATTAATTTCAGTTGACGATACAGTCTAAGAAGTTTGGATTTGGAGTTCATTTATGAGCTAGGTCCCATCAGACATCCAGACATTCTAAGACAGGTATTGCTCATTTCGGGAGATAGCTTTCTCCGTGAACTTGAGATAGAGAGAGACATAGAAAGAAACATCAGAGCGGATCCACTCACTGAGGCTATTCCTCGAACGCAATAGTTTCATAAACAGGCTTTGTGAGACTGACTAGTAGAGGAGTTGGGTGTTCGGTATCACACGGGCTGTGAGTATGCGACATCGCAATA
Organism: Agapanthus africanus; assembly: GCA_030015575.1. Classification (NCBI taxonomy): domain Eukaryota; kingdom Viridiplantae; phylum Streptophyta; class Magnoliopsida; order Asparagales; family Amaryllidaceae; genus Agapanthus; species Agapanthus africanus. The sequence continues at coordinate 196,188,773 of JASDDO010000010.1, read as the reverse complement.
ATTAGCCTTGAGTGCAAGTGGGAGATTGTTGGAGATAGTGCCCTCAGAGTCAATTATTGGATCACAGGCACGTGATTGCAATAATTGAGGGAAGACCTGTCCCAGTAGGACAATCTTACTCAAGATGATAGTATGCTATCTAGTTTACCTTTATCATCATGTACTGCTTTAGGTGACCTTACAGGTCACTATTGCACGTTGATAGAGCCCCTAGGATTCTTGCTTGACTACCGGCAGTATAAGGGCGATCATATACGTGGGAGCTGGTAGTCTATAAGCACATCCTTAAATGGTCCCTAGTCGTAGGAGTTTCGAGACAGGGCATCGATACTCCGGAGTAGACTAGTGTATACAGTCGAGACCCCGACGAGGGGCGGTGGCTGGTCTCACACGCCACTGGTGTCAGTTGGTTCACCTAAAATGTATACAGGTGCTCATTAGGTTATGAGTACACCGGACAGGACTCGCCGGGAACCTGCTAGTTGGGTTTATATCAGACGTCAGATAGCAGTTCCCTGGTGACATGTGTACAGGTTAGTTCATCGACCTGGGATCGTCATTTGTCTCGTGTGAGTTCTCACTGTGCTTTGATTACTACCCTACCACGGCTCAAAGGAGTCGTGCAAACAGGTTTTAGTTGGGTACAGTCCCGAGCCACATGGAGGCAGTGAGCGGATCTGCAGGGGTTCGTCTCTCCCGGTATTGGGGGTGAGGTCGCGCTGTGTTGAGGAGAGCCAGAACATGAAAAGTCCTTAGCCAAGGCAGGAGATTTGCTGGTAGGTTTTCCAGTAGTATCTCAGGGTGTTCTGGGCTGCACTCCGACACGACTTGTACCGCTTTTGGGGGTCTGACTTTTACCAACCCCCTAGGCCCGCCATGCGATGCTCATAGACGAACGGACCGGACTGTACGGATATTGTCCCTGACAGGCTCAGTAGGGTGTCAGGATGAGTTCGCTCATCGACGTCCCTTTTGGTCAATACCTGGTGGCCCGTCACGTATTGGCTTATACCTCTGACGTGCTAGTGGTTAAATCCACAGCCAAGGTATTGACGAGTCTTTAGAGTCCACCACACTCGGTTACTCAGGTTTCGGGCGAAACGCTGTAGAGGCCGTATGGAGATATGGCAGGGTTCGATCAGATACGTGCGGTATTGCACGGATCGTGATCGGACGGATTTTACTAGCCGGCTTTGGCTTAAGCCAGATCCTAGTATTAGATAGTGTAGTTTTGTCTCTTTGCATTTGTGTTCAGTGGGAATACAAATGCGGGCATGTATTTGCAGTAGCGTGGTTTTCCTGTAATTTATTACACGATCAGTTTTCTGAAGTTGCCAGTTTGCATTCCGTTCCGGCCGGTTTTTCCTTCATTCCTTCACGGCCGGACTTTCTAATGGAGGGTGTTATTTGCAATTGTGCAAATAACAATTTGTGGAGGGGTTTCTTGCATGAGTGTTCTTTTCATCATGAGATTCTTTTATGGTCATTCCATTGCCATTATGAGATTAGAAATGGATTGGAAATTGATTTGATGAATTTCTTTTGTTTATCATTTCCTTTTTCTTTTCTTGCTTGAAGAAAATTATTGATGCCCTTTTTTTTCTCTCTCCAATCTCACCCATGAGAAATGGCCGGCCACTTTTGGAGTGGTTTGAAAAAGAGAGCTTCATTTTTTGGGTGTGAAACATTATCTTCATTTTCATGCCTTGGAAAAAATTGAGAGCTCCATTTTTCCTTCTCTCAAGTTCATTCCTTTCTTCCAAAAATCATGGCAACTTCATGAAACCCCAAGAGACATGGCTACTACACTATTCTATAGCAAGCCTTGGACGCGTCGGCTAGCCAACTTCACGCCCGAGTTGCTTCGGTCAAGAGGCGGGAGCCTATAAAAGATTCCGGCTACGTGGTGCCCTTTCCGACGAGACGATGATGGACGAACATTCCGCAGGAGATCGGAGTGGAGGCGAAGACCGAAGGACACGGATCGCTTGGTATTACTTCTCTACTCTTTTCTATTTTGCTAGTTAGCTAGGTTAATGGCCCGATCCGGGTGAAAAGTGCGCGGTGGTGCCGATTTGCAAAGTTCGCAAAGTTTTTGTTTCCGCGTTTCCGGCGTCGGATAGACGGCCGGGGCGCCCCCGCGGGCTTACAATTAAGAATCTCACAAACACAATCCTCCACACGTTCCATCCAACGGCGTTGTCTCAACAATCAAAACCCGCTACAAGAAGATGTACTTTAAGCTCTGGTGGTCCGTGAAAATCTGACACGACTCTCGAACAAGTAGTGTCTCCAAATCCCCAACGCACTACCACCGCGGCCATCTCCAGATCATGAGTGGGATATCCTACTCGTACTTCCTCCAAATATAGGGAAGCAAAAGAGTTAACTCTATAGTGTCACCTCAGTACACAATCGAGCTCCACTCGCGAAACATCACAGTTAAAACAACAAAGTCGCCCGAAACAAAAAGAAAGAAAGAACTGGTGCAATTGTCAACCGAATCTCCAACTGCTGGAAAACTCCGCACGCATGCCTCAGTCCAAAGAAAAAGAACCTCCTTTCAGGTCAGTCCAGTCAACGGTGCAGCACTACACTAGCAATCCTGCATGAAACGGCGGTAAAAACCCGCCAAGCCCAAAAATCAACGGACCTCCGTCTGTACACCAGTCTGGGCCAAAGCTGTACGGTCTCGATCTCCCTTGGAACCATACGAAATCGTCTCCCGTAACTACCAGACCAAGGAGTCAACACAAACAAGCCTGAAGGAACACTCCGAGAATCTAGCAAACAGCTGGGTCTCTCCCAATGTCTGCAAAACAAATCCTCAAGTGTTGCTCCTGTTCCTCACGACACATTAGAAAAGACCAGAATGTCCACAGTGACACAACAATAACTGGTCGAGGAACGGCCTGAAGAAATCTGGTTCATCATATCTACGAATGCTGCTAGGGTATTGGTGAGTCCGACGACACCACCAAAACAAACAAAGCCCGTAGCACGCACAAGGCAGTCTTCGGAATGTCATCACTCCGAACCCGCAACAATGATGACCTGATCCCGAACAAACTTAGAAAATGTCTCGCACTCTGGAGCTGATCAAAGAAATCGTCAATGCGATGTGAAGGATACCTATCCGCACCGTAAGCCGGTTCAATTGGCGATTCATCAATACACAACCTAAACTGTCGTCTTCCTCCTTGACGAACAGAAATATAAGCTCCCTAATGCGAAACATTCAGACGCACAAGCCCCCCAACAAACAACTCTGCAGCTGATCCTTAAGCTCCCTAAGCTCCGCCGGCTCATCTGGAACAACGTCGGAAAACTCTCGTACGATAAGAACCCGGTCCAACAAACCCACTGTGGCTCTGGTATCACGAATGAACGCCAAGAATCCTCGACATCCTCTCCTCAAAAGCCGACTAGCGAAAAAGGTTGAATTCGAGCTGTGAGAGGCGGCACCACTGTTCCCCCCTGCACAACAAGAACTGACTTGCCGGGAAAACAAACCTGACTGTCCTCTCGCGGTAGTCCACAGATGCCTAGCACGTACCTAACCAGTCCGTGCCTAGGAGAACGTCAAATCCAACATCTCTAGAAGGATCAAAATGACGGACGAATCTCTATCTCCTAACCGATTGACACACGACTGAAATACGTATTGCGTAACAAAAGAATCGCTGACAGAAGTTAACACAACAAACGGCTGATCTAGCTAACACGACTCTCCTCGTCCCAAACCTCTGCTACTCCCACGACTGTCACGAAAGCTGTCTCGAAAACTAAGCCTCTGTCTCTAGGCTGGTACTTCGGTACGAGCCTCCACGGTTCTGGAACTCCTAAAGTCTCTGGAATACGTGCCTCATCAACTGGGGCTGCATCCACTGGTGCTATGTAGGTGACGGAATGTTGCATGCTGATTGCATGGAACAACTGAGTAACAGGGGTGACAACCTCCTGTCGCGGCGCTCGAACGGTCTCAACCAATGAACTCATAGTCTGGCGCATGTCCTACATCTCTGCCACAAGCCTAGCGATACTATCTGTCGAAGGTGGATCCGTCTGCTCCTGTGCAACGAGCGCGCCATCCTGGTCAGTCCTTGACCCACCCGAGTCAACTCTGACCTCGGCCCTCGCTGCACCTCTCTGAGTCCCCAAAGTCGTCGGCGTCAATGGCTATAAATAGAGATAGGATTCGATTTAAACACGGAAATCGAATCACAAGGATATGAATCATCAAAGAAGGAATTTCAAGCAATTTGTACTTAGGTCACTTTAGGCGGAGCACTGCATCGTGAGTATGCTGCAGACATACACACACTATGTTACTCTGCTTAAGCTACCTACTCCATCATACCAAAGTCATCCTACACTCCGAAAGGTCAAACCTAGCGCTCAGATACCAACTTTGTCACGACCCGAAATTGGCACGTGACGGCCCTAATACTACGCAACGTCTACAGGCGTAACGCAGTAAAAGAAAGCCAAAACCCAGAAATCTAAACCATTAAAAGACAAGAAAATATAAGAAACATTGTTTAAACCTTTAAAAAAAATCTCAAGTATAAATTCTTTAAGTCCAATTTTCTTTCTTGAAAATTTCGGCAGCACCTCCTTTATAAAAACCAACCCCAAAAATGGGTACAACATAAATATAAAGTAAAGCATCCCCAATGGGAGCAAATCCACGCCCAAAGGCGGAAAATAACCACCACAACAAATATACGACGCCGTAGCGAAGAAATAGAAGACGATAGAAAGTAAACTGTATAAAAGACAACAAGTCACAACATAATATACAACATCGTCCTCACCAAGTCTCTAAGTCAACATGAAAATAGTAGATGGAGAGTATATGAATACAACGAATATACAATACAACGAATAACCCCAAAACCCACCTAAGAAAACTGCACACATTGAGCTGATGCGGTATCCGTAGCAAAAGATGATAAGATGTGTGATAATAGCCTTCCTCTGACTATCCTGAGGAACACCTGTAAACACTGTGGCACAATGGGGGTGAGTTGCCAACTCGTGAATAGTAAATAACATATGCAGGTAATCGCGAGTATGCACGTACAGCGTGAATTTAACATAAGCATCTAAGCAATGAATGGTCATATGTAATGCAATAATCATGAAAAAGTACACTAGCAGGTACAATTTATACATGAAGCAATAATAATATGACAATCTGTATGTACAATCATGTAAGGTACTATATCGGTACTACTAATACATGAAGAAATGATATGAATAAAGGTATGTAAATGCAACAGTCATGGAAGATACTCTAACAGGTACACCAATGCATGAAGCAGTGCATAAACAGTAAATGTAGAGTATGGATTGAAACATGTCATTTCCACGGAATCCTGATATCGTGGTAGGATCAAAATCCATCAAGACAATCCAAATCCCAATTTTCTCAAATCAGCCCCCAATTTGGCTATCATATCAAGTAAGTTTCACATATCCTTAATGTAGAATATCAAGTAGATCTCACATATCCCGTATGTACAATATCAAGTATATCTCGTATACCCGGAATGTACAACATCAAGTAGATCTCACATATCCCGTATATCCAATATCATGTATATCTCGTATACGCCGAATGTAGAACCTCAAGTAGATCTCACATATCCCGTATGTACAATATCAAGTATACCCCGAATGTACCAAAACAGCAATCTCATATATATCCTGTAATCAATATCAAATGAATTCTCAAATGTCCTAAATCCAATGTCAATGAGTCTTTTACATTCTAGATATATTTTCATGAATAAATATGATGATGTATATAAATTAATGTCAATACACATATATTAGCGTCCCATTCCACTAATATTGGTGTAAGGGCATATATAACAGCGGCCTAATCCCCTGTTATATATACAAAGGAGTAAAAAGAAATATCATGAAACCAATGTTTCACGCATCGATACAGAAATGCCGATCTATCAGGTGCTGTCAACATGACTGGCCCCTGATAGGTACGTATCATACGCTATCCCGAAAGAACGAGTTCCTAGCTCTGACCCTCGCCTCTCGACGTATCTATACGTACATGACTCCCGTCGGTATCCACAAGATAACCGCCGAATCATTGGTAATGTCACCGGTAGGTACTTGCCCACCTTCCAGGCTCAATCGGCATGGACCGTCGATCATCTTGCCGAGGGGAACCGTACCGGGCCCTACCATGTACCCTCATACGGCACCACTTCTCGTATGGAGTATATAATCAGAACCGATAATTCTCATAGTGGATGCTGAAATATCCTATCAAGGGAAACCGGTTTTTTCAAATAATGTATAATTTCATGAACTCCCACTATTCCCCAATCCAGAAAACATCTTGAAAAATCCATATCTCAATGCGAAAATCCATGAATATAATATACGCTACATAAACGGAAATGTAAGCATATAAAGGAAAAGCCACTAATTAACTGCAACAAGTTAATATAAATATCATGCGGTTCCTAATTTTCTCCAATTCTAAAATAAAATCAGGTAAAGGTAAACATGTAGCTATAACCAGATGTATGTGAAAATATAAAGGTATAGCAAGATATATGTATCTACCTATAAGTAATGATGTAGTATACCCCTGGGTATAAGTGAAATAGGTGTGCAACGTATACCTGTAGCTATGTCATAAAGTGTGGATGTACCTATCACTAATGGTACAATACTCTATAGGTATACAGGTAACTAGCATGTAAGTATGTCAGAGCATATATGTAAGCATGTAGGTATACATGTATGCTATAAGTCAACGCGTAAAGAAATATGAATCAAAGTCTCAATGTCTCTAACCAAGCAATGCCATATCAATAAGCAGGTTGTGCATGACATGGCAATTATTGACGGTGTGTGTAGCATACAACCAGTGCTCGTGCAACATGAATCGTCAATAATATATGCAGTATCCTAAGGATACTAGTCCAAGCACAACAATATCTAAGTAATAGGGTAAATGCGCAATTTTAAATATGACATAGAATATGAGACAGAAATAACATCTCTAGCCGAGACGCATAACGCCATGCGGGCGATTCCCTTGTAAATGTTAAATCTACTCACCAACGCTCCTGGCTAAGTGAAGCCTACCACATGTTTTCCCCTTGTCGTAGCGTCCAAAGTCCCCGCTTGCGAACCTAAAATTCCATAAACACATCACATAAGCAAAAATCCTACAATGACGAAAAGACAACGAAACGCGATGAAAACGCCCGGAAAATTACACTGCGCACTTAGCGCATCTATCGCGCACGACATCGGCCAAAAACCCTAACTGGGGTCGCTAAACTACAAAACACCAAGTCTAGACCCCGATCGTCCCGATCGCGCAACACAACATAAACAATTACGAGGAATAAAATAAATATAATCTCGCAACGACCAATCGAACCCACGTCGGAAAAACCCCGAAACCTAGTAAGCAGCTTATCGCAATATTTCGCACTAGTTTCAAGTTAACGCATATCTAGCGCGTACAAACACCTTATAATAGCTTAACTAAGCTATCTAAACCATTTCTTAATTTTTAACACTTGCTAAATAAATTTTAGCAAAAACCTAGTAAGCAAAACTGCATAATTAAACAAAGTGCTCAATAACAAAATTTAACATTTTCTACTAGGTTAATCTTTTCCTAATCACAAATTAACACTTCAATAAAACATTAAACAAATAAATCAAGTTTTACCCTAACTAGATTATCATAAAAATCAAGTCTTTAATTTCAAACATGAAATTAAAAGCTTAAATAAAAAATTATATGCTAAATAGAGATTAGAAACAACAAAAAGGATTAGGGTTAGGGTTTTATACCTTCACAAAAGATCAAAACCAAGAAACCAAACTCATTATCTTTTCCTCCAAAATTATGTTTTGAATGATGATCTAAGCTAGTTTTGAGTTCAAGAATGAAGGAAAATGAATATATTTGAGTTTCTATGAATTAATTTTGATTTTTCATGATTTATTTGATGCAAAATGAGTTGAAAATGGGTGGAAATGATGGAGGGCAGAAAGAGGAAGGGAAGGGACGGCCAAGGGAAGTGAGGGCGTATTTTGTGAAGAAATTGTTAGGAAAAAGAGTAATAAATGCACTTTGCCACCTTTACACATTTTCTTTTCTTTTTAAAATAAAACCTTTTGCACTCCAAAAAATATCTAGATATTTAAAAAGAATTTTCTAAAAGTTTTCTAGTGACAAAAATAATTTATTCACAAGAGAAAAAATTTACCGATTTACGTGCACAAAATACCTTTTAAAATAATATTTTATTTGGGAAAAATTCTATCTGAACCAAAACCTCCCAAATACCCCTAAAGTTCGCGGACAAGCTTTATTTTAGCTAAAATAGGTGCCGGTAAGTTCCTACGGACGTTTGATCGAAATCGGGTTAAAACGGAAAATACCGACAATTTTGCTCTAAAACGGAAAAATTCGCAAAACGCTGAAACGTTACAATGGATTAGTTTTGTCTTCTGTGGATTCCCATTCTACGGAATGCGGATGCGGGTGTGTATGCACGATTGTGAGGAGCGAAGAAGGAGGTGGTGCCTCATTAGGGTTTTGACCGTTGGTTCGGTCAAAACCATTATGAGGTGAGGAAAATATTTACTAATCTTTTTAATGATAATTGTGTTATGGATAATTGTTTTGACCATTTGACCTTGCTTGACCATTTGACCTAATTGACCATTGTTGACTTGGCCTTTTCTTGAGAGCACTAGATCCTTCTTTTGCTTTTGGCTTTGGATTTGATTTGAGATGATAATGGTCAAATCATTGTAGCCATCAACTTTATCATGATAAGAGATTAGTAATTATTTGGTTTATGGATCATTATCTCTTGCTCATTCTCTCTCTTCAAGAGAGAGCTCCCATGGTTCCTCTTTCTTCTTCCTCTTTAGATTTTTCCTTAGCTCTCATGTGTTGAGAAAATAAGGTTCCAAATAGACAAACAAATCCACTATCATCTTCTACACAACCTAGGACATCAAGGATAGCAAACTTGTTGCCCTAGTTGCCTCGGCTTGAGGTGGATCTCGGATTACAGACTCGCAGGTGGATCGTCTTCGACTCAAGGAGGCCGCAGAGGTGACCAAGATCCGGATCGACCCATGGAGCCTACGGAGACGAGGAGGGTAGCGGAGAAGACCCGAAGGACTTGTTACATGAGGTATAATCTCCTAAGCATAGTAGATAGAACCTCTTGTTGTTTGTTAGCAATGGTTTTGCAAAGATCCTCAAGTTTTAGTCCATGTTACCTTGTGTTAAAAATTGATTTTTACCTATTCCGCCTCCCCGTAAGCACCGGGGTGGGTAACGTGGACTTACAAGTAAAGCATCCCCAAACGGGAGCAAAAACACGCCCAAAGGCGGAAAACAACCACCACAACAGATATACGACGCCGTAGCGACGAAATAAAAGACGATAGAAGTAAAACTGCATAAAAGACATCCAAGTCTCAAAATAACATACAATATCGTTCTCACATCAAGTCTCTAAGTCAACATGAAAGTAGTAGATGGAGAGTACAAGGATACAACAAATATACAATACAACACGAATAAACATAAAACCCACCTAAAGCAAAACTGCACACTGTAAGCCGATGCGGTATCCGCAGAAAAAGATGATAGATAGATGAATAGCCTGCCTCGACTACTCTAGGGAAACAACCTGCAAAACAAACCGTGGCACAACATGGGTGAGTTGCCAACTCGTAAATAGTAAATAACATATGCAGGTAATCACAAGTATGCACGTACATCACGAATCTAACATATGCAATTAATAGCAATAAATGGTCATATGAATGCAATAGTCATGAAAGGTACACTACCAGGTACAACTAATACATGAAGCAATAATAATATGACAATCTGTATGCAACAATCATGTAAGGTACTATATCGGTACTACTAATACAAGAAGAAATGATATGAATAAAGGTATGTAAATGCAACAGTCATGAAAGGTACTCTAGCAGATACACTAATCCATGCAGCAGTGCATAAACAGTAAATGTGGAGTATGGGGTGAAACATGTCATTTCCACGGAATCCGGACATCGTGGTAGGATCAAAATCCATCAAGACAATCCAAATCCCAATTTCTCAAATCATCCCCCAAATTGGCTCTTATATCATAAGTCTCACAAATCCTGAATCTACAACATCAAGTAAATCTCATATATCCTGAATGTACAAAATCAAGTAAGTCTCATATATCCTTTATGTACAATATCAAGTAATCTCAAATGTCCAAAATATAATTGCATGAATAAATATGATGATGTATATAAATTGATATGTATACATATATATTAGCGTCTCATTCTACTAATATATATATACTTAGGAGTAAAATATCATGAAAACAATGTGTCAAGCATCGACAAAGAAATGGTGATCTATCAGTTGCTGTCACCACGACTTGGCATCCAGATATGTACGTATCACACGCTATCCGAAAAACCTTAGTGCCAAGCTCTGACCCTCGTCTTTCCATGTTTCCATACGTACATGACTCCCGTCGGTATCCCCACGATAACCGCCGAGTCATAGGTAATGTCACCGGATGGTATGGTTCCCCTGCCAGGCTCATGGGCTTGTTACGTCGACTCTTGTCTCGGGGTACCTCCGGGCCCCACCATGTACCCTCATACGGCGCACGCCTCTTCCTCGCATGGGGTATATATATCAGAACCGATATATCTCATGGTGGATGCCGAAATATCATATCAAGGGAAACCGGGTTTTTCAAATAATGCATAATTTCATGAAACTACCACGGTCCCCAATCCAGAAAACATCATGAAGAATCCATATCTCAATACAAAAATCCATGAATAAAATATACACTACATAAAACTGTAATGTAAGCATATAAAGGAAAAGCCGCTAATTAACTACAACAAGTTAATATAATATATCACGCGGTTCCTAATTTCTCCAATTCTAAATAACATCAAGTAAAGGTAAATGCGTAGCAATAACCTGATATACGTGTAAACATAAAGGTATAGCAAGATATAGGCATCTACCTATCAGTAATGATGTGATATACCCTCCGGGCATAAGTGAAGTATGCTAGCAAGGTATACAGGTATGCTATTTGTCACATGCATAAAGAAATATGAATCAATGTCTCAATGTCCCTAACCAAACAATATCATATCTATACGGGTGTTGTGCGTGTCATGGTAATTATTGACGGTATGTGTGGCATACAATCAGTGCTCGTACAATATAAGCCGTCAATAATAGTGCAGTGTCCTAAGGATACTAGTCCAAGCACAACAATAACTAAGCAGCAATTTTTATGCGCAACTCTATATATGTAATAGAATATGCGACAAAACATAACATCTCTAGCCCAGACGCATAACGCCATGCAGGCGATTCCCCTGTAGATGTTAAATCTACTCACCACGCTCTTGGCTAAGTGAAGCCAACCACCTGTTTTCCCTTCGTCGCAGCGTCCGAAGTCCCCGCCTACGAACCTAAAACAATAAATCGATACAACAAGTGTATATTAGTTATAAACCCAAAACACGTACAAACTACATTAGACCGACGCAACAACACAAAACTTACTCTCAAGTGTCTGTATTGTGGCTAACGTGCATAGCGACACGACGAAAACAACTCAAGAGCAAAACCACTCAAAGTGCATGATCAGTGTCGTATAACGTATCACGCTTAGACGTAACACAAGAGACTACCTAGGTGATCCCAGATTTTGCATACAGAGAAAGCCTAACAAACAAACAGAACCAAACACACTTAAACCAAGCAGACACCAACCCACAAAAACCCCAAACCCCAACTCCAACCCAACTCCGGCGTCGCCGGAAATGTCCTCCTAGTTGCCGGCCGAGGTCCGAGCAGGGTGGTTCGTTCTTCAGGTGAAGTCCTATGGTCTCAGGTACAACACAACTACATTTTTTGGTTTTCTAGTAATATCTCCGGGTCACAGCAGATTACAGATGTCACATATAGGCACTAAAAATACAATATTTGCACGAAACGATACAAAACGCTATCTAAACTGAAACTAACAAGCTAAGCTACACAATAAACACATAAACAACATCAAGAGATCATTACCTAACTAAAAGAATTCAAAGATCCAAGCTTTGCAAGCTCCAAGGCATCCAAGAGGCAAAAGGTGATCAAAGATGTGATTTTTGAGGAGATTTGAGAAGGATTGTGATTAATTTGTGATGAAATGGAGAGTGTTCTATTAGTTGTATGTATGCCCTAGAGGCCAGTATTGTACAGATGATGTATATTATATTGGATGCTTGGACATATATAGAGATGACTTTCTTGCTCGATATGATAGTATGCTATCTGGTTGCTCTTTATCTTAACATGTAGACTTGTCTCTTTATACTGTCTTAAAGTTACATGTTAGTAAAGCCCTTAGGATGTGTACTTGACTACCTGGACTATGATGCGGATCATACTAGTGGGGACATGGTAGTCTATAAGTACATCCTTCAAGGTCCCTAGTCGTGGGTGTATCGAGACGGGGCATCGATATACCAGTGTAGACTAGCGTATACGCTTCTCGACCCATGAGATGGGCAATGGATGATCCCATATCCATTGGTGTTTGACATAAGAGATGGTATACGGGTGCTCAATGGAGACTGGGTACACTGGACGGACTCGCCGAGAACTCCCAGATGGTATTATACCTCACGTCAGATGACAGTTCTCTGGTGACACTTGTGCATGTTAGTCTATAGACCCGAGATCGTCATTGAGTCTTGTGTGATTCCCACTGTGCTTTGATTTCCACCTTACCACGTCCATGAGGGCGTGCAAAACGGTGGTTTTTGGGTATAGTCCCGAGTCACATGGAGGCAATGATCGATAGGAGGGGTTTCGTCTCTCCCGGTATTGGGGGTTGATGTTGCGCTGTGCTCGATTGGCCGTAACAGGGAAGTCCCTGGCCAGGGCTGATTAGAGATTTACTGGTAAGTGTTACCAGTAGTTTCTTGACCCGTTATGAGCCTCACATCGGCACGACTTATCGGTTATTGGGGTCTGACGTTAACCACCCCTAGACTTGATATGCGACATATCAGACGAGGAGACCGGACTGCACGGGTAGTGTTGCCGGTTGGCTCGACGGGAGTTGTAGCAGGTTCGCTTATTTTCTTCTGATCGCTCAATACCCGGGTGGCCGTTACGTTTAGCTGACCGCTTGCGGTTTGGGGGTGCTTGATATGATCATCACCCACTGCCGGCGTATTGACGAGTCTTTGAGTCCCACAAAGGAGTTACCTAGTCCAGGCGAAACGTTGTGGTGTGCGTATGCGATATGCGCATGGACCCGGTTAAAATGCGCGTATAAGATACCGTATATTAATCGGGCGGCTTGCTTTTGGTTAGGTCGTATGTGATATGGCCGGATTGATAAATCAAGTGTTGATTTATCATTTAACCATTAGTTTCTCATTAGAAATCCTTTCTTGTATTTTTAGGATGTATGCATGCATGTATGCATTCTTTCTTGATTCATGCACATATAGATGTGCATGCACACATACATACATACATCATCCTTCATGGTTGTATATACATAGAAGATGGTGGCAATATAAGACTCACACCTTGGTTAAATAATATGAATTATTATTGCATTTGTTTTAAAACAAAATGAAAAAAGAAAGGATAATTCATGGTTCACTTTCTACACTCTTCTTTGACCTAACCATTCTCACCCACCATTTAACCATGGATCAACTTTCCTTTTCTGTTTTAACTCAAGTTCAATAATATCATTATTGTTTAACCATGGTTTGAGATAAGAAGTGGAAAATATATATTCATATATTTTCTATTTTTCAAATGTGATTATCTTTTCTCTTCTTCTTAAAAAAGTCATCATCTTCTTCAACCTTGCTCTTTTGCTCTCTAGATCTTTCAAGTAAGCAAAATACTCAACAAGATAGGATTTTGAAGTGAGAAAAAGAACCACAACACCATTCTACACAAGTCTTGCCCACTTGTTTAGAGTGTTAGCTTCATTTCATTCTCTTGATAAAGTGAAGTTGCAAGCTTGGACAAAACGGACTCCGGGTGGATCATCGTGGACCTAGAGGAGTTCAAGCATAATTTTTCCAAACCCCAAGTAGCCGAGGAGTCTAGCGTAGGGAGCTAGAAAGGTTGTACTCTCTAAACCCTAGCTTAACCTACTTGTAATGAAGTGTTATTTTAGAAACCCTAATTTTCTAGGATTGATTCTTTGTATGCTTACTTAGCACCCTAAAATTTTAATCTTTGGTACATGTGATGCTTCCAAACCCTTCATGAGGTGCTAGGAATGTAGGGTTGCTAGGCACGCGCACAAGGGTCTACGAGGCATCAACCATGCCCGATTAAAAATTTAGCCGTGACGAACAACTCGAATACGGATCTTTAAACTAGAGATTAGGCGAAAACTAACATGTTAACAACTTTAACACTAAGTGAGAGGGATTACAACCTTTGTAGATCCGGTCCTTCACTTCATATGCTCCGTGTTGTGGTCCCTTCGCTGCGATCATCGGGATCCGGACTCTCGAGAGGTTCCACGAAGAGAAAGATGCAACCTTTGCTTCCGATCTTCGATACTAAGATGATCTACCTTGAAGTTCCGTTAACACAAGCTAACACTCATGAAATGATGTGAACACCCTCATCTAAATGGCAAGGGAAGATGAGGATGATGAAGTAGGATTTTTGCTCTCTTTATTTATCTTTTTCTCATATTTATTCATCACTTGGAAAAAAATCTAGAAACCTTTTTCATGAAAGAATAAAGGAAGAAGAAGATGAATAATTGATTAATTCTTTTGTGATGAATAGAAAAAGAAATGATATGATGAATAATGCAACCATGGTCAAACTAACCCTTGTAGAGATTTGACTAAGGTTAAATGTTTGGTTAGGTTAAGGAAATATCTAGCAAAATATCTTTTCCAAAACAAAAATGAAAGCTTCTAGAAACTTCTAGAAAACCTTAACCCTAATCAAACCCTAACCTTGTTTAATCTGCACTAAACAAGTTGCATTAATAACCATATCATGTTACAATATTATATATCATATATATAATATTTATTGTAACAAAATAAAATAATACAATTAACATATATCGCATATATATCAATGTATTACCCGAGTGAGAAAAAGAATCTTTTAGTGAGCTAATATTAGTTAATGTAATTTAATATATCATATATATTATTATACATTAAATTATCGAATCAACACTTCATTCGACAATCCGGCTATATCGCATATAACCGACTAATATTTATCCGTACCGATTCATCGAATCAACACTTGATCCGATGACCCGGCTGATATCAAATATCGCGAGAATAGAATACGGTATCTCATATCATATTATCCTCGGTCCCCCACATATCACATATGTGCCCCTACTCCGTTTTGCCTGAGCCAAGAAACCTCTGTATAGGACTCTAAAGAATCGTCAATACGCCGGCAGTAGGTGATGATCATATCAAACACCCACAAGCTGCAAGCGGTCAGCTAAACGTAACAGCCACCCAGGTATTGAGCGCTCAAAAGATCAACAAGAAAGCCTGTACATTCTCCTGTGAATCCAAACAGTAACACTCCCGTACAGTCCGGTCTCGTCGTCTGATATGTTGCATATCTCGCCTAGGGGTGGTAAACGTCAGACCCCAGTAGCTCGATAAGTCGTGTCGATATGAGGTCTATAACAGTTCGAGAAACTACTGATAACACTTACCAGTAAATCTCAGCAACCCTGGCCAGGGATTTCCGGTTATAGCCAATCGAACACAGCACAACATCAACTCCCTATACCGGGAGAGACGAATCCCCTCCTATCGCTCATTGCCTCCATGTGATTCGGGACTGTACCCAAAAGCCACCTTTTTGCACGCCTTCTTGGACGTGGTATGATGGAAATCAAAGCACAGTGGGAATCACACAAAACTCTATGACGATCTCGGGTCAACAGACTACTATGTACCAGTGTCACCGGAGAACTGCCATCTGACGTATGGTATAATACCATCTGGGAGTTCTCGGCGAGTCCGTCCAGTGTACCCAGTCTCCACTGAGCACCCTTAAACCATTCTTGATGTCAAACACCGATGGATATGGGATCATCCATCGCCCATCATATGGGTCAAGATGCGTATACGCTAGTCTACACTGGTGCATCGATGCCCTATCTCGATACACCCTCGACTAGGAACAATTATAGGATATACTCGTCGACTACCGTGGCCCCACTAGTATGATCTCATCATAG
The DNA here is from genome assembly GCA_030015575.1 of Agapanthus africanus. Lineage (NCBI taxonomy): Eukaryota > Viridiplantae > Streptophyta > Magnoliopsida > Asparagales > Amaryllidaceae > Agapanthus > Agapanthus africanus. Next base: position 196,172,427 of record JASDDO010000010.1, on the reverse strand, counting down.
TCCCAGTAGTCGAGTACATATCCTAAGGGCTTTATCAACATGTAATATAGAGACAATCAGAGTACATGTTAAGATAAAGTACAACCAGATAGCATACTATCATGTCGATCAAGAAAGTCCTCCCTATATATGTCCTAGCATCCACTGCAATATACATCGTATGTACAGTAATGGCCTCTAGGGCATACATATAACTAACAAGGAAAACCCAACATTGGTATCAGAGCCGACCTAGAACATTAGGCGACACTATAACGAAGTTAAAACTCCGATCGAACCGGAAAATACAGATTTATATCACTCTCTGGACATTTTTTCAAAACTGTTGTTTTTCAGATATAAAAATATGTAAAAATTACTGCAGGCAAATATAAGCAGTACTGTGAAATACGAGGACATGAACAGTAAATATCACCGCGGAACCGCGATAATAACTTGCTTGGGCCGCGGTTCCGCGGCTGTACACAAGGAATGATGACTCGTTTTTATACAGTAATGTTTAGAACTGTATGTATATATTTTTAGGTATTTTTAATCTGATTTTAGTGCTGAATATTCAGGGGATGGTTTTGGACTCTACAATTCGATCGGAATTTTTATTTCGTGTTTCTTTCCGGGTAATTTAGAAAGTATTGAATTGTTCGAACGGGTATCATTTACTCACTTTTTGACGGGGTTTTAATCTTTCGGAAATACGTGCAAGTTTTGTGGTGGACCCTCTAGAAGACAACAAACCTTAACTCGATTATGTGACCGTCTTGAACTGCCTTTTGAATCTTAGGGTTTGGGGCAGTATGGCGTGCCACATGTGAGGCGTTGGCTTGACCCTTCTACGGCTGGACCGCTACTACTGTGACACATTCCGGGTTTTTGAACTCCGCTCAAGTGTTGAGCTTTATGGAATTTTGGGTATTTGGTCATTCGTTCGAAAACTTTAATACTGTCTATTTATCTGGAATGTGATACAATATGTGGAATTCATATAGTTAGGCATGAAATACGAAATATGTGATATTTCGCATTTACGATGTCTAAAGAGAATGTGGATTCCAAATATTGTAGTTTTACACTTTCTTTTCTGTGACCGTAAGTGTAGTATGTCGATATCGCCGGTTTCGTTGCTATACATCAACGACAATTGGGGTATACATACTTACTTACGTTGATGATATGAGATATTATGTGTTGCTGAGATATGATGTGCAAGATTGTCGCAATTGAATAGCCGGGTTTTTTTTATGTGAGATGGGAGTTTTATATTTTCATTCATGTATATTCAAATGTAATGTAATATTCTTTTTTTGGGCCACTTCCGGGTTGAGGTCGATGCCACCAGTGTTGTATATTATTTACTTTTCCGCATTAGGATGGACCTAAGGAGAGGAGCACAAGTGACCGGGTTCTGGGGTTCAGTGGGAGGCCATCTCGAGGAGTCAAGACCGGGTCTCCTAAACTCCAGAATTGGTAGGGTCGCTTGCCGCTCTCGTAGGGGTCCAGGGTGTGGGCTTGGCTATTCATCGCGACTGTGGAATCCGTATTTTCTATTGTTGGCTAAATACTAAATACGGACGTCCTAGTATATCCCACATTATATCTATATTTCTGCTGCGATATCTGTGATGTGATCATTTGATATGTTCTGATGGATACAGTATATAGTATATATGATATATTATGTATAGACGTTACTTATGTTTTACACCCGGACTAGCCCTGCCCTGCTCTGTCGTTAGTTACCTAACCTAACCGTGCATGAGGGGACATCGAGGCGAATGCGGATGGCATAAGTGTACGTCGTATTTATCTGTGATGTTTAGGTGACTTAAATGATAGGACTTCATTAATGTGATTAATGAAAGAAAAGAAACCTAAAACATGTTGTAGAATCAAATTTTAATAAAAAAGGGTAGCTACAGTTTTGCTTTGCATAGCGGTATATATGATATACCCTGCACCTTATTCGATGAGGAAAGAGCCGAGATCCCTTCACCGGGAGTGACCTCTTTAGCAAAACTGGCAGATGCTACAACACTCGGTTTGACTTTTGACTGCTTTTGGTGTTTTGCTTTGCATAGTGATGTATATGATATATCCTGCACCTTATTCCATAAGGAAAGAGCCGAGATCCCTTCACCGGGAGTGACCTCTTTAGCAAAACTAATAAAAGCCTCAAAATCACTCCATTTCAAAATTCATTTGATTCTACAACGATATCAAGTTCATTACGCAATAGGTTTTCAGAAAAACCTGTCGTAGCCCTCCGTCATTTCAGATAAGAACTGTTTAGTATTCGTGCTGCGTTTGTTGGCCTTTGTCAAGGCGTAGTGTACGGTAGCTAAATGGTGCTTATCTGTTTATGCATATGATGCAGATTGTTTTGGGGTAGTCGTACGACCTTGTTGGCCTTTGTCAAGGGTCGTGCGGGTGGGTTTGATTCAATCAAGAAATGACGGGTTGAACTTGACTAACATCCTATGATTTGTTGGCCTTTGTCAAGGTCATAGGGGTTAGGGGCAAAATATTTTCGGGAATTTCAAGTGTTGAAATTTGCAATGAGATTGCATACCTTTTATGAAATAGTTGGATCCCGATACCCACTGCGAGTAATTATTACTTCTGGGAGAGTTTTACACAGGACAATTAGCCGATCAAGTAGGTGTCTAGAAAGGTGTCAACGGGGTTACGCCTATGGGAAAACGAGGTTTACTTTAATTAGGTCCGTACGAAAGCACGGGGAACCTACCTCTAAGTACCAACACTGGCCTGGCTGAAAGATCGGCGAAGTTGTAGGGTGTAATTAATCCCGGCTAGTCATTCCTTTTAAGGTTTGAAGGAATTTGATAAAAACAGTGGGAGCCATACTGATTAGATAAGATATTAACCAATCTGATCTTGCAAGAGCATACGCTAAAGTGTTTTCTTCTCTCTCTCTCTCCAGGTAGCGACCATATCATGCCTTAATCAAGATAATAATATGGATGTATTGACTGAACCCGCATGTTATACTGTGCTGGGGAACGTTGGTTCCGTTTTATCTTGTAAGAGTTATAGGACTGAACAGGACATAGGGGAATACCAGGATTCCCATGCCACCTGAATGAAGAAAGTACATGTTGATGCATTTTCTTCGGGTGTGTTCATTACAGAGAACTGTTTCTCCATTTGCCCTACATCCTAGGTATTAGATACCGGGTCAGGATCCCATATATGTAATCAGTTACATGGGATTAAGAAAGGTAGAGAACTTGGAGAAGGTGATAAAGACATAAGGGTTGGAAATGGTGCAATTGTTGTAGCTAAGACCGTCGGGGAATATCACCTTGTATTACCAACTGGTAAAACATTGATTCTGAACGAATGCTATTACATGCCGAACCTGATATGCAACATTATATCAGTTTCTTTGTTGATTAAAGAAGGATATAATTTTGTATTACAGGATAATGTTATGAACATTTTCCTTAACCAAAAGTTGGTTGGATCAGGCACGTTGTGCAATGGCATTTATGTTCTAAATCAATCAACAGTTCTGAGTATAACAAACACACACAAGAGGAAAAGTTCAGAACTGAACGAATCCTTCTTGTGGCATTGTAGACTGGGTCACATCAATGCGACACGACTAGCTAAGTTGCATAAGGATGGATATTTGAATTCGTTTGAATTTTCATCTTATGACACTTGCCAGTCATGTCTCAAAGGCAAGATGACTAAAACTCCGTTTACAGGACACGGAGAAAGAGTTACGGAACTCTTGGGACTGGTGCATAGTGATGTATGCGGTCCAATGTCTACACATGCCAGGAATGGTTCTGCGTACTTCATTACATTTACTGACGATCTCTCTAAGTTCTGGTATGTATTCCTGATGAAACACAAATCAGAAGCTTTTGAGAAATTTAGAGAATATAAACAAGAAGTCGAGAACCAAATCGGAAAAAGTATTAAAATCGTTCGATCTGATCGAGGAGGTGAATACTTGAGCAATGAATTCCTGGACTTCCTAAAAGAGAATGGGATTCTCTCTCAGCTGACTCCTCCATATACACCACAGCACAACGGTGTATTTGAAAGGAGGAACCACACCCTATTAGATACGGTGCGCTCTATGATGAGCACAGCTGAGTTACCTATTTCCTTCTGGGGGTATGCGCTGGAAACTGCGGCATACCTGTTGAATCAAGTTCCATCTAAATCTGTACCTACCACACCATATGAGATATGGAGTGGGAAGAGACCATGTCTTAAACGTGTTAAGATATGTGGTTGTCCAGCCTATGTTGAAACGCAAAATCCGGACAAACTCGAGGCACGGTCAGTTCTATGCAAGTTTGTGGGATATCCCAAACATTCAAATGGATATCTTTTCTACCATACTGAGGAACAAAAAGTGTTTGTTTCTCGACATGCCACCCTTTTAGAAAAGGAATTTCTTACAAAAGAAATTAGTGGCGACCGGGTAGAACTGGAAGAAATTCCGGCTACACAAACTCAAACTGAAGATTTAGTAGAACCAGAGGATTCAGTAGCTCCCAACGAACCTCAGCCTCTCCGCTGATCTAGTAGGGTTCCTCGCCAACCTGAGAGATACTACGGTTTTCTCATGGATGGTGGGAGCGAGGATTGCATCATGGAGGATGATGACCCAACTAGCTTCGAGCAGGCCATCACGAGTGGGGACTCAGTGAAATGGCTGGATGCAATGCAGTCCGAGATGGAATCCATGTACACCAACAAAGTATGGACTTTGGAAGTTGCTCCTGAAGGGGTAAAACCCATTGGGAGCAAGTGGATCTTCAAGAAAAAACTTGGTGTAGATGGGAAAGTGGAGACTTTCAAAACTAGACTTGTTGCAAAGGGTTTTTCGTCAAAGACCAGGTGTGGACTATGACGAAACCTTTTCTCCAGTGGCTATGCTTAAATCCATCCGGATCATGCTTGCCATTGCTGCATATCATGATTACGAAATCTGGCAAATGGATGTTAAGACCGCCTTTCTAAATGGTGATTTAGAAGAGTGCGTGTACATGACTCAGCCAGAGGGCTTCATAGATAGTGGGAGCAGCAAGAAGGTGTGCAAACTGCTTAAATCCATTTATGGATTAAAGCAAGCATCGCGGAGCTGGAACATCTGCTTTGACGTCGTTATCAAAGAGTTTGATTTCATCAAAAACGTAGATGAACCTTGTATCTACAAGAAGGTGGCAGAGAGTAAGGTTGTCTTCCTCGTATTGTACGTGGACGCCATACTCTTGATAGGAAATGATATTCCTATGCTGCAATCGGTCAAGCTCTTCTTATCACAAGGATTCTCAATGAAAGATCTTGGTGATGCCTCCTTGTTCATACCAGAATATTACATTTTATACCGTCCATTCTTACGCTCGTGTGTTTATAGGTAGGTGCTTTTAATTCGTGTTTGTTACATATTTACAGATTACAGGTTTCCAGTACAAATATTCCAAATCAAGACAAAATCTCCACAGTTACACCAAATACAGAGCATCTGTTGACAACAGATAAAAGCCGGGTTCCGGTCATCCATATCCGTCCAGTGCCGAGTACCGGTTCCCGATACAAGACATGTGACAGTGGTCATTCATGTCTGGGACAAGCACAGAGCACGAGGTGGGCTGCACAAGAATCAATGGGTGCGCGGAGCTCGAGGGAGATAAAGTCAAAAGTAAAGAAAAGAGTGCAATCTTGGACTAGGAATTCTGAAGATAATCTGGAAGACTTTTATGCATTTTTAAGATTCCAAACACAAGAAAACAGGGAACCAGGGAAAACGACAAAACCTTACATCACAACTCCACTGAATGGCCGCGTTTCCGCGGCCAATAGGGGGTATTGGCCGCGGAAACGCGGCCGTACTGTGGCTTCAGAGCATCGTTTTTTGGGGGTTGTTTGGGTATTTCCCATGTGGTCTGGTGGTTGCCCTAGAACTCCATTCTCCTGCCTATAAATACAGCAGATCTGAGCTCAACCAAGGGAGCTTTTCTTTAGCCTCTTTTTTGTGTAGTTTTGTTCTTTTCTTCTTCTTCTTCATTCTTTCTCCATTAAAATTGTAGTGAGAGCTTTTTGAGTGGAAGATTAATGATGATGAGGGTTTTTTTTATCTTTCTTGTTAGTTTGCTCCCCCTTGAGATTCTTGCTTTCTCTTGATCATTCAACCTCTTCATTGAGCTTGAATGGTTAAGGGTTAGTTATTGATCTCAAGGGTCGTATTTTCTCACGGGACTAGCACTTCATTTCACATGCGTTCTCTACCCTTCCCTTGATCTTGCAACCTCTTCATTGAGCTTGCAAGTTTAAGGGTTGGCTATTGATCACATGCTTGTCTTGAGTCCTAGTTTCGTATTCTTTTTATCGCTTTTTCTTACTTGCTATTTATTACCTTGTCTTTAATTACTTGCAATTTTATTCATGCACTTTCTTTCTTGTAATCTTTTCTTTTCTTTATTCTTTTCTTTTTGTTCTCTTTTGTTCATTTTTGTGAATGATGTAATTATTATTGTTAAGAAGAAATACGGTATTATAAGTTAACATTTCTTTGCCAATTCCTTTTCCCGTTATTTTCCATTTGAACTTCGCCCAAACCATACGCAAGCACTCCGTTAGGCACCCTACCCTGACAAGGTAACGGTGATTCTTAACCGCGACCGGTTGCGTTCGGTTTGGCCGGAGGCGAAAGCAAGAGACAAGAACGGAAGGACAAGGGTAAATAAGCCGGATTCCACGAATACCGCGCTTAAATCCTCTAATCCACGTTGTTGCCGATTGCTCTAGCTTCAATTGGTCAAGACTCGGCTCAAAGGTTTTGAGTACGGATTTCTTAGCTTACAATCTCGTATCTTTTCTTAACAACTTTATACTTGCAAATAAACACATAGGTTAGACCGAACAAACATACAGATTCTTTATTGACTCGTCTAAGACAAGAAGGTAAGATACCACCATCTCCCTGTGGACCGACCCGTGCTCAACCGGCTAGCTGCAAAGCGACACCGTCCTGATCGCGGTTACACTTAAATTCTTTGAACATCCGACACGCCATCGGCGTGCGATCAAATGGCGCCGTTTCCGGGGAGACGGTAGCGTATTTTTTTTTCTTGTTATTCGGGTTAATATTCTTTTTGTATATATTTAAAAAAAATAAAAAATTTGTTTTTCTTTTTTTGATAATTTTTGTGGGCAAGAGTGCAGATTTTTGCAAGTTTGCAAACTGCGATTGTGGGGAGCAAAGTGTGCATTCAAGGAAAAGGTGATTACGAAGTACAGTGCCAAAGATCCGGGTAGTTTGACCCGCGCAACCGAACCTTTCAAGCTTACCGGATTTGATTCAACGGGGGTTTCCTAACCCAAAACTTAAACGGTACGTACTTTATTAACACCTTCTTCTCAAATCTGACGCTTCCAATATACTATTCTTTGCAGGATTCTTTACAAGTTCGCTAGCAAACGCCAAAATTGACTAACCCGTATTTGTTGCAGTGCTGTGCTAAAATAAAAAAAAAAAAAATTTGATTCTTTATAGAATTTTTATTGAATTGTGCATTGCATACATTAATACGGACTTAAGGGCAAGCGAACCCCACAAGATACGGTAAAGGATTTCATCACCTTTTCCGTGGCCCACAAATCACGTACTTGAGCATAACGTTTACCCACACAAATTTTAAAAGAAACTAGACTTTAAGCCTTAAGAACTTCGCGCTCACTAGGAGAAGTTAACTGTGTTTAGAACCTTGCTTAACGGTATATTGTTTACGGGGTGTCTAGGAAAGTGTTAACGGCGAAACCGCCAAAAGAGAAAGGGTTATTTAATTAAGGAACTTCGCGAAAGCGTTGGAAAACCTCCCCTTATCTCTGCACTTACCTGGCCTCGTGATCAGTGTATCTTGAGCCTGTTTCTCGACACAGTTTTACTTCGACAATCAAGTTCTGGAGCAGGTCCAGTTGACCTAGGTTAACCCTAGAACGATTAGGTGTGTGGTATTTTTGTGTCGTGATTATTTTTTTTTTGTGTATATTTCATTCTTTTGTCTATATAAAAAAAATATATCACATTCTTTTTTCCCCTCCTTTTCTCTACCTTTCTTTCTCTCTCTTCATATCATGGGTACTCCACCTCGCAAAACTCTTGCCGAACTTTGGTACCCACAACCAGACATTACTTCCTACGGTTCTTGTTTTGGTCGAACTAAGAACGATCCATCCATGCCAAAAATTTCTTTGAAAGATCGAATAGATGCGTCTAGGACGAACAACTGGACCCCGCAATCCACTTCGTATCAACCGTTTCAAACATTCACACCTTCTTGCGTTGATACCCCTTTTGAAAATCCAGTTGTGACCCCGAGACCTATGTCTATTGCTGAACGTATTGAACAATCTCGCAGCCGATCTTTCACTCCTTTCACCACTACAAATTCTTGGGATCAACAATTCCATTCACCTTCTTATCCCAATGTTGATCCCACTCCTGTCCAGCCATTCAATTCCTACCAGTCCTACCCAACTTTTACACCTTCCCTAGACATTGCTTCTACACAGCCTTTTGGGAGTTTTCAGTATCCAAACAACTTTGAATCTTTTACTGAAACCCCCTCACAACCCATGTCTAGTCTGGAACAGTCGTTGGAAGACTTTAGGGTAGCGTCAAGCCAACAGATGATGGATTTGAATGCGTCCATGGCCGCTCTCATACAACCTACTGACTCGGTAGCTAGTTTCCAGCTAGCTTCAAAATTTCCAATGTATGAAGAGGCGGTAGGACATGCTGTGAATTTGAGTGGAGAGAGTGAGATGTACCCCCTTACAAATCAAACCTACCCGTCCCAAGTTGAATCCCACAACTCTTCTTTTGAAAGTCTATCGAGTGTCCCACATGCTTTATCAATTGAAGATAGAATGCTTAATGAGTTGTGCGACTTTGTAGTGTTTGATTTACCTGATTGTGAAGGGTCCCTTCCAAGTGAAACCAATCCCAAACCTTTTGACCTCTACACCTCCACTCTAGAACCTGAATCAATTGAAATCCATGCTTTTGTAGAGGTGTCTGAGAATATTGATTTTCACTTGATTGAGGATATCGACGCTGGGAATATTTTGGATGATGAACCCGTAGATTTGACTGAGTTTTTCTCTCCAATTCATCATCCCGAGTCATTAACTGTTTTTCCCGAACAACATATGCGTCTGGACTTTGATGAAATATGCATGGATAAGCTTAACTTTGAGGAGAATTTTGAGGATATTTTTGAGGATGAAACAGTACTAGATGATGAGTCGGATTTTCCAATTCATCATGTTCTTTTCACTGACTGTGTACACCCTCCAGAACCCTTAACCGATTCCCTTCCTCAACCACTTCCCTCCATCCTTTCCATCGTTCCGACCTTGCAAGAACCCGTACCATTTTCACTTCCTGTGTTTGGTTTACCAAGTTCGGCGTACCCATGGTTTCTCACGAATCTTGAGGGATTTGACCCCATTTCTCGATGGGTAAATATATTAGCACAATCGCTTTTTACACATCGCTCATCACAAATTGTGCTAATCTATTTACTCCATTTGCACCCTCAAGTTCGTATTCCACTTCTTTTTCCCTTCCGCCATTCTTCTTCCTCTCATATACCGAGACCGTATCCCGCTTCTCTCTCCATACGGTCTCGCGTAGTCTCCATTTCTTTTCTCTAAGCCTTCTTCCACCAACCGGTACATTATAGCGATAAAATCTTTGAATGGTTGATGTTAACTTTTGGCCTGTGTAAGGCCTTGTATAGCTTGATACTGTTCTCTTTCCCCCCCTAATCCTGAATTTCAACGCTTAACAGTGGAAACACTGTTTTACTTAAGTTTGGGGGGGACACCTTTTTTGTATATATTTTTTGTTTTCTTTTTTGTTTTGTATATAATTTGTTTTTAGGGAGCGCCGACAATTTTGACCCTCTTGGTATAGCCTGACAGTGAGGGCACTGTCAAGTTTAAGTTTGGGGGTGTGCTCGGTAAGCTTTCTTCCTTCACATTCATTTGTATATTTTGCATTTGCATACCCTATTAAAAACCCACAAAAATCGAAAATTTTCCAAAAATATAAAAACTTTGTCGTCAAGTTAGCTAATAGGGTAACTTTGATCTTTATTCCGAAAGATTAGTTGATATGATAGAAATAACTAAATTCTAGACTTAGGAATTGAAATCCCTAAAAATAACCCTCATTCTGTTTAAACTTAGTAAGTAAACGTCCTTACAGTTTTTTTTAGAAATAGGTAATCTTGAGTTCAGTTCTTGAGTTAAGTCAAGATGAAGGGAAAGTATTGAAGCTTTACTGGAGGATAAGTATGAAAAATAGTTTCTTCTCTTGAGTTCAAATTTAGAAAGTATATACCCTACAAACTGCACATACACGCACCTTGAAACTTGGGATAGTAGAGGATACCTAGAAATACTCTTGCCTGAAAGCCTAGTATGAAAGAAAAAACGGTATTTGAAGCTAAACACCAAAAGAGCATGTTGAAAGATATATCCGGTCTTGAAAAAGAAAAAGAAAAAGAAAAAAATAGAATAAAGTCAAGACCTGGAAACAGCTATTTACGCTTTAAGTTCACACATTCAGTAATCGGTCGTTAGTGCCTCAAGAAGCATTAATAGTCGCATGAAAGGTGTGTGAGCAAATCCATCCATCCTTAATGAAAAGAAGTAGTATTAGGTATTAGGGCAATGGTACTATAGCTTGAATTGAATTCTTAAGTATAGGGGTGCAAATATACATACACGTAGGGGTATATAATCGATGTTTGGATAAAAGATAGAGATGAAGAATAAGACTTGTGTTTTCTGTAAAGTTGATAAAAATCCCTGATTTGAGGCCGCGCTTTAGAAGGAAAACTCAGGAGAACCAACATCTTTCTAAACTTTTTTTGGAACGTATATAATCTAAGGTTAAATAGATAGGAGGTGTGAAGAATAAGGGTTGGATATTTCTAACTTAGGATGATAGAGTTTCTAACGTAAATACTAAACTGTAGGAGTAGAATCGACGTTAACTTATGACACTAGCTTGACGGGATTTTGTGGGTAGTATCCGCTGAAAACCCTCAGGAGACAACACTCATCCTACTAGGGACACCTAGAGGTTTAACGGCTTGTTGCACATGCTCAGTGCAATCGCGTTCCCTGCGAAAGTGCGGTTATCATTTTATTTTTGTGAATAATTGGTTTTGCTTGGGACGAGCAAAGGTTAAGTTTGGGGGTATTTGTTCATACCAGAATATTACATTTTATACCGCCCATTCTTACGCTCGTGTGTTTATAGGTAGGTGCTTTTAATTCGTGTTTGTTACATATTTACAGATTACAGGTTTCCAGTACAAATATTGCAAATCAAGACAAAATCTCCACAGTTACACCAAATACAGAACATCCGTTGACAACAGATAAAAGCCGGGTTCCGGTCATCCATATCCGTCCAGTGCCGAGTACCGGTTCCCGATACAAGACATGTGACAGTGGTCATTCATGTCTGGGACAAGCACAGAGCACGAGGTGGGCTGCACAAGAATCAATGGGTGCGCGGAGCTCGAGGGAGATAAAGTCAAAAGTAAAGAAAAGAGTGCAATCTTGGACTAGGAATTCTGAAGATAATCTGGAAGACTTTTGTGCATTTTTAAGATTCCAAACACAAGGAAACAGGGAACCAGGGAAAACTACAAAACCTCACATCACAACTCCACTGAATGGCCGCGTTTCCGCGGCCAATAGGGGGTATTGGCCGCGGAAACGCGGCCGTACTGTGGCTTCAGAGCATCGTTTTTTGGGGGCTGTTTGGGTATTTCCCATGTGGTCTGGTGGTTGCCCTAGAACTCCATTCTCCTGCCTATAAATACAGCAGATCTGAGCTCAACCAAGGGAGCTTTTCTTTAGCCTCTTTTTTGTGTAGTTTTGTTCTTTTCTTCTTCTTCTTCATTATTTCTCCATTAAAATTGTAGTGAGAGCTTTTTGAGTGGAAGATTAATGAAGATGAGGGTTTTTTATCTTTCTTGTTAGTTTGATCCCCCTTGAGATTCTTGCTTTCTCTTGATCATTCAACCTCTTCATTGAGCTTGAATGGTTAAGGGTTAGTTATTGATCTCAAGGGTCGTATTTTCTCACCGGACTAGCACTTCATTTCACATGCGTTCTCTACCCTTCCCTTGATCTTGCAACCTCTTCATTGAGCTTGCAAGTTTAAGGGTTGGCTATTGATCACATGCTTGTCTTGAGTCCTAATTTCGTATTCTTTTTATCGCTTTTTCTTACTTGCTATTTATTACCTTGTCTTTAATTACTTGCAATTTTATTCATGCACTTCCTTTCTTATAATCTTTTCTTTTCTTTGTTCTTTTCTTTTTTTTCTCTTTTGTTCATTTTTGTGAATGATGTAATTATTATTGTTAAGAAGAAATACGGTATTATAAGTTAACATTTCTTTGCCAATTCCTTTTCCCGTTATTTTCCATTTGAACTTCGCCCAAACCATACGCAAGCGCTCCGTTAGGCACCCTACCCTAACAAGGTAACGGTGATTTCTAACCGCGACCGGTTGCGTTCGGTTTGGCCGGAGGCGAAAGCAAGAGACAAGAACGGAAGGACAAGGGTAAATAAGCCGGATTCCACGAATACCGCGCTTAAATCCCCTAATCCACGTTGTTGCTGATTACTCTAGCTTCAATTGGTCAAGACTCGGCTCAAAGGTTTTGAGTACGGATTTCTTAGCTTACAATCTCGTATCTTTTCTTAACAACTTTATACTTGCAAATAAACACATAGGTTAGACCGAACAAACATACAGATTCTTTATTGACTCGTCTAAGACAAGAAGGTAAGATACCACCATCTCCCTGTGGACCGACCCGTGCTCAACCGGCTAGCTGCAAAGCGACACCGTCCTGATCGCGGTTACACTTAAATTCTTTGAACATCCGACACGCCATGGGCGTGCGATCACTCCTGCATATTGGGAATTAGGATCTATAGAGATAGATCCAAACGGATATTGGGATTGTCCCAATCCAGGTACATTGACACCATACTAAAGAGGTTTAGTATGGAAGAATCCAAGCGTGGGAACTTACCCACGTTCTCTGGAGTCACTGTCTCCAAAGAGATGTCTCCCAAGACTGATTTGGAGAGAGCTCGCATGCAAGGGATACCCTATGCTTCGGCTGTAGGCTCTATCATGTACGCGATGCTATGTACCAGACCCGATTTAGCATACTCACTAAGTGTAGTGAGCAGGTATCAAGCTGATCCTGGAGAGAGTCACTGGACAGCTGTGAAGAGCATTCTCAAGTACTTACGAAGGACTAAAGAGATGCTCTTGGTGTATGGTAACGGAGAACTCTAAGTGGAGTCCTTTACCGATTCGAGCTTCCAGAGTGATAAGGACGACTCTAAGTCGCAGTCGGGATTTGTCTTTACCCTTTACGGAGTGGCGGTTAGCTGGAAGAGTTCCAAGCAGGAAACCGTGGCAGACTCGACGATGGAGGCTGAATACATCGCTGCCAACGATGCTGCCAGAGAGGCTGTCTGGATCAAGAAGTTCATTACTGAACTTGGAGTGGTTCCATCCATTGAGCATCCAATACCTTGTATTGTGATAACAATGGAGCGGTGGCTTTGGCCAAGGAACCCAGGTCTCATCAGCGATCCAGGTATATTCTGAGGCGGTATCACCTGATCCGGGAGATAGTTGATCGCCAGGAGATCGAGGCCAGGAGGGTTGACACGAAGAATAACACAGCAGATCCATTCACGAAGGCCATTCCCAAGATACAGTTTGAGAGACTCTTCGGGATGCTCGATATGCGATACTACAGCAGCTGGCCCTAGTGCAAGTGGGAGATTGTTAGTTGTATATATGCCCTAGAGGCCAGTATTGTACAGATGATGTATATTATATTGGATGCTTGGACATATATAGAGATGACTTTCTTGCTCGATATGATAGTATTCTATATGGTTGCTCTTTATCTTAACATGTAGACTTGTCTCTTTATACTGTCTTAAAGTTACATGTTGGTAAAGCCCTTAGGATGTGTACTTGACTACCTGGACTATGATGCGGATCATACTAGTGGGGATATGGTAGTCCATAAGTACATCCTTCAAGGTCCCTAGTCGTGGGTGTATCGAGACGGGGCATCGATATACCAGTGTAGACTAGCGTATACGCTTCTCGACCCATGAGATGGGCGATGGATGATCCCATATCCATTGGTGTTTGACATTAGAGATAGTATACGGGTGCTCAGTGGAGACTAGGTACACTGGACGGACTCGCCGAGAACTCCTAGATGGTATTATACCTCACATCAGATGGCAGTTCTCTGGTGACACTTGTGCAGGTTAGTCTGTAGACCCGAGATCGTCATAGAGTCTTGTGTGATTCCCACTGTGCTTTGATTTCAACCTTACCACGTCCATGAGTGCGTGCAAAACGGTGGTTTTTTGGGTACAGTCCCGAGTCACATGGAGGCAATGAGCGATAGGAGGGGTTTCGTCTCTCCCGGTATTGGGGGGTTGTTGTTGCGCTGTGCTCGATTGGCCGTAACAGGGAAGTCCCTGGCCAGGGCTGATTAGAGATTTACTGGTAAGTGTTACCAGTAATTTCTCGACCCGTTATCAGCCTCACATCGGCACGACTTATCGGTTATTGGGGTTTGACGTTAACCACCCCTGGACTTGATATGCGACATATCAGACGAGGAGACCGGACTGCACGGGTAGTGTTGCCGGTTGGCTCGACGGGAGTTGTAGCAGGTTCGCTTGTTTTCTTCTGATCGCTCAATACCCGGGTGGCCGTTACGTTTAGCTGACCGCTTGCGGCTTGGGGGTGCTTGATATGATCATCACCCACTGCCGGCGTATTGACGAGTCTTAGAGTCCAACAAAGGAGTTACCTAGTCCAGGCGAAACGTTGTGGTGTGCGTATGCGATATGCGCATGGACCCGGTTAAAATGCGCGTATAAGATACCGTATATTAATCGGGCGGCTTGCTTTTGGTTAGGTCGTATGTGATATGGCCGGATTGATAAATCAAGTGTTGATTTATCATTTAACCATTAGTTTCTCACTAGAAATCCTTTCTTGTATTTTTGGGATGTATGCATGCATGTATGCATTCTTTCTTGATTCATGCATATATGGATGTGCATGCACACATACATACATACATCATCCTTCATGGTTGTATATATATAGAAGATGGTGGCAATATAAGACTCACACCTTGGTTAAATAATATGAATTATTATTGCATTTGTTTTAAAACAAAATGAAAGAGGAAAGGATAATTCATGGTTCACTTTCTACACTCTTCTTTGACCTAACCATTCTCACCCACCATTTAACCATGGATCAACTTTCCTTTTGTGTTTTAACTCAAGTTTAATAATATCATTATTGTTTAACCATGGTTTGAGATGAGAAGTGGAAAATATATATTCATATATTTTCTATTTTTCAAATGTGATTATCTTTTCTCTTCTTCTTAAAAAAGTCATCATCTTCTTCAACCTTGCTCTTTTGCTCTCTAGATCTTTCAAGTGAGCAAAATATTCAACAAGATCGGATTTTGAAGTGAGAAAAAGAATCACAACACCATTCTACACAAGTCTTGCCCACTTGTTTAGAGTGTTAGCTTCATTTCATTCTCTTGATAAAGTGAAGTTGCAAGCTTGGACAAAGCGGACTCCGGGTGGATCATCGTGGACCTAGAGGAGTTCAAGCTAACTTTTTCCAAACCCCAAGTAGCCGAGGAGTCTAGCGTAGGGAGCTACAAAGGTTGTACTCTCTAAACCCTAGCTTAACCTACTTGTGATGAAGTGTTATTTTAGAAACCCTAATTTTCTAGGATTGATTCTTTGTATGCTTACTTAGCACATTAAAATATTAATCTTTGGTACATGTGATGCTTCCAAACCCATCATGAGGTGCTAGGTAAACCCAACATGTTCAGTTAAAGTTGAGAGGGAATAAGGAAAATGAAAAGAGATAGAGAAATGAGAGAATGTGTGAGGATAAGAGAGAGGGAGGTGAGGTTAAGGGTGAGGGTGAGTGCACCATTAGCATTAATTCTCCATTAATGCTTTCACAGACACCTCATCAAGCCACCTCCTCACTCCAAAAGAATATCTTCTCTCTTTTCACAAAATATCTTGGATTAGGGTTAAGGATTGGATTAAAGAAAAGATTAGGATAAACGGTTAAGTGTCATGGTTGCTAAGAACAAGATTATCACAAACAAAGCCTCACATTAACGTGCACACATGAGTGCATGCCATAACAAATAATAATAAAATTATTAATTAAATGTTATAAAATGTGAGGAACCCGAATTGGTAAACTTTTTACAGTAAACCCGTATTAACGTCTAAACTAACACTAACCGAAATCTAAGGCGTTACACCCACCCACCAAAGCAATCACCCGGGAGAAAGTGAAGTGCCAGCAAGCCGCTACAGAACCTGTACGGCAAAACCTGCAAGAAACTGTGGCACAACGGGGGTGAGTTGCCAACTCGTGAGTAAAAGACATCACCGAGCAGAAATCGAAAGTATGACTGTCTCCTAGGTCATACATTAATGTCCTCAAAATATCACCTGAAACATCTAATAATGGCAAGGGTAATCATCTAAACATAAGTGTAATACCATGTGCTCGTGTCAGTGCCTCAGGTAGCAACATGTCACATATATTATGTACGAATGCATTGAGAATGAAAGCAGAAACATCTTGCACAAGTAAACTGTTTTCTTAACTCAGTAAGATTTTAGTGTAAAAACCGAAGTATCATCAATGAAATCGATAGAAATTCCGTGTCAAGCATCGACACAATATATATATCCCAATATCTCAATGTCTCAATGTCTCAATGCCTCAATATCTCAATATCTCGGGCTCCGGCAATCCGGACTGGCCCATATCATCAAATCTCACGACTACGTCGGTATTCTCCGGATATCCGCCGCATCACAAATAACCGGTCAGTAGTGCTCCCCTGCCGGGCTCAACGCCATCATCTGCAACAATCATGCCCCAGGGTTTCGCACCGGGTCCACCATGCACCCACAGACGGTTCATCCTCCTCGTCGAATCGGGTATATGATACCGCCCAAGAAACGAGAAAACTCATGGTGGACACTTCTCACATCATATCACGAGAAAACCGTAAATTTCTATCTCTATAAATGATAATGAGTTTATAAAATTCTTATGGTTTCTCCAAATCCAGAAATCTCATAGAAAATCCGAAATCCCAAAATCGAGAGTCAATAAACAATGAATTACCGGCATAAAGCCCCATAATATTGCATGACAAATGAATATATACATGCATGGGTATCTAAGTGAAGAATGCAATATCGAAACTACCATAGTAATGATATATTGGAACTATCAGCTGTCAAGTTATATCAATGAAGTAATATTCTCTAAAGTGCACGTGACATGGCAATTAGCGATGATGATGTGTGTGAGCCGGCAAGCAAGTGTCCGTGGACATAGGCATCATCGGTAATGGTGTTGATGTCCTAACAATCGATATCATAATAGTTAAGGAAACACATGTATAACATGCAATGCAAAGAGAACATGAATATAACAGAGAATGAATAGTGAACGCAACATTGAAGAATGCACATTTCTATATACAAGTCATACCGTTTTAGCAATTGAAATAGCATGAATCGTGGTTTTTAGAAAATAGAGGCTACGGTGTTTTTAAGAAAAGGTACCTCCTTTGATAAATCCGTAATATCCCTAGAGCTTTCTTTTGAAAACGCACACGATTCGTTAGTTTTTGAAAATGAGTATGACTCGAGCCTGGTCTAACATCTTCCTAATCAACTAAAAGACTAAACTAAGGAATTAGTCGAAAGGGTAAGAAATCCACCTAAATTCTGAGTCGATATATCTAATAGTCGGCGATCCCGCCTCAATAGCGTCACGTACGGTAAAATACATAGTACGACATCCTCGAGTCAAGAGTGCGGATCAATCATCCTATCTATACCTCGTACGGTAAAATCCATCGTACGGCATCCTAAAATCGGGTTATGGGTCAAATATCACATTTATCTCATTATTCATATGGTATCATTATCGTCAAATCATGAATTAGGGCACCGTTCTAAAGTCTAGTACATTTCCAATATCATCAAACATATATATATATCCTCGTGTGTATGAAAACACATCGCCCATCGATCCACTATAACATCATTCCGTATATCATATCACGACCCATTCACAGATCACAATCTCACGGCATCATGCCGATCATATCGACTCACCACCCGTGTATAAGTATATATGTATATATATATATGTATATATATATATATATATATATATATATATGTATCAACGCATCCACCCACACACACACACACACACACACACACACACATATATACACGCACATATATAAACATATACACCCATAATCATGTCACGTATGTGCGCGTGTGTGTGTCAAACTTTACTTTAGGGTTTCGCGACTAAGAACTAAACTAAAAGCACTATCTTCCAATTATGCTAAAACTAACAGATAGTCTCCTAAAGCATTTCTTGCTAAATAATCACCTCTCACAATACGCATATTTATATATATAACATATTCACATTCTACACTACGAAACTGCGGGGGTGCTATACGCCATCCACCCGACTTCCCCCGTAGATATACATCTACTCACCATGATCCTTGGTTGCCAAAGTCAATGTCGCCATACTCTTCTTTGTTATCTGAAGTCCACGTGAAGGTGCCTACATATATGAACACACAGTATCGTAAACATAATCGCGTACGAAAACCAAAACTTCACACAAATCGCACATAGGTTAAACTTATGGTCTACGCATGAAAGAATAACCAAACAACTCCCGATATCGACTTACAAACGTCATGTGACCGAGACAAAACACAATATCCAAAGTTCAAGTCATTTAAAAGTCACAAATCAAAACAGCAACTTAAGAAAATGGTTCCAGATTTATTCTCAGGTAAAATTAGGCTAAACAAGCAATACAGTGGGGTGGTATATGTGGTATGTGAGCTACAGAACCAATTCTAACACCAAAACCCAAAAATGACCTGGTGACATAGCCCTAATTTCCAGCCTGGCCCCCCTGCCTTCTTGGATTGGGTTCGTACTTGCAGGGTGGTCTCCTAGTGCTCGATCTAGGTCGATAGGGTTGCTAGTTTTTCTCGTATAGGTCTTAGGTCACTCCAGATTCCCTGTAGGCATCACAAGCTATAAAACCGACACGGAAAGTTTCTAAAGACCAAGTCTTGGGTTCTAAAATTAACTTGGTGCAGGATATTAACACTAAAGGGTGTTGTAGTCAACTAATTACACCTTAATTGCACCATCCCAATTCAAATCAACCCTAACCTCAACTTGGAATTTTCAAAGGTCACCAAACGACTCTTAAACAACTCTAAACTAGAATAGAAGATAATGGAACTCAAATACTACACTAATGGTGAAAGAAATACCTCATTAAGCAACTCAAGAAAATTCTTGAGTTTCCCCCAAGTGCTCAAAATCCTAACTTGCTTGGTCCACCATGCTTGTAGTGAGCTTGTGCACAATTTTAATGAAGGGAATGCAAGGTTTTGATGTGGATTTGGGGTTGTTGTGAGGAGGTAGAGGAGGTGGAGGGAAGAGAGCATCCATGATGAGGAGGAGGAGAAAGAGAATGAAGAAAATCAAGTGAATAGGAAAATAGCCTTGGTCAAAGAAGACCCCTCACCCTCTCTCTCTCTCTTGCCCATACCTCTATACTTTATTCTTTTCATTTATTTTCTCCCTTTCTCAAATAAAACCAAAAACCCAAATATATAAAAGGAAAACAAGGATGCCATGGTTCATAGAATGATAAAAAAAAGTGTCTTGAAACATCACATGGTGCATGTCATATGACTAACTAAGCTTAATGCATAATTAGGTACTAATCGAGTTTAGTAATACTAACTTATATACAATTAATTGTATACTAAATTGTAAAATTCCGAATCGTCATAAATTCTTTTTAAAATCAATATTTAATATAAATTTCCAAATATTTCTCAATTTATCGGTATATAATTATACCATATCGTTTAAATCTAGTCTCCAAACTTTAAAGTATTCATAATATTCATTATTTGATTTATTTAAATTCCCTAATATAATATTTTATTTTCCTGAAATGTTACACACTTAGTTTCCTCACCTCCTCTTCATCTTCTATGGTTTCTCCTTTGAGCATTTGTGATGAGAGAAAATAGATAGTGACACATTCCTACACCTCCACTTTCCATTGCTAGCAACCTTGGAGCGTCGGTTGCCTCGCTTGGCAAGGCTGGAGCTTGTGTCGTTTTCCTCGGATGGATCATCGTAGATGGAGGAATGCCAGCAACCAAATTCGATCCGCGACCACTAGGAGCTTGGGATGATGGTTGAAGACCCAAAGGACTTGGTTCATTCGGTATAACCATCTAACTCCTTTTTATTTGCTTGCTAGTATAGGGTTTAGGGTAAATCCGGGCATCGGGTTGTGGTAGCGCCGGTTTAGAAAAATTTGTTCCGCATTTGGCCACGGTTTGATGGCCGGGGCGCTGCAGTAACCCAATATGGTATCAGAGCCAACCCATAAACCCTTAGATTGCTAGTTTAAATAATCTTAAAGTATCAAAACCGAAACCACTCCGAAACGATACCCTGCAGATTCCAGTCTCTGTCGTTTTTTCAATGTCTTCAAAAAACCTTTTAAGCAACTGCAGAAGACTACTTGAGTGACCACTAGAACACACCACAAATACGAGCCAAAACCGCCGGATTTGACATGGCGAGATTTGTAAAAAAACGGGTGAGGCCGGTTTTTTATTGGATTTTGGACTTGAGATTTTTGGTGTTTTCTAGTCTCTGGAATATTGGTGCGGTGGTATTGCTTGTTTTTCCCATTTTGGATATTATGTTATCTTTTGTTCAGGGGCAATTCAGGGTGTTTTGAAGTCGATAATTTAACACTGTTTAAATATTTATAGTACATGCATTACTATCTGCGACTGTGAATGTCATTAGAGCGGTACAACTCGTCTAATTGCTATAAGTTCTTTTAGACGGGTCTGCGAACGTGACATTCACGTTGATGTTCTGTGTTGTGCTATGATTGTGGTTGGATCGTCATGGTGGATAGCTTAGGTGCAATGTTAGTACAGTTTAGTTTCATTTATACATTTGATATTGCGGGGCAAGCGTCCGACATGTGGACTGTCGTCACTACCAGTTTGTCTATTATTTGTTTTGGGCACGACTGGGTTGAGGTCGATGTCACCCTTGTACATATTTTTTTTTACTGTACTAGGATTACCTCGTGGTGGAGTGCACGAATAACCGGGTTCTAGAGGGCAACGGGTCCGCATCACATGGCGTTGAGACAGAAGGGACCTTACTCTAGAATTGGCGGGCTATTCGCCGCACTCGTAGGGGGTATAGGTTGACCCACGGAGGGGTGCCCAAGTTACCGGATTCTGTGAAGTGCTGGGTGGCCCATTCACGTTGATGATTGGGGTTGCCTCGCTTTTGGAATTTGCGGGTAACCTGCCGAACTCGTAGGGGTCTAGTTTTTCATTACACAGGCTATCCATAAGACAGGGAGCGTCAGGTTTCATTGGCGGCTCAAATGAAACCCGGGGCTCCAAGATTATCCACCATTCTGTGTTGCTTCTATGATGCTTCTGTGATGTTGCTTTATATCATACCTGGGACGATTGTTATATTTATTTATATATATACTAGTATATGCTGTATATGTTTTGCACCCGCGCTAGTCCAGTCCCCGCTCTGTCGTTAGTTAAGTAACCTAACGGGTGATGACGGGACCCAGTGACGAATGCGGATGGCATATACGTACATCATATATTTTCTTTCTTTTCTGGTGTGATTAATTGATGAGACTACGTTGATTCTGATCAATGCAAGGAAAACAAGCCTATTTGATGTTGTTGGAACCAAGCTTAATTTTTTTAAACTGACATTACAAACATTTCTTTTGCTTTACACAGTGGTATTCCGTTATGAATATCCAGCACCTCATTCGACGAGGCAAGGGCCGAGATCCCTTCATCTAGAGTGACCCCTTGGGCAGAAGTTTGCGTCAACGTAATAACATCACTATAGTCGATTCTTTTGCTTTGAATCGTTGTATTCAGTTTGGAATATCTTGCACCTCATTCGACGAGGATAGAGCCGAGATCCCTTCACCGGGAGTGACCTCTTTAGCAAGAGTTTTCGCCACTATAAATTTATAAAACCACTTCGATTCCTTCAGCGATATTGAGTTTATTACGTTAAAAGATTTCACCAAAAACCAGTCGTAGCCCTCTGTCATTTCAGACGAATAGCGCTTAGTATTCATACTATGTTTGTTGGCCTTCGTCAAGGCATAATGTATTGTAGCTATGTGTTACTGTCCTGTTGCATGGATTTGCATTAATCTAGGGCAGTTGTACAGCTTTTTTGGCCTTCGTCAAGGGCGAGTACGGGTGGGTTTAGATTAATCTGGACAATGACGCGTAGAACTTGACATGTGACTTATGATTTGTTGGCCTTCATCAAGGTCATAAGAGAATGGGGCAAAAATCCACATCGGGAGTTTATAAAGAAACTGAAACTTTCCAGGCTTGCGCATACCTTCTGGAGTGTGATAACTTGAGTGGCTTCCATCAAGTTATCACGCGATGATAGTTGGATCCCGATTCCCACTGATGAGTAGGATTACTCCTCGGGTGATTTTAAATGATCCCGACTGATTCTTCTTTTTGGTTTGGAGGAGAATTCGAGGAAACAGTAGCAGCCATCCAGATTAGATAAAGTGATTAACCATTCTGATCTAGGTTAGAGTGCACGCTGAGATTTCCTTTTCTCTCTCTCTCTCTGGCAGCGACCATGGCCCGACCCTTCACTAAAACTCATGAACCAAGTTAACCGAACCCTCTTAAAACATTTTGGATTTTTGGAATGTCACGGTGTCGCATATATCATTGCCACTTCTATATAGCCTTTGCATTTATCCAGAATACCCCGTATTACTACGGACATCCACTCCTATTGGATAAATCCATCGTATAGTTACGTACGAACTCGAAGGAACTTGTTACAGATTCGAGGATAGATTCTGGTTTTGGAGAGATTGAATAGGATTATTTGGTTGTCTTTTATCTTTACCTTCTATCAGTTTGTGAGGGCTCCTAGGATTAGGAGAGGATACACCTGTTGAGCTTATTGGATAGTCTTTCTCCAGACCTTAGGCAGGTGCCGAAAGGTGGGAAAGGAAGAAAACCAATTAGCCTAAAGGTGGTGTACAGAAGGTAATAAGTAAAGACATATAAAGGGATTAGAATAACGGCAAAGAAAATTGCGACTGCTATCATTCAAGACAAAACCGTGTATACCACGGCCACTCCCACATCCACTTTGGATTTCCCTAGAACACTTCGTATCACGACCAACGTCCATAATGCTTGGACATGCCATCGTATAGTTACATACGAACTCGAAGGAATTTGTTCCAGATTCGAGGATGGTTTCTGGTTTAGAAGAAATTGAATACGATTATTCAGATGTCTTTTCCCATTTCCTTCTCTCAGGTTGCGAAGGCTCTTGGCATAAGGAGTGTACACCTATTACGCTTATTGGATAGTCTTCTTCCAAACCTTAGGCTGGTGCCGAAGGGTAGGGAATGAAGAAAACCAATTAGCCTAAAGAAGATGTACAGAAGGTAATAAGTAAAGACATAATAAAGGGATTGAAGTGAGGGCAGGTAAGTATATAGTTACTGTCATGAATCAGGATAGTGGAAGAGGCGTTACTAGGAATACCAGGTTAACCGCTTCGAAACATTTTCATTTTTCAGTCCGACAGTGCGATGTTAATTGAAAACTGTTTTCCCAATTGGAATCTAACTCCAGGGTATGTATTTACCAGATCCGTTTCTCACATTTGTATATTGTTACAGATTGTGAGTGGGAGTAAGATATTGGGAATTGAGTGATTAGATCCTCATTATATCAGAATTCGTTGTAATTGGTGATATTTGAGAAAATCATCTGGTTTTTGCCAGATGGCAAATATTTAGTATTGAATATCCTTGTTATGCACCAATTTCAAACTGATATATTTGTACGTTTATTTTAAAAAATGAGATATAACTTTGTGAAATTATGTCTATGACATTTAGCTATATTAGTTGGTGATTATGAAAGGTGCATTCAACAGCGATGTAATTCTTCTTAACTATAGTACAATTTTCAACCTACGACGCATAGGGTTTGAGTTATTAAACTCAGTGGACTTATACAAATTATTGTATAATGTCCGGTGTCTATTAGGACAAAGAGATTGGTACTCGTACTATATTCTGTTTACTCATAACTTCTCCAGGTCTAGACAAGTATTTCATTGAAATGCAAGGTCCAGATATTGAGAACTTATATGTATAAGAATAAAGTAGAGAACCATTTGTTGGAAGTATTAGGATTCTTCGAGGTAGTCGAAGATGTAGAAACTTGTGTTTGGTATTCCGTTGATAGTAATGGTTATTGAGAACTTTCTTCTCTTTCAGGTTACTCATGCATAGATTCACTCCTTGATGTGTAATGCTGATTTGCCTCATTCCATTTGCTTCATATGCACTGGAGACAGTTGCATGATTTTGAATCTGGTTCCAATTAAATTAGTTCTTTTGTTTCTATATTGTATATATATATAATCAAATTATATCTTAATGAGGTTAAGGTATATGGAGTTGTCTGGCTGATGCTTAAAACCAGAATCCGGATAAACTCGAGGCACGTTTCAGTAATGGAAGTTTTTGGGTTATCCCGGGCTTTGACGAGGGTTAACTTTCTACCATCAGGAAGATCAATAATGATATTGTTCTTGACTCGCCATAGTTTTAGTAAAAATGTATTTTTTCAGAAAACAAAAGTGGGAGTATGGTAGAACTGGAAGTGATTCTAAAACCACAAACGATCACTGAAGATTTAATAGAACCTGAGGATTCAATTGGATTTGACATTCCATTAGCCAAGGTGTAATGGGCTTCGCTCCGACACGACTTATACCACTTTTAGGGGACTGACGCTTGCCGCCCCTCTAGGCCCGATATGCGATAGACCTAGACGAACAGACCGGACTGTACGGAGATTGTCACATCAGGCTCAGTAAGAGTTCGGATGGGTTTCCTCATCGGCCTTCTTATAGACATCTACCTGGGGACCGTTACGTACAGCTAGTGCCGCTTGTGGTCTGTGGTTAAACCCACTGCCAGCGTAGTAGTCGAGTCTTTAGAGTCCCACACAGAGAGTTTCCCTACTTCGGGCGAAACGATATAGACGTCGTATGGTTTTACGACAGGGTTCAGACACACACGTGCATTTATGCACGTACGATGTTCAGACAATTTATACTAGCAGGTTTGGTTTAAGCCAGATTCTAGTATTGGATTTTTGGATTTATACTGTCTCAGTATTTCCGTGTTTTCACGGATAGGAGGGGCATTCTCGTAATTACTCAAGAAGCTTCTAGAAGGTTGATTAGGTGGAGAGCTTAGGTGTTATTTGCATTAAATAGATTTGTGACTCATGGAGATGATTCATCAAATGAGTTAATGAAGCATTAATGGTTTTGATGACTCATTAGATCATTCATTTTGTATTAAATGAAGCATGAAGATATTTGTGCAAAGATATTTTGTGCAAGATATTTTATGATTCATATATATACACAAATGAGTTAATTTCCACAAGATAATTATTCTCACATTCTCTCTCCTCATGCTCTCTCTCTCTTCAACCCTAACCCTAACCTCTCATGTGTTGAGATCCAAGGATTAGCAAGACTCAAAGATCCCTAATCCTATTCTATATCCTCTAGGTTACTTTGATTAGCACTCATAGCAACCTAGTTACCTCAAGTGAAAGGTTAAAGCTTGGAGAAGTAGCTCTCGGATGGATCTTCTATCACATCGAGGAAGCCGACGAGGAGGTGGTCTATGACAACAAGAAGGACTTGGTTCATTAGGTATAATCATCTTTCAGAGTAGCTAATGACTTCTATGTTGTTGTTAGTTAGGGTTTTGCAAAGATCCGTAAAGTTAGTCGATGTTAGTTTAAACAAAATGATTGTTTTACCTATTGCGCCTCCCCGCATCATGTGGGGTGTCTAACGCCGACTTACAGTGGTATCAGAGCCTTGCTAAACAATAACTAACTTGTTAGCAAAGTCGTTAGAAATTCGATCGCAAAACGAACCGGAAAAAACATCATTTTGACCAAGTTTCGGCCGATTTTAAAACGGGGTCTAAAAATTTTTCAGGGACCCTTAAAAATACAAGTAGGGAATTATAAGGTTACTGGAGAAATTTGGGATCCTAACTCGGCCAAACCGCCGTGGATCCGCGGCCGATCCAAGCGATCCGCCACGGATCCGCGGCCGAGTTGGAGCCGAGTCAGCCCAAAATTCCCAGTAACTCTTCTGTGTTGATTTTGTATTTTCTGGGATGTTTTGTTTCTGCTCAGGTTTCAAGTGCACAGAGAATTATTTGGAGTAGAATCATTTGTGTTTGCTTGATCGAAATTCTAAGATATTTGTCTTACTTGATTATATCTGTGATTTGTTTAATGTGTTCGTAAACCTCCCATAACTGCTAATATGTCGGTTAGCAGGGGGTTGCACATTTCTGTAATGGTTTTTACCGGTTTGTGTTTGTGGACTTGTTGGATTGTCGTGAATGGATAGCCGGGGATCTGAGACGAGTGTTTCTTTCATTCAAATGTAATTTGTAATTTGTTGTAATATTCTTTTGCGGGGCACATCCGGGCTAAGGTTGTAGCCACCGTTGTATTATTTCATTTACTATTTTCTGCTCCTAGGATAGACCCAAGATGGGGTGCACAAACTACCGGGTACTTTGAAGTGCTTAGTGGCATACTCACGTTGTTGAGGGAGACCGTTTCACTTCAGGAACTAGACTGGTAGTTTGCCATATCCGTAGGGGTCTAGGGTGGGGTTTTGGCTATTCATCGCGACTGTGTAATCCGTCTTTCTTTACAGGCTCAAAAGGAATGCAGATTCGTAGAAAATCCAATATGTTCATATTTGATCTGGAATGCCTATTATTGCGTCTGACGAATGTACAATATCTATATATGATAGATATTAGACGTCACTTATGTTTTACACCCGCGCTAGCCCAGCACCCGCTCAGTCGTTAGTTAAGTAACCTAATGGGTGAATGACGGGACCCAGTAGCGAATGCGGATGGCATAAGAGGACGTTGTATTTTCGTTGTTTTCTGCAATGATAGGTTAATTTATGGGACGCATTATATTAATGCAAAATAAACCAAAGTTGAATCGTTGGAACAGTTTAAAAGAAACCACTCGGTTATTTTAAAACAGAGGATATTTTTTTAAATTGCGGAGCTTTAACCACTCCTTTTAAAAGCTATCAGGTCCTTTCGATCATATCAAGTGCAATACGTTCACGGTTTCGCCAAAACCATTCGTAGCCCTCCGTCATTTCATTTTGGGTATACAATAGTATTCAAGCTATGCATTTTGACCAACGCCAAGGAATAGTGTTTGGTAGCTGCTGGGTATTCATTTGTTGCATAAATAGATGAATTAGTTTGGGGCAGTCGTATTATCATTTGGCCAACATCAGGGGTATGTACGAATGGGTTCAAATTAACAAGATAATGATGGGTAGAACTTGACATGTGACTTATGACATTTTGACCAACGCCAAAGTCATAAGAGCATGGGGCAGAAATCCATATCGGGAATTTCTAAAGAAACTGAAATTTGCAAAGAGATGCATACCATTTGGAGTGTGATAATTTTGGTAGGATTCCTTCATCTTTATCACACGATGATATTTTGATCCCGATCCTACTGTGAGTATCCGCTACTCATCAGGAGATTCGTCACTTAACGATCAATGTTTTAAACCAAGTAAGTATCGAGAAAGGTGTCAGCGGGGTTACGCCCCTAGAGAAAAGAGGTTATTTAATAAAGGAACTTCGCGAAAGCGTCTTAAAACCTCTCTCGAAGTACCGACACCGGCCTGGCTAAACGGTTAAGCAAGTATTGTACGGTGAGAATAGTCCTGGCTAGTTCTTCCTTTCTGGTTTGAGGAGGGATTCGAGAAATAGTAGGAGCCATCCTGTTTAGATAAACTAAAAACCACTCTAAACTTGCAAGAGCATCATGCTAAAGTGTTCCCTCTCTCTCTCATTGCAGCGATCCAAAACATGACAGACCTTAAGTTACTATTAGAGAAAAATATTTTAACAGGGCCAAACTATAAAGATTGGTTCCGGAATGTTAAGATGGCTTTGACTTATGACAAATTGGGGTATGTCCTTACTGCTAAGGCACCTGCTGTCCCTGGTCGAAAATCCAGTCTTGCGGATAAGGAAATCCACAAGACCTGGGAGTTAGATTGCGCGAAGGCCAAATGTATCGTGCTTGCCTCTATGAATAATGAACATCAGAGGAGCCACGAGGATATGGATCTTGAATCCATATTTCTCCTTACAAAAGATCAGTATGGAGAGCAATCTCGTATAGCAAGATACGAGACCTCGAAGAACTTGTTTCAGTCGAGGCTGGCCATCGGATCATCTATAGGAGAACATGTCCTTAAGATGATTGGCTATATAGAAGAGCTCGCGGACTTCGGGACGACTTTAGAGAACGAGCTGTATACAGACTTGGTTCTTCAGTCCCTTCTTTCAACCTTCGCCCAGTTTATTCTGAATTTCAACATTCAAGGAAAAGAAGTTGAACTTCCAGAACTCCTTAACATGTTGAGGAGCGCAGAGGGCACCTTGCAGAAAGCAAGGGAAACACACACTATGTTTGTTCGTGGTGCTTCCTCTTGTAGGTCTAAGGCAAGGGCCAAAGGAAGGAAGATGAAGGCCGCTACCAAACAAAGAGGTGGTGTTAGTAAGGTGGGAGCTAAGGGAAAGACAAAGGTTGCGGTGCCAGATATGGCAAAGGACGAGTGCTTCCACTGTCGTAGGAAAGGCCATTGGAAGAAAGATTGCAAAGCTTGGATTAACAAGAACCAGGAACCGAAGCAAGCTGTGGTTTCGACTTCAGGTGTGTTTGTAATTGAAAATTGTCTGTCAATCAACTCTACTTCCTGGGTATTGGATACCGGATCAGGATCTCAAATATGCAATTCATTGTTGGCACTGAGAAACCGTAAAGAGCTGAAGGTTGGTGATATGACCCTCCAGATTGCTAACGGAGCTAGCGTAGGTGCTGTGTCCATAGGGGATTATCACCTAGGATTGACGAGTGGATATATTTTGGTTTTGCGCAACTATTTTTGTGTACCTAGTTTAACGTGTAATATCATATCGGTATCGTTGTTATCAAAAGAAGGTTATGATTTCACGTTTGTAAACGATGTTGTTAACATCCACCTTAATCATGGTTTGATTGGGTCCGGTACACTAGATAACGGTATATACGTGCAAAACCAATTACAATTTTTCAATGTCCATAACACACTAAAAAGAAAGTCTCCAGATTTAAATAAGGCTTTCTTATGGCATTATAGACTGGGTCACATCAATGAGACAAGGTTAACTAAGATACATAAAGAAGGATATTTGAATCCGTTCGAATATCAATCTTATGCAACTGGTCAATCATGTCTCAAAGGAAAGATGATAAAGACTCCATTCACTAGACATGGAGTAAGAGTGAGCGAGCTCTTAGGACTCATACACAGCGATGTATGTGGTCCATGTTGGATATATGTATGCCCTAGAGGCCATTATGTGATAGTGGATGTATTTATGCATGTATATATATATATATATATATATATATATATATATATATATTCAGTGTACATTTTTGCTCGACATGATAGAATGCTATCTGGTTCTTCTTTATCTGACATGTTGATTTGATCATGCTTTTATTCATTCATACATGCTGATAAAGCCCTGAGGATATTGTCTTGACTACAGTGATTATGATAGAGATCATACTAGTGGGACATCTGTAGTCTATAAGCATATCCTGGAAAGTCCCTAGTCGTAGGTATATCGAGACAGAGCATTGATATACCAGAGTAGACTAGCGTATATGATACTAGACCCATACGATGGGCGATGAATGTTCCCACGTTCATCGATGTTTGACATCAAGATCATATACGAGTTCTCAGTGGTGACTGGGTACACTGGACGGACTCACCGAGAACTCCTATATGGAATTATATCTATCGTCGGATAGCATTTCTCAGGTGACACTGGTACAGGTTAGTCTGTAGACCCGAGATCGTCATAGAGTCTTGTGTGTTCTCCCACTGTACTTTGATTGCCACCCTACAACGGCTCTACTGAGTTGTGCAAACAGGTGGCCGTTGGGTACAGTCCCGAGACACACGAAGGCAATGAGCGATAGGAGGGGTTTCGTCTCTCCCGGTATTGGGAGTTGATGCTGTGCTGTGCCCGACTAGGTATATCAGCAAGTCCCTGGCCAGGGCTGCTGAGATTTGTTGATAAGTGTTATCAGTAGTTTCTCGATCTGTTATAGACCATTCACCGTCATGACTTATTGAGTTATTGGGGTCGACGTGACCATCCCTAGGCTCGATATGCAGCATATCTGACGAAGAGACCGGACTGTACGGTAGTGTTGCCGGTTGGCTCGACGGGAGTTGTAGCAGGTTCGCTTGTTTTCTTCTGATCGCTCAATACCCGGGTGGCCGTTACGTTTAGCTGACCGCTTGCGGCATGGGGGGGCTTGATATGATCATCACCCACTGCCGACGTATTGACGAGTCTTAGAGTCCCACAAAGGAGTTACCTAGTCCAGGCGAAACGTTGTGGTGCGCGTATGCGATATGCGCATGGACCCGATTAAAATGCGCTTATAGGATACCGTATATTGATCGGGCGGCTTGATTTTGGTGGGGTCATATGTGATATGACCGGATTGATAAATCAAGTGTTGATTTATCATTTAACCATTAGTTTTCTCACTTGAAATCTTTTCTTGTATATGATGGATGTATGCATGCATGTATGTTTTTCTTTCTTTCTAGTTTCATGCACATTTGGATATGCATACATGCATACATACATACATCATCTATCATGGTTGATTACACATGGAAAATGGTGGCAATATAAGACTCACACCATGGATTAAATATATGGATAATTATTTAATTTGTGTTAAAAACAAAATGGAAAAAGAAAGGATAATTCATGGCTAGTTTCTACATCCTTCTTGAACCTAACCATGCTCACCTACTCCTAACCATGAGTTAACTTTCTCTTTGTGTTTTAAACTCAATTTAAATAATATCTTTATCATCTAACCATGGTTTGAGATGAGGATAAGAAAATATATATAGATATATTTTTCTTTTTCTTCACATGAGTTATCTTTTTACTCTTGACAAAAGAAAGCCATCATCTTCTTCCTCCTTGACCATTTGCTCTCTAGACTTTTGTAGTGAGCAATATACTCATCAAGTTAGGTTTTTGAAGTGAGAAAAGCCACCACAACATCATTCTACACAAGTTTAGCCCACTTGTTTAGAGTGTTCTCTTCATTTCTTCTCTTGAAAAGTGAAGTTACAAGCTTGGACTAGGAGCTTCGGGTGGATCGTCGTGGATATTAGAAGACTTCAAGAGAACCTTCCTCCAACTCTCAAGTGGCCAAGGAGTCTAGCAAAAGGGAGCTACAAAGGTTGTACTCTCAAAACCCTAGTCTTTGCTACTTGTTATGTGTTGAAACCCTATTATTCTAGGATAGATCCTTTGTATGCTTACATAGCACCATAAAAATTTGAACTTTGTGACATGTGATGCTTCCAAACTCTACATAGGGTGCTAGGTAATCCTAACATTGGTATCAGAGCCGACCTAGAACATTATGCGACACTTTTACGATGTAAAAATCCCGATCGGATCAAAATACGACGTTTCGAGACCTTCTCTGGACAATTTTTAAAATCTGACATTTTTCAGAATTTAAAATACTTAAAAAATAGAGCAGGAAGATATAAGAAATACTGTAAAAAACGAACCCATAATCCGTACAATCCGCCGCGGAACCGTGGCCAATCCTTGCTTAGTCCGCGGTTCCGCGGCCGTACAGAGTCTTCAAGGCTTCGTTTTTGCACAGTAACTCCTACAACTGCTTGTATATTGTTTTAGGTATGTATAATATGAATACAGTACTGTAAATTCTGGAGATGGTTTTGGACTCGACGATTCGATCGGAATTTTCATTTCGTTTCTTTTCCGGGGAAACTCGAAAGTATTAAAGTGTTCGAACGACTATCATTTGCTCACTTTTCACGTGGTTTAAATCTTTTGGAGATACGTGCAAGTTTTGTGGTGGACCCTCTAGAAGACAACAAACCTTAACTCGATTATGTGACCGTCTTGAACTGCCCTTTGAACCTTAGGGTTTGGGGCAGTACGGCGTGCCACATGTGAGGCGTTGGCTTGACCCTTCTACGGCTGGACCGCTACTACTGTGTCACACTCTGGGTTTTTTGAACTCCGCTCAAGTGTTGAGCTTTAGGGAATCTTGGGTATTTGATCGTTCGGTCGAAAACTTTAATACTGTCTATTTATCTGGAATGTGATACAATATGTGGAATTCATATAGTTTAGGCATGAAATACGAAGTATGTGATATTTCACATTTATGATGTCTAAAGAGAATGTGGATTCCAAATATTGTAGTTTTACACTTTCTTTTCTGTGACCGTAAGTGTAGTATGTTGGATATCGCCGGTTTCGTTGCTATACATCAACGACAATTGGGGTACGCATACTTACTTACGTTGATGATATGTGATATTATGTGTTGCTGAGATATGATGTGCAGGATTGTCGCGATCGAATAGCCGGGGTTTTTTTTAATGTGAGATGAGAGTTTTATATTTTCATTCATGTAAATTCAAATGTAATGTAATATTCTTTTATTTGGGGCACTTCCGGGTTGAGGTTGTGTCACCAGTGTTGTATATTATTTACTTTTCCGCATTAGGATAGACCCAAGGAGTGGAGCACATGTGACCGGGTTCTGGGGTTCAATAGGAGGCCAACTCGAGGAGTCGAGACCGGGTCTCCTAAACTCCAGGATTGGTTGGGTCGCTTGCCGCTCTCGTAGGGGTCTAGGGGTGTGGGCTTGGCTATTCATCGCGACTGTGGAATCTGTATTTTCTATTGTTGGCTAAATACTAAATACGGACATCCTAGTATATCCCACATTATATATATGTTTCTGCTGCCTGTGTTCTGAGATATCTGAGACGAATGACATATTATATATATGATATATAGTAGACGTTGCTTATGTTTTACACCCGCGCTAGTCCCGTCCCTGTATGCCGTTAGTTAAGTAACCTAACGGTGCATAACGGAACATTGCGGCGAATGCGGATGGCATAAGCGTACGTGTTATTTTCGTTTCTTTTCTGTGATTGGCTTAAGGACTTAAATGATGGGATTACATTAATGTGATTAATGTAAAGAAAATAAACCTAAAATGATGTTATAGAATCGGATTTGAAAACTACTCGGCTATTTGTGAAAAAGCTACATTTCAAAACTGCGGAGCTTAAGCCACTCCTTTTGAAAACCATTTGATTCTACAACGATATCAAGTTCAAAGCGTTAAAGATTTTCTTAAAAATCATCCGCAACCCTCCGTCATTTTAGTAAGTAGAGTACTTAGTATTCGTGCTACGTTTGTTGACTTTAGTTAAGGCGTAGTGTACGGTGGCTAAGTGATGTCTTCCTACACTGCATATGATGCAGATTAATTAGGACATTCATGCGACTTTGTTGACCATAGTTAAGGGTCATATGGGTGGGTCTAATTGATCAAGAAATGACGGGTAGAACTTGACTGGTACTTATGATCTGTTGACCATAGTTAAGGTCATAAGTACTAGGGGTAAAAATTACATCGGGAATTTCAAGTGTTGAAATTTGCAATGAGATTGCATACCTTCCATATGATGGTTGGATCCCGATCCCACTGTGGGCAATAGTTGCTCCTACGAGAGTTTTGCAGTTTACAATTAGCTAACTCATTAGGTGTCTAGAAAGGTGTTAACGGGGCTCCGCCTCTGGGAAAACGAGGTTTACTTTAATTAGGTCCGTGCGAAAGTACGGGGAACCTCCCTCAAGTACCGACACTGGCCTGGCTGAACGGTTAGCGAAGTTGTAGACTGTAATTAATCCTGGCTAGTTTTCTTTTTAAGGTTTGAAAGAAAAACTTGATTAAAGCAGTGGGAGACATCGATTAGACAAGATAATAACCAATCTGATATATGCAAGAGCTTTCGCTGAGTGTATTCTTTTCACTCTCTTAATGGTAGATACCAATGACTGGACTCAAGCTTCTACTAGATAAAAACAAACTGAATGGGACCAATTATAAAGACTGGCTGAGGAATCTGAAAATAGCGTTGACTTATGATAAAGTATCATATGACCTCACGGCTTCAGCCCCGCCTACCCCAGGTCCAAAATCCTCAGTTGCGGACATTGAAGTCCGTAAGACATAGGACGCTGACTGTGCCACGGCCAAATGCCTCGCGCTTGCATCGATGGACAATACACATCAAAAGCAGCACGGGAATATGGACATTCAAACCATATTCCTCCATACAAAGGAGTTGTATGGAGAGCAATCCCACGTATTACGATACGAAGCATCAAAGAAATTGTTTCAGATGCGAATGGCCCCTGGCACACCGGTAGGAGACCATGTTCTGAAGATGATAGCTCTTATAGAAGAGCTTGAGGACCTAGGATGGACAATGGACAATGAACAATATACATATATTATTCTGCAGTCCCTCCCCTCCACCTTTGCTCAGTTCATAGTTAACTTCAACATGCACGGCATAGAGAATGAGCTACCTGAACTCCTTAATATGTTAAGGAGTGCAGAGAGCACTATGAAATCAATGAAAACCCCCGTTATGACTATTGGGCATTCTTCTTCTTCTCGCCCTAAGGCTAAGTCCAAAGGAAAGAAAAAGAAGAAACCCACCAATCCTAAGGGTGGAGTTAAAAAGGTGAAGGGAAAGGAAAAGTCCAAAGCTGGAGACTCTGGGAAAGGTGAATGTTTTCATTGCCACAAGACAGGACATTGGAAGCGCAACTGTACGGAGTACTTGAACCTCAAGAAGAAGCATGGGGATGCTTCCGCTTCAGGTGTGTTTGTGACAGAAAACTGTTTTTCAATAAACTCTGCTTCCTGGGTATTAGATACCGGTTCAAGTTCTCACATTTGCAATTCTATGCAGGGACTGAGAAATAGCAAAGTTTTGAAGACAGGTGACCATACTCTCCCCGTTGGAAATGGTTCCAATGTACATACAGTTGCAGTGGGAGAGTATCACTTGGGGTTGCCATCTGGATGTATTTTGGTTTTGAACCCATGTTATATTGTACCAAGTATGCTATGTAATAAAATATCAGTTTCTTTGTTAGACAATGAAGGATATAACATTATATTGCAGAACAATGTTATGAACATTCACCTGAATCAAATGTTGGTTGGGTATGGTACACTTAATAACGGGATATACGTCCTAAATCAACACACAGTTTTCAGTATACAACACACTAATAAAAGAAAACTTTCAGAATTAAATGAAGCTTTTCTTTGGCACTGTAGACTTGGTCATATTAACGAAACAAGACTAAACAAGTTACACAAAGATGGATATTTAAACTCTTTTGAATATAAATCTTATGCGACTTGCCTGTCTTGTATCTAGGGTAAAATGACCAAAACTCCGTTTACGGGACACGGAGAACGAGCTACTGAGCTCCTAGGCCTCATACATAGTGATGTACGCGGGACAATGTCTACACAGGCTAGAGGCGGTTTTTCTTACTTCATTACGTTCACTGACGATTTCTCAAGATTCGGTTATGTATTTTTATTAAAGCACAAGTCCGAATCTTTCGAGAAATTCATTGAATATAAACAAGAAGTAGAAAAACAAACCGACTTAAGTATCAAGATGCTTCGATCAGATCGAGGTGGGGAACACCTTTGTACAAAATTTGCAAACTTCCTAAAAGAGAATGGGATTCTCTCTCAGCTCACTCCTCCTTACACACCACAGCACAACGGTGTGTCTGAACGACGGAATAGGACCCTATTAGATATGGTCCGATCCATGATGAGTGATGCTGAGTTACCCGTCTCATTTTGGGGGCATGCATTGGAGACTGCAGCGTTTCTGCTAAACAGGGTTCCGACCAAAACCGTGTCTACCACGCCATATGAGATATGGCATGGGAAGAGACCATCTCTTAAAAGAGTTAAGATTTGGGGTTGCCCGGCCTATGTTAAAAAGAAGAATCCGGACAAACTCCAGACACGGTCAGTCATGTGTAATTTTGTGGGGGTATCCAAAGAATTCTTATGGATATCTATTCTACCACAAAGAGGAACAATAGGTGTTTGTTTCTCAGTATGCCACATTCTTGGAAAAAGAGTTTTTCACAGATAAAGATGGTGGCAAAGTGCTGATTCTAGAAGAGGTTCTAGAGACACAAACTACAAATGACGATTTGGTTGAACCGGCTGTTGCAATAGAAACTGAGGAACCTCGGCCACTCTGAAGGTCTGGTAGGACTTCTCGCCCACTAGAGAGGTACTACGGTTTCCTCATTGATGGTGACGGAGAAGACTGCATCATGGATGATGATGATCCTATCAGTTTTCAGCAAGCTATCACGAGTGGTGACTCTGTGAAGTCGCTGGATGCCATGAGATCCGAAATGGAGTCTATGTACACCAACAAAGTATGGACTTTGGACATTATACCCCCTGGGGTAAAACCTGTGGGATGCAAATGGATCTTTAAAAGAAAGATTGGTGTAGATGGGCAGGTAGAGACCTATAAGGCAAGACTTGTGGCAAAGGGTTTTCGCCAAAGACCAGGTTTGGACTATGACGAAAAATTTTCGCCCGTAGCCATGCTTAAATCCATTCGGATCCTACTTGCTATTGCTGCTCACTACGACTATGAAATCTGGCAGATGGACGTTAAAACAGCATTTCTAAATGGAGATTTAGAAGAATGCATTTATATGGATCAGCCAGAGGGCTTCATTGACAGTGGGAGCAGCGGGAAAGCATGTAGATTGCTTAAATCCATATATGGGTTAAAGAAGGCATCTCGGAGTTGGAACATCTGTTTCGATGATGTTATCAAAGAGTTTGATTTCTTCAAAAATCCAGATGAACCTTGTGTTTATAAGAGGCTGTAGGAAGAGCTGTCACATTCCTCGTATTGTACGTGGATGACATTCTTATGATAGGAAATGATATTCCTATGCTACAGTCGGTCAAATCTTTCTTATCACTAAGGTTCTCCATGAAGGACCTGGGTGATGCCACATACATCCTGGGCATAAGGATCTATAGGGATAGATCCAAAAAGTTATTGGGATTGTCCCAAACCAGGTACATCAACACCATCCTAAAAAGGTTTAGTATGGAA
This sequence comes from Agapanthus africanus, assembly GCA_030015575.1. NCBI lineage: Eukaryota > Viridiplantae > Streptophyta > Magnoliopsida > Asparagales > Amaryllidaceae > Agapanthus > Agapanthus africanus. The sequence continues at coordinate 196,134,798 of JASDDO010000010.1, read as the reverse complement.
GACTCCAAGCGGGGTGCCTTACCCGCTTGCCATGAAGTCACTCTCTCCAAGGATTCTTGTCCAAAGACCGATGAAGAGAGAGCTCGCATGAGCATTATACCCTATGCTTCGGCAGTAGGATCTATAATGTATGCGATGTTATGTACACGTCCAGATGTAGCTTATGCACTTAGTGTTGTAAGTAGGTATCAATCCAACCCAGGGAAGAACTACTGTACAGCTGTGAAGAACATTCTTAAGTACTTATGAAGGACTAAAAAATTGTTCTTGGTGTATGGTAATACAGATCTCCAAATGGAGGCCTTTACCGATTCGAGCTTCCAGAGCGATAAGGACGACAGCAAATCTATCTCAGGGTTTGTATTTACCCTCAATGGAGGGGCGATAAGTTGGAAGAGTTCCAAACAGGATACCGTTGCAGACTCTACGATGGAGGCTGAGTACATTGCTGCAAATGATGCCGCCAAGGAAGCCGTCTGGATGAAGAAGTTCGTCTCGGAGCTAGGAGTAGTTCCAACCATTATTGATCCAATACCCTTGTATTGTGATAATAATGGGGATATGGCGTTAGCCATGGAGCCCAGGTCCCATCAGCGGTCCAGACACATCATGAGACGCTTTCATTTGATCCGGGAGATTGTAGATCGCCGCGAGATCGAGATTAAGAGAGTAGAAACAAAGAATAACTCCGCGGATCCACTCACCAAGGCCCTCCCTCAGCCGCAGCATGAGCGACTTTTTGAGATGTTGGGTATGAGATACGCCAATAACTGGCCTTAGTGCAAGTGGGAGACTGTTGGATATATGTATGCCCTAGAGGCCATTATGTGATAGTGGATGTATTTATACATGTATATATATATATATATATATATATATATTCAGTGTACATTCTTGCTCGACATGATAGTATGCTATCAGGTTCTTCTTTATCTGACATGTTGATTTGATCATGCTTTTATTCATTCATACATGCTGATAAAGCCCTGAGGATATCGGGTTGACTACAGTGATTATGATAGAGATCATACTAGTGGGACATCTGTAGTCTATAAGCATATCCTGGAAAGTCCCTAGTCGTAGGTATATCGAGACAGGGCATTGATATACCAGAGTAGACTAGCGTATATGATACTAGACCCATACGATGGGCGATGAATGTTCCCACGTTCATCGATGTTTTACATCAAGATCATATACGGGTGCTCAGTGGTGACTGGGTACACTGGACGGACTCACCGAAAACTCCTATGTGGAATTATATCTATCATCGGATAGCATTTCTCAGGTGACACTGGTACAGGTTAGTTTGTAGACCCGAGATCGTCATAGAGTCTTGTGTGTTCTCCCACTGTACTTTGATTGCCACCCTAATACGGCTCTACTGAGTTGTGCAAACAGGTGGCGTTGGGTACAGTCCCGAGACACACGAAGGGAATGAGCGATAGGAGGGGTTTCGTCTCTCTCGGTATTGGGAGTTGATGCTGTGCTGTGCCCGACTGGTTATATCAGCAAGTCCCTGGCCACGGCTGCTGAGATTTGATGATAAGTGTTATCAGTAGTTTCTCGATCTGTTATAAACCATTCACCGGCATGACTTATTGAGTTATTAGGGTCGACGTGACCATCCGTAGGCTCGATATGCAGCATATCTGACGAAGAGACCGGACTGTACGGTAGTGTTGCCGGTTGGATCGACGGGAGTTGTAGCAGGTTCGCTTGTTTTCTTCTGATCGCTTAATACCCGGGTGGCCGTTACGTTTAGCTGTCCGCTTACGGCTTGGGGGTGCTTGATATGATCATCACCCACTGCCGGCGTATTGACGAGTCTTAGAGTCCCACAAAGGAGTTACCTAGTCCAGGCGAAACGTTGTGGTGCGCGTATGCGATATGCGCATGGACCCGATTAAAATGCGCGTATAGGATACCGTATATTGATCGGGCGGCTTGCTTTTGGTGGGGTCATATGTGATATGGCCGGATTGATAAATCAAGTGTTGATTTATCATTTAACCATTGGTTTTCTCACTTGAAATCTTTTCTTGTATATGATGGATGTATGCATTCATGTATGTTTTTCTTTCTTTCTAGTTTCATGCACATTTGGATGTGCATACATGCATACATACATACATCATCTATCATGGTTGATTACACATGGAAAATGGTGGCAATATAAGACTCACACCATGGATTAAATATATGGATAATTATTTAATTTGTGTTAAAAACAAAATGGAGAAAGAAAGGATAATTCATGGCTAGTTTCTACATCCTTCTTGAACCTAACCATGCTCACCTACTCCTAACCATGAGTTAACCTTCTCTTTGTGTTTTAAACTCAAGTTAAATAATATCTTTATCATCTAACCATGGTTTGAGATGAGGATAAGAAAATATATATAGATATATTTTTCTTTTCTTCACATGAGTTATCTTTTTACTCTTGACAAAAGAAAGCCATCATCTTCTTCCTCCTTGACCATTTGCTCTCTAGACTTTTGTAGTGAGCAATATACTCATCAAGTTAGGTTTTTGAAGTGAGAAAAGCCACCACAACATCATTCTACACAAGTTTAGCCCACTTGTTTAGAGTGTTCTCTTCATTTCTTCTCTTTAAAAGTGAAGTTACAAGCTTGGACTAGGTGCTTCGGGTGGATCGTCGTGGGCACTAGAAGACTTCAAGAGAACCTTCCTCCAACTCTCAAGTGGCCAAGGAGTCTAGCAAAAGGGAGCTACAAAGGTTGTACTCTAAAAACCCTAGTCTTTGCTACTTGTTATGTATTGAAACCCTAATATTCTAGAATAGATCCTTTTTATGCTTACATAGCACCATAAAAATTTGAACTTTGTGACATGTGATGCTTCCAAACTCTACATAGGGTGCTATGTAATCCTAACAGTCCAATGTCTATACATGCAAGAGGTGGTTTTTCATATTTCATTACTTTTACGGATGATTACTCTAGGTACGGATTCATTTTTTTGATGAAACATAAATCCGGGGCCTTTGAGAAATTCCAAGAATATAAGAATGAAGTAGAAAACCAAACCGGCAAAAGTATCAAGACACTGAGATCTGATCGAGGTGGTGAATACTTAAGTGCCGAGTTCCTAGGTTACCTAAAAGAGAAAGGAATTCTCTCTCAGCTTACTCCTCCATACACTCCACAGCATAACGGTGTATCGGAGAGACGGAACCGAACCCTATTAGATATTGTACGTTCGATGATGAGTAATGCCGAGTTACCGCGATCTTTCTGGGGTTATGCGCTAGAATCAGCAGCATATCTTTTGAACAGGGCTCCTACCAAGACTGTGCCTACCACGCCATATCAGATGCGGAGTGGGAAGAAACCCTATCTTCAGTATCTGAAGATATCGGGATGTCCAGCATTTGTTAAAAAGCAGCATGTGGACAAACTCGAGGCACGATCAGTACAGTGTAAGTTTGTGGGATATCCAAAGAACTCCAAGGGGTATTTATTCTATAACGCAGAGGAACAAAAGGTTTTTGTTTCTCGTAATGCCCATTTTCTAGAACAGCTGATTTTAGAAAAGGAATCAAGTAGGAGCGCAATAGAACTGGAAGAAATTCCAGAACCACAAACTATTACTGAAAGTTTGGTAGAACCAGTAGTTCAAGAAGAACAAGATATTCCCGCACCCCTCCACAGAAGTAGTAGGTCGTCTCATCCGCCTGAGAGATACTACAGTTTTCTCATAGATGGGGATAAAGAGGATTGCGTCATTGATAATGATGAACCTACTAGCTTCCAGCAGGCCATCCGGAGCGGCGATTCGGTATGATGGTTGGATGCAATGCAGACCGAGATGGAGTCCATGTACACCAACAAAGTATGGACTTTGGACTTTTCTCCAGGTGGGGTAAAACCCATAGGATGCAAATGGATCTTCAAGATAAAGATTGGTGTAGATGGACAGGTGGAAACCTATAAGGCTAGACTTGTTGCAAAGGGTTTTCGTCAAAGACCGGTTTGGACTACGACGAAACTTTTTCTCCAGTGGCTATGCTCAAATCCATTCGGATCACTCTTGCCATTGCCGCCTTCAATGATTATGAAATCTAGCAGATGGACGTAAAAACGACTTTTCTAAATGGTAATTTAGAAGAGTGCGTCTATATGGATCAGCCATAAGGTTTCAATAAGAGTGGGAGCAGCGGGAAAGTGTGCATGTTGCTTAAGTCCATGTATGGACTAAAGCAAGCATCGCAGAGTTGGAACATCTGTTTTGATGAAACGGTCAAAGAATATGACTTTATCAAAAATCCAGATGAACCATGTATATATAGTAAAATTGTAGCACGAACTGTCGTATTCCTTGTCTTGTACGTGGAAGACATTCTATTGATAGGAAATGACATTCCTACGCTACAATCTGTCAAAGGATTCTTGTCACACAGGTTCTCCATGAAAGACCTGGGTGATGCCTCTTACATTCCGGGGATCCGGATCTATCGTGATAGATCCAAGAGGATGTTGTGACTTTCACAGTCCAGGTATATCAACACTATACTGAAAAGATTCAGTATGGAAGATTCTAAGCACGGTAATTTACCGTCTTGTCACGGAATCACCCTATCCAAAGAGATGTCTCCCAAGACTGATTTGGAAAGGGAACGCATGTCGATTATACCTTACGCTTCTGTGGTAGGCTCTATAATGTATGCGTTGTTGTGCACCAGACAAGATGTAGCTTACGCACTGAGCGTGGTAAGAAGATATCAGTCAGACCCAGGGGAGAAGCACTAGATAGCAGTAAAGAACATTCTCAAGTACCTGAGAAGGACTAAGAAGATGTTCTTGGTTTACGGTGGAAAAGACCTCCAGATCGAGGCCTTTGCTGATTCCAGCGTCCACAGTGATAAGGATGACTCCAAGTCCATGTCAGGTTAGGTCTTTACTCTCAATGGAGGGGCGGTGTGCTGGAAGAGTTCCAAGCAGGACACCGTTGCTGACTCGACGATAGAAGTGGAGTATATCACTGCTTGCGATGCCGCAAAAGAAGCGGTCTGGATGAAGAAGTTCCACACAGAACTTCAGGTGGTTCCAACCATTGTTGATCCAATACCACTGTATTGCGACAACAACGGAGCTATAGCTTTAGCGAAGGAACCCAGGTCCCATCAGAAGTCCAGACACATCATAAGGCGGTATCACCTGATCAGGGAGATCATAGATCTACAGGAGATCGAGGTCCAGAGAGTTCCTACAGAGGAGAACACTGCAGATACATTCACTAAGGCCTTACCTCAGATTCAGTTCGAGAGGCTACTCGAGATGATCGGTCTTCGATACGCCAGTACATAGCCCTAGTGCAAGTAGGAGATTGTTAGAGTATATGCCCTAGTGGCCATTATTGTATCATACTAGCTTGTATATTACTTAATGGAAGCTTAGGATATTCACAGTTATATTAACAGTCTTGCTAAACATGGTAGTATGCTACTTGGTTTATATCAATCTTAATATGTGTGTACGTATTGATAGAGCCCTTAGGATCTTGCTTGACTACCAGCGTTGTGATAGCAGTCATACTAGTGGGGGCTGGGTAGTCTACAAGCACATCCTTTTTCAGGTCCTTAGTCATAGTATTATTGAGGCAGGGCATCGATACTCCGGAGTAGACTAGTGTGTACGCTTCTCATCCCAGCAGGGGAAATTGTCTGTCCCACAGCCATTAGTACGTTGTACTGGAGATAGTATAAAGATGCTCGTTGGGTTACGGGTACACCGAATAGGACTCGCAGGGATCTGTTGGTTGGTATTATACCCGTCGTCGGTTAACAGTTCCCAGGTGACATGAGTACAACATTGTCCGCAGACTTAACACTACTGCTTCGCCTCGGGTGTGTTCCTACTGTTCTTAGATTGCTACCCTACCACGGCTCAAAGTAGTTGTGCAAACAGGTAGCAGTTGGGTGCAGTCCCGAAGCACTTGGAGGCAGTGGCGGTTAGGTAGGATTTGTCTCTCCCGGTATTGGGAGTTGATATCGTGCTGTATTTGGAGAACCATTATGCAAAGTCCCTGGCCAGGGCATGCGAGATTTACTGATACGATTTCCAGTATCATCTCAAGGTGTAATAGGCTTCGCTCCGACACGACTTATACCGCTTTTAGGGGACTGACGCTTGCCGCCCCTAGGCCCAATATGCGATTGTCCTAGACGAACAGACCGGACTGTACGGAGATTGTCACATCAGGCTCAGTAGGAGTTCGGATGGGTTTCCTCATCGGCCTTCTTATCGACATCTACATGGGGACCGTTACGTACAGCTAGTGCCGCTTGCGGTCTGTGGTTAAACCCACTGCCAGCGTAGTAGTCAAGTCTTTAGAGTCTCATACAGAGAGTTTCCCTGCTTCGGGCGAAACGATATAGAGGTCATATGGTTTTATGACATGGTTCGGACACTCACGTGCATTTATGCACGTACGATATTCGGACAGTTTATACTAGCAGGCTTTGGTTTAAGCCAGATTATAATATTGGATTATTGGATTTATATAGTCTCAGTATTTCCGTGTTTTCACGGATAGGAAGGGCGTTCTTGTAATTACTCGAGAGGCTTCTAGAAGGTTGATGTGGTGGAAAGCTTAGGTGTTATAGGCATTAATGGATTTGTGACTCATAGAGATGATTCATCAAATGTGTTAATGAAGCATTAATGGTTTTAATGACTCATTAGATGATTCATTTTTTATTAAATGAAGCATGAAGATATTTGTGCAAAGATATTTTGTACAAGATATTTTATGCTTCATATATATACACAAATGAGTTAATTTCCATAAGATAATTATTCTCACATTCTCTCTCCTCAAGCTCTCTCTCTTCAACCCTAACCCTAACCTCTCATGTGTTGAGATCCAAGGTTTAGCAAGACTCAAAGATCCCTAATCCTATTCTATATCCTCTAGGTTACTTTGATTAGCACTCATAGCAACCTAGTTATCTTGAGAGGTTAAAACTTGGAGAAGTAGCTCTCGGGTGGATCTTCTATCACATAGAGGAGACCGACGAGGAGGTGGTCTACGAGAACAAGAAGGACTTGGTTCATTAGGTATAATCATCTTTCATAGTAGCTAATGACTTCTACGTTGTTGTTAGTTAGGGTTTGGCAAAGATCCGTAAAGTTAGTCGATGTTAGTTTAAACAAAATGATTGTTTTACCTATTCCGCCTCCCCGCATCATGTGGGGTGTCTAACGTCGACTTACATCGGCAACGTGCAATACAGATTTATCCGACTTTGGGTTTAAGTATTTCGTGCATTTAACAGCCGTAGGTTTGGTCTAGGATGTCGCTGCACGCGTTTAGCCCGCTAAGCTAACACTTGGTAGCTTCTGGGAGTCGATTCGTTAGTTGTCGTTTGTGTTTTTGTGTTATCGTTAGTTTACTAATTTCTTGAGTATTGGTTTATTTGATATTAGGATCATATGCGGGGACTTCGGACGCTGCTAGGAAAGGGAAAGAGGTGATCGGAATCACCGAGCTCAAGATCGTCCGGTGAGTAGATTTAACATTTACGGGGGAATCGCCTGTATGGCGTTATGTGTTGAGGGATACATTCAGTGATATAACCATATGCTTATATGTATATATATTGATCGTGCATGAGTACCATTTTACACATCCTATTACCTATTATACATTGACATAGTATTATTGGACACTGCACCATTACTAACGGTTCATATTGCACGAGCACCGAATTGTATGCCACACACACCGTTGGTAATTTCCATGACATGCTCGCTATAGAAATTTCCATGGATAAATATATTATACCGCTTTCATTATTATTAACAGTTAGACATTGATTCTTGTTCTATTGCGCATTATGAATTCCATTATACGTACATACATACATGCATACATACATACATTGTTATAGTCACATATATACTCTTATATGGTGTTTTATTTCGATTTCGTGGATTTGGGAAACCGCAAGATACCTTTTGAAACTTGATATAATTAAAAGTACGGTTTTATCTTGATATGCTCACATTACTGTTCTATGTTTGCATACATCGTACTTTATGGATATATGCATTGAGATATTGTTTTCATACGATTTTCTAGGGTTGAGAACCGCGGATATATTTCAAAGGAAATTATAAATTGTTTTAAAAACGCGGTTTCTCGTGATGTGATTTCGAGGCGTCCATCATGAGTTTTCTCGGTTCTGAGCTTGTTTTCGAGACCCGATTCGAGGAGTTGGATGAACCATCTGCAGGTACATGGTGGACCCAGTAAGGTACCCTGGGGCTGTTAGTTGTATGTATGCCCTAGAGGCTATTATTGTATATGATTGTATATTATAGTGGATGCTTGGACATATATAGGAAGGAATTTCTTGCTCGACATGATAGTATGCTATCTGGTTGCTCTTTATGTAAGTCTAAGGTAGCGCCCCGGCCGTCATTCTGATGCCAAACGCGGAACAAAAACTATTATAACTGGCGCTATCAAATACTAAAAACCCAGATCTTTCCATTAACTCTAAACTAACAAACTGTAAATAGGTAGAAAGGCTATACCGATTGATCCGAGTCCTTCGGTCTTTAGCCATCATCCCACGCTCCTCGCGGGAACTCCGATCTCTTGTCTCCTCATCGAGGTGGCACCACGTCAACGGATCTTTAAACGGGCTCCCGCCTCTATACCGAGGCAACTCGGTCATCAAGTCTGCTTAAAGAGATGACCAAGATGAATCAGAGAATGAGTAGAATACTTTGTCTCAAACACCCAAGGTTCTCATCACATGAGAGGGTTAGGGTGGAGGTTGAAGAAGATGCTAAGGATTGGAAATTGTGAACTCAAGAAACTCAAGTGAGCAAAAGAAAACTAAGCTCATAAACTTGTGTTCTCTTCTTCTTCTCTTGTGAATAAATATATGAGGTTATATATTCAAAAACCCAAAGAAAAATATCTTATGAAAATATCTCCTTAAATATCCAAACCCAAAACAAAACTCATTAACTCTTTAATGACTCACTAGATGACTCATTACATGAGTCATTAGTGAACATTCTATAATTAATGAGTCAAAATCATGAGTCACAATTTCCAAAATCAATAATCATTTATACCAAAATGATTAATCTAAAAAGAAATGCATCTTGTAAAATATTCTCGTAACGGATTACGAGAATATCCCTCACCAGTATACACATACTGTATCCGTATTCCGACCGAATACGAATATGAGAGACTAAAATATTCCCACTCAATATAATATTTGGATCCGGCTTAAACCAAAGCCCACTAGTATTATCAGCCCAAAATATGACACGTGCACAAGTGCACGTGCATTTTCGAACCCTTCTATAAAACCATACGGCCTTTACAACGTTTCGTCCGAACTTGGGAAACTATCTGTGAGGGACTCTAAAGACTCCTCTGTACCCTGGTAGTGGGTTTAACTGTTGGATATATGTATGCCCTAGAGGCCATTATGTGATAGTGGATGTATATATATATATATATATATATATATATATTCAGTGTACATTCTTGCTCGACATGATAGTATGCTACCTGGTTCTTCTTTATATAACATGTTGATTTGATCATGCTTTTATTCATTCATACATGTTGATAAAGCCCTGAGGATATACGCTTGACTACTGTGATTATGATGGAGATCACACTAGTGGGACATCTGTAGTTTATAAGCATATCCTGGAATGTCCCTAGTCATAGGTGTATCGAGTCGGGGTATCGATATACCAGAGTAGACTAGCGTATATGATGCTAGACCCATATGATAGGCGATGGATGTTCCCACATTCATCGATGTTTGACATCGAGATCGTATACGGGTGATCAGTGGTGACTGGGTACACTGGACAGACTCGCCGAGAACTCCTATATGGAATTATATCTATCGTCGGATAGCAGTTCTCAGGTGACACTGGTGCAGGTTAGTCTGTAGACCCGAGATCGTCATAGAGTCCTGTGTGTTCTCCCACTGTACTTTGATTACCACCCTACCACGGCTCTACTGACTCGTGCAAACAGGTGGCCGTTGGGTACAGTCCCGAGACACACGAAGGTGATGAGCGATAGGAGGGGTTTCGTCTCTCCCGGTATTGGGAGTAGATGTTGTGCTGTGCTCGACTGGCTATATCAGTAAGTCCCTGGCCAGGGCTGTTGGGATTTGCTGATAAGTGTTATCAGTGGTTTCTCGATTTGTTATAGACCATTCATCGGCACGACTTATTGAGTTATTGGGGTCGACGTTACCATCCATAGACTCGATATGTAGAATATCTGACGAAGAGACCGGACTGTACGGTAGTGTTGCTGGTTGGCTCGACGGGAGTTGTAGCAGGTTCGCTTGTTTTCTTCTGATCGCTCAATGCCCTGGTGGCCGTTACATTTAGCTGACCGCTTGCGGCTTGTAGGTATTTGATATGATCATTACCTACTGCCGGCGTATTGACGAGTCTTAGAGTCCCACAATGAAGTTTCCTGGCTCAGGCGAAAAGATGTCGTGTGCATATGAAATATGCGCGGGGACCCGATTAAATACGGATATGTGATACCGTATATTAATCAGGCATTTTCTATTGGTTGGGTCGTATGTGATATGACCGGTTTGTAAAATCAAGTGTTGATTTAACAAATGAGTTTTCGATTAATTCTTTAATCAAACTCTTTTCTATTTTGTATGCATACATGTATGCACATGATGATGTGCATGGATACATACATGCATACATAGTATCATGGTTGTTGATACAAGTTTGGTGGCAATGCAAGACTTACATTGTATAATTATCTATTTATTTTTCATTTTGTAAAAAGGAAAGGATAATTCACAAGAGGTTAATGTTTATCATCTTTGACCATGCTTCAACCACTTATTAACCTTGAGTTAATTATCCTTTGCCTTTTAACTCATTTTCGAAAACATCTAGATAATTCTAACCATGGTTGAAGTGAGAAGGAATTTAAATATATTATTCTTTCTCATTTCAATTATTCACTTATCTTTTTTCTTTTTGTGAGAAAGAAAAGCCACCATCTTCTTCTTCCTCTCTTGATCATTTTTCTTAAGTGAGGTTGATTAAAAGAAAGAGTTTTGATCAAAGAATACAAACCACATCATCATACTACACACATCTAGCCGGTTTGTGTAGGGTGTTTGCTATGCTCCATTGATACATCGGGTAAAGAAAAGGGCTTTGGGCAAAGGAGCTTCGGGTGAACCGTCGTGGACATTAGAAGACCTCAAGCGAACCTTTTTCCAACTGTCAAGTGGCCAAGGAGTCTAGCGTAAGGAGCTACAAAGGTTGTACTCTCAAAACCCTAGCCTTTGTTACTTGTGATGATGTTCAAGTTATGAAACCCTAATTTTCTAGTGATAATTCTTTGTATGTTCACTTAGCACCTTAAAAATTTAATTTTGAGACATGTGATGCTTCCAAACCCTTCATTAGGTGTTAGGTAAACCTTACATTAACCACAAGCACGTCAGCGGCACTAGCTGTGCGTAACGACTGCCCATGTACTGACCGAAAGAGAAGCCGATGAGCGAACTCATCCTCGAACCCTACTGAGCCTATCAGTGACAATATCCGTACAGTCTGGTCCGTTCATCTATGAGCATCACATATCGGGCCTGGGGGCTGGTAACGTCAGACCCCCAAAAGCGGTATAAGTCGTGTCGGAGGGTAGCCCTGAACACCCTGAGATACTACTGGAGTACCTACCACTAAATCTCCTGCCTCGGCCGAGGGCTTTGTGTAATGGCTCTCCTAGACACAGCGCGATCTCACCTCCAATACCGGGAGAGACGAATCCCATGCCGATCCGCTCACTTGCCTCCATGTGGCTTGAGACTGTACCCAACTAAAACCTGTTTGCATGACTACTTTGAGCCGTGGTAGGGTAGTAATCAAAGCACAGTGGGAACTCACACGAGACAAATGACGATCTCAGGTCGATGAACTAACCTGTACACATGTCACCAGGGAAATGCTATCTGACGATAGGTATAATACCAACTAGCAGGTTCCTGGCGAGTCCTGTCCGGTGTACTCATAACCTAATGAGCACCTGTATACATCTTAGGTGATCCAACTGACACCAATGGCTTGTGAGACCGACCACCGCCCCTCGTCGGGGTCTTAACTGTATACATTAGTCTACTCCGGAGTATCGATGCCCTGTATCGAAACTCCCACGACTAGGGACCATATTTAAGGATGTGCTTATAGACTACCCAACTCTCACGTATATGATCGCCATCATACTGTTGGCAGTCAAGCAGGATCCTAAGGGCTCTATCAACGTGTAATAGTGATCATGTCACCTAAAGCTGTACACGACTGATAAAGGCAAACCAGATAGCATACTATCATCTCGAGTAAGACTGTCCTACCGGCATAGGTCCTCCCTCAATCATTGCGATCACGTACCCACGATCCAATAATTGACTTTGAGGGCACTACATCCAACAATCTCCAACTTGTACTCAAGGCTAATTATTGCGATGTCGCATACTCACAGCCCGTGTGATACCGAACACCCAACTCCTCTACTAAACAGTTTCACAAAGCTCGTTTGTAAAAACTCTTGTGTTCGAGAAATAGCCTCAGTGAGTTGATCCGCCCTGATGTTTCTTTTTATGTCCCTCTTAATCTCAAGTTCGCGGAGAAAACCATCTCCCGAATTGAGTAATACATGTCTTAGAATATGTCTGGATATCTGATGGGACCTAGTTCATAAATGAACTCCAAATCCAAACTTCTTAGATTGTATCGTCAACTGAACCCCTGCACCATGCCTCCTACAGTATCCTCTTGGACTACCTGTCCATAATACTGCCCCTTTCGTCAGAGGGAAAACTATAACTCTGAAAATCCCTCTGTCATCCATGTCACCTTTGGAAGCCTGGAATGATAACCGTCTCCCGATGGAGGCTGCCGTTATCAAATCCGTAGAACATCCACTTATGTTCTAAAACTTCTTCCGAATGTTTTTCCAGGATTGGATTAATATCTCAACTTATTGCATCTAGTGCAAAAACAACATCTGGTGTGGTACTTGACATCTCATGATTGACTCGATTGCCTAAGCAAGTGATCTGCCAATCATGCGCATCCCTCTCCCCTTTAGTCTGTAAGACACTTTTAGAGAGGGTGAATCCATCACCTGCATGTACACCACCATGCCAGGAGTCATCTATTCTAAAATACTATTAGAATACTGTCAAAATACCCAGATTAGGAAACTACCCAATTCTAGATCTAAAACCATAGATCTAGTAACCAGAATGTCAAATATTATATCCATATCTTTTGTGGAGAAACAACTGTGTGACAACCACTGTACAACCGATCGTAGTATAGGAATTTTACTACCTACTCTGTGTATGTCATCCAAATACCCGGACATCATACCCTACTAGCTTCTTAATAGATCCATCCCTTATTCTGATGAAGTCAAAACCATGATTGTCATATCAAAATTAGATGATCTTTCTCCGCTATATCTGCTCTAGTCTATAAATAGACATAAGCTCCTTGCCCACTATTCTTCCGCTGCACCCACTGACCACAACAACCCTCTGGCAGAATAATATATATGTGCACTTCTAAAGCTAGTTTAGAACGACGCTATACTTAACCTCCTGCCGGGTCTCATAACCTGGAACAACAGTAGTGTCAAGTCTGGGTAAACAAGAATCTCCCTGTCACCGTCCTTGAGGCTACCGGAGTACCTCTCGGGTGCCTGAGATTACCCACCATATCTGCGGAATGGCTAATGGAATGTCAAACCCGATTGAATCTATAGGTCCTATTAAATTTTTCCGTAATCGTTTGCGGTTCTGGAATCACTTCCAGTTCTACCATACTCCTACTTCTGTTTTCTGAAAAAATCCACTTTACTAAAACTGTGGCGAGTCAAGAACAATATCACCATTGATCTTCCAGATGGTAGAAAGTCAACCCTCGTCATAGCCTGGGCCAACCCACAAACTGCCATTACAGAAACGTGCCTTGAGTTATCCAGAGTCTGGTTTTAAGCATAAGCCGGACAACTCCCCGTACCTTAACATCGTTAAGATATGAACTGTTCTATATCTAATACAGAAACAAAGGCACTGATTTAATTGAACCAGATTCAAATCATGCAGCTGTCTCCAGTGCATGTCAACTAAATGGAAAGAGGCCGATCAGCGTTACTCAACTTAGGAGTGCTTCCGATTATGAGTAACCTGAAAGAGAAGCAAGTTCTCTTAATCATTACTATTAACTAAATATCACACACATGTATCTACATCTTCGATCACCTTGAAGAATCCCAATACTTGCAATACTTGGCTCTCTACTTTACTTTTATACCTATAACTTCTCAAAACTTGAACCCTATGTTTCTACGAAACTTGTCTAAAAACTAGAGAAGTCATAAGTAAACCGAATATAGTACGAGGAACAACCCCTTTGTCCTAATGGACACTGGACAATATACAATACTCTGTATAAGTCCCCTGAGTCTAATAACTCATTCCTTGTGTGTCGTAGGTTGAAAACTGTACCTATGGTTAAGAAGAATTACACCGCTGTTTAATGCTCCTTACCTAACCATCCACTAATATAGCTAAATGTCATGGACATAATTTCAAAAAGGTATTTCTCACTCTATAAAAATAGATGTACAGATGTATCAATTTGAAATTGGTGCATAACAGCGGATATTCAAAACCAAATATTTGTCGTCCGGCAAACAACCCAGGCGACTTCCTCAAATATCACCAATTACAACGAATCCCGATATAACGAGGTTGATCACCTAATCCCTATTACTATCATCTGAATACCAATCACAAGTATCTACATCTTTGATCTCTTTGAAGAATCCCGATACTTGCGACATCTGGTTCTCCACTTTATTCCTATACCCACATCTTCTCAAAACTTAGACCTTGTATTTCTACGAAACACTTGTCTAAAAATTAGAGAAGTTATAAGTAAATAGAACATAGTACGAGGACCAACCCCTTTGTCCTGATGGGCACTGGACAACATACAATACTCTGTATGAGTCCCCTGAGTCTAATAACTCAAAACCTGTGCATCGTAGGTTGAAAACAGTACTTATGGTTAAGAACTACTCCGCTGTTCAATGCTCCTTACCCAATCGTCAACTGATATAGGTAAATGTCATGGACATAATTTCAAAAATTTATATCTCACTTTATAAAAACAAACGTACATATATATCAATTTGAAATTGGTGCATAACAACGGATATTCAAAACCAAATACTTGCCGTCTGGCAAAAACCCATGCGATTTCCTCAAATATCACCAATTACAACGAATTCCGATATAATGAGGATAATCACCTAATTCCCAATAACTTACTCCCACTCATCATCTGTAAACCCATACAGATGTGAGAATCATACCTGGTAAATGCATACCCTTGAGTAAGTATCTAATCGGGAAATCAGTTTTCCTTTAACAATGCACAGTGAAACTGAAACATGAAAATGTTTCGTAGGGGTATCCTCGTATTCCTAGTAATGCCTCTTCCATAATCCAATTCATGACTGTAACCGTATATTTCTTTACCATCTCTCTAAATCTCTTTATTTGTCTTTATTCATTACCTTCTGCATACCCCTTTAGGCTAAGTGGTTTTCTTCCTTCCCTACCGTTCGGCACCAGCCTATGGTTTGGAAGAAAACTATCCAGTAAGCATAATAGGTGTACTCTCCTTAATCCTACGAGTAATCGCAACCTGAGAGAAGTTGATGATAAAAGACAACTGAATAATACCTTATTCTATTTCTCCCGAACTGGGGAAAAAAGCAAAGGTGAAGTAGGAGTGGCGATGAAGTACGCGGTTTGGTCGTGAATGATAACAGTCGCAATTTACTTTGCCCTCTTTCTAATCCTTTTATTTTGTCTTTTATTTATTACCTTCTGTACACCCTACTTAGGCTAATTGGTTTTCTTCATTCCCTACCTTTCGGCACCTGCCTATGGTTTGGAAGAAGACTATCCAATAAGCGTAATAGGTGTACTCTCCTAAACCAAGGAGCCCTCGCAACCTGAGAGAAGGTGATAATAAAAGACAACTGAATAAACCAATTCAATTTCTCCTGAACCTGAATCCATCCTCGAAGAAGTCCCTTCGAGTTCGTATATAACCATACGATGGATCTATCCAATGGAAGTGGATGTTCGTAGTGATACGAGGTGTTCTGAGAAATGCAAAGGGTAAAAGAAGGAGTGGCAATAACTTATGCAACTAGGACAATCCAAAAGCCAGTATTTTAAGAAGGTTCGGTCAACTTGGTCACTGAGTCATAGTCAAGGGTCGGTCAAAGGTCGCTGCCAAAGAGAGAGAAAAGAAACACTCTGCGTGCACTCTAATCTAGATCAGAATGGTTATCACTTTATCTAATCAGGAAACCTCCAACTGTACTGTCAAATTCTCCTCCAAACCTAAAAAACGAATCAATCAGGATCACCCGAAGAGTAAACGAACTCATCAGAGGGAATCAGGATCCAACTCTCATCGTATGATAACGTTAAGGATTCCACTCACGTTATCACACTCCAGAAGGTATGCGCATGCATGGCAAGTTTCAGTTTCTTTAGAAACTCCCGATGTGATTTTTACCTCTTGCTCTTATGACCTTGACGAAGGCCAACAAATCATAAGTCACAATTCAAGTTCTACCCGTCATTATCTTGTTAATTTGAACCCACCCGTACATACCCTTGACGAAGGCCAACAAGGTAATACGACTGTCCCAAACCAACTCATCTATCTATGCAACAGAAAAGTAACAAGCAGCTACCATCCACTATGCCTTGACGAAGGCCAACAAACATAGCATGAATACTACATGCTACCCATCTGAAACGACGGAGGGCTACGGCTGGTTTTTGGCGAAAAACTTTTAACGTAACGAACTTGATATCGCCGTAGGAACCTGATAGCTTTTTAGAAAATATAGTGGCGAAAAACCTTCGCTAAAGAGGTCACTCCCGGTGAAGGGATCTCGGCTCTTTCCTCGTGGAATGAGGTGCAGGATATTCCAACTGAATACCGCGATGTAAAGCAACAAGTAATCGACTATAATGAAGTTATTACCCTTACGCAATTTTCTGCCCAAGGGGTCACTCCCGGTGAAGGGATCTTGGCGCTTGCCTCGTCGAATGAGGTGCAGGATATTCCAACTGAATACCACTGTGCAAAACAAAAGAAAACGTCCTTGTAATAACACTTTTTAAAACTGTTCCAACAACGTCCAAACAGGTTTGTTTAAGCTTTGCATTGATCAGAATCAACGCAGTCCTATCAATTAATCACACCAGAAAAGAACGAAAAATAAAATGTACGTATATGCCATCTGCATTCGTCACTGGGTCCCGTCATCACCCGTTAGGTTACTTAACTAACGACAGAGCGGGGACTGGACTAGCGCGGGTGTAAAACATATACAACATCTACTAGTATATATACCAATATACAATAATCGCTCCAGGCGTGATAATGCAACATTACAGAAAAGTAATAAGCATCACAGAACAATACAGATAATCTGAGATCCCCGGGTTTCACAGAGCCGCTACTGAAACACGACGTTTCCCTGGTCGTGTGAATAGCCTGTGCAATGGAAACCTAGACCCCTACGAGTGCGACAAATTACCCGCCAAAACCTGAAGCGATGCAACCCCTTATAGCAAAGTGAATGGACCACCCAGCACTTCACGGAATTCGGTAACTTGGGCACTCCATCTTGGGTCAACCTGTACCCCCTACGAGTGCGACAAATAGTCTGCCAATTCTAGAGTGAGGCCCTCTGCCTCTCAAAGCCATGAGATGCGGACCCATTGCCCTCCAGAACCCGGCTATCCGTGCACTCCGTCGCGGGGTAAACCTAGTACAGAAATGAAAAATATGTACAACGGGTACATCGACCTCAGCCCGGTCGTACCCCAAAAGAATATTATCCAAATAGGAAGAGACGGCAGTCCACATGTTGGACGCTTGCCCCGCCATATCAAATGTACAAATAAATCCAAACTGCACTACCATTGCACAAAGCTATCCACCACGACAAATCTGCAACATCACAGCACAACACAGAACATCAACGCTAATGTCATCTTCGCAAACCCGTCTAAAAGGACTATAGCAATTAGACGTAATTTATCGCTCGAATGACATTCACGGTCGGAGATATAATATAAGTACAGTAAACTAAGACGTTTAAAATTCCGATCGACAAAACTTCCCGAAGTGGGCCCAAAGTACAACTGCAGTACTCAAAAAATCTGGGCCCAAACAAAATATTCCAGAAACCACAATTCCCCATGAAAGACACTACTGTAGAAAAATGGTACTCTGTCGCTCCAAAACGGCGGCGGAACCGCGGCCAAACCTTGGATTGTGCAGCGGTTCCGCGGCAGTACTGTGGAGACACTGGACCAAATTTCTACAGTATTCTTAAAAAAGCCTGCACGATTTTCTGAGATGCTCAAAATGATTTTTAGACCAGTTTAAAAATTCGACAGAAACTTTAGCATGAAAAGTGCGGTTTTGGAAATTTCGTTCTATCGATGTTTTAAACACGTTAGAACAAGTTAGTAAAGGTTAATGGCGTGGCTCTGATTCCATGTAAGTCTACGGTAGCGCCCCGGCCGTCATTCTGACGCAAAACGCGGAACAAAAACTTTTATAACTGGCGCTATCGCATACTAAAAACCTGGATCTTTCCATTAACGCTAAACAAACAAACTGTAAAGAGGTAGAAAGGATATACCGATCGATCCGAGTCCTTCGTTCTTTAGCCATCATCCCATGCTCCTCCCGGCAACTTCGATCTCTTGTCTCCTCATCGAGGTGACACCACGTCAACGGATCTTTAAACGGGCTCCCGCCTCTATACCGAGGCAACTCGGTCGTCAAGTCTGCTAAAAGGGATGACCAAGATGAAGTAGAGAATGAGTAGAATACTTTGTCTCAAACACTCTAGGGTTCTCATCACAACAGAGGGTTAGGGTGGAGATTGAAGAAGATGCTAAGGATTGGAAATTGTGAACTCAAGAAACTCAAATGAGCAAAAGAAAACTAAGCTCATAAATTTGTGTTCTCTTCTTCTTCTCTTGTGAATAGATATATGAGGTTATATATTCAAAAACCCGAAGAAATATCTTATGAAAATATCTCCTCAAATATCCAAACCCAAAACCAAACTCATTAACTCTTTAATGACTCACTAGATGACTCATTACATGAGTCATTAATGAACATTCTAGAATTAATGAGTCACAACCATGAGTCACAATTTCCAAAATCAATAATCATTTAAACCAAAATGATTAATCCAAAAAGAAATGCATCTTCAAAAATATTCTCGTAACGGATTACGAGAATACCCCTCACCAGTATACACATACCTGTATCCGTATTCCGACCGAATACGAATACGAGAGACTAAAATATTCCGACTCAATATAATACTTCGATCCTGCTTAAACCAAAGCCCACTAGTGTTATCTGCCCGAAATATGACACGTACACAAGTGCACGTGCATTTTCGAACCCTGCCATAAAACTATACGGCCATACAATGTTTCGCCCGAACTTGGGAAACTATCTGTGGGGGACTCTAAAGACACGTCAGTACCCTGGCAGTCGGTTTAACCACAAGCAAGTCAGCGGCACTAGCTGTGCGTAACGACTGCCCATGTACTAACCGAAAGGGAAGCCGATGAGCGAACTCATCCTGTAACCCTACTGAGCCTATCAGTGACAATATCCGTACAGTCCGGTCCGTTCATCTATGAGCATCGCATATCGGGCCTAAGGGGCTGGTAACGTCAGACCCCCAAAAGAGGGATAAGTCATGTCGGAGAGTAGCCCTGAACACCCTGAGATACTACTGGAGTACCTGCTAGTAAATCTCCCGCCTCGGCCGAGGGCTTTGTGTAATGGCTCTTCTAGACACAGCGCGATCTCACCCCCAATACCGGGAGAGACGAATCCCCTGCCGATCCGCTCACTTGCCTCTATGTGGCTCGGGACTGTACCCAACTAAACATGTTTGCATGACTCCTTTCAACCGTGGTAGGGTAGTAATCAAAGCATAGTGGGAACTCACACGAGACAAATGACGATCTCAGGTCGATGAACTAACCTATACACATGTCACCAGGGAACTGCTATCTGATGATAGGTATAATACCCACTAGCAGGTTCCCGGTGAGTCCTGTCCGGTGTACTCATAACCCAATAAGCACCTGTATCATCTTAGGTGATCCAACTGACACCAATGGCATGTATGACCGGCCACCGCCCCTCGTCACGGTCTCGACTGTATACACCAGTCTACTCCGGAGTATCGATGCCCTGTCTCGAAACTCCCACGACTAGGGACCATATTTAAGGATGTGCTTATAGACTACCCAACTCTCACGTATATGATCACCATCATATTATTGGCAGTCAAGCAGGATCCTAAGGGCTCTATCAACGTGTAATAGTGATCATGTCAGCTAAAGCTATACACGACAGATAAAGGCAAACCAGATAGCATACTATCATCTCGAGTAAGACTATCCAACTGGTATAGGTCCTCCCTCAATCATTGCGATCACGTACCTGCGATCCAATAATTGACTTTGAGGGCAATACATCCAACACTTTATCTTACTTGTATACTAGTACCGTCTCTCTGTTACATGTTGATAAAGCCCTTAAGATGTGAACTTGACTACCAGGACTATGATGGAGATCATACTAGTAGGGCCAGGATAGTCCATAAGTCCATCCTTTAATTGTTCCTAGTCGTGGGAGTATCGAGACAAGGCATCGATATTCTAGAGTAGACTAGCGTATATGTTTCTTGACCCATTTGATGGGTGATGGATGATCCCACATCCATTGGTGTTTGACATCAATGATTGTATACGGGTGCTCAGTGGAAACTGGGTAAACTGAACAGGACTCGCCGAGAACTCCTAGATGGTACTATACCTATCGTCAGATAGCACTTCTCTCGTGACACTGGTACAGGTTAGTCTATAGACCCGAGATCATCATAGAGTCTTGTGTGATTCCCACTGTGCTTTGATTTCCACCTTACCACATTCAAGAGAGAGTGCAAAATAGTGGTTTTTGGGTACAGTTCCGAGTCACATGGAGGCAATGAGCGATAGGAGGGGTTTCGTATCTCCCGATATTGGGGTTTGATGTTGCGTTGTGCTCGATTGGCCATAACAGGAAGTCCCTAGCCAGGGCTGATACTGAGATTTACCGATAAGTGTTATCTGTAGTTTCTCGACCAGTTATGAACCTCACATCGGCACGACTTATCAAGTTATTGGGGTCTGACGTTTACCACCCTTAGACACAATATGTGACATATCAGACGAAGAGACCGGACTGTACGGTAGTGTTACTCAATGGATTCACTAGAGTATGAACAAGCTTTCTTGTTGATCCTCTGATCGCTCAATAACCGGGTAGCCGTTACGTCTAGCTAGTACCGCTGACGGCTTGTGGGTGACTGATATGATCATCACCTACTGCCGGCGTATTGACGAGTCTTTAGAGTCCTACACAGAGGTTTCCTAGCTCATGCGAAACTAAGTAGGGCGCATATGTGATATGTGTGGGACCGAGATTAATACGTGTATGTGATACCGTATTCTAATGTCACGATATAGGTTATATGTGATATAACCGGATTATTGAATCAAGTGTTGATTCAATAATTTAATATATGATATTAGTCGGTTGTTTGCGATACAGCCGGGTTATTAAATCAAGTGTTGATTTAATAATTTAATGTATAATTATATATTTGATATATCAATATACATTAACTAATATTAGATCAATTAAGAAAATGTTTTCTCCAATTACATACAAATATATATGTGATATATATTAATATATTTATTTGTGTGTCATGCTTGATTATACATTGGACATGGGTGTATGAGACTCATACCATACTTAAGATAAAGTGGGGATTTAATTATTAAGGGAAAAACAAAATTAGGTGGAAATTATCATGGTTGAAGATGCTTGTAGAAGCATGTGGAAACCTTGACTTAGTCTACTAATTTTGTTTTACTCTAGATATTCATTAACCTAACCATTATCTTTAGTCATGGTTTAGTCTCTATATGAGTTTATATGAGATATTTTCTCACCCATGGTTCACACATGATCACAAGAGTTTTCTTTCTTCATCTCCTTCTTGCTCTCTAGCTCTTGAGTGAGAAGAAAAAGAAGAGGAGAAAAATAATTCTAAAGTGAGCAAAATTCCTACTTCACCAATCTATACTAAACTAGCCATTTAGTATAGGTTGTTTCTTCACTAGTTCATCAATTAGTGAAGAGGTAGCATCAGTTAGCGATTCTTCGATGTAGATCATCTTCGGCCTCGAAGATCTTTAAGCAAGCTCGTTCCTTTCGCATTCTGGAGCCTAACAAGAGTCCGGGAGACTCCTACATGGAGCTAAAGGACTACTACATGGAGCTTTATAAGTGAAGGACCAGTCTACAAAGGTTGTATTTATTGTTCACTTGGAGTAAAGTTGTTTACTTGCATAGTTGAACCCTAATTCTCTAGTTAGATCCTTGGTTTGGGCTCGCTCGGCACCCTAAAATTTTAAAATAGCATACTTGATACTTGCCGAAACCGTTTTGGGTTGCTAAGCGAACCCAGCAGTGGTATCAGAGCCGTGCTAGAGCATTAGGTGTTGTCTAGACGAAGTTAAAGTGTTCTATCGACCATTTCAAAACCCGGATTTCCCACTCTCTGGAAATTTTTTCAAAAGTTGTTATTTTTTCAATTAAAAATATTCAGAAAATTGTGCAGGGTTTTCTATGGACCCACAAGAAGAACGACGGCCTAACTCGACCAAACGTCCGTGGAAGCGCGGCCAAAGAATGCCTTTGGCGGCTGTTCCGCGGCGCCATTGGTGAGGCAGGGAATGTGCTTTCTTCTGTAGGTCCGTAGGTGCTTGGGGCACTGTCTGGGTATTTTTAACTATGACTCAAGAGTTGAGGTCTCTGGGAAATGTGGGTGTTTGTTGATTTGATCGAAATGTTTAACATCGTCTAGCTATCTGTGATATGTGATACAATATTTGGAATCCACAATAATCAGTTTTGTGAAAACTAGTTTGAATTTTGTAAACCTAGCAATTTAGTCTCTTTTGATCGGTTGCCACGGGGTTTTGATTTGGATCAAAACTCTGTCGCAATCATGTAGTGTACGCGGATACTCTCCGGGTAACATTACTAGATAGCCACGCCCCATAGCCCCGACCAAGTGATGGTAGGAGAACCCTGTTGCCTAAAGCTTCCGCTCGGGTGCTCATGGCCGCGATGTTCCGCCTAAGTGCACTTCGTTGACGGCATCGGGGGTGCGACCGTTGTCGGGGCTTTATCCGTGTGCGCAAACGCGTATGTTTGGGAAATGGAACAATTTTAAGGAAATGGATGCACACACGAGCTCGGTCTCGTTTTAAAATTTAAAAACCGCAAGTGCACGGCGCGTTGTAGCAAGCCGGCAAGTACGGGTCGATCCGAAGGGAATTGTGTATTAGGTTTTGTTGTTTAAGGCTCAACAAATAATGAATTGGTTGGTTTGTCATAAAAATATAAAACACGGAAACAACGCAAACAAGAAGCGAATGAAATGGCAGTGGCTTTGGCTCGGATGGTCGAATCGCGACGATTCCTTCGACGCTCCCTTGCTAATGAGTTGTCCGTCCTTGTGTCGATCTTGACGGGAAGCATGACTTGTCAAAGAGGTTGCAAAACACAAATCATCAAGTTCTCGGATCTCGACTCAAAACACGAAACGAGTCCGTATTTTTCACTTATCGTTTGTATGTCCAAGCTTGAGGTATCAACACTAAGCACAAGAGTTAGCAAACATACGAAAACATCAAAAACACAAACTAACGAGTGAGAGAAATTAGTTTTAGCGTTAACTTTGCTAAGTGTTTGTGATAGTATAGGGTATATAAAAACCGAGGGTTTGTTAAGAACTTGGTCACAAAATACCGTATCTAACTTAGCAAATTTAACACCAAATTGATTTTAACTTAAACAGTGTGAAATGGGGAAAGGGAGTGAGTATGGTATATGAAGAGGTTACAAAGTAACCATGGTTTCAAAATACCATATCACATCAATACATGAAACAATCCTTAAGTTAGAATCATAGTTATAAGCACATTAAACATGAACAAGAGTACGAAGAAGGCAAGCCTTTCATCTCACATCCTCACCATAACCACAAGCAAAGAGGGATTAGTTACAAATAATAATAGCAAAGTAAAGCAAGTAAGGGAAAGAAGAAACTAAACAAAAGAAAAGAAATATTATTAACACTTGATAAGATTGAGGTACAAGATATTGGTAACTTGTTCAACCTCCATAATGAAGCTCTTAAAAGAAAGCTTCAAGAGGGAAGAAGAAGAAGAAGAAAAAATCAAGTTGAAGCCTACACAACTCTCAAGCCTAAAATAACAAAAAAAGAAAACTAAAGAATATGGTAAATGTTACATGCCCCTTGGCTCTAATCTGTTCTGGTATTTATAGGCATCAAAATAGAATAAACAAACAATATAGAATGGGTGATGTGATGCCTATAAAGTGCCAGAAGAAAAATGAGGATATTTGGAGCAAGGGGGCCGGCCATGCCGGTTTTATTGAGGGACTCGCCGGTCCAAATCTGAGCATTGAGGCTCATCTTGGCATGGTGGACTTGTGTGCTCTCCACAATTACTCTGATGCTTTTTGATTTATCTGTTTAAGCCTGGTTTGCATTCAGAGACATGGAGGGAAGCTTGATGCCGATATCATATCAAAACTTTTTGCATTTATTACCCATCACACCCATATGTGCCCACTTGTGCCATGGGCAGCCCTTCCATGGTCCAAGTCATCAAAGAGCTTAGTGCACACTTGTGTTTTGTTGGACCAAAATTGTGTGCACACATTTATTGCAAAAGAGCTCTTTGAATATCGGTCAGTTCTCTGTTCTGATTGCAGTGTCGGCTCTCAAATGCTATATCCGTGATATTGAGTATGTTTCCGGTATTTTATCACAAATACGTGTAATCTGTAATTACTGAGCAGACACTGGTTAATAACACCGATATATAACAAAATAGATAATGAATGAGTGGTATTAAATTGCAGTTTTTTGAGATGAACAAATTCCCCCAAACTTATCTATTGCTCGTTCCGAGCAAAACAAAAAATCCTAGCTTCACTTTCGCAGGGAACGTGATTGCGCTGAGCACGTGCAACAAGACGTTAAACCTCTAGGTGTCCCTAGTAGGAGGATTGTTGTCTCCTGAGGGTTTTCAGCGAATTAAACACACAAAATCCAGTCAAGTTAGCATCGTGGAGAAACTGTTGATTCTAATCTTAAGTTAGAGATCAAAGTTGGAAGTTCTATCACCCAAGTCAGGAACGTTAAACCCTATTTTTCACTTCTCACAATTTGTTTAACATAAGCTCATACGCGTCTTTACGTGATTGTGCGGATAGTGTTTCACAAGTTTTTAAGAACTTGAGTAGGGTCATTATTTCATAAGTACGGACCAGGATAAACTTCTAAAGGATCACACAAGTTTGGAAGGAGTTAAGATTTTCTCAAGTTTTTGTTCTCAAGTTAGGTTTCAATGTCAGAATTTCTATCGTTTTTAACAGAGAACCTATGTCTTATTCTTCACTCTTACCTTTCACCCGTTGCTGTTCATACACACCCAAGTTATCGTGCAAAACATCTTTATAAATATACCTTCATATCTCCGTGAAAAAACTGTTTTAATAGAAAACTTGTCTCCACCAAGATTATTCTCCCACAAAGAACCATGAGGACTTTTAACTCGGAGAAAACACTTGCTTAGCTTGTTTTATTTGGTGATTGGAAACTTAGCGAGCTTTGGGTCAATGATTCTCAAACCAGATGGTTTTAGGGCATTAGGTGTGGAGACACCCCAATGACTTAATTACCCAAGTTACCAAGGTCACAAAACAAAAGACTCATTTTATTTAAAATATTCTGAACTCAGTGAAAATGGAGATATAGCCAACATTTCTTTTAAATATGAAGACGTTACATGTCGATAAGGTGTGTAATTACTCCAACAAGGTTCCAGATTGGTTATTTTTCAGACTTATAGCTTCTATTAAAACATCAATAATATCCTTCATATCTACTTCACTTTATGAACTATTCTTGATATCACTTAACTTAGAACAAGCTTGTTTAATCCTAAAGATATTTATCAATTTTTTAAAGTTTTTCAGACATGTCAGACTTTCATCAAATTCTCAAACACATACGACACGTATCAAGTGTTATAAAAGACGTATATCGGCTATGGTTAAACACAAGGGAGGGTTATTTTTCGGGTCGTCAGTCTCACAAAAAGGATTTAGTTATTTCTAACTTATCAACCGAACCGTCAGACTTTGAATCAAGTTCCCCCGCAAGCTAACATGACAAAAATGTTTTTATGTTTGAAGAAATTTTTCAATTTTTATGGGTTTTTAATATGTATGTAATGCAGAATATACACATGATGCAGCAAAATAAACGCAGAGCTCACCCCCAAACCTGAGTTTTATGATGTCCTCATCGTTTCCCCCGTCTCCAGTAGCTATACTTAGACATCATGGTGAGAATTTATTCAAAAAGAAAAAAAACTAAGACTAATTACATTATATACAAGTTAAAAGACTGGGTTAGTCCAGAAATTAACACCAGCCATTTAAAAAAATTCTATGTAATGCAAGGGCTGGTAAAAGAATATGTATATAAAAAAGAAAAAGAAAAAGAATGTGTTAGTTGTTAGTGAAGGGCATGGGTGTGTGTAAGTAGGGATCGGAAGACGTTGAAAGTGAAGATGAAGTTTTGAAGAGGTGAAAGAATTGTTTCCCGAATGAATTGAATTTTCAAGAAGCACGTGTTGAGTTCCGGAGTCAAGTTCGTTTAAAAACTGTAGTTCATCCGCAAAAAATTTAGAAAAGGAATGGTTCATGTGATGTTTCCAAATTGATCCTGACTCAAACTCACCTAGAATATTAAGTTCATTCACAAATAATTCCTCAAAACTTTGCATGAAAGAATATTTATCAAGGCTGCCTTCCTCCCTATAATCCTGCACAATCCTATTCCCATCGTTACAGCCTCCTTACTCTCCCAATTCAATTTCTCCCTTGTCACATTCACACATGGGTAGGTACATGTCTTCTAAAAAAGTAGGTTCCTACACTAATGTTTCTTCCGAAACAATATCACTAGGTGATACAAAAATTGTGGGTTCCTGATCATTGATCTCTTCTAACAATCTATCCAAATCAAACCCGTCAAATTCACAAGCTCCCTCCTTTAAAATTGGAGTGCAAAAATCAGTCGGTTCAAGATTTTCCTCATCAAGTAATATTTCAGTTAAATCATCCTCAAAATCATAAGTGACAGGAGGTTCAGTGGGTACCTGAAGGTTACAGGTGGACCGACTTAGAGGGTTTTCCTGTGTGTCCTGATAACGCTTAGTCAATTTATTTGGATCGTCATCTATGAAATCATCAAAATTTAATTGATCGTTTATCTTACTAGGGTGACTTCGTAGATGACAGATATTGACACTGTGTGGTTTTAATTTACTGTGTTCACTCTTTAGAATCACTACAGCTACATGCTCTTCAATTCTAGCCAAATATTGAGCTTTAGCGTGAAACAATTACTCAGACTACTGTATAAAAAGGGCTAGCTTGCAGCTGTTTGATTCGCGACAGCAATCATCACTTCAATACCCTTCTCTAAAGCGGTAAACCTAGCACCCGTCTCACCATCATTCCCTAAGGACGGGACAGTTGTTTCAGGAAGAGAGGGTTGTGACGGTGGTGATGCTAAAGTAGTTACCCTATTGACCTCTTTCTCTAAATCTTCAATCATTAGGTCATAATTGAAGTGGGACTGGGTTCAAGAGTGTTAGGTGGGTGACCGTTAGCAAAACTCTGGGATGGTTGGTCACCCTGTAGAAAATGACAATTTTCATGAATGTGGGAAGAATCATGGCAATTTGAACAGAAGAATTTGGACTGAGTATAAACAAAAGGATAAGATCGTGAAAAATTGAATGAAATAGCGTGTCACCCATATTAACAAGAATTCAAAAAAATCACAAAAACCAAGAATATCACACCCCTACCAGTCTATGTTATGCTAAGTCAACTAGACCTGCTCAAGAACCTGATTGTCGAAGTAAAACTGTGTCGGGAAACGGGCTCAAGATATACGGATCACGAAACCAGGTAAGTGCAGAGATAAGGGGAGGTTTTCCAACGCTTTCGCGAAATTCCTTAATTAAAATAACCTTTTTCTCTTTTGACGGTTTCGCCGTGAACACTTGCCTAGACTCCCCGTGAACGATATACTGCTAAGCGGTGTTCTAAACACAGTTAATTTCTCCTAATGAGCGCGAAGTCCATAAAGTCAAAGTTCTAATTCTTTTTTAAATTACTGTGGGCATGCAAGAATGCAGTTTTGTGATTTGTGGGCTACAGAGAAAGGTGATGAAATCCTTCACCGTATCTTGTTTGGTCGTTCCCTTAAGATCCGTATTAAGATGAAAATGCCCAATCAATAAAAGAATTTAAGAAATCAAGAAATTTAATCAATTCTTTTTCGTTTAGGCTTATGCTCTGCAACAAATACAGGTTAGTTCTCTGTGCAATTGGTGGCAATTTTGTGCGAAGAATCCTGCATAAGATAGAGTATTGAAATGCGTCGGATTTGAGCGAAGGTGTTAGAAAATACGTACTGATGCGATTTTGGGTTTTAGAAACCCCTTTCAAGTTATTACAGGTATTTGAATGTTCGCTTGCGTGGGTAAAACTACCCGGATCTTTGGCACTATACTTTACTAACATTTTGGAATTGAATTTGATCATTTCTCCGTACGATCGCTGGTCGTAATTCCTTAAAAACTGAAATGTTGGAAAAATATGATATTTAGTGTCAAAAGCGATATATCTGCCCCAATTCCTACACACTAAAAATTATAAAAATCAAACAATACCACGAGAATACCAACAAGGCACAGGAGATCACACAAAAATAAAAAACCAAAAAATCCCAAACTTTATCCAGCGGCACCGGATTTTTTAACAATGCCGTCGGCCAAATGAAGTTCAATGGTGCTTGAATTTTGTGTGTAATTTCTAGGCTATATTAGTATTCTACTAGTATACTTTGATTTTTTAATTTGATTCCAGAGTGATAGCAAGCCTGAAGGACAGAGAACAAAGTGTTTTGTTAGTTTAGAAAGAATTTGAGTTAAAAAGTTAGTGAGTTAGTACGAACCTGAAAGAAAAATTCCTAATGACTGTCAATTCCCCGGCAACGGCGCCAAAAACTTGTTGGGACATTACCCGCACGCGCAAATGCGTATGTTTTGAAAATGGAATCGTTTTAAGGAAATGGATGCGCACGCGAGCTCAGTCCCGTTTTAAAATTTATAAACCGCAAGTATACGGCGCGTTGGAGCAAGCCGGCAAGTACGGGTCGATCCGCAGGGAATTGTGTATTAGTGTTTTTTTGTTTAAGGTTCAAAAAATAATGAAATGTTTGGTTTGTCACAAAAATATAAAACACGAAAACAAAGAAAACAAGAAGAGAAATAAATGGCCGTGGGTTTGGCTCGGATGGTCGAATCGCGACGATTCCTTCAACGCTCACTTGCTAATGAGTTGTCCGTCGTTGTGTCGATCCTAACGCGAAGCATGACTTGTCAATGCGGTTGCAAGCACAAATCATCAAGTTTTCTGATCTCGAATCAAAACACGAAACGGGTCCGTATTGTTCACTTACCGTTTGTATGTCCAAGCTTGAGGTATCAACACTAAGCACAAGGGTAAGCAAGCATACGACAACATCAAAAACATAAAGTAGCGAGTGAGAGCAATTAGTTTCAGTGTTAACTTTTCTAAGTGTTTGTGATAGTATAGGGTATATGAAAATTGAGGGTTTGTCAAGCACTTGGTCACAAAATACCGTATCTAACTTATCAAATTTAACACCAAATTGATTTTAACTTAAACAGTGTGAAATGGGGAAAGGGAGTGAGTATGGTATATGAAGAGGTTACAAAATAACCATGGTTTCAAAATACCATATCACAACAATACATGAAATAATCCTTAAGTTAAAATCATAGTTATAAGCACATTAAATATGAACAAGAGGAGGAGGAAGGCAAGCCTTTCATATCACATCCTTACCATAACCACAACCAAAGAGGGATTAGTTACACATAATAATAGAAAAAGAAAGCAAGTAAGGGACAGAATCAAGTAAACAAAACAAAAGCAATATTATTAACACTTGATAAGATTGAGATACAAGATATTGGTAACTTGTTCAACCTTCATAATGAAGCTCTCAAAAGAAACCTTCAAGAGGGAAGAAGAAGAAGAAACCAAGTTGAAGCCCACACAACTCTCAAGCCTAAAATAAAAACAAAAGAAAACTAAAGTATAGGGTAAATGTTACATTCCCCATGGCAATTGTCTGTTCTGGTATTTATAGGCATCAAAATAGAATAAACAAACAATATAGAAAGGGTGATGTGATGCCTATAAAGTGCCAGAAGAAAAATGTGGATATTTGGAGCATAGGGTCCGGCCATGCCGGTTTTATTGAGGGACTCGGCGGTCCAAATTCGAGCATTTAGGCTCGTCTTGGCATGGTGGACTTGTGTGCTCTCCACAATCACTCTGATGCTGTTAGATTTATCTGTTTAAGCCTGGTTTTCATTCAGAGACATGGAGGGAAACTTGATGCCAATATCACATCAAAACTTTTTGTATTTATTTCGCATCACACCCACATGTGCCCACTTATGCCATGGGCAACCCTTCCATGGTCTAAGTCATTAAAGAGCTTAGTGCACACTTGTGTTGTGTTGGACAAAAATTGTGTGCACACATTTTTTGCAAAATATATCTTTGAATATCGGTCGGTTCTATGTTCTTATTGCAGTGTCGGCTCCCAAATGCTATATCTGTGATATTGAGTATGTTTCCAGTATTTTATCATGAATACCTGTAATCTGTAATTACAGAGCAAACGCTGGTTAATAACAACGATATATAACATAATAGATAATGAATTTGTGGTATTAAATTGCAGTTTTCTGCGATGAACAGCCGTCTACTAAAGTTTTCGACGAGCATTCGATCAGGATGTCGGGAATCTTGTTGAATTGCCCGACTAGTTATTGAAAAGTGTTTTCAATATCGAGACTAAAATGCGGGGTTTATAATTGTTAGGCATGAAAATTAGAATATGTGATATTCCGGGTTTATGATGTCTAAGGAATTCATTTGGGTAGGCATGAAATCCGAAGTATGTGATATTTCAGATTTATGATGTCTAAGGTGGTTGCGGATTCCAATTATTGTAGTTTTCACTTTATTTTCTGCGACCGTAAGTGTAATATGTGGTGTATCTCCGGTTTCATTGCTATACGTCAACGACAATTGAGATACACATATTTACTTACGTTGATGATATGTGATGTTATGTGTTGCTGTGATATGTTATATTGGATCGTCGTGTTTGAATAGCCGGGGTTTTTGCGTGAGATGAGAGTTTTTCATTTTCATTCATGTAAAAACTTGTATGTAATATTCTTTTATTGGGACACTTCCGGGTTGAGGATGATGTCACCATTGATGTATATTATTTACTTTTCCGCATTAGGATAGACCCAGGCGGGGAGCACAAGTAACCGGGTTCTAGAGTCCAGTGGGAGACCATCTCGAGGAGTCGAGACCCGGTCTCCTAACTCTAGAATTGGTAGGGTTTCTTGATTCTCTCGTAGGGGTCTAGGGATGTGGGTTCGGTTATTCATCACGACCGTGGAATCCATGTTTTTTACTGGCTTAATATAAAACACGGAACTCCTAATATATCCAATATTTCATATGTTGTCTTCTGCTGCAATGTTCTGTGATGAGATCATATAACTTCGTGAGATGAATGCTTTATATTATATATATCATATATAATAAATGTTGCTTATGTTTTTCATCCGTGCTAGTCCTGCCCCGCTCTGCCGGTAGTTAAGTAACTAACGGTGCATGACGGGACTCCGTGACGAATGCGGATGGCATACGCGTACGTTATATAAGTATTTCCGTTTCTTTATCTGTGATCCTTCAGAAGAATAAATGATAGGACTTCATTAATGAGATTAATGAAAGGAAAGAAACTTAAGATGGTGTAGAATCAAATTTTCAAAAAGGGTAGCTCTAATTTTTGCTTTGCATAGTGGTATTCCTTGATGAATATCCAGCACCTCATTCGATGAGGAAAGAGTCGAGATCCCTTCACCGGGAGTGACCTCTTTAGCGAAACTAGCAAATGCTACAACCCACTCGGTTTTGTTTTTTGATTTCTTTTCTAGTTCTTGCTTTGCATAGTGGTATTCCTTGATGAATATCCAGCACCTCATTCGATGAGGAAAGAGCCGAGATCCCTTCACCGAGAGTGAGCTCTTTAGCAAAACTAGTAAAAGCCTCAAAATCACTCGATTCTACAACGATATCAAGTTCATTATGCAAAAGGTTTTCTTAAAAACCTGTCGTAGTCCTCCATCATTTCAGATAAGGACTATTTAGTATTCGTGTTGTGTTTGTTGACCAAAGCCAAGGCGTAGTGTGCGGTAGCTAATTAGTGCTTATCTGCAACCATATGATGTGATTGGATTTAGGTAGTCGTACGGCTCTGTTGAACATAGCCAAGGGTCGTACGGGTGGGTTTAATTTAATCAGAAAATGATGGGTTGAACTTGGCTAGCGTTTATGATTTGTTGACCATAGCCAAGGTCATAAGTTGCTAGGGGCAAAACATTATTGGGAATTTCAAGTGTTGAAATTTCCAATGAGATTGCATACCTTCTATGAGATAGTGTTGGGTTCCCTAGGGCGGCCGCTGGGTTTCGGGAGGCATCGACCATGCCGTTTTTAAACAATTGGTGCGCTAAAGAACCCTAACCTAGAATCTTAACTAGAGAATTAGACGAAAGTTGAATGTAAACATATTTACATTTAAGTGAACAAGGAATACAACCTTTGTAAACTGGTCCTTCACTTCAATAGCTCCATGTAGTAGTCCCTCCGCTCCAAGTAGTGAACTCCCAGACTCTAGAAAGGCTCCACAAGATGAAAGGAACAAGCTTGCTTGAAATCTTCGAGGCCGAAGATGATCTACGTCGAGCAGACACCAACTCAAGCTACCTCTTCACTAATTTGGAATTAGTGAATCTAACACCCTAAACTAAATAGATAATCTAGTAGAGGATGATGAAGTAGGATTTTTGCTCACTTCAGAAATATTTTTCTCACTAATTTTCCTCACTTCCCAAAAATCTAGAGAGCTTGAGGAAGGAGATGAAGAAAATCAACCATGGAGAGAAAAACAACTGTAGAATGGCAACCATGTGTGAGTTAATATCATATACTAACTCATGTAGAGACTAAACCATGGTTAATCGTAATGGTTGGGTTAATAAATATCTCTAGTAAAACAAAATTAGTAGACTTGGTCAATGGTTCCACAAGCTTCAACCATGTGACTAATTTCCAACTAATTTGAATTATTTTAAATAAATAAAACCCTTCGTTATGTTAAGAATGGTGTGAGTCTTATACACCCATGTAGCATGTAGCATCTAGCATGACACACAACACAATGTACATTAATATATATCACATATATACTAAGTGTACACAAGTAAGAAAAAGAAATCTTAAGTGAGCTAATATTAGTTAATGTAAGTTGATATATCAAATATATAATTATACATTAAATTATTAAATCAACACTTGATTTAATAATCCGGCTATATCACATATAACCAACTAATATCATATGTAACAACTTATCAAATCAACACTTGATTCGATAACCCGGCTATATCACATGTAACCAAACGATATCACATATCGCGATAAAAAAATATAGTATCACATACTCGTATTAATCTCGGTCCCGCACATATCATATATGTGCTCCTACTTCGTTTTGCCTGAGCCAGGAAACCTCTGTGTAGGACTCTAAAGACTCGTCAATACGCCGGCAGTAGGTGGTGATCATATCAGTCACCCACAAGTTGTCAGCGGTCTGCTTAGCATAACGGCCACCCGGGTATTGAGCGATCAGAAGATCAACAAGCAAGCCTGCTCGTACTCCTGAAAATCCAATAAGTAACACTGCCGTACAGTCCGGTCTCTTCGTCAGATATGTCGCATATCCAGTCTAGGGCTGGTAAACGTCAGACCCCAATAACCGATAAGTCGTTTCGATGTGAGGCCCATAACGGGTCAAGAAACTACTGATAACACTTCCCAGTAAATCTCAGCAACCATGGCCAGGGACTTCTTGTTATAGCCAATCAAGTATAGCGCAACATCAACCCCCAATACCGGGAGAGACGAAATCCCCTCCTATCGCTCATTGCCTCCATGTAACTCGGGACTGTACCTAAAAACCACCGTTTTGCATGATCTCTTGAACGTGGTAAGGTGGAAATCAAAGCACAGTGGGAATCACACAAGACTCTATGACGATCTCGGGTCGACAGACTAACCTGTACCAGTGTCACCGGAGAACTGCTATCTGACGATAGGTATAATACCATCTAGGAGTTCACGGCGAATCCGTACAGTGTACCCAGTCTCCACTGAGCACCTGTATACTATCTCTGATGTCAAACACCAATGGATATGGGATTATCCATCGCCCATCATATGGGTCGAAAAGCGTATACGCTAGTCTACTCTGGAATATCGATGCCCCGTTTCGATACTCCCACGACTAGGAACATTTGAAAGATGTACTTACCGACTACCTCTGCCCCACTAGTATGATCTGCATCATAATCCTGGTAGTCAAGTACTCATCCTAAGGGCTTTATCAACATGTAATAGAGAGACAATAAGTGTAAATGTTATGATAAAGAGCAACCAGATAGCATACTATCATTTCGAGAAAGAAAGTCCTCCCTATATATGTCCAAGCATCCACTATAATATATATCACATGTATAATAATGGCCTCTAGGGCATACATATAACTAACAATCTCCCACTTGCACTAAGGCCATTTGTTATAGTATCTCATACTCATCGCCCCATAAAAGTCTCTCAATGGAAAGGCCTCTATGAGTGGATCCGCCGTGTTATCATTCGCGTCAACTCTCTTTACCTCGATCCCTTGAAGATTAACCATCTCCCTGATCAGGTGATACTGTCCTCAGAATATGTCTGGATCACTGATGGGACCAGCGTTCCTAGGTCAAAGCCACAACTCCATTGTTGTCACAATAACAGTTATTGGACGCTCAATGGTAAGAACCATGTTCATCTCATGAACAAGAATTATCCAGACATCCACTTTGGTAACATCGTTGGTAGCGATGTATTCAGCCTTTATCGTCTAATTTGCCACAGTATCTAGCTTGGAACTCTTCCAACATACCGTCCCTCCAATGAGGGTAAAGACAAAGCCTGAGACTGACTTTTAGTCGACCTTATCACTCTGGTTGCTCGAACCAAGAACATTCTTTTAGTGCTTCTCAAGTACTTAAGAACGTCCTTCACAGCTTTCCAGTGATTCTCCCAAGATCCGATTGATTCCTGATCACTACACCTATTGAGTCAGCTATATCTGGTCTGGTTCATAACATCGCATACATGATAGAGCCTAGTGCCGAAGCATAGGGTATCTTTTACACGCGAGCTCTCTCCAAATCAGTCTCGGGAGACATCTTTTTGGAGAGAGTGATTCCTGAGTAAGTAGGCGAACCACCATGCTTAGAATCCTCCATAGTAAACCCCTTTAGTATGGTGTTAATGTACCTGGATTTGGGACACTCCCAACATCCACTTAGATCTATCACCATAGATTATAATCCATAAGATGTAGTAGATATCATCCAGATCTTCCTTGGAGAATCCTCGTGATAAGAGGAGCTTGACCGAGTGTAGCATAGGAAACCATTTCCTATCAAGAGTACGTCATCTACGTACAATACGTGGAAGACAACCTTACTCTCTACAACCTTCTTGTATATACAAGGTTCATCTACCTTTTTGATGAAGTCAAACTCTTTGACTGCCATATCAAAACAGATGTTCCAACTCCGCGATGCGTGCTTTAATCCTGAAGGACTTAAGCATAGCCACTGGAGAAAAAGGTTTCAACATAAACCACACCTGGTTATTGACGATGGCCTTTTACTACAAGTCTAGCTTTGAAAGTCTCAACTTTTCCATCTACACCAAGAATCTTCTCAACACCCACTTGCTCCCGATGGGTTTTACACCTTTAGGTGCAACATTCAAATTCTAACTTTGTTGGTGTATATGGATTCCATCTTTGATCTCTTAGCATCCAGCCATTTCACAGAGTCCCCACTCGTGATGGCCTGCTTGAACTTAGTTAGGTCATCATCTACCATGATGCAATCCTCATTCCCACCATCACCGATGAAACCGTAGTATCTCTCAGGTTGATGAGGAACCCTACCAGATTCGCTGAGAGGCTGAGCTTCGTTGGAGACTATTGAATCCTTTGGTTTCACCAAATCATCAGCTGTTAGTTTGTCTAGCTGGGACTCCTTCCAGTTCTACCTCATGACCACTAATTTCTTCATATGAAATTTCTTTTCTAAAAAAGGTGGCATGATGAGAAACAAAACACCTTTTGCTCCTCAGTGTGGTAGAAGATATTCCCTCGCGAATGTTCGGGATATCCAACAAACTTATACAGAACTGACCTTGCCTCGAGCTTTTCCGGATTTTGCTTCTCAACATAGGCCGGACAACCCCATATCTTAACTCGTTTAATACATGGTCTCTTCCCATTCCATATCTCATATGGAGTGGCAGGCACTGATTTGGATGGAACCCCATTCAATAGGTATGCAGCTTCTCAAGTGCATAACACCAAAAGGAAACAAGCAACTCAGCAGTGCTCATCATAGAGCGCACTATATCTTATAGGGTGCGATACCTCCGTCCTGATACACTATTGTGCTGTGGTGTTTACGGAGGAGTAAGCTGAGAGAGAATCCTATTCTCTTTTAAATAATCCAGGAACTCCATGCCCAAGTATTCTTCTCCCCGATCACATCGAATGACTTTAATACTTTTACCCTACTGGTTCTCAACTTCAAGCTTACATTTCTCGAATTTCTCAAAAGTTTCAGACTTGTGTTTCAACAGGAACATATGTCCGAATCTTGAGAAATGGTCAGTGAATATAGTGAACTACAAGGACCCAACCTTGGCATTTGTAGATATAGGACCGTATACATCACCATGTATCAATTCCTAGAGTTCAATAACTCTTTCTCTGTTTCCAATAAACGGAGTATTGGTCATTTTGCCTTTGAGACAAGACCGGCAAGTATCATAAGATGAAAATTCGAACGGATTCAAATATTCATCCTTATGTAACTTAGCTAGTCGTATCGCATTGATATGACCTAGTCTACAATGCCACAAGAAGGATTCGTTCATTTCTGAACTACTCCTCTTGTGTGTGTTCTATATATTTTGAACTGTGGTTTGATTTAGAACGTATATGTTATTTCATAATGTGCCTGATCTAATCAACTCTTGATTAAGGAAAATGTTCACAACATTATCCTCCAATACAGAATTATATCCTTCTTTAGCTTAATAAAGAAACTGATGTAATGTTGTATATCAGGTTCGGCATGTAACAACATTTGTTCAGAATCAATGTATTTACTATTTGGTAATACAAGGTGATATTCGCCAACTGATTTGGCTGCAACACTTGCACCATTCTCTACTCTAGAGAATGATCAACTTTTCTCAGTTGTCTACCTCTCTTTAGCCCATGTAACATCTTACATATTTGGGATCCTGTTCTGGTATATCATACCCAGGACGTAGAGTGTACTGAAAAACAGTTCTCGGTAATGAATAAACCCGAAGAAGATGCATCAACATGCACATTCCTAGTTTGTGTCGCATAGGAATCCGGATATTCCCCTATTTCTTGCTCGGACTTATAACAATTATAAGATAGAGCGGAACCAACGTTCCCCAGCTCAGTATAATAAGCAGGTTCGGTCAATACATCCATATTATTATCTTGATTAAGGTATGACATGGTCGCTACCAGGAGAGAGAGAGAAGAAAACACTCTACGTATGCTCTTGCAAGATCAGATTGGTTATTATTTTATCTAATCAGGATGGCTCCCACTATTTTTATCAAACCTTCCTTCAAATCCTAATGTTGAAGTCGAAAATTGCACCCTGGTTGACCAAGTCAAAGTCAAAGTCAACCCCAAGCCAAACGGGCCCATGCCCAGGTCGAGTCCGAACATGAAGCGGCCGGACCTCCCCCATTGTAACATTTAAAAAAAACAAAATATTATTTTTGGGAATTTTTATAATTTAATATTAATTTTAAATGAATATTTTAATATTTCGGTATAATTAAATACCGATAAATTGGGAAAAATTATGGAAAATTCTAAAAGAGGGTGTTTTATGTGAATTATACCATTTTTAAGTTTTTATGATTAATTATTTGCTAATTTAGTGCTAATCGCGATTAAAAATCGCTAATCGGATTTTGGGGGTGTTTTGTCCAAAACATGCACATATCATTTTTACACTTGTTACATTTTTTGCATGGCTTTTACTTTGGGTTTACTATTGATGAGAGAAGGAAAATGGAATTTGAAAAGAAAAAGAAAAGGTTTTGGATTAGAATAATAGGTATGGTGAAGAGAGAGAAAGGTGAGGGTTATGTTGACTTGGTCTTGAGCCATCCCTCTCCAATTATTCACATATCTCTCTCCTCTTCCTCCTCCATTGCTGCTGCTGCAACTGCCCATCTCTCCCTCTTCATAAAATCCCCCAAAACAACTCAATAAACATCTCAAAACCCCACTCCCATTTCACAAAAATTGTACACAAGCTCACAAGCATGCCTTTGGACCAAGAAAGTAGTCATTTTGGCGC
The DNA here is from genome assembly GCA_030015575.1 of Agapanthus africanus. Classification (NCBI taxonomy): domain Eukaryota; kingdom Viridiplantae; phylum Streptophyta; class Magnoliopsida; order Asparagales; family Amaryllidaceae; genus Agapanthus; species Agapanthus africanus. Next base: position 196,095,674 of record JASDDO010000010.1, on the reverse strand, counting down.
TGTTGAGGATTCATGAGGGTCTTATGAGGTAATTCCTTAACAATTAGAGTTGTATTTCTTGTGCTTAAGCCTCAATTCAAGTTTGAAGTCGATGTCGGGTAGTTTAGTGCACTTTGGGCATTACTAGAGAAGGTTAGGGTTTATGTTGAGAAGGGTGGTGAACTTGAGTGTGTTTGGTGACCTTAAGCCCCCCAACAATGTTTTAAACCCAGACCAAACACATATACATTACCTGAAACCCAAAAATACGGAATTACAGAACTTTCATGTCGGTTTGTGATGACTTTGAGGGTGCAGGGAAATCTGGAATGAACCGGGACCAATTCGAGATAAACAAACAACCCCCAGGGACCCATTTGAGACCATAGGAGACCACCCTGCAAGTTCGAGGCCCCAATTCTTCCCCAAAACCGAGGAGGCCGGTTTTGATAGGGATGTGGCCAGCCCCTTGGTGGGTGAGGGTGTTCAGGTGTAGGGTTCCTAGGCACTCTAGTGAGGTCTCACAAGGCATCAACCATGCCAATTTCAAATTTTACGTGCCGAGAAACCCTAATACGGATCGTTGGCTAGATTTCTAGGCGAAACTAAAAACTAGTTAACAGTTAACTATGAGAATACGGATATACAACCTTTGTAGATCTGGTGCTCCACCTCCACGGCTCCGCAATGAAGTCTCCTCGCTGTCCAAGACGGATCCCGGGCTCTAGTGTCGGCTTCATCGGAGAATGGACGGGCTAGGTCATCGACGACGTGCCGAAGATGATCTACGTCGAAGCATCACTAGATCAAGCTCCACCTTCACCAAGCCATGAAAACTTGTGAAGGAAACACACTCTACTACTTGGCAAGAGGTAGAGGATGAAAAAATAGGAAGTGGGTAGACTTTAGAATTGGATTTCTCACTCTAATTCATCACTTGCCATTGATGAAGGCAAGCTTTCTTCACTTGAAGAAAGGAAGAAGAAGAAGAATATTATGATAAGAATTAATTAGAAAAGAAAAGAATAATCATTCTTATAATAAAGGTAACCATGGTAAAGTGTAGAGAGTGAACAAGGGTTAGTGGAGTGGTTAGGGTTAAGCATGAGACAAAATGGTGACATAATCAAAGTGTTCATGAAGCTTCATGAAAGATTAAAAGAATGCCACCATTTTTCTCACCCTTTTTCTTTTTCCAAATGAATAACTAAATAATAAATAAATAAATGAAAAAGAAAACAAAACCCTAACCATTCACAACCATGGTTTAATCTTTACACTTAACCAATATAGCATGCATCATCAAACATGATACAATCATGTGCACAAAATCATATCGCATATACAATGCGCACATCCGAGCGAGAAAATCCATTTAAAGTGAACCGATACTAGTTAATGCAAAGTAATATATCAAATATATAATTATGCATTAAATCATTAAATCAACACTTGATTTAACGATCCGGTCATATCGCATATAACCGACTAGTATCATTAGTAACAACTTATCGAATCAACACTTGATCCGATAACCCGGCTATATCGCATATAACCGATCAATGTCACATCGCGAGAATCGAATACAGTATCACATACTGGTATTATTCTCGGTCCCGCACATATCTCATATGCGCTCCTATTTCGTTTTGCTTGAGCCAGGAAACCTCTGTGTAGGACTCTAAAGACTCGTCAATACGCCGGCAGCAGATGATGATCATATCAAGCATCCACAAGCCTCAAGCGGTCTGCTAAACGTAACGGCCATCCGGGTATTGAGCGATCAGAAGATCGACGAGCAAGCCCGCTCACACTCCAGTGAATCCAACCAGTAACACTACCGTACAGTCCGGTCTGATCGTCTGATATATCGCATATCTTGCCTAGGGGTGGTAAACGTCAGACCCCAATAGCTCGATAAGTCGTGTCGATATGAGGCTCATAACGGGTCGAGAAACTACTGGTAACACTTACCAGCAATTCTCTGATCAGCCCTGGCCAGGGACTTCCTGTTATAGCCAATCGAACACAGTGCAACATCAACTCCCTATACCGGGAGAGACGAATCCCCTCCTATCGCTCATTGCCTCCATGTGACTCGGGACTGTACCCAAAAACCACCGTTTTGCACGCCCTCTTGGACGTGGTAAGATGGAAATCAAAGCACAGTGGGAACCACACAAGACTCTATGATGATCTCGGGTCAACAGACTACTCTGTACCAGTGTCACCTGAGAACTGCCATCTGACGTGAGGTATAATACCATCTGGGAGTTCTCGGCGAGTCCGTCCAGTGTACCCAGTCTCCACTGAGCACCCGTATATCATCTCCGATGTCAAACACCAATGGATATGGGATCATCCATCGCCCATCTATATGGGTCGAGAAGGTACACGCTAGTCTACTCTGGTATATCGATGCCCTGTCTCGATATACCCACGACTAGGGACTTTGAAGGATGTACTTATGGACTACCATGTCCCCACTAGTATGATCCGCATCATAGTCCAGGTAGTCAAGTACACATCCTAAGGGCTTTACCAACATGTAACAGAGAGACAATCAGTATACACGTTAAGGTAATGATCAACCAGATAGCATACTATCATGTCGAGCAAGAAAGTCCTCCCTGTATATGTCCCAGCATCCACTACAATAAACATCCTATGTACAGTAATTGCCTCTAGGGCATACATATAACTAACAATCTCCCACTTGCACTAGGGCCATCTGTAGCAGTGGTTGTAGTATCTCATACTCAACCATCCAATAAAAGTCTCTCTCTGGGAATAGGCCTTCGTGAGTGGATCCGCCGTGTTATCCTCTGAGTGTGCTCTCCTTGCCTCGATCACCCTGGAGATCAACCATCTCCATGATCAGGTGATACTGCCTTAGAATAAGTCTGGATCACTGATGGGATCGGCGTTCCTTGGCATAAGCCACAACTCCATTGTCTCACAATGGTAGGAACGTAGTTCATCTCATGAACTAATATACACCCAAACATCCTCTTTGGTAGCATCTTATGTAGCGATGTATCCAGCCTTTATCGTCTAGTATGTCACGGTATCTAGCTTGGAACTCTTCCAACATACCGTCCCCTTATTGAGGATAAAGACAATGCCTGCGACTGACATTCAGTCGTCTTTATCACCCTGGAACACTTCCAGTGATTCTTCCCAGGATCAACTGATACCATCTCACTACACCTAGTGAGATTCCTAACATCCAATTAGATCTATCTCATAGATCCAAAATCCAGGATTTAGTAGGTATCACTTTGATCCTATGTGGAGAATCATTGTGATAAGCGGAGATTGATCGAGCGTAGCATAGAAAACTCCTTCCCTATCAAGAGTATGTCATCCACGTACTCTACGAGGATCGTCACCATACTCCCTACTACCTTTTTGTTTATACAAGGTTCATCTACCATTTTGATGATGTCAAACTCTTTGACTAAGACATCAAAATAGACGTTCCAACTCCGCGATGCCTGCTTTATCCTATAAAGCATCTTGTTCACGTTTCCGCTGCTCCCACTGTTTACGAAGCCCTCTGGCTGTGTACTTATAGACGCCCTCTTCCAAAACATCATTTTAGAAGAGCTGTCATGACACCCAACCACCAGATATCGTAGTCATGGTATGTAGCCGTGGCAAGTAGGATCTGGATGGACTTAAGCATAGGTACTGGAAAAGGTTTCATCATTATCCACGCCTGGTCGATGATGAAAACCTTTAACAAGTCTAGCTTTGAAAGTCTGAACTTTTCCATCTACACCAAGTAATCTTCTCAAGATATACTTACTCCTGATGGGGATTTAACCCTTCAGATATAGCAACTAAAGTCAATACTTTGTTGGTGTATAAGAATTCCATCTCAGATCGCTAAGCATCCAGCCATTCTTACAGAGTCTTACTCCTGATGGCCAGCTCGAAGCTAGTTGGGTCATCATCTCATGATGCAATCCTCACTCCCACTGTCATAGAGAAACAAAAGTATCTCTCAGGTGGGTGAGGAACCCTACTAGATCGGCGGAGAGGCTGAGGTTCGTTGGAATCTACTGAATCCATTGGTTTTATCAAATCATCGGCTGCAATTTGTATAGCTTGAACCTTTCCAGTTCTACATGACAGACCTTGCCTCGAGCTTGTCCGGATTTTGCTTTTTAGACATAGGCCGGACAACCCCAAATCTTAACTAGCTTAAGACATGGGCTCTTCCCATTCCATATCACATATGAAATGGTAGGCAACTGATTTGATTGGAACCCTATTCAATAGGTATGCAGCTTCTCAAGTGCATAACTCCCAAAAGGAAATAAGTAACTCAGTAGTACTCATCATAAAGCACACCATATCAAATAGGGTGTATCTGCTCCACCCCGATATACCATCGTGCAATGGTGTATACGGAGGAGTAATTCTGAGAGAGAATCTCATTCTTAGAATAGTCCAGGAATCCCGTGCTTTAGTATTCTCCTCCTTGATCACATCAAAGGACATAATACTTATACCCGTATTTTGGTTCTCTACTTCTAAATCATATTCTGTGAATATCTCAAAAGGTTCGGACTTGTGTTTCAACAGGAACATATGTCTGAATCTTGAGAGATTATCAAAGAATATAATAAAGTATAAAGAACCAGTCTTGGCATGTGTAGACAGGGGACCTAACATACATCAACATGTATCATCCCAAGAGTTTACTAACTCTTTCTCTGTTTCCAATAAACAGAGCTATGGTCATCTAATCTTTGTGACATGACTGGCGAGTTTCACAAGATGTAAATTCAAACTGATTTAAATATGCATCTAAATGTAACTCAGCTAGTCGGGTCGCATTGATATGACCTAGTCTACAATACCTCAAGAAGAATTCGTTCATTTCTGAACTCTTCCTCTTGTGTGTGTTCCCTATACTTAGAACTGTAGTTTGATTTAGAACGTTAATGCTTTTAGATAACGTGCCTGAACCGATCAACTTTTGATATAGGAAATGTTCAAAACATTATCCCACAATACAAAATTTTAGCATTTCTTTACTAATAAAGAGACTGATATGATTTTGTATATCAGGTTCGGTATCTAATAACATTCATTCAGAATCAATGTATTGGTAATACAGGGTGACAGTGACCGACAGACTTGGCTGCAACACTTGCCCCGTTTTCTGCCTCATGAAACTTATCACCCGTTCTCAGTTTTTCTACCCTTTTGTAGCCCTATGTAACAGATTACATATCTGGGATCCTGATCCGGTATCATATACCCTGGATGCAGAGGATACTGAGAAACAGTTCTGTATAATGAACACACCCGAAGATGATGCATCAACATGCACTCTCTTCGTTTGGGCGGCACGGGAAATCTGGTATTCCCCAATTTCCTGCTCTGTCTTATAACAATTATAAGTTGGAGCGGGACCAACGTTCCCCAGCTCAGTATAACAAGCGGGTTCGGTCAATTATCCGTATTATTATCTTGATTAAGGCGTGATATGGTCGCTACCTGGAGAGAGAGAGAAGAAAACACTCAGCGTGCGCTCTTGCAACAATAGATTGGTTATTATTTTATCTAATCAGGATGGCTCCCACTGCTTTTTATCAAATCTTCCATCAAACCCTAAAAGGAAAGACTAGCCGGGATTAATTACACACTACAAGTTCGCCAATCTTTCAGCCAGGCCAGTGTCGGTACTTTGAGTGAGGTCCCCCGTGCTTTCGCACGAACCTAATTAATGTAAACCTCGTTTTCCCAGAGGCGTAACCCCGTTAACACCTTTCTAGACACCTACTTGATCGGCTAATTGTAATGTATAAAACTCTCCCAGGAGTAACTCTTACTCGCAGCGGGTATCGGGATCCAACTATCTCATAGAAGGTATGCAATCTCATTGCAAATTTCAACACTTGAAATTCCCGATAATATTTTGCCCCTAGCGTGCTATGACCTTGACGAAAGCCAACAAACCATAGCCCGCTAGTCAAGTTCAACCCATACATTTCTTGATCGAATTAAACCCACCCGCACGACCCTTGACGAAAGCCAACAAAGCCGCACGACTACCCTAATCCAATCGCATCGTATGCTAGCAGATAAGCAGCATATAGCTACCACACACTGCACCTTGACGAAAGCCAACAAATGCAACACGAATACTATATACCACTTATCTGAAATGACGGAGGGCTACGACAGGTTTTTCTGAAAACCTATTGCGTAATGAACTCGATATCGTTGTAGAATCAAATGTTTTTAAAAATGGAGTGCTTTTGAGGCTTTTCTAGTTTTGCTAAAGGAGTCACTCCCGGTGAAGGGATCGTCGGTCCTTTCCTCGTCGAATGAGGTGCGGGATATATCATATATATCGCTGTGCAAAGCAAAAACACTTAAAAGCTATCAAAAGACAAACCGAGTGTGTAGCATCTGCCAGTTATTGCTAAAGGAGTCACTCCCGGTGAAAGGATCTCGGTCCTTTCCTTATCGAATAAGGTGCAGGATATATCATATATATCGCTGTGCAAAGCAAGAACGGTTACTACCTGTTTTATTTTGAAATTCGTTCTACAACATCTTAGGTTTCTTTTATTTCATTAATCATATTAATGAAGTCCCATCATTTAAGTACCTAAACATCACAGATAAATACGACATACACTTATGCCATCCGCATTCGCCTCGATGTCCCCTCGTGCACCGTTAGGTTAGGTAACTAACGGCAGAGCAGGCAGGGCTAGCGCGGGTGTAAAACATAAGTAACGTCTAAATAATATATCATATATACTATATACTGTATCTATCACAGAACATCACATGATCACATCACAGATATCGCAGCAGAAGAAACATATGAAATATTGGATATACTAGGACGTCCGTGTTTTCAATACGAGCCAGTATAAAACACGGATTCCACGGTCGCGATGAATAGCCAAACCCACACCCCAAGACCCCTACGAGAGCGGCAAGCAACCCTACCAATTCTGGAGTTAGGAGACCCGGACTCGACTCCTCGAGTTGGTCTCCCACTGGACTCCAGAACCCGGTTACTTGTACTCTCCTCCTTGGGTCTATCCTAGTGCGGAAAAGTAAATAATATACAAACGGTGACTACTTCCGCAACCTGGAAGCGCCCCTATAAAAGAATATTACATACAAGTTTTTACATGAATGAAAATGAAAAACACTCATCTCACATAAAAACCCCCGGCTATTCAAACACGACGATCCAATATAACATATCCAGCAACACATAACATCACATGTCATCAACGTAAGTAAATATGCGCATCCCAATTGTCGTTGACATATAGCAACGAAACCGGCGATATCACATATTACACTTACGGTCACAGAAAAGAAATTGTAAAACTACAACAGTTGGAATCCGCAACCTCCTCAGACATCGCATGCCTGACCAAATGAATTACTTAGACATCACATGCCTAACAATTATAAACCCCGCATTTTAGTCTCAAAATCGAAAACTCTTTTCAATATCAAGTCGGGCAATTCAACTAGATTCCCGACATCCTGATCGAATGCTCGTCGCAAATTTCAGTAGGCGGCCGCACCCCCGATACCGTCGACGAAGTGCACCAAGGCGGAACACCGCTGCCGCGAGCACCCGAACGGATGCTTTCGGCGACGGGGTTCTCCTACAGTCACTTGGTCGGGGCTATGGAGTGAGGCTGTCTATTAAGTTTACCCGGCGAGTATCCGCGTACTCTACGTGATTGCGACGGACTTTTGATCACATCAAAATTCAGTGGCAACCGATCAAGTGAGACTAAAGTGCTACGTTTATAACATTCATTCAGTTATCTCATAACTTATTGTGAATTCCAATTATTGTATCACATTCCGGATAAGTAGAAAATGTTAAACTTTCCGATCGAACAATCGAACACCCAAGTTTTCCCGATACAGATCAACACATGAAACAAGTCTAAAAACATTCAGTTCGTGCCTCGGTACCAACGGTCCAGCCGTAGAAGGGTCAAGCCAACGCCTCACATGTGGCACGCCGTACTGCCCCAAATCCGAAGGTTCAAAGGGCAGTTCAAGACGGTCACATAATCGAGTTAAGCTTTGTTGTCTTCTAGAGGGTCCATCGCGTTACTTGCACTACTTAGAATGTCTTTAAACTACGGAAAAATCCAACACTCGGAAATTTCCCGACAGGGGAAAAATTGGGTATTTATATCCGGTCGAACTTTTTAACATATTCAAAAAATACCCGGAAATCCACACAGACAAAATTTGATAATCCGATCGAATCAACGAATCCCCAAAACAACCCAGAATATTCAACTCTTGAATAAAATTTAAAAATACCCAGAGAACTCAGCACTGAAAAAAATGAATTACTGTGCAAAAATGGGACTGTGACGTCACACTATTGCCGCGGAACCGCCGCAGAAGCCAGGCTTCTGCCGCGGTTCCGCCGCCGTATACACTGTTCATGAAAAGATTTTTGCGCCGTAATTCTTATAATTCCCTGCTGATTTTTTTAAGCATTTTTAATTTGGAAAAACTCCAGATTTTAGAAAAAATCCAGAGAGCTATTTTGGGGTTAGGTTTTCGGTTCGTCCGGCTTTCAAACTCTGTCTGGACTTCGCCTAAGGCTCTAGCTAGGCTCTGATACCACTGTAGGTCAGGCAGCCACCCCATCCAATGGGGTCACCGTGGCACCAACGGGTCCCTCAGCCGCTACTTTTTACGCATGCCCCTCGCGAGGACTACAACCTACCGGAACACCTTCCGGTCTCGGGACACCCTGGGGGTAAGAGCCTATGCTTCGCCACACTGTCACACAGTGAGAACCCCCCATTGGTCGACATCCAATGCCTAGTAGCTCTGATACCACTGTAGGGTTCCTAGGAACTCTAGTGAGGTCTCACAAGGCATCAACCATGCCAATTTCAAATTTTACGTGCCGAGAAACCCTAATACGGATCGTTGGCTAGATTTCTAGGCGAAACTAAAAACTAGTTAACAGTTAACTATAAGAATACGGATATACAACCTTTTTAGATCACGTGCTCCACCTCCACGGCTCCGCAATGAAGTCTCCTCGCTGTCCAAGACGGATCCCGGGCTCTAGCGTCGGCTTCATCGGAGAATGGACGGGCTAGGTCATCGACGACGTGCCGAAGATGATCTACGTCGAAGCATCACTAGATCAAGCTCCACCTTCACCAAGCCATGAACACTTGTGAAGGAAACACACTCTACTACTTGGCAAGAGGTAGAGGATGAAGAAATAGGAAGTGGGTAGACTTTAGAATTGGATTTCTCACTATAATTCATCACTTGCCATTGATGAAGGCAAGCTTTCTTCACTTGAAGAAAGGAAGAAGAAGAAGAATATTATGATAAGAATTAATTAGAAAAGAAAAGAATAATCATTCTTATCATAAAGGTAACCATGGTAAAGTTTAGAGAGTGAACAAGGGTTAGTGGAGTGGTTAGGGTTAAGCATGAGACAAAATGGTGACATAATCAAAGTGTTCATGAAGCTTCATGAAAGATTAAAAGAATGCCACCATTTTTCTCACCCTTTTTCTTTTTCCAAATGAATAACTAAATAATAAATAAATAAATGAAAAACAAAACAAAACCCTAACCATTCACAACCATGGTTTAATCTTTACACTTAACCAATATAGCATGCATCATCAAACATGATACAATCATGTGCACAAAATCATATCGCATATACAATGCGCACACCCGAGCGAGAAAATCCATTTAAAGTGAACCGATACTAGTTAATGCAAAGTAATATATCAAATATATAATTATGCATTAAATCATTAAATCAACACTTGATTTAACGATCCGGTCATATCGCATATAACCGACTAGTATCATTAGTAACAACTTATCGAATCAACACTTGATCCGATAACCCGGCTATATCGCATAAAACCGATCAATGTCACATCGCGAGAATCGAATACAGTATCACATACTGGTATTATTCTCGGTCCCGCACATATCTCATATGCGCTCCTATTTCGTTTTGCTTGAGCCAGGAAACCTCTGTGTAGGACTCTAAAGACTCGTCAATACGCCGGCAGCAGATGATGATCATATCAAGCATCCACAAGCCGCAAGCGGTCTGCTAAACGTAACGGCCACCCGGGTATTGAGCGATCAGAAGATCGACGAGCAAGCCCGCTCACACTCCAGTGAATCCAACCAGTAACACTACCGTACAGTCCGGTCTGATCGTCTGATATATCGCATATCTTGCCTAGGGGTGGTAAACGTCAGACCCCAATAGCTCGATAAGTCATGTCGATATGAGGCTCATAACGGGTCGAGAAACTACTAGTAACACTTACCTGCAATTCTCTGATCAGCCCTGGCCAGGGACTTCCTGTTATAGCCAATCGAACACAGTGCAACATCAACTCCCTATACCGGGAGAGACGAATCCCCTCCTATCGCTCATTGCCTCCATGTGACTCGGGACTGTACCCAAAAACCACCGTTTTGCTCGCCCTCTTGGACGTGGTAAGATGGAAATCAAAGCACAGTGGGAACCACACAAGACTCTATGACGATCTCGGGTCAACAGACTACTCTGTACCAGTGTCACCTGAGAACTGCCATCTGACGTGAGGTATAATACCATCTGGGAGTTCTCGGCGAGTCCGTCGAGTGTACCCAGTCTCCACTGAGCACCCGTATATCATCTCCGATGTCAAACACCAATGGATATGGGATCATCCATCGCCCATCTATATGGGTCGAGAAGGTACACGCTAGTCTACTCTGGTATATCGATGCCCCGTCTCGATATACCCACGACTAGGGACTTTGAAGGATGTACTTTTGGACTACCATGTCCCCACTAGTATGATCCGCATCATAGTCCAGGTAGTCAAGTACACATCCTAAGGGCTTTACCAACATGTAACAGAGAGACAATCAGTATACACGTTAAGGTAAAGATCAACCAGATAGCATACTATCATGTCGAGCAAGAAAGTCCTCCCTATATATGTCCCAGCATCCACTACAATATACATCCTATGTACAGTAATGGCCTCTAGGGCATACATATAACTAACATCAGGTTGTTTCCATAGCTCATATACACCCTATACTTCATCCCAGTATTGTTTGTTCACCTAGTTTGGACCTGAACTAAAATCTGGGGCATGTTTTCTTGGTTTCTGCCTTGTATTTAGTGTTGTTTATGAATTCAAGTTTTGATATTTGGTTTTGTACTTGATCGCTTGACGTTTCTATGTCTATATCAAGTGTTATTTGGTGGTTTTGATGGAGTAGTCCATAGGTTCTAACCTATAGGATTTTAAGCGTATCATTTTGGTTTTCATGTGTCGTTTCGTCTTTGAATTTGATTTTAACGCGATACGATACGTTATGTGTGTAGGTACCCCACGTGATGTGGAGACGTTGAAGATGAAGATGGCGACATCGGCGTCGGCACACAAGAAGCAAAGTGAGTAGATTATATCTACGGGGGAAGTCGGGTGGATGACGTATAGCACCCCCGCAGTTCGTTGTGATGTATACGAATACGTATACACACACACATATATATGTTGGAGATAGTGCCCTCAAAGTCAATTTTTGGATCACAGGCACATGATTGCAATAATTGAGGGAGGACCTATACCGGTAGGACAATCTTACTCATGATGATAGTATGCTATCTGCTTTATCTTTATCATCGTGTACTGCTTTAGGTGACCTTACAGGTTACTATTGCACGTTGATAGAGCCCCTAGGATTCTTACTTGACTGCCAGCAGTATGAGGGCGATCATATACGTGGGAGCTGGGGTCTATAAGCACATCCTTAAAAGGTCCCTAGTCGTGGGTGTTTCGAGACAGGGCATCGATACTCCAGAGTAGACTAGTGTATACAGTCGTGACCCCGACGAGGGGCGGTGGCCGGTCTCACAAGCAACTGGTGTCAGTTGGTTCACTTAAGATGTATACAGGTGCTCATTGGGTTATGAGTACACCGGACAGGACTCGCCGGGAACATGCTAGTTGGTCTTATACCTGACGTCAGATAGAAGTTCCCTGGTGACATGTGTACAGGTTAGTTCATCACCTGAGATCGTCATTTATCTCGTGTGAGTTCCCACTGTACTTTGATTACTACCCTACCACGCTCAAAGGAGACGTGCAAACAGGTTTTAGTTGGGTACAGTCCCGAGCTACATGGAGGCAGTGAGCGGAACTTCAGGTGTTCGTCTCTCCCGGTATTGGGGGTGAGGTCGTGCTGTGTCTAGGAGAGCTATTACACGAAGTCCTTGGCCATGGCAGGAGATTTACTGGTTAGTATTCCAGTAGTATCTCAGGGTGTTCTGGGCTACACTCCGACATGACTTGTACCGCTTTTAGGGGTCTGACTTTTACCAACCCCCTAGGCCCGCCATGCAATGCTCATAGACGAACGGACCGGACTGTACGGATATTGTCACTAACAGGCTCAGTAGGGTGTCGGGATGAGTTCGCTCATCGACGTCCCTTTTGGTCAATACCCGGTAGCCCGTCACGTATGGCTAATACCTCTGACGTGCTAGTGGTTAAATCCACAGCCAAAGTATTGACGAGTCTTTAGAGTCCCCCACAGACCGTTTTCTCAAGATTCGGGCGAAACGCTGTAGAGGACGTATGGAGATATGGCAGGGTTCAATCTTATTCGTGCGGTATTGCACGGATCACGATCGGCCAGATAATACTAGCGGGCTTTGGTTTAAGCCAGATCCCAGTATTGTACTGTGTAGATTTTGTCTCATTGCATTTTATTTCGGTCGGAATACAAATGCGGGTATGTATATACAGTCGCAGGGTTTTCCTGTAATTTATTACGGGATCAGTTTTCAGAAGTTGCCAGTTTGTATTCCGTTCTGGCCAGTTTCCTTTGTTCCTTCACGGCCGGATTTTTTTGATGGAGGGGCTAATTTGCATATTTGCAAATTAGCAATTGTGGAGAGGGTTTTAGCAATTTGGAGTGTTCATGATGGTTCTTGAATTATTAGATTCCTTTTTCATCTTTTCATTTGCATTAAATGATAAAGGATTTGGATAGGATTTGAGGTGACAAAATTTTCTCATTATCATACACTTTTTCCTTTTGCTTGATGCCATTCTTTTTCCTTCCTCCACCATGAGAATGGCCGGCCACTTCTAGTGAGGAGAGAGGATTATTTGTGGTGGGGAGAAAATCATTCATCTCATTTCTATGCTTGTATCAAAAATCCAAAAGCTCATTCCCTCATGCTCATCATTCTTCTCCTCCATCAAATGGAAACTTCATACCCCAATGAGACAAAGCTTTCTACACTTCATCTATAGCATTTCTTGGACAAGTCGACTCACCAACTTCGTGCCCGAGTTGCCTCGGTCCAGAGGTGGGAGGCCGTAAAAGAACCCGGCGATGTGGTGCCCGTTCCGACGAGGAGATGAAGACCGGAGATTCCGCGAGGAGATCGGGATGGAGGCCAAAGACCGAAGGACACGGATCGCTCGGTATAGCATTCTACCCTTTCTCGTATTTGCTAGAATTAGGTTAATGGCCCGATCCGGGTTTATAGTGCGCGGTAGTGCCGGTTTTTAAAGTTAAAGAAAAGTTTCGTTTCCGCATTCCGGCGTCGGATTGACGGCCGGGACGCTGCCGTGCACTTACACTGGTATTAGAGCCACGCCATTAACCTTGTCTAGCTTGCTCTAACGAGTTTACAAGTTCGATCGAACGGATTTTCCAAAAACCGCATTTCCATGTCCCAGTTTCTGTCGAATTTTTCCTTGCTCTAAAAATTATTTGGTATATTGGAAAAATACGTGCAGGGTTTTGAGAATTCTGTGAAAATTTGGTCGGATGATATTACTGTAGCGCGGCGGATCAGCGTCCAAAACCATGTTTTGGCCGCGGATCCGCCGCCGTTTTGTGGCCAAACTGCACCAAATTTCTATTGTGGTTTTCTGACATGGAAATTGGGTTTCTGGTATATTCTTTTTGGGCCCAGATGTTTTTGAGTGCTACAGTTGTGCTTGGGGCCCATTTCGGGAAATTTAGTCGATCGAAAATTTTAAACATGTTAGTTCACAGTATTTACATTATATCTGCGACCGTGAATGTCATTTGATCGGTAAATCCTGTCTAACTGCTATAGCCCTTTTAGACGGATTTACGAACGTGACATTCACGTTGATGTTCTCTGTTGTGCTGTGATGTTGCGGATTGTCGTGGTGGATAGCCTGGATGCAATGGTAGTACAGTTTGGTTTATTATGTACATTCGATATTGCGGGGCGAGCGTCCGACATGTGGACTGCCGTTACTGCCTGTTTGTATATTATTCTTTTGGGGCACGACCGGGCTGAGGTCGATGTACCCGTTGTATATATTTTACTTTCTGTACTAGGATTACCCCGCGGTGGGGTGCACGGATAGCCAGGTTATAGAGGGCAACGGGCCCGCATCTCATGGCTTTGTGACGGAGGGGGCTTCACTCTAGAATAGGCGGGCTATTCGCCGCACTCGTTGGGGGTATAGTTGACCCAAGGGGGGGTGCCCAATTTACTGGATTTCGTGAAGTGCTGGGTGGTCCATTCACGTTGCTGAAGGGGTCTGCCTCGCTTCAGGTTTTGGCGGGTAACTTGCCGCGCCCTTAGGGGTCTAGGATTTCATTGCAAAGGCTATCCGCACGACCAGGGGAACGTCGGGTTTCAGTAGTGGCTCTATGAAACCTGGGGATCCCAGATATCTGTATTGTTCTGTGATTCTTATTACATTTCTGTGATGTTGCATTTTATCACACCTTGAGCGAGTATTATATATTGATATATATATACTCGTAGATGTTGTATATGTTTTGCACCCGCGCTAGTCCAGTCCCCGCTCTGTCTTTAGTTAAGTAACCTAACGGGTGATGACAGGACCCAGTGGCGAATGCGGGTGGCATATACATACATCATTATTTTTGTTCTTTAATGGTGTGATCAATTGATGGGACTGCGTTGATTCGGATCAATGCAAGATAAGCAAACCTATTCTGATGTTGTTGGAACAATTTCCAAAAAGCTGTTATTGCAAGGACGTTCTCTTCTGTTTTGCACAGTGGTATTCGGTTGGAATATCCTGCACCTCAGTCGACGAGGCAAGGGCCAATATCCCTTCACCGGGAGTGACCCCTTGGACAGAAGTTTGCGTCAGGGCAATAACTTCAATATAGTCTTTTACTTTTGCTTTGTATCGTGGTATTCAGTTGGAATATCCTGCACCTCATTCTAGAGGGAAAGTGTCGAGATCCCTTCACCTAGAGTGACCTCTTTAGCAAAGGTTTTCGTGACTATATTTTTATAAAAGATATCCGGTTCCTTCAACGATATCAAGTTCATCACGTTAAAGGTTTTTCGCCAAAAACCATTCGTAGCCCTCCGTCATTTCAGAAAGGCGGCACTTAGTATTCATGCTATGTATGTTGGCCTTCGTCAAGGCATAGTGTATGGTAGCTATTTGTTACTTTTCTGCAGCATAGATAGATGCGTTGGTTTGGGACAGTCGTACTACTATTTTGGCCTTCGTCAAGGGTATGTACGGGTGGGTTCAAATTAACCAGGATAATGACGGGTGGAACTTGACATGTGACTTATGATATGTTGGCCTTCGTCAAGGTCATAAGAGCATGGGGCAAAAATCACATCGGGAGTTTCTAAAGAAACTGAAACTTGCCAGATATGTGCATACCTTCTAGAGTGTGATAACGTGAGCGGATTCCGTCACGTTATCATGCGAAGATAGTTGGATCCTGATTCCCACTGATGAGTTGGTTTAATCCTCGGGTGATCCCGACTAATTCTTCTTTCCGGTTTGGAGAAGAATTTGACGTTACAGTGGGAGGTTTCCTGATTAGATAAAGTGATAACCATTCTGATCTAGATTAGAGTGCACACTGAGTGTTTCTTTTCTCTCTCTCTTTGGCAGCGACCATGACCCGACCCTTGACTATGACTCAGTAACCAAAATTAACGGAACCTTATTGAACACTGGCTTTTGGATTGTCAGAGTTGCAAACCTCATTGCCACTCCTACTTTTACCCTTTTCTCCAGGACATCCCGTATTACTACGAACGTCCACTTCCATTGAATAAAACCATCGTATGGTTATATGCGAACTCGAAGGAATATATTCGAGGATGGTTTCCGGTTCTGGAGAAAACGAATAGGACTATTCAGTTGTCTTTTCCTTTTACCTTCTCTCAGGTTGCGAGTGCTCCTTGGATTAGGACAATACACCTATTACGCAAATTGGATAGTCTTCTTCCAAACCATAGGCAGGTGCCGACCGGTAGGGAATGAAGAAAACCAATTAGTGTAACGATGGTGTACAGAAGGTATTAAGTTAAGACAAGTAAAGGGATTAGAAGGAGGGCAAAGTAAATTGCGACTGCTATTCACGACCAAACAATGCATTTCATTACCACTCCCACTTCACCTTTGTATTTCTCCAGGGCATTCTGTATCACTACGAAGATCCACAGTTTATTGGATACTCCATCGTATGGTTATATCCGAACTCGAAAGGAACTTGTTCTAGTTCGGGGATGGATTCTGGTTCAGGAGAAATATGAATAAGGTTTATTCGGTTGTCTTTTATCTTCATCTTCTCTCGCATTGCGAGTGCTCCTATGATTAGGACAGCACACCTATTATGCTTATTGGATAGTCTTCTTCCAAACCATAGGCTGGTGCCGAACGGTAGGGAAGGAAGAAAACCATTTAGCCTAAGAGGGTGTACAGAAGGTAATGACTAAAGACATATAAAGGGATTTGGAGAGATGGCAGAGAATTATACGGTTACAGATGTGAATCTGGATAATGGAAGAGGCATTACTAGGAATACCGAGATACCCCATCGAAACAATTCAATGTTTCAGTTTCACTGTGTACTGTTAAAAGAAAATTGATTTTCCAATTAGACACTTGCTCCAGGGTATGTATTTACCAGGTTTGATTCTCACATCTGTAGGGTTTTACAGATGATGAGTGGGAGTAAGTTATTGGGAATTAGGTGACCATCCTCGTTATATCGGGATTCGTTGTAATTGGTGATATTTGAGGAAGTCACCTGGGTTGTTTGCCGGACGGCAAATATTTGGTTTTGAATATCCGCTGTTATGCACCAATTTCAAATTGATACATCTGTACGTCTATTTTTATAGAGTGAGATATACCTTTTTGAAATTATGTCCATGACATTTAGCTATATCCGTGGATGGTTAGGTAAGGAGCATTAAACAGCGGTGTAATTCTTCTTAACCATAGGTACAGTTTTCAACCTACGACACACAGGGAATGAGTTATTAGAATCAGGGGACTTATACGGAGTATTGTATATTGTCCAGTGTCCATTAGGACAGTGGGGTTGGTCCTCGTACTATATTCGGTTTACTTATGACTTCTCTAGTTTTTAGACAAGTGTTTCGTAGAAACACAGGGTCCAAGTTTTGAGAAGTTATAGGTATAAAAGTAAAGTAGAGAGCCAGGTATTGCAAGTATCAGGATTCTTCAAGGTGATCGAAGATGTAGATACTTGTGTGTGATATTCAGTTAATAGTAATGATTAAGAGAACTTGCTTCTCTTTCAGGTTACTCATAATTGGAAGCACTCCTAAGTTGAGTAACGCTGATCGGCCTCTTTCCATTTAGTTGACATGCACAGGAGACAGCTGCATGATTTGAATCTGGTTCAATTAAATCAGTGCCTTTGTTTCTGTATTGGATATAGAACAGTTCATATCTTAACGATGTTAAGGTACGAGGAGTTGTCCGGCTTATGCTTAAATCCAGACCCTGGATAACTCAAGGCACGTTTCTGTAATGGCTGTTTGTGGGTTGACCCAGGCTATGACGAGGGTTGACTTTCTATTATCTGGAAGATAAATAGTGATATTGTTTTTGACTCGCCACAGTTTTAATAAAAAATGGATTTTTTTTCCAGAAAACAGAAGTGGGAGTACGGTAGAACTGGAAGTGATTCCAGAACCGCAAATGATTACTGAAGATTTGATAAGAACCTAAAGATTCAATCTGGTTTGGCATTCCATTGGCCACTCCGCAGATACGGTGGGTAACCTCAGGCACCCGAGAGGTATTTCGGTATGCTTAAGGACGGTGGCAGGGAGGTTCTTGTTTACCCAGACTTGCCATTGCTGTTGTTCCAGACTGTGAGACCCGGCAGGAGGATGAATATAGCGTCGTTCTAAACTAGCTTTAGAAGTGTATGTCTATATGACTCTGCCAGAGGGTTGTCATAATCAGTGGGAGCAGCGGAAGCATAGTGGACAAGTGGCTTATGTCTATTTATAGACTTAAGCCGATATAGCGGAGATAGATCATCTGTTTCTGATATGACAGTCATAGGTTTGACTTCATCAGAATAGGGGATGGATCTGTTAAGAAGGTAGTAGGGTGTGATGTCCTGGTATTTGGATGACATACACAGAGTCGGAAGTGAAATTCCTATACTACGGTCGGTTATACTTTGGTTGTCACACAGTAGTTTCTCCACATAGGACTTGGATATTATATCAGATATTCTGGTTACTGGATCTATGGTTTTAGATCTAGATTTAGGTAGTCTCCCAATCTGGGTATTTAGACAGCATTGTAAAGGTGTTTTAGAATGGACGACTCCTGGCACGGTGGTGTACCTGCGGGTAATGGAGTCACCCTCTCTAAAGATGTCTTACAGTCTAAAGTGGAGAGGGATGTGCATGATTGTCAGATCACTTGCTTAGGCAATTGAGTCAATCATGAGATGTCAAGTACCACACCAGATATTGTTTTTGCATGAGATGCAGTAAGTAGATATTGATCCAATCCTGGAGAAACATTAGGAAGCAGTTTTAGAACATAAGTGGATGTTCTAGGGATATGATAACGGCAGCCTCCTTAGAGAGACGGTTATCATTCCATGCTTCCAAGGTGACCTGGATGACAGAGTGACTTTCAGAGTTATAGTTTTCCCTCTGACGAGAGGCAGTATTTTGGACAGGTGGTCCAGGTGGATACTGAAGGAGGCATGGCGCAGGATATTGATTAAGTTCAATTGACGATATAGTCTAAGAAGTTTGGATTTGGAGTTCATCTATGAACTAGGTCCCATCATATATCAAGACATATTCTAAGACAGGTATTGCTCATTTCGGGAGATGGGTTTCTCCGCGAACTTAAGATAAAGAGAGACATAGAAAGAAACATCACAGCGGATCCACTCACTGAGGCTATTCCTCGAACGCAATAGTTTCGCAAACGAGCTTTGTGAGACTGACTAGTAGAAGAGTTGGGTGTTCGCTATCACACGGGCTGTGAGTATGCGACATCGCAACAATTAGCTTTGAGTGCAAGTGGGAGATTGTTGGAGATAGTGCCCTCAGAGTCAATTAATGGATCACAGGCACGTGATTGCAATGATTGAGGGAGGACCTATACCGGTAGGACAGTCTTACTCAAGATGATAGTTTGCTATCTGGTTTATCTTTATCATCGTGTACTGCTTTAGGTGACCTTGCAGGTCATTAATGCACGTTGATAGAGCCCCTAGGATTCTTGCTTGACTGTCAGCAGTATGAGGGCGATCATATACGTGGGAGCTGGGGTCTATAAGCACATCCTTAAAAGGTCCCTAGTCGTGCGAGTTTCGAGACAGGGCATCGATACACCAGAGTAGACTAGTGTATACAGTCGAGACCCTGACGAGGGGCCGTGGCCGGTCTCACAAGCCACTGGTGTCGGTTGGTTCACCTAATATGTATACAGGTGTTCATTGGGTTATGTGTACACCGGACAGGACTCGCCGGGAATATGCTAGTTGGTCTTATACCCGACGTCAGATAGCAGTTCCCTGGTAACATGTTTATAGGTTAGTTCATTGACCTGAGATCGTCATTTGTCTCGTGTGAGTTCCTACTGTACTTTGATTACTATCCTACCATGCTCAAAGGAGACGTGCAAATAGGTTTTAGTTGGGTACAGTCCCGAGCCACATGGAGGCAATGAGCGGATCTTCAGGGGTTCGTCTTTCCCGGTATTGGGGGTGAGGTCGCGCTGTGTCTAGGAGAGCCATTACACGAAGTCCTTGGCCAAGGCAGCAGATTTACTGGTAGGTATTCCAGTAGTATCTCAGGGTGTTCTGGGCTACACTCCGACACGACTTGTACCGTTTTTGGGGGTCTGACTTTTACCAACCCCCTAGGCCCGCCATGCGACGCTCATAGACGAACGGACCGGACTGTACGGATATTGTCACTGACAGGCTCAGTAGGGTGTCAGGATGAGTTCGCTCATCGACGTCCCTTTTGGTCAATACCTGGTAGCCCGTCACGTATGGCTAATACCTCTGACGTGCTAGTGGTTAAATCCACAGCCAAAGTATTGACGAGTCTTTAGAGTCCCCCACAGACCGTTTATCAAGATTCGGGCGAAACGCTGTAGAGGACGTATGGAGATATGGCAGGATTCGATCTTATCCGTGCGGTATTGCACGGATCATGATCGGACAGATAATACTTGCGGACTTTGGTTTATGCCAGATTCTAGTATTATACTGTGTAGATTTTGTCTCATTGCATTTGTATTCGGTCGGAATACAAATGTGGGTATGTATATACAGTCGCGGGGTTTTCCTGTAATTTATTACGGGATCAATTTTCTGAAGTTGCCAGTTTGTATTCCGTTCCGGCCAGTTTTTCTTTGTTCCTTCACGGCCGGATTTTTCTGATGGAGGGGCTAATTTGCATATTTGCAAATTAGCAATTGTGGAGGGGTTTTTGGTAATTTGGAGTGTTCATGATGGTTCTTGAATTATTAGATTCCTTTTTCATCTTTTCATTTGCATTAAATGAGAAAGGATTTGGATAGGATTTTAGGTGACAAAATTTTCTCAGTATCATACACTTTTTCCTTATGCTTGATGCCATTCTTTTTCCCTCCTCCACCATGAGAATGGCCGGCCACTTCTAGTGAGGAGAGAGGATTATTTTTGGTGGGGAGAAAATCATTCATCTCATTTCTATGCTTGTATCAAAAATCCAAAAGCTCATTCCCTCTTGCTCATCATTCTTCTCTTCCATCAAATGGCAACTTCATACCCCAATGAGACAAAGCTTTCTACACTTCATCTACAACATTTCTTGGATACGTCGACTCGCCAACTTCGTACCCGAGTTGCCTCGGTCCAGTGGTGGAAGCCCATAAAAGAACCCGGCGATGTGGTGCCCGTTCCGACGAGGAGATGAAGACCTGAGATTCCGCGAGGAGATCGGGATGGAGGCCAAAGACCGAAGGACACGGATCGCTCGATATAGCATTCTACCCTTTCTCGTATTTGCTAGGATTTTGTTAATGGCCCGATCGGGGTTTATAGTGCGCGGTAGTTCCGGTTTTTAAAGTTAAAGAAAAGTTTCGTTTCCGCATTCCGGTGTCGGATTGACGGTCGGGGCGCTGCCGTGCACTTACAATATATTATATGTTGATTTGAGTTTATTGATGATAAAGATGGATTCTAGGCGTTCTTGGATTGGTTTAGTGCTAGTTGTGAAACCATAGAGTAGTGGTTTCACCCACACACGCACACACATACTTGCATGCATTCATTCTTTTACCTGTGCATATATGGGGATATGTATACACACACACACACACACACACACATGGGTATGGGACTATGTGTATATATATACGTATACATATACATGGATTATGTGGATAGTACTTGGGATTTGAGATGAGTCGATTAGATTGGATTTGAGGCCGTGAGATCGGTGATATGACAGGGTTTGTATTTAAGATACGACACGATGTTTTAGCGGGTCCTTTGACGTAGCGTTTCATACACACGCATGCATACATAGAGGGTATCATTATTGTATTAGACGTAGGTCAGTACCCCGGATCGTGATATTTGATAAAGAGGATACCAGATGAATAGTTTGATAGATGTGACATTTGACCCGTACCCAGATTTGGGAGACCGTACGTCAGATGTACCGTACAAGCTATATATCGATGATAGATCCGCACTCATGACTCGAGGATGTCATATGATTTTGTATCGTACGCGGCACTTTTGAGGCGGGATCACCGACTATTATATATATATATATATATATATATATATATATATATATCAACTCAGATTTAGGTGGTTTCCATACCCCTCCTGATTGACTTGCTAGTTAGAGCTGTAGTTTTGCTAGTATATGTTAGACTAGGCCGATGTTATACCTATTTCAAAACTAATGAATCGGGAGTATTTCAAGGATAGGCAAAAGGATTATACGGAAATTTTCAAAGGACACATCTTGTCACGACCCGAAAGTACGGAACATGACCGGCACTTAGACTACGAACGTCTCAAGGAGTACGTATGCTAAGTAAGCCGAAACCCAGAAATCCAAACCAAGAGAAGTAGTAGAGAATAGGAAGAACCATATCAAATCAACCTGTATGCAACATAATATACAACGCCTAAAGGCGAGGATCACAACAGAAATGGAACTCAACCAGCAAGAAACTCAAGAAATATAACATGCTACTCTATGGTCGAAAGAATAACATTACTGGTCTCTATCTCAAAAAATACAAGTTTGGTTGATGGAACTTCTAGATACAACTGAAATATAATATACAAGGTATAATGATGGGTAAGATAAAATAAACCCACATACTAGTAAGTCACCCGAAAAGAAACCGTGGCCGCAAAACCATAATGAAATCCGTACGGCAACACCTGCAAGAAACTGGGGCACAACGGGGGTGAGTTGCCAACTCGTGAGTAGAAAAAGATCTACGAACAGAAAATCGCATGAATAACGCAACCTAGGTCAATGATCATAATATATCCTCAAATATATGAATAACATGCAGCCTATAACAATGGCTAGGGTAATATCTAGCCCGAGTGTGATCTCATGTGCCCGTGTCAGTGCCTCAGGTAGCAATATATCATATGAATGAGGTATGAATGAATGAAAACAGAATACATGTAAATGAAGAAACTGTTTTCATAAATTAGTGAGATTTCCTTTGTATTTTTAAAATGAGGTATCATAAATGAAATCAGCATCAACAGTGTCTAGCATCGACACAAAACATAAATCTCAATGTCTCAAAACCTCAGGCTCCAGCCATCCGGACTGGCCTGTATCATCAAATCTCAGTACCTCAATATCTCGAAATCGCAATGTCTCAATCTCAATATCTAGGGCGCCGTCAGTCCAGACCGGCCCCTACCATCCATCTCAAGACCACGACGGTATCCTCCGGATATCCGACGCGTCGGGTAAAATCACCGGTAGGTAGTCTCCCCCTGCCAGGCTCATCGTCATCACCACGAGCTTCTTGCCCGGGGTACCTTACCGGGTCCACCATGTACCCGAAACGGTTCATCCAACTCCTCGAATCGGGTCTCCAAATCTATCAGCAAACTCATGGTGGACGACTCATACATCATGGGAAAAACCGCGCTTTTTATTTAAAAAGAGAAAGAAGAAGTTTGTATATGTTTTGCGGTTTTCCCCAAATCCAGAAAATCTCATGGAAATCCAAATCCAAAACCTCAATAGCACGTAAAAAGTGAATATATGCATGAGAATCCATGAATGCGGCATAACAATGAATAACAGTATGCATGAGGTAGCAGGTAATAACTATAATGTCTAAACTAACATATAATGCAAGTACACTAATATCATGTCTAAACTATTAGCTAACAGGCTATGTCAAGCAATAATATTCTCTAAGGTGTACGTGACATGGCAATTACCGAAGAAGATGTGTGTGAGCCGGCAAGTAAGTGTACGTGGTACATACGCATCATCGGTAATGGTGCTGGTGTCCTAACCACAAGATATCAACAGTAGAATATGAAGCATAATATAAGCATGTGATGCGGAGCAAACAACAATAATGAGTGGGAGCTGAATACTAGACGCAACGATAATTAATCTGTTTTAACCTAATATAAGTCCTACAATGGTGCCTTTTGAAATAACACGAATCGTGGGGTTTTGAAAATAGGGGCTACGGTGTTTTTAAGAAAGATACGTTTTTTGAAATATCCGTAGGATCCCTTAGGCTGTCTTAAAAAAAATACGCACGATTCGTAAGCTTTGAAATAGCTAGGAACCGAATCTAATCTAACAACTAACTAAACTAAAGGGCTACGCTATAAGCTAGACTATAGGTAAGGAAACCGCCTAACATCTGAGTCGATACATATACATACCTGTATATATATTAGTCGGTGATCCCGCCTCAATAATATCATATCTGATACCATATCTATAATCAGACATCCCAAGTCAAGAGTGCGGATCAATCATCAAGATATAGCTCGTACGTAAATCCGTCGTACGGCATCCCCAAATCTGGGTACGGGTCAATATCATATTCCCCACACTATTCCTCTGGTATCCTCTTTATCCAAGATCATAGTCTAGGGTACTGACCTATGTCTAGTACAATACTAATATCCTCAATATACTCATGATCTGACTACTGATCGACAATCTCGTACAAACCGATATCGTCAGCACATATCATCATCAAGGGGTATACATCGCCCGATACGGCCTAATATCAATATCCTAGCATATTATGCCTCATATCACGATCACATGTCGACCATTTATTTATAACACTATTCACCCGTATCGCCGCCGCAAGATCCGCTATAACACCAGGACGTACCTTAAGTACGAATCCTGCCATATCACCGAGATCACAACCACAAACAAATCTCATCGACTCAGCTCAATCCCAAGTATCCTCCTCAAATCCGTATGTGAACACATAGTCCCATACCCATGTGAACATATAAATATATTCCCATACACGCACATATGAAATAAGGAATGTATGCAAGTATGTATATGTGTGTATGTGTAAGTGTAGTGCACCCACTACCTAAGGTTTCGTAACCATGCACCAATCCAACACCAATATCCATCTAAAATCATCAATAATAAATCCTAACAACATATCATAAATTGTTGGTGTGTATACGCATCCGTATACATCACCACGGACTGCGGGGTGCTATACGCCATCCACCCGACTTCTCCCCGTAGATATAAATCTACTCACCTGGTCCTCGCTAGCCGGTACCGACGTCGCCACGCGCTTGCTTGTCGTCTCGAAGTCCACATGGGGGTACCTACATATCATAACGCACCATATCACATTAAAACTAAATTCGAAATCGAAACGGCATACGAAAATCAAATCGGCACGCGTATCACGCATAGGTCCAAACCTATCGCCTACGCATGCAAGAATAGTCAAACCAACCCTCGATGTCGATGTACAAACGTCAAACCATCGAGAAAAATCCAATCACACTCATTTGCACATTCACGAACACAAATTTTAATATAAACTAGGTTAAAACTCACAAAAACCTCAATTTTGCTTAAAAAGTCATTTTTCCGAAAATCTAGCAAGCACAATTCGCCGTTTTTGTACAAAACAGGATGTTTAAATGAATGTAGCGGCCAATATATTTATTAAATATCTTAAATAAGTCGTATAAACAATTTCCGGAATTTAATCTCATTAAATTCCAAAAATCCTAATATTCTAGTTTACCAAAAATACCCTTTTTAACAATTTCAAAGCAAAATGCACAAACTACAATCTAGCTTAGAATTGCATGATCCAAAGCATTAAACCACACTTAATAAAGTTAATAATATGATAAAAACCCTAACCATATTTTTAATCTCACATATAAATGCATTTCACAAAACCCTAGTTTGCACAAAAAAAAGCTTAATTTGGACATTTTTCAAGTAACAACTTGTAATATGCAACTAAATAAATTTTAACAATTTTTCAAGATGTTAGCTCACATCACAAACCATGCACAAGTGATCACCACCCAATTTCAAAACAAATTCCTAACTAGAATTCCTTAATCATACAATTGAACCCACATAAAACCAAATTAACACTTAATTAAGCTAACTACAAGCAATTAACAACAATTTAAGCAAAAGGGTTAGAATTTACCCAAACAAATTAAAGATCCCACAAGCACACTTAGCCTCCCAAATAGCAATCTTGTTCCCTAGATCCATACTAGAATGGTCAAGTAAAAATAGGTAGGGATTAGATTTTGATTTTGTGGGATTTTTGAAGCATTTTGGATGATTTTTTGATGGAATTTTGTGATGAAATGAGAGGGGATTTTTTGTGAGGGGCTGTTGTTGGAGGGAGAGGGGAGGCTCGGCTGGAAATGGGGAGTGGAAGAGAGAGAGAGAGTGGTGTGTGTATAAGGAATGGTCAAAGTCAACAAAGTCAAGCTTCTTTCTTTATTAAACCCCTTTTTCTTTACTCTTCTCTTGATTTTTCTTTTAACAACTCAAGTGGGGAAGATGAGGGGGCACTTGGGCTGCTGATTTGGAGAGGGGAGGGAGGGTGTGGGTGAGTGTGGATGAGGGAAAAATGATAAATGATAAATATAATATCCCAAACATCCATTTACGCTAAAAAAAACCTTTTTTCTTCAATAATTTCTAAACCGTTTTGGCAAATGATTTCGTTCCAAAAACCACATGATAAAATTTTATTTAATGTTTTATGATGCAAAAAATTTGTTTCAACTCATTCCAATTTGTAATTTTTCCTAATTAAATGTATTAGTGACGGCTTAAAATAATAATAAAATAATATTTTTTTCAAAAAATTTGAAATTTCACCCGCGGCTCAATAAACACCAAATAATAGCAATTGCATAGCTAGAATATGTATATTTAATTTTTATAATAAGATATTTGTATTTTGACTTTTTACAGAAAACCCCCTTATTTTACCGTTTTTTCGAAATTTTACCGAAACGATTTTCAAAACGTTACAATCTTCCCCACTTAAAAAAATTCGGTCCCCGAATTTAAATTAAAACTCTCCCCAAATACTAAAACATCTTAAACCAAAACCATCAAGTCGTCGGGGCTCCGAAATTGTAAATACATAAAACAATTCGTAGCGCAGCGCATGCGCATGAAAATGAGCATATAACTCAAATCACAACTCTGTCAAGCATCCCGCAATCATCGGAGTCATGGGAAAGACATCAATGCCAAATCCAAGGCAGAACCAATATGATATAACTCGAAACTATACATGTAAATATCGAATCTATATATGTATGTATCTGAAGGAAATGCATGCCAAATCTCTTTAAGTCGCTGTGCAGCGCGTATAACACTGCACAGTGGCGGACGTCTATCATAAGAAAATAACTATATACATATATACCTTTGTTTGAAATGTACGTTCCGCCGTTTTGGAAACAATTTAGAAGGGTCTCCTTGTTTTAAACATTTCATGTCATATCAGACACGTAGGTAAATACTGAGGCTATAGCTCGCTTTTTGGAAATCCCTTCAATAACTAT
Organism: Agapanthus africanus; assembly: GCA_030015575.1. Taxonomy (NCBI): domain Eukaryota; kingdom Viridiplantae; phylum Streptophyta; class Magnoliopsida; order Asparagales; family Amaryllidaceae; genus Agapanthus; species Agapanthus africanus. Next base: position 196,068,233 of record JASDDO010000010.1, on the reverse strand, counting down.
CAATGCATGCAAAATATATTCAGGTACTGTCCTTTGACTAGTCCTGCTCAGTACGAAAACACATAGCGATATCATAAAAACGTACTGCTCTATACGAAATCAATCCCAAAAATATGCACATGAATGCTACGTGCGCCTGGTGTGCACGGAAATCAAAATCCATGAATGTGCCATACATGCGCACAGAAACAATATCTAAGTGCATCAGGTGTGCACGAAACATCTGTCGTAGGCAACATGTGTGTTTGACAGCAAAATCGGGTGCATCTGACATGCACGAAAAATCTCGAATTAGTGCATCTGGTGTGCACCAAATCGCATCTCGTAACAGGCGCCCAACAGGCGCTAAAAATCCAATCCGGTGCATAAAATGCACAAAACAAATATCGAGCATCACCCTCGAAATCGAAATCCAGTGTATCCAAGTGCACAAAATACATGTCACTGCACTGCCAGCATATATAAACTATACAGAGTGCAGGAACCAAATCGCGTGCGTGCATACGCACAAAATCAACTCAACTGTTTAAAACCGTAAAATCACAAACATGTGAAACTAAAGCACGAAAACGATATCAAGTGCAACACTGTGCAAAGATCGTAAATCCTCAATCATCAAAATCAAATCATACGAATAAATCACCCAAAACATCGAAATCAATAATGGCGGAACAGTACCGCTCAAGTGCATCTCTAAGAATCTCGGCCAACTGTCACGGTCCCTAGTGGGACGTCTCGTCGATGATCATGAACTCTGTCCTGCTGATGTGCATAACCATGACCACTCCTGGGTCAAGGTCTTCACTGTGAATTACCAATCTTTCGGTCCATCGGCTCATCGGCCCTGTCAGGTGTGCTAACGGGGACGATTCCATTCTGGCACTTCTCTGGTCATCTCTTGGTCAATCATCGCGACCACTCGTAAGACAGCATATTACTGGTGTCGGCCTCTGGCTCTCTGAATGTACGTGACACCTCTGATCCTGGGTGCAAGTATCATTGCAGCAGTGTCCTGGAAGGAATCCTGCTCACGGTCTCTTCCATGTCTCTTCTCTGCCAACTGTCCAGAATTCATTGCCCTTTCCTATATCTGCATCTTGCTCTGGAACGTCTGCATACTCATCGCAACTCCTTCTGGAAGGTAAGATCAAGTACCATGCCTCGGCATGCGTATCACGTCTCTGATGTCGGCGGAGTGGAACGTCATCTCATCTAGATCTGGTGCGAACCTCTTACTCCACTTTTCTCTAATGTCGTCTGCTTTGGACTCGTCTCGTCGCGGCTGCATGGACTGAGCTCCAATGACTATCCTCGTATCTGGAGTCTCCCAAGAAATGCATCTCACCACCTAGCATCCGAATTAAGTCGAGCCATCCGATCGAGTCGTCAAAACCTCACAATCCCCCAAGAGCTCAACCTCTTGGGCACAGTTTAATAGTATCGAGTACATACCACAGCATCGGTGGTCCAGCCGTAGAAGGGCAAACCCAAGCCTCACCAATGGCGCCGTAGAACTGCCGCAAACCCGAAGGTTCAAAGGCTTTCACACGGTCATTAAGTCGAGTTAGGGTTTCATTCTTCTAGAGGGACCATAGAATTGCCTGCATGTCTTTCCGACTACTTTAAACTTGGAATAATAGGTTTCTGACATTCGATCGTCTCTGTCGACTCCCAACGTCTCCACGTGAAGTCGTCTCTAGCTGGAATCCATCTATCTGATGACCTCGCATCGGGTTAGGCGAACGATCCACATGTCCTAGTCATTCATCCACGATGACTAGCGACCTTCTATCTTCTCTTAGTACAACTCGTTCTGCACTAACTCCAGCATCTGGGGCAATACCTCGTCGTTCGCAGCAATAACTGGCTCGCTCGTCTGCACGCCGAACAGTGCCTCGAACATCATGAATAAGCAACACACCAACGGTCATCAAGATCTGGCTGGCCTCTATCATTAGCTCAATCCTCTAATGTCGATCAGCACATCCGAGTAACCTCATAAAGGCGATCCGCCAAACGCTCGTGGCACGGAAACACAGTCAAAAGACACCTCTCTATAATCGGGTGTCGCCGGAATCATGCCCTGGTCAGTCCTCGTTCGTGCCGAGCTCGTGCTGACCGCAACTCTAGCCGTAGCTCTCCCTGCCCGTAATCGTGGCAGCAAAACCAAACTGGTACCGATGAGGCTAGATCAGGAAGGAATATAATACTGAACAAGGAAATGTACATCCTAAGGCTTCTTAAGTGGAGTGGCGTGTCGTAAATATGCCGCGGAACATACCAACGGTACGTCACTCTACTTTAGTCACCAATTCCATCAACCAAGGGTCATCCTACGCTCCGAAGGTAAAACCTAACGCTTTGATACCAACTTTGTCACGACCCGAAAGTACGGAACATGACCGGCACTTAGACTACGAACGTCTCAAGGAGTACGTATGCTAAGTAAGCCGAAACCCAGAAATCCAAACCAAGAGAAGTAGTAGAGAATAGGAAGAACCATATCAAATCAACCTGTATGCAACATAATATACAACGCCTAAAGGCGAGGATCACAACAGAAATGGAACTCAACCAGCAAGAAACTCAAGAAATATAACATGCTACTCTATGGTCGAAAGAATAACATTACTGGTCTCTATCTCAAAAAATACAAGTTTGGTTGATGGAACTTCTAGATACAACTGAAATATAATATACAAGGTATAATGATGGGTAAGATACAATAAACCCACATACTAGTAAGTCACCCGAAAAGAAACCGTGCCCGCAAAGCCATAATGAAATCCGTACGGCCACACCTACAAGAAACTGGGGCACAACGGGGGTGAGTTGCCAACTCGTGAGTAGAAAAAGATCTACGAATAGAAAATCGCATGAATAACGCAACCTAGGTCAATGATCATAATATATCCTCAAATATATGAATAACATGCAGCCTATAACAATGGCTAGGGTAATATCTAGCCCGAGTGTGATCTCATGTGCCCGTGTCAGTGCCTCAGGTAGCAATATATCATATGAATGAGGTATGAATGCATGAAAACAGAATACATGTAAATGAAGAAACTGTTTTCATAAATTAGTGAGATTTCCTTTGTATTTTTAAAATGAGGTATCATAAATGAAATCAGCATCAACAGTGTCTAGCATCGACACAAAACATAAATCTCAATGTCTCAAAACCTCAGGCTCCAGCCATACGGACTGGCCTGTATCATCAAATCTCAGTACCTCAATATCTCGAAATCGCAATGTCTCAATCTCAATATCTAGGGCGCCGTCAGTCCAGACCGGCCCCTACCATCCATCTCAAGACCACGACGGTATCCTCCGGATATCCGACGCGTTGGGTAAAATCACCGGTAGGTAGTCTCCCCCTGCCAGGCTCATCGTCATCACCACGAGCTTCTTGCCCGGGGTACCTTACCGGGTCCACCATGTACCCGAAACGGTTCATCCAACTCCTCGAATCGGGTCTCCAAATCTATCAGCAAACTCATGGTGGACGACTCATACATCATGGGAAAAACCGCGCTTTTTATTTAAAAAGAGAAAGAAGAAGTTTGTATATGTTTTGCGGTTTTCCCCAAATCCAGAAAATCTCATGGAAATCCAAATCCAAAACCTCAATAGCACGTAAAAAGTGAATATATGCATGAGAATCCATGAATGCGGCATAACAATGAATAACAGTATGCATGAGGTAGCAGGTAATAACTATAATGTCTAAACTAACATATAAGGCAAGTACACTAATATCATGTCTAAACTATTAGCTAACAGGCTATGTCAAGCAATAATATTCTCTAAGGTGTACGTGACATGGCAATTACCGATGAAGATGTGTGTGAGCCGGCAAGTAAGTGTACGTGGTACATACGCATCATCGGTAATGGTGCTGGTGTCCTAACCACAAGATATCAACAGTAGAATATGAAGCATAATATAAGCATGTGATGCGGAGCAAACAACAATAATGAGCGGGAGCTGAATACTAGACGCAACGATAATTAATCTGTTTTAACCTAATATAAGTCCTACAATGGTGCCTTTTGAAATAACACGAATCGTGGGGTTTTGAAAATAGGGGCTACGGTGTTTTTAAGAAAGATACGTTTTTTGAAATATCCGTAGGATCCCTTAGGCTGTCTTAAAAAAAATACGCACGATTCGTAAGCTTTGAAATAGCTAGGAACCGAATCTAATCTAACAACTAACTAAACTAAAGGGCTACGCTATAAGCTAGACTATAGGTAAGGAAACCGCCTAACATCTGAGTCGATACATATACATACCTATATATATATTAGTCGGTGATCCCGCCTCAATAATATCATATCTGATACCATATCTATAATCAGACATCCCAAGTCAAGAGTGCGGATCAATCATCAAGATATAGCTCGTACGTAAATCCGTCGTACGGCATCCCCAAATCTGGGTACGGGTCAATATCATATTCCCCACACTATTCCTCTGGTATCCTCTTTATCCAAGATCATAGTCTAGGGTACTGACCTATGTCTAGTACAATACTAATATCCTCAATATACTCATGATCTGACTACTGATCGACAATCTCGTACAAACCGATATCGTCAGCACATATCATCATCAAGGGGTATACATCGCCCGATACGGCCTAATATCAATATCCTAGCATATTATGCCTCATATCACGATCACATGTCGACCATTTATTTATAACACTATTCACCCGTATCGCCGCCGCAAGATCCGCTATAACACCAGGACGTACCTTAAGTACGAATCCTGCCATATCACCGAGATCACAACCACAAACAAATCTCATCGACTCAGCTCAATCCCAAGTATCCTCCTCAAATCCGTATGTGAACACATAGTCCCATACCCATGTGAACATATAAATATATTCCCATACACGCACATATGAAATAAGGAATGTATGCAAGTATGTATATGTGTGTATGTGTAAGTGTAGTGCACCCACTACCTAAGGTTTCGTAACCATGCACCAATCCAACACCAATATCCATCTAAAATCATCAATAATAAATCCTAACAACATATCATAAATTGTTGGTGTGTATACGCATCCGTATACATCACCACGGACTGCGGGGTGCTATACGCCATCCACCCGACTTCTCCCCGTAGATATAAATCTACTCACCTGGTCCTCGCTAGCCGGTACCGACGTCGCCACGCGCTTGCTTGTCGTCTCGAAGTCCACATGGGGGTACCTACATATCATAACGCACCATATCGCATTAAAACTAAATTCGAAATCGAAACGGCATACGAAAATCAAATCGGCACGCGTATCACGCATAGGTCCAAACCTATCGCCTACGCATGCAAGAATAGTCAAACCAACCCTCGATGTCGATGTACAAACGTCAAACCATCGAGAAAAATCCAATCACACTCATTTGCACATTCACGAACACAAATTTTAATATAAACTAGGTTAAAACTCACAAAAACCTCAATTTTGCTTAAAAAGTCATTTTTCCGAAAATCTAGCAAGCACAATTCGCCGTTTTTGTACAAAACAGGATGTTTAAATGAATGTAGCGGCCAATATATTTATTAAATATCTTAAATAAGTCGTATAAACAATTTCCGGAATTTAATCTCATTAAATTCCAAAAATCCTAATATTCTAGTTTACCAAAAATACCCTTTTTAACAATTTCAAAGCGAAATGCACAAACTACAATCTAGCTTAGAATTGCATGATCCAAAGCATTAAACCACACTTAATAAAGTTAATAATATGATAAAAACCCTAACCATATTTTTAATCTCACATATAAATGCATTTCACAAAACCCTAGTTTGCACAAAAAAAAGCTTAATTTGGACATTTTTCAAGTAACAACTTGTAATATGCAACTAGATAAATTTTAACAATTTTTCAAGATGTTAGCTCACATCACAAACCATGCACAAGTGATCACCACCCAATTTCAAAACAAAACCCTAACTAGAATTACTTAATCATACAATTGAACCCACATAAAACCAAATTAACACTTAATTAAGCTAACTACAAGCAATTAACAACAATTTAAGCAAAAGGGTTAGAATTTACCCAAACAAATTAAAGATCCCACAAGCACACTTAGCCTCCCAAATAGCAATCTTGTTCCCTAGATCCATACTAGAATGGTCAAGTAAAAATGGGTAGGGATTAGATTTTGATTTTGTGGGATTTTTGAAGCATTTTGGATGATTTTTTGATGGAATTTTGTGATGAAATGAGAGGGGATTTTTTGTGAGGGGCTGTTGTTGGAGGGAGAGGGGAGGCTCGGCTGGAAATGGGGAGTGGAAGAGAGAGAGAGAGTGGTGTGTGTATAAGGAATGGTCAAAGTCAACAAAGTCAAGCTTCTTTCTTTATTAAACCCCTTTTTCTTTACTCTTCTCTTGATTTTTCTTTTAACAACTCAAGTGGGGAAGATGAGGGGGCACTTGGGCTGCTGATTTGGAGAGGGGAGAGAGGGTGTGGGTGAGTGTGGATGAGGGAAAAATGATAAATGATAAATATAATATCCCAAACATCCATTTACGCTAAAAAAAGCCTTTTTTCTTTAATAATTTCTAAACCGTTTTGGCAAATGATTTCGTTCCAAAAACCACATGATAAAATTTTATTTAATGTTTTATGATGCACAAAATTTGTTTCAACTCATTCCAATTTGTAATTTTTCCTAATTAAATGTATTAGTGACGGCTTAAAATAATAATAAAATAATTTTTTTTTCAGAAAATTTGAAATTTCACCCGCGGCTCAATAAACACCAAATAATAGCAATTTCATAGCTAGAATATGTATATTTAATTTTTATAATAAGATATTTGTATTTTGACTTTTTACAGAAAACCCCCTTATTTTACCGTTTTTTCGAAATTTCACCGAAACGATTTTCAAAATGTTACACATCTTTTCTTAAAAACACCGTAGCCCTTATTTTACTAAAAATCCCTGTAACGTTTTGAAAATCGTTTCGGTGAAATTTCGAAAAAACGGTAAAATAAGAGGGTTTTCTGTAAAAAGTCAAAATGCAAATATCTTTATTATAAAATTAAATATACATATTCTAGCTATGTAATTGCTAGTATTTGGGGTTTATTGAGCCACTGCTGAAATTTCAAATTTTCTAAAAAATTTTCCGAAATTAATTATTTTAATATTATTTTAAGCCGGTAAGAAAATACATTAAATTAGCGATAAATACAAATTTAAATGGGCTAATTTTAATCTTTAAAATCATGTTAATTAAAATCTAGTTGTAATATAAATTTTTAGTATTTTATTTCAAGTTTTAATTGATTTATTATATGGAAAACAAAAATATAGTTATTTTGAACTAAAACTTGCAAATATGGTATTGTGGGGGGTCTTTTTGCATAGAATTTTTTTGTAAAGTCTCTCACACTCACCCTCACTCCCCTTGGCCGGCCCCACACTATTGTAGAAGCCCAAGAATTTTATTTCCCTCTTTTTGACCTTAAATCATGTGAGAAATGGGTTAAAATAAGGTTTTTATATATAGTAAAGTAGGTGGGGGTATTATGGTAATTTGGGAGGGGCTTTGACTTGGATTCTTTTCCACAACTCCCCCACACTTCTCCCCACTCCCTCCACAGCCGAAATTCTGCTACAACAGCCCCATCTTTTTCCCCCATTTTCCATCTCTTTTGCTTCAAAAATTGCCTCAAAATCCATCAAATAAATCCCAAAATCCAAATCCAACTCCTACCCATTTCTCATTAGCCAAACTTACATGGATCTAGGAGCATGGAAGCTACTTTTGGAGGATAGAAATTGCATGCTAGATCCTTGATCTTGTGAGGTATAAATCAAGACCTTTTGTTAAATTGTTGTTTGAATACCTTAAATCAAGCATTATTAGTTATTAATTTGGGTTTAATTGTATGTTTGGAAAAACATAGTAAGGGTTTATGAAATTCAAGTTAGGTTTTTGTGTATGTAATTGTGGTTGCAATTGTAGTTCTTCATATTGTGAAATGAAAACCTAATCAAATTTCTAGTTGCTAATTGTTAGTTTGGAATTGTAATATTTAAGCTATATTGCTAGCTAGGTTTTTGTAAACCATGAATTTGATTATGAGAAAAATATAATTAGGTTTTTTCATGACTTCATTAACATTATTAAGTGTATTTTAATACTTTAGTTCATGAAAATCCAAGCTAGATTGTAGTTTGTGCATTTTGCTATAAAATTGTTAAAATTGGTTCATATTGCAAACTAGGTTTTTGAAATCGAATTAAATTGTGGGTTTAAAATTTACGTAATGGTTTCTATGGCATAATTAAGATATTAAGTTATCATCTTGGTCACTAGAATTGTCAAAACATCATGTTTTGTACAAAAACGGCGAATTGGGCTTGCTAGATTTTCGGAAAAATGACTTTTTAAGTGAAATTGGGGTTTTGTGAATTTTAACCTATTTTATATTAAAATTAGTGTTCGTGAATGTGCAAATGAGTGTGTTGGGAGTTTTCTCGATGGTTTGGCGTTTGTACGCCGACGTCGAGGGTTTTTTGGTCGATTTGCGAAAGCAACAATAGGTTTTGACCTATGTGGGATTCGTGCGTCGTTTTGGTCATGAGTCAGATTTTAATGCAGTATGGTGCGTTATGATATGTAGGTACCCCATGTGGACTTCGAGACGACAAGCAAGCGTGTGGCGACGTCGGCACCGGCGAACGAGGACCAGGTGAGTAGATTTATATCTACGGGGAGAAGTCGGGTGGATGGCGTATAGCACCCCCGCAGTCCGTGGTGGTGTATACGGATGCGTATACACACCAACAATTAGTATATGTTATTTGGGATTAATAACGATGTTAGGATGGATATTGGTGTGTTGGATTACTTTAGTGTTGCGAACCCTAGGGTAGTGTTGCACTACACATACACACATACATACTTGCATACATTCCTATTTATATGTGCTCATGGGATTCTTTATAGTTATGTGATCACATGGGTATGGGACTATGTGTTCACATACGGATATGAGGACGATACTTGGGATTGAGCTGAGTCGATGAGTTTTGTTTTGTGGTTGTGATATCGGTTTGTACGAGACTGTCGATCAGTAGTCAGATCATGACTATATTGATGATATTAGTATTGTACTAGACATAGGTCAGTACCCTGGACTATGATCTTGGATAAAGAGGATACTAGATGAATAGTATGATGAATATGATATTAACCCGTACCCAGATTTGGGGATGCCGTACGACGGATTTACGTACGAGCTATATTTTGATGATTGATCCGCACTCTTGACTTGGGATGTCTGATTATAGATATGGTATCGGATATGATATTATTGAGGCGGGATCACCGACTAATATATATACAGGTATGTATATGTATCGACTCAGATGTTAGGCGGCTTCCTTACCTGTAGTCCAGCTTGTTAGCTTAGCCCTTTAGTTTAGTTTAGTTGTTAGATTAAATTCGATTCTTGCCTATTTCAAAAACTAACGAATCGTGGATATTTTAAAAGACAGCCCAAGGGATCCTACGGATATTTCAAAAGATGTATCTTTTCATAAAAACACCGTAGACCCTATTTCCAAAACTCCATGATTCGTGTTATTTCAAAAGGCACCATTTGTAGGACTTATATTTGATTAATGCAGATTAGTTATAGTTGCGTCTAGTATTCAGCTCCCGCTCATTATTATGGTTCGCTTCGCATCGCATGCATATATTATGTTTCATACTCCATTATTGATATCATGCTGTTAGGACACCAGCACCATTACCGATGATGCGTATGTACCACGTACACTTACTTGCCGGCTCACACACATCTTCATCGGTAATTGCCATGTCACGTACACCTTAGAAAATATTATTGCTTGATATATCCTGTTAGCTAATAGTTTAGACATTGTAGTTATTACCTGCTACTTCATGCATATTGTTATTCATTGTTATGCCGCATTCATGGATTCTCATGCATATATTCACTATTTTACATGTTATTGAGGTTTTGGATTCGGATTCCCATGAGATTTTCTGGATTTGGAGTAAAACCGCAAAAACATAAATAAACCTTTTCTCTCTTTTAAAATAAAAAGTGCGGTTTTCCCATGATGTATGAGTCGTCCACCATGAGTTTGCTGATGGATTTCGAGACCCGATTCGAGGAGTGGAGGAACCGTTTCGGGTACATGGTGGGCCCGGTGCGGTACCCCGGGGCAAGAGGAATGTGTTGTTGACGTTGAGCCCGGCAGGGGAGCACTACCGACCGGTGATATTACCCGACACGTCGGATATCCGGAGGATACCGTCGTGGTCTTGAGATGGATGGTAGGGGCCGGTCTGGATTGACGGCACCCTAGATATTGATTTTGAGATATTGAGGTACAGAGATTGTGATACAAAGATATCGAGATATTTGGACACTTGTTTTGTGTCGATGCTGGGCACTGTTTTATGCTGATTTCATTTATGGTACCTCACTTTAAAAATACAGAAATCTCACTGATTTATGAAAGCAGTTTTCGTAAGTACATGCATTCTGTTCCGTGCATTCATACCTCATTCATATGATATATTGCTACCTGAGGCACTGACACGGGCACATGAGATCACACTCGGGTTAGATATTACCCTAGCCATTTTTATAGGCTGCATGTTATACATATATTTGAGGATATATTATGATCATTGACCTAGGTTGCGTTATTTATGCGATTTCTGTGCGTAGATATTTTTCTATTCACGAGTTGGAAACTCACCCCCGTTGTGCCCCAGTTTCTTGCAGGTTTGCCGTACAGGTTTCATTACGGCTTTGCGGGCATAGTTTCCTTCGGGTGATTTGCTAGTAGGTGGGTTTACTTGTATCGTACCCCCATTATATATCTTTTATATCATTATTCTGTTGTATCTAGAAGTTCCATCAACCAAACAAGTATTTATTTGAGATAGAGACCAGTGATGTTTATTCTTTCGACCTTAGAGTCGCGCGTTGTATTTATATGGTTTTCTTGTGGTTTTTGAGTTTCCTTTTGAATTTTGATCCTCGCCCTTGGCGTTGTATATTATATTGCTTGTGTGGTTGTGACCGTCGATTGACGAAGAGCTAGCTCCCGCTTGGGGATGCCTTATTATTGATTTCATATACTATTCATGTTGTATCCCATTTAGGGGCCAGTATTTACAAAGGAGACACTGCCGAAATTTTCGGGAAATTTTTGATGTTTTTAAAACCGCCTAATTTGGCTTATGCTATTAAAACTACTTGTTTTAAATTGGTTTTCCTTCACTCTACTACTTTTCTTAGTTTGGATTTCTGGGTTTTCGGCTTACTTAGATTACGGACGTCTCAAGACGTCTCGTAGTTAAAGTGCCGGTCATGTTCCGTACTTTCGCGACGTGACAAAGTTGGTATCAGAGCGTTAGGTTTTACCTTCGGAGCGTAGGATGACCCTTGGTTGATGGAATAGGTGACTAAAGTAGAGTGACGTACCGTGGGTATGTTCCGCGGCATATTTACGATACGCTACTCCACTTAAGAAGCCTTAGGATGTACATTTCTTTGCTCAGTATTATATTCATTCCGATCTAGCCTCATCAGTACCAGTTATGGTTTTGCTGCCACGATTAAGGGGCAGGGAGAGCTACAGCTAGAGTTGCGGTCAGCACGAGCTCGTCACGAACGAGGACTGACCAGGGCGAAATTCCGGCGACACTCGATTGCGGAGATATGTCTTTTTACTGTGTTTCCGCGCCACGAGCGTTTGGCGGATCGCCTTTATGAGATTTCTCGGACGTGCCGATCAGTATCAGAGGATTGGGCCACTGACAGAGGCCAGCCAGATTTTGATGACCGTTGGTGTGTTGCTTATTCATGATGGTCGAGGCACTGTTCAGCGTGCAGACGAGCGAGCCAGTTATTGCTGCGAACGACGAGATATTGCCCCAGATGCTGGCGTTAGTGCAGAACGAGTTGTACTAAGAGATGATAGAAGGTCGCTAGTCATCGAGGATGAATGACTAGGACATGTGGATCGTTCGCCTACCCCGATGCGAGGTCATCAGATAGATTGATTCCAGCTAGAGACGACTTCACGCTGAGACGTTGAGAGTCGACAGAGACGATCGAATGTCAGAAACCTATTATTCCAAGTTTAAAGTAGTCGGAAAGACATGCAGGCAATTCTATGGTCCCTCTAGAAGAATGAAACCCTAACTCGACTTAATGACCGTGTGAAAGCCTTTGAACCTTCGGGTTTGCGGCAGTTCTACTGCGCCATTAGTGAGGCTTGGGTTTGCCCTTCTACGGCTGGACCACCGATACTGTGGTATGTACTCGATACTATTAAACTGTGCCCAAGAGGTTGAGCTCTTGGGGGATTATGAAGTTTTGACGACTCGATCGGATGGCTCGACTTAATTCGAATGCTAGGTGGTGAGATGCATTTCTTGGGAGACTCCCGATATGAGGATAGCCGTTGGAGCTCAGTCCATATAGCCACGATGAGACGAGTCCGAAGCAGTCGACATTAGAGAAAGTGGAGTAAAGAGGTCCGTACAAGATCTGGATAAGACGACTTTCCACTCCGCCGACATCAGAGATGCGATACGCATGCCGAGGCAGAGCACTGGATATACCTTCCAGAAGGAGTCGCGATGGGTATGCAGCCGTTCCGGAACAAGATGAAGATATAGGAAAGGACGATGACTTCGGGACAGTTGGCAGATACGAGACATGGAAGAGACCCTGAGCAGGATTCCTTCCAGGACAATGCTGCAATGATACTTGCACCCAGGTTCAGATGTGTCACGTACATTCAGAGAGCCAGAGGCCGACGCCAGTGATATGCTGTCTTACGAGTGGTCGCGATGATTGACCGAGAGATGACCAGAGAAGTGCCAGAATGGGATCATCCCCGTTAGCACACCTGACAGGGCCGATGAGCCGATGGACCGAGAGATTGGTAATTCACAGTGAAGACCTTGACCCAGGAGTGGTCATTGTTACGCACACCAGCAGGCCAGAGTCCATGATCATCGACGAGACGTCCCACTAATGACCGCGACAGTTGGCCCGAGATTCTTAGAGGATGCACTTGAGCGGTATTATTCCGCCATTATTGATTTCGATGTTTTGGGTGATTTATTCGCAAGATTTGATTTTGATGATTGAGAATTTACGATCCTTGCACAGTGTTGCACTTGATATCGTTTTCGTGCTTGGGTTTCACATGTTTGTGATTTTACGGTTTTAGACATTTGAGTTGATTTTGTGCGTATGCACGCACACGATTTGGTTCCTGCACTCTGTATAGTTTATATATGCTTGCAGTGCAGTGATACGCCTTTTGTGCACTTAGATGCATTGGACTTTGATTTCGATGGTGAAGTTCGATATTTGTTTTGTGCACCTTGTGCACCTTATTTGATTTTGCGCATGTTCGACACTTGATATTGGATTTCATGATTTCGTGCACGATGGATGCACCTGATTTGGATTTTCGCGCATGTTGGGCGCATGTTTTGAAGTGTGATTTTGGTGCACACCAGATGCACTAAATCGAGATTTTTCGTGCATGTCAGATGCACCAGATTTTGCTGTCAGGCACACATGTTGCCTATGACAGATGTTTCGTGCACACCCGATGCACTTAGATGTTGTTTCTGTGCATATGTATGGCACATATTTGGATTTTGATTTCCATGCGCACAAGACGCACGTAGTATTCATACGCGTATTTTGGGGATTGATTTTTCTTATAGAGCAGTACGTTCTTATGATATTGCTATGTGTTTTCGTACTGAGCAGGACTAGTCAGAGGACAGTACCTGAATATATTTTACATGTATAGTTTCGAGTTATATCATATTGGTTTTGCTTTGGATTTGGTATTGATGTCTTCCCCATGACTCCGATGATTGCGGGATGCTTGACGGAGTTCTGATTTGAGTTATATGCTCATTTTTCATGCGCATGCGTTGCGCTACGATTTGTTTTATGTATTTATGATTTCGGAGCCCCGGCGATTTGATGGTTTTGGCTGAAATATTTTAGTATTTAGGGGAAATTTTAATTTAAATTCGGGGACCGAATTTCTTTAAGGGGGGAAGATTGTAACGTTTTGAAAATCGTTTCGGTGAAATTTCGAAAAAACGGTAAAATAAGAGGGTTTTCTGTAAAAAGTCAAAATGCAAATATCTTTATTATAAAATTAAATATACATATTCTAGCCATGTAATTGCTAGTATTTGGTGTTTATTGAGGCACTGCTGAAATTTCAAATTTTCTAAAAAATTTTCCGAAATTAATTATTTTAATATTATTTTAAGCCGGTAAGAAAATACATTAAATTAGCGATAAATACAAATTTAAATGGGCTAATTTTAATCTTTAAAATCATGTTAATTAAAATCTAGTTGTAATATAATTTTTTAGTATTTTATTTCAAGTTTTAATTGATTTATTATATGGAAAACAAAAATATAGTTATTTTGAACTAAAACTTGCAAATATGGTATTGTGGGGGGTCTTTTTGCATAGAATTTTTTTGTAAAGTCTCTCACACTCACCCTCACTCCCCTTGGCCGGCCCCACACTATTGTAGAAGCCCAAGAATTTTATTTCCCTCTTTTTGACCTTAAATCATGTGAGAAATGGGTTAAAATAAGGTTTTTATATATAGTAAAGTAGGTGGGGGTATTATGGTAATTTGGGAGGGGCTTTGACTTGGATTCTTTTCCACAACTCCCCCACACTTCTCCCCACTCCCTCCACAGCCGAAATTCTGCTACAACAGCCCCATCTTTTTCCCCCATTTTCCATCTCTTTTGCTTCAAAAATTGCCTCAAAATCCATCAAATAAATCCCAAAATCCAAATCCAACTCCTACCCATTTCTCATTAGCCAAACTTACATGGATCTAGGAGCATGGAAGCTACTTTTGGAGGATAGAAATTGCATGCTAGATCCTTGATCTTGTGAGGTATAAATCAAGACCTTTTGTTAAATTGTTGTTTGAATACCTTAAATCAAGCATTATTAGTTATTAATTTGGGTTTAATTGTATGTTTGGAAAAACATAGTAAGGGTTTATGAAATTCAAGTTAGGTTTTTGTGTATGTAATTGTGGTTGCAATTGTAGTTCTTCATATTGTGAAATGAAAACCTAATCAAATTTCTAGTTGCTAATTGTTAGTTTGGAATTGTAATATTTAAGCTATATTGCTAGCTAGGTTTTTGTAAACCATGAATTTGATTATGAGAAAAATATAATTAGGTTTTTTCATGACTTCATTAACATTATTAAGTGTATTTTAATACTTTAGTTCATGAAAATCCAAGCTAGATTGTAGTTTGTGCATTTTGCTATAAAATTGTTAAAATTGGTTCATATTGCAAACTAGGTTTTTGAAATCGAATTAAATTGTGGGTTTAAAATTTACGTAATGGTTTCTATGGCATAATTAAGATATTAAGTTATCATCTTGGTCACTAGAATTTTCAAAACATCATGTTTTGTACAAAAACGGCGAATTGTGCTTGCTAGATTTTCGGAAAAATGACTTTTTAAGTGAAATTGGGGTTTTTGTGAATTTTAACCTATTTTATATTAAAATTAGTGTTCGTGAATGTGAAAATGAGTGTGTTGGGAGTTTTCTCGATGGTTTGGCGTTTGTACGCCGACGTCGAGGGTTTTTGGGTCGATTTGCGAAAGCAACCATAGGTTTTGACCTATGTGGGATTCGTGCGTCGTTTTGGTCATGAGTCGGATTTTAATGCAGTATGGTGCGTTATGATATGTAAGTACCCCATGTGGACTTCGAGACGACAAGCAAGCGTGTGGCGACGTCGGCACCGGCGAACGAGGACCAGGTGAGTAGATTTATATCTACGGGGAGAAGTCGGGTGGATGGCGTATAGCACCCCCGCAGTCCGTGGTGGTGTATACGGATGCGTATACACACCAACAATTAGTATATGTTATTTGGGATTAATAACGATGTTAGGATGGATATTGGTGTGTTGGATTACTTTAGTGTTGCGAACCCTAGGGTAGTGTTGCACTACACATACACACATACATACTTGCATACATTCCTATTTATATGTGCTCATGGGATTCTTTATAGTTATGTGATCACATGGGTATGGGACTATGTGTTCACATACGGATATGAGGACGATACTTGGGATTGAGCTGAGTCGATGAGTTTTGTTTTGTGGTTGTGATATCGGTTTGTACGAGACTGTCGATCAGTAGTCAGATCATGACTATATTGATGATATTAGTATTGTACTAGACATAGGTCAGTACCCTGGACTATGATCTTGGATAAAGAGGATACTAGATGAATAGTGTGATGAATATGATATTAACCCGTACCCAGATTTGGGGATGCCGTACGATGGATTTATGTACGAGCTATATTTTGATGATTGATCCGCACTCTTGACTTGGGATGTCTGATTATAGATATGGTATCGGATATGATATTATTGAGGCGGGATCACCGACTAATATATATACAGGTATGTATATGTATCGACTCAGATGTTAGGCGGCTTCCTTACCTGTAGTCCAGCTTGTTAGCTTAGCCCTTTAGTTTAGTTTAGTTGTTAGATTAAATTCGATTCTTACCTATTTCAAAAACTAACGAATCGTGGATATTTTAAAAGACAGCCCAAGGGATCCTGCGGATATTTCAAAAGATGTATCTTTTCATAAAAACACCGTAGCCCATATTTCCAAAACCCCATGATTCGTGTTATTTCAAAAGTCACCATTTGTAGGACTTATATTAGATTAATGCAGATTAGTTATAGTTGCATCTAGTATTCAGCTCCCGCTCATTATTGTGGTTCGCTTCGCATCGCATGCTTATATTATGTTTCATACTCCATTATTGATATCATGCTGTTAGGACACCAGCACCATTACCGATGATGCGTATGTACCACGTACACTTACTTGCCGGCTCACACACATCTTCATCGGTAATTGCCATGTCACGTACACCTTAGAAAATATTATTGCTTGATATAGCCTGTTAGCCAATAGTTTAGACATTGTAGTTATTACCTGCTACTTCATGCATATTGTTATTCATTGTTATGCCGCATTCATGGATTCTCATGCATATATTCACTATTTTACGTGTTATTGAGATTTCGGATTCGGATTCCCATGAGATTTTCTGGATTTGGAGTAAAACCGCAAAAACATAAATAAACCTTTTCTCTCTTTTAAAATAAAAAGTGCGGTTTTCCCATGATGTATGAGTCGTCCACCATGAGTTTGCTGATGGATTTCGAGACCCGATTCGAGGAGTGGAGGAACCGTTTCGGGTACATGGTGGGCCCGGTGCGGTACCCCGGGGCAAGAGGAATGTGTTGTTGACGTTGAGACCGGCAGGGGAGCACTACCGACCGGTGATATTACCCGACGCGTCGGATATCCAGAGGATACCGTCGTGGTCTTGAGATGGATGGTAGGGGCCGGTCTGGATTGACGACACCCTTGATATTGATTTTGAGATATTGAGGTACAGAGATTGTGATACAGAGATATCGAGATATTTGGACACTTGTTTTGTGTCGATGCTGGGCACTGTTTTATGCTGATTTCATTTATGGTACCTCACTTTAAAAATACAGAAATCTCACTGATTTATGAAAGCAGTTTTCGTAAGTACATGCATTCTGTTCCGTGCATTCATACCTCATTCATATGATATATTGCTACCTGAGGCACTGATACAGGCACATGAGATCACACTCGGGTTAGATATTACCCTAGCCATTTTTATAGGCTGCATGTTATACATATATTTGAGGATATATTATGATCATTGACCTAGGTTGCGTTTTTTATGCGATTTCTGTGCGTAGATATTTTTCTATTCACGAGTTGGCAACTCACCCCCGTTGTGCCCCAGTTTCTTGCAGGTTTGCCGTACAGGTTTCATTACGGCTTTGCGGGCATAGTTTCCTTCGGGTGATTTGCTAGTAGGTGGGTTTACTTGTATCGTACCCCCATTATATATCTTGTATATCATTATTCTGGTGTATCTAGAAGTTCCATCAACCAAACATGTATTTATTTGAGATAGAGACCAGTGATGTTTATTCTTTCGACCTTAGAGTCGCGCGTTGTATTTATGTGGTTTTCTTGTGGTTTTTGAGTTTGCTTTTGAATTTTGATCCTCGTCCTTGGCGTTGTATATTATATTGCTTGTGTGGTTGTGACCGTCGATTGACGAAGAGCTAGCTCCCGCTTGGGGATGCCTTTTTATTGATTTCGTATACTATTCATGTTGTATCCCATTTGGGGGCCAGTATTTACAAAGGAGACTCTGCCGAAATTTTCGGGAAATTTTTGATGTTTTTAAAACCGCCTAATTCGGCTTATGCTATTAAAACTACTTGTTTTAAATTGGTTTTCCTTCACTCTACTACTTTTCTTGGTTTGGATTTCTGGGTTTTCGGCTTACTTAGATTACGGACGTCTCAAGACGTCTCGTAGTTTAAGTGCCGGTCATGTTCCGTACTTTCGAGACGTGACAATCCCGATTCGTCTTATTTCAAAAGGAAAATTGTAGGACCTTTTTTATATTGATGCAGATACGTCACTATTGCATTTATTATTCGAGTTCCGCATATTCATGCTCTTCGCATCGCATTGCATGTGTAAATGAGTTTATTGTATATTAAACCCATACTGTTAGGACACCAGCACCATTATCGATGATGCGTATGTTCGACGTACACTTGCTTGCCGGCTCAGACACTTCATCATCGATAATTGCCATGTCACTACACTGTAGTACTGTTGCATTCAGGATATGACCCTTGCATGGCATACTTGTACACCTACATATTTGCATATACATAGATGATTTCTCGCTTGATTTGAAGATTTGGGAACCGCAAGGTACTCTTTAAAACTGATTCATTTTAAAAGAGCGGTTTCCCCAATATTGTCACGACCCGAAAGAACGGAACATGACCGGCACTTAAACTACGAACGTCTCGAGGCGTACGTAATCTAAGTAAACCGAAAACCCAGAAATCCAAACCAAGAAAAGTAGTAGAGTGCAGGAAACACCAACTTAAAGCAAGTAGTTCAAAAGCATAAGCCGAATTATGCGGTTTTTAAAACATCAAAATTTTACTGAAAATTTCGGCAGAGTCACCTTTGTAAATGCTGGCCCCCAAACGGGATACAACATGAAAAGTATACGAAAACAAGAAAAAGGCATCCCCAAGCGGGAGCTAGCTCTTCGTCAAATGACGGTCACAACCACACAAGCGATATAATATACAACGCCAACGGCGAGGATCAAAACTCAAAAGGAAACTCAAACCACCAGAAATATTACGAGCGACTCTAAGGTCGAAAGAATAACCAACACTGGTCTCTATCTCAATAAATACATGTTTGGTTGATGGAATTTACTAGATACAACGGAAAAATATTATACAAGGTAATATGATGGGTACGATACAAGAAAAACCCACCTACTAGTAAGTCACCCGAATGAAACTGAGCCCGAAAAGCCGTAAGGAACCTGTACGGCAACCTGCAAGAACTGGGGCACAACGGGGGTGAGTTGCCAACTCGTGAATAGAAAAACATCTACGCACAGAAATCGCATAAATAACGCAACCTAGGTCAATGATCATAATATATCCTCAAATATATGTATAACAGGCAGCCTATGACAATGTCTAGGGTAATATCTAACCCGAGTATAATTTCATGTGCCCGTGTCAGTGCCTCAGGTAGCAATATATCATATGAATGAGGTATGAATGCATGAAACAGAATACATGTAAATGAAGAAACTGCTTTCATAAATTAGTGAGATTTCCTTCGTATTTTTAAACTGAGGTATCATAATGAAATCAGCATCAACAGTGTTTAGCATCGACACAAAACATAAATCTCACTGTCTCGAAATATCAATGTCTCAATCTCAATATCTAGGGCGCCATCAGTCCAGACCGGCCCCTACCATCATCTCAAGACCACGACGGTATCCTCCGGATATCCGACGCGTCGGGTAATATCACCGGTAGGTAGTGCTCCCCAGCCAGGCTCAACGTCAACACCACATTCCTCTTGCCCCGGGGTACCATACCGGGCCCACCATGTACCCGTGACGGTTCCTCCACTCCTCGACACGGATCTCCAAAACCACAGCAAACTCATGGTGGACGACACTTTACATCACTAGAAAACCGCAACATTTTATATTTAAAAGATCATAAGTTGTAAATTTTGCGGCTTTCCCCGAAATCCAGAAATATCATAAATCTCAAGAAATCATCACAAGTGCATATGTCAATGATAATGAGCTAGGCATGGACAACTGAATAACAGTATGCATGAAGTGGTAGGTAATAACTACAATATCTAATATGGCATATAAGGGAAGTACACTAATATCGTGTCAAAACTACCAGCTAACAATCTAAGTCAAGCAATTATATTCTCTAAAGTGTACGTGACATGGCAATTACCGATGAAGATGTGTGTGAGCCGGCAAATAGGTGTACGTGGTACATACGCATCATCGGTAATAGTGCTGGTGTCCTAACAGCATGATATCAATAATGGAATATGCAGCAAAATAAATATGCGAGGCAGAGCGAACAGCAATAATGTGCGGGAGCTGAATACTAGACACAATGATAACTAATCTACAATAATCTAATATAAGTCCTACAAATGGTGCCTTTTGAAATAACACGAATCATGGGGTTTTGAAAATAGGGGCTGCGGTGTTTTTATGAAAAGATACGTCGTTTTTGAAATATCCGTAGATTCCCTTGAGCTGTCTTTAAAAATGCCCACGATTCGTTAGTTTTTGAAATAGGTAAGAAGTCTAATCTAATCTAACAACTACACTAAACTATACGGCTGAACTAACAAGCTGAACTACAGGTAAGGAAACCGCCTATCATCTGAGTCGATACATATACATACCTGTATATGTATAGTCGGTGATCCCGCCTCAATAATATCATATCCGATACCATATCTATAATCAGGCGTCCCAAGTCAAGAGTGCGGATCAATTATCAATATAGCTCGTACGTAAATCCGTCGTACGGCATCCCAATCTGGGTACGGGTCAATATCACATTCATCATACTATTCACCTGGTATCCTCTTATCAAATATCATGGTCGGGATACTGATCTACGTCTAGTACCATACTGATACCGCCTACGTATGCATGCACGTGTGTGAAACACTACGTCAAGGACCCGCTACAACGTCATGTCGTATCTAAGATACGAACCCTGCTATATCACCGATCTCACGGCCTCAAATCGAATCTCATCGACTCAGCTCAATCCCAAGTATCATCCTCAATCCGTGTGTGAACACATAGTCCCATACCCATGTGAACACATAACTATAAAGAATCCTATGAGTACATATCAATAGGAATGTATGCAAGTATGTATGTGTGTATGTGTGTGAACACTACCCTAGGGTTCGCAACACTAAAAATAGTCCAACACACCAATATCCATCCTAAGCATCGTTATTAATCCTAAATAACATATAATAAATGTTGGTGTTTATACGCATCCGTATACACCACCACGGACTGCGGGGGTGCTATACGCCATCCACCCGACTTTTCCCGTAGATATAAATCTACTCACCTGGTCCTCGCTTGCCGAAATCGATGTCGCCACGCGCTTGCTTGTCTTCTCGAAGTCCTCGTGAGGGTACCTACGTATCAGGACACATCGCATCGTATTAAAAACCCAATTCGAAATCGAAACGGCATACGAAAACCAAATCGGCACGCGTATCACACATAGGTCTAAACCTATCACCTACGCATGCAAAAATAGCCAAACCAACACTCGATGTCGATGTCCAAACGTCAAACCATCGAGAAAAACCCAAACGCACCCATTTGCGCATTCACAAACACTAATTATAATATGAAATAGGTTAGAATTCACAAAAACCTCAAACTCATTTTAAAAGCTATTTTTCCGAAAACCTAGTAAGCAAACTTTTCCATTTTAGTACAAAACTAAATGTTTTAATGATTTTAGTGGCTACAATGCTCACTAAATATCTTAACTAAGCCACCCAAACCATTACTAGATTTTAAACTTACTCATTTCCATAAATCCCAAAATTCTAGTTTGCAATTTAGCTTAAATAGTAAAATTCTAAAATACAATTTGCAAACTAGCTACTAGGTTCGATTTAACATGCCTTAATATGATAAATTACACACTTAAACCATGTTCAAATGATATAAAACCCTAACTAGATTTAAATCTCACATTTGCAATTAAATTACAAAACCTAGTTTGCTAAAAACTTAATTTGGACATTTTAAACGTTACAATTAGCAAATTAGCAATCAGATTAGTTTTAGCATAGCATTAACATGTTAATCTACTCATCACAACCATAATCTAATGATAAACACACTAATTTGATCACAAACCATTTTCTTGAATTTCCAATCATGCAATTAGAACCAATTTAAAACCTAATTAAACACTTAATAACTAAATTAAAGTAATTAACTAACAATTTACCAAAGGGTTAGAATTTATACCCAATGAATTGAAGATCCACAAGCACACACATAGCCTCCCAAATTAGAATCTTTTTCCCTAGATCCATGCAATTTTGGCTATAGAGAAATGGGTAGGAGTCGGATTTTGATTTTGTGAGGGTTTGTGTTGATTTTTGTTGATTTTTTTTGAAGGAAATGGAGGTGAAGGAAGATGGATACTTGGAGAAAATGGGGGGGCTGGTTCTGGCCGAAAGTGGGGAGGGTGAGGTGAGTGGGAGAGTGAGAGAGAGAGGGTGTTGGTTTCAAAGTCAAAGAAAAGTCAAAAGCCCATTCTTATACATTCTTTTATCCTTTCTTTTCCTTTTCTTTTCTTTTGCAAAACAAGTGGGGACAAGAGAGGGGGGCTACTGAATTCAGCCAAGGGGGAGGGAAAATGGGGGTGTGTGAGTGTGGGTATGGGTGTGGGGTGATGGAAAATGATAAATACTATACCCCAAACATCCATTTACACTAAAAAAAAGCCTTTTTTCTTCAATAATTTCTAAACCGTTTTGGCAAATGATTTCGTTCCAAAAACCACATGATAAATATTTATTTAATGTTTTATGATGCACAAAATTTGTTTCAACTCATTCCAATTTATAATTTTCCCTAATTAAATGTATTAGTGACGGCTTAAAATAATAATAAAATAATATTTTTTTCAGAAAATTTGAAATTTCACCAGCGGCTCAATAAACACCAAATAATAGAAATTACATAGCTAGAATATGTATATTTAATTTTTATAATAAGATATTTGTATTTTGACTTTTTACAGAAAACCCCCTTATTTTACCGATTTTCCGAAATTTCACCGAAACGATTTTCAAAACGCTACAAATATGTGCATATTTCTATTTCATGTTGCATGATATATTGATATGCTTACATTCTTTTACATGTCGTATACATCATGCTTTTGATTATACGCATTGAGATATGTGGTTTTCATGATATTTCTGGATTTGGGAACCGTGGGTATTTCAAAGAGAGTATGTAATTGTTTTAAAAACCTGGTAACCCTTGATGTGATATTTAGGTGCGTCCATCATGTGTTTTCTCGGTGCTGAGAGCGACATGTGAAACCCGATTCGAGGAGGCAGATGAGGCCGATTGCGGGTACATGGTGGACCCGGTATGGTTCCCCGGGGCGAGAAATGTTTTTCGTAGAGTAGACGATGAGCCTGGCAGGGTGGCTAGTACCTACCGGTGATTGTAAATGAGCTCGGTGGATATCCGGAGGATACCGACCGGAGTTGAGAGATGATATGGGCTGATCCAGACTGACGGAGCCCGATATATGAGGGTTTACGTGCCGATGCTAGGCACAGGTTTCATGATGTTTCGAGTGTCGATGCTTGACACTCAGGTTCCATGATTTGATATGTCGCAAGCGACACATGTTGATTTACAACCTCATACTTCCATGCATATGTTTATGATATTTACATGCATGATGCTTATTGTCATTGGGTGACCCGTGGACGATTTCCACATGCATATATTGACATTGATGATATTGATCACACAGTTGGATGATATCCATATATTCTTAGACTTCATGATATAGTCAACATTGATAATACCTCATATTTATGATATGTTATTATCTGAGGCACTGGCACGAGCACTTGGCACCATACTCATGTATAGATGTTACATTGCCACTTTATCATGCTTCAGACATATTCATTGAGGTTTATATATATTTTGATCGTATTGACCTAGGATGAGTCATACATACGATTTCTACTCTGCGATGTTTTCTATTCACAAGTTGGCAACTCACCCCCGTTGTGCCACAGTTCTTGCTCCTTTGTCCGTACAGGTTTCATTGCGGCTTTTCTGGCACACTGC